>OZ023280.1:18354232-19604232 GCA_964007245.1 Hypomecis atomaria
TAAAGAGCGGGAGCATCTCCCCCCGCTATCCGCACGCCCCACCTCACGCGCCTGGGCGGGTTGGGCGTGCGGATAGCGGGGGGAGACATTCGCATTCCTAAGCTCTGCATTCAACTCGCGCGCTAACAGTAGATGACAACACTAAAAATCTTTTCGGTGAAAAATTACAACTAATTTAGCAACGTGCTCAGTATGCTCATTCCTATGGAATTTACTAGATGGCAGGATAACAATTTATCCTTAAAAATACTACGAGTGTCACGTAGATGGCGACAAAAAACCTGAGTTCTGTAAGAAAGTATTAGAAGTGGTTCAGTTTGCTAGTTCCTATGGAATTCGCTAGATGGCAAAATAACAATTAGTGCTTAAAAATACCACGAGTATCGAGTAGATGGCGACAGAAAATTTGGGTTCTGTAAAAAAACATTGGTGTGTTATTTAGTTTGCTGGTACCTATAGGATCCGCTAGATGGTGAGCTAACAAGTTGCACTTAAAAGTACCACGAATATCTAGTAGATGGCACCAAAAACATCTGTGTTCTGTAAAAAATGGGTAGCTTATTTAGTTTGCTAGTTCTTATAGTATTAGCTAGATGACGAGATAATAATTTGTGCTTTTAACTTTAAACTAACTACTTCTGGTACCTACTTTAAAGTTTACCATAAGTATCAAGTAAATGGCGACAAAATAAACTGTTTTAGTAAAAAAAATTGGTTGCGTATTCTGTTTTCTAGTTTCTATAGTATTCACTAGATGGCGAGATAGCAGATTTTACTTTAAAGTATCGTACCATGAGTATCGAGTAGATGGTTACTAAGTAAATCTGAGTTTAGTAAAAAATAATACAAGCATCATTTGCTAGATGACGCTTTAAACCATTTTAGTGTTAAAAGTACTATAAGTATCGAATAGATGGCGACTAGTGATCAAGAAAAAAAAGCAAGTTCAGTAAAATATGCATTTTGGTAACATACTCTATAATAAAAAAATCTAGTTCTTACAGAATGAGCTAGATGGCAAGATAATGGCAGATTCTACTTAAAAGTACCATAAGAATCGAATAGATAGAAACGCTAAAAAATCTGTTCGGTAAAAAATTTACCTAATTTGGTAACGTGCTCACTTGCTAGTTCCTAAAAAATTCGCTAGATGGCGCGATAGCAGATTCTACTTAAAAGTACCACGAGTAGCGAGTAGATGGCAACAAAAAAGACTGTTCTGCAAAAAAATATTGTTAGCGTAATCAGTTTGCTAGTTCCTGCGATATCCGCTAGATGGCGAGATAGCAGATTGTGCTAAATTACTACGAGGACGAGTAGATGGCGACAAAAACGTTTGCAAAAAAATTATAATTTGATAATGCTCAATTTGCTACTTCATTTTTGTTCCTAATTTTAGCGCGGGCCATTTCACTTATTAACAATGATTTTATTATAACTAAGGGTGTAGCTTAAAATGAAACAACATATTCATTTACATTATGTATTTTAAGTGAATAATTCACATACTATTTCATAATTCACATATTTGCACTTACATTTTAAATTACAAGCATTTCATACCTATAACTATAACCGTAATAATAACACAATAATACATGTGTATGAAATAATGCAAGTGACGTTTTTAATAAACGTGATAATAATTACATAATTTTTATTAACTATGAATAACATGCAACAATAGTATGGTGTGCTTTGAAGTCGCCGAGGTCAGATATAGCTGTCTCTTTCGCACAATTTAAATAAGTAAATTAGTAACATACGCATAACCTCTTAAGGGCGCGACATTAATAGATCAAACTAAACAAATTTCTCTATGGAACTACCCTGAAACAACTGGAAAAACTGTGTTCCATACATTTGATTTGATTTTGTCGAAAGACAATCTTTTTGTATGGAACAGCTGTTGATTTGAGGTTACAAACGTTTTACAAAAGTCTTTCATCTTTATATACTAAAGTCACACTTAAGAATGTATGTTACAAATCGCCTTGTACAATTTCTTAGATAAATAAATTGCAATGGAAATGAGGAAAAAATGGGGAAATTCCAATAGACAAAATTGATCAGAATTTCGTTGAATGGAATCTTACTGTATTTCTTCAAAAAAAGAAAAATATGTGCAGAAAAGACAGCTTTTAGAAGAACACGTCCTTATAACATAATGGTGTAAACTGTAATTCATAGAACACATGTTATACCTACATAATTATAAATACATCATAAAATGTTGAGGGGTAGTAGCTTTAAGTTTAGTTCCCAGAAAAACTCCACAAAAATATATTTTTGTCTTTGAGAACTACATTGCTTAGGAAATTGATGTTCTTCGTTATTTAATTTGTAGGAACATCATCATAAACATGCATCTCTTATCATAACCAAAATAAGACAGGTTGTTTTTATATTAAAACTGGTATTTTAGGCTGAGTTTCCACCAGAGATGTGTGTACATAAATTATAGGTTTGTTAAGAGCCAATAGAATCGCTTAGTAAAATTTACTCGCTCCGCTAAGTCGTTTCCACGTTTGAAGATTCTATTGGTTCTTACTAAATATCACTCGCTACGCGTCTTCGCGCTTCTATAGTGGAAATCCATCCTTAAGTCGAATCTAATGCACGTTTTTTATTTCTTAATATGGAGCCCGGTTTTTTAAAGTGAAAGTTTTATTGTATCGCCTCAAACTTTTTCGTCCATCTATTGCATGTCGCGTGACGGACGGCCGCGAAGTAGGGGTAAAGCTGACCGTGTAGTGTGTGACTCATTTGTGCCAGTAAAAGTGTCACTTTTACCATGGTTTCGTAAAACCACACAATCATTTTTGATGACTATAGACATTGTTGGCGCCCGAAAATTCTGGTCAAAAGATCAATGAAACGAACTATCCTATGCGAAAGAAAAATAGCAAAAATACTAAATTTCATTTTACATCTGTGCTTACCCAGTAACGTTTGTACATAATTATATAAGACTTAAAATTAATATCTATTTACAAAACTAAAATTAAATTGCTATTTTTACAATCAAATTAAAATGGAACAAGTAATCATTCGCAATCAAAATTTCAAACTATAACTCCATGAAAATAAAATTTTAAAGAAATGTATCAATGAAAATTATTTTACATTTGCGCGAGCGCATGAATTTGTACATTTGATATAAATAGTTGTAGTTTCTTTATGATACAAAAAATACCTTTGGCTTATTGGGCGGATACAAAAATCTTCTCTGATTAAAAAAGAAATTAAAGAAAGAATATTAGTTTTTATCACTTGCACAATCTACATTATTGCTTTAACATAAAAAATATATCGAAGCGTTTTTACTTCGTTATCGTAACAAACAAAAGCTTCAAAAAAGATTAGATAGTCCTTACTCGTAATAAGACTCGGCGTAGACGGGCCACTACAGCTACATCTGTTTATATCTCGGACGCTACTGTAGCGAGTGGCCGCCACCGGACACACGTGTGCGCCGCGTTTAACAAAATGTATGAAAAATCGTGTGAACTACTTGTCACTGGCCACCGGTGGCAGTGGCCCGTCTGCACTGAACCTTATTGGACTTATAAAAAAATGTAATTGAAGTCAGATATGTTATAACAATAAGAATATTACGAATACTTTGTACTAATTTATCATCGGTAATTTACTACTTCTGCAAGTGAGAGAAAGAAAATCCATTATCCCCTCTTAAAGTCTCAGTGATACGCACAACTCGTACATAATAACGAATATAAAAACAATAAGTAGAATTAAGAATTCAATAATATTTGTACCTCTATCGCGTGCTTAAAAATAACGTACCTAGAAATACTTAAATTAATTTACATAATATTGTCGTAATGTTGGAAAAGACAGCGTCGAAATAAAGATTATGAGTACTAAATCTCCATTTTAGTCTTTTTTAATATTCCCCATTGCATTGTGTAATAATTTCTAACAGCGCAAACTACAATAGCCCCTTAGCACGGCTGATGTAAAAGAAAAAAAAAACGTTTTATCAAATTAATTGTTTAAAACACCACAATATAATGAATGTTTCGTTTACATATCTCTTAATTTGAAGGACGCGTACAAGTACCTGTTGTACACCACCATGATACCGTAATACAAAAAAATCTGTTGTTAGAAAGTACCTACTTGCATTTTTTACGCTGACCTCCCGGCCTATTTGTTGTGAACTGTGAATGTTGAGTCACAGCAACGATAGCATCTATTATTTTTCGAATGTGGCTTCAGTAAAATGGTTTATGATTCCTTGATTATGCAGTTACGCCCTTTTAAAATAAGCCTATTCAAAAATTAATTTTGCGGAAACAATAAATCGTATTGGAAAAATAAAAAAAACGTAGGTATATCTTATTTTACAGTTTTCTTCTAAAAAATAAAAACATTTATGTCAATAATTTGAAATGTTGTCGATTTTCATGTTGTTGTTGACATGAAAATCAAAGTTTAATAACCGATTATTTGTAAATCAGTGCCAGTGTTGACAATTTAGTGAAAAATATGATGGACACAACAATCACCCGTCTGACAATCCTGAGGTCGTGGGTTCAAATATCGGTCCCATACCAAAGAGTTCTTTAAAGTTTATGTGCGGAATTTCCCACCATACGCTTTTCGGTGAAGGAAAACATCGTGAGGCAACTTGCGTACGTCTGTAAAAAAAAATCAATGGCGTATGTGAATCCACCAACCCCTACTGGGCCAACGGAGATATAGCCCAATCACTCTTAGTGGGTAGGCCCCCGTCCAGCAGTGGACTATTAAAAAGGCTGGTACAGTACCAAAAATCGACATTATTAGTTTAAAGTCACTAAAATGGCTACCTAACGCGTGCTGAGGAGGCACATAGGCACATTTACTATTAATAAATTATTACTTGACATTCATATTATATTGCATACCGATACTGCTTGCATTGTTTTTATAATTACTGTGCATTTGCAAAATACCAAAGTCAGTTTAAGTGTCCATAATGACCTTGGACTTTTAACGATTTCATTACTGAGGAAAAAAGCACACACGAATCATATCTACGTCATAATTTTAGGAGTATCATCACTACATAGTATAAAACAAAGTCGCTACCCGCTGTCGGTCCCCATGTATGCTTATATCTTTAAAACTACGCAACGGATTTTGATGCGGTTTTTTTATAGATAGAGTGATTCCAGAGGAAGGTTTATATGTATAATACATCTGTGCGAAGCCGGGGCGGGTCGCTAGTTTATAATAAGGTTTACAACACGTTTTATACACGAGCGACGTTAGTGATAGTTCGTCTCGCAGGACATTTTTTGATTCTTATATTTCTTTCTTATCTTCGCATTAACTTAATAATATGAAATATATAGAAGAAATCCCATCCACGTAAGACAATTTTAACATAAGGAAACTGAGTGAATATTTAATCACAAGAAAATCGTTCAAATCCAAGGTCTCTTCAGATTTTCAAATTCTCACATTCATCTACTTATTATTAGAGACATATTAATGATAATTTGTGCGTTATTAGTGAGCTTATATCGAGGAACATTAATAGTAACTTATTACCTAAAAGGAATTACTAATCTTTATGCTGCGTTTCTATTAGAGATGATATACATAGGAAAAAATCCGCCAATAGAATCGTTTCAATATTTTTTATTTTAGTAATGGATTTTTCTTCGCACGCATTACTATTCGTTTTATCTCTAATGGAAAAGCAGCTTTACGACCGAGAGGCGATCAAAGATTTCATACGTCAATACGGATCATGGACTGCTGTAAGAAATTTGTCATATTATTTTCCACAATATATATTTCGTTACAAAGTTGTTTTATAGATCAAAACTCTCTCTCAAATCTCGTAGAGAAGCTACTTCTCTACATACGTGATAAAATCGGCACTCTCACTCATAGTGGTCCGAAGCCAAGAGGGGATTTTTGTATTTACTCGAGTGCGTCAGAATCCAATAGGAACATCTATCGTGTTGCATTGCGTTTCTGAAACATTATTTGGTGAGGCTTCTGGAATTTATGGAGCCCTGGTAGAGTAGTAATATAATCTATTTCCTCGCAACGGCACAAATTGAAAAGAGATAAAAGTAATACGTATGGAAGCTGCTTTCGAGACGAATTTAGTATTTAATTAAAACAACTTTACTCTGCATCAACCGAACATTACGAGAAACGAACAATCACTTATATTAGAACAAGATTGCAACCTTAATAAATATGCTCTTTCAAATTTGAAAAATCAATTTCAATGGACTTCGCAACTTATGGCATTGGCCAGGGCTATACTGGACTATTCTAGACAGTTTGATTCTATTTTAATTTTACGAACCAAATTTGATTTAAAAGTTCTTTTAAAATCACCATCACTTTTTGTACTACTTACTGATGTTAATAATTTAAAATCTGATCTAAAATAGTTTAAAATGAGTTATGTAGCATACGACAACATTGCCAATTGAGAAAATTGTACAAAACCAGAAAACAATTTGAGCTAAAATTGAGCATAAAAGTTAAACGGAATATCAAAGCTTACACTATACCATTACAGCGTCGTTTTAATATTAAAATTACAGCTTGGCATAAAGCTTAACAAGAATGTTACTTTCTCCTAAAAATTAAAATTTTGTTTTGGTTTCTTTTATTATATTCAATAAGAAAAAAAAATGAATCCCTATTTCCCTTGGTCACGGTATCACGCGTGAACTGCAGGACCGATTTGGCTAATTATTTTGCTATTGTTTGTTATTGTTAAGACATGGTTTTGTTAAAAAAAAATATTAAGAGCGCCGGAAATAATAAAAACATCAATTTAATTTTCCCATACAAAATGTTCCTACATTTAAATGTTGCAGTATCTGGCCATTGGTGGCGCTAAACGCTATCGAAATTAGTATCGACCTAATTAATGAGTAGAAGGTGATATGAAGTTCACCGGGTCAGCTCGTATACAATACTTATGTATGCCAGATGTGTTTACATTACATTATCTTAATACATTCATATAGTTTTAAATAAAATATTTTTGCCTCTAGTACTATCGCACTACTAGGCTGCCAATACAACCAATTTAAAAGGCAGCGCGATTTGTATGGGTATTAACAAACAAGCGTATTGCGGAAGTTAGAAGGATAAAACACCATAGTGTTACCACCTTCAAACGTGCGGATATAAAATGTTGCCAAAACTATTTTGAGACTTTTAGCCAAGCTGTAACAATTGACAATTGAAAATAATTGTTATAATTTACGGAAATAATTAAAAGTATAAATTTTGAGAAAATTAACAAATTCATAAATGTTGTTAATAGGTTAATAATTATTACTTTCGTTCATCATTAGATTATTACTTTAAAATACTGAATGTCCTGACAAAATACATAATATAACTATCTATATGGTAACATAACACACAATATTAGTTAATTTATGTACAAATTATACAATAAAATTAATATACAAATAATCTACAATAGTAGCTCAATAATAATATTAATAATAGTTGATTGCCATTTAAGTACAGTCCAAAAATTAAAATACAATACGAAAAATTATGTATATTATATAATCGTCGCGAAGTATTGCTTTCATTCTCTTAAAAATGGAGTAAATACTTATTATTACGAATACTGTATATTTCATTTGAATTGCATTACACATTGTCATTGAATTTTGAACAAATTTTAAAATAACGATAAATACTGATATTAAATAAATCTATTTTAAGATAACAGAAACGGAGAGGCTCTGAAAAATTTTATTACCACGTGTAATCACGCATCGCCCGATGTACTAGACCCGCCCTTAAAAGGTTTTGCGTTTAATACCTATGACCCTGTATAACCTGCAAAACGATTCTGTATGAAAACGCGCACTTTACGTGCTCTAAGTTACGTTTTGTGTTTATGGAATTGTCGTGAAATCATTTATTTTTCTAATAATGTAACTTCAGCTCGGTTTATAACTACGTCAGTTTTGTTATATAAAAACATTAATCCAACAACGATAGAGATTCAGGGCACTATACAGTATACAATGCTCTAAGAATATTCTTCAAACATTGATTTCAGTAGTTTAGTTACACTGCAAGTGGTATGTAGTTTAGTAGGTAAGCATAGAATTTGTGAAGTCAAGAGGTTGCGGGTCTTAAACAACACTCGCAGTCCGAGAATCACATAAGAGTTTTTTGGAGATTACTTAAGGAACGTCACCATAATACGTGACCCATTTTTTAAAACTCTAAGGGGAGTTCAACGAAGCTGCCGACCTGCGGCAGACTGCGGCTTTTGTCCCGATGAGTTACGTTCGACTTCAGAACCTAATTCACCTACTTTTCATTCGTCAAACGTTTTACCTAACTTGTAAAAAACAAACTGCAAGCCTCTCCATTTCCTTAACGTAATTTGTCAATGAATATGCAATTAAATGCACAACTTGCTTATAGATGTACCAAGTTTTTATTTGAACCGTTTGTTGTACTATATTAGTTTAAGTAGAGTGCACGAGTGCATTTTTAATTTTTTAATTTGCTTTCAGACATTGATCGCATTGATTCCAACACATAAGTTCATTCTTTAGCCAACGAAACACTCCTGACTGTAGCTATTTTATTTATTTTAGAACAATAAAACTAGCAACAAATTTTATACGATTCATTGGACTCGCTCTGTTCATTTGACAAATAATCACATTTTAATTTTCTTGTACTTTTCGGTTTCCTGAATGATCCTGAATGATAAATGAATAATGACAGAATTATATCTACAGTATCAAGATATTGCGTGAGACAATTTTGAAAGAATGAACGAGAACGATTTGTAAACCAATACGACCAAAGTTGACGCGGTATTAGGAATGTATTAGATTCATTAGGCTTAGAGTACGGCAGTGTAAAAATAAATATAATACGTCATGTAAATACTTTTGATAATTCATTAGGTGACTGATCTGATGTACACAATGTTAGTAACTGTTTTATTTGCTAGGCCATTGTTATCTTATTATAATATGAAAATTACATTATAGCTATCGAAAGGATTTTCGAAGGTTCCTTAGCATTATAATTTTATCTAATTGGTCGTCAATTGTAAAGATCGCGTAGGAGTAGACACTTGTTTATAAGCAGAAGCATGCTTAAAAATAGAATATATATGTACATTTTTTTTTACTATAGCGCTTCGGCGGGAATGCCACTAAAACGTGCCAGAAAGAGCACCCTATATTTGACTATACTGTTTTATTTGCTACCAGATAACATACTTTATAGTAGCACGCGTTATGTCTTTAAGCCCTATCTTACTAGGACACCATATTCCAGTATTAAGAGACACCCACAACAAAACAAACTTTAATCTGTCTACGTATAGTCCCGCGCTTACTTGTCGCAAATACCATCTTAAATTTGGTTCAAGAAACCACCCTGACAAATAACATAGACACCTTGTGAGGTACCCTTCCCAGAGGGGTAACGCTGTTGTCACTTGAGGCATTTCTCAACCACAAAATATATGGAAAATCTGTGTCCACAAGCTGTCAAAAATCTATTAGAGCTTGACGTTCCGTGGCCTTGACCACATAATCCCATCCCTCAGGTGGTTCGACACAGTGGTACACATTTTGTTAGGAGCGCTAGTTGTGCCGCCACTGGATATCCTAGTGAGATAGGACCGTTGCAATAGGACCGTTGCAATATTATACGTGACCTGATATTTTATTATCTCTTATTTTTCAAAAGGTTTACTGTGCTAAACACAACTATGTTTGTTTTAGCTAAAGATTTTTTTATGCCGTAGAATACATGTGACCAAAAGAGAGCAAACTAGCAGAGCGAGTATTCAACATTGTGTCATGTACCTACTGGGTGTGTATAGACGACGGATATTTTCTAGTACATTCATTCTACCCATAATTATAACCAAACTTTTACTAAGGATTCGTCCTAAAATCGCAAAATAATCGGCTGTTCCGTTTGCACATCTTGAATTATTTTCATTGTCAATCCTTGCTAATATTATAAATCTGAAAGTATTTATTAATTAACTGGTTAGTGAGTTTGTTTGATACTATTTTACGCAGCAACAGAGCATGCATTTTTGGCATGCTTATAGTTTAAAGATTTATGAGTGTCGCAGACGTTTTATCCCCAGAAAAATTAGATATCGTAGGAAGCGCTAGCTAGTATTGTTCATAATGATGAGTACAATGATACCCTAGAATATGTCCGTCGTCTAGAGATATAATATAATTGTCAGGGGGATAAATCAGTTGGACTAAATACCGCGTTTGAGACGATCAATGGTGGTTGTTTCTAGAAGCTTCAGCGTCTTGTCTGGTGATGTTGAAAGCTTCGGTCTTAAGGAAATCGACGGTTTTGTACGCGGAGTCAGCGTCTACAGCAGACAGCGACTTTCCGTGAGATATATCCAGCTTCTTTCGAGGTAACTCTTGCGGCTGAAAATTTTATTTTTTGGCATTAAAGACCAGCGCCAGAGCCAGTGTGAGGAATTCAATTATTTTTAAATAGCTAGTCGAAATGATAGTTAACAAGACGTATCTAACATTTTCATTCACGATATTGAGTTAAATGTACTGGCAGATACGCCATTTTTTCCATAGGCTGGTAATATATGTAACTCAATTACGAAAAAAAATATTGGATGCGTCTTTTTAACTACCGGGAGCACAATAGTATCCGTAAAAAGGTTAATAAATCAAGCAAAATCATGATAAAAATCACCCAGTGGTAAATGGAGTCAATTTTAAACAGCTCTAAACATAATTTTACAGTGTTGTCTTCCTTGTCTAATAGACCGCAACCAAAAGACAGCTATATAGTATTTTTAGTTAGTATGAATTTATCAAGTTAGCCTTCAAAATTAAGCGCATTGTGGTCGTAATCAAAAGATAGAAACTATCGATTGCCGCAAAAACAGTTTTCATGAATTCAAGGTGAGTAGTTCAGCAATAAATTGCAAATAACCCAAAAGTTTAAATTTCGCGAGCTGAATCTAGAGAATTAACCTTAAGATGATAAATATGAGGTTTACATTCCTGTGAATGAAATATGACCGATTAAAATGTCAATGACAAGCATAATCATATGAATGAAAGGTCTTGAATGAATGTTTCTTGATTATTCTGGAAAACAAAGGTGACAGCAATACTGCTGAAAATGTTATCGAACTTAATACAGGGTTATTGGTAATCAATAAGCTTTGTTATAAAGGTATTCTGTACATCAAAACTAACAACTTTTCCCAAATGCATAATGTATAAATGTTTTTTACACATAATTATATAAACTTGTTTGTTACACCGTATCTTCTCAGAGATCAAAGTCTCGTGGGTGGCAGCACGCGCGCTTTTAAATATAGTTATCCCAGTCAAATTATTTTTTTAAATGTTGTATAGAAGAAAATAATTATGAATTTTTAGAAGTTATGGAACAATAGTACATTGTTCACCGAGAGGAGAAAGTGACCGATTACCTTCGAGGGTGTCGTTTGAAACACCCGAGATCGGGAATCGCACTTTCTCTCGAGTGATACATAGTGCTTTATACTACACCTACGAGGAAAATAAAAAACGAAATCTTTACTAATTGAAATTTATATTGAAATTGTTGCAGTTAGTGAAGCTTAATGTAACACTTGAAAATGGCGCCAATGGCGTCTGCAATTTTCACATGTTCTTTTTTCAAATTGTTTGACACCATCCAACACACAGCTAGTGGCCAGTGTCATTTTGCGAACTTGGAGATAAAAACTCACTGTAAAAACTTTTGGCTTTTGATATTTAGGTTACCAGCGCATAGTCTTACCCAAAATTAAAAAAGAAAAACCACGTAAGAAATGGATTTTCATACACTTTTCTCTCCCGCTCAGATGCGTTTTCTCCCCGCATATTTGTTCGATATGCAATGACGTACTTTCTACCGTAAATTTGATAAAGTATCAAGGTACTTTCCGAGCAGTTGTAGTATAAAATATGTTTATTTTGATGTACAGAATACTCTTATAGGATGTTATTTGATTACCAGTAACCCTGTATAATATCGAGAGTATACTAACGCGAGCATTATTTAGTACAAAAAATTATTTACCTTCGTGGGTGCCGGCTTGGAAGTATGCAAATCCAAGTCAAGGTACTGCAACGCGTCAGCTTTCATATCTTCGTGGTAAACCCGCAATCCTCCCTAAGAGAGATCAGAGCTTAGTAATGTAAAGAAGTAATGTAAAAGAGGTAAACACGACAGACTTTAACAGTACAGATTTGTATGAATACCGATTGTTAAAAAAAAATCGGTTGTCTGTAAAGTCGGTTTAAGGCTTCGAGCAAATATCTACAGAGCCACAGTCCCTATGTTCGAGCGCCGTCATACCGACTTAGTTATTTACATTAAATCATTCACAATGACCTGTTTTCTCGAATCTAGATGTTATTTCACTTAATTAGTGCTCGTAACGGAGCACTTTGGCATCGCGCGGCGTTGTAGTCGGCTTGCAATCGCCTTACGACTAACTAAAAAGCCTGCCTACTACGTAGCTTGGCCAGGGTTTTGGCTCGGACACTTTTTGGCACGATTGTGACTCTATAGATATTTTCTCGAAGGTTTAAGGACGATAATTTTACGTGTTAACGTCTTAAGAAACATTGTTGAATTAATAACTGAAACAAGACGAACGCTTAGGCCGATCGTGCCTCTCTATCGCTTGTTTCTCGCACGCTCAGCTCAAGCGGAACGTGACACTTTTTCGGGCGTGCCGCCGCCGTTGTTCTATTTATAAGACGTCATCACGTCAAAAATACCTAATGATGACACAATGGATTAGTTACATAAGAATAGGCCGAATCAAACTTGGCGACTGTGAAATTAGCTACAATCTGCACACATCGCATTGTTCAACTAACATTTTAATATGCGCACATCGCATTGTTCAACTAACATTTTAATATGCGCACATCGCATTGTTCAACTAACATTTTAATATGCGCACATCGCATTGTTCAACTAACATTTTAATATGCGCACATCGCATTGTTCAACTAACATTTTAATATGCGCACATCGCATTGTTTAACTAACATTTTAATATGCGCACATCGCATTGTTCAACTAACATTTTAATATGCGCACATCGCATTGTTCAACTAACATTTTATGCGCACATCGCATTGTTCAACTAACATTTTAATATGAGCACATCGCAGTGTTCAACTAACATTTTAATATGCGCACATCTGTATATTGAATCGTGCCAGATTTTTGAAACCATCAATGGCTCGTAATAACGTAAATATTTATATTGAATACGTTAATTGCGCATAATTTCGGAACATTTTCGCATAACATGCGCATATACTATGTAAGAGACCGTGAAACTGATATTTTGAGGAACAGTGGCGGACGCTTCATAAAGACAGAAAGACACTGCCTACCCTAGTTCTGATAATAGATCTAATAATATTTTATCAATGAACAAAATAACATAAAAACTTAAATCATAAATCAGCTCCACCTATCGAGTGCCGGCGGTATCAATAAGGTATTCGATCACCGATTCGCGCTGCACGAGCGCCACCCGCCCTTGCCACGGCAAAGACACAAACTATGGATCTCTTAAAGTTTTGTATGTGTGCTCTCGTGGTAAGTCGTGGTCATGCGGATTGAATGTGTGTGCGTTCCTATAGCTACGAGGGCTTTGCTGACACACAATGACAAAAATCACGCACACAACTGCATGAAAAGCCAGTGTCTTTTTGCTCTAACACGAACAATTACGACTCGTACCGAACATTTCCGAAAGAAAGTTTGCTATAAGTACGATGCAAATATTTTAGGAAATATTTTATACTTTGAATTTGTATTGTGTTTGTGACTACGCTATCAGATATTTAGGATTTTAACGCTGTAGAGTGAAAAATGGATAATATTGTCTGTGAAAGTTGTTCAGATGGTGTGTGTATTGAGAAAATAAAATATGATGCGTTTTCAAAACTATCTTTCGGTGAAAAAAAACAAGTTATCGAGATAAGTCGTGCTACACCGGATTTGCAATTAATAGGTACAAATTAAAGGTAACGTCAGTCGTAAATTCAATAAAAAACAATATGATTCATATCATTGGCTGACAGGTTGCATACACAGTAATCGGTTATTTTGTTTCGTTTGTCTACTATTTTCAAATAATAAAACCGTCTGGAACGACATCGGTTACGCTGATATTCGTAATTTTCCTACCGCCGCGAGAATACTGAATAATGAACATTCTGAAAAACACTTAGAAGCTTCCCTTAAATATCACACCTTTGGAAAAAATCGAATAGAGACGCGTTTAAACTCTCAGATACAAATCGACATCGATAGACATAACGCGAAAGTCGATCGGAACCGAAATATTTTTCAGCGACTTATTGACATTGTTTGCTTTTTGGGGAAACAAGAGCTTACAAAACATCAAACAAACGCGCCGAAAGGCCACTTCAAATATATATTGATATGTCTATAAAATCAGTCAATCTATGGATATTTGAGCTGGCATTTGGCAATTACCTACATTTATCAATCGACAAGACGACGAACCAAAACCAACGTGTTTTTGGTGAGTAAAATTTTCTGCCTACCCTGTCTTAAAACTGTGTGCACGCCACTGTTGAGGAAAAATATTATGGTCGCATTAAAACGCAAAATTATGGAGACACGATGAAAGAAAAAATTTCAAAATAGTGTAGTCTACATTGTAGAAAATGTTACTTCATTAAAAATGTGTAGGTAAGTATTCTTAAGTTTAAGACATTGTCACGAGTATAGGCCGAATCATCAAGTCGACGGATGTGAAGTTAGCTACAACCTGCGCGAAACCCAATCAACGCGCAGCTTTATGTGAGCTTCAGTCAGGATTGGATATTACGCAGTTTGTAGCTAACTTCACAACCGCCGACTTGTACGATTCGGCCTATACAAGGTGCGCGCATGCTCGCCTTTTTCGCAGCTGACATAACGATTTTGCTACTGCGCAACGACTCGCCTCGTGTTCACAGACGCCAAGAAACTTGATTCAGCCTACAAGTAGTAATTATGTAATTTTCGACGACATAAAAACAGGTTCTGTCTTCCATTTTTTATGGGCTTTCTTCCTTTACCATTTGATCGATGTACCATTTTGTTTATGTAATGATCAGTGACTTTTGATCATTGGAACCTCAAAACACAAACCTAGTAGAAACTTTACGCATAGTACCGGTTGAGGGACCTTTTTTACCCACAAAAGTGTACAGAAATGTAACAATTCTGGGCACAAACTGAGCTACACTCTTCTTCTTGACCGTTGCGCTCTTGACAGAGCGGTCGCGGTCATCACGCAGTATTATTATTGGTAGGGGCAGATGTAATGCAATGTAATGAGCTACACTAATCTGAATGAAAAAAACTAATCACAACCCTTTCTAGCTCGTGCTGGGTAATCGACGCATCTCTTTCTAGAGAATTCGGTCGAGAGAGTTATACATCTCATTCTGTGATTGGACCAAATGGATTACAAAGTTGTATGAAACAAAGAGTTGTGTTGCAAAGTGACTTTCAAAGGTTTTTTGCTTGGAACAGCTGTTGTAATCGACGAAAAATCGGAGGAGGTTATCAAGTCGACGCGTATTTTTATTAAATAGGTATATGATCACACAGAACTTTTTACTTACAGTGTAGTCCAAATTCGATATTTTTTCTCATTGGAAAGGGTTATAATACCACGAAGTTGTTCCCATATTTTTATTGAAATCGGTTAGTTGGATTTAGTAAAATAAAAAATTTAAACTAAAAATGGCATACTTCGATTTGAGCGAATTATTCTAATTTTGCACTACGTACTGACTGAAATGCAATCTACGTATATCAGTCAGTATGGCTATTTTTAGCTAATAGTTGTTCATGAGCATAAACATTTCTGAAACTCCTAGTACTTTGCAAAACGAAATCCTGTTTAGATATCGTCTTCATACAGTAATTGATAATAAACAGATACGACGCCACTATACAGGGTTACTAGTAGTCAATTAGCTTCATTTTAAGGACATATTCTGTACATCAAAACAAACATCTTGTTCTTGTTCTACGACATCTAAAAATTCGTAATTATTTTCTTCCACACAAAATTTAAAAAAGAAATTTGACCGGTCTGAATTTAAGTAGCTCTAAGTAAAAAGTGCGCGCGCCGCCACCCGCGTGACTTGGACTTCGGACTACTGTATAAATATGTAAACAGGTGTAAATATTTGTTAGGTATGTAAAAAAAACAATTAGTTGATTGAATACATTTATGCTGATTCCACTTTTTACATTTTTGGGAAATTTATTAAGAATTGGGAAAATATGTAGAACAAAAGCTGATTGTTTTGATTTACAGATTATGCCTTAATTGATTGCCAATAACCCTGTAAATTAGCCAAATATTAATTTACCGCTCCAATAAAATGGTTTATATGGCCTATGCTGTGGCTGGAATGGCGTGGTTTCAGCGCGCGGTCCACCGCCGGCGGCAGGGAAGGTAGATTGTAGTACTGCAAAGGAACATAAAACATCTTTAGAATATAAATACACTAACATCTCGCTAAAAACTGGACCATCTCACGTGTAGCCCGGGAGGTAATCTAATTAGTGGAAGTACTTTTTAAGCTGAATTTTTGGTATCACGTTATTCATGGTGGTGTACAACAATGACCCGGATTCAGTCAGCTGGGTTTGTTTAGCATTAGATTCCCCGTATGAATTTTAAAAAAAGTGGTGTGGCAGTGTTATGAACACGGCCGTGACTTATAAGTGAATACGTTTACGTAAGCAAAATGACCTCAAAATGGCGGGGCATCCCCATCCACTCCCCGCGATGCGGCACAGGCGTCACTGGGCGTGATGATTTTTTTATCTTTTAGCTATGCTACGGTGTAATTGAATTTAGGTTCAAGATAATAGAACTGAAGCTGCAACACCAAACTGTATCCCCCGATTTTGTTATCATTCGTTATTTGACTTGCCATCTTATATTGCAACTTTAAAGACGTATTCACGTTTAATAATAATATAAATAAATCGAGCCAGTTACCAAGTGCGCCGGGTTGTATTCATCATCGTCGTCATTTCGCACGCCGGGCGGGAAGAGCGCTCGGCCCGGCGACGGCGGCGCTCCGTGCGACTTCCGCCGGTACCACGGGAAAGGCTACAACAAATATCAATACGGTAATACATCTTCTACATAATTGGTAGGCCATGCATTTTCGCACATTTGCAACATGAATAAAAATAAAAGTACAAATGTTATTTTCTTGATCATTTATTTAACGTCATAAACGTACATTAACCTTTTTTTAAATTATATCGTCGATATGTGGCCCGTCTCATAGTTGTTTTTTTTTTTTTAATTCAGAATAGGTTTGCGTTTGGCCACATACCTACTGCCTGATGTTGAGCAGATAAGCGGTCTAGGTTGTAGCACGCTTACCTAGAAGATATCTATTTACTCGGGATTTGAAGATGCCCACGTTGTACTTTATCGACAAAGACAGACCCAGGCAAAGCGTTCCACATTCTGGCTCGAAGAGCTCTCCTGCGAGGAAAGGCTCTCCTGCAGATTATGCAGACGGTCGTCAAATCAATCGACTACGTGAACTTTGGATAACTTGCTTACTGTACTGTACCAGCCTTTTAATAGTCCACTGCAGGACGTAGGCCTACCCACGAAGGGTGATTGGGCCATATCCACCACGCTAGCCCAGTGCGGGTTGGTGGATTCACAAACGTCATCTAATTTCTTCTACGGACGTATGCAGGTTGCCTCACGATGTTTTCCTTCACCGAAAAGCCAGTGTGAAATTCCGTACATAAATTCCGAAGAACTCATTGGTACGGGACCGGGATTTGAACCCACGAACTCACGATTGTAAGGCCGGTGTCATTATCACTAGAACACCACGGCTTGATCTCTGAAACTCGCTTACGCGTGGATGATTCTAGAGCGTTCCTTACGGAAATTTCAACCTCCCCAATGTTCTCATCGACCTTCTTGAAAGTGGCCGCCCTGTTTGTTTAATATTCGTTGTCCATCTCATTAGATCGAACTTCTTGGCCCAAGCTTTAATTAAATTAACACTTGGACACTCACTTCCGTATTTAATTCTAAATAAACGTCGTACAGTAAAGTAGGTCTCGTTTTTTTGAAAAATTACATAATGTCAAATGATTAAGCCAATGTTAGAATTAAACTGTCGCGATTTGAGCACATTATTCTTATTTTACGGGACTATCATTAACTGTTTTATTTTAACATCATTAGGACATAAAAAAAGGTTTAAAACATAAGTAATGTATAATTAACATAGACATACAAGTATATAGACTCGAAATACTTAAAAATAAGGCGTACAGCTGAGGGGACTCAATATGGCCGCCACACAGTTAACCTCATAATGGAAATGTGCTTTCCGCTCTCTTTTTAGATAAATAAGCGCTCCCAGTCACTATTAAACCAATTATATTTTGGCAGCACAAATGATGAATTCACCAAACATAGTATAAATCGGAACAATGGGAACATATGTAAACTGAAAAAAGCGTGAGCGGCAAAATGTCAAATTACATATTTGAAAAAGCTGTGTTGTTATTGTGAAAAAGCGCCTCTTTTTAACCGCCAAAAAGGAGGCAGTTCTATGCTCGTCTGCATGTATTTTTTTTAAGTTCAGCGATGCTTTCGCCAATTGAGAACCGAATAAAAAAATTGTTTTAGTTCGAAAGGGCATACTCCCGAGGTAGTCTCATTTAAATATCAAAATCATCTGAGCCGTTTTTGAAAAATCAACAATAATGTAAAAATTGTATGCATAAATTCGAGCGAACTACTCGAATTTTATACACGACGGAAGTCGGTTTTGCCATTTTTTTGCGAAAAATAATTATTTCTTAGCCCGTTGATTAATCACTTACAGAGACATTTTCCTGAGACTCGATGGGTTCTTGTATTTTGGGCCCCTGGTAACAGACACTGTCTTTTATGACGTCCCTGCTCATCGCGAAGGTTTTCGGTGGCCGCGGCGGGACCGGTGGACCTGCAAATGTAAAAAAAAAAACTTCAGCAAACAACATTATAATATCTTTAGCAAACAACTAGGTATTTTAGCAGTGCCCAACGGGGCCACGTTTGTTCCTATTACAACAGGGTTATCCAGAACTGGTGTACTAAGCCCAAAGGAGGTGATTCAGACTATTATCATGAACATTTTTTTTCTACGGGACAATCCGAAATTCAATAAATAAAAAATCGGCCAAGTACGAGTCGGACTCGCGCCCGAAGGGTGCCGTACTGAATCCATTCACTTAAATATTTATTTAATTTAAATTTAATTATTTTTTATTGAAGTGAATATATACTACTAAATATTCTGTGAATATTCCTAGCATCTACCTGTTACCATTATTAATATCGAGCGAAAAACGACTAAATAATCAGGTTTGTTGTATGGGATCCGCCCTTAAATATTAATTTTATTTTGTTTTTAGTATTTGTTGTTATAGCGGCAACAGAATTACATAATCTGTGAAAACTTCAGCTTCGTACCTATAAAGGTTCACGAGATACAGCCTGGTGACAGACAGACAGACAGATGGACAGCGGAGTCTTAGTAATAGGGACCCGTTTTTACCCTTTGGGTACGGAAACCTAAAAAGCAACAGTTTCATACATTTTGTCGATTCCGTGATGCAGTTTAAAGTTGTACGGAACAGCAATTTTTTTTTCGAATTTCTTAATGTTGCCATAGTACAAGTTGTTCATAATCACTCCCTTTCGACTTAGTACATGGCTAACAGATAACTCTGTAAAAGTTTAATTTACCATCTATTGTCACAAAGTTCTTCTAAAGTTCATCTATTGTTTAGTGGTAGCTAAATAAATATAAAAAAATATGTAAAAATAATGTAAAATAATGTAATGTAATGTGAGATCGAATCAGGAATGAGGAGATTCGCAGAAGAACCAAAGTTACCGACATAGCCCAGCGGATTGGCAAGTTGAAATGGCAGTGGGCAGGGCACATAGCGCGGAGAACTGATGACCGATGGGGTCGAAAAGTTCTCGAGTGGAGACCACGTACCGGCAAGCGCAGCGTAGGACGTCGACCCACAAGGTGGACGGATGACCTCATTAAGACCGCAGGATCACGCTGGATGCAAGCCGCTACCAACCGGTCTTATTGGAGATTCATAGGGGAGGCCTATGTCCAGCAGTGGACGTCCTATGGCTGATGGATGGATGGATGAATATAAAACATTAAAAAATTTGTAAAATATTGTATTAAGTAATGTAATGTAAATAATAAAATAACGTATTCTCAGATGGAGACTACGACACCAGTGGCGTAGCGCATGCTTCCAATATACCTATAGAAGGGTGAGCTGAATGCAAGCCGCTTCTGGGCCTTTTTTTATTTTCACAACTGAGTAAAATTTGTATAATTTATTATTTATTGATTAAAATTTCACATTTTAGACTAAATTTGTCATTTTTTATTAATTATATTTTTTCTTAAAGGATTTAGAATTTTTTTTTTTTTGATAATTGTACGCCACGACGGCAAGGGCATGCGTTCTATACTCTTGGAAGATTTGTATGTTGTTTGCATTACCCACGAACCTCTACTTAGGAAGTATACAGATTCATGGCATTACCATGTATCTGACAAATAAATAATCTTGAATCATGATATTGACAGCAAAAAAATAACGAGACAAAAAACGTCAAATATACTTAACGAAATACTAAAAACAGTACACATACCATCTTCGGGAAATCCATTTCGTTTTGGATTTATTGCCAGTTTCGTGAACGACTTTGCGACGGACCAGTCTCCTGGAGGAAAATAACATTGTTACCAAAGTTAAAATTATTGAAAGCCAGTCACTACATCTGCTTAAAACACTGCTGTACATAGGCAAGATTTTTATTTTTTGACGTGATAACATCTTATGAATTGATGAACACCGGCTGCACGCTTGAAAAAGTGTCACGTTCCGCCTGATTCAAGCGTGCAAGCGAGAGCGCGGAACAAGCGATAGAGAGGCACGTTCGGCCTAAGCGCTCGGCCTAATCGACGTTATCACATAAAATCACGGAGATACCAAGCTCATGTTATTATTGTATTGTTTTCCAGTTTATGCCGAATCGAACTTGCGAACCCAATCCTCGCGCAGCCATTTGCGCCTTGGGTTTTGCGCAGTTTGTAGCTAACATCACAGCCGTCAAGAAGTTTGAATCGCGGCCTATATTAACTTCATCAAAAATAAGAATAACGATAGAATAATTATTCCTCGCCAAAAATGGCATAATATTTATAACCGACTTCAACCGTGTACATAATTCGAATAGTTCGCACGAATCGATGTATCATCGATGTAGTAATTTTCACATTATTGTTGATGTATAAAAACGACTTAGCTGATTTCGATAAGATTGAAATGGAACCATCTTGAGAGATGGATATAATCTACCAAACAAATAAAGAATCTTCAAAATACTAACTGGCACACTAATCGCGTAACAAAAAAAAACATTTTGTTCAATTCTTATCTTGATTAATAAATTATTACAGAAATATATCTTTTAAAAATACAATCTTTTGAGATCATAAATATCATGTAGAAGCATAGTGCTAGTAAAGACAAGTAAAACAAGCCCAAACACGACGGGTCTATCTTGTTTTGTACAGGAGTTCCCATGGCCACCTTCCGACTCCATCATCAGATCAGCTCCATGGTACCATATTTTTGCATTGTCACGCGATATACATTTATGCTTGCAAAATTTCAGCTCAATCGGAAACCGGGAAGTTGGTCAAATTTAACTTGCGACATTCCACCAAGTACATAGATCAATTACAAGTTAAATAAAAGCTTCTAAAAAATACAGAAGAATTTGGTTATAGCGACGGCCAAAAGACCGGCGATATTACGTCGTATTACCCGGAAGTCGTACTAAAACAATTGTTTTTTTTTTTTATCAGAATAAAATCACTAGGCACATCAGCGCTCGTCGTCGTTATAACGGGACGAACGAACGAAACCTTGTGTGAAATTGCGTCGTTAAAAGCGGTCGGTCGTTAGGTATAAGCGGAGTCGTAATAAACGAATGATCTTTAATAGTAGCACTTAGTGAAATCAAACATACGCCTATATTTACGTCGCTAAAAACGGTTAGTTGTTATATGCGAAGTCGTACTAAACGGATTCTACTGTAATTAGTTGGATACGTACGTATATTAGATTGACTAGCATTCAGCGATTTGCACTCTTCGTCGCTCATGTTGGAGTCGTTTTCTGAGAGTTCGGTGTTGTTCAGCCGTATGTGCGGTTGGCTCAGGTACTGTATCTGATGGGCCCGGTTTTCGGACACCCTGTCAAAAGGCGTCCGCGTACTCATCACGATATTTTTGGGGTCGAATGTGAATGTTCTCTGCTCGTCCTGTAATAAATAAAGATTTGGTTTATCAGATTTTTTAGGATCTCGTACTCAAAGAGTAAAAACTGGACCCAAGACTTGTAGTATTTGTTGTTATAGCGGCAACAGAAATACGTCATCCATCATCATCCATCAGCCATAAGAAGTCCACTGCTGGACATAGGCCTCCCCTATGGATTTCCAATAAGACCGGTTGGAAGCGGCTTGCATCCAGCGCGATCCTGCTGTCAATTAATTAATGAGGTCATCCGTCCACCTTGTGGGTGGACGTCCTACGCTGCGCTTGCCGGTACGTGGTCTCCACTCGAGAACTTTTCGACCCCATCGGTCATCAGTCCTCCGCGAAATACAGAAACGAACAGAACAGAAATACGTCATCTGTGAAAATTTTAACTTTCTAGATATAACCGTTCATGATGTACAGCCTTGGTGACAGACAGACAGTCATTGTTTCCTGACAATTACAATTGGGATATCTTCAAGTCAAGAGTGAATATGTATCTTCTAGGTCTACATGGTCCATCTTCGGCTACAACTTCGCTTTCCATCAGGCGAGTTTTGGTGGCCAAATGTAGCCCTATTCTGCATAAAAAAAGACGGACAGACGGACAGCGGAGTCCCATTTTTACCCTTTGGGTACGGGACCCTAAAAGCGGCAAAAAAAGTTTATTGTTTGTTTATTCTACAGTTGATATTAAGCGTACCTGTACCTGTATAAGAAATAGTTTTCAAAAATGTTTGTTGTTTGGAACGTCTTTTTGAAATTTTTATGTTGTTTGGATAGTCTTTTAGAAAAATGTGTCAAAATAGAAACGAAATTAATATACTTTATCTCACAATTGTATATTGGTTAAAAATTATACTTCACTACATAGTATAAAACAAAGTCGCTTCCTGCTGTCTGTCCCCGTGATTGCATTTTTTCTTTATTCTGAATAGTTTTGCGTTTGACCACATACTGCCTGATTTATCTATGCAGAATATTTCTATCTTTAAAACTACGCAACGGATTTTGATGCGGTTTTTTTAATAGATGGAGTAATTCAAGAGGGAGGTTTTATGTATAATACATCCGTGCGAAGCCGGGGCGGGTCGCTAGTTTAAAATAAACAAAACCTCAGAATTAGTCCGAGGAAACTAAGAAAAAAAAGCGTACCTGTGCTCGAACTCCGGTGATACATTCCGATATAGGAATATAAGGGCCGGTGCTGTCTGCTGTGCGCTCGTAATGTTCATTCATAGCTGTCATGTTGTTTTGATACGTGTCTGGAACAAACGTATAAAAATATTGGTCACACATTTTCGTATAAAATAGTTCAGAAGGGACCACATCAGAAATACGATTAAAAATCTATATCTCTATTTTATAAAAATGAATCGTGGTTGTTAGTCTCGCTTAAACTCGAGAACGGCTGAACCGATATGGCTAACTTTGGTCTTAGAATATTTGTGGAAGTTAAGGGAAGGTTTAAACGGTGAGAAAATTTATAACATCTGTTATAAATTTTAAAAAAAATTATAATATTTATAACATCTGTTATAAATTTTCAGGAAAAATAATAATAACATTAATTTCATTTTCCCATACGAAATGTTTCTGCACGTAAAAGTTGTCATTGATAGTTGACATGGTAGGATGACGTTTACCAGGTCAGCTAGCTTAAAATAAATTAGAAATAAATTCAAAACAAAAAATTATTTACACAAATGTTTTACAACAATTCATAAAAATATCGCGGAGCAACCAAAAACTGCATACACATGGACATAAAACCTGCTCTTTTTTTAAATCAGTCAAAAATCACGCCAGCAACGCAGCTTTTGTATTTTAAGTGTAATCAACAAATCATATCAACGCACAGCATAGCGCAGCGAATAAATGTGACAAATATGAACGCTCGCCGTATTAGATACCAAACCGAATAATTCAAAATGACGTCTTTCGCAGTGCTCATGTAATATGCATCGGAAAACTAGTGCAACGCACTCCCGGCCGTCAGATGCGGGGTTATGTGCATTAATCACCATATTAGGACATGTAAATCGACGCATGCTCGTTTCAGTATCGAACGCTGAAAATTCTGAAGCAATTTTATTTATAGTATGCAGTTTATCTTGCGGGCGCATTGGCCGTATTATACATAGCATTGACAGTATTGAGTAACAAGCGTCGAGTCAAGTAAGGCACGAAACGACTGTTATTTAAAAATGCTGAGTGAAGGATGGCTTTAATAAATAAATAAATATCTTACACACGGTTACTGACTCCAAACTAAGCAAAGCTAGTCATATGGCTGCTAGATACTGATATACTTCATATTCATATAAATAACACCCAAACAGAGCACACCTATGTTCATCAAATAAATAAGTGCCCTGGGTAATGCGATAGCGCATGGGTTTAAATCTTACCAATCATATTGAACTGAATGTCAAGAAAACCATCGAAAGGAAACGCCGCATGCTGGTGCTATCCATCTAGCAATCCATTACTGAACAAAGGCCTACCTACGAAGAGCGATTGAGTCTTATCCACCGCACTGGCCTACTGCGGGTTGGTGGATTATCATACCATGGCGTAATATGAAGCGCTCGGCTAACAAGCTGAACTTTTTTATACTAATTTCCATCCAGATTGGCTGGATCTACTAACTTTTACCCGATTATAACTTTTTTCAGGAAAATTCCATATAGACAGCAAACAAACATCACGCATGTAGACGTTAAAGTCATAGGAAAACAGATAAAGCTGTAAATATTAACAATTTTGCAGCAATAGCGTAGCAGAGCGAAAGTCAGCAATATAATAATAATAATAATAATAAAAGCCTTTATTCAAACATCATATTACAAAATTAAAAATTCATTACATAATTATTTATCAATTCAATTATCATTATCTATTAATTTATTTATGTCAATCATCTATAAGTCGACGCCAATGTCTGTTTGCCTTTTCTTGGCAAAGGCCTCCTCCAGTTGTCTCCATGTGTCTCTGTCGTTGGCTGTTTTTGACCATTCACTGCCTGCTATAGCTTTTATTTCGTCCACCCACCTTCTCGGTGGTCTTCCGCGTTTTCGTTTTTTGTGACTCGTGAACCAGTGCATTATTGACTTTGACCACTTTTCTTTTCCCCTAATTGTGTGCCCAGCCCATTTCCATTTCAACTTTCTAATAGCGACAGTAACATCTTTTGTTCTTGTGTGTTTCTTTATGGTTGCAGTTTTTATTCTATCCGACAGTTTCTTTCCCATCATGCTTCTTTCCATAGCGTTTTGGCAAATTTCAAGTTTTTTAATATGGACTTTATTCAGTGCCCAGGTTTGGCAGCCATATGTTAGAACTGGTAGTACACAAGTATCGAAGAGTTTTCTTTTGATGGCCATATTCATCTCTTTATTTTTCATTATCTCTTTTAGACTCCAGTATTGTTTCCACGCATTTCCTATACGTCTGTTTATGTCTTTGGAAGTGGGGTCAGTTGGCGAAATTGTTTGTCCCAAATAGATATATTCATCGACGTAATCAATTTGTCTATTGTTGACTATGATAGGGTCTCGGTCTCCATTTGTCATGGCTTTAGTTTTTTCCGTATTCATAATCAATCCCACTTCACGACTTTCTTTGTCTAAATCATTAAGCATAGTCTGGAGTTCTTCTTTTGAGTTCGCGATGATAACCAAGTCGTCCGCAAATCTCAAGTGAGAAAGATTTTCACCGTTAATTTGTAACCCATATTTTTCCCAATTTAATTTCCGAAATATTTCTTCCAGGACAGCTGTAAAGAGATTCGGTGACATCGGATCACCTTGGCGTACGCCCCGATCTATTTTTATTTCTTTACCTTCCTTCTCTAGTTTAATTTTGGCTGTGCTATTTTCATATATATTTCGTATTATTCTGATATATTTGTAGTCCACGCCTTGGTTTTTGAGAGCTTGCCATATTTTCTCATGATCTAATGAGTCGAAGGCCTTACTGTAATCTACAAAACAGCAATGAACAATGATGTTAAATTCTCTGCCTTTTTCAAATAATTGCTTAACGACGTGGATGTGGTCTATGGTCGAAAATCCTCTTCTAAATCCAGCTTGTTCTCTCGGTTGATTCTCATCCAGTGTATTGGTTATTCTATTGAGGATTACCTTAGCAAACACTTTGTATACATTTGACATAAGGCTAATAGGCCTATAGTTGTTGATGTTCTCCTTGTCGCCTTTTTTGTGTATTAATGTTATTGTCGAAGATGTCCATTGCTTAGGTATTATTTCACTTTGTAACACTTCATTGAAGATATGAGTGAGAATTGGTATAAGGTGTTCTTTGTTATTGATTAGCAATTCATTGTGTATGCAATCTGAACCGGGAGCTTTATCTTTCTTTTGAGTTTTTATAGCTATTTCCACCTCTGAAGGCATTATATCTGGTACGTTGTCTCCGCCTGCTAAGTCTGTTGGCTCACTAATGTTTTTATTTGTATATAAGTCTCGAAAGAATTTAGTTGCTATTGACATTATTTCTGGACGTTTAGTTCTGCGCTTGCGGTCCTTATCAGATATATTGGGTATCCACTCTGTTTTCTCTCGCAGTTGTTTTCTAGCCTTTTTTATGCCTCCAGTTTTTTGGATGCATTTTTCCAGTAGTTCCGTCCTATATCTTTGGCGATCCTTTCGCATATGTGCCTTAATTTGTTTACTTTTTTCGGCTATATTTTTCCTTACATCTTTTGTTTTTTCAGTGATAGATATCAGTTTAGCTCTGCTTTCCAACAGTTCTTTCGTTTCGCTTGTAAGCCACATTATCTTGTTGTTATCATTTCCTGTCATGTTTATATTTGTCGTATTAAGAAGCTCTTCAAATTTATTGTATTTGTTTTGTATGTCTAGGTCTCTTGTACTTTCTATGAAATGTTCCATCTGTTCTTTCAGTCTATCTATATTTTTTGGTATTGCACTTTTGGATTGTTTTATCTTAAATGGTCGTTTTTTCTTCGATGCGTTAAGTTCTAATTTGGCTCTGACCATTCTATGGTTGCTGTTGAAGTTGACGTTATTTATGACTTTACAATCTTGGAAATATTTGCTTTTGTTTGTTTATAGTATATTGAATTGAAAGTATATTGAAAGTCAGCAATATACTTGTACAATATTTCGCATAAACCAATTAATATTACAAACCTTCGCAATAAAAACTGAACGCATTGATTAATCAACAACAAATAGAATTAAAAGAAGAAGAAAAATACGCGGGTAAGGGGTGTTAGGGTGTGAATCTCCTGTCTACTTATGTCTATTATTTATTATTTTTTGCCTGAGAGAAAAAGTGTGTTTTCTGAGATCCAGACTGGCGTGACGTCACAATTATCTGTCAATGTCATGTCAATGGGGGAGGGAAGATAATTCGAGAATATTGCAATACGCGATTTTCCCTAACCATGTTCGACATGACTCACGTTTACACGAGGAAACTTATTTAAGACATAATTATAATTAGTCGTGTCGTTACCTTTACACCAATAAGTTCATATAGGCCGAGTTGGTAGCCCTGGTGTCAGTTTATAA
The DNA here is from genome assembly GCA_964007245.1 of Hypomecis atomaria. Classification (NCBI taxonomy): domain Eukaryota; kingdom Metazoa; phylum Arthropoda; class Insecta; order Lepidoptera; family Geometridae; genus Hypomecis; species Hypomecis atomaria. The sequence continues at coordinate 18,382,290 of OZ023280.1, forward strand.
GTCATTTTACATGACAACACTCACTTTTACATAAAGTGTGGTCAATAGCTAGATCAAGATTCAAAGATTTACCGAATAGAAAAAAATCGACAAAGTGCGAGTCAGACTCGCGCATGAAGGGTTCCGTACCATATGGGAGCCCCCCGGCAAAAAAATCACGTTCGTTGTATGGGAGCCTTGAATGTTTATTTTATTCTGTTTTTTGTATTTGTCGTTATAACGGCAAACGAAATGCATCATCTGTGAAAATTTCAAATATCTAGCTTGCACGGTTCATGAGATACATCCTGGTGACAGACAGACGGACGGACGGACGGACAGCGGAGTCTTAGTAATAGGGTCCCGTTTTTACCCTTTGGGTACGGAACCCTAAAAATGTAAATTAATCACAAATGCCTCATCGATTTACAATGATTATACTGCGGATGAATTTATACTATAAATACGATAACTACGACAGCAGAAATGATAAAAAAGACCTCACAAGCAATTAATGAAAATAATCCATAGATGGACTGTACCTACGTATAGGCAATATAGTATAGTAATAGGCATACAGCCATACACATACATACAAAATACTCGTACAGCGAGTAATAAATCTTCTAATATACAAAAAAAACTCGTGTCACAGCTGACCCATCCTTATGATTTTTTTTGTGTATACGTACAGTAGGCGCGCGAGTTGAATGCAGAGCTTAGGAATGCGAATGTCTCCCCCCGCTATCCGCACGCCCAACCCGCCCAGGCGCGTGAGGTGGGGCGTGCGGATACCGGGGGGAGATGCTCCCGCTCTTTACCTCAGACCCTGACTGCATTCAACTCGCGCGCTATCTGTACCTATTTGGTTGGGCTAATAAATAATAAGTCGTTCTGTTCTGTAATTTTAAATATCTAATCTAATCTTAGTCGATAATTTTCACATACGAGTTTTCGTGAAACCATTACGAATAGGTATTTTAAATGTAATAGATAAAAACCGAAATAAATTTGAATTTGGCACGTTTCATAAGATTTCATGACCAAAAACTTCGGCAGCATTTATGAGACCTAATTAAGATGGGCTGCGCATTTTATATAATAAGCGCTTACATTAAACAGGGTTTCACTTGGAATGGAAATTGCCTATGTCATTTTTTTTTCGGTACAATTAATGGCAACGGGGTTAAATACTAATCTAACAACACTTAGCACATCAAAATCTGTCGAGCTGTTTTAACATAAAGGAAGTTACCTACGACTCGCGACAATCAACTGAAATCAACATACGCCATGCGTTTTGCGCATCTATAGTACAATACGAACAGTGAAGAGTTTGCGCAGTCGTTACTGCGTAGTAAAACAATCTATTTCACTCCAAAGACCTGAAAATTTATTTATCACAAGTCCCACTTACTCGTATGTGGCGGGAGCAATAATATACTAAAACTATTACCCTCTTTCTAGGACAGTTAGGTAAAAGAATAGTGAAGTATGGGTAGACCGGACACTAAAATAATAATAATTAAAAAATTGAGAGGGCGTGATGAGCAATTATGAAAGTGTGAACAGGACGAAACTAATATCTTTTGTCTCCGTTTGCGTATACGCTTTTTTGTCTGGCATCGACACACGGCCTATACGTCGATGCCAGACAAATTTTTCGTGCCAAAAACTACGGTTGAATTTTTGATGAGATACTTAAGTAAATCAATATATATGTATTTATGAACTATATCTATCACTTCTATTAGTATTATGCAGGTTTTTACTATTATCTGGAGTCTAAATATGATATAGTTATTTTTCGCAAAAAATAGCATGACTGACTTCAACCGGGTACTTAACACGCGAATATTTCGCACGGATCGATGTAGCATTTTTCACATTATTGTTGATTTATCAAAAATAGCTCAGCCGTTTTCGATAAAATTTAAATGGGACAGATTTCAAAGTATGCTCTTTCCAATAAATTTCCAATAAACAAAGAATTTTCAAAATCGGATTACTTTGTAAAAAGTTATGCGTGGTTATACATAAAAAAAGCTATCTATGTACGAGTATGTCTAGCACATCTTTTTTGTCACACCCTATACGCTGGTAACTTCTCCACTTATTCTCCATCCGCGTAAAAATAAAATTGAAGTGGTAAAAGTGAGGCATATCTTCGCGGACCTATTATTTATCTATAACTGGGCATTCCCTACTCGCGACCTTGGTTGAAAGCAACAGTCTATGTCCCAAGTCGTCACTTGATAACTACATAATGTTTATTTTCAACATAGTGATTCACGGACGGTAAGTAAAACTTAGTGATTCATCCGTACCGTACTGTTTAACGTAACAAATAGCTTCAGACATTTCCTTTCAGTCATTCGCCACGAAATTTAGACATTTTTTGCTAATAAACATAAATACCTAAATGGCAGGCTCATGTATTTAAATATATTTCACTACGAGTATACGAGTAAGTGGGTCAAGCTCACTGGAGTAGGTTCGACGGGTTGTTGGACGGTAGATCTTTTAGAATGTATCTGTAAGAGCATAAACTATACAGGGTTATTCCTAATCAATTAGCATCCTTTTAAGGACTTATTCTCTACATTAAAACTAAAAACTTTTGTTCTGCGACTTTTGTCAAAACTCAAAAATAATAATTGTGTTTCCATAGCAAAAATATCGCTCACCCGCGACAAAATGTACGGAGCCGCTGTTTTTTTTTCGTTTTAACAAAATTCTCAGAACAAAAGTTGTTAGTTTTGATTTACAGAATACGCCCCTAAAAGGATGCTAATTGATTAGGAATAACCTTGTATAAATATTGCAAGCGTATCGGGAAATACAGTGTAGGACGTCCACACACAAGGTGGACGGATGACTTCAACAAGACCGCAGGATCGCGCTTGTTCAACCGGTATTGTTGGAGATCGATAAGGTCCTTGTCCAACATTGGACGTCCTATGGCTGAAACGACGACGACTTAATATTACACCACCCGAATGTTAATGTAGTTTTCTAATAATTAATCATAACCCGATTGTATTGCGGGACGTACTGGATTTCTTTTGTTAAGACTAGGACAAAAAACCCGCTCAAGTATTAGTATTTTTAACCCCCGACGCAAAAGAGGGGTGTTATAAGTTTGAAGTGTCTGTTTGGCTGTCTGTCTGTCTGTGGCATCATAGCGCCCGAACCACTGAACCGATTTCATTTTAGTTTTTTTTTGGATGAAAGGAGACTTAATCGAGAGTGTTCTTAGCTATGTTTTATAAAAATCGATTGAGCCTTTTAAGAGTTATGGTGGGTTAAAGGGGGGATGGAAGAACCAAAATTCTACAAATGTGCCCAAAATGGTTGTCAATGTGTCGGGGGTTTTTTAAATTTTTAATTTATACAATTATTATTTCGGCAGTTGCAGTTGACAGGTTAGTTTTAAAATGGAATAAGTAAACCATTCATTACTACTGCTTTCAGCTTAATTTTATTTTTACTGTTGCTAAAATATCGGCAACATTACGATGAGGTGACCTAAATTTCGAAAAAAGAGCCCAACATTTTACTTTATTTCATACGTATATAGGCTCTCGTTTAACCACATCCTTCCTGATAATGAGCAAATGTGGTAGACTACACTACAAAGAACACGTCTGTTCTATCCACAAATCTCAAAATATGGGACATGTCGGTCGTTTCAATCTAGTTGGAAGCTAATTTCGCACGAAACTGATGAACTAAAATCACGACTATGCGTAACGCCAATAATTAGAAACGTGTATCCACACAGGGCACAACAAAACAGTAATTCATATGCGCTCATACATCACTGCATTCTGTCATGTTTCCCAAACATGCGAGTTTTTGTCGGAAGGAAGTGTCGCATGCGGAGAAAGCATCTCTCTAAATATCTACGATTTTATCGGTGTGCAACAAAATTTAACGCCAAACACATGATTGCCTACTGTATGAGTCACGATTGCACTGAAACATTGCACAAACAAGATTAAAACGCGGTTATCAGCATTCCAGCTGTAGCGACGAGTAATTAGAACGTATAATAAATAAAGGCACTGTTAAATATTGAAGGTTTTTAAGCGTATCGCCAGATGTTAAGTAGGTACCTACATATTAATTTGCACAAAACGAAAAACTTTATACATTATACTTACGTACTGTACCGGGCTTTTAATAGTCAACGAAGGGCAAATGGGCCATATTCACCACGCTGCCCCATTGTAAGATAGTGGGTTCACTTACGCCAACGAATTTTACTACGGACGTTTGCAGGTTTCACAGAGTTGTTTTCCAGCCACTGCACTGGTGTGAAAATATCCGTACATAAGTTCCAAAGAATTTATTGGAAAAGGACGGGACCAGGTATGTTCCCACCTCAAGACTGTAAGGCGAGCGTTGTTACCACTGAAGAACCACTGCCTGGAAAACCTCCATAAGTCCTGTCAACTTCGTGATGATCATATTTGAATACATCTTTAGAAATAGAATCTTTAGAAATAGTTCAGAGGATATAACATCCTGAGGAAGTTTGCACGTCTGAGAAGTCTTCTTATACTAAAAGATGAAGTCTGTCATACCGCATTTGGTCAGCGTGATGGACTATTTATCGCGCGTTAACCCTACTCGCAATGACAATAACAAAGAGCCCATGGTTAGTTGTGGGACACAGTTTAACTCAGGGGAGATAGATATCGAAGCCCTTTCTTATATTACGCTGACGTATGTATCTACAGTTAAAATGTATTTGCTTGCTAGCCGTTGTTATACAACATTCGAATTTTATTGTTAGGATTAGACGCAAGAAGCAGTAGCCTTATCAGCACTATACTAGGAATATAGCATGATAAGAAACCGTCGAATGGACTAATAAATAATCTAGTCTTAGCCAATTCTGAATTTAAGTAGGAAACGCTGATAACAACATTCCCGGTGCAGCAAAAAAGAAAAAATGAATTGACGTAATTTCATGCGTACATTTAGATACGTCAACTTGAGGGTTAAGACATTCACGTACTGGCATTCTATTTATACTCATTATAATCCACTAATGAGCATAGGTCAATCCTGAAACAGTGATTAGGCGACAAACACCATACTGGATCAGTGGACGGGTTGGTAAGATTCACATGCAACGAAATTATTCAACGAATGACGGTCATGATGTTTTCCAACAGCGAAAAAGTTAAATTTAAAGGTAAATGCCAAGAACTCATTAATTCGTGACAGGGATTTACATCTACAACCTTACAATTCTAAGAGTGTTTTCCCATTAAACAACCACGGCTGAGACATCGCCAAAAGATAATTCCGACACAAAAAAAGCCAGAGAAAAATATTACCAGTTGTGCCTGGCTAGCATACGTACCATTCATCCAACCATCTATTAGCAATTGCTCGTCCACTGATAGACATATATCTCTCCTATGGACCTCCAACAAAACTGGTTGAAAGCGGCTTGCATCCAGCAGGATCGCGCTGAGGTCGCGGTCTTGATGAGGTCATCTGTCCACCTCGTTGGTGGACGTCCTACGCTGATGTGGTATCCACTCAAGAAATTTTCGGCCCCCATCGGTTACCAGTCGTCCGTCTATGTGCCCTGCCCACTGCCATATCAAAATGCTAATATGGGCTAACTTTGGTCCTCCTACTGATCTCCTCATAACCCTTTCTATGTATAGCTCGTTTTTACTTTTCATTTTCGGATTTAGTCAAACTCTTGAGGTTTCTCAATTTTAGTAACGATTTGACTGGGTTTTACGGTATTATCATTACAAACTGCATTCAGGCACTTGGTATGTGACGCAACACATACTCGTACATATAACCCAGCTTGTGGTGTGCAAGATTATGCAACTTCATTGCATAATCATCATCCCATCCTTTGCATGTGTAGACACGGGGAATAACATAAAGTATGTTAAAAAATAGCTCAGATCCAAGTGTTTTTAATATTTTTATACAACTGACGGACAAGGCGCATAAACTCTAGATTTTGTTTGCGTGATAGAGGCAAAATTCAGATAGCAAAGTTGTAGCAAATTCAGTCTGAAATACAATATGCAATTCTTAAAGTGATATTTACAATTGAGCGCTACCGTAGCTCAGATACCATGTTAAATTTAGACTTCGGTTATATTAACCTTTAGCCTTAAAAACTCTCGACACCAAGAAGGGACCAAGCCACCCAGCCAACACAATCCTAAATTAAGTAAGGGATTCTCAATATTTTAAGCGCCAAAGTCACCTTTACTTGACTAGTTTAACAGGATACCGTGACTGTGATGTTAGCTACAAGCTGCGGATAACCCAATCCTCCCAATACAGAATTAAGCACTCCTTTATTTCATTTTTTCCTTCCTCCCGCCTGACCCACAGCACGGCTCCTGAATCTTGTGACGTCACACGCATAAATCCGTCGCGGGTCTTTCTTATTTCATGCAGTCATGTTTAAACATCCATAACTCCGTCATTTATTAAGATATAGGACTAATTTTTTCACCGTATCTAATATATTTGTAACGTTTTAAAGTAAATGTAATTAATTCTTTTTAAATTTAATGAGATAGGAAACTTCCTTATTGGTGAAAATATTGTACACAAAAAAAGAAAAAGAAACATACAGTCGAACATAGAACCTCCTCCTTTTTTGAAGACTTACCCAAAACAACGGAGGATTCATCAGTGGCGCGCAGACCACACACTCTGCATATTGCATCCACCCACTTCTCCATGTCGGCCTCACAGTCTGCTTCTAGGTGATAAGTGCGAGACTGGGTCTGGATCGTGAACACTGAGCCGCGGAGCTTCCGGTCTAACGTACCGTTGCCGGTACGTTCCATGTGCAGGCCAGCATCAACCTGTAAACAGTAACAAAGATTTAATTAAAAATTTAAAAAACCTCCAACTAAATTACATTACACAAGAGCTCGCATCTTTAAACATAAAGTGCATCAACTCAAAATCGCGTTCTTTTGGAGAAGCGCGTTTTAAACTAAACTTTAAACTTAATTTTCAAACAGCGCGCGATTTTGAGACTGTAACGAAAATTATTTTTTAGAGTAATTTTACAGAGTACAAGGTACTTTTAGAGGTGTGTATGACGTTCATCACTATGAACAACTTTTTACTATGGCACAAGCGCGAAATCCCAAAAAAATCAGCAGTTCCATGCATTTTGTCGAGAAGTCGAAGAACTTTTTGTTATGACGACGAGTATATACAAATTCACTTGTGGCTGACGCTGCATTTTGCATAGCAACACCCTGTTAAGATATGAAAAGAAAATTGTTTCATAAAGCAACTAATAAATCAGCCAAGTGCAAGTCGGGCTCGCGTATTTTTGAAGTGAACAAAACTAAATATTATTTCAAGCATCTACTTGTTGCCGTTAAATTACATTTCTTGTATGGAAGCCCCCTTAAATATTTATTTTATTTTTATTTCAATATGTAAGTGAATATACAACTAAATATTCTGGGAATATTAAAAGCGTCTACCTGCTACCATAAGTAATACTGAGCGAAAAACTGCTAAAAATTCAGGTTTGTTGTATCAGAGAGTTGGTTGTAAATATTTATTTTATTCTGTTTTCATTATTTGTTGTTAAAGCGGCAACAGAAAAACATCATCTGTGAAAATTTCCACTTTTTAGCTATCACGGTTCATGAGATACAGCCTGGTGACAGACACAGACAGACAGCGGAGTCATAGTAATAGGGTCCCATTTTTACCCTTTGGGTACAGAACCCTAAAAATTATCTTTTTACCTGAATGCGAAAACACACAAGACGAATTTTGAAATGATAACATAGGAAACAATAATTATCTGTTCCATTCAAACAATGAAGTAGCCATACTGTTAAGGGGTTATTGTATCATTTTACATAAGAACGGCATGTTAATACATACTAACATATTTCAATAAATTATTGAGAACTAGCTGCCCGCCTCGGCTTCGGCCGGGTACGATTGGCTAAAGAAGACAGATTTTATAAGTATTGTGCCTATATACCAGCTCTAGGTTACACACATGCTAGACATACCGTATGAACCATTATGATGAGTTAAAAGCGACTTAAATCGCGGGAGTTCCCGTAGTCTTAAACTGTTCGACTATTTACGTAAAAGAAAGATAGTATTGGCCTATCTAAATAAAAGTGACTTCGTATAATAAAATAAGTCGGGTGGCAGTACAAAATATAGCCCTGATTTTAGAAAATGAAAATGATGAGAATGAATGAGACGGTTAAAATATTAGACCCACAGTCCATTTACATTCTACCCATGTAAGTTAGTTTCTTGGTCTTGTCTTCACTCGAGAACGTTGTAAAACATTGGCCATCAGTTCTACTTCTACGAATTGTGTGCCCTACCTAAGGCCTCTTCAACTTGCTAACCCAAAAAGCTGTGATGGAAGGAATCGAAGCGCTGGCATCCAATGTGTTCCGGTGGTAACCACCAGGGGGCTTAGCATATGGACCATAAAATAATTCTATCGACGTGTCAGAACGTGACAGAGTTATGATGAAGCATATAGCTGTCACCTTTGCACACGTCGATAAACTCTTGTCGTAGCCTTGTATGCTAAGCTAGCTGATGTTAGATTCACGTGAAGATCTTCGCTACACTTGCCAAAACATTGTCTACATTCGAGAACTTCCCATCGACCATTCGTTTCACAAACTATGTGTCAGGACACATACCTACAGGGGCGTAGCTACCGCAGTATTAGCCGTATCAAGGATACGGGGCCCCCGGGCTACAGGGGCCTTAACGTGTGTAAGCAAAACATAGTAAAATGTTATCCACAATGTCACTTAATCTCGTGCTTCCCGAAAAAAATCATCTCTTTTTTCCCGGGTTAAGAGTTTGCCCTAAAGTTGTTTATAGAGGCAAAAAGTTTAGAACAAAAAACGTCTTCAGCTATACTTACTTAGCTGATTAGGTAATTATATTCTACTCGTATTGAATCAATTTGCCGAAAAAAAGGCAAGAAAAGTGCATAATCTAATTTGAATTGTTTGGCTAGCTCAATTTCTAGGAGGAAGTGACAACTTATAAACAATTAAAGTCTTACCACAAAAGTTTTACGCACGCTTTAGACAATGATTAACAGTAGAAATTACATGGTTAAACAGTGTTTAAAGCGTGTTTAAATCTTTTGTGGTAAGGCGGTATACATTTATTTCAATTTGATGCAAGTATTTTTGTTTCTTTTGTGAAAAATAAGTGATTTGGGCTCTCCAACTTTTTTGATTCAGGGCTTTATTATAACACTGCGCCATGTAAAACTATTATATTTAAAGGGTAGCGACGTGAGTCAAACAAGTGCGTAGCCATTACTAAGTTTATTCAATACCCACATTTATAATAAATAAATAAATATTTGGGGACATCTTACACACGGCCTCTGACCCCAAACTAAGCAAAGCTTGTGATATGGCTGCCAGAGACTGATATACAACATATATGCTTATTTTTAAATACATACTTATATAGATAGTATCTAAATAACACCCAGACACAGAGCAAACACTTACGTTCATCACATAAATATTTGCCCTGGGTGGGGATCGAACCCACGCCTCTTTGACCCAGAAGTTAGGGTCACTAACCACTGAGCCACCGAGGCAGTATAATCATCATTCACAGCTACCTGACACCTCCAACTAAATATTTTGTGAATATTTCAAGCATCTACTTGTCACTGTTATTAATATCGAGCGAAAAACGTCTAAAAATTCAGGTTTATTGTTTGGGAGTCCCGCTTAAATAATTATTTTTTTCTGTTTTTTGTATTTGTTGTTATAGCGGCCACAGAAATTCGTCATCTGTGAAAATTTCTAATCTAAGCTATTACGGTTCATCTGATACAGCCTGGAGACAGACAGATGGACAGCGAAGTCTTAGTAATAGGGTCCCGTTTTTACCCTTTGGGTATGGAACCCTAAAATAAAACTAACTACTATTAAGTAGCTGTGCGATTATAAGGCGGTTAGATTACAGGATATTCTCATTGATTACAATCAGAGCTGTCAACACCAAAAGAAAGGATAGGAAAACTTACTAAAAAATTCACTGCAATAAATATGAGACGTGGAATCCCCAGTGTTTAGCGGCACTCTGAAAGATCCTGGAGCTGTGATCTATTTAAGTACAAAAGCAATACCTACTAGATTCAAATATATTCCCTTTCTGTATGCAGCTTCAAATAACGGTGAATTTCAAATAGGAGGCATGATCTGTGACCTATGCACATAAGTGCAACATTGCATTATTTCAGTATCAATGCGAGTTGAGTTTTAGTTTTTACAGAGATATGTGTTTTTAGTCATAGAGTTTAAATAGATATCCAGAGGCTTTTAAAGGGCTTATAAACTCTGACATCATTGATTTGCTAGTCACCTGGCTAGTACTAACTTACTTTTTCAACACATAGGATGTACTTTTCGAGTACTTGTATCTGTGTGGGTTTCAAAGACACATCATATGACACAAATATAATAGGTGTGACACGGTCTGTATTTTTCAAGAGAGCATCTATGAAAAAGAAAATATTTATGCCTATATACATATAACTTTCTAGCCTTTGTTTTGCTAGTACCTATAATCTACATATCAATAGATTATCCTACCCAAATTAAAAGTAAATGATAAGCAATCTAATCACTCAATCATCATACTAAATGTAATTTTTTGGAGGTGTTTGCTAATTACATCTCAATTAGTCATTGTGCGTCTAAGAAAATTAATTTTGTAGAGATAGTGAGAATATAACCTAATTTATAATGTGCCCAATGTTATGATTTACATAATTATTGAATTAATTAATTTTATTTAACAATAATGATGATCCTTCTATACTACATCAAAATTAATTGATATTCTACTTTACTGATTGGTCAGTCTTCTAATGTGTGACTGCAGGTAGCATTTACAACTGAGCACTAGCATAGCTTGGATGACACTTAAAATTATGGGCTCTAGTTGCTTAAACTGTTTAACCATGTCAGAGGCCTTCAAAACTCTGACACCTGGTCTTAGATACCTAAGTAAGTTTGTATAGGCCGAGTGGCTAGACCTAGTGTAAGATTTTTAGGCCGCCTGAAGGCCACTGACATGGCTTAATGGTTAAAACAACTGGGACCTACAATACCTAACCTATAGGAATATGATTATTTGATATTCTGTGGCCACGTAATGTTTGTATTAAAATATCCAGGTGGAATGTCCCTGAATAAACTTTACACCATAGAATGCTAGCACACTTCTTACTGACTAAACTAAAAATGTATTGCAGTATGCAGGTTACAACTTTACTTAAGAACTGATTTGCATGTAAATAGTAATAGAAATAAATGCTTTAACTTGGCGTCCTATTTCTGTGACATTAGGAAAATACCATCATACTCGTTATTACACTAATTAAAAAGGACAACAATTGAAATCTAAACTCTCAACTGTCCATTGTTGCAAACTATAGATGTATTAATGACAGTGCATAGGGCAAAACAAAAATCTTGGCGGCTATCAAGTTAGCTACAAGCTGCACAAAACCCAATCCTTGTGCAGCTGTTATTTATTTATTTTATTCAGACAACATATGAGTACAGTGTGAGCGAAATTACTAAGATCTTAAATAACTATCCACTATTTATTTATTTATTTGTTTATAGGCGAGCAGTATAAACTGATGTGCCTATATCAAGCAGAGTCGAATAAAATGAGTATTTTTTCTGTCAAGGAATTTTTTCCTTCTTTATCCAAAGATCAAGTCTATTCTTAAATGTGTTTATAGACCTTACTAAGATTACATCCTCAGGCAACCTGTTCCAGTTGTAAGCCACTCTGTTGCAGAGGATGTGGTGTGCAGTGTTGGTTTGTGATGGTTGTAGGCTGTAAGAGGAACAACTATTAACAAGTTTTCGGATTTAAGTTAACTTCAGTCAGGTTTGGATTTTGCGCAGCTTGTAGCTAACATCACAGTCGCCAATATGTTTGATTCAGCCTAAAGCAGGTACCTATGTTTGCTGATTAAATACTTTTTGCGTTCACTTAGTTCTACCGTTCTAAATTTGACTTATTCCCGGATTTTACTTTGTGATGCATGTCATGTAGGCCACTACACACTATGGGATTATTCGGTATCCAGTTTCCTGTTTTGTGTTAAAATTAACTTAGAGCTAACTTTGTAACGTAAAATGAAAGCTTAATTAAAATATGGCACGAATACCAACTTAACATGGTGATAAAGCCTCATAAAAGTGTCTATGAGACTCTATCAGTATCATAGTCTCTTCCGTGCTAGCACTGCTAGCAATAGCAGACATCAACACCATAAAATAAAAAATAGCCTTTATTTACTAATATGATCTTATAAAACATTATCCTTATTAAATTTCTATTGCTTAAATAATAGGTTGTCCACACTGGTCATAGGCCTCCTTTAGAATTTGCCAGAGCACCCTATCTCTGGCTTTCCTGCGCCAACCTGGCAGCAGGTCATCGTCCTACCTTTTTTGAGGTCGTCCCCTGAACTACTTTCCGTCTCTTGGGTTCCAAACCGTGACTTTTTTGATCCATTTATCTTTTTTGCTTCTCAGTACATGCCCAACCCAACACCTATTTGATTTTTAAAGTTTTTGGCTTTTATCTGCTACGCCTGTGGCCTTTCGGATTTTGGTCAGTCTCCATCTATTTTTTAACTTTATATGGAGCATGCATGCTTTGATATCAACGTAATAATGAATGCATAATAAATTCAATAAATGTTAAATCAAATTAGAACTAAAATTCATTTCACATAGAAAATAAACTCACATTGCCGTAGAACTTGTCCTGAATTGTTAATGTCAAGAAAAAGTAAACTTCACAAGCAACTTAAAGAATAACTCTTGTGTTAGGTAAACCCTGTCATAGCAACTGAAGTCTGACCTAAGCTGAACTGTTTTTATTATAATACATAAATGTCACATCAACTTTGGCTACAGGAAAAATGTAACAGGAAAGACTAATGAGTTGTTTTATTTATTAGCCTAAAGGATATGAATGAAACATTATTTAACCAATTACAAAGTAAGACAAAAGTACAATATACACCTCTCTTTATCTTACATTGCATTACCTACCCTTCAGAAACAAGCAAGCTAGAATAAATAGTGGGCATTCATTTATGATAAACATTCTATGTAATAACAAAGGTACTTGTCATGTAGGTTAGGTACTTACCCACTGTTGTGGTCAGCATGTTTTACATAATAATATAGGTATTTGATAACAGTGTTCTGGTGATACAATACACAGTTGTGTACTATTTCTAGCTCATGTGGAGAACTTGCACATTTTTTGCTTTGTTTCAACACTGAAAGTAGCTTCAACAATTCACTTACTTGCTCACATAAATCCAAGTTGATAGTGCCCTTGAGTCGCCTGCAATTCCGGTCCGCATAGTAGTCTAAGAAATACTGCCCGGGGAGCTCGCCAGACTGTCGCAAGGCAAACCACCTTCTTCGCCATTTCTAGTGAACAAAACCACGTTTGCATACAATTATCACCGAAATGTTATCAAACTAATAATTATCATGTGAAATAATTGTGATAAATTATTATTTCGCACACATCACGCCAACGGTATGAAATACAATCCACAGTATCGAATTTTAACAACAAAGGTACGAATGCAAAGCTTCGAAAGTAATACTTACTGTGCGCCAAATCCGTTTAGATGGTGGCGACTTCGTCAACCAACCCTCAAAAACAATGTTCTTAGACATAATTGTAATAACTATTTCACTATTCCATTAAATGAGTCACATATTACAACAAAAATGCGTTACGCTCCCGCTCCTATTTCTTTTGCAATCGCTAAACGCCATCAAATCAGTATAAAGTGCGTACAAGACAGCCAAAGCCAATCAACTCGGTATTGCCACCACAAATTTATCAATAGACGCTAGATTAGCTCAACGCGCGAGAGCCAACTGTCATAGTTTATAATAATTTGGCGAATTATTAAGTGTTGGTTATTTACCTAACTACTTAATGGGCCAAATCCAATTTAATCACATCTGTGAAGTCAGGCGCAAACTCCTTTGCGCCAAGTCTCAACTTTGCACTTGTTACATTAATTATGACTCTGCGGTTGGCTAATGCGCGCGAACGTGACGGAACGTTTTGGCAGATGCCCTGGTTGTGGCCGGCGCACCGGTCACATAACTACGTACTTATGCATTTTTTATACTAATTTGTTTAAAATATAAAGCGGCCGCGCTGGTGTGCCACTTTACATTTTAAACAAATTTTGCAGCCGGTGAAAAGTGGCTAAAACCGGTGTTTTTGCCCACTTTTCACTTAATTACTTGTAGAACATTATTGGGACTTGACGTTCCTTGTACTTACTTACTTTTGCCAGTCTTCTTTAGTAATTTTGGCACAAGCTTCATTCAACAATGTCATCAGTCAAAAAATCGCAATGTCTGTCGTCAAACGTCAAAGTCACAAGTTGGAATGTCATAATAGTTGTAATGTAATTTCGACTTTGTCTTTTGCGATATGATCGAAAATTTAAACCCTCTAGTTCCATCAGAAGGTTCAAATCTCTGATCATTTTACCTTCCTACTTACTACCTTTTTGAATTTGGACAGCCAAGATAGCTCAATGCTAGTTGATGATACCCTTGGAAATTACGAAAGTTCGAGTGTATCTTTTTCTAACTGCTTTTAAATTTCTTTATTAAAATGGGACAAAGTTATGTATTCTCTCGCTATTTTAGTACAGTTTCTATTACTTGTCATTGATCCTGAGAGCCATTCTATAGAAATCAATGTTGACATTATTTACGGCTTTGAGCTCCGAGGATCACAACGCAACTGGTGAAATTCAGTAATTAATTGATCTAAACACTAGTGTTTAAATAAATAAAACCGGCTAAGTGTGAGTCGGCCTTAAAAACATATCTATCGATTTATTTTTTTCCTTAACCGATTATTAATAGTCTGTGGACAATATGAAAAAATCGTTATGCACAGCACTTAGCCGACTGGGTGGTTGCCGTGAATGAAAAATGTAATTACTTACCATCAGAACATTTCGATCGGTAAAAAGTAGAGATATTTTAAAATTGAGTTCCTGTTTTAGTTTTAATAAGGAAATGAGATATAATATACAACAAACAATAACAGTCATAATAAAATAATTATCCTAACAATAATTCATTCTTTAATTCACTTCTGAAATCGTCCTCATTAACTGTTTATGACGTTAGTAAAATAATTTTTAATCTTCATTAATGATCACTAAAAACTGTTATTTCACAGTCAATCTATAATCAAGGATAGTATTGCTAATATTCTAAATCATTTGTAATATCAAAATTGATTGTTTATTTTAGTCATATTTTGGAGACTTTTCCATGGATTTGCCTTGTACTGAATATTTTTCTCCCCCTTCATTTTTTGCTAAGCACTTTGGAAAATCGCTTGTATTGAGTCAGTGAGGACAAAGGTGGCATCACTGACTAAATTCCATACAGGGTTACCAGGGCGCAACTTCCTTTCACTAGGGAGAGTTTTTTTACACAATAATGTTTAAAATACACACATTTAATTAAGTAAATAATTATTATGATAATTTTATTTATTATTTATTTCTCCGAATCAATATTGACTCATTTGCATGCTTTATGTATAAATGCAACAACTTATCATTTTGCTCTATTAAGTTTCGTAATTTTACAAATCTGTCCTTTGGTCCTTTTTGCTTCTTAAATGGGACTGGCAAAACCAAACAGGTTCAAGGGTAAAAAATAAAATTAACTTAATTATTTGTATTTGACAGATTGATAATGCTGTTGTTTCTTTATTTTCACAGAGATACCCATGAGATACCTGAGGGATAATGTTGTTGTAGTCGATCCGGAAAATCTGAAAGAGATGCATTGATCTCATATTGCACGAGTTAGGAAGAGATATAATAAATATCTTAATTCGATGTCGATTGCATCAATGCAAAAATTAATGCATCTTTTACAGATTTTCTCGATCGACCAATAGTTATCCCTCTAGTATAGGTATCTATGAAAATAAAGAAACAATACAATTCGATCGTCACATCCACTAAAGGGTAAAAAAATAAATATAGATACACAGAAATTTTATTAAAAAAGATTGATAATGCTGTTGTCTTTATTTTCGCAGAGATACCAGAGGGATAATGTGGTCGATCGAGAAAACCTGAAAGTGATGCATTGATTTAATATGGCACGAGTTAGAAAGATACATGATAAATATTTTGATTCGGTGTCGAATGCATCAATGCAAAAAACATAGTCTAAGTTTTAATCATACTAAAAGTAAAATTCATACTTATCTATGGCAAAAAATCACTGAATTTCTTTCAGATTTTTTCGATCGACCACATTGTCCCTCTGGTATCTCTGTGATCTGTATTATAAAGAAACAACACGATTCGATCATCACATAATTAGCTCTGTGATCACATCAGTTCATCGAATCAGTACAGCGTGGGCCTAATTCAGTTAACCCGTGACTATAGGTATTGTAATGGTTCGCTTGTTTTGTCTTGTATTGATCTTTATTAATTCGTGTAATCATTTCAATTTTACACTACAAATGGGCGTAACCAAAGTTGTTCAAAAGATTTCTTACATTTTTCTGTCTTATCAACTTTTTCTAAGATCAAAACAAAAAAAATAGGGGTGCAGATTTAATTTTCAATAACTCGTGTAATTTAATTTTTTCATAAGATAGCATCTCTGCACTGTACTTCGTAAAATGGTTTTTAGGTCACCGCTGATTCGATTAATTGATGCGATCACAGAACAGTGTGGATGCGATAGTTGATATTTTTTGAATAAGATGTAGTGGTGTAATTTTGTTTCTTCATTAACTTGTGTTAAATTTTTCATGAGAAATTATCGGAACCAAAGTGGTTTAAAATTTGAATCTTGCCCAGCTTTAGGTAGTAGTTCAAATCGAGGACCACCAATTCCTACCTCTTAATTAACTGAATGAGCTCCCAGTTGTAATGATGCGAAAAACTGATCAGTTCATCGCATCGTGTATGTTTTACCTTGCCTTACACCTTATGGGCTCTATAGTGGCGGATTAACCATACTACATCCATACTAGGTATAGCAAGAGTAGCGTAGAATAGAGTAGCGTAGCGCTCGTGGCGTAGTTTGATTAGGTGTTTGTCAACGATCACCGAAATTAAGCAACGTTCCGCACGGTCAGTATTTGGATGGGTGACCGCGGGTGGCATTTTCCAACTGAGCGTTACCGTGGCTCGGATGACACGTTAAATTTTAGGTCCCGGTTGTTTTAACCGTTTAGCCAAGTCAGAGGCCTTCAGGCGGCCTAAAAACTCTGACACCAGGGCTAGCCACCCGGCCTATACGAACTTACTTGCTATAGCAAGAGTAATAATAATATACCTATTTATAATCAATCTCAAGTGGCGATGGGCAGGACACTTAGCTAGATGTGATGATCGCAGGCGGAGTAGGTCAACGACTGAGTGGTGGCCCCGTGACGGGAAGCGCAGTCCCGGTAGACCCATACAACGGTGACGTTATGACATCCAAAAGTTTTGTGGCACACCTGGATGAGACTAGCAGAGGACAGTGATACATACCTAATTGGGGTAAGAGAGAGCTAAATAAGCAGATGATGATGATAGCAAAAGTAGCAATTGCTGCAGGCCCCGCATGTAAAGGGGACTCCTCGTTTCCTGACTCGCCTCTGCCCGAGCGTGATTTCTTCGTTGAGACTTATTAAGAGACCATAGGTAGGTACTTGTTACCAACAAAAAGTGAAACGTTTCCCCTTTTATTCCTATTAAAGCGAATCCTTAACCACTTTAATCCAGCTCTAAGGAATACCTCTATAATGCTACGGGCACCGCGATTATAGTTCTGATGTTCTGTGGCCATTATTTAATTCGGCACTGTGGTTTCACACGTAGAGCTTCTTCAGTGTGACATTGTGACCGTTTACAGTGATTTGACTACTGAAACCGTAAATTTTAGATGTAAAGGTATTGCGCTTTGACTATTTAGTGTACTAAATAGTCAAAGGTGGTGCGGTAGTTTTTGAAAAATTTATAGATTGTTGTAGAATTCTTAGATTACTGATTATGATTGGTCTCGCTGCGTCAAGCGCAATCATGAATCTAAGGTAGAATTTATAAAAGCTATTGTCGCACAGAGACTGCGATTTTGAAGGATGGTGAGGTACTTTTGCTAAGGCAGAGGCTTTCAAGGGGCAAGTCAGTAGATTTCAGTAGAAAAATTGGTTATGTATTTTATTGAAATCTACTAACAATCTACATGATTTAGTAAAAGGTCATGCTGAGTTTTTTCCTACCTATTTTGATTCTTCTTGATTAGATCTCGATACATTCTATTTTCATCTTATTCTTAGCTCTTTTGTTTTCTATCAAAGTTAATAATGTCAAAATTTTTAGCATGAGAAATTCGTAAAACTTAAAATAAAATAATAAAAATAGTAAACCATCCCATCCCCGAAAAAATCTCACAATGGTAAAACAGGACGACGGTTTGTTCCTCTTGGAGGTGCTTGTCGATAAAATTGTTTTCGTAAAAAGTCCGTGCTTTTCTGATAAAGATTTTCGAACATGTGTTAACGTAGAAGCTCCTTCTGTAGAGCCCCTGGAAATTTGCGATGATGACCCAGGGGCTTGTGTAGCCACCAGCGGTGGACCTTTCGTCAAAACCTTCAACAATGGCAAGTCTTGCCTCTTTTCGCTCAAAGAGCATGATATATCACAAGCCATGAGCAAATTTCCAATCAAAGTGTCCGTATACAAATCGCTGCCCTGTGGATGTCTTCCGACTAAAATCATCATGGGCGAGGCTACTATAGACATGACTAAAGAGTTCGTTCAGGCACGTAAAAAATTTTTACAAGATCCAAACACCGTTAGCTACCAAGCTCTGAAGGATTCCTTTCGGATTTTGAGCCCAGATGGGAAAGAGAGCGGAGAAATCTCGATGTTTCTGAGGATTTCTTGTTTCGGGAAGCTTATTATTACGAGATTTCAAGGAGTGGGTGGTCCTCCTAAGCTAGGGGCTGGCGGCGGTGGTGCACCGATTGTGGACCGATCGTGCAATCCTCAGAGGGACTTTCAATGGTCACACGACCCTTGCGCTTGCGGCACAGGGAGAAGTGCCGGAGCAGGCACTACAGCGTCAGGCGCCCCGCCTTGCCTTGCACTGGGTGGCGGCGGCGGTGCTCCGTGCCCTATACGTATGTAACAAAGTTACCTGGACATTACCTTTATAATTTTTTGTCACATAAAAATAGCTTCGTAACTTCATTTGATGTTTCAGCTCGTGATCCTTATAACAGCATGCCCTGTGAAAATCCGGACGATCCATGTTATTGCTCAGGGCCCAAGCCACCTCGAAATCAGCCGATGATCTGTAGGAATACAGATCAATATTGCTTGCATGTTCCCAAAGGTGAGAATTATACAATTTAAATAATAATATGCATCTTTCGATATCTACTTAGTAATAAATTACGGTAAGTATCTCACAAGTCATTAGTTCCCCATTCATTTTCCCTTTGCAATAGTTAATAGTAATTTTTATTATAATTATACATGTTAAAACAATCTACCTATGCGATGTTTAAACATCGTACCTAGGTATTTCTTATATTGTCATCTTGAGACTTTGTAGACAAACAGACTGAATGCATCTAGAACAAAATTTATTGATGGGCAGGTCGCACCAAACAATACGAAGAGATAGGGACCACCTCGATGGGCAACGAACTAAAGATCAGAGTGCCCGCGGCTTCATCGATAATTAAGAAGATCAGTCAAACTCACTGCACCATGCAAAGTCCATACGACAACGGGAAACATCCTGAGAGAGGAATCTGCAATCCACCTTGTGCAAAGAACCAAATCTCTCTAGTGTTGCCCAATGAAAAGACATGCTGTGCTGGAGCGCAGCCCGCCAAGACTCAGTTTACGTGCGTGACCGAGGGCTGTGGGACTGTCTCCAAGCACGGCCCGCAACCCGCATTTGGAAAGGGTGATAGTACCAAAGCAGACACGCCCAACAAAGATGTATTCGTACTGAAAGTAGTAAAATCAGCTTGGCAGGCTGATAGAAAATGTAGATTTGAAGTGGAGCTCACAACGCCTAAAGGTCCCGATAAAAAAATACCGATTAGAAAAGTTGACACTAGAATACAATCTGACCCAGATTGTGATTGCTATATTCCAAGACTCAAGAAGCCGAAACCAAAGAAGAAGCTTTATTGATTAGGTACATCATAGCAAAGAGGAATGGCCATGAAAGCCGACTTATGCCTGAACAATCGTTTTTAATCTATACTGATACTGATATGACTACATTATGAACTTTTAAACCATCAATTCAATATATTTGTGTATCTGCCTCATATAAGTAGTATTTTACAGATTTACAGATTTATGGGTAGGTATAGAGACACATCTTGTCTACCGTAAAACCACATTTTTTCTATTTAAATAAATTCAAGTAAATTCATAGCTTTTAATTTTTTATTCGAAACGATCTTTTATGCTGCAGCCAGGCATTAGTTCTGCAAGAGATTTTCTCTAGGAGCGACAACTGCCTACTTTTGCCCACTCCAGAAAAAACAACAACTCAAGTTTTGTAGAGAGGGTAAAGACCACCCGTGCCCCCACCTAGCTATGCCCATGCTAAGCCAGGTTCACCGACCAAAATGTAATTCTAAATTCACTCAATAAAATTTAGTCTAAAATTTAGTTTAAAACGTTAGGTGCCTATATTTTGTCCTGTTCTGAACTACCTAAAAAGATTTTTTCATCGGGCGAATGTGCCTTTATTAACTACAACAAAACACAATTCTACTTTATATGCTAAATCTAAATACACCACTACTACATAAAATGCAATTGGATCATCCACAGACCCTTGAAGGTAATTATGAAGATATTCCAAGTGCTCAAGCCCACTGCCACTTGGCAGCTTGCCCAGCATGCTGGCTGAATGACAATGCTTATGCGTTAAATCAAAATGTGTTGCTTTCGTGTGAGCTACGTATGAGTATAAAGCGCTGGGTCGAGTTTAATGTTATGACTAAGTCTTTAGTTTATGGTGAAGAGATTTAATATAACTGAATAAAGGAACAATTTGGTATATGAAGCCCGCAGCTTAACTAAATAAGAAGCCTTATGAAGAAGGGCTACTAAGTATATAAACTTAACTTCCTTTATTTGTTCTTTACGAAATGGCAGACCGTCAAAATCACGTATTTTAAGCGCAAAAGTCTTCTCATTCGACTCAGGCAGCTGTTTTCATACACTAAATTGCCCCGCAGATTGCTGTCCGCCGGGAAACAAGGTGATATTCCAATTGCCATCGGATCCCTGCAACGCGGGGCATAAACAACGCGCCTATTTTAACTTCACCTCAGACGGGATAGGCGACGTGTCTCGAGACGAACCTGGTCAACTGATTCCCGTCAACGCCGAAGACTATCCCGGAGTCGTCTACGATTATCCCCCACAAGTCATCAAAATGCGTATCACCAAGACAGTAGAAATGGTCAATAGAAAATCTAAATTAGAGTACCAGTTTGTGACTCCAGCAATTACACATGAAAAGATGGTGCCCGTCCAAGATACGCGTACGGCACAATGCTTGCCCACATGTTCTGACTGCTGCGATGCAAACAATAAGCCTAAAAAGAAATAAATGCTGACTTACTTTGATACGGTGTATCATTTTTTATAGAATATTACACTAGATGCATTCATTTAAAAAAGTCATTACAGTGTTAATTATTCCATAAAATGTATTCAAACTGTAATTTTATTGTTAACACAAAAATATTATCGTAGGTGCACTGCCGACTTTGCCGTTCTATCAAGATTTGAATCAAGCTCAATATAACGACATAAAGGAATCCTGCAGAGAAGTCTCGTTTTATTCTGAGACAGCACCGGAAAATTTATTTTTGTCTGATAAAGATTCGCAAGCCAATGTAATAGTATCACAGTGTCTCGACACATTTCTTGATAATTTAGAACTTCCAGTAGGAACTCCAAAAACTGGCATCTCATGCGGTCTTTTCAATACAAGACAAACCATCGTTTACATGACATTATTAGACGACTTATTTCTAAACCATACTTCTGGTACACAGGCAACAGCCTCCATCAATAAATGTGTACAAGTCACTGAAAATTACGATAATAATATTAAATATTTGAAAAAAATGGCAAGTGAATTTGGAACAACGTCTGAAATGCTTTGTACACCCACCGCATCGACTCAATCGTATAAAGGCGTCTTGCAACAGCCTAACATTTACTTTTTTGGAAGGAAAAAAGATGAAGCTGAATCGGGGATGGGAAGGTCAGATTCAAATTTGAAGGCACAAAAATACAAACACACAAAAAAGCCTGGCAACACAGCGTTTAGAGGAGCAATAGCACCCACTGCTTGTATACAAGCGAATTGTTCAAGCAGTTGTGCTTGGGTACAAACAAGGACAGAAGGATCATCTACCGGCACCAGCACAGCAAAAGTAGTCTCTATAAGAGAAGAAGGTGCCAAATCTCAAAGTCCACCATGCCCTGCTATAGGTGTCAAGGCAGGAGATTTATCGGCAACTGTATCTCACATCAAAATTGGACCAACTCAACCTTGTCCATTTCATGGCCACGACCCTTGCACAGGTCCAAGCTGCATTGTTGCTACCTCAGCAGAAAATGAAAAAGCGCCAGTTAAAGTCACAACGGCTGCTAATCCTAGACGTGGAGTATTCGAATTGGTTGTACGTAGATTGAACGGAGCTCCACTTGCAAGAAATGAGCTCATGTTAGAATGGACACCACCACCAACGCGGCCTCCTCCTTGCAACTCACCTTGTGCTACGCCTTGCTATTATCCAGGATCTTGCCGGCCATCTAAGTGTAAAATGATTGTATGTCGTCCGCCACCATGCAAACCTAAGTGTTATAAGAGAACGTGCAAAAAGCCATGTGGTCCACCTTGCTTTGTAGCTCCGTGTCGCTTGTCTTGCCGTACTTATCCTTGCCGGTCCTGCCGTCGTCGCTCGTGCCGTTCGCCTTGTCGTCCTCTTCCTTGTCGATCTCCATGTCTTCCCATTTCATGTCAATCACCATGCCCCCCTGTTTCATGTCAATCAGCATGCCCCCCTATTTCATGTCGATCACCATGCCCCCCTATCCCTTGTCGATCACCATGCCCTCCTATTTCTTGTCGATTGCCATGCCGTCCTTTGTCATGTCGGTCTCCATGCCGGTCACCGTGTCATCCTTCACCACCTTCGCCTTGCCGTCCTTCACCTTGCCGTCCTTCGCCTTGCCGTCCTTCGCCTTGCCGTACTTCGCCTTGCCGTCCTTCGCCTTGCCGTCCTTCGCCTTGCCGTCCTTCGCCTTGCCGTACTTCGCCTTGCCGTCCTTTGCCTTGCCGCCCTTCGCCTTGCCGTCCATCCCCTTGCCGCCCTTCTTCTCCTTGTCGTCCTTCGCTTTGCCGACCTTCACCGTGCCGTCCTTTGCCGTGCCGTGCTTCTGCATGCCTTCCTTCATCATGCCTTCCTTCACCTTGCCTTCCTTCACCATGCCGTCCTAAACCTTGCCGCCCATGTCGTCCTAAGCCGTGTCGTCGTGCGCCTTGCTATTCACCATGTCGGTCACCATGTCTTACGCCATGTTATGCGAAATGTCGTATAACCCGCGCATGTCGCCCTAATCCGTTCCGCCCGCCATGTCGTCCTAAACCGTGTACCGGGACGTGTAGGATAGCTTGCAATACGCCTTGTGCATACTTGTGTGTACCATCAAGAGATTGTTTGCCGTGTAAATCATTTCCACCATGCAATCCTTGCGGGCCATGCGATCCATGTCCTCCATGTCGGAAACTCTGTGAACCAATCCCTTGTATACCAACTTACTGCATCAGTACCCGACTCCCTGATTTGAATTGCGATGGTGTTTGTTGCTACTCCAGTCCGTGCAGCATTGTGTGTAGCTCTCCTTGCCTCCGACGACCTTGTCGTAAGAAGCCACGGTGTAGTAAAAGCCAGCCTCGAATTAAATCGCATAAGAAACGCATATCTCCATGTCAAAACCGGTCGCGGGTATGTCCTCTCGTCCGGTGCCACAGCGTGCCCGACTCTTGCTCTAGTTGCTGCGAACCCTTGCCGTGTTGCCCGGTTAGGAAATGCCGTTCCGTATTCCCGTGCAAACCACTTGGCTGTTGCAGAAGTGCCTGTTCCACATGCTGTCCGTGATTCTTGTTTCCATTGAACATAACAAAAATCTGCCGAAGAGAGACAGTTGTAAAATATTTGCTGCTACTATGTTACTTGCCTGTGAATTCGCTTTTAAAGTCTTAAAGTTCTGAATTGTTTCACGTGATAATAGTAATTTGGTAGAGGAAACATGGCTTTTTGGACCTTTTTCCAAGTGTTGCTAATGTCTAGAATCCAATCATCAACAACCTATCATTATTATTCTTATTTGACTTGAGTACAAAATAGTAATAGTCTAATGAATATATTGATTATATTGTGCCTCCCCTGCTAAAGCCGGTGCTTGGAACAGTAGCCATTGGTAATAAATATTTCGAATGGCTGTCGGAGATTTGATTTGATCAATCTACATCACGTAAAACTCCAGCATGAGTGCAATCAGCAATGGATGAGTATTTAAAAACTCCGTATCAGCTTAGTACAATATTATTCTTGGATAAAGATTAGTTCGACACTAGTTATTATTCTCATAAACTAGTAACAAAACAAATGTATGTTATACTAATTATGTTTGAGCAATAACGAATAATCATTCGAGGATATACGATCATTCAGGCGAGTATGCCATTCATAACTCTATCGGGTCTCAGGACATCTTACTATGCTACTTTTGCAGATGAACGCCCTCTAGTCCCTAAAACGCAGAGATGTCTTTGGACTAAATACATGGCGCACGTGCATCTGTACATCAATCTGACGAGAAAAGGACCAATTGAAAAGCAGCCTCTGGTAGCCGTTTTACCGATTTATATGACAGCTCAAGCATAGGAGGCACTCCATTATAAACCTACTATAAGAAATTAAATTAGACAAATGCAAAATATACACACTTTCACAGCATTGTTCTTTTCATTCATCATTGATAATTTTCAAGAGATGCGATTTTTAGTGTCTGATTGATCGAGTCAAAAATGGATGAAATGATGGATGGATGGAAAATTGAAATTGTGCATAGTTGTGCGCAGTTGTGCCATTAGGAACACGTATTTTGGATGTCCAACTAGTTGTGCGATTGCGAAAGCAGTTGGTCCACGAGGAACTCCTGGAAAAATGGGGCGTACGCGATCGACGTAGCCCAATGAATTAGCTATAGGCCGACCGCTTAACGCGCTTATCGCCTGTGCGGAAGAAGGGAGCGGGGGGAGATATTACCGAGTGGGTGAGAGGAGAACGCGGAGCAGATCACTTGTACCATTAGGCTGAAGTAGGTACAATTCATGATAAAGCCGTGGTGGTCTAGAGGTATGGTAATAACACCCGCCTTAGAATCGTGAGGTCGTGGGTTCAAATCCCGGTCCTGTACCAGTGAATTCCTTAGAATTGTACGGAATTTCACACCACTGGCTTTTAGGATAAGGAAAACATCATGAGGCAACCTTTATACGTCTGTAGAAGAAATTTGATGGCGTTGTGAATCGACCAACCCGCACCGTCCTACAGTGGACTAATAAAAAGGCTGGTACAGTATGGTACAGGTACCATTTACGCTACAAACGACACCGAATTGTTCCAACTGTAGGTACCTGATAAATAAAACTGAGAAGTGGAGTAACGGGAAGTAACGTGCTCTAAAATGGCGGTAGGACGCGCTGTGAAAGCTCCCACTGTAGAGAGGCTCTATACTTTAATAAAGTTGTATAAATGCAAGCCGCGTTTTCACGGTACAAGCTCAGACCAAATATATAAATATTAAAAAATTGGTCTGAGGGTACAAGTTGGCTAGTACCGATTGAACTGAGATGCCTACTCGGACGCTTTTCGAAGCAGTAGTGCCACGGGGGATGAACATATTCGTACTGTATAAACGTGGTGTAAAGACATAAGGTCATCGGCATCTGAATGCACTCGGTCCGAGAGTACTCGTAGGTACTGTGAAAACCTAAACTGAGAACCTGACTTTATAAATGAAAAGAGGAAAAAGAAGAAGGTCAAAAAAGCACAGGAAAAATCTGGAAAAGAAGTCGTTACCAAAGTACTATCTCTTGGTTTCAGTGTCAACATCAACATCAATCAACCAAACATAAATCAATGTCATAAGTTTCATAAAAATCTTAGAGATACATAAAAATCCTTGGAATTTTTTTATTGTAAAATTCCAGTAAGATATGATGTAATGGCTTAAACAGCTGTAATTATCCTCGGGCTTGACCGTGTAGCTCCTGTGTAGCTTTAAATCCCTTTGGCATAATGTCCAGTGGAAAAAGTGCTGTGGGGACGCAGGTTCAAGCGAAAAAGAAGGAAGAAACTACGAAGCGTAATAAAACACCCTGTCCGTTTCTATGTGACTTGGTGCCAGTTAACCTACCAGCGCCAACTTCTACACAAAAAGTCCTACATCCAAAGAAAGATGTCTTCGTGTTAAAGGTAGGGCTTATCACACTATTATTCTGTGTTCTTGTTAATAGCGTTGATTTGAAATTACCTACCACCGTTAGAACCAAACGTTTAGAATCCACACTCCTCATTTGAACAGCCAGAATGTGGAACGCTTTATCTAGGTCTGTCTTCCCGCTAAAGTACAACGTGGGTGTCTTCAAATCCCGAGTAAATAGGTATCTTCCAGGTAAGCGTGCTACACCCTAGAACGCATATCTGCTTAACATCAGGCAGTAGGTATGTTGTCAAACGCAAACCTAAAAAATAATTCGATTTTCAAGCGAAGTACTTAACATGTCATTCTTAGAAAATCATTGAACTACGAATTGTCTTCTTTTTTACACCGTACAATTTTGATATGAAATTGTTGATACAGGTGTCTAAAGTGGGGGCGAAAGGAGACAGACGCTGCAAGATGGAGCTCGAGCTGGTTACTCCAAAGGCTCCCGAGAAAAAAATCCCAGCACGAGTAGACACTAGAGAGACGCAATGCGACCCTGATCCACCGCCTTGCACCTGCTGCGGATCCAGGTCTAAATCTAAAAGAAAATAACACTAAAAGAAGTAATAAAGAAATAGAAAAATATCAATCTCCAGATATGACCACCTTCGATATTTATAAATTATTGTTCGTCTGATCCAGAATCAATGGGTAGCTACAATATAAAACTAGGTAATTAAGTAATGTGAGTGTGACTAAAATTGTGTATAACATTATGTCTACTTACGTCTTACAAATTAAATCAGTGTGTTTTGATTTACTGCATAATCTGCCATCGTTATATTTATTTTGTGGACTGCCTCTGTGGCGCAATGGTTAGTGACCCTGATTCCTGGGTCAAAGAGGCGTGGGTTCGATTCCCACCCAGGGCAAGCATTTATGTGATGAACATATGTATTTACTCTGGTGTCTGGATGTTATTAGTTATTATCTATACCAATTAGTGTGTAAAAAGGTATAATTATGTAGTAAGTATCTTTATCAGTCTCTGGTAGCCTATTTTATCACAAGCTATGATTAGTTTAGAGTCAGAGACCGTGTGTAAGATGTCCCCTCATATTGATTAAATTGATTAATTGAAAAATTGAATCGTAGGACTACCTGTCGTTCTGTAAAGGAAATTTTTAATTTTCATACTAAAACTAGCTGAACCCGCGGCTTCGCCCGCTTTATATTTTGATTTTTATGCCTACCCATAGGAAATTCTCTTGTTCAGCCTGTTTTAGAGAAATCGGTTAAAAACAATAAATTACTTTGCATAAATACAAAAAGTATTATCTACACAAACAAAAATATAACTAAAAATACTGATTGACACATGAAGTCTTCTCCTAAAGAATCTGTGAATTTCATTAATGATTACTTTTCAAGTTTTGGTAAATCACTAGTTCTAAAAGTTAAACCCACTAAAACTACAAATACAATACATCAACAGCTAAACTCTTTTGTTCTTACAGATACATGTGTGAATGAAGTAGATAGTATTCTGATGAACTTGAAATCTGATAGTTCACCTGGCTGCGATAATGTTTCGACTGGGGTCTATAATAACACATCTCGCTAATTTATGCTTCCAAAAAAGGGATTTTCCCAAATTCCGTGAAACAGTCTATGATAAACCCGATTCCGAAGGGTGAAGGGTGGGGATGGAAGTGATATCAACAATTATTAAAGTATAGACCTATATCTGTTTTAATAATAAATACAATTATTAATTATTAAAACAGATATAGGTCTATGCCTATACTTATCTGTTTTAACAGCAATTTCGAAGATACTAGAAATTTTTTTAAATTCTCGGCTAATTAACTACCTATCTAAATTCTTTTTATACCTTATCACCCAAACAATTCGAGTTTAGGAAAGGTAGATCGACAGAAGATGCTATAACTGCGTTAGCTTCTCTTGTAATCGATCAACTTGATAAGGGAAATTAGCGTTTGGCAATATTTCTTGATTTAAAAAAAAAGCTTTTGATACAGTTTCCATCCCAATCCTTGTGAAGAAATTAGAAAGTATCAGAGACGTGGTGCAGGTATAGTCTTTCAGACGCTCAGAAAGACTATACCTGCACCACGGTAATGCCTGCACATTTTGTTACAAAATAACTATAATACTCTGACAATTTAATAAATAATTGAGTATTATTTTTCCCAAAAAATCGCAACACACGACTTCCACCGTGTACAGAATTCAAATACTTTGTCTATTTTTGTTGATTTATCAACAAATCGCTGTTGTCTATTTTTGTTGATTTATCAAAAATTACTCAGTTGATTTCGATAAAATTTTAATGGGACCACCTCGTAAGTACCTTTTTTTTTTACGAGGGGGAAATCTTCTAAAGATGCCCTAACTGCATTGGTGGCCACCCTTTGTGCCTTCTTGGGAGCTCCGGGATCTCCAAGAGAACACACCGGTGCTCCCAGCACTTTACACGACTATTCGCCTGGTATTTAAACCAGGCTTGTACCGTCCTTTACGACAGCGTTGCCACACACGCTGCCGTCCTCCTCGGGCCCGCTTGGATGGATGGCCAGAGCCCCAACTCTGTCCACCCACGAGCCCAGGGGTCCCCTTTTAGTAGGCTCTTACTACAGGCAGGGGATACCGATGCCGTATTCTAGTGCCCCGGCATCAGGGCAAACCTCGTAAGTACCTATCGTATATTTCGAACTAGTATATTTTTTTTAATCAGTTTACAATTGGCGAAACAGAGCCAAAATATCGATGAATATCATCGACCCTGTGTAATAGGGCCTATTCTGTGTCATCGACCTGGCATTATTTATGTTTCTTACATTCCATATTGGTTATACACAGATAATAAAACATACAGACCGTAGATACAGACGAACATAGTACCTCCTTCTTTTTGGAAGTCGGTAAAAAGAGGATCAATACAACGGATGATCACTGACAGCTAGTGATCTGTGACTGACAGAAGACTGTCAGCATGACTGACTGAATTCCACAAAATCAGTCAATAGCAATATCAGAGAAAATCATTTTGGAAGTGTTTTGGAAGGCAAAATTAAATGTGTTAAAACAAACTCCTCATCAACAAACGTTCTGTGCAATCAATTATTTTGGTGTAGCGCCGTTGAGCAAAATGGCTAAGCCTGGTGATGTGAAGGCTGATAAGAAGCCGTCAGTGAGGAGGCCGTACGAAGAAATCGGTGCCATTTTCAATGGAAATGAAGTATGTGAAGCTCATGTAGCTATTCTTAAGCCCAGTAGCTTAGATTAGGTAATGTTATTCGCGTCCGCAAAATTTTTAGCTATTAGCTGTACCCACCGTGCTTCTTGTAGATTATTAATGGTATTTAGAAGAATGTCCGTTTTTTACTATTGATTGCATAGTCATTTATGTCCCATGTTAATGGTTGTCACCATAATTATTGTAACTAATATAGCTAGGTATATCCACAGAAGACGACCTCCGCACTGCCTCACCAAGGCGCCCCTCTGGTGTGGCAGTGCGGCACTTGGCTTTTCTTGTCTTTCCAAATATTCATATCGAAATCGCGATAGCGATTTTCCCCCTTTTTTGAGGGAAACAACCCCCTCTCCCGCCCCCAGGCGAAAATCGCCGACGTTAAAAATCTATTGATGTATAAAACTTGTGTACCTACTTACCTACCAAGTTTTGTCGAGATTCGTTGAAAAATGCTTCCTGTAGACGAAAACCAACATCTGCCGGGCTAGTATACGCACCACGAAACAATTATTTCGACGCGTCAGAACGAGAGAACCTTAAGCTGAAGTATCTATGTATATATCTGTCACATTTTCACACCACGACAAAACTCTTTTCGTGGTCGTATGCTAAGCTAGCTGGACAGACGAAAGCAAAATCACTGTGTTTAACGAAGGTCTTTCTTTCGTCCGATCGATCAATCAAGTTCAAGATCCGAGTCCCGAAAAGCACGTCGAAGCCGGCCAGGCTGACGCCGTCGCAGATGAAGTTGCAGCAGACCTGCACCTGCGATGAGAACGAGTCGGTCTGCTCGGAGACGTGCGGCTACGACACCGCCAACCTAGGGAACAATCTTAACTTCCAGGTAAGGGCAAAGAAGATATAAATATTAGGGGACATCTTACACACGGTCTCTGACCCCAAACTAAACAAAGCTTGTGATATGGCTGCCAGAGACCGATATACTTATCGGTATTGTAAACCTATTTGCAAACAATACAAACAATGCAAACAATACAGGCTCAAAATAATAATAATATGTAGCATGTTACACATGCACAACCTTAGTGCATTGCTGATTCGGCATCGACCTCGATACACAATGCGCGCGGCCCAACTACACGTGTGCCACCGCAGCGGAATACCATTGCGCAAGCGCGGCAACCGAGGCTACGTGCGACGCCCGACATCGGACACCGACACACTTTGCTTCCATCATTCTTCGATGAAGTAAACCTTTTACTTTAAGTTTTAACTTGTAATAATTAGTTAATAAATTAATTTTTAAATTACATTTTGTATTTTTTTGGATCCTTCGGCTGTAGCCTTTGTAATTGGCGCAGTCGGTAGGATACCTGTAAAGTAGAGTCAGTGAATCGATCACCGGCGCGGGTATCCTGAACCTACAAGAGAGCTGCAGCAGGAGGAGTATCAAGACATAGATACGCCAGAGAGATACAAATGTGGTGAGTACCTAGATCTTACTAGAGTCGCTCTCCTTCCTTAACCTTAGTTATCCTTTTATTTTTTAGTCCTTGTTCCCTATTTTATATTTTGTGTGCGATTTCGCAGAGTGTTAATTTCTTCGAAACATTAAAAAGTTTCCAAAATTTTCCACCCACGAAATTCGCTTGTTAGAGGTAGGAATAGTAGGGCAGTGCGAATCGACGCAAATAGGAATTTAGAAATTATTTTAGAGGATAGTATTATATTAAGAGATCCGTTAGATTTAGGCAGAACCTTAATTCAAAGCGAAATAACAATGAGCGCGGAACAGGTAGACCAAGTCTATAAGGCTCTCCGCCTATTGCCAGAGTTCGACGGCAATCCCAATGTATTGACTAGATTTATACATCTGTGCGACCAGTTAGTTGTACAATTTATTAGACCAGAGCCCGGGTTCGAGCTAAGTAACTTAGCTCTATTGAACGGAATATTAAATAAAGTTACCGGGCATGCTGCCAGAACAATAAATTCCAACGGAATACCTGACAACTGGCAGGGTATTAGAAACGCATTAGTAAATAACTTCGCTGACCAGAGAGATGAGACCGCTCTCTACAATGACTTAGCCCTCCTGACACAGAGACATATGACACCACAGGAATTTTATGAAAAGTGTCAAAGTCTCTTCAGCACTATTATGACCTATGTGACTTTGCATGAGACCTTAGCTACTACCATAGAGGCAAAGCGCACTCTCTATAGAAAGTTAACCTTACAAGCTTTTGTTCGTGGCTTAAAAGAACCATTAGGCTCCAGGATTCGCTGCATGCGACCGGAAACTCTAGAGAAAGCGTTAGAATATGTACAGGAGGAAATTAACACCCTCTATCTACAGCAACGTAACGACCACCTTACAGACAGAAGAACGCAACCGACGTCTTCATTCGATTTTAGCACTAATACAGGCAAACCGTTTAACTTCAACTCGCCACAAGCGAGACCAGCTTTTTCTAGTCCTTTTAACTCACAGCCAGGAACATCAAGGCCCCCGACTTTTGGCCAGCTACCAAGGATGCCACTTTGGAGGCCCCAAATGACTATGAACCGAGGCCCGTCAAGGACCCAACAAATGTTTTCTGCCCCTCCGCCTAATTATAGGCCGCAGAGCAATGTTTTTAGGTTGAATCAGAATAGGACCAACTATCAACCATCAGGCCCTCAGCCAATGAGCGGAGTTAGCCACTTCGTTTCAAGACCAGCACCCCCAGCTAGAATATTGCATGATTGGTCGAAACAAGGGAATCCACCCCCAAGCAATTATTTTAAAACAAGGGAACTGAATTTTAATGACGGACAATACTATGACCAATTTGACAATTACTATGACTACGATAGTGCTGCTTATCACGACTATGAGCCGACTTATTACGAAATGACTTATGACGTTGCACCCTACGAACAACCTTATGAATATATTCCCGCATATGTCGAGGAGACTTCAGACGAAGCCTCCCCAGAACAGCAGGATTTTCAGAAGAGCGCGAAATCAGACAAGCCAAAATAGAAATTAATTTGCAAACCCAAAGGCAACTTCCCTTCATACAGATAGGAAATCCACCCCTCAAATTGTTAATTGATACAGGTGCAAACCAGTCATTTATCAGCCCCGACGCAGTAGAAAAATACTATTCAAACATTCCGTGTAATTACGACCCGTTCGAAGTGACCAACATCCACGCGACCACCCGTAATAACTATTCGATAACCGTACCATGCTTTGACGAATTTAACGAAGATTGCGACATCACGCTCTTTGTATATAAATTTCATAACTACTTTGATGGGTTAATTGGCCTAGACTTATTAGAGAAGCTAGAGTCCAACATAGACTTAAAAGATAAAGTCTTAGTAACCCGGAAATCCACCAACCCTTTGCGAATGTATGATTCACGTAACTGTAACCTTTACGAGGATATAATACCCGCAAACACATCCAAAATGATTCGAGTCCCAATCAACTTTCACGACGGCGATGC
Source organism: Hypomecis atomaria (assembly GCA_964007245.1). Taxonomy (NCBI): domain Eukaryota; kingdom Metazoa; phylum Arthropoda; class Insecta; order Lepidoptera; family Geometridae; genus Hypomecis; species Hypomecis atomaria. The sequence continues at coordinate 18,415,684 of OZ023280.1, forward strand.
GTTGGTTACAGAACAATTCATATCAAACTGTACCATACAGGATTGCATCACCACTGTTAGGAACAATCGTGGCATTATAGAAGTTACCAACCCGACAAAACACGACGTAGTATTTTCTATGGACCGACCCGTTAGTGCTGAGCTTTTTAACGAACAATGTACGCGTACTCAGAAACTCAGTGATCGCGCCGCTGAAGTGCTTTCACGATTACGTACTAACCATCTGAATCCAGAAGAGCGAGCTAACTTAGAGTCCCTTTGTGCGCAATACGCTGACGTCTTTTATATCGAAGGCGAACCCCTTACCTTTATCGACAAGGTAAAGCATAGAATCAACACTACAGACGAATTACCTGTCTATACTAAGACCTATAGATATCCTTTCGTTCACAGACAGGAAGTTCAAGAACAAATCACAAAAATGCTTGAACAGGGTATAATTCGCCCCTCTCAATCAGCCTGGAGCTCCCCCATATGGGTAGTCCCAAAGAAATCAGACGCGTCTGGAAAAACCAAATGGCGAATTGTCGTTGACTTTCGCAAACTCAATGAAAAGACTATCGATGATAAATATCCTATTCCCAATATCAATGACGTATTAGATAAGCTTGGCAACTGTCATTACTTCACGACATTAGATCTTGCCAGTGGGTTCCACCAGGTCGAAATGGACCCGCGAGATATTCCCAAGACGGCTTTTAATGTAGAACATGGCCATTTCGAATTTTTGAGAATGCCCATGGGTCTAAAAAATTCTCCATCCACCTTCCAGCGAGTGATGGATAATGTCCTCAGAGACCTCCAAAACGTCATCTGTCTAGTTTATTTGGATGATATCATAGTGTTCAGCGTCTCTTTACAAGAACACATGGTGAACTTAGAAAAAGTTTTCAAAAGGCTTAGGGAATCGAACTTCAAGATTCAGATGGACAAGTCGGAGTTTCTCAAACTAGAAACTGCGTACTTAGGTCATATCATAAGTAAGGATGGTATAAAACCGAACCCTGATAAAATATCAGCCATCCAGAGATTCCCGATTCCAAAGACAGCTACCGAGATTAAGCGATTCCTTGGCTTACTCGGATATTACAGGAAATTTATCCCGGACTTTGCACGTATAACCAAACCTATGACTCACTGTCTAAAGAAAGGTTCCAAAGTGACTTATAACGACCCTAAGTACATTGACTGTTTCGAGAAATGTAAAGTGCTTTTGACAAATGACCCGATACTACAATATCCTGACTTCACAAAAGACTTTGTCCTGACAACCGATGCTTCGAATTTCGCAATCGGTGCTGTCCTGTCTCAGGGACCAATAGGCAATGACAAGCCAATAGCGTACGCATCCAGGACTCTGAACTCGAGTGAAACCAACTATAGTACAATCGAGAAGGAATTACTAGCCATAGTTTGGGCTACCAAGTACTTCCGACCATACTTATTCGGGAGGAAATTCAAAATAGTGACGGACCATAGACCCCTTCAATGGGTAATGAGCCTTAAAGAACCCGGCTCTAGACTTACACGTTGGAGACTAAAATTGAGCGAGTATAACTTCACCACCATTTACAAGCAAGGCAAACAGAACACCAATGCAGACGCTTTGTCTCGCATTGAAATTCATAATGAAGACACTAACTCCATCGTAGTTAATGTATCAGAGAAACCTCCTTCAGAAGTAGGCTCTGAAACCTTAACAGCCCCTACGAATAACTACGAAACATCGCCCCAGCAAAGTAACTCAGAAACTGAAACCATTCATACCAGTAACGAAATGCCAATCCTAGAAGTCCCGATTACCGACGACCCTCTAAAGAGATTCAATAGACAAATATGCTTTGTATTAGTAGGTGACATTAAGAAACGACCGACAGTGAGGAAACCCTTTGAGACTCATACTCGAACGACTATACAACTTTCTGAATCCAACTTGGCTCATGACGTAGTTAACGCCATAAAGGAATTTGTCAACCCTAAAGTTAAAACAGGAATTATCATTCATCCCCCTCTCGCAATGTATAAGATTGTCCCCATCATACAAGAAAATTTCAAGAGCTCTTCTATGAATCTCGTCCTCACCAAAATCGAAATGGAAAACGTTAAGGAATACTTACGTCAGCAAGAGATCATAAAAAAATATCATGAAGGCAAGACAAACCACCGTGGAATAACCGAGTGTTATTTAGCCTTGTCTTCCAAGTACTATTGGCCCAAGATGAAAGAATGTATAGCAAAGTACATTAACGAATGTAGCATTTGCGGACAGGCTAAGTACGACCGAAATCCGATCAAACAACGATTTTCGATCGTTCCACCCCCAACAAAGCCATTTCAAACAGTCCACCTTGATCTTTTCACTGCTCAAAACGAAAAATATCTTACCATAGTAGATGCTTTCTCAAAATACGCACAGGCGTACCACCTCAGAGATAGCACTGCCTTAAGTGTCGTACAGGCGCTCCTTGTATTCTGTACGCACCACGGCGTCCCGTTCACTATCGTCACGGACGGAGGCCCTGAGTTCACAAACCAATTGTTCTCCGAGTTTGCACGAATCCATAAGATTCAACACCATAAAATACTAGCACATTCCCCGAATGACAATGGCATAGTAGAAAGATTTCATTCTACTATACTTGAACATCTAAGGATATTGAAACTCGAGAAACGCAATGAACCCGCAGTAAACCTCATGCCTTATGCCATTCTAGCTTATAACAGCTCCATCCACAGTTTTACAAAATGTAGACCCCTTGACTTAATAACTGGACATTTTGATCCGCGTGACCCCATAGACATCGACTTAACCGAACATCTATACCAACAATATTCCCAAGACCATAGGACCCAAATGACTCAAGTGTACGACCTTATCAATCAGACTTCTTTACACAACAGGACTCAATTGACTGAGAATCGTAATAAGGATAGAGAACCTGAAAAGGATTACTCCCCTGACCAACAAGTGTTCATTCGCAACCCTATAGCAGCCCGACAGAAATTAGCCCCACGCTATACTCAGGACACTGTTCTAGCAGATCTTCCCATACATATTTACACCAAGAAGAAACGTGGTCCGGTAGCTAAATCACGCCTTAAGCGAAGCCCTAAAGTCCCCACAATGTTGCAGGATACTACTTTGGCTGACGTTGACGCACCAGACACTGGGACAAGAAATGACGCTTGACTTAAATATGCCCACCTGGCACAACACTTATTAATACTAGGAGATAATATAGAAGATTTATGCGAATAGTTACAAAATTTAGAGAACGCGTTAGCTTTTATCGTGCATCGAGCACTCCTTATTCTAAAGCTAGTATAGGTAATGTTAGGGATATGTTAGACAAGCTAAGGATTTTATACTCAAGTAATGAAATCCTTGATATAGAAATTAGGAACTTTTATGAAATAATTAGACTAGGATATTACTACTTAGATAAAGAAATAGTGGTAGTTATTAAGGTACCGATTGTCATTCCTTCAACCTTTGACTTTTATAAGTTATCCCTTGCTCCCAATAGAGACTATCAAATCCTTATACCACCCTCACCTTATGTAGCGCTCTCTAGCCAAGACACTAGGTACATAGAGACAGAATGTCCGAAGCTAAACTCTCTGTATCTATGTGAAGCGAAACCCAGTCTCGTGGTCAAGAACGAGACAGACTGCGTGCAACACCTAATCAAGCACCAGGAACTCCAGCCAACCTGCAAGATGACATCCGTGACCCTGACACATGAAGCCCTAGAAACACTGGATGACAAACATTACACCATAAACTTCCCCACTCCGACCAAAGTCAAGATATCCTGTGGACAAGAACAATATAGGACTCTACAAGGAAGCTATTTGGTCGTCATTCCACTCAGCTGCAATTTGAAAACGCCATCATTCACCATTTCCAACACAAATGACCACATCAAAGGTCACGTTATAAGAATATTTGAAATACCAAGACACAACGACTCCGGCCTTGAAGATTATCCAAAGCTCACCCTCAACTCACTGAGCTTAGAGAAACTCCACACACTGAACAAAGACGTATTAGCCCAGTCTCCAACTCATCTGGACGACGTCACCGATCCTGCCATATATCACACCACAATACCGATATATCTATTAGCATCCTTGGCAGTAGGAGCATTCATCCTGTCAAAATTATATCGCCGGCTACTCAAAAGAAGTAAAGAAGCTACAGAGACCGACAACAGCATTCCAGCAGGAACATATGCAGTCCCAGAACTCCGCAATGTCAACCCAAGTCAGATAAGGGTTGACCCAGGATGCTTCCCAGCGACCATCTCGACCCGGCTCTGCGATAGTCGCCGTTCAACGGGGGGAGGTGTTACACATGCACAACCTTAGTGCATTGCTGATTCGGCATCGACCTCGATACACAATGCGCGCGGCCCAACTACACGTGTGCCACCGCAGCGGAATACCATTGCGCAAGCGCGGCAACCGAGGCTACGTGCGACGCCCGACATCGGACACCGACACACTTTGCTTCCATCATTCTTCGATGAAGTAAACCTTTTACTTTAAGTTTTAACTTGTAATAATTAGTTAATAAATTAATTTTTAAATTACATTTTGTATTTTTTTGGATCCTTCGGCTGTAGCCTTTGTAATTAGCATACTACATATTATTATTATTTTGAATATTTGTCAATGGGAGCTCATTCAATTAAGTCAACGGTAAGAATTGGTTGTTCAATTTTCATCAAAAGTTGTCGGAACAAAAGTTGTTTAACAACTTTGATTCCAAACACTTTTTGGAGGATCGATATTTTTTTTTTAAATAGATAGTTGTAGCATTTTGTTTTTTCAATAACTTGTGTTATATCAATTTTCATCAGAAGTAGTTGGAACAAAAGTTGTTTGAAATTTGATTTCCTACAACTTTGAGTCACATCAACTTTTTTAAACAATCAATATTTGTTGAAATTAGATAGGTGTACCATTTTGTCTCTTCAATAACTTGTGTTATTTCAATTTTTCATGAGAAATCATCGGAATCAAAGTTGTTTGAAATTAGATTTTCTGCAACTTTGATGCCCATCATCTTTTTGTTAAACCAATATTTTTCGAATAAAACTACCTCCCGCAATGCAACTACCAAACCCTCGCTGGACTGATCTGATGAATTGATGCGATCATCGCATCGTGTGTGCCCAGCTTCAGGTAGTAGTTCAAATCGTGAACAACCGATATAGACCGCATATCTGCTTAACAACAGGCAGTATGTGGTCAAACGCAAACCTATTCAGAATAAAAAAAAAAAAAAAAAAAAACAATTCCTACCATTGAATTAATTGGATGAGCTCCCAGTGACGATAACTTCGCCGTAGGGCGTAGATGTAGCTGCACCATTAGATATCCATCCAATTTTTTGGTGGTCAAAACAAAAGCCAGGTTAACAAGTTATAAACTTGTCTTTTGTCAGGACCGAAGTTACGTATTTCAATAAAAATCGCCAATACAAATTGTAGATTGCATCGAATGTGCGGGCTATTCTTTCCACTAACGCCATCTTTTCGAACTCGAGTGTTATAGTTGTCAATGCTGAAATCCTACTAATATTATAAACGTGAAAGTTTGTAATGATGGATGGGTAGATGGATGGATGGATGTTTGTTACTCTTTCACGCAAAAACTACCGAACGGATTGAGATGAAACGTTGCAATTATATAGCTTAAATAGGTATCAGAATAACACATAGGCTATAAATTATAATGATACTAGATTTTGCCCGTGGCTTCGTCCGCATGATATTTCGAGGCCCTACCTTACCACCCTTAGTAAAGGAGATGGAAAATTAAAAAACAAAAATTCGATTTGACATTTGTTCGATATGACAGTTCTCTTCTGACATTTCTTGGAGCGCACGCTAGAATAGCTCGCAGATGGCAGAATTTTTCCTACTTACTTAGCACTTATTGTTATAATATGGAAAATTTAGGCAATATCATTATAATTTATAGCCTATGTGTTATATGCCTGATGTATAAGCTATATAATTGCAAAGTTTCATCTCAATCCGTTCAGTAGTTTTTGCGTGAAAGAGTAACAAACATCCATACATCCATCCATCCATCCATCCTTACAAACTTTCACGTTAATAATATTAGTAGAAATTGCGTAAATTTTGCATGTTATAACAATAAGTGTTAAGTAAGTAGGAAACATTCTGCCATCTGCGAGCTATTCTAACGTGCGCTCCAAGAAATGTAAAAAAAAGAACTGTCGAATCGAACAAACGTCAAATCGATTTTTTTTGTTCTTTTCTTATTTTCCACCTTTATTATAAGGTAAGTAGGGCCTCGAAATATCATACTGGAGAAGCCGCGGGCAAAATCTAGTTCAAGTATAAATTAATTGCGTTGGTGGATGTCTATGATGAAGACGTAATTACCTCTGTAATCTCTTGAACGACTACTGTGACGGTAAATGTCACGATTTCATGTATCTTGAGTTATGAATCATGATCGTGGCTACAAACCCCCCTCCACATCTCCTTTCTATTTCCTTCTCTCTCTTCTGTGGTCTCATTTAAATTTTACAGAAATCAACTGAGCCGTTTTTAAAAAATCATCAATACTGTAAACAATTCCAGTGAAATATTCCAATTTTGCACACGATGGAAGGCGGTTTTGCTATTTTTTCCGAAAAATTATTATTTTTTGTATGTTCATCTATATTTTCGCCAACTGTGAATCGCTTTGATAAATTGTTTTTAGTGTTTCATACCCAAAGGGTAATAACGGGACCCTAACGGGACCTTATTACTAAGACTCTGCTAACCGTCTGTCTGTCTGTCACCAGGCTGTACTCGTATCTCATGAACGGTGATAGCTAGAACGTTGAAATTTTTACAGTTGACGTATTTCTGTTGCCGCTATAAGAACAAATATTTACTAAAACTAGAAAAAAAATGTTTAAGGGGGGCTTCCATACATCAAACCTGATATTTTTGCCGATTTTCGCTCGTTATTAATAACGGTGATATGTTTAGATTTAGTTAAATATATACTTAATTCAAAAATTAATAATTAAATTAAAATAAAACAAATATTTTAGGGGGGCTCCTATACAAGAAACGTGATTTTTTGCTCGATATTAATTTAACAGCAACAGGAATATGATTGAAATAAGTATTCATAGAATATTCAACAGTAAATTATATCAGGGGAGCTTCAATACGGCACCCTTCGTGCGCGAGTCCGAGTCGCACTTGGCCGATTATTTATTTAGAAATGCTCTTATTTAAGAAAAACTCCCGTAATGGTCCCATTTAAATTTTATCGAAAGCCGTAGCACTAGCCGTTTTTGAAAAATCAAGAAAAATGAAGATGGATGTTACATCGATTCATGCAAATTATAAAAATTCTGTACACGGTGGAAGTCGGTGGTGCCATGTTTTGCCAAAAATAATTATTTTTAACCGACTTTACTTTCTTTATCGAAATTGGCTAAGACGTTTTTGAAAAATCGACAACAATCTAAAATGACATGTACATTGATTCCAGAAATATAAATACTTATACGAATTTTTTATGATTGAAATCGGCTGAACCATTTTCTATACATACTCGTACACACCTACAGGTAGCGGCACGTAAGTCTAGCGCTGAGGGTACTGTGGAAGGGATGGCTGCGTATGGTGACCGCCATACTAAACCCATGCGCAGCCATCCCCTCCACCCATACTTCGCTCAGCGCTAGTCTTATATTTTTTTAATTTTTATTTGGGGACATCTTACACACGATAAATCATGTTATGCCACACACACGATATGCCGCGACCTGCGCCTATTATTTTGACATCAGTATCCTTCGTTTAAGCCGTAGAATAATCTAAATGACGAAGTTTCCATTGAAAATTCTGGTCAACTAGGAGCTCAACGATAATGATAAAGTAGTAGACTATAGAGCTCCTATAGAGTGCTTATCCACTAGAGATGTGTGGGGCATCTAAGTCTGCGTATTGACTACCAAGACTACACAGAGTGAGCGACTGTCATCGGCTCAGATTGAGCTAGACTAGGGCGTTGGAAAATACTTTTTTAAAAACTAAATTTTTGGTATTACTTTATCATGGTGGTGTACAACAATATCCCGGAGTCAGTCAGTTGGGTTCCTTAGCGTTTGGTCGATACCCGTTTGAATATTAAAAAAAATGAATATCTTGCAACTACTCCAAGCTGAAAATTGGTGTAAGGGTAGAAAAATAATTAAAAAAAAGTAAAATGACAGTCAACCACCGGGAATATTTAATAGGGCCTTTCAGGCTTTTAAGTAGCACCATTTTAAAGCCTGAATGACAGGCCCCACTTTTTAAAAATTATTTTCCTAAACCCAGCTGAAGTAAGTAGATGCATTTTTTGCGCTTATCTCCCGGGCTATATGCTTTGAGCAAGGTCAAATCTAGTTAAGTTGTGCTATAAAAATAAGTCAATCCTTATTGGTAAATAATCTACAGCCTAGCAAATTTTATAACATCAAACCAAATGAGCCGTTCAAAAAATAAACCGAAGGAAATCTAGTACGTCTAGTAGGTAATATAAAACGTGAAAGCGAATGACCTATCTCTTTACAATTAAATCGACCTTGATATTTGGCAGTAGAGTAGGTAAATGTAGCATGCAACATTGTATTTTAATGTAGGTTGTAGAAGGTGACTACATTTTTCGGAAGTAAAAAACTAAATAAATTACAATAATATAGATATTTTCTTTGGTTGCTTTCAGGTAAGTTGGGAAAACCCAACAGATCATGCTCAGTTAATAAAAAAACAGACTAGAAACTTTACGCAGAATATTTTATGACTGCCTCAGTGGCTCAGTGGTTAGTGACCCTGACTTCTGTGTCAAAGAGGCGTGGGTTCGATCCCCACCCAGGGCAAACATTTGTGTGATGAACATAGGTGTTTGCTCTGTGTCTGGGTGTTATTTAGGTACTATCTATATAAGTATGTATTTAAAATATGTAAATGTAGTATATCAGTCTCTGGCAGCCATATCACAAGCTATGCTTAGTTTGGGGTCAGAGACCGTGTGTAAGATGTCCCATAATATTTATTTATATTTATTTATTTATGATAAATTCTGCGTCAGCATAAATCCGTCAAAAATCTTTGAATACACTATTATGTGACAGAAAAATTCAAACTCTTTAAGCCAACAATCTTGTGAACTAATAGTCTCTTGGAAAAAGTTACATCAGTAAAGTTAGGTACATCCTATTTACTGGAGGATAACTCTGATCAACGGTACCTAAACAACGTTGCTTTGTTATTTTCACAGGGCGCGTGTCTAGAGGGATGCGGACTAAATTTCTAAAGTATTCTATTCTTAGTAGACTAGATTTATTGTATTTTTGGCTAGACGAGTTTTACATAGTTAATTCTTATCCTTACTAATAGCTTTCGGCCGCGTACGCAACTAATGTTCGCATCTGGTTGCGAACTAAAAATATATTTTGAAATAGGTTCACGGCGGCGAAAATATCGATGAACATACACAAAAAAAATGCAAACAAACATAGTACCTCCTTCTTTTTGGAAGTCAGCTAAATTCTTCTTGTAATTTCCACTCGAGAACTTTGCGTCCCCATCGCGCGGTCTTTAGTAATGTTAAAAAAGATGAAGATTACATATTTGCGATTTTCTTCTAAGATACCGGACGACATCACTGAGGCGTACACGAACCGAAATCAACAAAACTCGGAGATGGTGTTCAGCACAAGAGAAGCGCACGACAACCTGTGCACCCTTTGCAACGTGACGCCACCCGACGCCCCGAAAGGGGTGCAGGCGCAGAAGGTTCTTCATCCAGACAAAGACGTGTTCATCTTGAAAATCGGCAAACAAACTGATGAACCTAATCGCACCGGTAACATTGAAGTAAGTAGTTTACAAACCTACTGTATGTATCAGCCTTTTTAATAGTCCACCGCAGCACGGGCACGGGTAGCATGACAATATGTCTTTCCACCAATATAGCCCTCGAAGGGGAAATGAAGTATGGATTGACAATGAACTGACATTAAAAAGTGGATAAAATAGTTTTTTCCCTTTGCCATGCTACCCGTGCAGACGTAGGCCTACCCACGAAGGGTAAGTAAGTTCGTAAAGGTAAGTAAGGTGTCAGAGTTTTTAAGCCGCCTGAAGGCTTCTGATATGACTAAACGGTTAAAACAACTGGAGCCTACAATTTATTAAACATGTCATCTGAGCCACGGAAGCGCTCAGTTGTAAATGCCACCTGCGGTCACCCATCCGAAGACTGACCGTGCTGAACGTTGCTTAACTTCGATGATCGCTAACGAACACCTAGTCAAACTACGCTATGAGCGCGTGCTTGGGTCACATTCACCACACTGGCTCAGTGCGGGTTGGTGGGTTCACATACGCCATCGAATTCTTTCGACGGACGTATGCAGGTTGCCTCTCGGTGTTTTTTTTCACCGAAAAGCCAATGGTGTGAAATTCCGTTAGTAAATTCCAAAAAACTCATTGGTACGGGACCGGGAGTTGAACCCACGACCTCACGATTGTAAGGCGGGTGTCACTACCACTAGACCACCACGGCTTACAAACCTACGTGGGTGGGTACCTACTGTACCGACCTTTACTGCCACGGTAATGATATCTACTGCTGAACATTGATTTCATTGATCCTGTCGGTACTTACTTAACTCCGTGTGTATCATGACGAGTAAATTGACTTTTACCAATAAAAACTTGACTTATGAACATAGGCCTACCCATAAAGGGCGAGTGAGCAATGTTCACCACGCTGGCTCAGTGCGATTTGGTGGATACAAATACGGTAAATAATAAATTTTGTTCCAAAGTAGGTTTGTAAGTTCTCATTAGTATGTGACCGAAATTTGTAAGGCAACCGTTGCTACCACTAGACCGCCACGGCTTTACAATACATATCATCATCATCATCGTCAGCCTGTAATCGCCCACCGCAGAGCATAGGCCTCTCTTCTAGTACGCAATTCCTGTGCTAATCTTGTCTATTTAGGACCCACGATCTTTACAATATCATCGACCCAACGAGCTTGCTGACACCCCGACACCCCGCGCTTCGTTTACCGTTTCGCAGTCACTAATATAATCTGTCAACGTTTTTTGACCGACGAACCAAACCGAAGGAGGTAGGTAGGTACTCAATTCGACGCGTATATATATTTTTTATGTGTAACCACCCATAATTTTTTTCTTAGTAGTCCGATTTCAATAATTCTTTTTTTATTAGAAAGAGTATACTTCGAAATTGGTCCCGTTAAAATTTTATTGAAATCGGCTGAGCCATTTTTGATAAATCAACAATAATGTGAAAAATGTAACATCGAATGTACACGGGTAAAGTCGGTCCTGCTATTTTTTGCTAAAAATAATTATGTCCACCTGCCGTCGCTCTACCTGGCAACGTGTCCTGCCGTCCTGCCTAAATTCCACTTAATTTTCTTGTTTGCTCTTCCGACGCCGACGTCGCGTACCCTTAGTACTGTACTGTATCAGCCTTTTAATAGTCCACTGCAGGACCTAGGCCTACCCACGAAGGGTGATTGGGCCATATCCACCACGCTGGCCCAGTGCAGGTTGGTGGATTCACATACCTAGGTACGCCATCGAATTACTTCTACATAATATGTGTATGTATGCTGGTTGGGATTATAATATACTTTACAATTTTATAAGCTTGTCTGACATATATTATATTGAAATTAGCGACCCGCCCTGGCTTCGCACAGATGTATTATACATTTAAACCTTCCTCTTGAATCACTCTATATAAAAAAACCGCATCAAAATCCGTTGCGTAGTTTTAAAGATATAAGCAAACATGGGGACAAGAGGACATGGGGACATGGGGACAGCGGAAGCGACTTTGTTTTATACTATACTAGCAGCGCCCCGCGGTTTTACCCGCGTTGTGCCCGTTCCCGTGGGAATTTCGGGAATGTTTATACATATAAACCTTCCTCTTGAATCACTCTATCCATTAAAAAAAACCGCATCAAAATCCGTTGCGTAGTTTTAAAGATTTAAGCATACAGACAAACAAACAAACAAACAAACGAAAATAGCGACTTTATTTTATACTATGTAAGGACTAGCAGCGCCCCGCGGTTTTACCCGCGTTGTGCCCGTTCCCGTGGGAATTTCGGGAATTTTTATACATATAAACCTTCCTCTTGAATGGATAGAGAGAGAGAGTGCTATCCATTAAAAAAAAACCGCATCAAAATCCGTTGCGTAGTTTTAAAGATTTAAGCATACAGACAAACAAACAAACAAACGAAAATAGCGACTTTATTTTATACTATGTAAGGATAGTGTAGTGATAGGTACTGTTTTCAAAGTTCGTCATAAAATTTTCAATCTCTGAAAATACTAAGTTCCGCAATATACCGAAGGCATATCCATATTATTGATATCACAAAATCGCAAGTATTGGTTTTATATTACTACTCAATCCAACCTCTGTTGATGATGATGATGACCAGAAATACACTTCGTAGGTATAACTACTAAATACATGAGATCAAATAACGAAATGGCAACTAGCCAAGAGAATTTCGCGTCATCTTTTGTAATGAAACTGCAATACTGCACATGATATTGCATCAGCTTCAGCGGCTCAAAGGCACGCAAGTTTTTGATACCCACAGCTTGATATGGAATGTGTTAGCATTCTTCGTGTCATCGAAGTAGGTATTCCTGTTTCGTCGCAGTCGGTGTCTGTTGTCAGGAATTCGTTTACAAATACAAAAGATAATATTCTAAGAAATTAGAACCTTTAATGTATCTTAGTTACCTAAGCTAGCAATGTTTGTAGGTAGTAAATTTATTTATTTGTGAGTACGAAACGTATCATTACCGAGATACGAATCTTGGATGGGACGAAATGGCTCGAATTATTTTAATGAACGTCAATATTTAGATAGATATTTTCTAAACAGGATTATCTGCTTTTCCAATGCTAAGCCGAAAGGAGGTGATAAAGAACATCATTATGAACAACTTTTACTATTGGCCCCTTAGTTCGAAACCCGAAATTTAAGAAAAACAGCTGTTCCATACAAAATTGCAACTCAGAATCGAATGAAAGAGCTTTGGAAGAGTAAGCAGCTGATTTGTAATTCTCGATTTTGGATTGGCCTCATAGTTAAAGTTATTCATAACGGTGTCCTGAATCACCTCCTTTAGGATTATTAGGTACACCAGTTCTGGATAGCCCTGTATAAGTTTATCTGTGTGGGTATTTTTAATAAAACAGAAATATCGATTTTATAAATTTGTTCAGAGCTAATATTGTCGTTCTAAAATAATGTTAATATTAATAAAGGTTGAAAGAATGTACTTAAATGGTCCCTGTTCTAAAATATACTTATTGTAAGTATTTATAGGTACTTTCATAATCCAAGGAAATATACTTGAATAATTATGTACCCTGAAAGAACTATTTTAAACATATTTTTGATTACTCTAACTAAGATTATTTCATATCGTTGTCTACGATATGAAATAGCTAGAGATATTTGAATACTAAAAAAAACTACCGAAAATTACCCTTTTTAATTTAAATCCCTCCAATAAATAATTCAATACTTTATAGTTTATACCAAGTGAATGAATATTAAACAAAAAATAGTAACTGAGTCAATAGGACAAAGTTAGTAGCCGCGGAGGAGTGCGGAAGCGTGCCTGTAGCCCCGACACCTCCGACACATGGCGCAGAGGCGAAAACGCCAGAGATTTTTGATGATAATGATGATTTCCAGGCCAATTTCAGCCACGGCGGCTGCATAGTTTCTTGTTAGGTTACTTGATGTGTCCTTACAAGAATGAAGTAACCAATTTATAGGCGAAAGTTCAGGTTTTTAGTGGGTATACCGCCAACTACTCTCACATTACCATTGCTTTCCCTAGGCCAGCGGTACCCTTTTTAAGGATTTTCCTAAATAAAAAAATATTGCAAAGGCTAGTAAAGTTAATATTTTTTTAGCTGGAGCTGGTGACACCTCGCGCCCCCGCGAAGATAAAGCCTATCTCCCACTTCTGCAAGCAGATCCAGTGTGAAGAAGAGGACATCCCTTGTTGCTCGCCGTGCCGCGCCTGCCGGGTCGCCACCGTACCCAAGAGACGCCGGACCTTAAGACGCTCTAGATGCATTTGCTAAACATACTTATCGCTGCAAACTTATGGACAGTATTCCGTAACAGTCAACATTACGTTTTTAATACCACTTCTTTATTTACCGCTCCTTTTTAGGAATTATTTATATTAGTACGGGCCGTGTACGAAGCACGGACGCCGCACGTTACATACATTGTGTAGTGTCCCGTCCGGGGACGTCCCGTACACGGCCCGTTCTGATATAAATCATCCCAATCTTTTGACCGTCACGCTTCATTTTTTTATTTAATATTATGGGCCCAGTTTATTGTTGTGTAGATGATCTATATACCGCTTGGCTGGCGCAAACGATCAGCGCCAGGAAGTGTTAGTCAAGTACTCAAGTATAGGGGACTTTAGCATCCAAATGCTTATTTATTATAAATTACCTATTATTGTAATAACATAGTCACTGTACCTAAGTTGCCATATCTTAAGTTTGCCGAAGACGCACTATAATACTTATATAACGTTCATAGATATTTAATTCATAACTCGTGATTCGAAAAAATAATATATTTAGGTCGACGTGGATAAAATAAAGGATTGAATGTTGATTTTATAGTAATAGGTATTTTTGAGTGAAATTTTTCGTCTTGATATTTTTTCTACATAAAACCATACACTGCTTTGAATTTTAAAATAAGTACATTCTTACTACCTATGCAATGATTAATTTAAAAAATTGAAAAATATATAAATTCTACAAATGTCTCGTTTTTATTTTAACATTGACCCCAGGGCGAATGGCGAATGGGTCATATTTAACCGGCTGGTACACTTATCCCTTCTAAGCTATAAATGAATAGTAGAAAATAGTAGAAATGGGCAGTGCACCTATCCCTACCAGAGGAGGAGACAGCTCGGTCGGGATAAGTGCACTACACAAATGGTCAGTGCACCTATCGCTACTGGTAGAACTAAATCTACGAAAATTGCACTTATCCCTACCAGGGGGGATAGCTCGGTAGGGATAAGTGCATCACCCGTATCCTACCTGCTGGCCCAGTCCGGTCGGTTCACTTATAATACGCCATCGAATTTCTACTACGATCGTGTGCAGATTAAGTACCTCACCAAGTTTTCCTTCAAGAAAATGTGAAAATCTGTAAGTCCCAAACGTGTAATTCCAGTAGTGCAAGTGAAGTAGTCCCATTATGGGACTACTGTTTTTTTCCCCCAGAGGTTCAGGTTTAATTTGGCCTATATTGTTCCCCCTTCATTGATGGTTTTTTGAAAGTCCAGTCAATGGAATCTCTGGGATTAAAATTACCAGTAGTCCAATTACTGCTGGGACTACGCGGCCCTAAAGAACTCATTGGAATGGGACTGTGGTGTGTGATGTAATTAATATGTGTGACCCACGAACTCACTGTTGTAAGGCGAACGTTACTACCGTCCACCAAGACTTTATTATCATTGATATTCATTCAGCTCGTTATAATTGAAACTTTCAGGTCGCTTGTTAATCCTGCTCGGGTGTAGAACTAGTACAACAAAACGTAAATATTGCATCATTCAGCTGGAAAGGAGTGCAGACAGTCGGCAATGAACTTGCTAACGTACCTCGATTCGACTGCTGACATTGAATTACAAAATATGTACAATTTGGCTGCATGGCTAGTATGCCAGATGCTACGGCATTTTTTATAGATATGACAGGCATTACATTACATTACACATTAGACATAACAGCTTATTAAAGATAGCTCTTGGTTTGTTTCAAACAATTGACGAAACTTAGCCCTTTTCACTTTCTAAATGTCACGTTTTGTACTTGTACCAGCCTTTTTAATAGTCCACTGCAGGACGTAGGCCTACCCACGAAGGGTGATTGGGCCATGTCCACCACGCTGGCCCAGTGCGGGTTGGTGGATTCACATACTCCATCGAATTTCTTCTACGGACGTATGCAGGTTGCCTCACGATGTTTTCCTTCACCGAAAAAGCCAGTAGTGTGAATGTCACGTTTACTTGTATCGATCGATAAGTACATTAAAGGGGTCTGATTTTGTTATTTTGTTTATTTTTAGGGTTCAATTCCTCATAAAAAAAAAAACTGAATATGAACAGGATTACTTTGATTGACGGTCTGTCCATCCGTGTGACCTTATATCAGAATCTTTGACTAAATGATAAAAGTTTGACTACTACCCCTAGTGAAAACCCGTAGATTGGTTGGACAGCACCATTGAACGACGGATTCCGGCCTGGGGTGGTGTTCTAACTTAAAAAATGGGTAAACCACTGCCCTTAGTGAAGGTCCGTTCTCCAACTAGTTGGACAACGCAGCTAGACCTCGTAACCGGTAATGAGTAGGTACCGCATCTACTTATCCGTGAAAAATAGAATCTAACTCCAACTAACTCCTCTGATTGCCAATAAATAATATACCTACTAATGCATAGAATAAATCCAGATAGTCCTAAATAGTGGAAAAGGTGCAGTTTTTATGAATCACCACACACATAGTATAAAAGAAAGTCGCTTCCTTCTGTCTATCTGTCCCTATGTATGCTTATATCTTTAAAACCACGCAACGGATTTTGATGCGGTTTTTTAAATAGATAGAGTGATTCAAGAGGAATGTTTATGTGTAATACACCTATGCGAAGCCGGGGCGGGTCGCTAGTCGTTAATAAGTCGTTGTGTCAGATGATGTACGAATGAATACTAACGTCATCAATATGAACTGTATAGTGATTCTTTACGACAACACGTTTGAGTTGCGTTACCATGTTAAGTATTGTTTCAAGAACTTTAGCGCGAAATCAGATCCATATAAAAATACAGATTTGTCTGTATAAATGATACGAATTTTAGAGGTCCAGTAGGGATGAAATACAGATACGGCAAATAATTCAATTTTAGCGACAAACTATAGCAGTCAGGCTCCACTGGGGAACAATGATTGCGATTTTGTTGAGTAACTTTGGTGAAGCCAGGCAAATAATTATGTTGTAAGTAATATACGTTTCATACGAATCTTTTGTACGAAAATAAAGTTTACCTACCTACGGTACGGCTATAATTGACATAAAAATTATCACACCAAACGAAATTCGCCAGTATAAATAAAATACTTGACACGAATTAGGTACCTATAGAAACGTAACATTTTGTCAATAGGGAAAAGTTAGGACTTTACCATTTAAGTAGTAACTATTTTATCTATAGTTATAATTATAATGATCTAATAGGAAATCCCGTAGACTTTAAAGCACTAATCTTAAAAAAAAAGAGCTGCGTAGTGCCTACCTAATATTTCCTAGATATTTCAACGACGCGCGGCCGCATATTCCAGGATATTATTTTTGGCCCTGATATTGACGCAATAGAATACGACTTCAGTATCCCATAGCTGCCTGTATTAAAAGTTTACTAAAAGAAGATTCTGGGCTCGTGGGTGCTTGGAGATGGAGCTCTTGTCATCATCTCTAACGCGGCCGGGGACGGCTTTGTCGTGGAGGACGATCAAGCTTAGGTAAGCCCGAGAAGATAAAAAAGTGCTTAAAACCCCAGTACGTTCCCCTGGAGATTCCGGAGCTCCCAAAAGCCTGCCACCGAGGGGGTTTTAGTGGGTACAATCCAACATAACCCGGCTGCACGCCAAAGTCGAGTATCTTGTAATAATATGTTTTTCCTCTAAAAGAAATCTGACGCCAGGGCTAGCCAACCGGCCTATACGAACTTAATACTTATATGTTTTCCCCTTGGAAAAAAAGAAAAAAGATGTAATTTTATTCTATTTGTAATTAAGACCAACTTTAACTATGGAGTTAATTCTATTATGGTGTACTATCTCTATCTATCTACTATGGTGGACTATTATATGAACTTAATTCAGAATTTAATTAATTAAATAGATACCTATATCCATTTAATAGATACCTATATCCATTTAATTAATTAAATTCTGAATTAAGTTCATACTCGTACCTTATCCTTATCCAAGTTATCCCAATATATCTAGATAATATGTGCTACAATAGGTATGTAACTACATAATTATTATGGAGTTACATATTTTTTCGAAATAATTTATCTGATAACCTTTAACCCCGTTTATTAATTTATTGTACAGAGTTACATAAAAAGTGAAAATTACTCATTATTCAAGCATCATGCAGTTCATTTATGCATGTATTTAGGTATATTTGTGCAAGGTTAACTATTGAGAGAGATGGATTACAATGTAATGGCCTATTGTGGTGAACTTGTAGATGATTTTACGGTACTGGACTATAGAATTAGGTGCGTCACCCGCCTAATCATCTCAAAATATTTAGGCGGGTGGTGACTTGCCATCCACTAAATGGCCCCCCCATAATGGCTACCGTAAGCTGGCATCGGAGGGGCAAAATTGGTGTGGATGGCTTAGGGTATGCGATTTCCACTCCAAGCCGGCAAGAGAGGACTCAGGGGTCTCATTTAGCCCCAGTGAATCAGGGTTCGCGGTGTCGCCACTCACCGACAGCTCGCCACAAAACCGCCTCTGCGATTGATGATTTTTATGTTTCATTATTATCCTGGTAAAATGGTTATTTTTAGCTAAAAAAGACTTCGAAAAAATAAAATATTTTTTTAAGAAAAATATATTTTTCATTAGAAAAATTCCGAGTTACAATGTTGTACGAAACAGCTTTCGTACCAAAAAGCAACTTGGAATCTTTTCCCAAATTGCGTGTTGGCCCCATAGTAAAAGTTCTTCATAATGATGGTCTGAATCACCTTTCGACTTAGTAAATTAGTTCTGGATACCCTGTATATTTACAAATATGTGTGCAATGGTGTTAGAGTAATGGAACCGTTTACCAGTGCTAGGTTGCACATATCTAATTGTAGGGCAGAGATATTTAGGTATAGTTAGTACCACTACTACATAAATAACTATACTTTTGGAGTCCTGCCAACTTGTTGACCGAAATGACACATTCGTATTGTGCATGTTGAAACTAATGATAACGAAGTGTCACCATAGAATCTATACTTCTTCCGTGTACCTATGATTCTATGGTGACATTTCCCAAACTTTACTGTTATACAATTGTTTTTTTTACGTTACACCACCGTTCTTGTCATCTATACGTTTCCTTACATCCAAAGGAGGTTGTCTGGAAGAAATCGCTTTTAGCGATAAGACCGCCTTTTGTGCCTATTATATTTTTGTTTCTTATGTTATGTTTTTCCTATGTGTTGGTGTCAATAAAGTGTTGTTGTATTGTATTGTATTGTATTATACCCGTGTTTTGTTTTCCACGCAGTACGCAGACTTGCCCATAAAGTTATGGATATTTTTGTAGTCCTACAAATATCCTAGGAATCTAGTGACTTCTGCCAATCCTACTTTATCATCGTAAAGAACTGAATATATATTGAATTGTTGTTAGATTTATCTTCTAACTTACTGTAAAGTAACTTACATTTTATACTCGCTGCGAAGGTGCCATGCTAGGCCACAGCTGCCCATGCAAGGTCACTCAATCACTATAATTCTATTTTCTAATCTATAAAGTTTTTAACGGGTGAAATGTATGGAAATATAGAAATTGGTTTCACGCCAATCGCTTTAAAGGAAGAAAATTTAGATTTCTCTTAAATATATCAGAAATAAGTGAACTAAGCGGAAAGGAGGTACCTACTTCAGACACATCAATAAGTTTTACTATAGCTCCAACACAGATCTCGAGAAAAATGTACCAGCTGCTACATATATAATTTTACTGATGCCTAGTTGTCATTTTGTATGAGATAACTGATTTATATTTCATTTCGATTTAATCGTCATCATCATCAGCCTGTGTCGACCCACTGCTGGGTATAGGCCTCCTCTCTTATGTGCCATTGTTCCCTATTTTGGGCCAATCTCATCCACCACTTTTCCGAGTTAGCCCCATAGTAAAAGTTGTTCATAATTATTGTCTTCATCACCCCCTTTCAGCTTATAACACACTTCCTTAATATCCCTGTGTAGGCTCCATAGTATGTCCTAACTCTGCCTGATTATTTTCATCATCAGGACTTAGACTACTTAGACTGCTTGATGCAATACTTGTTTTTTACCTTATAAACTGGTAGGTACAATACATGTGCGAAATTACCATCAGTTAGAACCTAGAAAGCGGTGTGATTACAATCTTTGACTACTTACCTACTATTCTATCGCCTAACTTCAGTTTGGCTCAGGGTCAAACACCTAGTATATTGGCCATAAAAAAAATTCTGTATACCTTTGGGCCGCGAATGTAGCTCTACCACATCGAGTATTTTGGGTGCATTGAACTGTTATCTGCATCACTTTATTCACGGTTTCACTAATGAAGTTGGTAGGTACCGAGACATTGTTTTAAAAACTGAGCGCTGTAATGTAACCAAAAGACGGCGGAAATGTAGATTGTGTGAAAGTTCTGAGATTGAATAGTTCAAAGAGCGCTTGGCCTTATACGAGTTCGAGTACTTCATTAAAAAACCTAGTACATACATTCAATATCCGAACGAAATCCTCGACGTACCTACCTTCGTCGTATATAAATATGAGGTGCTTATAGTTACCTAAATATTATCTACAAGCACCTGAATCAGTTTGGTTGATTTTGTATTATGTATACCAAATGCTTATCATTTTTTTCAAGTTGGCTGCCTCGCCTGCCTATTTTTGTAAACCCAGGAATCAAGCTCTCTTACCACGATTCCCTTTTGACTGCAGTTTCCGCAGTTTAGTTAAGTTCAAATCCATTGTGATTTTTTATAATACATTAAATAAGAACCCTAGCTAACGCCGCTAAAAGCTCTTAGTCATCGACTTAGCATTTTTTCAGTTTTAAACTTTACTCTTAGTGAACGCGCAGCACACCTCTCGACATCGACACCCTACGCCGTCTACGGTAGCTATTATGGGGGGCCCATTTAGTAGATGGCTAGTTACGGGTGGTGGTACGGCCTGAATATTTGAAATGAGGCATTATTTGGCTGATGCCGTACCTCATTCCATGGCCCATCTTATTAAGCCGTCGATCAGCACATCACAATAGCACGAAATACTGATAGTCACATCTAGCAATAGTTATTTACATTCTACTCTATGTACACAACATTTATATGAGTTTTATAAAAAATGATGTAAAAAGGCCTCTCAGCGTTGGCTCCAGCCCCACTGACGCCTACCATAGGGCCAAGTTTTGCTTGGGAGTTTATGTGAATTAAATAATCTTAAATAACATTTCTCATCTTTTCATAGTGTGCTTTTCCTTAGCTGTATGCAGTATTGCATTACCTACCTTTCATGTCTCTTGTTGTTAATATTGAGCTGGTTTTTAGCCTGCCGTGTCGCTTTGTCGGGCAAAGGGCAATCAATTATATTTTCCATGCACCTCGGTCTTCCACAAAGTTTGTCTAGTTAGCTTACAAAGAACTATGCACGAACGAAAATTACGTAGTATAAATAAGTAAGTAATATGAAACAGATTCGATAAATCTGCCGTGCTATTTATTGTCTTTCTTTCATTACCTATGTATCTGTCACATAATCAAAGTTGCCTTCCTATAAGTCCCCAAGAATATAATATAGTACCTACGTACTTAAACCAATGGGCCACGATTAGATAGGTACCTAGCGACATATTCGAAATTGACAAAACTACTTAGTTTAGTGATAAATGCAATTTTATAAACCTATGCTAAGATTATAAATACATATATAATTAAATCAGCGATTATGATTGAATCAGCGAGTGGTCGGTCTTGGCTTCGGCTGCAAACCCGCCGGAAAGCCCAAAGAGGCAGCGGAGTTGGGACGACGTGCCATCGAAGAGCCACCTTTCGGTATTGTTGAGCGAGAGTTCGGGGGCTGACTTGGCTCGATTGAAGTCCGCCGCAAAACCCGAGTCCGGGGCGTGGCTGAATGCTCTACCCAGTCCACATATGGGCACGCTACTCGACGATGACTCCTTGCGAGTAGCTGCAGCCCTTCGTCTGGGCAGCAAGATTTGCGAGCCCCACGTCTGCATTTGTGGTGTGGCTGTCGACTCAGATGGCCATCACGGATTGGGATGCTTGCGATGTGCCGGGAGAAGACCTCGACATCATGCGCTGAACGATATTCGGAGGCGTGCTTTGGTGTCAGCTGGCATACCTTGTGTCTTGGAGCCCCCCGGATTGTGCCGTTCTGATGGCAAACGCCCGGATGGTCTAACTTTGATTCCATGGCAGAAAGGACGCTGCATCGTGTGGGACGCGACTTGTGTAAGCACATTTGCTTCGTGTCACATCTCATCTACCCAGTTGTCGGCCGGCGCGGGTGCAGAGGCAGCGGCCCGAGGAAAACGACTCAAATACTCCTGCATGGAATCAACGTACGACTTTGTCCCGTTTGCCGTTGTCCCGTGGTGCTCAGGAGTTCGTGCGTGATCTTAGTCGGCGGCTCAGAGAGAGGGGACAGGATCCGCGGTCGGGGGCGTACTTAGCGCAGCACATCTCCCTTGCCATTCAGAAGGGCAACGCCGCGAGCATAATGGGCACATTTGGGCGGAACGCACTTTGCGAAGGCTTGTTGACTACTGGTAGTTGTTGACTCAGGTCGATAACTCCCTTGAATATATGTAATAATGTTTTGGTTAGTTACATATGTACATCATTATTTGACTTTAACTGTATTGACATTGACTTGATTAAATATATTATGAGGAAAAAGAAAATATACGTTGGTACGGTATATTTTCTTTTTCCTCATAAAATAAGTACAAATAAAAATTTGTTCGAATCACATGAGCATTTAGAGTTTTTTGTTTTTTTTAGGTGGTGTGAATAATATTACTTACATAGTTATTTTTTAGGAAATCCAATTTGGCTCACCCGAAATATGGAAAAATGTAAAGTTAGAAGCCTACATTTTTTTGATATATTTGGCTTCCGGTTGACCTTTTTCGACAATCTGGCAGAAGTCGCCCAACTTCCTTGGACTCTTACCCTGGTAACCCTACTACGTGGTAGACACGTCCTGATGAAACCTTTTCTCCATGCTCATCACTTACAGCTACTAAATTTTCAAGGCATAAGACATGTGTTTTAAAATTTAATTTTCAACGATATATTGCATGTTGCTCAGCCATGTCAGAGGCCTTCAGGCGGCTTAAAAATTCTGACACCAGGGCTAGCCACTCAGCCTATACGAACTTACTTAGCGATAAATTGCTTCATTTGCCAATAGAAGTTCTTTAGTAAATTTTATCGCCCTACTTGACTCATCAGACTTGACCTCATTAGATCAGTCTTAGAGAAGACTCTTCCCGTCAAATTCTAAAATACTTAGGCTGATTGGAAACGGCTAGTTTTCAGCTTGTTATGGACCGCCAAATGGTTGTCCGTTGTAACCAATCCATTTAGTAGGAGGTGGCGACGTCTTATTACGTTTGTTGTACTCTAAGTCTGCATTTGAGAACTATGCGACAACGTCGCGTCCGTCGTCGGCCTTTAGTTGTATGTGCTACGTGTTCTGCTCACTACAAGGTATTTGTACTTTGGTTTTCTATATATCCTCTGGGTTATGTCGGTACATCCCCTATCATGGCAAATAGACAAATAAATAATAAAATATATCCGCGAAGAGGAAACTAGGTGTGCTTACGACAAATTGAATAAAATCACAGGGTAAAATGGTTTCATCTCTATGCCATGTTAAAAGAGCGTGGTAAGTCAATTTAATTTCTGTCACAAACGATGTTAAATCTAATTTCTTAACTTCATATAGCAGGTAAAATACATTATTTAAATCATAATTAGCTTAAGCCCGCGGCTTCGTCCGCGTGGTATTTAATTTTTTGTGCCATAACATGGGATCATTTTATTTTTTATTTTACACAAAGTAGCCTTTGTAACTTTCCGTTAACTATGTCCATGCTAAAAATGAAATCAATCCGTTGCTCCGTTGCTGCGTGAAAGAGGAACAAACCAATAAACCAAAAACACACTTTCGGATTTATAATATTAGTAAGGATAGCAATGACGTAAAGTAAGCTGGCGTAGGTGTGAATATAATATGCAAATATTGTTATTTGTAATACGCCAAGTCATTTGCGCTCGGCTGCTTAAGGTCAAATCGTCTGGCTTAATTCATGATGACAAATAATACATAATAAGTACAGGTTTTAGAAAAGGAAATCTGTGTGAAGATGATAATGTGTTAACTTCTTAAGGCGTATATCCGTGATTTTGATGTGATTCGGTTCGGTTTAATAATTTACAAAACTACTTGATGGTTAGTGTTACAGGTATACTCTAACTCTCCGAAACTGTCAGAAGATAGGTTAGATTATACAATAATCAATAGCGTCACAGGTCACAGGGCATATTCCTTCTAGGGTGCCCGGGCAAGTCTGATCTCTTCTGCCGGATGACGGCCCAGGCCGAGGTCCGTACCGTCTCAGGTGCCTTTACACTAGTCACCCTATAACCTAATCTTAAAGCTCACTCGCCTTCTGCGCTCACCCATGCCCGGTAAGCTGTAGGTAGAGGCCTCAGTGGCCAACAGCTATAAGGAATTACTACCTACTCTACATAGAGTTAGAGATCTATCTGCGGTTCTGTATCACAGTGACGGCAATCGAAGCCCTGGAAGACCTTTACAACCACTTCGTGATAAGTGGAATTTTGAGCTGAATATGATTGGCACAAGACAAGGATAGTTGGTGATAGAAGAAGGAGGCTTATGCCCTGCAGTTGGTTAATGATGAATGTATCACAGTAAGCAGCCATAGCAGGAGAACCTCTGTTAGATACTATTAGTATTTTTGTTAACTTGCAACATTTCAAGTAAGAGTAATAATTTTCCAAAACTTTGCTGAAAACCTCACGTACGTGATCATATTACTTATTAGTGAATTATTTAAGTGTAACTATTTTGTTTTATATTTTCTCTTGACGCAAATAACACTGGCGTACAACACATATTAAGAAAATACTTACAATGAATTTTACTACATAATCAATCATATTTTATTTTATGACCTGGCTACATATACGTACCTGGTTACGTAACTGTTAACTTATCAGTAGCTTACATTTCAGGAATTTGCTGCGGCATACTGGTAATAGCATGACGGTAAAGTATATTAAAAAGTTTTACAATACAAAATCAATCAAAAATTTGCAAAGCAATTTCCACGTCTCGCGGTTTTCTGCTAGAGTTTTTAATTTCCCGAACGACGTTATAACTGCCTTCTCCTTAATTTCATATCAAAAATGAAAGAGAATTAACGCTCTCTTCCTTAGTCTTCCTCGTCTTATGTTTTCTTTTTCTTTACATATACTTCTTATGGTATTTGTACTTCTTCTTCTCCTATTTCCGTACATTATTGTCTATTGTTCGGAGTGTTCTTTTTCTTTTTACGATAACTAAAACCTACCATTTAAATTTTTAAATCAAACTCAATTTTATCAAGCAGTAGACAAGACGATACAGAGATTTTTACCGAGGCTATACGTCCATATTTTAATAGGTACAATTAAGCCACCGTAACTTGATCTAAACTTGTATCGTAACGTCTATTGTATATTACCCAGCCAATATATAAGTTGTTTACTGGATATTCACCGTAAATTTGCAAATATACCGACGTATGAAGAGCCGGATTATGGACACGCTATGCACAGAGTTAAACCACATTCCAAGGCAGGCCTTGGACTGGAATGCACAGGGTTGACGCAAACTTGGCCGATCAAAGCAGACATGGTGGCGCTCGATCATTGCTGAAGGCTAAAGCATCGGACTGACGTGGGCCGAAGCGAAATGCAAGATACAGCACACAGAAATTCAGCTTTCTGTCCCGACGTTGGAACTTAGGATATGAAGAAGAAAATATTTTGCATAAGTTATAAGAGAAAGAGGGAGAGTAGGATCCTCGCAAGTAGGCAATTTACAATACCGACTCGGATCCGACTACTTCAGGCTAAGATAGTTTGTTTCCTGATTTCGTGAGAAAAATAAATTATAATTTATCGCTAGCCGGAAGAACTTGCTAGCAAGTAAATAATAATATTTATTGTAAAGAAAAGATGAACTTCTTGCGGGTGATGTTATTTATCAGTACCATCACCTTAATACATTGGTAATTATTAGACTTGGAAAAACGAACTGTAAACTATAATAACAGACAATATGGTTTTCAATTTATTTTTTGGAGTTTCGTTCCCAAGAAATACCCATTTAAACGATAGAACTTAGTAACTTCAACACCATAAACCGAAAAATCAATCTCCTTCAAACCTTCCAATAAATTTTGATGGTTTCTGAAAACAGTGTGTCAGTATGTTTAGACGACGCACACATGTATTCTAGAATATCATTGCACTTGTCATTATGACCGACTTTTATTTCAAACAACAACCCAAAATCAGCTGTTCCGCACAAAAAGTTCATCGACTCTCGACAACATGCGTGAAACAGCTGACCTTGGACCTATTTTAACTGACATGATCGAGCACATCGTCCATGATTCATGAACTGAAAAAGGATAAACGCGAATAAACGCCTTTTTCAAAATTCCAGATGAATATTAAACTTTCTTAATAGTTATTAAGCCTCAAAGTACCTATACATATAACTATCCTAATACAGAATCTTGAAAGCTTAATATAAAATAATTGTTTTTCGCCAAAAATAGCATAATCGACTTCAACCGTTTATAGAATTCGAATAGTTCTTACGGATCAATCGTCATCGATGTAGTGATTTTCACATTATTGTTGATTTTTATAAAACGGCTCAGCTGAAATCGATAAAATTTAAATAGGACCACCTCCTCAATGAGATGTCCCCCAATATTTATTATTATCCTCTCGTATGTTGAATGACATTAGCCCATTTTGCCATGTCTGTGGTACCGGGAGCCGGTATGGTCAACAGACAGCCCATTTTTGAGATAGACTTTTACTGTAACTGGATTTTCTCCGTATCTAGTTAGTAGGAATCAAGTCAATTCAAGTTAAAAATCTTATTGTAAATTGAATAATCTTTATTCACTTTCAACCATTTCTATATAAATACTCAAATAAAGCTAACATAGAACTTTCAACATAGGGTACTATGATATTTAGAAAAGTTTCGGTTATAATTTTAATTACAACAATATTTGGAAGTTCATAAAATATTTTATTTACCCTTCCATCGTTTTTTCTAATATTCAGCGAATCACTTCAAGATAAAACACCAGTTTTCAGCAAAATGAAAAATAAGAAGTCACCTATTCGATGGCGGAGTTTTGACTGACTCTTGTTTACATTTTTTTCACTAAAGCTGCGCGAGATTTTGGCTTCACTAGTCAGCCTGTTTCTTCTTTATGCATTTGTAACGTGTTAGAAAGGATAGGGTACATACAATGACGTGCTTTAGAGCGATTTTGAGAACACACTTACCCATACCGGCTCCCGGTATGTCCACAGTTCCGGCAAAATGTGTTTATACCGGGAGCCGGTGTTTCAACATACGAGAGGTTATTATATATTTATTGTTACCTCTGAAGTATTATCTACCAAACAAAAAAATAATCATCAAAATCGGTTTATAATTAGCGGAGTAATCGCGGAACATACATACAAAAAACATACAGTCGAATTAAGAACCTTCTTTTTTGAAGTCGGTTATAAAATGCAACATTTTAACTTTTACATTAAAAGTTAATAAGTATTGTCCATGTCGAAAACAAAATAGTTTCTACCCATGCAAACTTTTTTTTAGTATGCGTGTCTACCTCTAACAAACAAATACGAGTAACAAGGTGTGGGTGCTGAAACCTCAAGCTCGTAGATTCGCGGGTCGCCGGCTCGTTTCAGCCAACGTAATATTCTGATGAAACACTTTCTGTACATTTCAAGCTTTCAACCTTCAAGGTTTGTCAATGATTAGTGGGTGAGCTAGAGTGAGTATTAGAAGGTTAGTACTACACAAACCTGGCTAACTGAGAACTGGATAAGTGAGAAACCTCTATAAGTGAGAGTAATTGCCAGGTCCCGTCATTTTACCCCTCAATTACCTCTATAAGTGAGAGACCAAAACCTCTATAAGAGAGAGTCGTTTTTCCCTCATGGACCTCTATAACTGAGAGTACTATTTGTCTAAACCTCTATAAGCGACAGTTGAGGGTAATGAAACATCTGCACTTTATGACCCATTCTTAAATTTCGTGGAACTACATAACTACCGTTGATTTCGGAACGTGTTCAATTCTTTTTTTTTGTATATTGTAATAAGTAACATTGTTTTTGTACCGCATTTTTTTGGAATGTCCACACGTGCGTCTATACTATCTTGTTTATTGAAATAGTGCTCTATTCAAAATTATTTAATGTTTTTCTTTCATCTACCTAACATTATTTTTGTATCACATTCTTTTGGAATAGCCACATGTGCGTTTACACTATCTTATTGGTCAAACTTACTACAGTTGAGTATTAATTGAGGAGAAAGGTTCGGAGTTAGTAAATACATCTTTAGGAATAAATAAATAAATCGTTAAGTGATAAGCTTAAGATTGGTATTGAATGCGTTCAAAAGTGGAAAATCTCGAAATAAAATACGCAATGAATTTGATTTATCAGAATCCAAATTTTATAAAAAATATCAAAAGACCCTATATGGTCTCTGTGGTCTTAGGACATGGAAATATTAAAAAGATTCGACTTTTTTAATTTTCCCAATTTTAATAAGTGCCTTTTAGCATGAATAAATAATGATCCATGTTCAATTCTAATCAACACAACCCGAACAATTAGTACCTAAATACTATTTATAAACATATTTATCATTCTTCACGCATGTAGATACCTACATACAAATTAGACGTATATTTTAACCTCTATAAGAGAGAGAAGCCACTTCTGAAACTGGATAAGTGAGAAACCTGGATAAGTGAAAAACCTCTATAAGAGAGAATTAGATGGCGGTCCCTTCAACTCTCTCTTATCCAGGTTTCACTGTAGTGTGTTACGTTACAGAAACTGGCACAGATGTTTGAATATTTTACATGATAGAGAAATGCACAAAACACCCCATGCGGGGAATCAGTACAGAACCTATCGCCTCCACATCGAATAAGAATAAGAATGATAGAGAAATTGACGACGACGCACAGGCAGATCACTAGCCCGATGGTCAGAGATACCATCAAATACTCGTATGTCGGATGGCAACGGATAAGATTTAAAAAGGAACGGAAAGGATTGCGAGATATAGGAGGCCTATACAGATACCCAGCAACAGGTGGACGCAGACTGATTACATTTAAATTTTACCTACAATAATTTTTTAGTCTGTGAACCGTCTGAAGTCTGTGAAAATGTTGTAACGAATATAATAGTAACTCATGATTTTATTTACAGCTTAAATGTTTGGCATACTAGTTACTTTAATCATTACAGTTAAAAGTGATTTAAGTCGTGAGATGAATGTTGTTCGAGAGACTTGCTACTTCGCTAGACTATACAAGGGTATTATGTAACTTGTGGTAGCCTATAGATGTTTCTTAATATTTGATTTTTTCATTCCGATAAAAACTCTGAACATATTGAAGTATACCTAACGTACGTCTTGAGATATAGGCATTTTACAGTAATCTTAAAAACAAGTTTACGTAGATAATAAAGTTATAATTATTTAGTAGACATGGTATAAAATAAACCATTTAAAAATATTTCTTTTCATATTCAATTATTCACACAGTTTAGTACATGTCATTAAATAAGTAATTAGTTACCTATATTATTAATAACGTAATAGGACATTACATGGATTAATTTCAATTGTACTTATGTACTGCAATTGTTTAGTTTCCAGTCTAACCAAGTAGATTCATCTCCAAATTCATTCACTAATCTATTATATATATATCTAAATCTATAGATAAAAGACATCTATTTTTAATTAAGCAGTGTCATTCACCGACGATAATTTTGGAGTGTTACTGAAAACTGTGCCAAAACGTCAGCGAGATGAATCACGCGCCCCCGAAACTGTGCCACCTCTATAATCACATAAAATGTCAACAAACTAGAGAAACGCGCTAATTGTGCACGCTATCTCAACACTAGAGTGTAGATTTCTATCAAATCTGAACGAAGAACCTTCAGGCGCCTGTAACGTGACGTTAACTTTTACGATAATAACAGAGTCGCGTGCGACTCGAAAGTTAAGCAGACCGAATCGCGGTGTCCGGTGTCGCCGTCAAAGTGCTGGTTTGCAGATAGCGTTAGGATTTGGACGGGTAAATCAACGCCAGTGGTAGAGCCGCTTCATGACGCAATATTGTCTGGGGCTTGCTTGTACTATGAGCTCGGCGGAGCAGCCGGCAAGCGGTTCAAGAGTCATTCCGCATTTAACTGCCGCCAGAGTCAGTCGCGCTTGCTCGCATCGTAGTTAAAGCACGTGGTTTGTGCCTCGGTGTCACTTATAACCTCTCCAAGAAAGCAACCACCGATCCCCGTCTAGCCAGGTAAGTGAATATGTTTGCTTATATTTCAAAAACTATCGATTTACGAGAACCACGTAAGTTGATACGTGAAGCTTTTCGTGTTACTGAAACTAATTTTCAACAGCCGGCTCATTATTTAACTCGTATTCTCGTCTCTGTCTAAGCGAGTATGTTAAAAAAAGAAAGTGTTTCGAGTTGTTACATTTCAGCCGCTAACTGCACCGGTGAATTAGGTCACATGTCATCGTGTCTGAAAGTTGACATACTCAGTACTGACTGGTAAAATAATACTTTTAAACAGTCAAATGATAAATATATTGTTTTAATATATTTTGTGATACACATTTACTTTCTTTGATGAAGATCATTTTAGTAAATTGATAGCACCAACAGACTGGTTGGAAGAAATCGCGGAAGCAAATTGAGCGGGTACTGAGTGCATTCTATTGATGTATACTTGACATTCTGAGCGCAAATAATGAACCGGTCGAAAAGAGCGTGACAGACGGCCACCTCATACCTGCCAACTGAGCACCCTTCACTGTATTGTCTGAGCCTCCTTGCAACGCCCCTTCGGTTTCTATGAATTTTAAATAGCACGGACTTCACTCACATCAGCGAGAACTATCACTTACACTTTGACAGCGTCAGTAACTTCACTATACATGACTTTGCCACGTCTTTTAGTTTACGCAGAATATGTGCGTACATATTTAAATATGTTTAAGACGTCAGCGACCTTTTACTTAACTAAAATAAGAAAAATCTGTCATGTACGTGAGAGGAAATTCCCGAATTCTTGCACGTGTCTGACTTAGCATAAAAAATGGAGAAATTGGTGTAATGATTTTAATTAAAAGTTTTCGAATATGGTACAGAGCGAATGTAATATTCTATTTTATTAACAGTTGCACTTAGATACGTAGATAGATAGGCACATACGCCTTGAGATGTTAGATGTTATTATGCACTTATTTAATTTGTCTAAACGATCTTAAAAATTAAATAATGCTCAAAATCAAAGTCACAACTTGAGTCGGAGTAGCACAGGGGACCATTTTCGGTCACATTTAAAAAAAATACCATTTAGCTTAAAATGTGTAGAATTTTCGTTCTACATGTTTAGAGCCTGCATAATATGCAAGTTGTATTTTTTTAACTAAAATAATAAAATAATCGTCTATTTGTAATAAGTAATAATAGTGTTTTTATGTATTGAAAGAGATGTGCGATCGCGATAGCCTTTCAAGACCTTCACCCATAGTATGCATTCACAATGTTCACATTAACGCAGTAGATATTGTTCTTCATTCTTCCAAAACTTCGTTTCCAATGTTAAAATTTTTAGGGTTTCAGTTATAACAAAATCAATTCAATTTAAAATATCCAGGAATGACTTTGTTTGTAATTTTAGTTGGCAGCCCGCGAAATGTTTTGCATTTCCATTCAGCTTCAGTTTACCTTGGCATCCTTATTTTAAGTTATAATTACAAGGAACAAAGGAAACAAAAGCTTTTGAAACGTACCTACTATGGGTAATACTTTATTTTCCCAACCTTCAAATATTTTCAGTCATTCAGAATTTAAAAGCTAGAGTTTTATACAAATATCGGTCGATCGATCGGACTCACATATTCTCTGTGAAATCTTTCTCCTCTTTTATTTGTTCTAAAATGTTGCGTGTTTTTTCTCTTCTTTTTTCTTCAGATCTCTCCTATTTCATAGCATTCATTATTTTTCATCTTTTTTGTCGTACAGGCTTTATTAGCTTTCGTCCACGATAATAACTATGACTCTCGTTAAACTATATTCATACAAATATTAAGTTTATCCGTCGCTCTGTCACTTTCTGAAAGAGTAAAAAATGCAACATGAAACACTTTTTCGCGTTTATGACATTCGTAAGGATGTTTGTAATGTTTTTCGGGTAGGTTTTTGAAATATTTTGTCGTTCACTACATCGAAAATCTTTGAACCTATCGATCGAAATGAACTACACCTGTACCTACCTATATTATTTCTGAATATCTTATATTTAGCCAATTACCTCACCCTTATTGACGTGGTGGTGATTCATGGGGTGGAACCATGGATGTACAAGGATTGGTGGTAAAGTCAAATGTATATTGTATATATCTATTCCACCCACTGCTGGGTGCTATATTATGTCCTCCTCTCTTTCTCGCCATTCTTTCTACTCCTGCGCAAGCCTCTTATATTGTCTTCCGACATGTTTGATGATGTCATCTGACCGTCAGGCTGATGCTCTGCCTCCATATCTTCGAACATTTTTTGGGTACCACAAGGCCTTGCCTTGGACGGCCTTGGTCCACCTGTTAACATCAAGTGTCTTGCCCATTTCCAGCTATTATTTATTTTAGCCTGGTCATTTGCTTCTACTTTAGTGCGATGTCGAATTTCCACGTTGCGGGCAGGCACGAGCAACCTAGTGAATAGCTAGCCAGTGACTCATCTTCGAAGAATAAGTTTCGTAGTGAAGATGTCCGTCATGTTGAGGAACCGGCTTGCTTAATATTTTAAGAGTCCAAACGTCACTCTTTATCAAGATAAACTGTTGATGATGATAGTATTTTCTACGCAATGCGCCCACATATTTTTACGAAACAACTTGGCTTCAGCAAGGTGACTCTATGAAAACATACCTACGCATATGCTATGTGCCCTAAGTAAAATTATGTTATTAAGAAATCGCGTGAAAATATTTATTTTTCCAATAGTATAATTTTAGCTCGGTTTATATGGGATTTCAACTTAATTTTTTATCTAAGAACATTGTTCAAAACTAGATTCATTAAGCTCGTTACGTCAGTAGACAGAGTAAAACCAAAAAAATACTGAGTCAATGGGATAGAGAATCAAAATTCAGATAAATATCCATTCTGACGACTAATCCACTTATTTTATTCTTCCATGAGTGGAAGCACGGGTGGATGGTAATTGGGGTGGCGGGGGTGCAAAATCAAGGTGAAATTTTAGTACCTAAGTATATACAGGTGAGGTGAGGTGACTAGTGACAGGATTTGAATAATTGTTTACCATGTTTACTGAAAAGCGCTTTTCTGCGCGTTAAATCAAGGTGAAATTTTAGCGTTACAGATTTCGTCCCCATCCATACGGATAGGTGACAAGATTTGAATGTCTAGACACAAAACAACATGTAACTTGAGGTTACCTTAGGTCTAAATACAAAAAAGAGTATACTACGTACACTAGTGGAAATTAGTTTAATTAATACAGCTATGAATTATTATTAATATTATAAATGTTTATTACCACTGGATTATTGACTGATGTAAGGTTTTCAAGATCTTTTATAATTGAGATATCACTTAAGTAACCTACATACACAATATTAACTAGTACATTAAACTATTGTCTGCATTGTTAATACCTATAATAGTCAGATAACCGCATTATTAATGCCCTAGTTCATAAACGGTTATTGACTACTCTGGCGCCAGTGCTGGGTAATATGAGTTATATTCAGTTGTTCACAAATCACAACTGTAAAAAAAATAAAAAATAAATGTATATATTTAATCATCGTCATCCACAGCCTTCTTTATCTCACTGCTGACCATAGGCCTAAGAATTGGGTGTTTTTTGTGTTTTGACAAAAGTCGCAGAACAAAAGTTGTTAGTTTTAATGTACAGAATAAGCCCCTAAAATGATGCTAATTGATTAGGAATAACCCTATAAATTACGCGTCACGTGGTTTGTCCGCGATGGAATCCTAAACTACTTATAACCGATTTTAACCTAATTTTGCATATTTCGAGATATTTATGTAGGTACTTTGTACGAGTAGTTATTTTTTTTTCTGCTTGCGAAAAGTATAACTGGCGATCGTAAAACCTAAACGTAGATTTAAAATGGTAATTAATTGGTAATTTTATTTTGTATCTGCGTAACACAAATAGGTTATACAAAACCCACAGTCTGCGAGTCCGACTCGCGCTTGTCCTGTTTTTATTATAATTGTTCGAGGTAGGATGTGAAAGATATACCTGCAAAAAAATACCGTTACTTTGGTTACTCGAGCTACAGTTACGTTTTTTGTTACAGTTTAGCATGAGCTTTTGTGAGCAGTATTGAAACCTTTTGAAACTAGAGATCTATTATTTTGAAACAACTTTCAATACAAATAATTTATGAAAGTACCTGTTATATTTTAATGCTCAACAACATCAGAACTTGCAAACTTCTTGGCCGCTGTGATGTTAGCTTCAAGTAGCGCCGCATAACTTAATCCTGACTGAAGCTCACTTAACAGCTGTGAGAAGATTAGGTTTCGCGCTGCGCAATTTCAACTCATTACTTTACCATGGTGAATTGCCAAACTAGTAAACGTAATAACATTACAAAAAATAAAATAAGCAGCTTTTTAGACACCTAAACATAACTGTAAGAAATAACTACGATGTACAAACAGAAACTTGTAAAAAGGCGGTAACCATTCGTGCGCGTCGCTATTTCAAATCCGTCTATTGTAACGAAAATAAATCAATTTTACCTAACTTTAGTATGTCAATACCTAAAAACTGAATTCTGTACCTTTCCTCATAATATTTAAGCCACGAGTACCTATATTTGCAGCAGCTTACAGCTTCTACTCAAATAGAAAACAAATCGCTGTTTTATACTTTTTAACCTACAAAACAGACGAGGTTATCAAATCGACGCGTAAATTTTTATGTATGAAAGCGCATAACTTTTTACAAAGTAGTCCGATCTTGATAATTCTTTTTTTTTTATTTTATTGGACGGAATATACCTCGAAGTTGGTCCCTGGGGTTTGAAACAAGAATCTAAAAATGGCATAGGTACATCAATTTGAGTGAACTATTCGAATTGAATGAAATATGAACTTAGTATACGTACAAAATTCATACGAAATGCTATAACATTCTACGGAATGCAATGGTCAAAGTCGGTTG
This sequence comes from Hypomecis atomaria, assembly GCA_964007245.1. Lineage (NCBI taxonomy): Eukaryota > Metazoa > Arthropoda > Insecta > Lepidoptera > Geometridae > Hypomecis > Hypomecis atomaria. The sequence continues at coordinate 18,451,304 of OZ023280.1, forward strand.
TGCTATAATTTGCGAAAAATAATTGGGTATTGTATGGAACGGTTGTACCTTCTATTAGTAAAAGTTATTCACAATTAAGAACTATGTACATTTATGCACTTATAATTAAAAACAACTTCTACATTCCTTATTCGTACCTATGCAACGGGACTGATAGCACACTATTCACTGATTTATTAATCGAAAGTCGGTAGAAAATTACTGTTGTAATACCAACTAACCTTACTACACTACTCACTCACGGTATATAGGTACTTTGTTACTTTACTACGAGTGTGACGATGTCTATTAATACTATCGATCGGCCCGGATCAATTATAGAATTGGGTCAATGACCCTGACTGACAGCCGGACAACAACCTGTAACTTACTGTCGGTACTGCAATAAAACTTGCCTTCACTAAATAGTTTAGTTGCACCAAGGTTGCAGTTGCAACTTGAAACAAAGCCGTGGGGCCTAGTTAGAGGATAGATCTTTTTACAAGCGTGAGGAATAGGTTCAAACCCAATCCTGTATCGATTAGTTCTTGGGAATTCATGAACCTACTTGCACACCAATGGCTCAAGGAAAACATCGACCTGCATTCATCCGTTGACGAGATTCGTGTCAAGTGAATCCAATCACCCAATTATCATCATCAATCATCACAATTCTTGGGTTGATAAGTATAATTATGTAGATACACCAGTGAGCTATTAAAAGGCCGGTATAGTACAGAACAGTACATAGAGATGGTTCCCGCTGATAAATTCCGATAAAGTGGCATTGCCTCGGGACAACTCATCATCCTCACCTATTAATAATAATATTGCAAATAATTATTCATATCCCCTTTGTCATTATTTAGCGACGGAAATTGATAAATGTATTATTGCTGCATTTATTGTTAGCTTCAGCCTTTTGTTCTCGTATTATTATCACTGGAAATACCACTAGGCAATTTCAGGATTTACTACGTTTTGGGACTCTTTCTTTCCTTCTTCTGCTTTCTTTCTTTGCTTTCCTTTACAGGCGTCCCATTTTACAAGCTTTTATTTAGTTTCACCTGTTCTATTGTCTGTCTGTCGTTCTGTAATCAAATCTTGCAAGTTAAATTTGATCCACTGTCCGGATATCGATTGAGCTAGAATTTTTCATACATGTGTAAATCGCGCGACAATGCAATATTATGATGACATGGTGCTGTTCTGATGATGGTACTGGAACTTTGTAATGAAACGACGCAACCCTATCGAGTTTCGGCTTGTTAGATTTGCCTTGGCTAGTACTTGTTCAGTAAAAGCTTGTTTATAAAAAAAAAGGTTTTTTTTATATACCTAATACTTGTTAATCTAATGGTCAGATACGTCAAGACTTTTGGCATGCGCAACTGGGACTTTGAAGGTAAGCGTGTCTGACTAAAATCAGACGCACTCGAGTCAACTCTGTATTTCACTACTACGGGTTTTTGGCACTGCATTATCGTTAGCCCTTTGCCCTCCCTCTGAATATCTGACGTGTCCTGTTTTTTTTTCTTTTATCTATCCCCGTTCGAATCAGTGTGGCAAATAGCCACTCCGCACTACTGACTTAAGTATACGAGTACACTTAAACATGCCTCATCACCGACTTAAATATATGTATTACTAGCGACCCGCCCCGGCTTCGCACAGGTGTAGTATATATATAAACCTTCCTCTTGAATCACTCTATCTAAAAAAAACGCATCAAAATCTGTTGCGTAGTTTTAAAGATGTAAGCATACATTGGGACATGGGGACAGCGGGAAGCGACAACGTTCGAGTAAATTTCAAATTTAGCATCACCAGCTCCTCTACTACGAGTACCTACTAACTTTATTCTACTTAATTTGGAAAGGTCTTTGTTAATTTACTGTTAAGCCAACAATGGAAATGCCACAATAACCGGATAAGCACAAGATAGCGTTTTTAATTGATAAATGAGTGTTATCGCGTAATTCTTGAGACCTGTTCAAAGTAGATAGGTATTTAAAAAAGTAAGCTAACAATACCGTTCAAGTAGCAGTTTGGTGTTTTTACTTATTAAGATAAGAAATTCATTTTTAAGTATTTTTTTTAATACGCTTGGCCGGTGAGGTTTCTTGGAAACGAATTTCTCCGTGTGCATGCAGCATACATTAAGATGCGTGCAAATTTCGAAATTGAAAACAAATTATGATTTGAATTGAAACTTATTTTGATTTGATCTTAATTTTTAAGGCCCACTGTGGTTCACAGACCACAGGTTAGAAACTACAGATGTAGAGAGAGAGAGTCTAGGTTATTGTATTTTTCTTCTTTGTATTGTTCAATAGTTAATTATACCTAACCATATTATAGCTTGTAAATCTTGGCTACTACGATCCCGCAGGGACCTTGTGCAGATCTGCCATCTTACAGGAGCTAGCACACTGTGGGCACATAATTAGATACATTCATACTATGTTCTTTTATACATGTAGGATAATGTTTTAGTATACAGAAGACCCCCCAAAGAGCCAGGCCTTCGTCACTGCATTTTCCTAGCTACGCCTGTCTAAGTCGTATACCCAGATAACAAGAAAATTGGAATAATAACAGCCATTACCATCCTATGTACTCGGACATACTGATTGATTGGACAAATTCTACTAATAACGGAAACGAGTTGTAAAACACTAATTATAATTGACCAAGGCTATTTGTGGATGAAACGTTATCTCTTTGAACTTCCCGCTTACGTCTGATATTCTATGTTAAGTACGTAGTAAGTAGTACGCGTTTATCGGAAAATAGCTGTACTTAGACAAATATGCCTGACTAGTGATTGCAATAAGTACTAAAAAGAATTATTAAAATACGTACCATGCTGCCGAGCTATATAGTAAGCTAGATCCAATGACAGTGTACTTACATGCGCACTGTACTCTAGCATTATAGCAGGAATAACCAATAGGGCTATAAAGTACTTGGTGAACATATACCTCTGGCAAACGTTGTGTAAGACGTTCACCTAAAAACAAGGGTTCTAAAACTCAAGTTAGTGCAAACGGGATATATATTAAACATACTTAGTAAACGTTATTAACACTCGTTGCTATTTTCTTTTTAATTTGGCTCCTGACCATAATTCTAACCCTTTCAGGGACACACTTTATTTCAGCTTGAGTCTAGCGTGCTCCAGCGGTCTTGATTATATTGTCATTCTATCTGCTCGGTGGAAGTCCAACGCTGGCTAGCCGGTATCTCTATTCGAGAACTTTTAAGCCAAATCAGCTGTCCGTTTTTCGAACTATTTTCCCAGTCCAATAACATTTCAACTTCGTAGTACGCTTATTCGCTGGGGTATGTTGGTAACTTTGGTTCGTCTGCGTATCACCTCACTCTTGATTTGATCTCCCAGAGATTCTAAGCATAGTCCTCTCTAATACTCTCCATATCACTTTGGGCTACAAAAGCAAATTATCATTAAGTATGCTATTGGGTCATTGTCACAATATATATACTTATTATAACGGCTGTGACTATATTATAGGTAGGTACTCTCATCACCTTGATTGCTTGTTTACACAGTTATCAGATAATTGTCCGGCTCCTTGATTTCTGATAACGCTTTGTTGATAATTAAAGCGACATATAATTATGTTAATTATATTATTTTATAAAACTGAACTTTCGTAATTGCAACAATTATTACTTAGAATATAACATATGCCTAGCAATATCACTGCAAGAGAATCTTTAAAAGATGCTGTAGAAAATTATCGCCTCGTATTTCTATGTAGGTCACAGAAGAGAAATTCTGCTGTTCTGTGATGTAGGTATTTTTCTTTCTTGCAAATAACGGCGTTTAACCATCAGCAGTTCGGCGACGTACCTACAGTAGATTTTTGTTATTTCCTTACGAAATGTTCAGTCACGAATATGAATTCATACCGAACTTAAGTTCATTTTATAAACACGTTTGTGAATAAATTATTTTTGATAAAAATACTTGCCTCATCTGGTTATCACTTGGGGGAAAGTCGATCTTCACCAGCTCTTAGACCATTAGACCCTCTGACAGAATAATTCTCTCCTGTTTTGTCGCAGTCCTTCATTCCCATGGAGAATTTTCCAAATGATAAAACACGTTTTTTTCGCGTTGAAGTTTTGTACGCAAAGTTGAACAAAGGAAAGGCGATCGGTATTTCAAAGTTAGTACCTACCTACCCTCTGATAAGCCGTAAGTGATTTCTATCAGTGATTTCTATCGTCAATTTCCTTGGCATAAATTAGGATTTAAATTACAATGCGATTTTTATACAATCTAGCCTCTTCATAATAAACGCAAAGTTACATCGAAGTAGTTACTAGCGCACCGTTTCTAACCCGTCTTATTGGAGATCTAGAGGTATAAGGAAGGTCTATGTCCAGCAGTGGCTGTCTTATGGCTGAAACGACGAAGACTTAGTTTTTTCTTTTATCTTTTTTTTCTTTAACATTAACTGTAATTCAGTAGTAAAAGAAAAAATACGTACTAACTGTTCCAAAGTACCTCACTCTATGCGTTTATTACTAAGGCGTTTTATGCACTTGCAAAAATGCACTTAAGTGCTTTACAATCTACTATAACTAGCTTTCCAATAAAGTTTATCTATGTTTTAAGATGTTAACAGCATATAAAATTCATAATTGATCAAACAAATAATTAGGAAATCATAATATTTGTCACGACAAGCACACTTCATAATAATATCATATCATTTACAAACCGTGCCGCTGTGTGTAGCCCACTCGACATTCAATCAACGTCTATTGTAGGCACAGCTATCCACTTACCGTTGTAGTAGCTACATGTTATGCCTTCTAAGTTAAACACATTCCTTACGATTGTACCCCCTACTTACATGTACAAAACTACTCTATATAAAACATATTTATAATTTTCTATTTTTATAAAATATATATACAGATGTACTTGCATCAAAAATTAAATATAGTTACCTAAATAAAGTGCTCGTAGCCAAAAATAAGTATGGACTAAGTAATAGGTACACAAACACAGGACTACGCTGCGCTTGCTGGTCCGTGGTCTCCATTTCAGAACTTTACGGCCCCATCGGCCATCAGTTCTTTAAACTATGTGCCCTGCCCATTGTCGGTAACTTGGGTTCGTCTGCGGATCTCCTCATTTCTGATTCGAACCCGCAGAGAGACACCGAGCATAGCCCTCTCCAGCATGTTGGGCTACGTTGAGCTTATTTATAAGGCCTACATTAAAAGACCACGTTTCAGCTCCATGTGTCATCACTGGCAACAAACAACTATCGAAAACCTTCGTCTTGAGGCACTGAGGTATATCGGATGAAAAGACGTCACGTAATTTTCCGAACGCTGCCCAGCCGAGTCGGATTCGGTGATCGACCTCTTTCTTGAAGTTGGGCTTACCTAGCTGGAATACTTGTCCTAGATAGACGTACGAGTCAACAACTTCAAGAACCGAGCTCTCAACAGATATTGTGGTGGGTACAACATGGGCATTACACATGACTTTCGTCTTGTCCATGTTCATCTTAAGGCCCACCTGTTGAGAAACCTGATTGAGGCCTTCGAGCATCGTGCTGAGCTCTTCCATCGATTTTGCCATGACTACTATATGGTCGGCAAACCGAAGGTGAGTGAGGTATTCGCCATTGATATTGATGTTGAATCCTTTCCATTCCAGGAGCTTGAAGGCGTTCTCCAAAGTAGCCGTAAACAGTTTCGGAGAAATTACGTCTCCCTGTCTTACGCCTCGTTTTAAAGGGATCGCCTTGTAGCTCTCTTCCTGTACTCGGACCGACATAGTGGCGTTATTATACAAGCACTTCAACACTTCGATGTACCGATAGTCAATACGGCATCGCTGGAGAGACTCAAGCACAGCCCATGTCTCGACCGAATCGAAGGCTTTCTCATAGTCCACAAACGCTAAGCGAAGTTGTAAGGTATACTCTTCGGCCTTCTGTATAACTTGCCGAAGCGTATGGATGTGGTCCATGGTGCCAAAGCCTTTGCGGAACCCGGCTTATCCGGGTTGATTATATCTAACTACTTTAGTAAGTAGATATAAAGCCCGATTACAGAGGCGCCAGCGTAAATTAAATAGCAACGTAAAAAGCGTTCTCTCTATCGAATGCCTAAAGTGGAAAAGAAACAGAACTATGCTATTTAGCTAATATAATTACGCTGGCGCCTCTGTAATCGGGCTTACAGTCAACCCGTATTTTAAATTAAAAGTAAGTACCTATTTTATATTATCTAATTCCTTTAGTAATTAGATAAAATAAAATACTTACATTTGTTAAATGCTGAGTATTAAATATAAATATTTTGTCATTTATGTAAAGCGTAAACGTTTCTTAACGATTACCAATGTGCAACAAAGTTCAGCACTGACAGTCTTCAATTGGGTGAATGCGATATACTCGTACATGTAAATGTATAGTTTATTAGGCTTAATCACTGGAACTATAATATTTGAAGCAAAGGTATCGAAATGGAATTCCAAGAATTTCTCTAGCGCTCTGAGTGGAATGCTATTTTAAGGCCGTATAGTTCGCAAATTGTCCCTAAGCCAATGGCATCGCACCATTCGTGCTACTAAAACATAAGGAATATTCACTAACATTGCTTGAAAGTAACAGGAAACTGTTTAGTTTACTGTGTAGGCAAACACAATATTTTCCTGCCTGTCGATAATTATATTACTGTAATTATTTTAGCATTGTGTGAGATATGGTATCCGAAGTGATTCAAAGTTTTTTTACTACTATACTTTAATAAAACCGCCGATATGTACTTACATATGATTTTTTCGACGTTTCCGTTCATTGTTCGTTGTATAAATTGGCCCGCTTTACTAAAAAACTAAAAACAATTAATTTTATAGAAGTCGGTTGACAGGAAGTAAAATATCCGCTTCCCAAAGTACACAATACTACCAAGTATAAAAATAAAATAATAATAAAATAAAAGTAAAAAAATAACGCAATTGACTTCTTTCTTCCCTTGCTGTTTGTTTCTCGCAAAGCTAAGACAATTTTGTATGCAATTCTTCTAGTCTGAATGCTTTGTCCAGCTCCACCCATCTCTTACTTCACTCCGGCTTGATAGAGTCTGCCTGAGCCTTAGGAGTGAATTGAAACATTTGAAAACTTCAGCCAAAAATATTCCTTAGATTTTTTTTTATATTTGCATTTCTACTCCACAGTCTCCTACGTGTCCTTTGTTACATCTAGTTTTACAATTATTAAATGAAGACTTTAGAAAAAGAGAGTTGATTTTTTTTAGCTCAAGTTAGTAGGTACGAATAGTTTCGGTGCATGCGAGCAAACCGGCGACCCGCAAGCAGCGCCCGATACGAGTTTGACGCATGTGTCAACCATTGCTCTCCTCGTCCATATTAGAGAGAAGAGAACCAACCGAAATACCGCCACAAGAAAGGTTTCCTTAGATTTTCAACTTCAGCGATGTATCTAAATGTCATACTGCACTTTTATCTCTTTTGGCGCCTAGCCAGCCGCGATATATAATTATACAAACTATCCTTTGTTATCCCATTGTACTCGCCGCCGCGATCTAAATTAGGTACTTACCTACTTTTCAGGTACTTACCTACCTCTTTAGGGAAGAACAACGTGTTTTGAAGTACTTTAAGATTGCGTCGTATATTAAGTTGGCAATTTAGGAAATACGTGTGTTTAGTTGTGAACATTATAAATATGACTTCCTTCCTTCTTTATATTTCAAAGTTCTATTAATAAGTGCTATTATTAATATAATGATAAAGATTAATGTTCCAGAAACAGTACTCTTATTCTTATTTGGTGCGTGGGCGATAGATCCTGCATGTGGTATTCAGCCACATTCAGAGCCAGCCCAGCTCCAAATAGCGGACTGTATAGTAGCCCTGGACCGCTGGCATACTACTCCAGTGGCACAAAACTTCCAGATACAGTTTGTTTGAAGAGTCAGATAACTCTGGGAAATGTATTATTATTTTTCGCAAAAAATGACAAAATCGCCTTCCATCGTGTCCAAAATTCGAATATTTCGCTAGAATTGTTTACATTATTGTTTATTTTTCAAAAACGGCTCAGCCGATATCTGTAAAATTTGAAAGAAACCATCTAGAGAGTATACCCTTTCCAAATATAAAATAATTTTTCGGTTCGGTTCACAATTGGCGAAATTATCGATGTTCATCGTGTGCAAAATTCCGATATTTCGCTCGAATTGCTTACATTATTGTTGATTTTTTTCAAAAACGGCCAGCCTATTTCTGGGGATGGGATATGTATATATCTATAAATGGAACTACCTCGGAAGTATACCCTTTCGAATTAAAAAAAGAATTTTTCGATTCGGTTCAGGTTCACAATTGGCGAAATCATCGATGAACATACACAAAAAAAACATACAGGCGAACATAGAACCTCCTCCTTTTTGGAAGTCGGTTAAAAAAACGTAAAAATGTTTACATGGCGCGAATCAGTTTGCACCGAAAGCGATCGCTTGTACCTACGTGTCGCTCTAGACACGCTGTTATACCAAAACACATACGTTCTATTTGTTCTCTTATTCTTGTGATAATGGCCAGTAATTATGTGTAACTGGGTCAGTCATGAGTTCGGTTCATATCTAAATACTAAGTCTGTTTAATTTTAGGCCTTTATGTGTACATTTTAGTTATGAAGCTCATTCGTATCAAATGTTTTTAACTAAGCCACCGAGATTAGCCACTAAAAAGTATTGATTCTGCCCGTAAAGTATTGATCCTCTTCAGAACACTTCAAGTAGAAAGCTGGTGTACGAGTATGAGTACCCGTAAGTGAAGTGAAACTTGAAACACGATGTTTTAAATAAACACTTCATAACGATATTTATATGTTACATCTCAGGTGAATTAGCAGTAGTACATTGCTAAGCAGATATGTTCATCAACAAAACAATACAGATTTATAAATAGGCTAAATTACTAACTGAATTACAGGCAAGCCTAGAGCGGCAAATTAGCTCAGAAATGTAGCCAACAAAGACTTATTTCCTGTGCAATCTTCACTCAGATGAAAATCACCTAGAAACTAATATTATCCACTCTCTATTTTTTACACTCACACTAAATGTGATTGCTAAAATATTAAGTAAATCTTGAATATTGCTCTCCAAAATTTCGTCCAAAATAATAAAAACCAATCGTGACAAAATTTAAGTAGCCTATAATTGGCGGCAAATATGGAAATCTGCCACTGGTCAAAGGATTATGGAATGGATACAAAGTACGAGTATACGGTTGTCGCTCTCTTCTGTTGGTTGAGGTGAAAATCTGAGTAAGTAGCTAAGTGTTTTGATATATTTTACTCACTCCTACCATGGGTCACACTCGTTTCGTCACAAATGTGTATAAAAAAATACCGCCATTGTACGTGAAAGATAAATCTTCATTAATGCGTAGTATTTGTTCAGATTATAGAGCATATACTGGCGTACTTTACAGTACATACGTCAGCCATTACGTAAATGATTATAGCTGATACAAAGATAATGAACTATTGAACTATCGACACAATGAGCCGAAATTTCATTAGTATTTTCCTGTTGCAAATTGTTCGTGTTATGTTATGTTTAAAATTTTAGACATGCTTACGCTTACATTATGGTTATAGGAGTCTTTTAACTACGCAGGTTTTATAAGGATGCATTGGATTGAATGCACAGATTAACTACTCGCATTTAGCGAAGAGAGACCGATAACAGACGGGAAAGTTGGGGGCCTTTACGAACTTTCAAAATCATTAAGAATTCACAAATCTCAGTGCTCAATGCTGGAAACACATAATTTGGTAAAAATCGCTGAAAAATACGTTTTTGTCTCGCTTTAACCCAGTTGCATTGAAGTAAGACGGCGACATTTTGCGTGACTCATTGGCCAATTCTTTTTGAGGAAACAATTTTCTGTTTCTTTTTCACTTTAGGCATTCGATAGAGAGAACACTTTTTACGTTGCTATTAAATTTACGAGGGCGCCTTCATAATTGGACCTATTGATATACTACGAGTATCTGCTTTACGATCGCATGTGAAATGATGAAAATTCAACTGTTCCCTTGCTTCAACAACCAAATGCAACTATCCTACTGTGTAAATACGGGACTTATCTTACTTACAAAGTTTAAAAATAACAAATGCAACTATGTTGATGAATGGCGACAATAAAAATCACGTCAATTAAACAGAATTTTATCTCAAATCCTTGACTCGTAAGCGGCTCGTTCCCTTGTCGACAGTGATTTATATCGCTTGTTTAAATAAATATTATATTATTATAAATTATTTATCAAATGGAAGTATCTCACATTAAATTAATCAGGTATGAGGGCAAATGATGCATTATTCTTGATGCTGTTGGCAATTATGGCGTTTCGAGTCCACATTCCTCATACGAACTGCCAGAATGTGGAACGCTTTGCCTGGGTCTGTCTTCCCGCTAGAGTACAATGTAGGTGTCTTCAAATCCCGAGTAAATAGGTATCTTCTAGGTAAGCGTGTTACATCCTAGACCGCATATCTGCTTAACATCAGGTAGTGTGTAGTCAAACGCAAACCTATTCGAAATAAAAAAAAAAAAAAAAATTATTACCATAAGTTTTTTTTTTCGTTGAGAGATGTCGGACTCGGGGGTCGGACTGCATTGTACGCGATACGCTACTGCATCAGTGCAGTGTGGTGCACTGTAGTCAGTGCATTCCGGCCTTTACTTGAAGTACCCTAAGATCGCTATGTATTTGAGTGGTAATTGAAATTATAGTATTACTGCATGTCAACTTTTAAAATAGTCCCCAGGCGATGCAACTTTACCCATCCTTCTCTAGTTTCGTTGTTTCACTCTAAAGTACCTAAATACATATTTACACCTAAATCCATACCTCACCAAGGTGACTTCTCTAAGTAAATGTCTATTGTTTGGTCTCTTCACTGTCGTATTACGGTAAACTTGTCGGTCATCCACACTATCTACATATCAATTCATATTCAAAGCTACCACGACAATGACCGTAGTGCCAATTACAATACGCATGAAGTTTTCTATAACAATCATTTTATATTCAGTTACAAGCATAACAAATCATGCATTAGGTTCGGAAGCAGTTTCAAGAAAATACTTTTTGTACACAAAACTACTTTATTTTGTACTACATGTCATATTTATTTTTATTTTTTAAAACACGATTCTCAAAGATATCTCAAAATTATCATAATTTCTCAGATGACACGTTATTGTAGGTCCCGAGGACCCGGTTGTTTTAACCGTTTAACTATGTCAAAGGACTTCATGCCGCTTAAAAATTCTGACACGAGGGCTAGCCACCTATGCGTACTGACTCACCTACTGTTATAATTTCCTGCAATTAGTAAGTTAAGCTGTCATTAAATATCACTGAACATAGCTCCAACTGTAACGTAACGCCTTTCAGTCATTTAGTATCATATTAAAGTAGGTAGTTTCTCACGGCACTCAGCCACAGACTAGGTCATAGTAACTTGACTCAACTTAGGTAGATAGAATACACGACTCTACCTAAACAACCATTTGTACAATTTAGCCATGCCGTATACACAGTTTTATCATAATTTTAAACGCCAAAAAGTGGCCAAGTGATTTTGGCAGCACATTCCACTTTCACAAATATTTTGAAAAAGAGCATGCTCTATCCTAGGTCGCATCATTCCTCTACAATAAGCCTTCGCTAAGATCAGACGAATGTGAAACGAGCCTTACCAGTTTTTTCGATTTGGAATAAACCTACCTATCAAAACCTACTTGTCAAAACGTAAAACCTGAATAAAGACCTGGGTGTAACTAAATGACCAAGTGTTATAATTTCTGATTGCTCTACATATTAATATGTTTTATAGATGGTGTAATTCAGGGAAACACCATTTTCAAGATAGCGGGTAAAACCGCACAATACTGATAAATTTCAATTAAAATATTGATTGTGCGAGTGAAACCGTTTACATTTATTATTATAACACTATAGAAAAATACGTATTACATAGTATAAGTTACTGGATAATTTAATAATTTCAAATGAATACTTCTTTAAAAACATATCATTACAAGTATGAGGTATTCATCTCTATTGTTGGCTATGAGTTCGAAAAGGTATACTTCCGAAGTGGTCCCATTTAAATTTTACAGAAATCTACATTATTGTTACATTACTACACTTATACTTATATTATTATGTAAGCAATTCGATCAAAATATCCGAATTTTGTACACGATGAACATCGATAATTTCGCCAATTGTGAACCGAATAAAAAAAAACTTTTTTGGTTCGAAAGAGTAAACTCCCAAGGTAGTCCCATTGAAATTTTACAGAAATCGGCTGAACTGTTTTTGATAACTCAACAATAATGTAAACAATTAGAATTTTGTATACGATGGAAGGCGGTTTTGCCATTAATGCGAAAAATAATTATTGACATTACTAGTTGATACTAATACCGCGTGATATTTTCGTACAGACAAATACCTAAATACATCAGACAAGACGCCGCAAATGGCGGTACTATATCATAAAATTAAATAAATGTAAAATGTAGTTCCACCCTAACAGTAGTTCTAAAACCATGTCCTTTAATCGATCTAGATGAGCTTGCGAGTTTAAGTTACAGCACGGTAATGTTATCTAATAGGTTACAGTCTTAAAGTCACGGATATTTACCAGTACGAACTCCTAAAGGATATAAATAGTTTTCCATTACCAGTAGGTCGGTAGGTACTCTAGTAGGTAGAGGATATTTAGTTTACTCACCGCTTAGCATGGCTTCTGAAATACAATACCGTGCGGCTTCCTAATGGGCACATACTCGTACGGTATCTGTCCTACCACCAACAATAAGCAAAAAGCGAGTACAGCTGAGAGTACAGAAGTGTGTAGTTTCAATAGTTTATCGGTATTCAAGAAGTAGGGTTAATTGCAGCTCTTACTTGATTCAATGACCAATACATGTCCATTTTCGTAGCGAGTCTCCCAGTAAGTGTTCTGCTGAGCATCGCTAGGCGAAGTTTCGCGTTTTATCTCATAGAGCTCTCGTTGCTGAGGCTAACGTAGATTTAGTTAAGTTACAATATATTATTTTATACTGATTAAAAAAAAAATATTTTTTTTATTAACATGGAATATTTAGGATAAAAATGTAATGCTCGTTGCCTGAGCAAGAAAATAGCTGTTCGCTTTCTATTCAAGGGTGGAACAAGTACCTAAACCGCACGAAAAATGATACTATGACTTCAGTCTATCACTTCGTATAATGTTTCGATACTTGACACCGCAGCTTGATAACGATATTAGTATTGATCTAGCTAGAGCATGAGTAGCGGGTATTTGGTTTTCACATTACCTCATATTATTTCAAATTCTGATAGTCATTGTAGTTATTTCTATTCGTGACTGTCATATTGTCATTTTTTGTCAGGATAAAAGTGACTCTAGATTTTTACAAACACATTTATCACAAGTGCAGGGGAATGATAATAAAGGCCCTTGTTTGTTAATTTTTGCATGATTTGATCTATGAGAACTTTAGTAAGTACTATATATAGTGACATTTCTGAATGCCAGTGGTCTTATAGTGAGATTATGCTACTCAATCAGTAACATAAATTAATGGATATTTTTGATAGGTAACTGCTTTACGTTTGTCTTTTACATCTTTCCTCTCCTAAAAGTCTCATCTCATTTAAGTTACTTATTTATATAATTATATATCATGGCATGTGACACAAATTAAGCTTTTATACAATTGAGTAGATAGGTGGTATACATAACGTGCTCTATTTTTACACGATTAACTGTCATTAAATTATACTGCATACATTTTAGTTTTCCTTGCATTGTGGAAACGTTCACTAAGGAAGTACCACACCTTTGATAGAAATAGGAATATGTTTAGGTAGGTACTCCACCTTTGATCAGATTTCAAGCACCACTGCATTTTGCGACTAAGAGTAATGTTACTGATAGGTTCTGTTTCAATTTAACATGATGCGCACGCCTTGTTTGCATGCTAAATATGTTGATCATGCTGAAATGAGGAAACATGAGATAATATAGATACTAATTACGATTGTAATATTATTATTCTCCGCGTGGCATCTTTACCCCTCTACTTATGTACATAGTGATGTGGAGGTAACTAAATTATTGTAGAGTGAGCAGTTACCTAGAAAATACACAACTTGTATGTTTCTTACGCGATTTGCGCATCAATAGGGCAGATACATTTAATGTTTAATTGTTTAAAAATGTTCTCGGTTGTCGTCAATATCTTCTAGTCTAGACCATGGCTTGGCTTCAAATTAAACACCAAACATACGCTTATACTTTATCATCGCGTGTGAGATAAGAACAAGTTCTATCAATACAAATACTCGTATCTCCTGCTGACAGCTTTTATTTCTTTTACTATCCTTCTTTGAATTCTGGTTTTTGCAAAACCGGTTATTAATATTTATTACAATAGTATTTATCGTATAATATCAAACAGTCATTATTTACCTCAAACATATACCTTTGTAGTAATACTCGTAGCCGGTAATATTGTGACCTGTTTGTTAGGGGGTCACGCACCTATGAATAATGTTCATGATCATCAAGACAGATTTTCTCTGTGACCCTCTACCAGCATGACTCTGCCATCTAATTGAAAATGTATTTTAGTCAAGTAGATAAATATGCGTAGATAAAATTAAATAAAGACATCGCTAAAAAAGTAAAAAGGTAAAATCTTAAAGAGGATTCGGAAAAGAGGGGACTCCAGTTCTACCTCGTTTCTGGTGCAAAGAATGCCCATCGCCAAAGGAAATATGGAAAGCATTATAGGCAGCTTTGCACCAGGAACGATAAGAGACTGGAATACATTAAATTTTTAGCTATATTTATTTACTGTTATTTTATTATTATTATCTAACAAATTCTACTACCTTTAGTCGGTATATATTAGTTATAGTGTATAGGTACAGAATATATGAACGTGACATATTTCTGTCAAAGGTCAAATTTACAACATCTTATCTCATATGCCGATGTCGGTTGCTCTCCTTGTGACAATAGACTGTATGTTTCAAAGATCTACGACAAAGATTACATTTATTGTCTGGATAATAATGTCCAATTGTAATTCCATTCATGGAAATATTTTTGAACCTCTGTTCAAGTTGAACCTCTTGGGTCAAATAAAAAATTAGTAAGTATTAACTGAATAAATGAATTCATAAGCAGTGCAGAAAGAAATTGCGTTTGAAGTGGCATAATTTGAATACAGGAAAACGAAATTGATCCTTGAAATTTGACAAAACGAAATTGACGCCTCCATCAAAGGCTAAAAACATTATTATAAGTACTCGTACATTATTATACATTGCTAATCCAATATACAACTGGATAATGTTATCCTTAAAATAATAAAAGGAATGTAAAAAAATATTAGTCATTTGTTAATTTTCTTTATTAAAAGATATTGTTTTTATTATTTATCTAATCAAAAGAGACGTTGCAAAAATATATAGACTTAGACTGAGACTTTGTACCTACCTGAAAATCAGTTATCTTTTTGTAAAATGATTTTGCTAAGATTTTTTTAAATAACGATCTAAAGATCAGGTAGGAAAATATTTTGGGATCCTACTCGTAATACCATAAAATTACTCTAAGCGGTTAAAACAAGGCCATACAATTTTAACGAGTCATTCAAACAACAATAAAGCACAAAAATAAACAATTGAAGTAGTAAGCAAACGCGTTTGTAGCTGAGCACGTTTCTGTTTCCGTACCTATACATAATGTTTTACATATACATAGGTACTTATCAAGTGATATGAATCTAAATCACTTTACTAATTATGCTACTGGGACTGATTGATAAATAATTAATTCTTCACCTCCACTCATTCCTATTTAAAGTTGATCAAAGATTGATCGTATGACGACTTTGCATTCGTTATGCTAATACAATTTAATAGTTTATTTACATGGCCTTAAAAAGTACATAGAATTTTAATAATCGTGAGTTGCACTGTCACACAGGGTTACGTACTATAAATAATTTTACTTGTGAGTAAGTTCAATGCTTTTGAAACTATGACGATATAAATCTTGCACGAACCTTAAATCATACCTTGACCATATACAATACATATCTATACCTTACAGACAAAATGTTTCAAACACATGTTTTTTTGCGATTTCTGGGTTATGAGACCAACCCATAAAAGTATCCTATAGTATTAAGTCTAAAACATAATTTTCAACCAATACCTTGCACATACTTAATTGCCATTAGCATGCATAAACTAAAATGTGTATTTTTATACTAATGTAAAGATTACATAATAAGTGTATCGTGTGTATTGTTTTATCGTAGAAAGGCGACAAAGAATATAATTTCGTGTGTAAATTCGGATAAATGCGAGCAGATTGGCGCACTGAAGGTTCCGTAGGTACTTTAATGTAGGTATCCGTAGGTACTTAACAATACTACGTTCCAACATTAAAACAAAACCACTTAAGGCGGTATACATAGGTATTACCGTCTTAGAATAAAAGATAAATTAATGAAATTCATAAATTAAACTCATTTGATCTTATCTGTAAATAAAAAATAAATCAGTCAACTGTGCGTAAACGATTTTTAGATCACTTCGACGCTATGTAATCTAGCTAGAGTTCATCTGAATAAGAGAGGCCTGCAGAGGTCCAGTAGATCCGTCAATACCTATTTGCACACAACACACATTGTACACAGAACCCTAAAAAGATAACGCATCGTTCAAAGTAGATTAGCACCTAGTTGCCACTATTTTGGCACTCGGCTCGTCTCTACTCTTTAGTCTATACTCTACCACACACTTCACTTGTGATTGAGTGACGGAAGCGACTGGACGTGTTCCTGATAGTGTTTTTATACCATTAAGTAAGTTTTTTTTAAAAATACCTCAGTGTTAAAAAGTGTATTCTTGTATTTTTACGCAAACGATACTACGATTGTTCGCTTGCTTTTTCATTTGTATTTCAATACGAAAACATTTTTTATTTATATAACAAACTCATGTTAGTATAGATTTTGTTCAATTAAATATGTACGTATTAATAACTAAACAAACAAAACCGTTAATATTCATAGAAAACTGAATACGAGTACATTTAAAATATATAAGAATCGATAGTAATGAAAGTGAACGTATTCAAATAAACTACATGTGGAATATGTAAATTCACACTCAATTTCATTGAGCATTGAGATTTTTCTTCTACTATCTTTTGCATAATATAGATAGTACGTAACATGGATATTAAAAAAAAATAGGTAATTAATTTAGTTGGATTGTTAGTTCAATTACCATTGCAACTTTCCAGTGTAATCACTTCATCATCACTATCACTACATTGTATAAAACACCGTCGCTTCCTTGTCTTTCTGTCCCTATGTATGCTTATATCTTTAAAATTACGCAACGGATTTTGACGCAGTTTTTTTAATAGACACAGTGATTCAAGAGGAAGGTTTATATGTATAATACACCTGTGCGAAGCCGGGGCGGGTCGCTAGTTGCATTATAAAACAAAGGCGCCTTTTTTCTGTGTCCGTTGAGAACTTCTTCAGATTGCAAAGCAGTTTTCAATATTTTTAGGATATTTCTCCGGAAAGTTCAAAGCTATAATCCATTCATATCTATCCGGTCGAAGTAGGGTCGGGCAGCTAGAAAAACTCCTTTCAAACACGTCTAAAGTTTATCGACTTATCTCTTTTTATTATTATTTCAATAACAATTACCGCAAGAATAACGCTAGTCATGTACTTATCTTGTCATAACAACCACTAATTATATCTATATTTTACATAATGTTGAATATTAATATTGCGGTGATGATAATAAAAACGTGATTTTATGTTTGTATGTCATCATATTGTATATTGAAAAAGAAAAACTATGTTGCATCTTCGTGAAGAGTTGTTGTTACAAAAATATTCACATAACATTCACGCTAAATTTCTTCCTTTGAAAATTTAGAGTAAGGTATCGAAACACGAAACGTAGTGTTTCTAATGTAGTGAAAGCAAGTAGATTTCTTCAAAAGAAAACAAAATATAGAAAACAATTTATTTTGTGTTGTACTTATTTGCTTTATTTTATCAATTAATAAATTAATTCCTTACTGCAGTTACTTAGCTGCAATTAATTACTAAATTATTACAGACTTTTAATTTTTACTAAGAATTTTTAAGGGATTGGACTTTTAATTAATATGAAATTTCCACTCAGAGACATTTAATTTCAAAAATAAATTAAAAGTACGAAAAACTGCCATGCCACTGTGTAGCCCTAAAAAATATTTTTACTTTTCGCTTCTTATCACATATCTTTACATTTATTGAAGATACAATATCACTGAATGCTTATCTATATCCAAAAAATGCATCTTTGTAATTATCAAACCTATCGCAACGTTTCCATGCGCTTTACATTGTCTAATATACATACTTAAAAAATATCTCGTGTGTCACAGTGTTTGTTATCGAACTCCCCGAAACTATTTGACGATTTTTTTTGTGTACAAAGCCTTCGTACAAATATCTACCGATACAACCACAATCCCTAAGTGAAGTAGTAAAAAAATGCCCGAGCGCCGTCATAGATATTTACATTAAATCATTCACAAGACCCGTTTTTTCGAATCTCGACGTTATGTTACCTAATTAGTGCTTCTAACCGAGCACTTTGGCATCGCGCGGCGAAGTAAAAAGAACTAAAAAGTCTGCTCACTACATAGCTTGGACAGAGTTTTTCCGCGGACACTTTTTTTGCACGATTGTGACTCTTTAGATTTGCTCGAAGGTTGTAGCATATTTTTTATATTCCTAGGAGAAAAGGTGGCGCTCTCAATTTTTTTTAATGGCATAATGTAAAATTGTCGTGTCAGTTAGTATTCGTGATATTTTTAAAGCGGAGCTAAGGATCCAGTCTTTAATTTCTAGTCTTTTTTGTCTAAGATGTTACGGTGAGCAAGTTTTGTATAGTGGTTAGCACTGATAAGAACAGCTAATTAGTTGATAATTAGGGTATGTAGGGTTTTTATTAACACCGAAAAATTCTTGAACTTAGGTAATTGGATTAATCGAGTTTATGTGTTCATGACGCATCAAAAAAACGTTTAATCAAGCTTAGAGCGCTTATTGAAAAGTGGGCAATCCAAAAACCGTGACGGCAATGACTTGCAAAATTATATGATCGATACACAGATTTCGCAATCTTGTGAAATGACTAGTCAACATCAGTTTGAATTCTTTTCTACATCATTTATTTAAACAACACTAGAAATAACACACTGATTGATGATTTATTCTGAAAAGAACAAAAATGAACTAGTTTTTTTTTAAGATGTCCAAATTCGGGATGTGTTAAATACATTTAGTGGCAAGATTTCGCATAAACAAACAATTACATTACTTTGAATGTTATTAAATATACTTTTATTTATTTTTAAGTTGATAAGTTTTAAGAATAATATAATATAATATATATATTATTCTATGATGAATAATATGCAGCATTAACAATGGTGCTAAAATACTCCATTGTAAACGCGGCATAGGTGTGGACCTACCTACATATATTTTTTAAACTTCAACCATCCTACTAATATTTCAAACGCGAAAGTTTGTGAGTATGTATGGATATTTGTTACTCTTTCACGCACAAACGCCTGAATCGATTTGGATGAAATTCGGTGTGAATGTAGCTTAAACCTTGGATTAACACATAGGCTTGTTTTCATCTCGAGTAAACGCGGGTAACACCGCGGGGTGCAGCTAGTTGAAAATGATTCTTTTTTTCAATAGCTACACATAGATGCTTACACCAAGCGCATAAACGGCTAGTCACGCTGGTCGGCGGTTCCATAGTACTCGTACATAAACATATTTTTCACCATTTATTACGTTCTTGATTTTTAGCTATTCATGGCCGGTCGTTTGATAAAAATCGTTCAAAAAGGTTTACGTGATAAACTTGATTCCTTTTCCTTGGTGTTATAAAGCCGAAAGTGTGTGTGTTTGCTTTTTTGTTACTCTTATACGCAGCAACGGAGCGACGCATTGATTTTATTTTTTACACTAGTGACCCGCCCCGGCTTCGCACAGGTGTATTGTACATATAAAACTTCCTCTTGAAATACTCTACCTATTATAAAATAAGCATAGATGAGGACAGACAGCTTGAAGCGACTTTATTTATACTATGCAGTGATGGATCCTTACAAACACCTATTAAAATTCCGTAAATTGTATTTGTTGGTTTGTTCATTTTTCACGCAGCAACGGAGCAATGGCTTGAAAAAATAAAAGGTCCTTGGGATAGCACAAAAATCAAAATAGCACGCGAGTGAAGCCACGGGCAAAAACTAGTAATAGTATAAAGATTGGAAAGTGTCACAAACTTGTTTTTATCCTGAATAAATAAATATTACTCCGGGATGAAACCACGAGTAAAAAACATTGTTCCTATCAATAGAGCTCCTTTTGGATTACTGATTAGTTCATTACATTATCTGTATTCCATTTAGGCCTTTTCATTGTGTAATTTCAAGAAATGTTATCATGGCCGACGGTCACACTCAGTGTCAAAGCCTGCAGACTTACAGATTAGGCTAAAAGCTCAGAGTTACAAGAAATTCTGTTAACAGAATTTAGATAAGTAGACAAACAAATAACAGAATTATATCCTCACACTTCAAATAGTCTTTTCTTTGTTTTCAGATAACGAAACATCAACTGAGGGACATATTTACAAGATAACTGCTTGTACAGTTTCAAGCCAAGATGGTTAATGTAAGTACTATAAGAGATTATTTTAAAATTAATAAACGCTATGAGCGTAAATAAACGCTATTTTTTACCGCGATTTAGTGCAACTAGACCACCAACTCGCCTGATGGATGATAAGCGACGTTGTGGTCGATGATGAAGCATGGAGAGAGAAGTTACCTAAGTATGTGAGCTGCGGATGCTGTAATCTGTTTCAATAGTTTTCTTTTATAGTATCGTGATGACTATTTAAATTTGATGATGGACAAGTACTGTACAGCAACGGCTCTTGAATTGTTATCTGCTGAACCTGTTCCGCAGCCTTCCCAAAAAGAACTTAACAGTGGCCCAGTGCGGGTTGGTTAGCTAAGATACGTCATAAAATTTTATCTACGGAGATATAGGTACACGCTTCCTCACGATATTTTCCTTCTCCAATAGGTAAATAGTGAGAAATTAGAACTCATTGGTACGGGACTGGGATTCAAACCCACGATCTCACATATGTAAAGTGAGCGTCACAAACTAGTCCCCACGACTTTTTTAATGATTACTACTATCATAGCTCTGAAGAAGTAATGCATCTAGAGATCTCTTTTATGCGAGTTGCTGCTCCTAATTGATCATCCAACTAACGGACCGGTCGGCATATAATTGAATGCTAGTAGCTTTTATAACTAATCACTCGTCATCATTATTCACGGCCTTGGGAAGTCCACTGCTGAAGATAATCCCTCTATATGAAATAATCCCCCCTAAAGGTATCTACTAAAATTGGTTGGAAGCGACTTGCATCCAGCGCTATACCGCGGCCTTAATGAGTAGGTCTTTCCAATTTGTGGGTGAACATCCTTCGCTTCGCTTGTCGGTACATGGCTTAACTAAAACATGAAATTGATAAAATCGATTGGAAACGGCATGTGAAGTCATACTCTGTCCAATTCGTGGGTGGACGACTAAAGCAAAACCATTTATGTACTGCAACAGGAAAAACTAAAAAAATTACATACAAGTCAAATTGAGAACTTTTTTTAAAGTCGGTTAAAAATAGTCGCTTGAAAAATATCATGACTCAAAAGACACGTGAAAGACTCAAAAGTAAAGACACAACAAAATTAAAAGTCTCAGTCATAGACGCCGCCAATTAAAACCTAGGAGTCTCGTCCTCTTGGGCCGTAGGAACTTAAGTGCTACTGACTTACTTACTTCTATGAATTCCCAGGAAACTAACGGCGCTGTGCACGCGCCTCAAGAGCTGGAAACATTCCTCTCTCCAGATGAAAAGAGCAAGGAGAAAATTGTTAACAAGTGAGTACCTACATACATACATTCCTACATGATTTACTTACCTTCAAAGTGTTCTCGGAAATAGGTAAAGTTAGAAAAAGTGAAGTTGTAGTACATGTGGGCTTTCTTACAATCTCTACCCTGTATTAGCCTTTAATAGTTTACTATTGGACAAAGGCCTCTGCCCTTGAATGGTGGTTAGACCATATCCACCACGAACGCCCGGTGTGGATTGATAGATTCATACCTTTACGCCATCGAACTTCTTCAAGGGTGTTTTCTGGTTATACGGGATAAGTCTACTGACACGAGAAACAGTTCATGGCAGATATAATATTTCTAAAGGGCTACCATGAGACCGGCCTAGGTTCTGACGAGTTTTAGGCTCGCTGATAATCCAATTAGCCAGACTACAGTTTTGTTATTGACATTATGTTGTGTGTTCGGGACATTTGGGTTGCGGTCCGGACGCAGAGGGCTCCTTTGACATGTTTTCCCTTATAAACCAAATAAAATGTTTTTTACAAGCAAATTGTATTTTCCAAGAAAGGTCTTGAAAAATAAAAAAATCGTCGGTATATTTGTCA
Source organism: Hypomecis atomaria (assembly GCA_964007245.1). NCBI lineage: Eukaryota > Metazoa > Arthropoda > Insecta > Lepidoptera > Geometridae > Hypomecis > Hypomecis atomaria. The sequence goes on from OZ023280.1 coordinate 18,474,053, forward strand.
TCTACAAAAAAGCTTAATTGACACGGGACGGGGGTTGAACCCACATCCTCACGAATCACGATACCAAGGCAAGCGGTTTCTTAAGAAACCAACACGCCTTTAGAAAGATTTTTGTTAACCACTTGTTCTTCTTTTCCACTTATAAAAGCGTAAACCGGATAAAATTATGTACATTTAAAAAAAATGTTGAACTCTAAGTATATTTTCTTCTACAGGTATAATTTGAGCAAAGATGCCGAATCTGCAGAATTCGACCCCTTCGCTGAAAGAAAACTTGACAAGCCTACATCGTAAGTATTTTATAACTTTTAAAATTAATAAACTTATAGCTAGTTAAGTGTTTTATAAAGTAAGACTATACTTACTCTATTTGGATGTTTTAAAGTAAACGTTTTACTTCATTCATCCATCCGAACTTCATTCCTTCAACCAAATCCTTCATTCAACTCAACTTCATTCGATACGAATTGCTCTACCGAGAGTAGAGCAAATTGTATGCCTCACAATTTTCTGATTTATTGAATTCACTCCCCAGTCTATCATTAAATGTGTATATTTGATCTAGAAATATTATTTGTGGTCTTTCTCGCTTTACTATTCTTTCTATGGTGTTCAATAACAACACCGTACAAGGAGGCCAAATATTTTACATCTTCTTTAATATAGGTACATTATTTGAAAGTGGGTATCACGCTAGTACGAGTATACCCATATACGAGTACATGTTACCAAGTAAAGAATTTTTTTACAACTTTATTAAAATGAATAGTTCAAAATAGAGTTTTTTTTTATTTCAGATGCTCATTTTCACAAATAGCTACTTAAGTGAAAATGCGCGTCTGGGAGATTCTTGAACTTGACATATTTTGTTTAATATGTACCACCAAAGTTTTAAAAAGGTTCATTGGGTCATTTTATCAACATTGTCACATCTTCCCATATTATAATCGTACTATGATAGACTAGTAGGTATATACTTCTGCCGCAGCGCGCAATAGCGAATTGATATTCAATTTTTCTGAACAACAAACCACTTTTTATCGGTGTTATTTATGATTTAACCTTGACTTTTGCTATCGCGAATGCATAAAATATAGAGTAGCTACTTGCTATTCCCATATTCTACCAAACAATTCTATCCGCCAGGATTCAGGATTGATATTAATAACTCTACATCTTCGAATATTTTGCACCAAGTACTAATAGGTATAACTCGCGGGTAATGTTTATTAGTTTGCAACTAAGTATAGAATAATTTAAGAAATATATGTGTATGTAGCATAGTGTGGGCCAGTGACGGATTCAAAGGCAAGGAGTTGTTGGACCCCGTTATAGCGACAAATTTAAAAATATGTAAGCTAGCGATTGTTTGATTTAATAGCATTTGCGAACGCTACTCCCGCACATGAATAAATGTCGGCGTTTCAGCCATACGATGTCAACTGATATAGATTTATAGATCTTCAATAAGACCGGTTGGAAGTGGCTTGCATCCAGCACGATCTTGCTGTAACACACACTGGTCGAAAACTGTCGACTCTAGAGAATAAAAGCTGGTTGCAAATTCCACATATATCTAGGACTTAGTTAAAGCCGACTTTATCACGCAGCTCCCTTATTGTGTTTGTTTGCTTTTGCGTTTACCTTGTAAGATAAAAATTTCACTATTATCAACTTTAAGGCTCCCATATCACGAGGATACCATAGTGGCGCTACCCTGGTGTTGCTACCAACTAAACATACACAACTCTATGGAAAATGCCTCACCAAGTGCCCGATTAGTCACGCAGCTAAGCCTTTTATAAGTAGATGTACCACCAAATAACTTAATGCGATAAACTAGGCTCTAACTCTCTTCTGAAAAAAAATGACAATTGTTTCAGAAACAACGACACACAGACCCATCTGCTGAAAGCGTCTCTGGGCACGGGTATCCTGGCCATGCCAAAGGCGTTCAAGTGCGCTGGTCTTGTCAATGGAATCTTCTTCACCATACTAGTAGCAATCATCTGCACCCACTGCGCATACATCCTTGTAAGTATCCAGTTAAAATTACCCTTAAACTAAAACAATGGTTAACGGTATTGAGATCATTATTTTCATTAATTGAAGATTAAGCCCCAAAATTTTGTTAAAGCCAAAAATCCTAAAGACCATTTGTACAGTTTTTCACAATTAGGGTGACTAGCGCTATGCTATATATAAAAGCGTTAACGATATATAGAAATAATGAGCTACTAGCTACAAACTTAATTTTTAAAATTATGCTAAATGCGAATGTAATTTTTTTTCAAACTGCGGTAAAATATTTGTTGCTTTATCGCTACTGTAGAGAGAATTAGCGTAACAGATCTTTTGGTTACGCTTGCACGCTTCAAAAATTTGCTAATTAACTTTCTTGTTCGTTATAGATTAAATGCGCCCACGTGCTGTATAAAAAAACGAGAAGAACCCAAATGACATTCCCTGAAGTTGGTGAAGCAGCATTAGAAAATGGACCGCAGAGCCTGCGAGGATGGGGTGGCTTTTTTGGGTATTTACTTTTTTTTTATTTACTTATGTATTGACAGTAGTTAGGTACACGTTACATGTCTCTGGTCTAGTAGCATCAATAAATAACCTTGTCGAGTTTGGATCAATTACTAAGTTATCCTGCAATAGAAAAAAATCAAGACTGTAGAGTTACCCGATATTACCTACTATCTAAGCATTGATAGGAATTTTGAACGGTGTTTTTTACATACCCTGTGACCATCTAGAAAAAAAACTCTCTCCTCTGCACTAAAATAGCTTTTACTGGCTTATCATATCATCGACTGGCGTATTTATTATGGTTTAAGAGCCTGTGAAGATCAAGCTTCACGAATCTGATAACCAGATAAGAAGTATTTTTTTATCAAATATTAATAGTTTATTTACAAACACGCCCATGATAGCTTGCCTATCGAAAAGCGATCATAGCAATTTTTTTCTAGGTATTAATAATATTTGCTGAGTGAATTTTTGCAGTAAAAATCTATAATATCAAAAATCGCTGACGACAAAAATCCTAAAATATATGGAATCTACGTACCAAGTTTGGCCAAGACTTGGTACGTAGATTCCATATATTTTTGACGTTGAAAAATGTGATCTGTAGAAAAAGGAAAGGACTATCAAAATCCGACCAGATGAAAGCAAAATTGTCGAGTTAAAACCGAGACGCATCGCTCCCTTCGTCCGCTCAGTCAAAAAAAAATCTCATCTAGTTATCAGATGGATTAAGGCTGATCTTCCACGTCTCCTCTATATAAAAACGAATAAGAAACCATTGTTATTACAATGGTTTCTTATTCGTTTATTTTTATGAACTTGTAAATTTCGCAGAAACATGGGCCAATAAATGTTTTTGTTCTTTTTTAGTTCCTTCATCCGAGTAAGTCTGTTCGTAACGTACTTTGGAACGTGCTCCGTGTATACCGTCATCATAGCAGAGAACATAAAACAGGTACGAAACATATTACACAATATTCATTTGCTTGACACAGAAATATGTGATAGGTACCTACAGAAATAATATCGCTTGCAATAGGCTAAGCCTGTAATAATAGTAGTATTTGTAATAAATAAATAAATTGTTTTATTCACTAATTCATTTATCGTTAATTTAGTTAAGTTTATTAATTAACTTGCTTCTAATCGTTTATTCGTTTATTTCAGGTTGTAGATTATTATACTGGAACAGACCCGGATAAAAGACTGTATATTATAGTGCTGCTACTCCCGCTGATCTTCATGGCTTGGATCCGTAACCTGAAATATCTGGCTCCTGCATCTATGTTGGCTAACCTCTGCATGGCTGTAGGCTTAGGGATCACCGTCTACTACCTCGTGGGTACTGGAGAGCTGCAGACGGATAAAATGAAAGAAATGCTGTTCAAGCCGGCACAAGAATGGCCAGAGTTCTTCTCACTATGTATTTTTGCGATGGAAGCCATTGGTGTAGTGATGCCCCTCGAAAACGCAATGAAGACCCCTCGCGCTATGCTGGGTATCTGCGGAGTGCTGAGCCGTAGCATGACTGCTGTCACCTTCGTCTATATGATCCTTGGTTTCCTCGGCTACCTACGATATGGCGAGGTTGTTTTGGACTCCATTACTCTTAGCCTGGATATTACACAAATGTAAGTATCAACGTTTATGCTTCCCATCTGTTATAATCTTAGATTATAGAAGGGGTTATAATATCTAATTTATTAGCAAACCTTTTTACCTGCTGACACGAAAAAAAAATTGACACGAATTAAGTTAAGGCTCGAAAACAAAAGCTGTGAAGATTAACAAAACATCACAGCTCTCTGTAAAATAATCAAGGATTTTTAAAATGTTATAGCCAGTTTGTGCCGAGTTTATTCAGTTTCTCTCTGTCTTTCAAAGCGGAGTTATTGATGTCAATTTTGGACATTACGCATTTCTTTCAAATGCAGCCTTTGAGTCTTCTGTGCTCTACTTCTACTCTACTATTTATATTTCTTCTACGTTCGATGCTTATTACCTGCCAGAATAGTATTACACAATAGTTATATTTTTAAAGAACGGACCTGAATGAAAGGTTTCAAATCGGTTAAAAATAGTTTACGAACTATAACATTGCTAACATTATGCACTAAATTGTAATTTTTTAGCTTAGCACAATCAAATATACAATATGCAAGTTTCAGTGGTTTCTAGAGACCATAAATACGTCCCGATGTAGGTACAATGCAACACTACGATAATATTATCGTGAATAATGAACATCATAATCTCTTTCAGAGCCGCGCAAGTTGTGAAGATCGCTATTGCCATCGCGGTGTTCTGCACATTCGGGCTACAGTTCTTCGTGTGCATCGAAATCGTGTGGGACTCGTTCAAGGACAGGTTCAGCAAGCGGCCAGACTTGGCTAACTACATGATCCGCACCGTGCTAGTGACGCTGTGCGTCTCGCTGGCTGTAGCAGTCCCAGAAATCGGGCCATTCATGGGCGTCATCGGAGCTTTCTGCTTCTCCATCCTCGGCCTCATCGCGCCAGCATTCATTGAAATCATTACTTACTGGGACATAGGCTTCGGACCCGGAAAATACCTCATATGGAAAAACGTCCTAGTCTTTGTCTTCGGTATGTTTGCACTCATTTTTGGCACTAAGGAAGCCATTATCGCCATTATGAAAGCGTATTCATAGAGCAGCTATGAATGAGTATAATATAAATAAGTCGTAGATAAATGATAATATATAGATTACGCGATACTTTGACCGGTCAGAGTCCAAATCAGCTTGTGATAGAATGCAGATAGACTTGAGTGTTCAAGTGAAGATTAAATTCCGCTAAAACTTGCGTTGTATTGTGCCAATATTCAAACTATTTGAAACATGTTTCATGTTTGTAAAGGAAAATCTTCACAAGCACATACAAAAAAGTGCAAATTGCTTTAAGTACAGTTTACTCGAGTCTACCGAGAAAATCGCTTTATGACCTTTAGTAAGTTGTACAAAGAAATTGTCTGATCACCGGTGGTATTTTTAAGACATATAATTTTATGTTCTTTGGCATTTTGGTAGAAAACGTTGAATTCTTTAAACATGAATTCTCAAGGTCTATCTAATTCGAAGGGTGGTTCGAAAATTCTGAGCCAAGTGCTGGGTTTCCTAGTAAAAACTAGAATTTATCGACGCAGGAACTTCAGATTCCACAAAGTCTAATAAATTTTTGGATTAAATGTAGATAATTCTAAGCGCAGGTAAGCCCAAAGACGAGGCGAGAATATCGAAAAGTTGGATTAGTTAAGGTCTTAGATTTTTTTGACACGAATTTGGCAAGAGTAAGTAAGCATTTATACACATATTTGCATATTTATACATGCATTTGTTACAAAAATTTACGGTGACTTAAATAAGTGCGGTAGGTACTTGTAATATTTTTATACAAGAAAATTAACGATACTTTTGTTATTCTAGGTTCTAAGTAAATCGATAAGAATTCATGGCACCTAATTCACACTTTATATTATCTCGACTAATGTCACCCTGTTTTCTAGAGAGCATAGATTTCATTAGTATACGTACTGCTATAAATGGTCTAAACAAGGTGATGCCAAATGAAGGCTTATCTGACACATTTATAGCAGAAAATTTTTATTCAAATATGTAGGAAAGACACTTATTTAAGTAACCATGTACAATGATGTGTCTGTGAAAAATATTTGTATTATAACTTTGTGCCCCAATGAGTGCCACTGCTTTTTCAGTCCCAGCACAAAATAATTACCTAGAAAGAAACGAGGCTTGGCATGACTTAGTTTAGTTCACGTCTTTATTTGACAAAAGCGTGAAAATAGTACAGAGCTTTCGTACTTTACTTCGCATTAATTTTCTGCTGTGGTTTGCAAAGCGATGGTGCTGCCAGTGGTGATGATGGTCACCCTATTCTGCTGTCAAAAGGAGAAAAGCTGTAACTTCGTTTTTTGCGAAACTGTTACATAAAAATAAATTTCAAAATTTTTCTGCTGATCCTAAATATTTGTAACAATTATAAACAAAAATGAACATCAATTTTTTTCTCCTTGGGACTGCAGTATTCGTTATTATAAGATAGATTAGGTTTAATACACGTGATATTCGTACGTGAATAGTATTCTGAATATATTTAGATACCTAATAATATTAAAAAATCATTAACATTCCCAATCCAGGATCAAAAGTGTATAACGAGTACGTGTTAGAGGTTAAGCATATTGAAATATGCTCAGAAAAATCTCTGGAGGGGACAGTGTCGTATATTTTTTCCCGAGTTGATATGAGTGAAACTACCACTACCACCTAAACACACACTGTGATAATAATGTGTATGTGATGATAAAATATTACAATAAGCTGTGACCAAATAGGTACTTTATTGTTATAAAAAACATGGGTGCGAGTATATGAAGTAGGGAATATTTATATGATAATTATATTTCGCCAAAAAATGGCATAACCGACTTCCACTGTGTACAGAATTTGAGTATGTAGTTCGCTCGATTCGATGTGTCATCCATGTAGTAATTTTTACATTGTTGGTTTATTAAAAACAGCTCAGCCAATTTCGATAAAATTTAAATGGGACCACCTCGGGAATATACACCCTTTTGAAATAAATTTAAAAAAGATCACAATTGGCGAAAATATCGAAGAACATGTATAAAAAATACATACAGACGAAGGAACAGAGTTTTTGGAAGTCAGTTAAAAATTAGGATCGGTACTCAAGCACTAGTTTTGCTAACGCTTGAGTAGAGAGTTTACATCTAAGAATCAGGGCAACGATTTCTGTTTTCTAACCGACTTCCAAAAAGGAGGAGGTTCTATGTTCGTCTGTATGTTTTTTTTGTGTATGTTCATCGATAATTTCGCCAATTGTGAACCGATCCGAAAAAATCTTTTTTAGTTCGAAAGGGTATACTTCCGAGGTGGTCCCATTTAAATTTTACATAAATCGACTGAGCCGTTTTTGAAAAATCAACAAAAATGTAAGCAATTCAAGCGAAATATCCGAATTTTGTACACGATGAACATCGATAATTTCGCCAATTATGAACCGAATCGAAACATTCTTTGTTAGTTCAAAAGGGTATCCTTCCGAGATAGACCCATTTTAATTTTACAGAAATTAGCTGGGCCGTTTTTGAAACATCCACAATAATGTAAACAATTTTAGCGAAATATTCGAATTTTGTACACGGTGGAAGGCGGTTTTGCTTTTTTTTTTGCGAAAAACAACTACTGGTTCATCGGGTTTCTGATCTGTTTTCAATATGGTCAAACCTTTTTAGTAAATAGGTATAAGATGACATGGAAAATGTTGTATGAGCTAAATACGATTTAAATGTGCTTTTAATGTTAATATTATGTTATTAATACATGAATTTACGGACTCATGGATATAGAGCCCTAATTATCATTTTTGGAACTTTAGTTTGTCGATTCAAATTTGGAACTTTAGGTTGTCGATTGATTACTATCCATGAGTTTGTACACCTATGATTATACAAAATAAATTTATTTGCATTGTGTTGATGTAGGTAATACATAAGCTGAATACATTAGCTAAACATACATATGTTACCCGAATGCAATAGGCACCGATATAAGTAATTAAATGGTATTAAACTTGACCAAATATTATTGGTTTTAAATACATGAGTAACAATTCTTGTTTATGGAATTTTCACGTTATTATACTTTACGATAATAGCTACTATACAAATATCAAGTACGATAATCTTAAAGAAATAAATTACAATCAAAACCTATCTATTTGAGCCACAAAATCAGTTATTGGTTTATTTTTTTTAAAGGTTTTCGTACTTGCTTCTCTATATTATGTAATAATCATAAATTATATTGCATTTAATCAAGTAAAGTAAATATAAGCTTAATAATATAGTGTATTTTGTGCGTCTACTTCTAAAGCATAATGTGTACTAAATAGTACGGAATTTATAAAAATATACAGTACTTAGGTCATTTTGAGAGATATAGATTAATTATTGTGATATAAGATTCCGGATACCGGCCTTGTATTACAAATCGACCAAAGTTTTTATAGTAGGTACCTTTCTGTTGGAATAAGTATTTGTACCCACAGATATTTTAATCTCTACTATAGGTACTATTGTAATTTGTATACTAGGTAACAGCCTGAGAAGATATCTGCAGATGAGGTTAAAGCCTGTTAAAAAGAGCGATTTAAGCGCGTTCCGAAACGCGTGTAGTTCGTGCGATTTTACTCGTGTAGTTGGCGCGATTTTACACGTGTAGTTGGCGCGATTTTACGCGTGTAGTTGGCGCGATTTTACGCGTGTAGTTCGCGAGATTTTACACGTTTAGTTCGCGCGATTTCGTGTCGGTCGGTTAAGTCCAGTGCGCGCGTTATAGGCGCGAGTCGAGAGTACTGCAAACATATTGCGTGCGATCTGGAACTCAATTTTTGAAACGTTACAATCATTTCTATCTTTCACAGAGTATCGCTAGGTTCTCTCGCTTACACAATCATAGATTTTTCGCTCCTGCTATTCGGTTTCGTGACCATTTACGTATACGTTCAGCCGTTCTAATAATTCAATTATAGAGCCCATGGACGGAAGTAGAGCTCGAATACAAAATGTGAGAATCGCGCGAGCGCAAACCTCCCTTTCTAAATACGGTGATGGCACATTTAGAAATTGAAATACAAAGGCATTGAGTTTACAAAATCGGTATGTTGCATTAGTCAATCATAACAAGTATAATCACAGTGATACGGTATAAGGTATCAAAAAGGTATCAAATAAACATATGTTTTGACATCTTTTGATATAACAAAAGTGATCGTGAAAACTCTTTTACTTTCGTTATTTTTTCGATTCACTATATCAAATCATAAAGGTTTTATAACATAACATATTGCAAAACATGGTTAGTTTGAAGAGAAACTAATGCAACATAATTATGTTCTTATAAAAAGTAACTCTTTGAGATAAACCTAGTGTGGGATGCACAATAAAATTAAAATCATTTCATTTTTTATCTCCAATTAGCAATTATATTAGAACTGCGCAATCGAGACGGAATTGGGCGTATAGCAGGGATTTTTTTGCAGCTATTTCTCTCACTCATTCGTGAATATTAGACGATATAAAATTACCGGGAAATATAAGAAAAAATATCATACTAAATTACAACAAAAAAATAGCGACCATTTTTTGAACATTGTGTTAAATTAACTTGATCTACCTAAACTATGAGAAAACAGCGGTATTAAGATTATTTCTTATAGCGTCAATTAAAGAGATATTTTAACACAAATGTTCTAAGAAAATGGTTGGTATGTTAATATAATATTTGTCAATCTCGTTTCAATTATAAATCGTCCACATAGGACGAATCAAACTTATTGGCGGCTGTGAAGTTACGTACAAGTTGAGGACAACCCAATCCTCGCAAGTTAAGTCAAGATTAAATTATCCGCAGCTTGTAGCTAACATCAGAGCCACCAAGATTTTGATTCGGACTATACGAATGCGTTAGAGATTGGACCTGCCAAACTCTACTTCCCCTATTCCTGTACTACATACCTATTGTATAGGTAACTAGCGACCCGCCGCGGCTTCGCACAGGTGTATTATACATATAAACTTGCCTCTTGAATCTTGATCACTCACATTATCTATTAAAAAAACCGCATCAAAATCCGTTGCGTAGTTTTAAAGATATAAGCATACATGGGGACAGACAGCGGGAAGCGACTTTGTTTTGTACTATGTAGTGATGGTGCCTTTTTATAAAAATTAATTACAAAAGGAACCTATATCATAATAATCAGCATACACCTATATATTTATACAAAAAACAGTTCCTAACGACGTATTTACAATGTTAATATTTTTTATTTGGTCTGATCATTCAAAATTGATGTTTGTATGATATATCAGTTATATGATATAATTTTATGTAATAAAAGTGAATTTATTATTACTTGAATACAAAATGTACAAGCTCTATTATCTATTTGTTTTATTTGAACCTGACAATTACCAAATTTACCAAATAGCGGATTGACGAAAACTTCTCAACCATTTCATGGTCGAAAAGGTTTCCAGTGGAAACCAGAGTACCGGCAAGCTGGTAAGACGTCTACTCACAAGCTGGACCGATAACCGCATAAAAACCGCGGAGGTGGAGGTGGTTTCGTTTTTAACCGACTTACAATAATTAGCCTAAATTTAAAATTTAAAAAACCTCCGACACATTGACAACCATTTTGGGCACATTTGTAGAATTTTGGTTCTTCCATCCCCACTTTAACCCACCATAACTCTTAAACGGCTCAATCGATTTTTATAAAACATAGCTAAGAACACTCTCGATTAAGTCTCCTTTCATCCAAAAAAAACTAAACTGAAATCGGTTAAGTGGTTCGGGCGCTATGATGCCACAGACAGACAGACAGACAAACAGACACGTCAAACTTATAACACCCCTCTTTTGCGTCGGGGGTTAAAAAGGGGGTTCTATGTTAATCTGTATGTATTTCTTCTTTTTTTTGGGTAGGTATAGGCCGCGCCACTCAAGTTGGCGGATGTGGAGTTTGCCACAAGCCGCGCAATAGCCAATCAACGTGCAGCTTAAGTGAGCTTCAGTCAGGATTGGATATTGCGCAGCTTGTAGCTAACTTCACATCCGCCAACTTGTGTTGCGCGGCCTATATGTATGTTCATCGATATTTTCGCCAATTGTGAACCGAATCAAAAAAAAAATATTTTAGTTCTGTTAAGGGTCAGCCGATTTCGATAAATTTTAAATAGGAGTACCATTTAAATTTTTATCTGACTCGTTTTTAATAATCAACAATCATGTAAAAAAGTGCAAGTGGAATCCCTCCGCGCGGAAGAAGTGAAACTACGACGCAACAGTGCTTTCACACCCCATCCATGGTAGCGTTAAACGTTAAACGCAACCTTGTTGGAAGTCGCATTAGAAGTTTTACTTCAAAATTGTGTACATTTATTTGAGCGAACTATTCGAATTTTGTACACAATGGAAGTCAGTTTTGTTTTACCATTTTTGCGAAAAATAATGACATCAAACTATTGAGCGCGAAAAATATCGACGAACTTATATAGGAAGGCCAAATCCAGCTTCTCGGCGGCTGTGAAATTATATTAGCTACAGGCTGCGCGAAGAGCTTCAGGCAAGATTGGCTTATCTGCAGCTTGAAGCTGACATCACAGCCGCTAAGTTTGATCCGGCCATTACTAGACATAGATATTCCAGGTACTTCTCCGTTGTACCCTAAAATATCGTTTATCCCCCGTGGCTCAACTGCTTGGCTCAACTAGTAGAGCGAAGGGAAATTTTACTTTCCCGTGACACTACTAGTAGTGCCACGGGTAAAAGTACATTTCCCCGTGGCACTACTCTGTTTCCAGTACTTAGTATCACGGGCAATATTATTTCCTGTGACACGACTGGTATAGCTAATAAAGAATTTCATTTGTTAAATATAACCATATAATACTAATTATTATATATTATAGGCAATTTGTAAAACCCAGTAAGTGATAATAAAATCTTCTGAGTAATTTCGAGTGGGTACCTAATAAACTAACATCATGCACAATCAGTGCAATGAACTTAATTGGATCATCCTCAGACCTTCAAAGGTCTGAGGATGAACCGATGCTTTTTATGTAGGTAATAGTAGTGTAGTTTTGTTGTAGTTAATAAAGGCACTTTTGCCCGATTTAAAAAATGAACTTAAGTACGTTCAGCACGGTCAGTATTTGAATGGGTGACCGCGGGTGGCATTTTCCAACTGAGCGCTACCGTGGCTCGGATGACACACGAAATTGTAGGTCTCGGTCGTTTTAACCATTTAGCCAAGTCAGATCAGAGGTATTCAGGCGGCCTAAAAGCCTATACCTACGTACTTACTTAGTACAATAGACTAACAAATAAAATAAAAATCGGAAGTTGAGATAATAATAATTATTATTATGTATTACAATCAGTACATAAGTATGTATCTATAATATTCTTGGTATTTTTGAACGAGCGAGACTGATCTATTATTAGGCTAGGTACATACATCAATAATAAAATAAATTAGATAACAAGTACACTAACAAACATGTTGACAGCGAGAATGGGAAAGCAGGTCAGATAAATACAAAATAATTAATAATATTTTCAATCTATTTGAGTCATATTTTTAAAATCATAAAATCAATAATAAAATACAAGAAATATTGACGTCAGAGCAATAACTATAGTTAAGGCAATGTTACTTTACAGGCCTCATTAACTACCACATATTTAAAAATAATTGATGAATTGCATTAAATCTTATAATTTCTAAAATTGATTCTATGTAACGGTTGGTATTAAAATGAATTAGGTATGTATAGAAAATGGGACACAACACTATTTACAAAGTATCAAAACCTGAAAAGGATTGACTTGTCTATGTTTAATATATTATGAATACGAGTAGGTATCTATTTTATAAATCTTATGTATAAGGCTTCGACCAGAGGATAAAAAATTGCTGAAAAAAAAATGTGCAGGTACAATATAACAACAATGTTGTTTACACGCGGCACTATCATAACAATGAGTCAATCCTTATCAGAAATATATCGGTATTGAGAGATTTCATTTTTCAGTCTGATAGGTCATAAATTAGAAAAAAAATTATAACTAAAAATGGACACGTGCTAAAGTAAAGTCACTTTTTTTTTAGAAATGTCACAGAAACTACTTTAGTTCCAAGCTAGCCAATTGTAATTACACAAATATGATCACTATTTTCTTTGATATTCGAAAGTTTTGACAAATCAGAGTCCAATATTCGAAAGCGGATAAGAAATAAAAATCTATATTAGTTAATTTCACTTCAAGGTGATGATGTATTAGGCCTAAAGTTGCAACTACAATGTCTATATTACATCAGATCTGGAACCTATTAGAGTCTGGGTCAAAGTAATATGGACCAATTTTTTAATGCAGTGTATACACTGTAACATAATGTGCAACAATTTAGTGCGTACTGCAACGTGCAAGCTTGCGTGAAGTCAGATTTCACCACGCGCTATTGATTGATTCTATCCTGCGCTGCTGACTCGATTCGTGTACGCGTCAGTTTCAGAATAAGCCAATTTGTTACAAATTATGTTATGATACATATTGCATTACAACAATTTAGATATACGCTGCATTGGGCACCATAACTACGAGTAAGTCCACACTTTTATGAGATTCACTGATTACACAAATAGCAATTTATGACTACAGAGTTTACTTTACTTTTAAGTTAAGTGTTTTTGGAATATCTATTTTTCACATTTATTACCTTTTCGGTAACTACATTAGGTACCTAAACCGACAAAAACACCTAACCTAATTAAGAAAATAGAATTATGAGAGTTTGAACAGAATGTACTTTTATATTTTTGATTAACAGTGAGGCTCATATTTTATACAATGATAATACAGGGTCACATGTAAAGTGTTTATTACAAGCTCGTAGTACTATGATAAACCAAAATTTTTTAGTTTTTTTAACGTTTTTTACGTTGACATCAATTCATCAAGGAGTCTACTTGAGAACATAATATTCTTGCAAATCGTAGATAAGATTGTAAAAATTACGAGGAGCTTATTTCAATAACACACTTTATTTGCTACCCTGTACAAAGACAGTTGAAACTACGAAAACGCACCCCCATCAGTTCACATACAGGGTCCAAAAATTAATCGTCAAACTGGCAATTCTGGAGCAGCCTGTCTATTTAAATTGATTGCAAAAACCTTGATGAGTTGGGTTTTCAACATTATTATTGTTTTGTTATTATTATACATAAATTTAAAAATCATATTAGACATGAAACGTAGCTGCAGACTATGTTTTAGCAGAGCGACTGAGAACTCGCGTTCGAACTCTATCTTTCATTAGAGTAACAAACAGGAGACAGGGGATGGGAAGCGTTTTCATAAATACTTCGTATTGTAAAGCTTCAACTCTTAAAACAATATTGGCGGTAATCGGTAAGATCATTAAGTTGATACAAGATATATTACATTACATAGTTAATTATTTACACGGAACTAATTTTACAATAGTGAGCTATGTAAAAATTATACGTAATTCGAGCAGGCACTAGTCTCACTGAGATTCTAACAAGAAACATGGAATTACTTCCACAGGTACAGACGAACACACACTTCTAATAATAGTCTTTCCTTATTTTGGAAAGTTGAGGGGAGATTTAATCTGTGTTCAGCAAAACAGAGAACGAAACTTCAATGGCAATTTTTGCTTCTTATAAACATACAGTGGTCTCTCCTTGTACCAATAAATTTAAATTAATTTGAAACATTAGTTCACACAACTTTATTTTACCGCACCGCATCGCGTGGCCAAACAGTGCTTTGTGATGAACTTTTCATCTGTAAAATAGCGAACTGCAAAAATATGCGTAGACCAAATAAAACTATTAGATGTTATCTAATTTCTTTGGCCCAAAGTTTATGCCATGAATAACAAATATTGAATATTTTTAGTCACTCTCTAGAGACACTTGAGTTCGTGTCGAAAAGTCATGTGAATGTATCATGAATACTATGGTTTATTTATTTTTAAACAGTGAAAAAATTCTGGGTTATCATTGCTCTCATCAATATGACCAACTTATACCATGGGACTAACCCTAAAATAGCGAAGAAAAATATCAGCTGTTCCGTACAAAAAATGTATTGACTTTGGGTAAGGAACAGCCGAGTTTATTTTGAAATTTCAATGTTGGCCCAATAGTAACAATGTTGAGTACAATTATATCCTAAAATATGTTCCGTCTACGACACATCTAAATAATATGTACATTGAAATGACTATCTTTTTCAATTGCCATTTTAAAAGCAGTATAGACACAAATAACGGATTTTATCAAACCCCAATAAAAATACATATCTCTATAATAGTAAAATTATCTTTCAGCAGCAGAAATCCTAAGTATCTAAATTGAGTACAATGTCATTTCGCAGAAAAATTAACAAAGAATATTTAATTTAATTTCTTAGAGGTTTTGTAAAAGGCTGGTGTCACTAGGATAAAAAATCATCTAAAACTAGGAACATAGAATATATGTATAAAAGATCGGAAGTGTTATGTAACATAAGACTGGAAAAAGACATCCATCAACATTATATAGGAATTATTCCAGTCTGTAGCCGCACAATGCTCGACCAAGATATATTTTAACAGAGTACGAACAAAACAGACGGCAAAAAAAAAATAGTGAACCTGATTAATTAACCTTTTCAACGACAATGACGTGTTCATCCGTAAGTCAGGTTAACCGCTAACGACGGCTTAATCCGCTTGCATAAAAATAAATAACACACTTTATGCTATAAAATTTGGGATTTTTTTGAAGACAGGCAAAATAGAAAAGAATTAACTTTAAAACTTTTTAGGTTGACGTTATCGATCGATTAATAATATGAAATCAAACTCTTAGGATTACTATTATTCCATTAAATTGTATGTTTAGTGGCGTGGAGAGCATGTAACCAATAAAATTGCTGCGGTCCAAAGGTTAAACGACCACGGCCTAGTGTGTGGCCAATCACAGTGACCGAAAGTTGATATCAATCTGTGATTGGTTGTTGACTATGCCGCTGCAGGCTGCAACACTCTGTGGACGCTTTATCAGTTTTCAAAATTAATGCCAAAGTTTTACTAGCGTGACTATTTTGTTCGGGTTTACAATTACTAATGCAAAAGATTACTGATCAATTATTTATCTCTGGTGAAATATACATCAAATAATGATTTTATAATGTACCTATCAAATATTATATAACGTCTATGGAAGATTCCGAGTAAAAACTAAATAGTTTTAATAAGAACAATGGCACCAGCTTTCAATGCCCGACCAATAAGTTTATAATTAAATCAATTACAATAATTTCAGTCTATAAATCGAACGAACGATGGACGGACCGCTACTTCTAAAATAACTTTAAAAATTATAACGTAGTCATAATATTAGCAACTGTTCAGAGTTTCGCACACTGAATTGTTTGGTAAGGCTGAACGCGCACCGCGCCGCAATCATAATGCTTTATACAACGTCGTCATGGTAATGGTATCTAAGCAGTATTCCGGCTTCAAACGGTCGGAACGCGAATTATACCTGCGCGCCTCCGAGTTCGGTACACAATAGTCACAGGGGCGCGCCGTAGTGACGAACGAACGTGTGGGTTTGAAATCAGTAAATGTGCGATTTACCAATCAGGCGGGCAGCGCGTGCTACGTACCTACTGCGTGGCTACGCGGGGCTGTATTTATTTCAAGGACAGAGCCGAGTCGCAATACAGCATAGATACGACCCTCATTTCCTTTAAATGCGTATGACGTTTCAGTAGCGTACTGCTCCAACGGCACAGACTGGTGCGCGTTCAGCTTAAACATCCTGTCCTTGAAGACTAATAAAGTTATTTGCAAATGTTCTTCTATCAGATCTTATTCCTAGCACAAAAACTATCGAAAATGGTAATTTAACCCAAAAAAAGTCCCACTTTAATGGAGCTCTTTCATTTCGACTAGCCATCTGATGCGTTACGTCATTTTCGATAATAAGACCCGAGTTCACCAACGCTTGATTAAGATAAACGTGTGATTACTGTATTTAAATAACGATTAAACTTCACGGCTAAGCTCACCAATAGATGTTTAATTTACTAACCGTTGGCTAAATCTTAAACTGCATGTTAACGAAATTTTGCAGTTCACCAAGCAAAAACCGTTGTTTAAATACGGAAATCACATGTCCAACTTAAACAAGCGTTGGTGAACTTGCGTCTAAACGTGCTACGAGTGCTGTTTCCTAATGGACTCTACACATCAAAGTCGCCAAGTCACTAATTTTTTTCATACTTAGGATTTGTTGTTAGGTATATCTAACTAATGACTTAGGTGTGTAAACTCCGTAATATCAATACCAACACTTTGTAAATTCATTATTTATCTTTGGGGGCGTTAAGTAAATAATAATAATAGTTATTTGCATAGAATACATGTTTATCAATGCTCACATCATGATTGTGGTCATTTATTCGTTATAGAAACATTGACATTTTTCATTTGATTTTAATTAATTGCGCAATCTAATATTATAACCAGAATTACTAGTGACCAATGGACATCCATAACAATGTTTTTAGGCATGATTACTAAAAAAATATAATTAGTCCGTCAAATATGTAGATCATTGAAAAATATTAGACACATTTTTTTCTTTTGTCAATTAAATAAAAATTGATAGAAGATTTATTTAAAGTTACGAGTGACGTCACGAGTGTCATACAAATGTATAGACTTTCGTGAGAGACGTGATGTCACGACCCCCACTCCCAAACTTTGACAAGGTTTATCTTTGCCATTTGATGTTCTATTGACAACAAAAAAATTCGTGTCCAATATTTTTTGATAATCAATTATCAAAAAAAACACGTATTTTTTGTTGTTACTCACGGACTAGTTATAATAATGATTTTTTTACACAGTCATCATGCCTATTGTAGCTATCATGATTATCATCGCGAGTTAACCGGCCTTTATTGTGACAAAACAGGAGTTAACTTGTTTTCAATGTAATATTATGATTTTGTGACAAAACTCGCACCGGTTAGTGCAGTTTTTGTCATCGTTATAGGCCGAACCAAACTTAATGGCATCTGTGAAATTAGCTACAAGCTGCGCCAATCCCCACTCCTTGGGCCGCTAAATGAATAAATTGCTTCTGCCCAACAACTCTCCTCGTGTTCACAGATGCCATTAAATTTTATTTGGTCTACCTTAAATAGGTAATATAGTTCAACTGCTGTCATTATTAAAAACTGGATATAATTATAATGCATTCTATAGCTATTGTTCTAATTATATACGCTTTGTCTTGCACACGGTTACTATCAGTCAGATCCATAATTTAGGCTTCTAGGATTTTTTACTGCCATTCTAATAACGTTCTTTGGATCGCCGATACGAAACTTGAGTAGAGATCTTTTAAAGTTTAAAACTGCACCACCCTCCACTAAACGTAAAAGCATAATTTCGGAAACGATATTGAAATGTATAGCTATGTACGTGTAATCGAACGTGAATTCTACAGGACTTACTGCAATTCACACAAGTAAAAAAAATCATTATCATTCCTGTTATAGGTGGAATCATCCAACTTGGCGCCTGTGATGTTAGCTACGAGATGCGGATTATCCAATGTGCAGATAACTCGCGCAGATGTTAAGTGAGCTTCAGCCAGGATTGGACTATCCTAAAGCTTGTAGGTAAAATCAAAACCGCCAAGTTATATGATTCGATCTATACGAGATAAAGCCATCGTGGTAGCGGAGAGTTGTCCAGTTTTAGATTGAAAAGTTCCTGCATCCCTATGATAGCTTTTAGAGTATCTACAAATAACATGATCTGATTCTTAAAGTAATTCAGTGTTGTATTAAAAAAATTGAGTCATCAATTTAAATTCGAGATTGAAATATGTTATGGACATATGTAACAGCATAGCAAATAATATACATTAAGATACAGCTTTCTTTTACAGTACCTACACAATTTTTTAAAACTTAGAATCAATCTTACACTAAAATATTTAAAAAAAAAACTTAATTAAACATAACACAATACGGAGCATTTGCGGATAAAAATCAATGACGAAATGCTCAAATAATAAAATAGATATTTATAATGACTTACGAGTACAAAATGTTTTTCTTAATTTAGAAATGGCACAGATTTTTGTGGTACCTTAATTTGGACGTGTTTATATTTCAAACTTATACAATAAAGTGCTAACTACTTTTAGTGCTGCTTTGAAAATGCCTCCGAATTTCTTTATTATTATTAAAATGCAGCAAGCCGCACCGAACAGACGCTCTTTGCCACACAACCCGGAAATTCCGTCGCAGACAACAAGTCACAAAAGGGTTGTTCATTTGCAATCGAGATAAAAAAGGAAGTTCATAATTCGATTGTATGTTTTTTATACATGTTACGCTATAACTCCGCCAATCATGAAATTATTTTCTTGTTATTTTTTATAGATAAATAGGATAAATTTTATCGAAATCGGTTGAGTGGTTTTTGAAAAATCAACAATAATATAAAAATGGCTACATCGAGTCAAGCGAACTATTCAATTTTTGTATGTTGATAGGAAATTTGTTTAGAATAAAATTTATTTATTATAAGATTAGATATAAATTATTAAGATCTTCCGCTACGGAATTACCGCGTTCTGAGGCAAAATTGTTACACGTATTTTCGACTTGGCTCAGCTTTGACGAGGTGGTGTCACGATTGATTAATTCATTCAAATACAGTGTATATCCAAAGACAACAGACATATTCTAGGATACAAATTGTCATGATGAGTCAAAATTATGACCAAATTTTACTAGGGGACCAACCCAAAATAAATAAAAAACAGGTGTTAAATACACGGTATCGAAAGGCTCTTTCTGGAGTTGGTCTTACAGTCAAAGTCGGTCACAATGATGTGCAATTTGTCCGATGTCTAAATATACATCTATGTACATATTTGAATAATTTTGTGAAAATAATAAGACAAAAAATAAACACTATAAGGTGAAAATTGTCTGAAAGTGCATTTGTCCTCTCAAACCCAGTTGCCATCAAAATTTTATACATTACATATGTACTTGAAGAGACAACTCCTCTAAAATGCAATGATTAATTTATTGTCACTGCTTCGAAAAAATAATACCTAAGCGAAATTCTACACGACTGAAAAGGCATTACGACAGAAATGCACCAAAGTTGGAAAATGAGAACTATAGCATCTAAAGTGACGGAGTGAAACCACACACCAGCCACATTTGATGACTATCATTTAATTTTGATGACTATAGTAATGTAACGTCTTATCTAGCATGTGGTACATAATTGCTTAATGAACGTGAAATGCAATTTCCTAATATTTATATGATAATATTTAACGAAAGCTTCAAATGAAATTTCTAGCGAATACGAATCCTGCCATTTTAACCGCATACTTATCTAACAGTATGCGGCTTTTCAGCCTTTTTACCAAAATATATCAATAGTTATTCCCGACACAAAAACAAAATTTATCGAGTCCCTCTCTCTTACGCCCACGTAAAACCGAAAACAATCAAATGTAAAATAGGTATATAATATTCCAGTTACCCCGGTAAAATCGAATTAAAGCGGGTAAATCAAAGGGGAATTTAAAAATTACCCTATCGCGTGCTCCCAGGAAAAACCGAAATAAACCGAGTTATCACTCGCTCCTAACGCAACTCCAAAATTAATTAAACACATCTAACTCGACTCCGAAAAAAACGGATTAAGACGTGGTCATCTAATCAAAGATGATATACAACCAAAATTGGCTTCTCGCTTGCACGAAACCCGAAACTAGCCGAAAACCTATATATCACTTGCTCCCGTCGTAATATCAAAGTTGAAGAAGAAACCTATTGCTCGTGGCCTCCCAAAATTTAGACTAAAGCTCTGGTTTCTTTTGATACGTTTTCTGACGTTATAAGTTGTCTCTCCCATTTTTCAGTGTCAATTACCGTTCTCTAGAAAACCGTGCAATTTACTTGCATAGATGCAAACAAAATAGCGCGGTTTACGTTGTCTAAAGGTTAAGGTGACGTCATTTACCGCTGTATTGCTGCCGTTATATGACAGACACCGCTATCCTAGGACAACAGAGCAACGAACTTTGCTTCCGAAGTGCTAAAATAGAAAAGTTGCGTACTACACATTCCGATGAAAGTATGGCAAACATTTAAACTTAATTTAGTACCGATCGTGCAGATCTGTCATCAGTGGTCAAATCGCGAACCGACAACATTTTTGTAAAACAAATCACATTAACCGCTTTAACTGATTCTTAATGCAAGGAATGAAGCCAAATTTCACTTTTTGCAAGACTTTGTCTCTTAAATACAATAAACGCCATAAACAGAGTACATCATTAATATCCAATTACACTAATCAATTTATTTACACTAACATTACACTTTGCAGCGTAGCACTTAATTTTATAAATCAGGCAGTTTCACTGACTTTATTGCAAATTCTCACTGAAATTTTGAAGCTATATGATACTTGAAGTCGCAGGGAAATGATGTACAAAGCTAAAGATTTCGAGGCGCTGATTTTTTTTCTGTTTTCAGTGATTTATAGACACGGAATAGCTTAAAATGCGGAGTATTTTCACAGATACGATAAAACACTAACTTAACAACCTCATTTCACATTAACACAAGATTTCAGTAAGCAAACTTCGCAGATTAAGCTAACGTAAGTATGTGGTAGCAGTATTTAATGAAATCTCTAATATCATCAAATCCCTGGGACAATTTCACACGACACAACACAGCCAATTTGAATCGCAGACACGCAAAATACGTAAATCTCGTAATTAACAATTACATATTATATTATGTGCAACCAGTGGTGTTTCCAACAAGATCATATTGATTCCACCCCAGGGGTATTAATTTGCGCCAACTGTGTTTCTTGATAGGGGCAAAAAAGTCGCCAGGTATAGCACAGTAAGGTTATGAGATTCGGTCTAAATTAATAAAAAGAAAAAGTGTAGGCGATGTTCGCACTGTTGTCGGCACCGCGGACATAAACAAGATATTAGCTTTAGTTAGTGTTCCGATATATATTTACCTAAACAACATAAGGAATAGCGAAGCTGCTGGTGACTGGAGGCTTGGCTTTTTACTTTTTTATCATGACTGTATCCAGTTTGCTTATTATTGCTATAGTCACCAACACCACCAAAAAATTTGTGAGGCATGCCTTCAACACTATAATTCGGCCGTTCAGAGAATGCGTTCCTGACACGTCATCTTTGACCTTATGACTGAGTATTATAGTCAAATGTTCAATTTTGCCCCTATCATACATTATAATCCTACCGCTTCACTTAGTCGTAGCATGCGCGGGCGCCGGAGACCCGCCGCCCGCACCTGCCTCAGCCCCCTTTGTCGTCTTCCCCGGCGCCCCTGTACCGCGCAGGCGAGGACTAAGTTAAGCGGTAGAATTATAATTGTTCAGGTTCATATCGTGTGCAAGTATCATAAGACTTAAATATTTAAATCTTAATAATTTACTAATTCATTCGTGTAAACTGTTATATTAGACTAAATACACTACATATACAACAAAATACATAGCATATATTAGTTATTTTTACAACTGACTAAATTATTCAACGGAAAACGTTATGCTTTTGGTCTTAGACGGAAAAAAGCAAGTGCATTCACGTTCTAGTTTTGATACTGAACTAAGATTGATTTTATGAATTTCAGTTGAGTTAACTATTGATCTATCTTAATTGCTGTTTGATGTGTAGGTCGCGAAAACCGAACAATATAAAAGAAAAAACTATAGCAAATAATATAAAAACATTGCATTAGCTTCATTGATTGCGCCGTAATTCTCTCTGTATCTCCGCAATCTCTTTTTTTTTTTAAATAATGAAGCTCTATCTATACGTTCAATGCTTATTTGTACATAAAACTACAAACAACCATCACACAAAAGGTTATCTATACTAATAAATACACCCTATCTCCGCTTTACTTAGAATTGCTTGATACAAAGGTCACGTTTCTTTTAACGGGAGTGTAGAAACGGCAACCGTTATTTTCTAAAGGTAAGTGTTATTAATATTTGGTGTTGTTCCGTTTGTTTCTCTTTTGATCAATTGTAATAATTTGTTTCGAAATTGAACATTGCGTATTGCTTTTAGTACCTATTAATATCATGATGCGTCAGCATTTCATACAATAAGGCAATGTGCATGTTATGTCAAATATTTGTGTCATATAATATATTTTTACAATTTTCTAGAACGAAAATTATGTGAGGTTATGAATGAAAAATAAAAGATTTACTTATCATTATAGAGACGGTAAAATATAGAACGTGAAAATGTGTAGCTTAATCCGTAACAAAATATGCACATTCCTTCATTTAAAATATATGAGATATATGCGGTTGGGTATTGTTGAGCAAGTTTGAGAATATTTACAAAACATTTGGTAAAATTGCTTCTGAGTTTAGGAGTATAAAGTGAATTCCTACAAACACGGTGTAACTAATGTAACTTACATCAGATGAATACTACTTCAGATCGTACATGTCAGAATGAGATTCGTAGTATCGCTGCGTGATGATCCTGCCAGAATCCACTACGGGAGTGAGGAGTTCTTCTGAGGGGACTTGGATCCTGATTCTGTTGTCTGCTGGGAGGTTGGTGCCGTTAGACGCGTAGAAGCTGAGACCTAGCGAGGACGGTTTGTGGTGATCTTCGGTGTAGCGGTACTTGCTCGACGTTATGGGGTGCAGATGAGACGGGCTGGCTGCCAGGGGGTTGTAGGTCACGTGGATGCGAACTACGTCGTCAGAGAGAGGGGATACGGAAGGGGGGTGCGGGGTGGCGCGCGGGGTGGAGTGCGCTGTCGACGGCGCTCGTTGTATGCTCAGGCCGCAAATGCCGGAACTGGAATATAGCAACATTTAAATTAAGAACTTGCTAAAAGTGTTCTGATTTCATGCGCCCTGACCAAGCGTAAAGCAAGCTATGCAGATAACACATATTCGACTCGGCTCTTAATTCACAACACCGGGTCTCAACATTAAATACAAAGGCAAGAAGCTTTCGGCCGCGTACACAACCAATGTTCGCAACTGGTTACCTATGAGGAGGTTTTCCCCTTCGTTGGCAACTATTTGCAATGGAAGAGTATTTTTTATACATCCATCCATCAATCGGCCATAAGAAGTCCACTGCTGGACATAGGCCTCCCCTATGGATCTCCAATAAGACCGGTTGGAAGCAGCTTGCTTCCAGCGCAATCCTGCGGTCTTAACGAGGTCATCCGTCCACCTTGTGGGTGGACGTCCTACGCTGCGCTTGCCGGTACGCGGTCTCCACTCGAGAACTTTTCGACCCCATCGGCCATCAGTCCGCCCTATGTGCCCTGTCCATTGCCATTTCAACTTGCCAATCCGTTGGGCTATGTCGGTAACTTTGGTTCTTCTACGGATCTCCTGATTTCTGATTCGATCTCGCAGAGAGACTCCGAGCATAGCCCTCTCCATAGCTCGTTGGGCTACTTGGAGCTTACTAATAAGGCCCATAGTGAGAGACCATTTTTTATACGAAGGAGAAAAACTCCTCATAGTCAACTAAAAAAAAGTTGCGAACATTGCGTACTCAGCCGAAAGCAGACAGACAACGAATAAACGTTTTGTGGAGGGACATTCGGGAAAACACCCCGAGCCGGGTTGTAGCATTTGGCCAAGTCAAACTGTGTAACGGTAGTTTTAAAATTATAGAGCAGGCAATAAAATCACGACTTTTTTATCGGGAATCAGTTGTCATTGATCATGAACTCGCCTGATGGTAAACGACGTTGTAGTCGAAGATGAAGCAAGCAGGCTTAGAAGATCCCTACATACTACAATCTTGGAAAAGTTAATAGACTGGTTTGCTGGAATAGACAGAATAACGACTTCACTGACATTAAAAAAGTTTAGTATATAAAATTATGATATTACTCTTTACAATGCAATGAAGTTAACTCAGCCTTATTAATATAACTATTGGAAATCACATCAAACTATGGTGTTTATCAATTATGGTGGCTGCTACAAGCTGCGCAAAATTCCACCTCTCACTCACGTTAACCGATAAATGTGCTACTGCGCAAGTGCACAGCGACTCGCCTCGTGTTCCGAGCCGCCATTAAGTTTGAATCGTATGATACAGGCATTCAACAAGATATCAAGCAATTTCGCCAAATACGCGGTAAAATTAGAGGATAAAGCAACTGCGGAGACAAAGCATTCACCAATGGTGTACCTATAAGAAGCAATACTCGTGTTATATTGAAAGTACGTGAAGTGGGCGACTTTAAGATGTATTTTGAGAAATGCTTGTTCACTTGGATTGTCTAAAATGCAAAAGCTATAGAGGTTAGTAGCCTATGGACTCTTTATTAATAGATACTCTATATCGATTAATCAATAGCACATAGCATACAGGTGAACGAATTTAAATTTGATTTATTAATTTAAGTTTGTTCACTCCGATAAGAGTAATTAATGAGATATAGCCACCACCAATCAACATCGATCAATGTTTCACATTTTACCTCAGCTTTCAAACAACAAAATGCATTAAAATCTAGGGAGCTACGATGCCACAGCAACAGACACATGTCCAGTTTATAGCAAACCATTTTTTCACGGAGCACAACGCCCCTTTTTTCGCCGGGACTGGTCATTTAACACATAATTTAAAGGTAGCTCAACCTGTAGCATGCCTAATGCGGACTTTTTCAGACGTCTCGTTTGGTATTTTTTTATAATACTTTTTTATAATTACAATCAATATTAATTTAAAACTAGAATCTTACTAGTGAAAACAATCAAGATACCTATATCATTATTGTCATTAACTTTGGAAAAATGGAGTAAAATAATTGAAAATGTATTTCAAAAATGCCTCGATCCTCTCCTTATAAAAGCTCCGGGGCTTTGCTATTATATATAAGGCAATATAGGTTGTGTTTTTGGAAAATACGGCAGGCTTTTAATAATATACGGCAATTTCAGACTGTCTTAGCACTTATTGGGGGACCCCTCCCTCTAGGATTTGCGATTTTGACAAGCGTATACGGCAAATTTTCCCCAAATTAGCCCAAATTTGGAAATTCGAAAGTGGAGATAGGGCAGTCAAGATTTTTTTTATAATAACACTGCTCCAGCGCCTGGGCACAGCATTACAAATATTGTAATTTCAGCTGCCGCTAGCCAAAAACGTCTTGGTGCATAGTAATGTATAACCATTAGCATTTTTTCAGTTATTGTTTGAAATAAATTTGATGTTTACTATCTAGGTAGATACTCTATAATTTAAAATCGCATCTGCCTTGCCCGGATAAACCTAGACTAGATTTATATGGCAATTATTTGTCATTGTATTTTTAAATTATATGTCTTTTTAAACTTTCTTCATTTGAACACATTACTCTTATTGTACAGGACTTTCGCGAGATAAAATACCTCTTTGGCTTCAAATGGAAATGGAAGTCGATGGAATTATTATCAAAGAGTGTTTTTGTCTTTATGGCTTTTGTGTAATCACAAGTGTAAGCTAATTATTGTTTTTTTTTTTTTTGTTAATAGCAATTCTTAAACTATAATGAGTTTCGTATACGTCGCGTCACGTAAATAGAACGCTGAACCTGCGCACAAGGAAATTGAACTCCTATTGCGCACGCAATAGCCATTAAATTTCCTTGCTACAGTTAAAACTCCGTACTAGGAGACTTAACTCCTATTATCTTTACAATAGGAGTTAAATTTCCTTGTGCGCAGCTTGACACTCCAGCGTTCTTTTTACATGACGAGACCTGTATCTGATTAACCGAATTGGGACAAGAGCCGCAAAATCAAAGTAGGAATACCAAACGCGACGCCGCCGCTTCTACCAAAAACATCTCACCCATCTGACCCAGTGCCGTCGTCGGAGACGTTGCTGTGGTCGTCGAGGGAGTTGTCCGGCGCGTGGGAGCGGCCGCTGGAGAAGACGCTCAGGTCTGCTGTACTGGTTACACTGGTGTCGGCCAGCGAGCGCCGCGAACCCAGCGCGGACACCGAGTCGTCGCACCGAACCCCACCCGCCACTCCGCTGTGCTCTGCACCACACCCGCCAACACATTAAAACACAATGTAAAAAAAACTCGGCTTTTTTTTACCCAGCTTAAAACCCGATTACACCTACCGAGTCCAGTAGCGAATCAGTGCTCTCGGCCGAGCGCTCGGTATATGTAAACACATATGGGAGGGAGAGAGTCACTCAGTATGCTAAAGTTTGACTGCCTCGGTGGCCTAATGTTTAGTGACCCTCACTCCTGGGCCAAAGAGGCGTGGGTTCGATTCCCACCTAGGACAAGCATTTATGTCATGAACTTGGGTGTTTGCTGTGTCTGTATGTTATTATCTAAATAAGTAAGGTTTCAAAAATATTTATATGTAGTATATCAGTCTCTGGCAGCCATTTTTTTGCTTAATTTAGGGTCAGAGACCGTGTGTATTATGTCCCCTACTATTTATTATTTAATAAATAATGCACAGTATTTATTGGAATCGGCTTAAATTCGCAATCATGTCAAAATCATATACAACAGACTACGATTATACCTATTGTATATTATATATGTAGTCGGGTTGTGGCGATTAGCTGAGTCAAACTATGTAGTAGTAGGTACTAAAATTATGGAACAGGCTATAATTAAAGACTTTTCATCTCGAGTAAGTCCGCGTGTGACCTACACCAAATGGAGAACCGTTGGCACACGCAAAAGTTGTCGCGATTATCTGTTCACGTTATGTCAGCAACGCAATGATTTGTACGGATGTTGTTATATCTACTCATATAGAGAGATCTACCGGTGGAGAGTTGACGCCGACATTAAATGAAATCACATATGTATTTGGCATTCTGTCTTAAAGGCTTCGACATACCTTGAATTTAAAAAATACTGTTTACTTAGTTATGAACAAATATCTAAAACATCATTAGTATACGTACATATAAGAAAGTAAGGACGACTTAAAAGGACTATATATAACTATGGTAAACCTACATATTTTTTCTTAAAAATTACCGAAAACTTTCTTTTCTACATCAATAAACGTACCATAACCTGTCTTACGCTACTAAAACCAATAAATTATTCGAAGCATCGCCGACGACAACCGAGAGTATTATCTTAGTCTTATACTCGTATAAGCCACTTTTTACTATTCTACTCATTAGATTTCAAACTATTCGCCTATATTTTAGCCTGTTATTAAAATATATCCATATTCCGTTGGCCTATGCATAAAATTCATTTTAACGGCATAAAGTAGCATTAAGTATGTAATTATGACAAATTAATGCTCTGTATTTAGCATTAAATATCTAAACCGGTTCTTTGTTCCGCAGTTACTTTTTACGGTAGTTACATGCACGTCTTAGATCACCTAGACAGGTTTTACTGAGCATTTTTTTATCATAATTATTGTCTACTTAAAATATATTCAAACGTAAATAAACTCAAACTTTACATCTAGTTAACTTCTAAACTAAAATTATTTAGAAAGCTTAATCTAACTCAAGCAAGACACAAGCATCAAAAACCGATCGCTAAAAATAACTAAAAGAGGTGGTACTTACCCGGTATTTTCTTCACCAACACACATTTTCAAGCTCAATCAACATAATGCCACCAAAATCACATGCTCGAGCATTTTGTACAAGAAACATAAACCTCTGCTCATAATATAAAAACAAAATTTAATCGTGTTTCTTATTTATTGCATAACTATTTATTTACAGAGTATGTACATGTACGAGTACAACTTGGATCAAAGTTGTTTTAACTTTCTAGCTCTAGAAGTGTTGGCGAGGATGAGGTAGCTTGTGCGAGAGTTGGCTTCGCAGCACCTGGGGACTTGGAGCAGGCCAGGGGAAGGAGGATCGAGGTGGAGGTCGACTGAGGCATGGGAGTTACGCAGGGCCACACCCACGGGAATATCTAGACAACATCCCAACATCTCAACAGACATCATAAATTGAATCAAACTGAAATCGGACCAACTAGTTACTGGTGTAATAAATGCTAAATTCTTGTGACAACTAAACTATAAAGCGGCGATAAGATAAAATGTACTGTGCTCGTCGTCTACGTAATGTGATGCAATGGAACTAAACGTACCATGTACGCCTGTTTTGTTATGTCAAATCGTATTTTATGTTACTGGTGTTCGTCAAGGCATCACAGGAGGCAAAACTAAAAATAAAATTAAAAATTACTCGTTACGCAAAATCCACGATTTAGCAATTAGGTGACAAAGAAAAAAATAATGTGCATCAATCAATTAGTACGATTTTATTAATATATTCTCCCATATTCAATTGACTGAACTCAGGGCATTGATTGTAATAGACATTTCTTAAATACTTATTAACTCTTAAGGCTATGAGCTAAAAACGACTCAACATAAATAATATGATGGGGGTGGGTTTATGCAATAAATTAACAGTTTAACAACGAAAAACACATTTAAACACGAGCAGAGATTCGTTTCGATTGCTTACCATATATTTAAATCTAGGAACGAGAGAGTGAAAGGATTAATTTCTCCCACAGTCTTAAATATGTGTGTTAATTATAAATACGAAGAAAATGTTACGCTAATATTAGGCATGAAAAGGAAAGGCCAAGATAGTTTAAACGACGACAAAAGCTAATGATGCATTTGAAGATTAGAGGAGGTCTATTTAGGGCGTGCAATTGATACAGTTAAATTTAATTTGGTGTCTGACAAGCTAGTATCTTATAGGGAAATCATTATAGCATAATATAATGTGCAAAGCACCGACAGAATTATCGTTATCATTTCAGCATTAGCACTTTAGGACGTCCGTCGACCACCCTCCCAATAAATATCGATTAGGACTGATTATGACCGGGTTGCACCTAGAACAATCCTGCGAATGTGATTAGTTCGTCTGGACACCTTGGTTACAGATTGAAAAATTAAAAACACATGTAAAATGTTTCTGTTAGACATATGCCACTTTGAGCTTCAAAATTGTATTTAGAAACGTCAAGGTCATGTTTGTCTAAAAACTGTAAAACACTGTTATAAGTGTCAATAAATTGTGTTAGATATGGTTCAGCATAAAATGTAACCTCCTCAAACCTTACGAGCACGCGTGTTAATGCAGACCTCTCCTTGGTTAATTATGACATAAACCCACCGCCATACCAAAACATGCTGGTGCAGGAACTTGACTACATTCCGTAAGAGTAAATTACAAGAATCAGAAAAACGTATTTTCACGTCAAGCTCAATCGTGCCGTAGGTCATACAATAGGCACTAATCACACAAACAAGCGACAGCTTAAAGACGCGGTTCCACCAAAGTGTTTGCCACATTTGCTGACATTTGTACAGAAACAGTGGACAAACTTGAGTTGTAGATGTTTTTGTCCGACTCCCCTTAAAAAACATTTCTGTTCAACAGTGAGCCGCAATCGGCAATTCCGGTGGAACTGCGCCATAAGGTTTTGGCGCTATTTCAAAGTCACAGCTGAGACAAAAATGCATTGTTTGAACCATTACAAGCAAAGTGAAGTGCAAAGGAATTCGCAGGAGACGGGAAAATGCGCCTCCTCTCATTCCATTTCAATCGAAATGAAAGAGGCAACGCATTAGCTTGAGTTTAGTAATTTTGATGTTTCAGAGTACACACGGTATGAAAAAATCAAACTACAAATGCAACGAAAGGCGCCAAAACGACGCTGCCGTTCAAAGTTTGTTATTTTCATAGTATTGTTTTTTTAAAGGAACCTCAACAATGTTTTTTTGTCTCCGTAGCCACTTTAATTTATTAGCGGGGGGCCCTTAACACATGTAAACTTTACCGCAATGATATTTCCGCCGTCAGCGAAATTTAGAATTTTGCTGTTGAAGTTAGCAGATAAGCCAAGTCTTTCTTGATATCTTTTCTGTGTCTATATTCTGACACAGTTTTACTGACAACGCGACGAATTACAGAATGGACTAAACAACGAAAATGACGTTGAGCCCAGTATATCAGAAACGGAAACATCACCGGTATGGGTTTACGCGAAAAAAATAATTTTAACTTAATGTGTAATCAGATAAATGTAGGTTGGACAAATGTACATTCAAATTATTCAGAATTCAGATTATTTAAACCTGGATGAAACTACTCATAATACCGCGTTTTTAAACTTATAGAGCAAGCAGCGGCAACCTTTTGTGTATGAAAATGTATTACTCTGATACCTAGTAAGATTTAAAACGCGGATTTTAACCTTAGAATTGGTTGAGAAATTCGGACAGACTGATGTATTGTCACTTACAACATTTTAGTCCCTCTTTCATCACGATGCGCACATAAGACTCCTAGTCTCGGAGACTTGTAGCAAGGAGAATTTCACATAAAGGACACGTCGACAAAATGTATGGAGGCTGGTATAATAATAATATAATCAAAAACACAGCACTCGTTATATCTCGATAAAGTAGGTACTTATATTATTCAGAATCTATTACATCATTCAAAATATAATAAGAGTCCACCGTATTTTTTTAATTAATTTTGAATTAATAAGGATAAATATGTAAATATATTTGGCACACTAGGTTTTTATCTCTGGTAACTCTGTCTAAACCACTTTTAAATTGTTAAATAAAAACATTTTTATCAATTGCACTCAATTCTTAGTGATTTTCTTGATAAATTGTTCTAACTGGGCAAACTAGTTACTTATGCATTTTATATTTTTAGCAAATATGAGATTAATGTGGAAAAATCGGGTAATTTTTAGCAAATATGAGATTAATGTGGAAAAATCGGGTAATAGTACAAGTAAATGATCGGCAGAAGCGCATTATTGTTATTCCTAAAACAAAACAATTGTAAGTTGTATTTCCATTTCTCATACAATTTATTTTTCACATTTAAACGAAACGGAGGGCTCATAAAAATGAATTATATACATATTTTTTAAAAGCCCATAAAATAATATTTTAAATGATGTATATATCATCTTGGTTAGATTTATCTGAGTAATACGATATACCACTTGTGGACGTCTCTTTTAAATGGATACTCACACACTACGATGCCGGTAGATTTATGTGAACTAAGTTCCGCGGCGGCTAGTCTCCGCGACTAAAATCTTAAGTGTGTGTACAAGTGTGTATCGTAATGAGAAATGGACTTTTGTCATTACGAATAAGTAACATGTTGTTAACTATCATACGAAGGCTAAGTTCGTTTTTAGTTTTTAACTAACTAGAAACTCGAACTAATTTAGTTCAAATTTTATTTTTTGCGCGGTTACAGTGTTCTCAGACAGGGGCGGACGAGCGGAAATGCGGACGCGGAGCAGGGCGTTATTTCACGTGTAATATTAGCGTTTGTAAGAAAACTGTCACACAAACAGGCAAAGTTGAAGCGGCTCGTCTTTTCGTCTACCACTGTAGAGATATAGTTCCTTCTTCTTATTTTGATAAACTTATTTAAGTATACCGCGAAATGAAGTCCCTGGTAGATCGAGACATGTCCTATCACAAAGATCTGTGTCTACCACCCTTTTTCGCTCGTCCTCCTCGGTCTATAGTGAACTCGAATGAGTTTAAACTCGTAGCCAGACATTTAGAATAAAGGTGTATGCTCAACACATATCTAGTGCAATTACAACGTAAATGAAGAATTTGTACAAATGTCAGGATAATACCATGCGGTGGGATTGAAAATTAATGATAACTGAAAATGATTTGAACATAAATTTCTTTACAGTATGTAATTAGCTTTACCACTATAAAATGTGATTTGAGCGCTGATTCGTTACTTTCTATTCTAATAGGGATTTCCATGTTCTCAATGTCACGTATTTGATTCCATATTGTTTACATAAAGTGGGAACGTTATAGAAATTTGTCTCTTCTATGCGAATTAATATACCTGTAAGAATTCGGATATAGAGAAATCAGCTATTTATGTAATAGCACAGTAGGGTAACAATTGGATTTTGTATACAGCCATCTTTACAGTACCCAGCTATTTAAAAGACACAACGCGGGGACAAGAGACATAATATCCACTTATATATAGCGTTTTCTCAGCATACCGTTGACAAGAGCGAAACGTCTTAGGCTAGTTGAAAATATTTTTTTAATGTCCTCTTGTAACAGCTAACTATAAACAGAGCCGATTATAAAAATAAATCAACTTAGAAATAACGAAGTTACAAGCATATTTATTTTCTTGCTAGACAAAGAGTGCAGTATAGCAGGCTATGACGACACTGCTCGTAAGTGTCATGCATTCGCCTTACTATGTTATACTTTGTGGGAAAGGGACAAGGCATCCCCTCTTTATCCCTACCAAAATCTTTACTGAACTTGATTAGCCAATAGTAATTATTTTTCAGTTTATGGTTCATAATTAATTGCACAATTCACTAATCCTAATACTTTTAATTAATTCAATACCAGTCAACTACCCTAATCTTGTACCGCTCTAAACAATCAATGATGGCCAGAAGCAGCTTCTTAGTTCCTCTTACCCATCAATTTATCTTTTTTTTTCCGACGATCAAAATAAAGAAACTGCATACGTTTATAAAATTGTACATAAACATAATGAAACCAACGTGTCTGAGAACATAGAAAGCCTAAATATCTACACTGTAGTAAGCGTATGCATGCCATTGTAAATTATTTCCCTATCTATGCATTTTCCATACTACTTATTAAAATAATAATTCGATTATTCACGTACTCTATACACGAATATTAATACGTATACAATCCACTCACGCTTGCAAATTAATTTTGGCAGAATTGGCAAAATATAATACCATATTGGTTTTATAATCATAAATCGATACAACTATTGACAAGTACACGTAATAGACATGTACTGTTACTACCTAACATTCATATTACACCTGGAACCCATTAATTTGTGATATTCTAATGGTGAAACAGTTTCTATATGATTGGCATGATTTGTACTCTATAACAAATATAAAATAAGAGGTTACTAAAGTCGGCTAAATCATTAGCGTAATTGAATTTTTTTGGACATTTAACAGCCCAAATACGAGAATTAAAAAAATGTTTACTTTATTCTCTCCATAAAAATTACCTTTATCTTTGAAATTCTTCCTCATATCATCCTCATGTCAAAGCGCTGATATAGCCGACGATCATTTATATCCCTCTTAAATTACTCTAGCAAATTACGAGTACCTATTAAGTAACTAGAAATACTGGCGGTGTAATTCAGAGACGTCTAACCTTCTGCTTTAGCTAAACATCCCTAATTCTTACATCGCTTTCATTTGTGACAATTTCTTTAAGGAAAATGAACAGCGAAAAGGTACAAAAATGTACCTTTTCAAATGGACTCCGTACTCAACATACCTAATATCAAAAAGTTTGGAAAACAATATATTATGTTAGACACATAATGCTTATAGAATAATCTAATGTTCAGATCATATAACGTCATATTTAACTTATAAAGCTGACTTTATAAGCTAAAATATGACGTTTAAACAAAAAGAGAAGACCGCTACCCTGAAGCAAATACGGTACAACCAATAAATAAGTGTTTTCAGTAGATTAAACGTTTCTGAATATTTAATAAGATCGAGAAGCAGAATCAAAAGTAATGCCAAATATTTGTAATGTTTCGCGAGTTTGGTCACACCACTTGACAGGTATGTGTTCACATCAAAATTCCATGCATTTTAACACTTCAGTGAGTACATAGCATGCAAAAATATGGTCACTGTTAATTAGGCCCATGTAACATTGTTCAGGGTTAGATCCTTAGGTATGTGACACACATGTAACGTAAAAAATTTAAACTTGTGTAGAGATGTCTTGAGAACGCTGTAGATATTTATAATTTAACTATATTTCAATGCCAGTTTTAGATGATTTTGTGGGAATTCTGGAGCGTCTCAAAAAAATTCCAATACTACTGACGTCATTACAGAACCTTAAATGAACTTTGGTAGAATTTGGTGAAAAACTTGCTATCCAAAGACGTCGTCGAGTTGCGAAATGAAACTAGTAGTCGCAATTTTTAAAACCGTTTACGCAACGAACAGGACACGGTCCGGCTTGGCGTCAACTCTTGTGTAGACACATAACTTTACATGTGTGTCACGACTAAGGCCTTGCCCGTGTGAGAGCAGCGCGACGAGCGGAGCGAGCATCAATAAATTTTATTTTGTGATACCTACCTAATTTTTTTTAATTATCTTTGTACGCGAACCCTGATTTATTGAAATTGTTGAATAATGTCACTCGCATAAAACATGGGGAGTAATCATTGCATTGCCCGCCTTGCTAGCATGCGATACGAATGATTAATGTCATTAGAAAGCAACTAAACATCTAAACCAAGGAAGTTGATTACCATTTAAATATTTGAGAATATTTTCGGTATTTTTACAGTAAACTTTGCAACAAACTTGAACTGTTTTAGCTTCCACTAGGATTTACATTTTACACTAACTTCAATGATAAAACATTTCTGGACATTTTCATATCCTATCAAATACCATCTATGTTGGTCCAATGGTGGTTGGTTGGTTGGTTATAACTACTAGGTCAAAATAAACCAACATAATGTTACCGTCTCTTTTTATCACTATTCAATGAAACGAGACAGAACATTGCGATCTATTGGCTAGTTGATCTGCAGTGTTATTAGTAACTTACGAACAAATTTCTAATGGAAGGTGACTTCAGTACATCAATGTGTACATAAGTTTAACTATGGGACCAACTCTAAAAACACAAAATAAAATCATATGTTCTATACAATAATGTTCATCAACTTCAACAAAATGTGTAGATCAGCTGTCATTTCTTTCGCGCTTTAAAGGTTTGGTCCCATAAGAAAACTTGTTCATCTTGTTATAAAGCCGCCTTTAAAAGGTAGCGCATAACTTACCAGTGACCCTAGTGTATACTTGTTACGGCTAAAAGATGAAACGCTGTTAAGGACCGGAAACTTCTTGGCGGCTATGAGGTTAGCTACAAATTACGCACAGCTGTTATATGAGCTTCAGCCAGGACAGCCAGGATTGGATTTTGCGCAGCTTGTATCTTACTCCACATTCGTCAAGAAGTTGATTCGGCCTTTATAAATACTTTTTAGCACATCGGCTTTTGGCCGTAACATATCAATAAACCAGAGACAGATAACAGGTGAATTAGAGTGAGACAGTCGCTCCGCTGGTCTACGCCGCTGCTCTCAGTGACCGAAAGAATTTATAAATGTGTAAAGTGATCTGAGCCAAAGGTCTCGTCGGAGCTGGTTCGTGATGACAGCGGGGTGCAGTCCAAGTTACCTGATACGGTGTCGCTCTGTGACACACGCAGCTCTTGCAGCTCCAGCGCCGTCTTCTCTTGCCTGAAAATAAAATTATATTATTGACTAGATGACCCGGTGAACTTCATCTCACTAACTGTCAACTGTCAATGAAAACGTTATGTATGGGAAAATGAAATTAATGTTTTTATTATTTTTCTCGCAACTGTTATAAATTTTCTCACTGTTTAAACCTTCTCTTCTTGTTTAAAACTTCCACCAATATTTCAAGGCCAAAATTAGCTAAATTAGATCAGGGTAGATAATTTTTAAAACAAAAAATATAGGTGGACGAAACCCATGAAAATACCGTTTTATAACTTTTAACTCGTCCTCTCTTAACCTTCCCGACCTCAGATCACCCTATATTCTCTTACTTTTTCAATGAGTTCCATCCTACTATTATTTCATTTCACTTTTACCATTTTCCAAAGCTTCTGCACTGGTCTAAATCGTTCAGCCGTTCTCGAGTTTTAGCGAAACTAACAACCACGATTAATTTTTATATGTATATGTATACCATTTTTGATTATGTTTGATTTTTCAAAAACAAGTCAGCCGATTTTGATAAAATTTAAATGGGACCACAACATATATGATCTACCTAACCAAAAAAAAAAATTCATCAAAATCTGTTCATGCCCGCGCTGGGCCTCACGGCGTAGGGCAGCGTCCCCCGGGTGGCGGATGGGGGAACGGTCGGTAGTACAGCCTAGCTAGCTACCGGCTAGGTCCGATGGACCCGCTGACCAAAGTAGGATGTGGTCCTCCGGCATTTTGGGGGTTGTGCGGCGGGTTAACACCCCTCCCACGTAAAAAATTCAACGTTACGAAACCGATACTAAGAAATAAACGATCTGATTCTAACAAACACGACCACCGGCTTGGCTTAACGGACTCTCGATTTGCCTCATGGAATGTTAGAAGTTTATATAGGCCCGGGGCCTTATACGAAGTGATGAATGAAATGAAAAGATATAAAATAGGCATTGCAGCACTACAAGAAGTGAGATGGCCGGGTAGTGGCGAATGTCCCTTAGATAATGGAAGCATTTTGTTTTATAGTGGCAATAGTAAAAACAAACACATCCTCGGTACAGGCTTTTTAATAGACAAAACTTTCTTGGGAAGTGTTATAAGATTTGACCCAATATCCGATCGAATTAGCGTATTACGCATTAAAAGTAAATTCTACAACATATCAGTGGTTAATGTACATGCACCCACTGAGGTATCCGATGACAGCGACAAAGATGACTTTTATGAAGAGCTCGAGTCAGTATACGATCAGCTACCCGAGTACGATATGAAAGTTCTGCTGGGGGATTTAAATGCCCAAATAGGTAAAGAGGAAATATTTTTGCCGACCATAGGCAGACACAGCAAGCATGAAAAATCTAACGATAATGGCGTGAGACTGATCAGCTTTGCAGCCTCTAAAAGCATGGTCGTAAGAAGCACAATGTTTCCTCATAAAAACATCCACAAGGGTACGTGGAAGCACCCTGATGGCAGGACAGTTAATCAAATAGATCACGTAATAGTTGACAGAAGACATATGAAAAGCATAGAAGATGTCAGAACATACCGTGGAGCAGACTGCGACAGCGACCACTACATGATTGTTGTTGAAATTAAAATCAAAATCAAGTTACATAGCAAAACATTTAAAGCAAGGGAACCAGGAATTAATATAGATAAACTTAAAATAGAAGACATACGGAAAGAATTTCAACTAGAGCTTAGTAACAAGTTTCAAAATTTAGAGGTTGATAGTGATATAGACGGCTCTTGGAGTAGGATAAGGGATACTATAAAAGAAGCAGGATTAAAAGTACTTGGTAAAAAAAACAAAAAGAAGCGTAGTAAATGGTGGACAGAAGACTGTGCTAAGATAGTTGAAGAGAGAAGAAAGTACAAGATTCTTTCAGACCAAGACAGTGAGTGGAAACAGAAACATAAAGAAATTCGTGTTGAAGCTAAAAACGCAATAAGATTTGCCAAACGAGACAACATGGAGAAAATTGTTCGAAACATAGAAACTCTTATTGCGTCCAAAGAATCAAGAAAATTCTATCAAGAAGTAAATTCATTTAAAAAAGGTTACCAACCTAACATTCAAGTACTAGAAGATGAATCAGGCAACCTTGTTACGGATACACTTGAAATAAAGAAAATGTGGAGACAATATTTCAGTGATCTGCTTAACTGCCCACCTTTTGCTGAGAAAATCCAGGACAATATTCAAGAAGCAAATGAAGAAAATGTGGAACCACTGAGTTTTGAGGAAGTGTGGCAAGCCATCATGAAGCTTAAAAACAACAAAGCACCGGGCATTGATGCGCTACCTTCTGAATTATTTAAATGCAGTGGAGGAATCGCGCAATCAAAGCTTTTTGAATTACTTTTGCTTATCTGGAATAACGAACAACTACCTCAGCAGTGGAACACTGGAATTGTGTGCCCTATTCACAAAAAGGGATCTAGGAAAAAATGTGCTAATTACCGCGGAATAGCATTGCTGCCAACTGCATATAAAATACTTTCCTACGTTATACTAAAAAGACTCGAACCCTATGCTGAGACTGTTATCGGTGATTACCAGTGTGGATTTCGACGCAACCGTAGCACAGTTGATCAAATTTTCTTGCTGAAGCAACTGATGGAGAAAAAATGGGAATATGCAGGAGGCATTCATTCACTTTTTGTAGATTTTGCAAAAGCTTATGACAGTGTGGATAGAGACTCCTTATATACTATCCTTAAAATATTCAAAATACCTACAAAATTAATTAAGATGATTAAAGCTTGCACACAACACAGTAAATTGGTAGTAAAAGTTGGCTTAGAATTGACGGATGAATTTGATGTTGTATCTGGTCTGAAACAGGGGGATGCCCTGTCACCTATACTGTTTAATTTTGCTCTGGAATATGTCATTAGACAAGTGCTAGCATTGGACGCTGGAGTACAAATGAATGGACAGCACAAGGTGATAGGGTATGCAGATGATTTAGCTTTGTTAGGGGAGAGAAAGGAAGAAGTGTCAGAGGCTGCTAACATCCTGGAAGTAGAAGCAAAGAAGGTCGGCCTACAAATCAACCAGGACAAAACCGAGTACCTGCACATGCGCCGTTTCAAGAATACCAGACAAGCCAGAGCCGATCTCACAGTTGGCAATAATACATATAGGGGCACAGCTAAATTTAAATACCTTGGCTGCACTGTCACAGATACTAATACGAGGGAAGATGAAATCGAGACGCGAATTCAAAATACCCTACGCTGTAGTGCAGCCCTCCATAAGATCTTAGTGTCCAGGCTTCTCAGCAGAAGTACAAAAGTCCGCATTTATAAAACAGTCATTCGACCTATACTCATGTATGGCTGTGAAACCTGGACATTAACTCAAAAGGAGGAAAATAAGCTGTTAGTGGCGGAACGCAAGGTACTAAGGAAAATACTGGGACCTACTCGGCGCGAAGATGGCAGTCTGAGGATTCGCAAAAACCAAGAAGTAGAGGAGCTGGTGGCGGAGCCCAATATTATTGGTGAGATAAAATCCCATAGGCTCCGCTGGCTCGGCCACTTGGAAAGAATGGGAGAGGATCGTGCCGTAAAAAGGGCTTACTTGGGACTGCCGAAGGGCCGAAGGCCCGTTGGCCGTCCAAAGTACAGGTGGAAAGATGAAGTGGAAAAAGATCTTCGCAAGCTCGGGATTGATGTCTGGCAGGAACTTGTCCAAGACAGAGAAGAGTGGCGACACGTAGTA
Organism: Hypomecis atomaria; assembly: GCA_964007245.1. Classification (NCBI taxonomy): domain Eukaryota; kingdom Metazoa; phylum Arthropoda; class Insecta; order Lepidoptera; family Geometridae; genus Hypomecis; species Hypomecis atomaria. The sequence goes on from OZ023280.1 coordinate 18,514,449, forward strand.
TCGGAGGCCAAGACACAATTTGGGTCGCTGCGCCAACATAGTAGTAGTAAAATCTGTTCATAATTGACGGAGTGATCGCGTAACATACATACAAAAAAAAAAACATTGAAGCCTTTTTGAAGTCGGTTAAAAATAACAAAAATACAACGTCACATATAGAACTTACTACTTATCTACATTATAGGAAACCCCTGAAATCGCAAAAAAACAGCTATTTTACGTTTATTAATTCATGAAAAATAAATCGCGATTTCTAGGATCGTCCCGTAGTGAATCTTGTTCATAATGATGTATTTAATGTGAGATTTTAATATTACTGGGTTTTACTAAACACAACATTGTATATTGCGTCTCCTATCGACAGAGTGGAATGATGATAACATGTCGCATATCAAGTTTCAAATAGGTTACAACGACAGGTGTCAACGGCAGATTAAGATCATCAGGTCATCGCAATCATAGTTTGATATCTGTCACTTTGACATTTAGGTAGCTCACATAGGCATAGTTGGTGCTACAAACTAGTGGGGGTTCTATTTGAGCATAATGCATTAATTTTTTCATTGACGCCAATGAGCAAACATATCAAATTTAGAATTTAGTCCTTAAAACGGTATAAAATATGTGTAATAACTTACCTGAGTATAACATTCGCCCGCGCCTGTTTCTCAGTCTCGGAGAAGTTTTCCGCTCGCTGCCCTATCTTAGACTTTTTATCAGGTTCCACGAAGATGCCGAGCTTGCGTTTGGGCAGCTCGGTCGGCGGCGGAGGCCCCGGGTAGTCCAGCTTCGCCCGCTTCAGCTCTTCCATCGAACGCTCCAAGTGATATATCACTACATCATCCTCGTAACCGAAATCTTTGTGAAGCTTAACCTGCAGACCAATAAAAAGATCAGGTATCTTCCAAGCAAACAATATGAACACCCCGTGTGAAAAGTAACAGTACCTGAATATAATTAACAATAAGATCCATGTCATTCAGTTTCATTATAGCTTTTTTATGTAGCTTGAGTATTGTGTAGGCCATCGCAGTGATCACTCGCTCGCCGTCTAATAGATATATATCCCATACTCTCAAGCAAAGGCTGAAAGGCACTCGCTCGACGAAACAGACGAAGAACCATTTCAGCGAATACAGGATTGCATCCAAACCAAACTTATCGAAGTGAATTTTTAATTTCGGCATGAATTTTGTGAGTATCTTATCGTGGTGCTCGAGAAATCTTGTCAGTTTCGGGAACCCTTCTATATAAAGTCCATGCATCACGTACTTTTTGTCGGATAACAATATGGCGAGAGCCCAGAACGCGTCTTCTTCGTCCATGTACATGAGCAGGACACCCGCTAGGCCAGACATGCCCTGGCAGTACCCCACCTCGGAGTTATACATGCTGTATGCACAGAGGACGTTGAACAGCGAACATTGTTTTTCGGAATACCGTTCTCTGTAAAATTGGTGTTCACGGAACTGCCTGTTGACATCCGAATCGATCTGCCTGACGTCAGTAGACCACTGCTTCGCGAGCCTCAGCATCTCGGCAAACTTGCCGGGGTTCTCTGATTTCATTCGATTCACGTCGAGCAGTTTGCACCATACTTTTATACGGAGCGAGTTTGGAATGCCTTTGTATATCCGTCGGTGGATTTTTTCTCGAGTGCCGGGCACGTCCCACGAGCCCAGCATTTTGACCCATTTCTTTTCTCTTTCGACTTCGATGTTGATCTTCTGCGGCGCCGTCTTTTGCGGCAGCCGCTCGTCATGTATGAAGCCATATCTGTAATGTACACACTTTACTTTAAGCAACTTCATTATTCACCTCTGCAAATATTACAATCTAATTACGGTACCTCATTGAACAAGACATCGAGTTATTCTGATGAAATAAATTAAATTAACATAATTCGCAAATGCACATACAACTCAAAAAATGCCAGCAGAGTATGTAGCGATTCATCAACCACGGCAACATTTTAGTAGGTAAGTACATCAATTTCGCGTTTAGGCAAATATTTTAACTAAACAATTTCGTGAAGTTAAGTTTTAGTACGTACATGAAAAAATTGAATGTATGAAACAAACAAATTAAAAACAAATTTTCACGTCTACATAAACGACGCCATAGAGTTTTCGCACATTTCTTAAACAGAAAATAGATTATATTTCCTGTTACGCACACTATTTCCTTGCCAAAATATCATTATCAAATTCGGTATTTCGACATTAAAACTTACCTAAACCAGACTAGCCTTAAATTAAAAAATTAACTCTCCAATCTAAAAGCTTGATTAATATTTTACACTTTTACTTAGCTATTAGTATTGGAGGCAGAGACCCACTTTGGGTCGCTGTGCCAACAAAAATAGATAGATTTACTTATCTAGCTTATAAGAATATCAATATTTTCAAGTACAAAACTATATTAACACTATAAAATAATAGTAATAATAATAAGGGCCCATTCAGACCGAGACGCGAAAGGGCACGAAAATGTTTGAACAGGGCAGCGTTTTGTGGCAAAGTAAAGTTGGTACAAAATCGTTAAGAAACATTTAAACCGCCCAAAACCGTCACACTATACTTCGATACACACACAGGCATACAGGTATTATAATATTATCTTCCTGAAATGTGTACCTTCCTGTATATAGTCAAGAGAGTTCATCCAATATAATCCACGTTGTCGCGTCGTGTCGCTTCTCGGTCTGTGTGAACTGACCCTAACGCTATAATAAGCTCAGGCTTATAATTCCATTTGCATAGGCAGCAATGTATAAAATTCTAATACGAGTAGGTAATTAAAATTAGATATGCATGTTATATATTCCCTCCACAGCAAAAATGTACACAAAGTAATTCAAATATGCTAAGTATTTTAATATTGTGGCAAGATTATTTTGTGACTTTTATACTACAACTTCCAGACTGGAGATTCCGGTTTTTCTGCACTATTTAGTATGTGTTGTAAACTGGTTATTTAATAAAGAGTTGTTTATTAACCTACCACAATTCTTAATAAAACTAACCATTTTTTTCAAAACCAAAAAAAAATTCAATCAAAGACATAATATTCCAGATCTAACAAGAATTTTACAAGTAAAAAAAATGGCACGTAGCTGTTGCTAATTTCTAAGTCGTTCAGGATTTGGTAGTTCAAGATCAAGTTCAAATGCTGATAACCACCAACAAACTAGAAGGTGAAGACAAACCAAAAAATAATTTCCCTTTGAGTCATGTTGATTTGCAGTGTGTTTATTCTGCATAGGTGTCTGCTATTAGGTTTTTTTCAGCCAGATGAAATGTTAGATAAACTGTGCAAGTAGCATAGGTTTGAGTCAGAGCAACATGAAGTGATTATTATTCTAGTACATTTTATCCTCGCACATGTCTCATCTTTAGTAGATATACAGCCTCAAAATTATAGTTAATGAATGAAAAAAATGTTCATTAAGTACAGTTTAATTCATATTATTGAAGTAGGTAGTTATATAAAATTTTAATATTTATTGTACTTAATCATTTTTTAAATTTAATTTTGTAATTATGTATTGAACAAAAAAACCATGACATTTTCATTTATTCTTTCTGACATTTTTTAATTTTGTATTTAATTGTAAAGTAGATAGCTATTTATTTTAATCATTGTTTAAATTCGTTGCTACGTATTATGTATTGTGAAATGACGAGATATATTTAGCGGTACTTTATATTATTGTACAAACTGTTGTATATATAATTTTAGTATTAAGTTCAATACATCAATAAACGATTCTAATTCATTGTTTCTTATTTATCTAACGAATAGAGTATCTATCATTAGAAAGTCACTGTTGGGCTTTAGTTCTGTGTGGCTGAGTACACCCACAATTAGGCTAATTTGGGGTTAATTGGCAAGTAGAAACTTCAAATGTGTTAATTAGATGATACATGCTATTCAATAATAAACTTATTTTTCCCTGAAAATAAAGCCCAAAGTGGAAGTGTATGAAAGTTTGTTACATAGATGACTTAGTATGGGTGAACTTTGACATATATAGATATAATTCTGTGAACATTTACATCATTCTGTTTCATTCAGCATTTTTGGTTGACTGCCTCGCATTACTATATATGCAGTAAACATTTCAGGAGTATTTCAGTTTGGTTTGTTTTATACTATGTTTCTATAAACAATGTGTGTTCCTTTTGTACTATTTGTTTTTATACGGGCTGTGTGGCAAAGAAACCAAATTGTACTAATTATTGATTATAGTTTGTCCTATTGAGTTTCATAATAAAGTTTATACTATATTACTAATTTTTCATGCCATAGTGGTCTAGTGGTAGTATTACGTCTATCATTTGTGAGGTTGTAGGTTCATTTTCCAATCCCATACCAATAAGTTCTTTGGATCTTAATTGCGGAATCTCACACCACTGGCTTTGCAGCGATGGAAAACAACCTGCATACGTTCATAGAAGAAATTTGATGGCATATGTGAATCAACCGAACCCGCACTGGACTAGGATGGTGGATATGGCCCAATCACCCTTTCTGGGTAGGCCCGTTCTGTAGTGGACTATCAAAAACGTCAGTACAGTACTACATAATTGTTATTTAGCCAGATGCTCCCAAATTCCCAAAAGCACATGTGTAAATATAATTTGCTATCTATGCAGTTATATTCTCATATAATATAGTATGATGCTTTCACATGGTTCACACAAACCACAGATACTTGGCATTACAGGAAGTTGATAGCAAATATAACAGCAAACAATGCAGCACTATGCTTATCATACTTTATAATACCTAGTGTAAAAATACTTTTTAACACAAAAAGATTATGTTGTTAAGTGTGTCAAAAAGTACAAAGCTCCTATAGTTTGCAATTAAATTCTTTAAATTTTTGTCACGGTTAAATACAGATAACAATGAGAATTTTATAACTGACCGAGCAATCAAACTGAGGTCTACTCAACTGAACTAGAGGTCTTCGTTTTAACTCGACGATTTTGCTGTCGTCTTCTGTCTGTCTATCAGATGTGTGGTCGAATATAGTATAATGTTTCAAATTTAATACACTAAATTCCTAGGAACTTTCATACAATATTACATATCAGCGCTGGTTGCTCGTAAGCGCAACCAACATTACGCTGAGTTGGGACCAGTTTTGTGACAGAAATACTAGGTAAAATACTGTTGTTTTTTTTGTGTTTTATCATTTGTTTTGTCGTTATGTATTGTACCTCTTATTTTTGTTGCAAATAAAAAATTCTGTATTCTGTACATAGCCATTAAGTAAGTGTTTTGATGATAATGTCTTGTTTTATGTTGAAATTGTTGATAATTCTTATTTTTATTCAATGTGGGAGACAAGTCTTGCACTGACTTCCTACATGAAGTGTTTTGTGCATTTCCCGCTCAAGTGTCTCCCCAAGTCAGCCCAGCTCCTTAAAGTAGAGGTGTGTGGCTCTAGATCGCTGGCACAACTGCTCTAGTGGCTTAGATGTTAAATGAAATGATAGCAATGTGGATTGTTTATCACTACATAGTATAAAACAAAGTCGCTTCCGCTGTCCTCATGTCCTCATGTCCCCATGTATGCTTATATCTTTAAAACTACACAATGGATTTTGATGCGTTTTTAGGGTTCCGTACCTCAAAAGGAAAAAACGGAACCCTTATAGGATCACTTTGTTGTCCGTCTGTCCGTCCGTCCGTCTGTCAAGACCCTTTGTCTCAGGAACGCGTGGAGGTATGAAGCTGAAATTTATATCAATTACTCAGGTCTACTGTCCCTTAAAGCTGAGAAAAAATCAAACTTCTAAGCCAACGCAATCAAAAGATACAGCCGTTTATGCCGCAAATTTTCGACACTTGCAAGGGAATCAAAACCTACAGGGTGCTTCCCGTGAACTCAGAATCTTGAAATTTGGTACGAAGCAACGTCTTATAGCATAGATAAAGGAAAAATTACGAAAACCATAAATTTTTAGTTACATCACATAATATATATTTTTTTAATAATTTTAACCTTACTACCCATTTCCTCATAAACGCGTAGAGGTATTAAATTGAAATTCATACCAAATACTCAGGTCTATAATACCTTTAAGCTGTAACAAAATCAAACTTCTATGTCAACGCAATCAAAAGAAACAGCAATTTAAGCTGCATATTTTGAAACTCGCAAGTACTCGCAAGGGAATCAAAACCTAAAGGGTACTTCCAGTCGACCTAGAATCTTGAAATTTGGCATGAAGCAACGTTTTATAGCGCACATAAAGGAAAAATTCCGAAAACCTTAAATTTTTAGTTACATTACAAAATATATATTTTTTAATAAATATAAACTTATTACTTTTTTTGTCGTAATGAACGAACTTTGTAAACCTTGCAGGTTTGTACGGAACCCTCGGTGCGCGAGTCCGACTCGCACTTGGCCGGTTTTTTTTTAATAGAAAGAGTGATTCAAGAGGAAGGTTTATATGTATAATAAAACTGTGCGAAGCCGGGGCGGGTCGCTAGTCATGTAATAATTCATTGTAGAGCAGGTGGCATGAAAATATTTTTTCAATTGTTATTAAGTAGCTAGACTGCGAAGCAGTTTAGAAATGTTTTTATAGTTTGATAAAAGTACCAACTGCACTCTATACACAATAATGGACTTCCATATAAGGTATACATACAATTTTAACAATGAATGAATCAGAACAATGTCCGATGACCACTCTATTATTACTCAGACAACTTGTGAGTTATTTCCCTTAAACAATCTGCTGTATATTTAATGGAATGTAGCATTAGGTAATTTCATACTTTTTAATAGAGATATTATCTTATAAACAAACTAGCGACCCGCCCCGGCTTTGCACAGGCAGGTGTATTATACATATAAAGCTTCCTCTTGAATCACTCTATCTATTAAATAAAACCACATCAAAATCCGTTGTGTAGTTTTAAAGATTTAAGCAAACATAAGGATATAGAGACAGAGAAAGCGACTTTGTTTTATACTATGTAGTGATGTCTCTGAGATGAACAGCTGTTATTCTAGGTCAGACTAAGCTAATGCCATTTTATTTATTTTATTTGACATTTGTCCAGCGTCCTATACCTAGCATTTGAATTTTGATTGTTGAACCACCAGATCATTGTGAAGAACCTGCCTGTGATGTTCAAATTGAATAGTGACTGGCTGCATTGACAATGTAGACTTCTCCAATAGTTATAAATTGTAACAGCTTTAAGAGGAATATTCTAGCATAAATTACAGTGCCATGTTGCAGCTGCCATGGAATTCTAGGCACAACAAAGGGTGATAAAAAGCTACCATACCTGTCAGTTTTGTGGTACTCTTCGAACTCAGGGTCCTCCCACGGGTCGATCTGTCCAGCGAGATTTTCTCGGCCTCTTTCGTACCGCTGGAAAATCCGCTCCCTCTCCTCGGAAGCCCGTGCCAATAGAGCCTCCTCATTCATAACACTGCTTGGTCATACCACATTACGAACTTACGACTAACTAGCGACCTTAACTCCCCCCAACTCTAGCACATATGGACCTCGCTCTTCCCGAATTCCAACGAGTGATCAACGTAGAATTACAACAATAAACATCACGCCCCTAATGTGTAATTAGGACTATTTGACATGCTGTCACGTATTTTAATTTTACACATAGGACTCGCACACGTATCACCGTAAGAGTTACAAATGCTTTATTTGGACGTATAATAGTTTTTAATTGACAAATAATGTTGATATTCTTTAGTTATTTCAATACGCCCTACAGGAAAATTACGAAACTTTAGCACTTGGAGAGTCCTGTTGGCATCGTTTTTTTTTTTTATTTCGGTACGTGAATAGTGAGAAATGTCAAGTGAAAAAAAATGCCGGCAGAGCCCTTCAGAGAAATATAACGGAACTGTAGCATCAATATTGTTATTTTTTGCTTCTTCTTCTTTCAGATAAAAATTTGGTGTTCTCTCTCTCGTACCAATGCTAAAATTTATTTTACTTGAAATAGAACATCTGTTAGAAATTAGACATACTGTCAAAAGTGTCAAAGTCAAATACAGATGAAAATGTTACCAGATAGCGCTTCCCGTTACCAACTTTTTACTTAATATTATTTTTAATACTGGCGCATAGCGTCGACGACAACGACGACGACGCGACGTCGTAACCTTAGCATAGATAAATACAACATAACGTACAACTCTGAATGTTACTAGTCGTACAAAATCAGCATGGTACAATTTGAATTGGAACAATTTTACTTTACCATAATAGAAGCATAACGATATTCCGTTCAAAATAAAATATCTGTTCAGTATTTCGAAGTTAAGCAAACTTCAATGTATGAAGCTTTTAATTCCCAATTCGATAACAAGAATTTCATTGGATCCTGCTGGATTTCATAGGAGCTGAAGGTCAGCGTTAGTTGCAGCAGTGGCGCCGCATGTTGCGAAGTCAGTCGCTACATCAATCCCTTACCAGACGCGTAGTCGATGTGTACTGAGTGAGCTGCTCTTGAAGCACGTGCCAGTGATGCAGACTGCTCGCAGTCTACGGTGAGTCTAGACCAGGCGGGATCCTCGGTGAGTCAGGATTAAGCCATCAACAGTAAGTCGGGACTGAGCGTGTGCCTTGATGCATCAGAATTTACGGTGAGTCGGCTGCGTTGGATCTGATATGGATACTCGAGTTCTGACTGGTGGTGCGTCTGCTTGATGTTATTTCTGATGATAATGATGTATTATTCGTCTCAGGGTCATCAATTTGGACTAAGGTGGTCGTCCATATGATGATGATGGAAGGATAACCGCTGACAAAGAAGTACTGTTCCGGGTAAGGTGTTGTGGCTGGACCCGGAGATAGCTAACCGTCAGTGTAACATTTAGGTCTTCATATGGTTCCGCCGTCGCTGTAAATTTCATTTGAACGATGCAGGCCTCGGGCGGCATCTTTTATCGGTCCCCTTTGTCGTCTACCCCAGCGCCCCTGTACCCGCACAGGCGAGGACTCAGTTAAACGGTCAGACTATAGTAGGTCACTACATATTTAAAAAATTAGCACCTAATAGTTTGACAACTAGCATCTGCACTATTTTTTTTATCCAAAGTAAAAAGTTGCAAAAGTATGTAATTAAATGCTACCCTTCTCTTGTATGAATATTGTCTGTATATTACTAGAATATGAATAGTGTGAATTATTTTATACAAACTGTATGTAAAATGAGAGCAGGACTCCGCAGGAAAACAATTATAAAGGTGAAATATGTAAGTGACTGGTATTACCGGCGCCAGCGCATAGCGCATTCAACTTCTACTACGCGGCTGATGTACTAGTAAAATTAAATCATTAGGTTTTATTCATATCTTATGCGATTGATAGCTGAATTATTATCAGTCGTGATAACATTCAGTAAAGAAATTCAACTTATTTCAGAACGCGCCGGCCCCTAGATACAGACGGTAGTAATTAATTACAGATAAGTGGTATTTGCCGTCGTCTAAAATGAATCCAGTAAATCATGTAAGTGTTCCATTTTTTCAATATTTTTAACCAATTTGCGTTTGTTAGTCACTGTTAAGAAAGCTAATTGTTGTTTTTAGATTAGTTCGTGTGTATTTAGTTAGAATTTAGCTGATTGTCAGTGAACAGCGCGTTATTTTAGTTTATCGTAGCGAATCCAAAGTCCAAAGTTCAAGAAACTTGTCGCTCCACATCTTAAGAAAGTCAAACCCATTTTGAAATTGACTGTTCAATCGCGTAAATTATTGTCTTTAGTTAATAAGCTGATGATATAATTCTGAGTGTTGGATAAAGCAGTTAATTTGGTATACCAAGACTGTTTTCATCATGAGTGATTAATTTTATTCCTCTATGTTTATCATTAGGGAGCGTTTGTAATGTTAGCGTTTTGCGAAAGCCTTATAGTTTATGTAATTTCTCTGTTGTTTTGTAAGTCCGCTTTGTATCAATATAACATAGATAAGTTACTATACTTAACCTGAAATGTGACCATGACATTTGGGTTACTTAACTTTCATTTGTTATTTTAATGAAAAACACACAGGACAAACATCTATACAAATACAATATTATAAAGAGGAAAGATTTGATTGTTTGTTTGCATCAAATAGGCTCTAAAACTATGAAACCGATTTGAAAAATCTTTTGACTTTTGGAAAGCTATATTATCCCCGGTGAACTTAAGCTATATTATATCTTCAAAAAAATTAAAGATCCTTACTATATGTCGTCTTTAGTCAATCATACCCGGGCAATATTGATCCACTTTATTTTATTTAATTGAAATGGATTATGAGTCTTAATTTATTTATTTATTGACCCAACAATTTCGTTCTGTTAAACTACCCTTAGAGTAATTTTACAAAATAGTAAATAGGGTATCATACTGTACTGTATCATTATGAACAATTTTTATCATAAGGCTAACACTGAAATCAGGAAATCAAAATCAGCTGTTTTAAACATTCGGTCAGCCAATTTTTTATGTAAATTATACTGTCTCATATACTTACACAATTTACACATGTTTATTATGTCTAACTAAAATCACCTTTCACTGCATGCTTCCTTCTTCTTTCTTTCTTTCTTGTATTAATACTTTTTTTCTGGTACTTTTGTGAAGAAATGTTTGTATTTTACAGCTTGCCCGTGCCACCCGCCCCATCTACAGAAAGCTGTCCACTACCGCAGCAGTGTCTTCTGCTCCAAAAGCTATCCCCAATACAGGACTTTGCTTTGGTAATTTGATTTTTATACTATACTAACGACCCGCCCTGGCTTCGCACAGGTGTATTATACATATAAACCTTCTTCTTGAATTACTCCATCTATTAAAAAAAACCGCATCATAATCTGTTGCGTAGTTTTAAAGTAATGTATAAGCATGCATAGGGACAAACAGATAGGAAAGCGACTTTGTTTTATACTATGTACCTAGTGATCATACTTTGCAGACCAATTATCTATCCATCCATCATCATCATCATTCATCTGTTGTAAGACATCCACTGCTGTACATAGGCTTCCCCTATGGATCTCCAATAATTTCGGTTGGAAGAGGCCTGCATCCAGCGCATTTCTGCGAACTTTATTATGTCGTCAGTCCACCTAATTGGTAGACGCCCTACGCTGCGCTACCTGGCACGCGGTCTCCATTCGAAACAGCTCCATCGGCCATCCGTTCTTCGAACTTTGTGCCCTGCACACTGCCATTTTAACAACTATCCACTGGGTTGTTGGCATCTTTAATAGTTCGTCTGTGGACCTTCTTATTCCTGATTCGGTTTCGCAGAGAGACTCCGAGCATAGCCCCCTCTATAGCATGTTGAGCTCTTGTGAGCTTATTCATAAGGCCCATAGTAAAAGACCAATGTTTAGTATGTAATGAGTATTTATGTATAACAATTCTGTTTGTTCCAAAGTACTCAGGTTTATTTGGAAACTTTCGGTGACATTGTTCAATGCGGCATTTCGGTGACATAGTATTTATAGAGAGATAGAGTTTTACAATAAAACCCCATCTGATATAGATATAAAAGCAATCTATGGTGATAACTGACTCACTAGTTTTGAGTTTGGCTTTACACACTGTCAAGCTAAATATAAGGTCGTGTTGTTATATTGTAGGCGAAGTGGTTTAGAAGCGTTAAGATCGCCGTGTGACCTTCTTCTAAAAGCCCTTGTTAACGAAACGGTTTTCCGCCGGGGCTATGCACGGTTTTAAACCGGACGGCGGCAGTTATGTATGAAACTATGGGTGTCTATTAACCGCGCCGGCTATAGCGACGGCGCGAGCACGTAGTGCAAAGCAAGCCGGTTACAAATCCTGCTCGTTAACAAGCTTAGCTGACATCCGGCCAGTCGCCGGAATATTCTTATTAAGTGGTCTTGGACTGACGTGTCACAAGGGGTGTTTTGTGCATTTCCCTCCTCCAGTGTCTACCTAACTCATGCCTAACCTATATGAGAGTAATCATGTAGTAAGAGATTCAGTAGGGTTTTTGCCACCTCAGAACGCTGCTGCCTCTCTGCAAAAGCACTCTCGGCTATTCAATACAATATTTACCCTTTGTAATGCTATCTCTACATCTTCAAACCAGTCTATACCTACTGCATGAAATGGTTTTGTTTTAGCATAAACCCCTCATTTTTTATCTACAAAATATATGTATAAAATAATAATGTTATGGCTATTGTTATTTATAATGGATTATGACTATTGTATTTAAATTTTAATTTATGATTAATTAGTTTAGTACCTATCGTGGGTAATTTAAAAAGAAACAATTATATCGAAGGAATCAAACCACAAAGGCAACAACTTGAATTAAAAAAATATCATTTAACAGAGCAAACTAAAACTCTACTCTGAAATCACACAACACAAAGCAGCCATTAATACAAATAGTTCATTATCTCTCGACTAAATGTATGGAACAAATGATATTTTTTCGCGATATCAACATAATTATGTTCCATTGCTCGATCATGGTGTCATCATAGAATATGTCAGCTGTCTAGAAAAACATTTGCAATGCCACAGTCTGGATCATAAAAGAGAGAAAGTTTACAACAACCCCGAATGTTTGAATGTTCTTCCTGTCCATGACAATGGGGAAGACAGCAAACTCGCATTTGAATTGATTTGACGAGTGTGGCACACTATAGACTCAAGCCTAACTGATATTGTCAAAAGACGGCCTTATTACGGCCTTAGGCGGGCTCAGCAGCAAGGCTTAGTTTAATACAGACCTGGCAACAAGACTGATAGCAAGTCATTCAATTTAGTCAAAAACACCCAAAAATGCCTCATAGTCTGTTCACTTACTGAGCGGCTCTTATTATTTGCCCTTTGTACTACACACAGCAGAACCATAACAATTATCTGATAGCTTAGTACTACAAGTACCCTTATCAGAATCTTATCGTTAAACTCGTTTTTTCTCTTTAGTAATCCTCGTAAGAACCTTTGATAAATGTTGGACATTGATCCTGTACTTTGCACTCTGATAAGTTCATAAATACCTACACGTTGTGCGTATAATCTAACATAATAATATAAACATTATCATATCATATATAATAAACTCTCAAAACAAAATATTCCACGCAGTTTCGTCTAGTTTCCAATTTTACTGCTGCACAAAAAGGTGTAAATATTTTTGGATGTATTTAAGTGTTTTTGTAAGTATGGTGTTCTTTTTATATGGGTGCGCGAGATATGTTTAGATTTGTATTATTGAAGCGCGCTATAAGCTATCTCTACCAAAAGAAAAAACAAAAAACTAGATAAGTACAATACAATCAACTCATCAGTCCGGGACTGCGTATCCTGTATCAGCCTTTTTTTAATAGTTCAATGCAGGACGTAGGCCTAGCCACCAAGGGTGATTGGGCCATATCCTCCATATTCACTAAGCTTGCCTAATGCGGGTTCCTGGACTTACATGCACTATCGAATTCCTTCTACGAACGTATGCAGGTTGCCTCACTGTTTTCCTTCACCGAAAATCCAGTGGTAAAACTTCTGCACTTAAGTTCCAAAGAAACACATTGGTACGGGATCGGAATTTGAACCCACGACTTCACGATTGTAGGGCGGGCTACCTACCGCTAGGCCACCACGGCTACGGTACGTACTGCGTATACGAGTTTAACATCCTACTTAATATTATAAACGCGAAAGTTTGTGAGTATGTATGTTTGTTACTCTTTCACGCACAAACGGCTGAACCGATTTGGATGAAATTCGGTGTAGCCTAGACATTGGATTAACACATAGGCTACTTTTTATCTCGAGCTAACGCGGGTAACACCGCGGGGTGCAGCTAGTATTACTATATTTATACAACTATTGCCTGACAAACGGTTGCTTTGCCTTATGGAAAAGTAGTGCCACCCTTATCACCTAGGGGTATAAAAAATGCTTTTCCCGTGTCTCAGTAGATATAAAACCAGTTTTGACCTTACGATACTCGACCGTCCTCTAATTAGGCCGCATCTTTTCACACCACTGGCATTTCGGTGAAGGAAAACGTGACGAAACCTGGCTTATCTCTGCAGAAGAAGTTCGATAACGTATGTGAATCCACCAACCTAGTGCCAGCGTAGTGAATATAGCAGTAAGGCTTCCTTGTTATTTTTGGAGTATAGATCCCTAAAAAGATAGTAACTTTAACGCCTGTGTATTAACGTTGATAAATTGACTTCAGTAAAGAGGTCAATGAAATATTATATTGTGTATTATCTTACTATTTTTCTGTTTCACGTAGATACTCTATCTTCCAGTGTGGTACATAGGATTAAAGTGTAGATAAAACACATTTTTAAAGTTATATTTCAAATGCTTTATCTAATCTATTGAGCGGTAATATTATATATAGTTGAAATAACAAATTCCTTCTACAGTATAATACTAGTTGTGTGAAAGACTTATCATATAGATACGTTTCGTCATTACTTCGATCTATTTTTCTAATCTTAACGGAGACGAATAGACCAAAATGAACAACTTTTACAATGATAACAACCGTGAAACAAAAAAAACATTGCCATTCAGCGTGGCAATGCAGCCAGCATGCTGGGCACGCTGTCAACTGGCAGTGGGCTTGAGCATTTGGATAACCTTTAGACCTTCAAGGGTCTGTGGATGAGCCAATGCTTTTTATGTAGTAGTACTGTAGGTAGTTTTAGCATATAAAGTACCTATTGTACCTATTGTATTTTATTAATTAATAAAGGCACTTTTGACCGATAAAAAAACCGTGTAACCAAAAATAAATTCTTTTCATTTTGTCGAAAACCAATGTTTTTTTGGAAAAACTAGATTTATTTCTTCGCTCAGCAATGATCTAAATACTTAAACTTCTGCGTATTGCCAAGGATGGTTATACATACAATAAATGTATGGATATTGTGTTTATGGTAAACTGAACCTATTTACCCTATGATCAGAATGATCAAGATCAAAGATCATAGTCCAATGAACAATAAATAGGTACTTAACACAAAGTTCATGTAAATTATGTTAATTCTACACGTAGTAGAGTTTAGCAGTAATATAGCGAATATACTTACTGCGAAATTGCGAAAAAAATCAGCTGCTCCATACGTTTTGTCCAGAGTCCATGAACTTTTTGTGTGGAACCGATGTTTTTTTTCGCGATTTCGTAGTTGGTCTTGTAGTAATAGTTGTTCAAAATAATGAGCAAAATATAGACATCTTAAAATCTCTGCACTTTGCAAAACATTGTATTGTGCTAGTACAGTGATGTTCCTGATACGGCGTTTACCGTTTCAGGCTCTCCAAAAACCCAAAAAAGGCAAATACGGCTCGGCTGTCCTTGTAAAGCCGTAATTAAGTATTTTTTAGATACGGCCTTATTATCAAATTTCCCCATACATTTGACTTTATTTTAAATGTTATTGTTTTCAGTTAACATTTTATAACCTGACAAGTTTTTCATTTATTTTCAGGGCTAATCCCACTGAAAAAGCATTTCGACACCTAATTATTTTGGTTAGTTATACATTTATGTACAGAGTGTATTGTATATTATTGATTTAATTGAGTTCCGCTTACGTAATTACATGTACATATTAACCGTATTTAAACAGCAGTAGGTATGTAAATTACTTTTTTAGCCAAACTGAAAATCTAACATGAAAGCAAAGTTACCAAGCACAAAACTCGCAGTACGTATCAATTTTTTTACCTACATTCTTTATTGTGAAATTTTAAGCGCGTAGCAATAAGTACTGTTATTCAACACGTCAATTATGGACTACTAGTTTTTACCCGCGGCTTCGCCCGCTTGATATTTTGATTTTTGTGCTATCCCATGGGAGCCCTTTATTTATCCGGGATAAAATGTAGACTATGTCACATTCCGTCTTAAGGTGGCCATACACGATGCGATGATTTGATCAAATTTTCGCTTCATGCCAACTGGGAACTCATTCAGTTAATGAAAAGATAGGAATTGGTGGTTCACGATTTGAACCACTACCTGAAGCTGGGCTCACACGAAACTATGATCGCATCTGTTCGTCAGATCAGTGCAGTAGGGGCCATGTAGTATCATCATGTACTTAAACATTGCTGGTAGGTAGTTATTGAAGAAACAAAATGACACCACCGTCTTATTCGAAAAATATAGATCATGCTAAAAGTTGATGGGAATCAAAGTTGTAGGAAAATTAAGAGATTTCATTTTCTACAATTTTGATTCCAACAACTTTTTGTAGGATCGATATTTTTTTAAATATATAGTTGTACCATTTTGTTTCTTCAATAACGTGTGTTACATAAATTGTCATCAGAAGTTGTCGGAACAAAAGTTGTTTAAAATTGGATTTTCTACAACTTTGATTCCCATCAACTTTTAGCATAATCTATATTTTTTGAATTAGAAAGTTGTACCATTTTGTTTCCTCAATAACTTGTGTTATTTCAATTTTTTATCAGAAGTTTTCAGAATAAAAGTTGTTTAAAATTTGATTTTCTACAACTTTGATCCCATCAACTTTTTTAGGATCGCTATTTTTTAACCATTTCATTTCTTCAATAACTTGTGTTATTTCAATTTTATAGCAGAAGTTATGGGAACAAAAGTTGTTTGAAATTTTATTTTCTACAACTTTGATTCCCATCAACTTTTTGTTGGATCGATATTTTTTTAAATAGTTGGTTGTATCATTTCATTTCTACAATAACTTGTGTTATTTCAATTTTACAGCAAAAGTTATTGGAACAAAAGTTGATTGAAATTTTATTTTCTACAACTTTGATTCCCATCAACTTTTTGTTGGATCGATATTTTTTTTAATTGTTGGTGGTACCATTTCGTTTCTTCAATAACTTGTGTTATTTCAATTTTACGATAGATGTTATCGGTACAAAAGTTGTTTAAAATTTGATTCCCATCAACGTTTTGTAGGATCGATATTTTTTTAAATGGTTGGTTGTATCATTTCATTTCTTCTATAACTTGTGCTATTTCAATTTTTCATGAGAAATCATCAAAATCAAAGTTGTTTGAAATTTGATTTTCTGCAATTTTGATACCCATCATTTTTTTGTTAAATCAATGTTTTTCGAATAAAATCGGGGGTGTCATTTTGATTCCTCAATACGAGTATCTACCTACCGACAATGCAACTATATTAGGACCTCGCTGGACTGATCTGATGAATTGATGCGATCATCGCATCGTGTGTGCCCAGCTTCAGGTGGTAGTTTAAATCGTGAACAACCAATTACTACCGTTTGAATTAGTTGAGTGAGCCCCCAGTGACGATAACTTCGCCGTTGGGCGTAGATATAGCTGGACCATTATAGGTTGGCGTACCTATATCTGATCATAGAGCTATTATAATTACAACCAGAGGGATAATGTGGTTGTCATGAAAAATACCTATCTCATTTCAGTGACTGTTGCCGTATTTTTCTCCCGATAACCCTGTTTGCCGCCTACGCAAAAACGACGGGGCGTTATAGTTATAGAAGCTTGAAAATTGCACATCTAGATACCTATTTCGTTCTATTTGAAAAATATCAATCATAGAAAAAGTTAATGGGAAACAAAAATGTAGGAAATCAAATTATAAGCAACTTTAGTTCTGACCATTTCTCGCGTAAAATTGAAATTACAAGAGTTAATTAACATTCAGGAAGTGGTTCAAATCGTGAACCACCAATTCCTGTCTTTACTTTAACTGAATGAGCTCCCAGTTGGCATGAAGCGAAAATTTGATCAAATCATCGCATCGTGTATGCCCACTTTTATAAACCCGAGGCCCTACCTTACCACCCATAATAAAGAAGGTGGAAAATAAAATAATCGGCCAAGTACGAGTCGGACTCGCGCACGGAGGGTTCCGTACTGTATGGGAGCCCCCCTTAAATATTTGTTTTATTTTAATTTTATTATTTATTATTGAAGGGAATATAAAACTAAATATTCTGTGAAAATTTCAAGCATCTACCTGGTACCATTATTAATATAGAGCGAAAAACGTCAAAAAATTTAGGTTTGTTGTATGGGAGCCCCCCTCAATATTTATTTTATTTTGTTTTTAGTATTTGTTGTTATAGCGGCAACCGAAATACATCATCCATGAAAATTTCAGCTGCCTAGCTATTATGGTTCACGAGATACAGCCCGGTGACAGACGGACAGACAGACAGACAGACGGACATCGAAGTCTTAGTAATAGGGTCCCGTTTTTCCCTTTGGGTACGGAACCCTAAAAACGATCTGACGGTTGTTCGATTCGACAGTTGTTTTTTTGACATTTCCTGAAGCGCACTCTAGAATAGCTCGCAAGCTCGCAGATAGCAGAATTTTTCCTACTTATAACACTTATCGTTATATTATCGAAAATTTACTCAATATCATTATAATTTATAGCTTATGTGTTATTCTGATATATAAGCTATATTGTTGCAAAGTTTCATCTCAATCCGTTTAGTAGTTTTTGCGTGAAAGAGTAACAAACATCCATCTATCCATCCTTACAAACTTTCGCGTTTATAATATTAGTAGGAAGTAAGATGACGATATAGTACATATTAATGATGATACCAATTTTATAAATAAAATTATTAGACTCATAAAAGTTCTTAAATTTTTTCCGTCATCATTAGGTACCATACCATTACCTGCCGTAGAACATCCTCTGCTTGTCAGAAGCTTCTGGATTTTCATTAAAACCAACTAGAAGCGCCAGCGCCCTGAATGTAACGAGTTCCTACGGTCTTGTGGTATTAAAACATCACTCCACCTTATCAGTGAACGTCCTGCGCTTGCCGGTACTACGTCTACATTTGCGAAGTTTTAACCGACTTCAAAAAAGAGTTTGTCAATTCGACTATTTTTTTTTATATGTATGTTTCACGAATACTGCGCCAAAATTTCTATGATTCATTTTTTTGTTTGGTAGATCGTACTTAATAGGTCGCATTTAAATTTTGCCGAAATCGGCGGAAGTGTTTCTGAAAAATCAACAATAATGATGTATACATCTATTCGAGTAACGATTCAAATTTTTTACACGACTGAAGTTGGTTGTGCCAGTTTTGGCTCAAAATAATTATTTAGTACAAAAAATATAGTTAGACGAACGCTATTTCTACTAACTACAGATGTGTGTAATAACATTGGTGCGGTATTTTTCCAGAGCTCAACGATGAACAGAAAGCGCTGCAGGAGCTCGCTCGCAAGTTCACCAAAGAGGAGATCATCCCCAAGGCAGCGCATTACGATAAGACTGGGGAGTACCCATGGCCCATCGTCAAGAAGGCCTGGGAGTTGGGCCTCATGAACGGCCATATTCCCGAACACTGCGGTAATGACATCTAAATCCTAATGCGAAATATTTAATGCAACGTCATATACTTCCTTGTCTTTGCCACAGAAGAGAGAAGTACTTCATTCTCCCACTTGAGCTTACCAGATGCCTTACTATGAGAATGTAAACGTAAATTTTACTATACATTCGTTTTCGTGTAGCTTAATACATTTTTTATCAGTTAGATATTCCTCGTTTTCGTCAGGGATGCTGTACCAAAAACGTAAACTGCTGTAGTTTCCGTTTACGTAAAATCTCACACTAACTCATAAAGTAATCTCGAAGTCTCCTACGGCATGATGACTAAAAAATAAAATTAGTCTGTCAGATAGAGTATCCAAAAATATTAGACACGTATATTTTTGTCAATTAAACAAAAATTGATGAAGAAATAAGCCATTAAACACGTATATACTTTTATATCGTATTACAAGTGTCATACAAATGAATATTGGTACTTTTGTCAGAGAAGTGAAGCCACGACCCCTACTCGAACTTTGACATGGTTTATCTTTGTCATTTACAGTTTGATTGACAAAAGAAAAAATACGTGCCCAATACTAACTAATAACTTGGAGACTAATTATAATAATGATTTTGTTTTACCCAGTCATCATGCCTACTGCCATTATCAATTAGTAAAGAGGAGATAATTCTTACCTGTCAAACCTGACTATTTCCTTTTACAGGTCAATAATAAGTTATAAGGCGAAGACTGGAATATTCCCATTTTTATTCCGTTTATGTATATTTTTGGTATTGTGTCACGTTATGAAATTAACTGACAACAGCAGAAGCAGACTGGGAACGTTGACGTGACGTTTTCGTAACGTTGTTAAGCATAAATGCAGGAAAAAAAAACATTTTTATTGCGTGCGTTTATCCCAAAAATCGCTTTATGGAAATTCTAAGTTACATTACTTTCACTTAGATTAGTCTGGTTCTACTATCATCAATAGCACACATGTTTTAAATATTACGATTTACTTTTATTTCTTGTTTGGAAATTTAATTTAAATCATGTGTTTATTCGCTATTCACATATATATACCTGCATACAATATACATAATTTTTATTAACATTAATTACCACACTGATGAAGTATTCACGTTTAGATGAGTAAAAAAATGTCTCGTGTTTTTATCATAGTATCCAAGCTATTTCAGTTGGTCTAGTAATTTTTAATCTTAGTTACATACATGCAAAGCGATGGTTGGAACAAATAATGCTGGCGTATTAATTATATAGTTGCCGAAAATACTGATTTCAATTTGTCTATATGTAGTTACTTTAATAGTTTCTAAATAGTCTAGAGTTATAGTTATAGTCAGGTAACATTATCCACTTATGGACAGTGAATCTAGTTATTCGTCATATCATCTTATGCCAAGTAAAATAAGTATTTAGTTACTTCAGATTTAATTAAAAGTGAAATATGAAAGTTCACAACTAAACGTTACAGGAGGCAACGAATTAGGAGTGGTCAATTCTTGCCTCATAACTGAAGAGCTTGCGTTCGGCTGCGCTGGCATTACGGCTGCAATCCTTACTTCGAACATAGGTGTAAGTTAGAGTAACTAATCTACGCTTCGTTGCTTTTTACTATTTTACTTATTAATTATCTCAGGTTAGACCTCAATTCTCGTTAGACTACATAATTAGACGTTTATGTTAAATTACTACACATCACAGTATGATTCTTTAGCATAGCAAGTCCTACAGTAACAAGAGACTTTGAACGAAGCGTGACGACGACGTTCAGTTATAGTATATAATATTCAAAATGTAGTTATTTCAAAGGTAGCAATTTTTTTTTTTTTTTACATTGTACGCGTGTTATATTTTTTGCGGTACCATTGAAATAATCACGTTGTTTGTAAATTCTAAAGCACACATATGGTAACATTGTTATTATCATTATTTTTTTTATTCATCCCATGTTTGGGAATTCATATAATTTGACTACCACTAGAAATCAGTAAAAAGATTCAGGCGCGCTTTGGTTATATTTTGCAATAGGTTACAATTATTTACCCAAGCTGATTAGCGGACATATTATTTAACAATCACATAAAAAAAAAATGTTACAGGAAAACGAAATTAACATGACTTAGAATTTTTTTTTTCATTATAGGCTACACATTATTCATAACGACAATCGCTCGGAAAGTCTTGCTTTGGATTTAGTTTTTAAAAGCTAAAAATTTCCAAAGTTGACACATACTTAACAATCACATACACTAGGGTTATTGAAAGACAATATGAACATGATTTGGATTTTTTATATTAATGAATATTATGTTGTCTATCTATTACAAGTAGCGCTTAGAATTTAATATTGCAAAAGTTCATAATTTCCAAAGTACGAGTATATAGTTAGCAATCACATACACTAGGGTTATTGAAAGACGATGTGATGATGATTTGGGATTTTTATGTCAATATACATCGACAGTCGTTATATGCAAGTGGAGTACATATTGAACGGCCCACAGGCGGCGTCGGCCTCGGCGTCTTTGAGACTGGCCTCGTGGCTGAAGAGCTCGCCTTTGGATGCTCCGGCATTATGGCGGCACTATACATCACCGAAGTCGGCGTGAGCCCCATGTGTTATTTGCCGTTTTTGGCCTCTTCTTCGCCCTTTTTCTGAGCCCTATTGTAATGGATCCGATTTGAATTCACATTGTCAACTACTGACCGTTAGACACATGGCAGAGACGGATAATGTAGATTTTGAATCGAATCCTCTGGACAGGCCTCGTGACGCCAAGACAGAAAGGTGTCTTACAAATCACTAGTATCAAAACGATTTTGCATCTAACAACCAGTCATCGCCGACTGAATAAAAGAATTGAGAGTCAAATTCTTTTCTTGTAAGAAAGCGCTTCGCGCGAAACATTTTTATTTATGTATGTAACTGTCGCCTGAGCCATCTTTGGCTCATAAGAATCGAACGAAACGTGATGTGATGAAGGGGCTGCGTTTGAACAGTCCTGAACCGAAATTACATCGTAAATTATGATTGATTGAATACTCAAGAGCTTAGTTCAACGCCTCACTGGGCTGCGTCTTACAATTGGTCTCAGAATTCGGGAGCTGGTGACAGGCTCATTATGAATCTACTTCTCATCATTTTATCATAGATATTTTATATTTTGCATGGAGTGTTCTTCAAGTTGTCGCTTTCTTACCGGTTTTTTTTTAATTTGTTCTCCATAATTAAGGCGATATAATTTCGAAACGTGACAGTAACTTAGGTAATAACGCAATTTAGTAAATTGTAGGTAAATAATACGAATATGTTTTAGTTCAAAATGGAAAATCTAGACTTATTACGTAGGAACAATTCCCAGGTTTCTCGGTTCTCTCTCAGAAATATCACTTCTATGTGCGACATGATAGCTACCTTTTTTATTTTTTATGCTTAATAAGTTTGCATTTGACCATAATATTCTGTTGTAAAACATTTTGGTAGGTTCTGCTATTTTTTTCATACGCAACCTTTCAATACCTAACTGAAAGCCTCTACACTAAATATATACGTACATAAAAATATTGAGGTTAACATCCTTATAACAAGGTGACATAGACGCCATTCACAAAATGAGAAATTAATAACACTATTTTTCCACAGTGCCATACAAAATTTTGTAAAGATTTCTGACTAAATAAATAATGATTATTTAATACAATGGAAAACAACATTACAAGGTTTCCAAGAAAATAAAAAAGTGTAATCATCAAGTCCAATCTAAAGTAATTTATCCTCAAAAGGTGTAATAAATATTATTTTTAGTTTATCATGTTTGCGAGTGTGTAGTGCGTATTTAAATTTTACGATGGTAGGTACTTACCTAAGAATTAAAAGAAAAAAATGTTTTATATTTCATGAACGTAACCGTCCCGTATTTGGCCAACTTGGTGGATTTAGGACTAACCCTTCTCATAATGAGAAAAGGCCCGTCCTCAGAAGAACAGTAGTTTAAACAATAATTAAACAATTATTAACTCTTTAGTAAATCGTTAGTTCGTTCATTTCAGCCTTTGGATGTCCACTGCTGGACATAGGTCTCCCCTATAGATCTCCAAAAAGACCGGTTCGAAGCGGCTTGCATCCAGCGTGATTCTACGGTCTACATGACGTCAGTCGTCCACCTTTAATAAATGTCTTCTTAGTAAACATACATTTTTACTGCGATTTCGCGAAACCTAGATATTTTGCCCCCTCCCCCAAGTAGCTGCGACCAAAACTTTGAAAAACATTAATCTAGAAAGAAAAAAATTAAGAAAATATGAGTGCATTATTCTAACGATACCTATACCACCATTTTATCTTTTTGTTCACAATATATGTATTTGTGTTTGACCACAACTTGCTAGATGTTAAGCAGCGATGCTATAATAGGACACATAGTAAGAAAATTAAGTTTTCACGTTTTAAGGTTTATATTTTTTACTTATTGTATAGCAAGTATCAAGTAGTCATCATTTGCGTCGAGACTCGATGGTCGCACTAAAAATAAGCATTCATGTAACTAGAAGTATGCCTATACACGGTTATCCAGAACTGGTGTACTAAGGGGGTAATCAGCATCATCATTACGATCAACTTTAACTATGGGACCAATTCAAAATTCGAGAGAAAAAAAACAGCTGTTTCTCAGATTAAGTCAATTCAGAGTTGCAGTTGTATGGAAAAGCAGATTTTTTTTCTCGAAATTTGGGTTGATCCGAGATAACCCTGAAATTATGTTTAGATTATAGTTTATTATGAAGCTTTAGACTAGTACTACTAACTACACTTTTAAAGAGACCGATCCCAAAATCGCATAGAAATGCAAACGTATGTGGGTATTGAGATGTAGAAGGTTTTACAGGCGGCGTAGGTAACTTTGGAGTGTTCGATGAATGCCTCGCGGGTGAGGAGATGGCCTTCGGATGTACTGGCATCACAACTGCCATCGGAGGCACCGGCCTGGGCGTGAGTTACCTTCCAAAGAATAAACCCAGGGCTAAACGCTTTCAATGTTATATGTACCTATGGTATCTCCAGACTTTTAAATATGTAGTCACTTCAAGACGTCCAGAAAATAATTCAAACAACATGATTATTGTAGGCAATATAATTAATATGTGATGGCGAAAATTTTACCATCAAAAAATATGCATATAATTAATTATTTTCTAAATATAGCTTCAATAATATTGTGCCTGTGTATAAAACAGAGACTTAAAATTCGGAATTACACATACTGCGAAAAAGAAATTAGAGGAAAATCGTTGCACCAGCAAGGAGTGGAAATATTCACCAGTCTTTCTGTCGAAGTTTATGGTTAATTTTGACTATGTCTTAATGGTAAACTTTGACGTCTTGTAGCGACTAATTCTCATGGGTTATAATTTTTGTAATTATTGCGATATCTATGTACGTACGTATATATTTTATGTAAAGTGGGAAAAATATGTATAAAATTACTAAAATCAAAACTAACTCCTTTAAACATTTATGGCTGATGTCTGGCGGCTATTAAACAGCGATGTAACATGAAAGCAGTATCCTGTATTTATTGATTTAGTTAAGATAACGTATATCGTTGATAATCCGTGTACAAAATTAATTAATACCTACATAAAAAATGAAGTTTTAGACATGTACTGTTAGCAACTTTTGAAGAGACCGATTCCGAATTCGCGTAATAAAATTATCTGCTGCATACCATACATAATGTCGGGGGACAACTATATTTAAAAATAATCTTTATCTCTTTCAGTCATATTGCAAAACATGTTCGTGTACAATTATTATCATAACTGAGGAACCGCAGTTAAAGACCGATTAATTCACACATAATAGTGAAGCCACCGTTCCGACACAGTTCCGTCAAAGTACCAGCGCCGTACAGGCACAGTAAAAAATGATTTTTATCATACATTCTCTATGAACGCATCGCCACATGTGTCAGTGTCAGTGATTGCCAGCGTCGGCACTGACATGGAGAGCACTTTGTAGAAGCTTTGTAGTCACTGAGACTAACAAGACGTGGGGATGCTTTAATAGATAATGCATAAGGAATATCTTGCTGTGCCGGTACTGTGTCTGAACTGTAGCTTTCCTGATATGTGTGAATAGGCTTTTATCCAAAAATTAAAACTTTCAGAGAGTGCAACTTTATAAATTGAGAAACTCTTTTGATTTTCATGAATCATGTAAATCAAAAGAGTAAATCAAAAATCAAATACTCACTAAATCTACAATGATATTAAATCAACTCCAGCGAACTAATATAAATACATACGTTAATGAAAAATTACCTTAAAAATATATTATCTAGCGAGCGCGAAATTGTTATCAATGTTTTTGCGTCTCTACGAATCCATACTGCGCCGGCCCGCTTTACTTCCTAGTAGAAATATACTGAGCGGCACACAAATCGACGGATGTGAAGTTATGCGGAGAACACTGCACAAAAGCCGAAATATAGGTATACGCGGGAGCCAGAGAGACGAGTCGCCGGCTAACCCCATGCCTCCCGCGCGCTCCCTACGCATTGTGCACACATGCGCAATAATTAGCGAATCACGGCGAAGTGTCATCTGCGGCTAATTTCTCATCCGTCGATTTGTGTGGCGCTTAGTATACATTCTTAAACTTTTTTTTGAGGTTTCGCGACCGCCTTACAAATAAATATTATTTGCGACCCCCCAAGGAGTCGCGACCCACACTTTGTAAAACACTGCGCTAGAAAGCGAAAAATAAAATTGCTTAGAAGCTTGGGATTACCACAGTTGTATCTTTTTGTTCATAATGTTTGCGTTTGACCTACATCTTGCTCGAGACAGGAAGAAAATTCATAATTACTCGATTGCAATGTTGTTACTTTACTTATTGAAGAATAATTTGATTACTTACTAAGTATCAAATAGTCATGATTTGCATCGAGGCTTGTTAGTTTTAGACGATAAAGATTCATGTAATTTATATGAGGTATTGAGATGTAGGGGGTTTTTCAGGCGGCGTAGGTAACTTTGGAGTGTTCGATGAATGCCTGGCAGCTGAAGAGATGGCCTTCGGATGCACTGGCATCACAACTGCCATCGGAGGCACCGGCCTGGGTGTGAGTTACTTTATAAAGAAAAAAATCCCAGGGTTCCACGCTTTGAATGTTACACTCGTATTATGTCCATGTAATCACTTCAAGACGTCATTGCAGAAAAAAAACTCGTTTTATGTCCATGTAATCACTTCAAGACGTCATTGCAGAAAAAAAATTCAAATGAAAAACAACACAATTAAATTGTAATTAGAGTCTTAAAAATATACATATTTGCATAAAATTATATGTCCTAAATATAGATCCAATTATTTAGTGTCTGCGTTTAAAGCAGAGATGTTTAAAATTCAGAAGAATTCGCGAAAAACGAAGGCCTTTTAAACTGAAAGTGAACCTTGACTGCACCAGCAATGAGTGGAATTATTGACCCACTCGTTGTCTGTCGAAGTTTATGTATTTTTTAATTTATCTTAATTGACATCCTCATTGAAAGTGTAACATAACATTATATTTGTTTGTCAATAATTGGCGATTTTTCTAGGTAGTGATTATGTGAACCTAAGTATTGACATGTATATGAAATGTTTTATGAATAAATTGAATACGAATATGTCTTAGTAAAATTTGGCGTTTTGTAGCGACTAATCCCGTCATTTCGAAAAGGCACAAGTCCATTAGTTAAAACGTTCCAGTATTAACAAAAATGTGATTCTTAAAAAACATTGTATGGTCCTATAAAAACTGAATATAGGATAAGTTAAATAAAAGTAATATGTAAATTTTTCAGTGAAATTTATTTATTCTACAAAATCATCTGTGATATACGAGTAGATATTTTAATTTTAAATTTTTGTCCTAATACAAATGCTCCTTTCAAAATGACTTCTCTTATGTACTTACAAATCCAAAGATTTTTATACCAGACACTTTTTTTCTAGATTTATAAGCATTTTCATTAAGCTCCTCTATGCTCGTAAGGTTTTAATTTTTAAATAAAATTGTGTCTATTTTTGTCTGACAGTTGCGTAACGTTTCGTTCCACTGAGAAAGGGCAGTCAAGGGCAGGGCAGCACTTTCCAGGACTGGTGCCGTTTCTTTGGCCATAAAAGTAGACTTACCTATATACTATATGTAGATGTGCCATTTTCACAGGAAATACGTACAACGCAACAAGAAATAAAATGACGTCAAAAAGTGATATGTCAAAAAAATGTGACTTATGCCCTTTTCGAAATGACAGGTTCAATTGTCATGGGTTATAATTATTGCAATGTACGTACGTGTATGACCCATTATATGTCATAGAATCTCAACCTAAAAGGAGTCATTATTATCTTAACATATCTCGAGGGCTATGGCAAGTCAATAACGTTGTATGAAACTCCCTAGGGGATAAATATCATATCATATTATATGTAAAGTGTATAAAGTTGATGTAAAATATTTATTAAATATACTAAAGTCAGGCAAATCTAACCCCTTGGGTTTTAATTTCCATTTTGAGAACAATTCAACTGCTGCACACATATTTTTAGATGTAAACGAGATTTTTTTTATTTTCATTATTTCAGGGTGCTAATAATGCGATTAGCATTGCAAAACATGTTCATAATTATAAGAACAATAATGTTATAGGTATCGTAACTGACAAAGTCAAATGGTTCAATTCTTGAAATAAAAGTTGATAAGTTTCAGACAGTTTAACTGTATACATGGAGCAACTCGTGTTTTTTTTTAAAAATATCTTAAACCTAAGTCATTGATTTTTTTGCGTTAAAGATTTATTCATTGACAAATTTATAATACGGGATTATATTGTACATGTACGGGATATATTTTATGTTGACATTTAATTTATGTGGAACGCTTTGCCTGGGTCTGTCTTCCCGCTAAAGTACAATGTGGGCGTCTTCAAATCCCGAGTAAATAGGTATATTCTAGGTTAGCGTGCTACAACCTAGACCGCTTATCTGCTTAACAACAGGCAGTATGTGGTCAAACGCAAACCTATTCAGAATAAAAAATAAAAATTGTTTGGGAGTTTGAATAAAATAACTGTGTACGTATCTACCACATATTTTCATGTATCGTACGTACTATTTGTATTCTCGAACAATTGAATTATTCGTGTTACTTGGGATTGTGGAGTACCCCCGGAGGACAGACGAAGTTTTTCTTCCATTCTGTCCCCTGGGGGACAGATCCGGCGGACAGACTGGAATAATCCCCCTTGATGTATGTGTCTGTCTAAATTCTATGGATAATACAATTTCATTAATTGGTAAAATTATCTCACGGATTAATTATATTTAATTGTATGGGACGGAAATTGGGTCATTATCGTTCACTTCGTTCTGGAAGTCCAAAAGAGTCTACCAAGCGAATGAATGAGTTGTCTATATTGGAATACATTATAACTAGTTCTGCTGTTCTGTGCATTATATTATTATAACGTCGGCTGCTCCTACATAAAAAGCAATCAAAGCAGGCTCATGCGAATGAATGAACCGTTCGCATTCTCCAATGACATTACCATTGAAATGAAAGGAAATTACATCGGGTATTTGCATTAGGTTCGTTCGCTTGGTTTGACCATTCTTCCGTTTGCCATATCCAAAATATATTGTTATATTAATATTAATAAATAACGAACGAATACGAAAGTATTAATAATACTATTCGTTTATTATTGCCCACCACGTTTATACCATAAAATATCACAAAAAATGCACCTGCTATCACTTGGGTACATCTTCAAATTTATAATTAAAGTTCAATTGTAATAAGTCGCACTTTGTTACCCGATGGCTTCACAAAAACGTAAAGCCTATGTACTCATGTGTCTATAAAAATCAACATTTGCACTCATTGACCAAGATTGAAATGACGTAAAATGTAATCTATTACGAGTACGTTTTCATCATTCAACAAACACGGGCTTATTATTCCTACGCTAAAAATAAAGTCCTGAAAATCACAGTCATTCGAAATGGGTAAATCGTAAAACCTATCACTCGTTTGTTATCTCGGTGCTTGGTGCCATTGCCATCCAAATCCATGTCAGTGTTGTTTGTCGGTCCCGGTTTGGCTTCATAAATGTAACGCACTTCCACAGGTGGTATGGAGATGGGTGTCTTTGACGGGTGCATGGTGGCTGAGGAGTTGGCCTTCGGGTGCACAGGGATCATGACTGCGATGGAGGCCAGTGGCCTTGGCGTGAGTTTTGTCTCTTCAGGGACGCATGCCGGGTTCCACGGGGCAGTCTCTGCACTGAGGCCGACTGCGCGTTTTCGACAGCCTCGCGTTTTTCTATTTTTTGTTTCTGAATAAGCTTAGCGACCTACACACGAGCTGGCAATTTCATTAGTCGTCAAATTACGATGGACCGTCGGTGTCAAGACTTCTTTTTGATGACTACCTGACTTCACCCACAATAAAGATATACGTTGACTCTCATCGTGCACTATATCCATCTACAGAGTTGTTTGATTCAGAAACTCTACAAAGCCAAACACATATCCTAAGTATTACAAATTCCAAATTTGGGGAAAGCAGGCTTAAAAGTTATTGTAAATCAAATGTTATGTCGATAACGTGTCGCCCAGTGTGGAGACTACAAGTCTGTAGATAGTTGGAAGTCTTTCGTTCTTTATCTTTTGTCAATTTGCTCGCCTCATCTTTGAATTCCCTTTCCTACTTTATAATTTATAAATTAACAGCTTGATAATAGTTTTATGTTCAAATGTATATCATTCTAATAATGTATTTAAATCTATGTAGATTAATTTTACAGTGACTACCTTTATTAGTATTTCCAATTTAATTGCTTTTATTCTACCAAATAAAACTGTATAAATTATATCCGCTAAGCTTTGTGCTAACAACTTGTACAAGCGTGCATGTGTCGGTTGTTTGAACAAAAGTGATTATCAAATGGTTGTTCAGACTTAGTTAATAAAGCAAACGATACATCGCACAATATGTTTACAGCAAACTCCGGTAATCATCGCTGGTAACAAGGAACAACAGAAGAAGTACCTCGGCAGACTGATCGATGAGCCTTTGGTTGCTGTAAGTACTCTTTTTTTCTGCAACGAGCAAAGATAGGGTAATATTACTTACGTATATAATGAGCTATGGAACTGCTACGCTCGGGGTCTCTACGAAATCAGAAATGGGGACAAATGGCGTACTAAAGTACCGGTAAGAGCAGAGTAGGACGTCCACCGACTGGGTGGACAGATTGCATGCAAGCCGCTTCCAACAGGTCTTACTGGAAATCTATAAGGGCCCATGTACGTCATACGGCTGACATGTTGATCACTTATCAGGGGTTGGCCACAGTATAGCCAATTTATAGGCCGAATGATACAAGTTGACAGATGTGAAGTTGGCTACAAGCTGCATAATATCCAATGAACGCGCAGCTTTATGTGAGCTTCAATTAGGATTGGATATGGCGCAACTTGTAGCTAACTTCACATCTACCGACTTGTATGATTCGGCCTATATGAACCATTTGATTCTCTTTCGTCGTCTATTATTTGTCTTTCGCCGAATATATAAGAGCTCACAACCGAATTTAGCCATGCGTTAAAGAGGACTATATAATAATACAGGTTATCCAGAACTGGTGTACTAAGCCGAAAGGAGGTGATTCAGACCATCTTGTGAACAAGTTTTTCTATGGAACCAATCAGGAATTCGAAAAAAAGCACTGTCATTCAGGGTTGGACTCGTGTTGTCCATAATTATGGTCGTAATCACCCCCTTTCGGCTTAGTACAGGGCAAGCAAATAACATTGTAAGATGTCCCCTAATATTAATATTGTATGCTAAGACAAGTAGTTCTTGGCTTGATTTTTTTTCACAATTGTACCATTATAGGCTCGACGACTTGGTAAAAAATTATATAAGTAATAGAGTCCGAGTTAGATTATTAAAAATATCGGACACGTATTTTTTCTTTTGTCAATCAAACAATAAATGACAAAGATTAACCTTGTCAAAGTTTGGGAGTGGAGGCTCGTGACGTCACTAGTGCAACGTAGTCTGTACATTTGTAGTGCACTCGTAACGTCACGCGGAACTTTAATGGGCCATATTTTCATCAATTTTTGTTTAACCAGCCTGGCTACGTAAAGGTGTAAAATACATATAAACCTTTCTCTTGAGTCACTCTATCTATTAAAAAAACGCATCCAAATCCGTTGCGTAGTTTTAAAGATATAAGTATACATAGGGACAGACAGACACCGGGAAGCGATTTTGTTTTATACCATACAAGAGGAAAAATACGTGACAAATTTTTTTTAAATCTATCTGACGGACTACTTGTATTTTTTTAGTCATCATACCTATTCCTTGAAACACTTTTTGACAAAATATGGCATATCACTTTCAGGCCTACTGCGTGACTGAGCCTGGCGCAGGATCGGACGTGGCCGGCGTCAAAACCAAAGCCGAGAAGAAGGGAGACGAATGGATCCTGAACGGCCAGAAAATGTGGATCACCAACGGCGGAGTAGCCAACTGGTACACGCACAGCCACTCAATTTGTTTTCTAATACGAGTACGCGCTTATAGCGTAGTTTGACTGTACAGTACTGTACCAGCCTTTAATAGTCCACTGCAGGACGTTGGCTTACCCACGAAGGGTGATTGGGCCATTTCCACCACGCTGGCCCAGTGCGGTAAGGGGCAGTGGCCCAATTTATTCTACCGACGTTTGCAGGTTGCATCATGATGTTTTCCTTCGCCGAAAAGCCCGTGGTGAGAAATTCCGTACATACATTCCAAAGAACTCATTGGTACGGGACCGGGATTTGAACCCACAACCTCACGATTGTAAGGCGGATTGTACGGCGGCACTACCTCTAGACCACCACGGCACTTAGTTTGACTAGTCCTTTACAACCGACACAATACAAGCGTGACGATCAACAAAAAAGTTGACGGGCGCAACCGGTCTCATACGATCGTGCAGAAAACGCAGTTATCGACACGCTCGCATGAAACCGCTTGCGTTCACAAAATCAATATGGTTTTTGCGCCATTTTTAGGGTTCCGTACCCAAAGGGTAAAAACGGGACCCTATTACTAAGACTCCGCTGTCCGTCTGTCCGTCACCAGGCTGTATCTCATGAACCGTTATAGCTAGAAAGTTGAAATTTTCACAGATGATGTATTTATCTTGCCGCTATAACAACAAATACTAAAAAAAAAAAAAAATTAATATTTAAAGGGGGCTCCCATACAACAACCTGAATTTATAACCGTTTTTCGTTCGATATTAATAATGGTAATAGATAGATGCTTGAAATATTCACAGAATATTTAGTTGTATATTCAATTCAATAATGAATAATTAAATTAAACTAAATATTTAAGGGGGGCTCCCACACAGTACGGAACCCTTCGTGCGCGAGTCCTTCTCGTACTTGGCCGATTATTATTTATTGTCGATTTCACGCTTGTATTGTAAAGGGCTAGGCTATAAACAAATTTATTTTAATCAAAAATACTGGCGGCCACATTTTGTAAGGCAACCTGATTTATATGTATTCTCCTATTCAATACATTTATATAAAAAACAAATGAAGGATATGTTTTCCTATAAATTAATTAAACATTATTAAATTTCAAAAACTTGCGGCCACATTTCTCAATCTTAAATAAAAAAAAATATCGGGCAAGAGAGCCTTTATTAACTACTAGCAGCGCCTCGCGGTTTTACCCGCGTTGTGCCCGTTCCCGTGGGAATTTCGGGAATTGCGTAGTTTTAAAGATTTAAGCATACAGACAAACAAACGAAAATAGCGACTTTATTTTATACTATGTAAGGACTAGCTGCCCGTCCCGGCTTCGCCCGGGTGCGATTGGCTAAAGAAGACAGATTTTATAAATATTGTGACTATCACGTGTGTGTTTTCGAGTTAATTTATAGCCTATGACACTCGCAAAGAATGTGGCTTACTTTTGGTAAAATAATTTTCAAAATCGGTTCTGTAGATCCAGAGATTACCCCCTACAACCTCACAAGCAAACTCACAAACTTTACCTCTTTATAATATTAGTATAGACAACAAAATACAATAGGTACTATACGCTAAAACTACCTACACTACTACTACTTATACACAAAAAGCATTGGATCATCCACAGACCCTCGAAGGTCTAAAGATAATCCAAATGCTCAAGCCCACTGCCATTTGGCAGCGTGCCCAGCATTCTGGCTGCAAATATATTCTCCTGTTTATATAATAACGTAAAAAATGGTTTGAACCGTGTACGCTATGAGCGGGATGTTCTTGCGGTGGGATCTCGGGCTATTATGATATAAATATGAGATTAGATATTGTTTACTTAGCTAATAAGGAAATATTGTACGTTCCAGGTACTTCGTGCTGGCTCGCACGAACCCAGACCCTAAATGCCCGGCCAGCAAGGCTTTCACTGGCTTCATCGTCGAGCGCGAGTGGGCCGGAGTCACACCGGGCCGCAAGGTAACTATTAATTAACTCAGAGAACAGTTGCATCTCAATCTATCTGTTGTCTGTTATGAGTGCCTAATAAATAAAATAAATAAATAGGATAGGATAGGATTTATTTCCACACCCACTTACAAAGGAATCCATATCAATAAAAAGGTTCGGCGTAAGTGACTAACTGACAAATGGCCTACCGCCACAGAGCTACATATTACAACCAGAGGGATAAAGTGGTCGAACGAGAAAATCTGAAGGAGAGTTAGAAAGAGACCTGAAAAATATCTAGAATCAGTGGTTGTTGCCGTGTTTTTCTCCCGATAGTTTCAAATTCCAATTCATATTTGACAGTGTTGACAGCTCTGGGCAAGATTTTCTCTACATTTTTGTGGTTGAGAATTGCCTCAAGCGACAACAGCGCTATCTCTTTGTATTAGCTCTGTGGTTATTGACTTTTAAGTGGATTGCTAGGTTACATACTAATCATATAAAATTTAAAATAAAATGATAAAGAGACAAATTAAAACAAGAAACGCCTCAAAACGATTGTGTGTGTTAATCAACTAACACATTTATTAGACTTCTTTGCTGATTTAGCAAAATAACCTTTTAAAAAATCAGAGCGTCATTTATTTGAAAATAAAAATTATTACATAACAATTTCGAAAATATTGTCTCGTTTCGAGTCTCGACCCGAATGTTCCGGGACTTAAGACAACTAAAATTACGAAAAGTCCCGGGACTTCGAGACACGAGACGTCCCAAACCCTAGCATGGAAGATGGCCATTGGAACTCCTGTACTACACAAGACAGACCCGTCATGTTTGGGCTCGTTTTACTTGTCTTGGCTAGCACTTTGCTGCTACATGGTATTCAGTATCTCAAAAGCTTGTATTTAAAAAAAGTTTTATTTACTTTACCAAAATACGGCTTTGAAAGGGCAGCCGTAACAGCGCTTGTATACGTCCGTTTTTTTTCACCGTAACGAACGGCGAACAATTAAGGGTATCCGTTTATTGACGGTCCGTTGTCCGATGAAAAAAACGGACATATACAAGCGCTCTAAGCTGTATTTTGGATTCTCAGAGGGCGTAAAAATCGTACAATACGGCAAAAACCGTATCAGGAACATCTGGTTTCAATTATTGTACTTGTGATCAGGAACAAAACATGGGCCAGCGCGCGTCGGATACTCGCGGCATCACCTTCGAAGACGTCCGCATCCCCAAAGAGAACGTGCTCATCGGAGAAGGCGCCGGCTTCAAGATCGCCATGGGAGCTTTCGACAAGACTCGCCCACCGGTAAATGACTGACTGCCTCGGTGGCCCAGTGGTTAGTGACCCAGGCTACTGGGTCAAAGAAGCGTGGATTCGATTCCCATCCAGGGCAAGCATTTATGTGATTAACTTAAGTGTTTGCTCTGTGTTTGAATGTTATTATCTAGATGAGAAAGAAAGAAAATAATTTATGATAATAATATCACATATACACACTTTCACTTAGGAGCCAACTAGTCAACGGCACGATCTCGTCTATGGGCGTAGCTTAATGAATGCTATCTCACTTGTCTTATGAGTCTTATCTGAGTAAGAGATAGATTCGGTGATAAGCAGTATAGATAGAGCGAGCGCACAGGCAATATCCTCCTGTCCTGTGTCAGCCTTTTTTTAAATAGTCCACAGCAAAACGTAGGCCTACCCACAAGGGATGATTTGGGCCATATCCACGCTAGCCCAGTGCGAGTTGGTGGATTCCCATACGCCATAAAATTCCTTCTACGGACGAATGCAGGTTGCCTCGCGATGTTTTCCATCATCGAAAATGCAGTGTAATTGATGGTGTCACGGCTATTTTATTAGCTACATGATCTTCTATCGAAAACAGCGCGTGTGGATCTCATTGATCAGGTGAAAGGAGTGAAATTTGTAAAAATTCAGCTTATGCTATACGTCAAATCCTTGTTCTCACTCATGCATCGTATTATGAATAAGTCTAACGCATCCTAAACCCCACCAAATCTAAAAATTAAACTAAATAACTCTGAATATTTTCATCTCATAATAATGGAATCGCCGCCGTCTCAAAAGTTTCATTTCTAAAGTGTCCCTCCTCAATTTATAAATAATTACACATAAATAGACATTTTTTTATATAATATCAAACCTCATCTTGTGAAGTCGGTTAAATCATCTGCGCCGCAAATGTGCAACAATGTATGTATTATAATGCAGTCCTTAGAAATAATGAATACAATTCAAATAACAAACAACATCTTAAAGTTCATCGACCATCTATATAACAATCAAATTACAAAGTATTGTCTGTTTGGTTGTCGATGTAACTCAATTCAGGAACAAATACATTGGATATCGAGCGTATGTGGGATAGCACCGCGGGGCGAGCTAACACCTTACTTATACTATGACCTAATAATAAAGTTATCATCCTTACTTGTATGATATACGTATAAATTGGTCTTCCGTGACTGTCAGACAGATTTTGTATGTACAAAATCGTTGAAAATTTCAATATGAATATATTAAAAGAATAGGCGTGATGACTTAAAAATATGGGTAATTAGTCAGACAGATAAAATTTAAAATATCAGACACATATTGTTTCTTTAGTCAATTAAAAAAAAATGATTGAATATAAAGCTTGATATAGCCCGTTAAAGTTCCGCGTGAAGTCACGAGTAGACTACAAAATATATAGATAGACTTATGTCAGAAATGTAACGTCACGAGATCCCACTCCCGAACTTTGACAAGGTCTATCTTTGTCATGTATCGCAAGACTCTCAGAACCTTTTTTATTTTGGGCAGCCGAGATAGCTCAATCACCACAGTTACCTGTAAATCTGTAAATGTGTCAATCACGGTAATTATGTAGATACCATTACCGTGTTCAATGCTAGTTGATGACACCCTTAAAAATTACGACAGTTCGAGTTTAACTGCATCTTTTTCGAACCCCCTTTAAATTTCATAATTAAAATGGGGCAAATTGATTGAGAGTATTCTCGTGCTATTTTAGTACGGTTTCTACTACTAGTCCTTATTTTGAGAATGTTTATTTAATTTTTAATCTTATTTTCATTCCGGATTGTAATGTTTTCACTTATTTTTCTGTCAGTTGTTTTTTCATTTTAGTATTGTCAGGCAAAATTAAATGTTATTGATTCTCGTCGTTTTTACCTTAAATAAAAAAAATGGTTTTGTTTGATTGGCAAAAAAAATACGTGTCCAATATATTTTGTAAATCTAACTTACAGGCTAATTATTATAACGATTTTTTTACCCAGTCATCATGCCTGTTGTGACTTGAAAATGTCAAAGCCTTAGGAATGCATAAACTGTTTTTAAACACGTATAACCTAGACGAAATCTGGCTCCATCTAGCCCTCCTTCAGGGGGTAAGTATCATCCTTGAAAATTGTCCTCTTTTGCCCCATCCACACTCTCGCGAGCACCTCGCCGAGGCCCTCGTGCGAGGCGGCGGACGCGAAGAAAGACGAGACGGGACAACACAAGTGCCCCGTCCACACTGTCGTGCTCACGTCGTTCGTCGTGTTGCCTCGTGGAGAGTGGGGATGGGGCATTTGATGGAGCACAATATGCTACGGGCAACTACCCGTAGAGCAACGATGAGTGAGGGTGCGAGTACTCTTTCCGTCCGTCCTTCTTCTACGCGGCTTCTCTCAGCACCCTTACCCCGTCACTTTGGTTAGCAAGTTGTAAATAAATGCTAGTTATCTCTCCACTCTAAGAGGACAAACCGGGGAGAAGTTACTTCGTCTACATTTCAGGACAAAAGTAAACTTTACAGAGAAAATACAGATGTATGTATTCTCAGTTATTCAACCATGGTGTCAGATTCGTTTAAGTCAGAGAGAGCAGTTGTCGAGTCAGATATTTTTTACAGGGTAAGAATATCGAGCTGTTGATGCTCTAGATGCCCCATTAAAGAAAAATACGAGTTCCTACATACAACGTCGAAAGTCTCTCCAGTCGACCAAAAATATAAAGACAATTATTTATAAAAAATAATTAACTAAGAGCCGTTTGCGTGTCATGTTTGAATTCCGTTCGCGTGCATATAGGTTCACATTTAGCCACCCGCATCGTATCATTTTATACAATTTGTTCTTTCTACCATGTAGGCGAAATCAGCTTGAAAAAAAAACTTCTGTTATTAGGAATATTTATTTTGTCATAGAGACATGCAGTTTTCCGCGCAAGTAAAACTGCGGGATACTGGCACAAACTAGTGTTAACAAATATTTAAATTATATTAGAATTGTTTACCCCGTTATTGTTAAATATTTAACAATAACGGGATAAACTACCTATTCCACTTGTTACGAAATATACCTTGAATTAAAATCAGCTTATGAATGATGTACACTGAAATGGGGTCGAATATTAACAACCAGAAATCTCATGTGTTGTTCACATGTGTTTATTGATTGTCACGTTGCTCGGTACCCATTTTATCATAATATGTTATTGGATACAGCTTACATTATGCAAAATGGTAGATTTCACTGTGAAATCAGGCCAGCGCAGGCCACTTGTGACACAGAAGAATAAATCAGAATCTGATTGCTGTTTTTCACGTTTTTTCAGACGTCGGGTTCAGTCGGTCACTGAACGTTTAGCAATCTGCTTACAAATGATTGTGTAAATATTGAGCTCGATATGTAGGTCCGATTTAATTTTGGACTTTTTTCAGTAATCAAGCAATATTGGTTTTCAAACAATGGGTATTATTGTCTATGTTTCCTTGGGCTATTTTATAGTAGGTTTCAAACTTTGTTCAGCTTGGGGACAAAGAAATACAATAGACACACATGGATAATGTGCACACTAACACCTAAACCACTGTTAGGGCTCACCCACTAAGTATTACGAACTAATATATCTTTCTCGTTACTACCGTCGACTTTGTGAGATTGGGGAGAGATTCATAGCTTTATGGCCATATTATATTGACGATATTGGGAATTATTTCTAGAACTCAGCACGTACAGAATTATCTAGTTACATAAGTCACTCATATAAGTATACCCAGATCACTTGACACAGATCAAATGCAGTTTCTAATATCACCTTCGTGTCAGGTCGCTGCTGGAGCCACAGGCTTGGCGGCCAGAGCCCTGTACGAGGCCACGAAATACTCGCTAGAGAGGAAGACGTTTGGCGTCCCCATCGCGCACCACCAGGCAGTTGCCTTCATGCTGGCTGACATGGCCATCGGCGTCGAGACCGCCCGCCTCGCGTGGCAGAAATCCGCCTGGATGGTCGACCACGGTAACTATGCATCCGTTAGCTTATTTATAATGGTTTTTTTACGAATACTGGTCACTTGTACTACTAAGTTAATTTCGTGTAAGTTAACTTCGGCCTCAGCTCTCTACCCTGTATATATTTTTGGAGTATACATGGTTACTAGTAATCAGTCAATATCCTTAAAGGTATGTTTGATACATCCAAATAAACGAATTTTGTTCCACAACTTTTATCAACTAAAATATAAATCATCTGTTCCGTACATTATGT
Source organism: Hypomecis atomaria (assembly GCA_964007245.1). Classification (NCBI taxonomy): domain Eukaryota; kingdom Metazoa; phylum Arthropoda; class Insecta; order Lepidoptera; family Geometridae; genus Hypomecis; species Hypomecis atomaria. The sequence continues at coordinate 18,553,922 of OZ023280.1, forward strand.
CGAAGATGAATGATCTTTTTACTGTAGAACGGCTATTCTCTTGAGATGTAACAAAAGTTGTTCGTTGTGATGTACGGAATATACCTTTAAAGAGATTTGAGTGATTGGTAACCAGTAAGGGATGATTTATATTAGAACGGGCCGTATCCGGGATGGACTCGGACGGGGCCCAGATATGGATCGTTGTAATATAAATTATCCCTAAACCTGCACAGTGGCGTAGCTAGGTGACATTGGCCCAAGACCACGTATAGATTTGAAAATATATATTATAGTGGCCCTTTAAGTGTGAGGCCACTATATTTTTTTTCTATATGCTTTTCAATATTTTATTTATTTATTTATGCAAACATGTAAAGCATGTCGTGTCAAAGTATGTTTGGTAAGATTTTGTTAGGTAGAGAACGAAAGAAAAGAGGCCTCGCCGATGGGCCTCACCCACGTCTGTGCAGCGTTATCCCGAACTGGTATACTAAGCCGAAAGGAGATTATTCAAACAATCATTTTGAACAACTTTTACTATGGGGCTAATTCGGAATTTAAGAAAATAATCCGCTTTTTAATAATTTACTGATGCTGAAACAGCTGATTTTTTTGTCTCGAATTTACCCTTTAGAAAAAATTGTTCATAATGATGATCTTGGTCATCCCTTTCGACTTAGTATAGGGTAAGCAGATAACCCTGTATTAGTCCACGCGACGCACTGATCCTGCATAACTGGAATATATCGTTACCCACAGGTCAAAAGAACACCGTACTGGCATCAGTGGCCAAGTGCCACGCCAGTGAGATAGCCAACAAAGCTGCGACTGACGCCGTTCAAGTGTTCGGTGGCAACGGATTCAACACCGACTACCCCGTCGAGAAACTCATGAGAGACGCCAAGATTTACCAAATCTACGAAGGCACCTCCCAAATCCAAAGGCTCATCATTTCTAGGGAGCTCTTCACAGCAGCCAAGCAAAGCAATGCTTAAGTCTTTCGATGTTCTTCGCTCATCATTTTAACCCAAAAATAACGAAAGATCTTCCCGAGGAATGTATTTTTGACTAAAAAAAAACTGTACCAGTGATTACAAAACCTATAGGTTTAACATTATCAGTAACATCTACAACTGTCCACCAACTACTGAAGTTCTAACTCGTTAATTTAATTTTTAATTAATATGAGTTTAGATAAAACAAACTAAAAATCAAATTAATTTTTCGAGATTATTACCATGACCATTACAACATATTTCAAAACGGATGGATAATGGAGTGAGTATGTACTTCATTAGAGATTTTAATGTTAAATCAATAGTAGTAAAACACTTGTGACATAGTGTAAAAATCACCTTAATAGTAATGTTATAGAAAAAAAATCTAATTTGCGAGTGTGAGGTTGCAAACACACAAGCAAAATGTGTCGATTTTAAAATCAACACAATAAGGAAAGGTGGAGGATTTTTCAAGCTATTTTAAACCAGGTGGGATGTATGTAAATGTAGGATTGCCAACATTGTGCTATAATAAAATATGTCCCAAGCACGTGGTATTGTGAAAATATAATTACATAAAAAAATGTAGAAGCATCCTTTATCTTTTGATTTTTATTCTTTGAGTATTTTTTCTTAGTGTATCAAATTGTTCGGACTTTTTACGCTTGTACGCGGTTATTGATCGGGGGTATAAGACATCAGGGGTCATTCCTTCATTATGAACAACTTTTATTACGGCGCCAATCCGAAATTGTGAAAAGAGAAATCAGCCGTTTCATACATTTCGTCGATTCAAAGTAACAGTTTTGTATAAAACAGCAAATTTTTATTTATCGGATTCCAGGTTAGCACCATACTAAAAGTTGCGCAAAATGATGATGAAAAGTAATGACAGAAGAAAGGCACAAATGGCGGTATTTTCACATCAGACAAGCTTTATATATAATTTTGATATATTATTTTTCTGAAAAATATTGTTATCCGAAAAAAGTTGGCAATCCTAGATAGATGTCATTGTATGCGATGAATATAGTGTATTATATAAAATTAAGCACAAGCATAAATCAACCTTATTGTATAGTGTTCTTAAGATATATGTAATATCAAATATTTTTATAGTACATGTATTATTGTGGAGAATAGTGATGTGTATCTACAGTTTTAGAAGCTATTTATTGTCTTTTGTATGTATTAATAAACGTATACTATGTGACTTTTGTGTTTCTGTTAAACCTATACGGCGACACTTTGGAGTAGTTAGCCCGTCTTTTGTCTTTTCCTTTCTTTGATAATTATAATTCACTTTTAAAAGACAAAAGACTAACTACTCTAGGGTTACTCTGCCTGCGTTTATTAATAAAGCGGATAGAGCCGAAAGATGGTCCATGGAAAGACACTAAGATCTACTGTTTACTGACGAAACCCTGTCCGATCTACCAATTATATTATTAATATGTCACATATAATAATAACATCATAATCGTGGTCTATTTGGAATATATCTAAAAAAATTTAGCCTTTTCATAAATATAACTACAATCAATGGAATTATTAAACGGGTATCTGCGTGGAATATTATGAAATATTATTCCACCGACTGTTCTATGTACCTACTTATTTATATTTTTGCCTTGACGATCGACTTGACTAAAGGCCCCACTGACCATCGCTCCGAATGGATGACATCCAAACGGATATATGGGGGCCTTCTTGCTTGAATAACAGCTGAATAGACGTTTACTCAAATGTTATTCAGCTTATGCTCTTACTCAATCTTTATTCAGCAGTCTGTGTTACGAGTACTTGGGATGTGGTCAATGTTGCCAATTTGGTGCAGCTAAGTCTTGACTTCATGTTTTACACAATCATTGTTTGATGATAATACGTAACTAGAAATACAATGTACTTTGAAATCCACAGATATTTTGGTTTCAAGTTAGTCAGACAAGTTGCCAATCCCTTTTTTGACGATTTGGTCGCCATTTCTAAGCTATGGTCAGTGGAGCCTTAACCAGAGCTACGTAGCTACGAACTATCCTTAATTTACAAAGGAAAACAACAAGGTCATATCGAGGATTATACTGAATGTTCTTCTAGACTTAGGTCATATTCTAGGATATCTTTATGACCAAATTTTACTATGGGACCTGCCCCGATATCGTGAAAAATATTAGCTGTCCATACATTTTGCTGCGAGTCAATCTAACCGCGATGAACCGGTCGATCACGATCGACAGGTTGGCCAAATGACCACCCCTGTACGTTAAATTCTCGTAGGTTTTTTTTAATTCATTATAGGTTTGCGTTTGACTACATACTGCCTGATGTTGAGCAGATATGCGGTCTAGGATGTAGCACGCTTACCTAGAAGATACCTATTTACTTGGGATTTGAAGACACCCACGTCGTACTTTAGCGGGAAGACAGACCCAGGCAAAGCGTTCCACATTCTGGCTGTTCGTATGAGGAATAAGCGAAACGCTCTCTCGTAGGAAATAGATAATATGTACCTACACTGTTGTAAAAGTTGATATAATATATTTCCCCCTTCCCTTCTCGTATTAGATAAACCTGTAAAGATATGTGTATTGTGGAAATACTTAAATGAAATGAAAATTATTTTAATAGGAGCTATCGTTATATTCTGTAAAATCGCAAATACTTACTACTGCTACTAAGGCTGATATAATGATTACATTTTTTTATGAATTTAATGTATGTTACAACTAAAGATTCTGTGAATACAAGCGTCCATTTCCTAGCTGTTTCCATTATAATATCCAGCAAAAAGTGGCAAAAACATCACGTTTGTTGTATGGGATCCCCTTTTTAATTGGATTTTATTTTACTCTGTAGGTATTTAGTATTTGTTGTTATACCTAGCGGTAACAGAAATACATCACTGTCTAGCTATCACGGTTCACAGTAGAGTCTTAGTAGCCTAAAAATGACATGATTCCCGGTTTAGGTATAATTGAAATTACATTATTTAACCATGTAAATAAATAAAAATTAGGTATGTTTAACTAATTTAACTTAAAACGTACCTATAACGAAATTATACTTAGTAAACGTACCTCTCGCAAAGTCCAAAAGGGTATTTCTTTTGTATAAATACCATTTATAAGAGGACTGTGAATCAGCCACTGTTTTCGCGTTTTCTTTGGAACATCGAGAGAATTAATTTACATTTCGGGAGAAAATTATTTTCACCTGTGGCCCGGATGCCCGTTAAATTGCAGGCCCCGGTCACGGTAATAGTATCTTAGATATCATATAATTACCGTGCCCCTGTTGATTTAACCGTGTGGCCATGTCAGAGGCCTTTAGGCGGCTGAAAAACTCTGGCACCCGGTGGGCTAGCCACCCGGCCTATATAAACTTAATATTTGTTACCCCTAAATTGTAACGAAATGTCATTTTTTTAGTGTCAATCGTTTCAGTAAGAAATATTGCGCGTTCATCCGTCTTATTTTTTTCAGAATAGTTTTTGAAGTGAAACTTCTAATGCGACTTCCAACAAAGTTGCGTTAAACGTTTAACGCTACTATGGAGGGGGTATGAAAGCACTATTGCGTCGCAGTTTCACTTCTTCCGTGCGGAGGGACTCCACTTGCATTTTTTAGTTTCTGTATACTTTTCAGCCAAGTTTTTGCGTAAAAAATGTGGCTTTTTAGAGGCTTATAACTTTAAAGTCATTTAATAAACTGTAAAAACTAAGACGTTTAACCCTAGCAATTCAAGAGCTGAATTACATGAAAAAAATCACTCAAATAAAAAAAAATTAAGAGGTAGATAATAACTTATTGTTTTTGTATGGCCAAGTTCGCGTTTCACAATCGCCTTAACTCCGTAGAGATGCATGTGTACAATTGTACTTCAAGCTGTGAGCGGTGAGCCCCTACATTCATTTATTTAAATATATTTCAGTGCAAGAACCTTCAGTTTTTGTTTTTGTAAATGCCGCTCTTTTCAATGTTGTCCAGAACGTTCATCAGATGGCGCTAGTAGTTTTTGGTTGCGCATAAAGTTGCGGAACTTTAGAAATTCGTTTCAAAGAAAACAAAATTTAGCATGTCATTCATATTGCCATATGCACAAAATTCGTTGTAATATAGAATTAGTACACAACGTTTTTAATTACGATTATTTTATAGCTAAAATATCTATTATTTTTAAATAACAAGTTGGATGAAAATGTGATTTTGGCGCCATCTGCCAAAAAGCCATAGTACTACCATCAAGTTACACTGATGGGTAGAGTAGGTGACGCTATAATCGCCGGAAATCAAAAAGGTTATAATAATGTTTAGTTTATATTTACATTACTTTTCAAATATTATCTTACAAAAGAATGTACACTAACTAAAAATCATTCTTACTATAAAAAGATACAGCAAAGTTTTATTTGTATTAGCATTTAAAGTATTGCTTTACATTTGTACTCTTAATGATTGACCTACATTTGGAGCCCTTGTGAAAGGATTGTGCAATAGAAACGGTCATTTATTACACAACACAACGTATTCATAAGCAAACGTAGTTATTTTGCTTCATTTATTATGAGTTTTTCATGTTAGCATACATCTAAGACACATAAGGATGACAAAGTACTATCAACAATTTTTCATCAATCTTTATACAATTTCCTTTATTTGTTAAGCTATTTAAATTACAAGCATATTTAACGAAATACTTTCTTCTCTTTTAATGAAAATTAGGTCATGACATAGATTTTTTCAAATTAGGTTATTCCATACTGCCCTTTACCGACTTATTTCAATGTCAGTCATGAATACAGTGGCTTCACTGAACCTAGTTGTAGTTATGTCGGTCGGATATCAAAGTGTAAGTGAAGTGGCCTAGAGACCTACATTTTGTTTTTAAAACGATTAATCGCTTTATATGGGCGCTTTTTGAGATAGAATATATCGCAAACGGGTCACAGCGATATTGAAGGTCCTGGGGGCGGCATAATTGAGTCGCCTCGGTCAATTATCGTGCATGATGCACGAAGACGCTCCAAAAATGAGTGTAGCGCAGAGTCTGGCCGCCTCCACGAGCCAGCCGAAAAGTGATGTCGTGACTGAAGTACCGGACTTCGTCATGAGCTCATCCGAGCCCAAGGCTGCCGAAAACATCGACTTGGATCTCAAGATTGATTATTTGGACACCACTGCCGGTAAGTACATAACCAAATTATTACTTACTAGATTCACTTGTATTAGACTCTATACTCTCTATATTAATTGGATTTTTTTCTCTAGCTTGATAATACATTGTGTAAATTAGATCGTACTGCTTTGAACAGTTGAGTTTTCATGTTTTGTTTAAATAATACATACACCAATTCCTACCTAGAGATTAATTAGTTTATTTTCAGCTTCGATGTTCAAATTGGTGTCTAGTAAGACTGGTTGGATATGTTGTAGGACATGAGGCCTTGGAAAGGGTAACGAGGAAATGCTACATGATAATTAAATTTTTAAAAGAAAACAAGACATGTTGTATAACAATACATTCACACAGATTAAAATTGTGTGCATTGAGTTGAGAGGCTACCTGGTGCTCGTACGCTCGGCTGCACGGTGTGGCAACGCCGCAATGGTTTTTTTCGCGCCATCCTGCGCTACGATAGAATAAAATTGGTGGGCTGTGTGAAACTGACTTGGAGTTCTGAGAGAAGTACTGAATAATGACTTACAGAACGTGTTTCGAGAATAGTTTGATTGTATAATTAGCCGCCACATTGCGGTGAATGAGTGTTCCTACATGTATTGTCAAATAACGTTGACGTTCGTTTCGTATTCTATGGGTGGCGCGACGACGCGATTTGATTTGATTCGGTGTCAGTAGGGCACGTTTGCACGACTACGGGCTGCAGTAACAGCGATTGTTACACCATATGAAATAACACCCGACGTGAAACACCATAGCAGGTGAATGCAATCTTGGTACGGTTCTTGACGCGCCTACATCATGGAATATCATTAGGATCCGGAATATTTAGCTAACGATGTCTTATAAATTAGTAATATGTACTTATTAATAATGTAAGTGGTTCTGAAACAACTTAGAGCTACACAATCATCAAAAAGTAAGATAAATTCCATCCGTACATGTATCATGGCACACAAAATCCAGCACAAAACCAGTAAGCTCCAGAAGGACCTCAATTTGTTTCTTAATTAATAAATCTTAACTTTTCAACTTATAATATGAAATAATATGGATAATACATATGATACTTCAACCATATTAGACTGGTGATCTAATATGATTGAACTAACAAAACAATATTGGCATGAAAGTTAGTTCCACTTTACAAAACTTCATTGTCTACTTTATGAATTGCATCAATACTGGATCATACTTTGATATCTACCTACTTATAGGTATATTCCATAGTTGCCGTTCACAACTACAAAATCAACTCATTCATCAACATAGAACAAATAACACCTACATCTGGTATAAAGCTGGAACTATCCTTCATGTTAATAAATTGTGTATACGAGGTCAAGTTTCTGGTACCTAATCTAGAGTCAAACTCAAGTCTCTGAAACAGACAAGAATGGCGAAGCACTATTTCAGCTAGTGTTTATAAAAACTCAAGTCTTTAAGAGGCAGTCTTTATTTTGAGATTTTTAAGACTAGTACTTGTTAGTTACGTGACTCTGAGTCCTTTGAGTTTTCTGAGTCCTTTAGAGTCTTTTAAGTTTGAGCTAGATTAAGTCATGAACTTGAGTTGATCAATGATGAAGCTGAATCAAAATGCGAGTTAAAACGTCTAAATAAAATAATAAACATACATGATTCCGTCCGAAACACCACACTGCGTTCCATGACAGGCGTTAGCGACGTCGGCCTGAAATCTGCAAAGCTCAAATGGGAGTGGGCGGGACACGTGAGTCGTATGCACCCAGACAGATGGGCAAAGGTCTCAACAGAGTGGGTTCCTCTGTCCAGTCGACCCCGAGGCCGTCCTCCAACACGATGGCGCGACGAAATCGAGAGGTTTAAAAAAGGTTGGACGGAGGTAGCACAGAACAGAAAGGAATGGAAGGAATTGGGGGAGACCTTTGCCCAGCAGTGGGACAGTACAGGTTAAATAAAAAAAAAAAAAACATGATTCCTATTTTATTTACTTCAACTATACAGCTATGGATTAAGAGTACTCAGACATACGTTATTTCAATAAGACTCTGAGTCATGTTTGGCAGAACCCAAAACTTTTTACAAAATACTCCATAGTCTAAAGGACTTGAGCTCTAAGTATTATTTGTAAGACTCGAGACGAGACTTCAAAAATAGCTCAAGTTTTATAAAATAAGACTCGAGTTTCTAACAACACTAGTTTCAGCCTTCTGCCTCGATGTGGGGACTTCGAGAAGATAGAGAGATCTAAAGCCCGATTACAGAGGCGCCATCGTAATTATATTAGCTAAATAGCATAGTTCTGTTTCTTTTTCACCTTAGGCATTAGATAAAGAGAACGCTTTTTACGTTGCTATTAAATTTACGCTGGCGCCTCTGTAATCGGGCTTCTAGTCAAACAATACGTTCTCAATAACTTCGGAATCGATATTCCTAACTTTTTTACCGACGAAAAACCGGAGGAAGTTCTCAAGTCGACGCATACATTTTTTTATGTATGATCACGCATAACTTGCTGAGTAGTCCGATTAACTCTTTATTAGCAAACGAATAGTACTAAGTAAGTATGTACGTAGATTGCAATGATTGAAGTTTGTTGTGCTATTTTTGGCAAAAACTTTGAATAATCTTCATTTTATTCAATATATTCAGAGCTAGATAGGTCTATAACAATAAACCGCAACTAAACACATGTATACCGAACATAAGCCACAGACACACTTCTGCAAGATATGCAAACGCATAACAATAATACTAGCAATTCTCAAATAGTCAAATCATGTTCATTATAAGCATTAGGCACCCAATTTTAAACAATATTTTTGTATTATGAACAAAATTGGCCGGTAGATAACCTCTGGCCAAACTTCCCCCTTTTTATCTAAACTTCACAGCCCTTTATCTCGAGACTCTTGACCGATTATGCTCACATTTGCACTTTTTGTTAAACTCGAGTACCAGATGATCTTGCCATATATCATCAAAGCTAGCTCGTCAATGCCGTCACAAACTTCGTCAGTTTTTGTGAAATAACCCATCGAGATTACAACGAAACGTGAAGAGCACACGATTTCTAATGCTAATAATTATTTTTCACTAAAAATGACACTACTGACTCCAATCGTACAAAATTCGAATAGTTCGCTCTATACCAGTTTTATATTGTTGTTGATTTTTAAAACTCCCCCAACCGATTTCAATAAAATTTAAACGGGATCACCTCTCAAGTATGATCTACTAAACAAAAAAAGAATCATTAAAATTGGTTCATAATTGGCGGGGTAATCGCTTAACATACAAAAAAACGTACAGCCGAATTGAGAACCTACTTTTTTCAGTTGGTTGTCAAAGAACAAATATGTCACAATGAAGTATTATCGGAAATTGCAGTGGGTCCTTTGCATTGTCATTTGACTTATTGTACATTTTACAACTTTAAAATAAGTTTTCCATCTATGTAGGTAGAGTGTCTTAACCGTATTATTATGACTCAATATCGTAACGGTTGGCTGATTTTATGTGCAGCAACATTGAATGGAGAACGTGTAATTTCCGAGGATGGAAAAGTGCGAAAAGAAGTTGTTTTAAAATTGCAACAGGAGCATGTTTTTAAACTGCAACAGGGGCGTTTCGCAAAGTTTGTTTGAAAGTACATACCAATTATTCACATAACAAGTTGCGACTGAAAAGATCCAGAAGAGCTAATTGTTCTTAAAAGGATATTAGAAATTTCCCCTTGTAGTAAAATACAAAACAAGCCTTCGTAATTTTGGTTCAGAAGCAGAATCGAATCGAAAATATTAAATCATGAAAAAGTACACAGCAACATGGTAAGTATTGGCGTTAGTTAGGCTGCCAGTTGTCGATACCTGAAGTTAAATCTTTGTTTTGAATTAATATTTAGTGTATTATTTCCTAAATACACCTGTTACCGGAAGTGCCCAAGTTCTGCTAAAGTCGATCGCTAGTTTCGTTCTTCCTATACCAGACGTCACGAAGGACACATGTTTTACTAATTTGATCGTTCTCGTTTTCCTCGCGTCTTCGTAGCACTGTAGAGGTAGGTAGCGCATCTTCGATTAGCATTTAAGCTTCCTGAAAATAGACATTAAACAGGCCAGAGAATACCTACATATAATGAAACTAGTGTGAATCTTCACTGATTCAGCAAAGCGGCAGTAGCAACTAATTACTATTCCTAATACATATTATAACTATTTAGGTATATATTCCGCGTGCGCGCATCGGTCGGCCAGACTACTTAAGTTACGGGATGATATGGGGATGATATCACCACACTTGCATAGTAAGTTATATGCAAGTACGGCTTTCTTAGGATCGGTTCGACAATGCTAGGAATTAAATGCTAACGACGACAAAATAATGTGTGCGTCGTCAAAATAAAGCCATTGATAACACAGGTCTGCAACAAAAAAAGTGCCTCAACTGATTTCTATTTCTATTAAGGTGTTCTGAAAACTAAAAAATACTCAAATAATTCCAGAACGTGAGATTATTTTACAAAACGCAAAAAAGGGTTTTTGGGCTACTTTAAGTCATATTTAATAATAAGTGCTATTTAAAATTTAGAGGATATGAGTGAAGAACAAGGTGCAGATTGTGGAGATGGAAAAAAGATACCACGGAAGATGAAGTGTCTCAATGATGGCAAACTTCTGTAGGACGCTTCAGAGAGACTTTCTAGACCTATTTACCACAAAAAATGTACCAAAAGGAGTCTTGTTGGGAAAACAAATTTGTTTAGTGCTTACTAATAAATGTATTTGAGTATTTTTTTAGTTTTCAGAACACAACACACAGAAATCAGTTGAAAACATTTAAGCACCTTTATTGCCGTAGACCAAATGAATGATTTACTTATAATCTCATTCATTTGATACCGACCACGTCATTGTCATATTTTTTAATTTATGATTTGTGTCCTGTAGAAGACGATATATTCAATACATATAAAGATACATCACATAGCTTTTATGTACTCCTAGTGTCCCGCAGACGCGGTCTCGTCAACAACCAATCACAAATTGATTTGATTAAAATACTTCAGTCACTGATTGGTCGGACGCTAAGCCGGAGTTGTTTGCGAGACGTCAAAGCTACCAAAGTTTTGTAAAATTATCACTATCACTGCATAGTATAAGACAAAGTCGCTTTCCGCTGTCTGTCCCCATGTATGCTTATATCTTTAGATCTACGCAACGGATTTTGATGCGGTTTTTTAATAGATAGTGTTTTAAGAGGAAGGTTTATAAGTTGTATGTATAATACACCTGCGCGAAGCCGGGGCGGGTCGCTAGTAATAAGTATAATTAAATATTAGTTGACATCTTAGACACGGTCTCTGACCCCAAACTAAGCATAGCTTACGATATGGCTGCCAAAGACTGATATAGGTACTACATAAACATATTTTTAAATACATACTCATACATATAGATACTAATAACATCCAGACACACAGCAAACACTTATGTTCATCACATAAATGCTTGCCCTGGGTGGGAATCGAACCCACGCCTCGTTGACCCAGGAGTCAGGGTCGCTAACCACTGAATCAGTCAAGTCAGTTTGGAAACCATGAGGTAACAGATGAACACACCTATATACCGGTCAAAACACACCCTCGCCGTAGTCGGGTAAAAAAACAACCATTCATGGAAGCCAACTTACCTACACTTTGACTGGTTTTTATTTACCTACTTAAATTAATAGTAAGTATTTTTGAATGTAGAGCAAGGTTGGTGCGTTCGACTAACATTAAAACAGAGCAAATAATATGAGACACGCACACAGTGTAGTGTAGCGGTTAGGTAGGTATTTAGCTTTAATGAACAGTATCACGAATTTGTGTAGGTGGCATAAATAAAAGTATCTGGGAATAATGGTTTAAATGGTTAATTTAACTCGGCTAGGAAATAGGTACGAGTAGGTCTCTATTATAGACACGAATGTCTGTGTCTACTTGATCGGGAATAGAAATTTCTATAAAAATAAATAGATAGAATAATGAATTATCTAAGAGAGCGTGCTCCATCAAAGATTTCATATATTTTTATCCGCGTAACATCAGGCAAAAGGTATTAAAACGAAAACCTATCACTATTTAAAAAATAATTCTTCATTTTTGTAAATTTCGAAATTTTCATAACATAAACTTGAAAATATGCGAGTGAAACAGCCGTGGCCAATTGTAAAACACGTAATGAATTATCTAATAGAGAGTGCTCCCTCAAAGATTTCATATATTATTATCCGCGTAACATCAGGCAAAAGGTATTAAAACGAAAACCTATCACTACTTAAAAAATAATTCTTCATTTTCGTAAATTTCGAAATTTTCATAACAAAAACTTGAAAATATGCGAGTGAAACAGCCGTGGCCAATTGTAAAACACGTTAGATATGCTCTACAACCTACAAGGAACTAATACAAAGATATCCCACAAAGTGAGAAACATTTGTACAAAATGTAGAGCGCTATTATTTTTAAATTAAAACTATAAGTCCAGGACCCACGCACCACATACGTTACAATAATCTGCAGACATGCAGACAATATTGCTTATTCTAAGTCTCAGGTAAATGTTATCCAGTACATGGTAATTAAGTATTAGGTCATCGTCTACTTTTGCTGCATTTACTGCTACTACTACTATTTTTTTGTTTGTAATGAAGTAAATGTAATTATTTTAGACGGGAAAGGAAAACATCGAGGGGAACTTGCTATTGAACTCCTTATTTTCTCGAATGCATGACAAGTTTGTAATCCACATTCTGTTATGGCGAAGGATTATGTCAACCCTTCTCGTAAAATGCTTATTATACTCAAACAGTAGAACACTGTTTGAGTAGAGCTGATGTCTGCGATAGATGATAATGAAAAAAAAAACAACGGGTTGCACTCCGGGAGTGCTGGCAGAAGTGAAAACTTGAACATTAACGTTGTGCATTATTGAATATTTTGGACTGGTTAGGGAATAACTTCGCACGAATCGCTTTATTTATAAGTATGAAAGTACTATCATTTATGTGGTAAAAACATCGTTCAAAGGGTAAAATAAATACAATATCACACACGCACAATCGCGCAAGCGCCCTGCGCCGCACGAAACAGCAGGAGCAGGCATACATTTTCGCCTCGCGGTAGAAAGAGAGGGGGATATTACTTCCTCTTCTACGCCGCGCCGGCGGTCCACTCTCCCTCCGTCTTCCAATTTTCGATCAGGTAAAGTTTAACATTTTTTTTTCCTTCCTAAAAAATGTACAACGCCGCTAAAGAAGTTTTCACTTCACAAATGAGGCCTCGCCTCAATTTCTTTTTCTCACCCTTTCAAATTGTTCAATGTTGAACGTTATTATTTTTATTTTATTTTATTTTTATTTTTAAAATCTAAGAAACTAACAGCTTATAAATAACAGCTTATAAACTTAAATAGACTAATATTAAAGCTAATTACAAGTTTCTACTGATAGAGATATTTTGAAAATATTAAACGCTTATAATTTTGATTTAAATTGAAAATAACAAATCGAACTGCAACTTAGATAATAAAACTCAATGTCACACTCGTATATCAGAATAAATTAAGATTTCATTCTTATTCAAATTAGTTGTTTAAACATTACTAAAAAAGCGATCACTCAGCTGCTTCCTAATTGAACGAACATTAGAATGGAATATATCAATATCCAGGTCATGTAGTAAATTATTGTAGGTGCCACACGCACGACTTATAACACTGTTTTGGCGATAATTGGTTGATGCTGCAGGAGGTTTGAATAGGGGGCTGTGACGAAATGCTCTGGGTGGGGTGAATATATGGACTTTGCTCAGTAGGCTGGGACAATCAAAGTTAGAAGTGATAACTTTGTTAAGAAAAATAACATCAGATGTTTCTCGACGATAATATAGTGGAAGGAAATGATGTTTAGCACAAGATTGTAAGTAGTTTCTGATCTTTGTTTTAGTTTTATAGTTTAGGAAACGAATAAATTTCTTTTGAACATTTTCTAGACGATCAATATACACATTGTATCTAGGATTCCAAATTTCAGATGCATACTCCAAATGACAACGTACATAAGTGCTATACAAAATTTTAAAAGATTTTGCCGATTTAAATTCTTTAGTAGATCTCATAATGAACCCGAGAGCTTTAGAAGCCTTTTTTACAATGGCTGATATATGCTCGTCAAATATCAACTTAGGGTCATGAATCACTCCCAAGTCTCTCATAAATGGCACGCGAGATAAAGTTTTATTTTTAAGTGAGTAATTAAATTCTGTAGGAGAAATTTTCCTAGAGAACGTTAATACTGCACATTTCGACACATTTAGATCTAATTTGTTTAGTATACAGTAATTATCCAGGCTAGATAAGTCTTGTTGAAGTAATAAGGCATCGGTTACATTATTCACTGATTTGAAAATCTTCATGTCATCCGCAAAACTCAATAAAGTGGAGTTTTTCAGACATGAATCAATATCAGCCACAAAAATTAGGAAGAGGAGAGGACCTAACAGCGATCCTTGAGGCACGCCGCTCGGTACCTGCATCCATTTAGACATATAGTTACCGAGTACTACCGCCTGTTATGTACCGTTATTAAACAAATAACAACATTTTCATTTCAAAAACCCGCCTGAACCCTAGATATCAGTTAAACTGAGCTGTGTATCATGGCGCACCCAGTAATCTGGTTTCAAGTTATAATGAAACATATGATATTAATTTGTTTGTCAAATATAATATAAATATATACTCTATTATCAAGCTTATTTCTTTTTTTGGATTTATTGTATAAAATCTCACAACCAGTGTTAAAATGAATAAAATTGTGCTGTGCATGCGCGATCTATCAACCGCTTCTACAAAAATTATATAACATAAGTACTTAAGTGTAAATAAAGGTTATAATAGGTACCTAATTAATATACAATCATTGTTGTAAACATATTCAGTAAACAAGAATTGAAAAACCTTGGTGAAGTAGGTAGTTGGGCTAGTTAGAACATAGTTTAAATAGTAGTACATTTTGACTACAGAGAAAATGTTAACGTCGTAATAAAGAAGTACATATCTACAATTTTCTAGAGTTTAGTGTTTTCAAGTTTGGGAAATAACAACAGTTTGCTATCAGCGTAGCGCGGCTGTGACCTACTTACGGGCAGAGTACCTACCAATCGTATCGTCCACAGGCATGTAGCACAGTTTTTATACAGTGTTTTATCTTCATATGTGCTGCGGGTTAAATTGACTCACGTTTTACGCTCGAGCATTTTGGATAAGCAGGCGTGAGAACATATACGCAGAAACGAAACTCGCTTCTTCACGACTCCGTCTGCCGGCACCCGGCAACAGAGGCGACGTGTTAAAGCGCTTTTATGGATATGTATGTATATGGAGCTACATTTAGCATTTAAGGAATGTTATTTCATTTTTATTGGAGACGTGTGTCTGCGGCAAACTACCGCGACGTTTAACCACTTGTGCCAGCGCGCCACTGCAGTATTTGTCGTAGTCTCCAAATACCTACTAAACATCAACTTGGTCGACTTCTAGCTGTTGTGTGTTATGTGGGTCGTACATGTATCTTTGGGATGTATAGAGACTTCTAGAGTCTCCCAGCCTGTCAAGGATTCAGATATGTATAGTTTTGGAGAAAAGAATACTTACCCTAAAACGTAACATAGTCCATTAGTTTGACTCGGAGTCCAATTACACCGTTTATTGCCCGCAGCTGATTTTGGTATGAAAATGTAAAACAATAATGGCCTTGGTCCCTAAAAAAATCTTGCAAGTAGGTACGATATATGTACACTTGCTCATGTAAATAAGCCCAGTGCCCAAATCCTATTGGCAGAACGATCTTTACAAGAAAATCACTGCCATTGATTACTGGGCTGACCAGATCTGAATCTTCAACATAACTGATAACTGACATAATTAGAAAAATCTCTATGCCCAAATACATCTCGAGTATCTAACAGTTGCAAGTAACAGTATAATAAGTCAAATTACGTAGGTATTTGTTTCCATGTTGAATTATTCCGTATTGCTCGCTCAGCATCTTGCTTGATTTCGGCTGAGACTCATATTGTACGTACAAAGTGTACAGCCCAAAATACGAAATACTCAAGTCGAATACAGTTCAGTTATAGTAATCGACGTGATAATTCGAATCAGACAACAAAGAGCTCGCGGAAGGGCCCGAGATACAAGTGCAGTAAATAACGACTATTTCGAGTGAAACGAACTCATTCTGATGGGCCAATAAAAATAATTCCGATGACGCTGAGCTTGACCTGACATACATCAGCCTGTGCCAACGAATGCGACATACATTTCGTGCCGCAAATTTCCTAATTTACCCCAAACACGAAAATACCGAGAGATGTCATTCGGTCCCGATAGAGCTTTTATGAGTTCTATCAATAACCCCGAGCCGACTGGGGCGCCGTTTGGCACGAACCTACCTTCAGTTCTCTGCAGCTGATCGTTTATTGATTAATCGCTGTTATGTTTCATTTCGTCTAGTACCAACAGTTCTTCTACATTTCTGTTAACCTTATTAAGTCTACCCGCGACCACGATCGATGCAACTCGGTTGAAACGTCGCGGGACAATGAGGTATTTATCTGATGTTTTCAGTGCGCGATTAGTCCCGTAGTATATGAAAATAATGTACTCAAATCGAAAAAGTTTTTTTATTACCAAAAAAGTATCATCACAGAGGCCTTCAGGCAGCCTAAAAACTCTGACATCAGGGCTAGCCACCCGGCCTATACGAACTTACTTATCGGTCAAAAACCTAGCCCTAGCCGTAGTCGGTTAAAAATAATCTTTCAAGTTTTAAGTCTTTCAATAAAAATATCAACATGAAAAAAACCGAATGAAGGCATGTCTAGACAATGAAATTCTTACGACAGAACAAATAAAACAAAATATATAATTCAGTGGTAATGCTTTAAAAAAATTAAGAAGAGAGGAGGCCTATACCCAGCAGTGGGTCGACACAAGCTGATGATGATGATGATGATGCTTTAAAAAAATTATCTACGTTTTTCCTAATGGATTTCTACACCTAAAAATATGGAATTTAAAAATACAAAAACCTTGTTGATATTTATTTTAAACTCACGGTGTTTACGCTCGATAACGTGCGTTTCTTCATATAGTTCTGCTAAAACCTTTATCTAAAAAAAACTGAAGACTTTTGAAGCAAAATCATTTTTAGGTAAAAAAAAATATAAACAGGTAATTCTTTGCCTTCTTCACTATCGGCCTACACTATGTATGAGTATTTATTTATTAACGTAAAGTTTATACTAATAGACACCACACCCCCATTGATTTTATTTCAGCATTCCTTAGTTTGATTTTAAGATACACTGTATGTCATTCATTTATTAACGTAAAGTTTATACTAATAGACACCACAATTGATTTTATTTCACCATTCCTTAGTTTGATTTTAAGATACACTGGATGTCATTCTGAATATAAGTGTTTATTCTAAAACGTCGCTAGCCTCAATCGAAAAAAAAAACTGAAGACTTTTGAAGCAAAATCATTTTTAGGTAAAAAATATTATAAACAGGTAATTCTTTGCCTTCTTCACTATCGGCCTACACTATGTATGAGTATTTATTTATTAACGTAAAGTTTATACTAATAGACACCACACCCCCATTGATTTTATTTCAGCATTCCTTAGTTTGATTTAAAGATACACTGTATGACATTCATTTATTAACGTAAAGTTTATACTAATAGACACCACAATTGATTTTATTTCACCATTCCTTAGTTTGATTTTAAGATACACTGGATGTCATTCTGAATATAAGTGTTTATTCTAAAACGTCGCTAGCCTCAATCGAAAAAAAAACTGAAGACTTTTGAAGCAAAATCATTTTTAGGTAAAAAATATTATAAACAGGTAATTCTTTGCCTTCTTCACTATCGGCCTACACTATGTATGAGTATTTATTTATTAACGTAAAGTTTATACTAATAGACACCACACCCCCATTGATTTTATTTCAGCATTCCTTAGTTTGATTTAAAGATACACTGTATGACATTCATTTATTAACGTAAAGTTTATACTAATAGACACCACACCCCCATTGATTTTATTTCAGTATTCCTTAGTTTGATTTAAAGATACAGTGTATGACATTCATTTATTAACGTAAAGTTTATACTAATAGACACCACACCCCCATTGATTTTATTTCAGCATTCCTTAGTTTGATTTAAAGATACACTGTATGACATTCATTTATTAACGTAAAGTTTATACTAACAGACACCACACCCCCATTGATTTTATTTCAGCATTCCTTAGTTTGATTTTAAGATACACTGTATGTCATTCATTTATTAACGTAAAGTTTATACTAATAGACACCACACCCCCATTGATTTTATTTCAGCATTCCTTAGTTTGATTTAAAGATACACTGTATGACATTCATTTATTAACGTAAAGTTTATACTAATAGACACCACACCCCCATTGATTTTATTTCAGCATTCCTTAGTTTGATTTTAAGATACACTGTCTGTCATTCTGAATAATATAAGTGTTTATTCTAAAACGCCGCTAGCCTCAATCGTAGTAGATAAACAATGTGTAGAAATCGGTACGCCATTGTTTGGGAGATAGATTCACGTTCAGAACGCATTAGCCCAGTGTAGTGAACTATGGCCCAACCCTTTACGTAATCAAAAGTTATCCGTAGTGCAGTGGGATAATACTACCTATAGGTATTATCCCACTGCAATACACAATGTCTTACTTATCGTGAGAGGGTCTAACCTGGCTAAAGTAGGTAGGTTCGTATAGGCTGAGTGGCTAGCCTTGATAACAGAGCTTTTAAGCCGCCTGTAGGCCTCTGACATGGCTAAACGGTTAAAACAATCGGGACCTACAATTTAAATTGTCATCCGAGCCACGATAGCGCTCAGTTGTAAATGCCACCCGCGGTCACCCATCCGAAGCCCGTGCCGAACGTTGCTGAACTTTTGTGATTGCTGAAAATCATCTAGTCAAACTACGCCATGAGCGCCACAACCTGGCTACAACCAAAGGTAAATTAAAAGTGCTTTACATACATCACGTCGTCGGCTCACTGCACGAATTTCGCCCACGTGTATTGAATTCCGAGAAAGTGCTACTTCGATATCGATTTTCCGACTTTTCAGTTGGCACTTATTCCATGTGAATAGTTTCAGCTTGAATCGTTCGATTGGAAACTTCAGGCATTGGACAAAAATAGCTGGTTACCTAGATTTGGTGTTGCTAGAAGGCTTACAATGGGAACTTACAAGGTTGTCCTGAACTAGAGCGACGGGTTAGGGGCTCTTTGATATAATTTTGCACATACCCTGTAATTTCAACATACTAATACCTACATTAATTGTTACAAAAAATACAAAAAACATTAATTTATAAAACCTGTGTACCAAGTTTCGTAAGGCGACCTGTAAATGAAAACCAATATCCGGGCAGACGAAAGCAAAATCGCCGTGTTAAAACGAAGACCTTCGCTCCGCTTCGGTCAACTGATTATTATTTCGCATGCTAAAAAAATATGCATTATTCTAAAAAAAAATGAAAAATAAATTTTATGACACGAAAATTAAGTTTAATGCATGGATGGTCCATGCGTATAAACTACTTCCATGATTGAAATATACTTTTAAACTACTGTTATATACTTACCTACAACAAAGGCAACAAAACAATCTTCAAAGTACGCTTTTCATTTTTACAATTCCATGAAATTCGTTCGTGTAATTAAAATAAAATTTTCCAAAAGAACAACTAGAAGTGTAACTGGCTCTCGTAAACTGTGTGGACAGTGATCCCTTATGTTATTTTTATTATGATATGTTATAAGAAACCCTAAATGTACCCCATGGCCGTGGTTAATCAATTGGGCCGTGTGAACCAACTCCTGATGATAAAATAATTTAACCAATTATATTTACTTCAATCACGTCGTGAACTCGCGACCTTCCCTATAATCCACTGCAAATTAAGTGCAGTTAAACTAAATAATACATTTATTAGAGCAACCTCGAAATCGAATCGATGAACTACTTTTGTCGATAGCTTTGTCAATTGTCGGTGTTAATTTATTATGCGAAGGAGGGAGGGAGCGCAGAGAGTCGAGCTGACTCGCACGTGGTGGAGAGGTATCAAAACTCTTTCTGTTTTTTTTCTGAGCTCAGAAGAACTTATTCTATGGTTCTGAGCAAATATTTTTGGCCATAACTTGTTCCGTCCGAAATAAATATCTATGTTTAATACAAGTTAAATATGTACCTACTATAATTATTACTAAATCTTACCTAGTCTGTCTGGATTCCTATTTCCTTTTTTTTTATTTCACTAATCATTGTAGTCAATAAAATAAAAAGCGATAGTAATTTTTGATAAATATTCGCTAAAACATAATAATTTTTGTTACTCACTTAGCGTGTTAGGTGTGGATATGGTATGCTTCTAGTATCTATGATCTAGAATTGAGACTATAATATATATACGCATTGGATGTAGTCATAGTTTTTTTCCACGTGGAGCCTACTTTTTAACCGACTTCCAAAAAGGAGGAGGTTCTATGTTCGTCTGTATGTATTTTTTTTTATATTCATCGATAATTTCGCCAATTGTGAACCGAATCAAAAAATTCTTTTTAGTTCGAAAGGGTATACTCTCGAGGTGGTCTCATTTTAATTTTACAGAAATCGGCTAAGCCGTTTTTGAAAAATCAACAATAATGTAAGCAATTTTAGCGAAATATCCGAATTTTGTACACGATGAACATCGATGATTTCGCCAATTGTGAACCGAATCGAATAATTATTTTTTAGTTCGAAAGGGTGTACTCTCGAGATGGTCCAAATGAAATTTTAAAGAAATCGGCTGAGCCATTTTTGAAAAATCAACAATAATGTAAACAATTCTAGCGAAATATTCGAATTTAGTACACGATGGTAGGCGGTTTTGCCATTTTATGCGAAAACTAATTATTTCTTCAAAACAAAGATTTAATTATACCTACCTACTCTAGAAAAATATAATGTACAGACTTTCAAGTTTTCTGGGGTGGGTTAAGAATTTTCTAGGGTGGCTACCGCGTACCCGTGGCCTCCCCTAGTTATGCTCATGTGCATACGCATCTTTTAGATAAGCGTTCTAAATTTTTTATACATACCTAAATTTATTTAGAAAAAACACACATTGAGCTTGGCGCTGCTTTATCATAAGAAGTAATATTTTTATGACAACCCGGAAACTACTAATAATAATTACACAGAAGGCCAAAGTTTACTCTAACTTATGATTTGCGTTGTAATATTGTAATTAACTTTAGTGTGTTTCAAAGAGGAAACATGCTTACCTTAGGTACTACCCATTGAAGTCCCTTTTTAATGTTCCGTACCCAAAGGGTAAATCAATATGTAAAGGGGGCTCCCATACAATAAATCTAAATTTTTAGCCGTTTTTCGCTCCCTATTAATAACGGTGACAGGTAGATGCTTGAAATATTCACAGAATATTTAGTTAAATATTTACTTCAAAATAAATATTTAAATTAAAATAAATTGAATATTTAAGGAGGGCTTTTCTTGCTCAATATTAATAAAGGCAACAGGAAGATGTTTGAAATATTCACAGAATATTAAGTTGTATTTACCCTTCAAAAATAAATAACTAAATTAAAATGAAATATATTTAGGGGGGCTTCCATACGGTACGGAACCCTTCGTGAACGAGACCGACTCGTACGTTCCAATTATCATTTAGTTTTCTAGCGAGATGGTTCATACATATGTATAGGTATATATCGTATATATATAGAGGGGACCTAATTGTGAGCGAGAGTTCGGGGGCTGACTTGGCTCGACTGAAAGCCGCCGCAAGACCCGAGTCCGGGGCGTCGCTGAATGCTCTACCCAGTCCACACATGGGCACGCTGCTCGACGATGACTCCTTGCGAGTAGTTGCAGTCCTTCTTCTGGGCAGCAAGATTTGCGAGCCCCACGACTGCATTTGTGGTGTGGCGGTCGACTCAGATGGCCATCACAAATTGGGATGCGTGCGATGTGCCAGGCGAAGACCTCGACATCATGCGCTCAACGATATTTTGAGGCGTGCTCTGGTGTCAGCTGGCATACCTTGTGTCTTGGAGCCCCCTGGATTGTGCCGTTCTGACGGCAAACGCCCGGATGGTCTGACTTTGATTCCATGGCAGAAAGGACTCTGCCTCGTGTGGGACGCGACTTGTGTAAGCACATTTGCTTCGTGTCACATCTCAGCTACCCAGTTGTCGGCCGGCGCGGGTGCAGAAGCAGCGGCCCGAGGAAAACGCCTCAAATACTCCTGCATGGAATCGACGTACGACTTTGTCCCGTTTGCCGTTGAGACGGCGGGTTCGTGGTACTCCGAGGCCAAGGAGTTCGTGCGTGATCTTGGTCGGCGTCTCAGAGAGAGGGGACAGGATCCGCGGTCGGGGGCGTACTTAGCGCAGCACATCTTCAGAGAGGAAACGCCTCGAGCATAATGGGTACATTTGGGCGGAATGCACTTTGCGGAGGTTTGTTTGACTAGGGAGTTGTTGACTCAGGTCGATAACTCCCTTGAATATTATGTAATAGTGTTTTGGTTAGTTATACAATGCATATCATTATTTGACTTTAACTGTATTGACGTTGACTTGAATAAATAATAAGTAAATAAACATTTAATTATTTCATTATCAGTAGGTAAACTATTCGTGTATGCTTATTTATAAACGGTGTATAATCGTAGTACTCACGAAACGCAATATATCATTTATTCGTCACACAACACTGCATTCTAATAGTAATAAGTTACGCTCCTCTCTCTAGATAGGCTGGGATGGATAGGAGAAGGTCTCTGACTAGATCGCAATATGTATAGACATAAAGTCGTGGCATCAAAGTCCAACTTAGCAATGCACAGTTCTAACCCACATTCTATGGCTATAAAAATATTTAGTAAATTACCAAATAAACTAAAAGATATCGAAAAGAAAAACTGTTTTATAAAACAACTAAAAAATATCTTACGAACCAAATGCTAAAGACGATTTTTTAATGATAACAATTAAAAAAAAAAACTTTCTCTTATAAGCGATAAAATTGCCGTACCTTTAAATTTTTAAGGTCATATGTACTACTATAATTATAGAATATGTTACGAACCACATGTAAATATTACATTAGGTATGTTGCAATTAATGATTGAGTATATGATCTCTATGAAATACACTAACTACCGAACAGTGTTAGACCGATAAGTATCGATTATTAATAGTATGCATAGAGATAAAGCCAGTTTATTAAATTAATAATTCTAATTAGGCACGTGTCTCATTCATTCTACCACATTTAGGCATTTAGCCACAGACTATAAATAGCTGTATATTACTAGTTTTTACCAACAACTCTAGCCTACGCTACTCGTAGCAAAAAGCCTGCCAATTGCGAGTCAGATTCGTCTACTGAGGGTTCCGTAAAAGTCCCTGAAATTCTGTTAAGTAAACCACACCACAGCATTCTAGGGCTAAGGCGAAGCTTGATGATCTTTTTTACTATTTTTGTCTTAAACCAAACATTACACATCTTAAAAATAATTAAAAATGTGTATCGTATCACTACATAGTATAAAACAAAGTCGCTTCCGCTGTCCCCCATGTATGCTTATATCTTTAAAACTACACAACGGATTTTAATGCGGTTTATTTTAATAGATAGAGTGATTCAAGATGAAGGTTTGTATGTATAATATACCTGTGCAAAGCCGGGGCGGGTCGCTAGTGCTATATAAAATAGTATTTCGCATGCTTATGCAGCTCTTTCATATGGTCTCCACTCTCCACATGATACTGTTAACTCGTACTATTTCATAGTTCTAGAGTAACCCTGTAGCTTTTTACCCTCAATGAGTGTCGAAATATGCCGTTTTATTGCGACGAACAGCTGTAACTTTTTTACGATAATCGAGAAATCTGATTTTTTCATCAGCTCTGCTCTCAATCAGCTCTGCACAATAATATGGTTTTAATTTCAACTTTATACTTCCTCGGGTTCCCGATGTACAAGGATTAATAGCTAGATGGAAAGACAGACAGACGGTCAGCAAAATTATCTTATAGGATTCCGGTGTTTTACTTTTGAGGTACGGAACCCTAAAAATCAAGTCAATCCGTAGTTACGTAGCTGTGTGATAGAGCAACTAATTTGTTAGTTGCTCTGTCACACAGCAACGTAACTACTTGCCAACAAAGACATTTTCGGATTTATAGTAGTAGTTAAGTAGTAAGGATTTACTCGAGAGCCTCGAGGTATGTACCTAGCAGTGGGATAAAGAAGGCGGTTGATGATGATGATGATTATTATGATAATTTACTCGAGACCTGTGGTAACCATCTTAAAAATAATTCACTTATTGTTATTAAATATTTCCTAGATATCTGTGAGAACTCAATAATAGGGAGGCAATAATGTAATAAAATAATCATACATCACATTAGAATTAACACCTGAAGGCATAACAGTAGGCTCGAAAGCATAACTTTACTAGTTTCGAAAATTCAGTACCTACTTAACTACAAAAGGATTTGTAGGACTTCCCTCTGTTATTCAGGGCTTGCGACCTTGATATTTCGCAATCAAGACGCGTGTTCTACTTATAGATTAACTGGATAGAAACACGTATATTTCTAGTAGTTTTCCGAACAGTTAGACCTCGCATCCGTTTAACTGAATCATCTTAAACGTTTACCTCGACTCGCTCTTGACCGATTTCATTCATACTCGCTTGACCACCAAATCGCCTGATGGTAAGCGACGTTGTAGTCGAAGATGAAGCACGCAGACCTAGAAGATACCTATTTACTCTGACCTTGAAAAGCTTTAGATTATATCTCTTAGAAAACAGGAAAGCAGGAAGACTGATCCATTCCCTGGCGGTACGAATCAGAAATGTTAAGTCAAACCGCTTCGTACTTATCGAAGGAAAATTGACAGTGTCACCCTGTACACTGTCAATAATGTGGCGTCTTCCTACTTGTACTGTAGTAAAAAGGGGATGGTAGGATAAGGTCGTTTAGCTCAGATGCACTCTCTCCGAAATGAATCCTATAGAATAATGAATTAATTATTTTTCACCAAAAATTGTCAAATGGAAATCTACCTAAAACCTATTTTTTTTAACCAAAATGACTGGACTACTATACGGAATCCCTAAGAATTATAACCTAAATAAAGCGACCTCTACGCTTAGTTGTAAAATATTCCAAGAAAATCATCAACTCGCAATGTTCAGTTCGGAACGTTTTTTTAATACCTAACCACTATCCATTGTGGCAATCAAGCAATCATTACCTCCTGAACTTGCGATCAATTACGTCACTCGAGTGAAATGAGGCTGCCAGTATTGTTGTAATTATCGAGGTGTTTAATTATTTTATTGCTGCTTATACTGCCAGACCAGTTTTCTGCGCAAGTAGCCAAATGAAGGAACTAAAAATCTACTAAATATTTTTTTCAGACACTGCGACAGTGGCTCTATTCTGAATGGTGCAGATTTTGACCCTAGCTAGTGGTGAGACAATCGCGTTTAGTGATTGAAAGATATTTAAATGGTTCGCTAGTAGTCTGATCTGGCTGTCAAAAAACTATTTGGTCAGTTGACTCGGTTGAAACAACAATTTTACTATTCGTAAACCACCAAGAATAAGTGCTCAACCAAGAATAGATAAGCATAGTTTAATAGTTTTAACGGTAAGCAATTACTGTTACTGCGTTTACAATTATACTAGTAAACCCGGAGACTAAATAAATAACCGAGAAAATGAATTTTCCTCGTATAATTTCTTAGAATTTTCCGATGTTATGATAGTCTTTCTGCCACTTGAAACTAAAACGATTATAATAATCGGTCCAGCCATTTTTGAGATTTAATAGTATAAGAGTATAACTAACCCTAGTTTTATTCGTAGGTATATATTATTGATTTTATAGGACAACAAATTGCGTTTAGGAAAACGAGAAATTTTACCTCGAATTTTTATCAAAATTTGTAAGTCCCTATTGAGTGCTGATATATTTATCTAAGGTGGCTACCGTGGTAGGCCATCAATTTATTTTTATTATTTGAATATGTTAGTTAAGCCTATAAGTTAATAGTGATTCTACGCTTGGTATTTCATGATTATTTTAGGGATAAAAAGTCATGCGATTACGTAATTTTTTTTTGAAATGTTGATGTAAAAATATATTCTATTTATATACGAAAGATATTTTTATTTTTCCGCTTACCTTTTAAACTGAAACCTTTCAATAAACGTAACTCGCGAATTTAGCAACACAGCAGCGAGCCGACACGAAGGTTGAAAGAAACCACCACCCGTTATACAACTTGGTCACATCATACCCGCGTCACCCCCTTTGTTGGCCATTGCGAAAACACAAGAGAAACTTTAAACTCGCTTACAGCGACTAGACTTATTGCATGGAAGGTTCCACTTTTTGGCTTCCATATTCAAACGGTTTATTTTTTTTATTTTTTATTATTTGATCATATAATCAGTCTAACTACGGGCATTTGCCCGCGGCTTCGCCCACGCGGAATTTTAATCATTGTGCTATCCCATGGGAATATTTATTTTTATGAGATAAAAAGTAGTTTAACGTCTTCCAAACTATGTCTATGCCAAAAATCAAGTGAATTCGTTGCTCGGTGAAAGAGGAACAAACCAACATACACATTTTCGGATTTATAACATTAGTAAAGAAAAGCAGATGAGATGTGCTCTTTTTAACTTTTATGTTGCAGCACACAGCGGAACTAGCTCATTTATTTTCTAGATTTTTGTTAATCCTGGTCAAAAACATCCCGCCCCTTTGGAGCCGGGGCGTATGATTTCAGGGATAGAGAGTTGACCCGCCAGCACGGGAAGCATGGCAAAGGGACTAATAGTCTTTCCACCATTATATCCCCTCGAAGAGGAAATAAAGTATGGATTGACAATGACATCTGACATTAAGCGTGTATAAAATGGTTTTCTCCCCTTGCTGTGCTACCTGGGCAGGGGGTTTGGATGCTTTTCCCGCCTTGCTTTGTATTGTGTCTCACTCCATGAGAATTTATTTTTCTCTTTCACCATGGGCATATCAAGGTTTTGATTTTGGTTTTGGTTCGTGAAACTCTTTAATTCTGGAGAACCATGGGGCATTTGATATTTGTTTTAAGATGTAGTTTTGTACTATTTGGATGACCATTATGTTAATGTCATTAGCTGCGCCCTATAATTGTATTCCTTATGTACATGTACCAGCCCTTTTAATAGTCTACTGCAGGACGTAGGCCTGCCCACGAAGGTTGATTTTCCATACATTCTAACTTATTATCAACTGATCAATCAATCTGGGTCCTTCTTCCTCCCAAAGTTGTGGAAGTCAGGAATCAGCGTCGAGGATTCCCTCCTTGCTGAAGCTGGGCGCTGGAGGACACTGCCTCCAGGGAGATTGGGAGGTGCGAGTTCTTGGACCACCCGCGAGGATGGACAGCGTCTCAAGCACCTCCGACTGCCATTTTTCAACTGATCGTTTTGAGTTACGTCCTGGCAGCCAGTAGAGACCCTTGTATCTCTTATCTTAATCTCATCCCGTTTTGTTTGGGCATGCTTCTGCCAGGTAAGCCTGCAGTCTAAATGGGGCTTTATTCAAATTGAAAAATTTAATGCCAGTAGTGAGATCGACATGTAATAAGTAATTTAGCTATTTTATGATTAGTCAAAATAATGTAACTAATTAAAAGTAAGTAGGTAAGTTCGTATAGGCCAGGTGGCTGTTCAATAAAATTTACCTACTTTTAACCGACTTCCAAAAAGGAAGAGTTTCTATGTTCCTGTGCATGTATTTTTTGTGTATTTTTATCGATAATTTCGCCAATTGTGAACCGAATCGAAAAATTCTTTTTTAGTTCGAAAAGGTATGCTCCTAAAGTGGTCGCATTTAAATTTTACTGAAATCGGCTGAGCTGTTTATGAAAAATCAACAATAATGTGAACAATTCGAGCGAAATATTCGAATGTTGTACACGATGTTTGCCATTTTTTGTGAAAAATAATTATGTAGATTGTCTATTAAGTATTTGAACTATTGACACGACAAGAAGAATTGATTAAAACGGTGCCAATGGGACTGGCGCCACTACCTATCCGTCCGTCTGGATCTAACCTCAGGGATTATCATATCAGTCGTAGGACGATCACTGCTGGACATACGCATCTCCTAAACATTTCCAACAATAGCAGTCGGAAGCACCTTGCATCCAATGCGTCTTTGCAGTCTTGATCAGATGTCTGTCTAACCTTTTCGTAAACGTTCTCCGCTGCGCTTGCCGTTATGTGGTCTGTTTTCAGTTCGCGGTCAGAACTTAATGGCCCATCATACCAAGTTCTACGAGCTATTTCCCCAGTTCACTTACCAATCCGCTGGATCTCAATTTTGAAAAGTTTGATAATTACTTTTATAATAGCATGATTTTGGTTCGTGTAAGGGCTCATAATTTCTGATAGATAAAATAAGTAGTACAATTATGTAGTGTATTAAGTTTAGCCTTGCCTAACCCTCATTGTAGTAAGGAAAGGACCGAACTCCGCAGTGGGACAGGACCGATAAAAATTACAAAAACCGCAAAAGTCCCAATTTTTATCGACAAAAGCGTGGGCGAAAAACCACCTACTGAATATAATATATGACAAAGTTACAATGCAATAAATACTCACACATGTACCTACTAACAGCATTTAGTAAATACCATAATCAGAGGGAACGGTAGTGCCCCCGCCAAGACGAGCCAAGCGTAGCGAAGCGCAAAGCACTACGTACCTTTACTCGAAGCGGTTCGTCGATTTTTTGAATGCTAATAACTTGGGTTTGGAGTATACTAGATTAACGAATTTCTGGATATCATTTCTATTGAAATAAATGAATTGACTATTGTCCATTGAATTAAAAATTGACTTAAAAGAAAATTTGTCTGCCACTTCCACAAATTATAACGCTAAAGGTCTGAAACTAGCCTTTAGGCCGCATTTGTAACCCTATTTTGTAACCTGTTACAAACGTGAAAATTTTCTTCTTTCTCGTTACCCAGTTTCAAACTAGTAATTATTTCAATAGACTTAGAAATTTAATACCTACTAAGACTCCTTGTTAAAAATTATGAAACACGTATTGTCGGATTTTTAGTAAATCACCCTAACAACTGCAGTTTGTTTGAAACTTCCGCAAATTTTGATGCTAAAGCCCCCTGGAAACTAATAGGTAAACGTACTTGTTACAGTCGCATATTTTGACTAGGTTTGTGAATTAAGGGCTTGTAGAAGAGTTTAAAGGTGTGTAGAGTTAGAAGCTTGGCTCTACATGAGATCTGATAACTTTTTGGCAGTGTGAACTGTAGTCTCGTCTTGGCCTGTAATATGACATGTAAATATTTTTGTGGGATATAATTATGTTGTTCAGTCAGATAACTAGGTACTTTGTCAAATATAGTACTGCTCCTTATTATTGTGTTATCTACTACATCAGAAAATAATCCTTTCATTGATGGCAAATTACATTTTGACAAAATAACCACCAGTGCCAATTAAAAAAAATTACTCCATACCGCAGATATTATAGTGATAAAATGTTATCGTAATGTTACTGAAGTGATTAATACACAATTATTTTTCGCAAAATATAGTAAAAGCGCCTTCCATCGTGTACAAAATTTAAATATTTTGCTCGAATTTCTAACATTATTGTTGATTTTTCAAAAACGGCTCAGCTGATTTCTGTAAAGTTTAAATGGGATCACCACGAGAGTATACCCTTTCGAACTAAAAAGAACTTTTCGATTCGGTTCACAAATGACAAAATTATCGATGAACATTACACAAAAAAATACATACAGACGAACATAGAACCTACTCCTTTTTGGAAGTCAGTTAACAAGATTAAGCAAAATTTAAAATTTAAAAAAACCCACAACGCTAAAAATCTCATCGAAAAAGAATAAAAGACGTAATTTTTATTATTTGGGAACATGCATTAAGCTACCACGTACACTTTGCTGAAAACAGAATTGTAATCGGACACTTCGTTATATTGCAACATTGTTTTGCACTAATATTGTGGCGCCCCCTAGTGAGTTACAGCCATGACACCTCTCTAAGAACATGAACTCATCAAACACAAACCCGTTATTGAAAACCGCATCAAAATCGGATCATTAGTTTAGATGATAGGTGGGAACATTACTTTGCACAAACGCACACACAAACAAACATCTCTCATTCTAAACGCATATACCTGCTCCGTTCCGTCGTGGGTAAAAATTAAAAACGCAATAAAAGTAGTTTCACTACTTTTATTGCGTTTTTAAAAGTAGTTTCACTACTTTTCAACCGGACACAGCTGTCTCGCTCGGATGTTTGCAAGTTTAATTAGGTACTAAACTACATAGGCATTGAATTTCTATAATCTCTATTAAGCATTTATCAATCATAACTTGAGTCTTAAC
This sequence comes from Hypomecis atomaria, assembly GCA_964007245.1. Lineage (NCBI taxonomy): Eukaryota > Metazoa > Arthropoda > Insecta > Lepidoptera > Geometridae > Hypomecis > Hypomecis atomaria. The sequence continues at coordinate 18,584,701 of OZ023280.1, forward strand.
AAAATGTATGGAGTAGTTGTTTTCCTGATTTCGGGCTTGGTCATCTCGTAAGAATTGTTCATTATGATAAATTAGAACTTTGAAAGTCCATGCTCTTTGCCAAACAATACTGTACGTAGATCCATTACAATTCCATCGAAGTCCTTCTGGCCCCTGAGCGGTCGGAACGACGCCGACGATAAGACGACTGTCACATACACGGAACAGCAAAACAGGTGGAAATGCGATGTGCATAATTTATGCCCGAGCCACTGTCTCCAAAATCACACTCAAGTGATATTACCCCTATTATTAATACTAATCCTCGAGGATTCTGAGTCGAACGGTGTTTTAGCGTTTTCTATAGAACATCAAGAAAATTCGCGGTGCTTTTTTAATAAAATTTACGTTCCGGGAGAAAACTCTTTTCACCCCTTAAATTGTAACAAAATGTTATGTTTTTAGTGTCAATCGCTTGAGTAAGAAATATTGCACCCCCTTACGTTTTATAATTTTCAGAAAAGTTTGTAGTCTATGTATACGGTATCAGCCAAAGTTATGCGTAGTAATGTTACTTTTTTGAGACTTATAACTTTAAGGGTCAATCAAAAAACTGTAAAAGCTAAGACGTATAATACTAGCGATTGAAGTGCTTATTACATGAACATAATCTCTAAATTCGGATAATATTCAGAGGTAGATAACAGCTAACTGTTTTTGTATGAACAAGTTTACCACATGTTTTCGTCACATGATACGTCTGTGAGATTTCATTCATTGAAGATTCACCACTGTTATGTAAAAGAAATGTAATGTAAGGAAAGGTTCTGATATTTACGAAATATCTTCTCATAAATATATTAAATTATTTATTTTAAAAAGACACATTGAAATAAACACTAGTTTAATACTAATCTAGTAGTTCTTATTTTATTTCTATTAATTTCATATATATCCTAAATCAGGCTAACATAATTACATATTTGGTAAAATGATAAACTTAGTCCTTAGATTACTAATCATTAAGCATACTTTTGTTCTGTATTATGGTATTGTATTTGGTGATACCTAATAGCTACTTTTTGCAAAATATCCTTACTAATAGTAGTAGTATAAAATCCGAAAGTGTGTTTGTTGGTTTGTTCCTCTTTCACGAAGCAACGGAGCAACGGATAGACTTGGTTTTACTTAGGTTGGAAAGTGACATAGGCTACTTATTATGGGCATTGCGGCGTTTCGCCCCGCAAGCGGCTGCTGCTGCGAAGCTGCTGGGATAAACGTAGTACATAATAAAACAACAAGTAATTAGGTACCTAACATACTTCTACGTAGACGTACAACGATAGTTTTGACTCATATGTGACAACACGTGCATTTCCAGTGTCTCCGAGCGATCACATCGTAATCAGGGAAAAAGTACAAGAACGGACAAGATCATAGGAGTGTCGAGGACATAAATACTGGCGATTATTAATACGACTCAGTCTGTGAGACGTATGTTGGGTATTTAAGGGTAAATATCTAATTACTGTATACAAATACAACAATTTATTGATTGGCTTCGTTTATTTTACTTAAAAACATATACAAAACCAATTATGCATGCGGTCATATAGCTTATTTCGTTACTATAGCAGTTTTTTTACTATAACGTTATTAGTAGATGTTAACGTTTTGTTACTCAAGCACAACCTACGATGGTTGGATAAACAAGTTCTCAACTTTATCACAGATGGCGTTATTTTTAGGGCACGCAACAATGACCTAAAATGCTAAAGCGATAAGGTTGAAAATTGTGTCTTCAGTGTGTAAGAAACAAGCCTTGTTATGCTTGCTTACGGCACGCGGGCCACGCCCACTTCGCACTTCCATGTTTTTTTTTCTAATCCGTGGTCACATACGAGTAGAATGCAATGCGGGCTCTACATCTATTAATTAACGGAAAGATTACTAATAATACACGTATTTGGCTGACTAGGCAATACATTAACGGCCCTGTGCACCTGCCACAGCTATCTCATCCACACGACTCACACATTCCAGTTGTTTGGGTAGCTACATAGGCGTTGAATTTCCAAAAACCGTATGTTGCATTTTTTAAATATATTTAAATTTAACAGAACAGATTGAAGAAAACTGTAATTTCCGTATGTTTTCTCATCTACTCCGTAAACTTAAGACATTGATAAACGAAAATATACGACGATACCTTTGTAGCTTTATGATAAATGCAACTTTTTATGTTTTAGAAATTCCCGTATAGGTAGTATTTCTAATAGAAGAAATGGTGCTATTACGGTGGCGTAGGTAGGTGATTCTGTATGCAAACAATCGCGTAACACACTCTAACGTGCTCTTTGTTTTAAAGAAATTCGTGTGAAAAATATTTATTTTTCAAATAACATAAACTCGGTTAAATAATAAAAATGTAGTCTCTATATAAGGGGATATTATTTAGTATAAGTAAGTTATACCTAGATACATAAAACATAGTTATGTCGTGTTAGAACTCGAACAAGTAAATTTTGTTTCTCGGACACTAACGAGTTTTATCAGCATCACAAAGTTATAAACAATATTCAAATAGTTAAGTACGTTCACAAAATAAATGTAGCTTTAAAATAGTGGTGGCAGCGTCCGGTTTTTGTGTATTCAAAACGACAGTTCGAGTTGTATCTGTGTCAAGGTGCGGATCGACTCTTGCGCAAAGCGTTTTTTAATACTGCGCCTGCGCCGGTTGCGAGGTAATAAATTCGACTCAGCGTGTCGCAACGAGCGATATTCATGTTTTTTTCGTATGTTTTAATCATTATTCGTGAATTAAACTTCGTACTTACTATGGACTGTGATACTTACTGTTTTTTCCCATTGCATGGTTTTTCCAAAAGTGACAAGTATTTGTTACATCTGCAATTTCAATCAGTTGAGCTTCGCACAAATATTGAAAACTGAATACGTTGCGCAATCTTTGTACATATATAAAACTATTTTAGTCTAGTTTACCATTTCTGTCAATGTATTTATTACGTGCCAGTTGTATATTCATACTGTATTTATTAAACGCTTAAAATAAAAGCCAGTCAACATTGTACCCCCCTCCCCTTAAGAGCTCGGTGGCCCTGCTCTCGATAGCTCTCCTTAGATGGCTCAGCACCAGACTAGGTCGAGGAGAACCACTACGATGTCAGTGTCATAACTGCTGTGCGACTTAACGACCAGTACCCAACCTCACTGCGTGTTTTATTTGTACAGACGATGTTCTGTATCAAACGTAAAACGCAATGGAAACACAACTAAAACAATATGTGGGCGATTGCGGCGGTGTAGGCGAATGGCTTTGTGGTAGTAGATCGGCTGTGTGGTCAGCCGTATGTTGCGTTGCATACATAATATGTACACGCCGTGTTTGTTCACAACTCATTTGTTTGTTTCGATGGCCTTAAGATTCAAGGTACCCAAAATCTACTAGAAGAGCTTCGACGTACGCCTTTCAAAACTGATATTAACTTATTAAATCTTATACGGCTAGGTTTAAATTGTAGCGGTCATAAAATAGCGGATGGCCTTTCTATGGATTACTCGAAGATTGGTTGGTGTTTGGTAAAGCCGGTGTTTCAATATAAATCTTACCCTTTCACTGTTGCGTGTCGCGCGGGGGCGAGATCTCAGAAGCGGCTTTCAAACTGCATCGGGGTGGGCGCGCTAACATTGTCGGCCACTTAATGACAAATATTTGAGCGAACGCTATTAATACCAACGGGATAGCTTAAAATAACTCGAGCTGCGTATCAAGCTGCGTTCCGGTTTCTGGTACTTGCTTATAAGTATAAAATTATTGTACTCACTTATTAAGCGCCAAGTAGTTTAACGAGCTATGGAGAGAGCTATGCTAGGAATCTCTCTGAGAGAACGGTTTAGTATTGAGGAGATCCGTAAAAGAACCAAAGTAACCGACAGACCTCAACGGATTGGCAAGTTGAAATGACAGTGGACAAGGCACATAATTCGGAGGATTTTGGACCAATGAGGTCGAAAAGTTCTCGAGTGGAGGCCACGTACCGGCAAACGTAGCGTAGAACGTCCACCCACAAGGTAGACTGGCGACTTCATTAAAAGATCTTAGGATCGCACTGGTTACAAGCCGAGATCCATAAGGGAGTCCATGTTCAAGATTGAACGTCCTATGGCTGATGGATGTATGATAAAATTATGAGCCTTGTTATATAGCCCGTGGTCTGTAGGGCTATTACGCATAGTACATAATTTAGTGATTATCATCGCTAGGTCGTACCGACCCCACCGCTGAGAATTACATGTAATATGCTTCCTCTCGACCATGCTAGAGACATCTACTTCCACCGACACAGTGCAACAACCTTGGGGGAGATTAGTGTGATGCCCCCCTTGCATAATAGAAGGTGTTATGGGTAGTTATCTAGATCTACCAGGCAAGCAATGTCATTGGGGCTGCACAGTGATCTTATACATAAACTGAGGTAGATGCGTTATACTTTGCTTAGCGTGGCGAACTTAAGTCAAGCTAATTAGCTTGAGTCAAGTCAGTCGCGCCTTGTCTTGCGCCGACGTAAGTACACGCTTCACACTTACAAGGCGAAACTTCTGTGAACCTGTGTTCATCTCTTTCTAACAACTGGGTTTTAAGCTCTGCTAAGAGTATAACGTATCTATTTGTGAAAGCTCATTGGGGCTGCAGGTTTACTTATGTATGTACGAGTATATCTGTCCGTCGAAATAAACTTATCCTTACTATGAATCCGAAAGCGTGCTTGTTTGTTCCTCTTTAACGAAGCAAACGGGAGGAAAAGAATTGATTTTTTTGCATGGATGTAGTTTAAAGGTCGGAGGGTGTCATAGACTATTTATCTCGAAAAAAGGGATGTCTAAATAATGTATGTATCTGTTCGAAAACTTTTCATTGATATATGTATTCTTAAATTGTGTTTCAGAATTGGCTTCTAATGACAGATTTTTTATGCATAGGCAACTATAACATTTCATTATGAGATCTTTTTCAGATCGAAAAACGCCAAGAATCATTTAGGTAAATAATTTGTCCATATTACTCTGTTGTCCTAACATGGATACAGTCGTAGCATTATCCACTAGACTGTAACATCACATAGCTTGTGACACAGGCAGAGTGAAATATCTACGGATACTAAAGAGTATAAGGTTTTAGCATGAACGTAGGTACTATAGAGAAAACTGAGTGTTATAATTGAGATAATATAATTGCTATTAGCAAACAGCAGTTTCTATGCGTTTTCGACATCTTGCTCTAATCATGTCATACAACTTTTTTACTTTAGGACGCGTCTACTATCTTTGATTATTCTAAGGGTTTAAGATTTTAGATTAATGAATATATAGGCGTCAATATTCTTAGACATTCTACTTTACACAGTCGGGTGTATTCAACAGTTTTGTGGATTATTCCGACATTAAATTCTATAAATATAAATAGTTTTCTGATGGATTAAAACGGAAACCCTCGAATAGAAGAAAATAACTACTACAACTACATAAGGCACTAAGTTCGCCACTGCGCATGCAACTAAGCATATCGGGAGCACAAAATAGAAAATTATCGCAATAAAAAAGTTTACCTGTAAATGTAGGTAAGTTCTGAAATTGTTAAAGACGGAGATAGCCAAAACAATTTTTAAAAAACCCACGTTTTCACTACCCAGCTAGGCAGTTAGACAATACAGTAGGAAAAAAACAGAGTTTCAGTACCCAGGTTGGCAGTTAGACCCACCAATATCTATAACGCTATTTAAACGTTTTTTTAGTATAGTTTGTAGGTATTGTACAAAGTACAAACCTGCGACGCCGATAGTCATCGGCGACGAGTGGAGTACGTCACCGCTCACGCCGACCACAATGGCGCCTGACCTTAGCCTACTTACGCGCTCGGTCGGATCGACCAGCATCGAATCTTTTCAAAACATTCATCTGTCTCACTCGTACGATTCAACCGAGATATTTAAAACTATTACATCATCCCTATTTTAATTAAGTTCGGTTAAAATACCGATTAGTAATCACTAATCAGGTACATAATAGATACGGAAACCGAACTAAGTATGGACTCTATGCATCTCGATAGCGAATTATAAAGTCTGTAAATTGTACTGAACTAGCCCGCTGCTGAATAGGCTTACCCACGAAGGACGATTAGGTCATATCGGTCATCACAGCGCGGTTTGGTGGATTTACAAGTTGTACCCACGCCTCTCGCTTGAAAGGCTAGCTTGCTTCCCCTAGGTCACCACGTATACCTATACAAAGTCTACTTAGTCGATTCACTTCCCAAAACAATGTACGAATTCAGATTTCTCAAAAAGGTAGCCGCCATTGCCCACCACTTATTCAGAGATGTCGAAATCGAAACAGACTTGACATGCCATTTTGCAACTTGGTTCGTTACTTATTCGCATGTCAACATCATGACAGGCACTGAATTGATTTCACTAAAATTGTATTATACATGCTAGTGGTCGAAATAAACAATATGTTATCCCGGTCAGCGCCACAAGCACTGTATGTGAGTCTGTGACACACTTTTGAAAATGTTTTATGTAGTCTGGATGACGCGCTTGCCCGCTTAGGAAATCTTGCCTGGAAAGCTTTCTATTTTATATCGATAAACAGGTTTATTATACGCTTCACATTTTAAGATCTTTGCAAGAATTCTTGCACTATTGATATGAATAAGGGTAAATCGCAGAATCCACCTGAAAGTATATTTTAGTTTTCCGTACGAGTATCTAAAAATCTTTCATGAAATTTTTGGTAGCAAGTGAGTTGCTGTCAATAGTTTTTGATGGAAGAATCTACTTTAAAAAATTGTTGTAGATGACTACATTTAGGGCCTTGACCTAGAAGCGGATGTTTAATTGGAAATTTAAAATTATTTATTTTCCTGGTATCTGGCACCAGGAAAATAAATATATATTTTGAAATTCTACTGAAACATCCGGTTTTGGGTCAAGGTAGAATATTTAAAATTCAAACCTATGACTTATATCTTAGGCTTCTTAGAACATAGGCCCCTTTTGTTCTCTGTGGAGAATTAACAGCACTGTAGTATCTGTAGTATCCTACAACTTTGAATATTGAGCACTACTGTACGGTACCAGCCTTTTTTAATAATCCATTGCTGGACGTAGGCCTACCCACGAAGGGTGAAGTGCGGGCTGGCGGATTCACATACGCCATCGAATTGCATCTACGGACATAAGCAGGTTTCCTCACGCACGATGTTTTCCTATTGAACACTTATTCCTTCTGAATTATTTGTGTTTCGATTTTCGCTCTTTCTCACCCTTTGCATTCCAAGGCGGATATTCCAAACTAGCCCCTATCCGCCATACCACAAAAGATTTAAACACGCTTTAAACGCATTTTAGCCATGCTATTAGTACTGTTAATCATTGTCTAAACCGTGCGTAAAAGTTTTGTGGTAAGACGATTTCTTCCATAGAAGGTTTATTAATTTAATGAAAATATGTACAAAACTCAGTTAAAAACTAGGTAGCTAAATATATAACATATGTATATCCTTTAATGAGGACGCAGCAAGATTTCTATTTTTAGGTCACTACTCTTCTTTTGTCGTTAGCAGATGCTGCATGAATGTCAAGTGGAAGAATGGCAACATGAAATTCCACATATTTTACATTGTTTAGTTATACATTCATTTGTGATATGGAGACGAAAATTACCATTCAATTAATAATAGTTTACTCTAACTTCTATGATTTTTACTTGAATTTGTTATTAGAAAGATACCGTTATTATTCCTAAGAAAATTTATTAGAAAGAATAATATTCTATATTATTAAGAATGTAGGTACTCTACGGCGTAGCTTTACGAATTCGCTTGCAATGCAAAAGCCGGCATATATTTCAGTAATCCACAACTAATGCATTGATTACTTTATAGTGGTTTTAACTAGTGGTTAAAAATACTAAGACGAGGTGATCTAGTGATAGTTACAATTGCCTATAATTCGTGAGGACGTGGGTTTAAATTCCGGTCCTGTACCAATGAGTTCTTTGGAATTTATTTACAGACTTTCATACTACTGGCTTTCCGGTGAAGGAAAACACCGTAAACCTTCGTCCGTAGAAGAAATTCGATGGTGTATGTATTGTGACCACCAACCCGCCCTGGGCTAGCGTGGTGGATTTGGCCCAATCAGCCATCTTGTGTAGGTCTGTTCAGTTTTGGACTTTTAAAAAGGCTGGTACAGTACTGTGGTTAACAATATATAAAAAAATATATATTCCACATTTGTATTAAACGCAGTAGTATCTGTCTAAATAGTAGCATCTACTAGATATGCGTCACACTGAAACTTCCCAGCGGTAAAATCCGCGTTACGATAAACTTACTTCGAGTAAATACACCAATCCACTCACATTGAAGTACCTCGTTATCGCGTTGATTCTACTGTATCAGTTAAATGAAATAGAAAAAAAAAACTAAATCAATTTGACAATTTCTAATCTAATCTCTAAAATTGTTGCCAATATTTTCTTATGCTGGCACCACAGCTGTCTACGGCTGGCATCGTTTTTGGTCAAAAAAACACCAGCAAATATGTCGCTGTCTCATTTCATTTTAGCGTAATGAAAAGACAACCCATATTTTGCGGTTAATTAGACAAGTGTGCTCATCACAAAGTCAGATAAAAAGAGGTTCAATTTTAATTCTGTCAAACTGGTTTAGTTGTGAGCAGTTGTGAGCCACACAACAGAATCGAGATGTATGTATGTCATCACAACACCCGGCACCCTCCGTACCTATTTATGTACATTCGCGATACGTGACCTACATTATTTCATATAGTGTCAACTGCATTTCTGTTATCCTCTGTCCTGGTTTATATAGTCTTGACCTACTTTTGTGATATATATGGATGTGTAAATTATATAAAGTGCTTACATGAATGTACTATTAAACCGTGGAATCATGATTATGCGTATGCAGTCGTCGAGCATGCAGCGCATACGGCTGCACCAAGGGCAACGTTCACGGTGAACCAATATCTTATAGGTATCTCTAGACAACGTACGAAAATAGACTAAACTACTCGCATATAACTTTCCATCTACAGAATTTTACTCAATACATGAGCATTGGAAATATAACAGCTCTTTATATCGAGGCCAATTGAAACAAACTTCTAGTTCAAGATAAATAATAATCTCATTATTACCGATAATGATTCTGAATGATCTCACAATTTTTTTCCATTAAATAAATTGCGTACACGTGACATACTCCTGATGGCAAGTGGTTTCCGCCGCCCATGGGCATCTATAACATCTTCCCTGCACATGGGCGATGCGATTTCTACCTCGTAAGGCTTTATATATATTATTTTTAAATTTATATTCATACATAGCTCACTTTTGATAAACGCACTCCGAATAATTTAAACCATTTTGCTTACTTAACATTTTAAAGATTGTTAAAATGAGGTACATTGATATGTTAGTCCTGTTTGGGCACTTACGATAATTCATTTATAAGCCCAAAGATTAATTTTATTTCTAATAATAGCACCGTCCAGCAAAGTCGTAACTTTTCAATTTAATCCTTACGTAAGTATCCAGATTTAAATTCACCTATTGTACCTAACACAATTGTAGTCTAAAATCTACCGCTAAACCTTCATAAAACGATAGGATTCGGACTCTATTTGCATTCTGCTGCAAAAATCTGAAATTAACAAATAATAAAGGTGATGAATTCTACTCGTATTTACAAACATTTGTGCACATTCCTAATTATGGAGTGTTTTCGTCTACTGCGCACTGGGAGAAAAGTAGAGCCAAGGGCATTGTGGGCTGCGTCAGCCCACACCCGTGCAGCGGCCGAGGGGCGGATGAATGCGATTCCCTCTGCCGGCCTGACCTACTTCTCCCGCTGATCTTGACCCACTCGCCCTAGTTTCTGCCCCACGTCATCATAGGTAGTATCGATTAATTCATAACTCATGAGCTAAATGCATGTGCAAACATAATAACATTAATCATTCAGTTTTCCAACTTGACGCTAACGCGTTAAATGGAAAATTGTGACCTAATTTCTGGGTGCAAAGCAACTTGCTTTGCGTACGGATAAGGCAATAATTCGATGTCATAATATGGATTATATATAGCATTTTCAGGTGGAATCAATAGTCTCGTCCAAAATATTTGAGTCCAAAAAAATAGGTTTATAAATGTTGATTATTTAGAAATCAATGTAGATAAAATAAATCAATGCCATAGGCATCGAATTCATACATATGCAACATGCTATTGCCATTTTGATATTTATTTTCAATTCCGACAATACAAAATTTTGTATGGTGAACACTTAAGTATGCACTGTGCTTTTCACCCATCTACACCATGCACCCATTGTGACATCTACATACGAAGTATCTCCAGAAACAATTAGATTAGAATTCATTGCCTTTTGATCTTATTCTTTATACAAACATACTTATATATTTTTGTACGCTACTACTAGTAACTAGTACCTCGTAAGATGTACCTAATTACTCAACATATACAAGGGGTATATTACCGACATGAGATGAGAGCTTTGTTTTCCAAAGCTCTATAAGTACGAGTATAGCGTAATGATCTGTATATTTCAACAAAACTAAGTACGTGTAGGTTGTTCTAGTTTTATGATGAGAACACTTCGGCATCTTGCATTGCTTAGTCAATCCAAGGCTCTATAGTTCGTGCTCTAACTATAAACTATAATTTGCCGTCGATCACCAATACACCATAGAGGAGATGAAGAGCAGATACTAAATAAAATCAATTTATTTTTATTACAAAAATGGATGTTCATGTACTAACTGAAATTATATCAGACTGCATAAGCACCTGCTATAAATCTATCTAAACACTTCACATTCATCTTTCAACATCTTTCTTTTTTGTTATTTTTACCTACTGTACAAAATTAGGAGTTTTATCGCAGTCATTATGTTTTAGCAAATAATACGTTGAGCAAACAAAATGTGCCAATCAATGCATGCTGTTTGTATTCTACTTTTGTATGTATGAAATGATACTTTCATAAAACATACTCTATATTTTTTTCCCGTGAAGTTTGCGTATTAAAAATTCCACGACGTATGATCGCTGCCTAGTTAAATACCATCATTCCAGAGCCAGGACTCGTACTGGGTATTTCTGAAGCGCAGAACAGAAATACCCGTCGAGGAACGATCGTTTAGCGTTCCCAGTGGTTGAAATCGCCGTGACCCAGTTTTGTATAAACTTGACCCATATTCCCGACGCAACGGCAATCTACATTATAATATAGTCGTTATAAACACCTACATGGTTAATCTACGATCTTCTAACAAGACAGGAATGTTTGGTTTAGTTGTACGTAGGTAGGTACTTACTCTACTCGTGCGTGTGGTTTTCATTGGATTTTCACATGTGGTAAGAATCAGATCTTATGAAAATGATCTTGTGATATGATTATGTTATCTTTTGGCATTAGATGGATGAACTCTATTGTTGACACCAACACAATTTTAAAAATAATAATATATAACAAGAAAGAAAATTTGTAGCTAATAATTATTTTTTGCTAAAAATGGCAAAACCGCACTCCATCGTGTACAAAATTCGAATATTTCGCATTGTTTACAATATTGTTGATTTTTCAAAAACGGCTCGGCCGATTTTTGTAATTTAAATGGAGTACGAGTATGTACATATACCGTAACGAACTAAAAAAAAATTTTCGATTCGGTTCACAATTGGCGAAATTATCGATGAACATACACAAAAAATACATACAGACGAACATAGAACCTCCTCCTTTTTGGAAGTTGGATAAAAAGTAAGTAAGTCACTACCGAAATCTATGTGTAAGCTTAGTGGCTAATATTACTTAGTTGTAATGTCAGTCCATTGTATTAGTCATTAAGTCCAACATATAAATAACATGTTAAAATAAAATAAATATTTATAAGACTTAATAACGAGACGAGCGAGCAATCTAGCCCAAGTGGTAGGTAAGTGTCAATTTCTCATAACAGATCCGCAATTAAAAAAATAAGCTGTACTGTTCGTGACTACTAATACCTCAGGAGAAATAGAATTTAACTTTGCACTAAATAGATCCAATTTTTTTTATAAGGTCTGGGATCACTTACTGAGTATAAAATCACAAAATGCTGACAGATCCAGGTGGAGCTCCAAGCGCCATCTTGAAAAAAACGTTTTTGGCCGTTATCTCGGAAACTATGCACTTTAGGGCAAAAGTCGTGGAGACCATTATTGTAGAGAATAAAAATTAACATCATATGTTTCCAGTTTTTTTTTTTTGTAATCTTACCGGTTACGATTTATGGCCCATGTAATTCAAATTGAGGCCACCATGAGCCATGAAACACGTCTGAAAACAAAAAAAATAGAACCGATACCAGACAGGATTGGTCCATATCACCTATTTAGGTGATATGGACCAATCCTGTCTGGACAATTTTGTCACCAGATTAAAGCTGGTAACGAGAAAAGAAAAACTTTCTGATTTTGTAACATCGTAATGATTAACCGTAGTTACAATGGCGACCGAACATATTTCATTTTGTAAGTGAGTTACGATAAAAGAGAAAAATTTTCTTCTTTTGTAACCGGTTACAAATGCGTACAAAACACATGTTACAAAACGGTAAAAATAAGCAAGTGACGTCACGGGGAACTTTAATGGACAAGTATTTATACCTACTTACATCTATCATCAAACATATTGTTCTATTGACAAAAGATTATAATAGTTGAAAATATTTTTTGAAAATACATAGGTATAACTTACTAATCATGTTTTTTTAATCACCTAGCCTGGGAGATAGAGAACCTACCAAAATCTGTCAAAATTAGTCGAATACGTTAATATTTAGTATTTGAGTCACCTGAAAGCCATTATTAAGGCCGCTAATTAGGTGCGAGTTAAATTAGATACAAAAAGCCGCTTGGTCGTATTTTTTTCTCTAACAATTGAATATAACAATACCAAGTTTAGTTGGAAAGGTCACCAGTAAAACAATGGTAAATAGTTAAATGCCAGAGATTGAAACTGTTTAATTAGTTTTATGGGGATTAAGTATACAAGGTAGGAAAATGCCCTTGGCCCAGTCTCACAGATTAAGAATGCAAAGGAAGCTTCTCAAGGAAACTCTACAATGGAAAATTAGAAAAACGACGCTTCGGTATTTCTATTAATAGGACGGACCTTGTCCGTTGTGTTTGTTGTGTTTTACGAGTGAAACAACATCGATTAATTACACCATTATAGGGTTGAATCGATACACACGATTTTATAGGAAAATCAAGCGACTATAAAATAAAACACACTACGACTTCACCTGAAAGAAGTTTTAATCTTAATTTTTTCTATTTCTATTAGTATTGGAATTTGGAAAATTGATTGGCAATGTTTTATTTCTATCCTATTTCGACATTTACTCGTTTTCAATTCATGGATCATATACGTGATTCAAGTTTATAAGTTAAACTCATTCTACAAAAAATTCCCAAAATTGAACTTAAAAATGAAAAATGGCAATATATAAAATTAATTTCCTATTCGTTTTTAAATTATCCGATATGTATAGTAGCCGCAGTACATAGTAGTCCTAAATGCTAAAATTTCTTTGTCATATAAAACTACAAGTACCTATACATTTGATTCCTTAACAAATACTTAATTCCAAAGAAACAATATTTTCACCGAAATCTACTCGCATTACCTAGCCATACACATGTTATCTATGTACATATATATATAACAGGATATCCTGTCGTGCCATTGTTGTAAAAGGCTATACGTCTTCGGCGCAATATCCATTCGATATCGAGAACTTTCTCAGTACACGTCGTATACAAAACCTCCGTGATTGTTTCAAGATCTTAAATAAGAAGACAAGAACAAGATCTATACAAGCCCTCTTTAGGAATCGCTTACTGAATATTGTTATAGGGTTGTTATTATTAGCGCGAGCTTCGAACTTGGAGCCCTCTCCCTTGTTTCACGAACCAAAATAAGTAGAACGCGTCAAAATTTCATTCTGAGTCCGTTCTCGGTTTGCCCGAGTCAAACGCCCTATTTGATAAACGCTTTCTTGGAATAGGGTCAGCGATTTTCACGCCTGAATTGCCTAATTGACCTTAAACCACTGAACTGAGTGTTACGAAAAATACACGAACAATGAAGATATACTCGTACCTACTAAAAGTCGTAGAATGGCACAATGTGGTAGAGCAAATGTTTTTGTAGGTACTCGAAAAACTAATCTTTTCGATTACTAAGCTTGCGGTTAATGTTGCATTATTTAAGGTGAAAAAATGTTTTTAGCGTATTAATTAGCCAAAAAGTGAAAGACCAAGGTTTAACATTTAGCAAAAAACATTCATCATCAATTAGGAGTATGGCATGAACAGAGGAGAAAAGTATAAAAAAATATTATTTTATTAAAACAAAAAATTAGCTTAGCAAATGCTAAAAGTATTAGTAAAATTTTCACACACGTCAAAGACACTCAATTTTATTAAAGCTTTCAGATTGATCGCACAACCTACCTACCTAGGTACAGTTTTCAAAATTCACAAACGTGTGAATGAGATAGCTGTAGCCACAGTATGGGTAGTTAAAAATTGTGCATTCACTTTGCATTCTACCGAGTTCTTAGTAATACCCAACATGTAATCAAAGCATCGAGAATAGTCCCTCCACTTACGTTTCAAGGGCGAATAATATGAAAGTTTCCTCACGAGAGTTGATATAATAAATATACTTAGCAATTACCGAGGAACCAAACAATAATAACGAATCTATTTACTTTCCCAAGAGTAAAACCCTTGATTGAATATACTACGAGGCTAGTATGTACATAAATAGCCGACACCCCGCGTAGTTTTTCATTGGCAAATATAAGAGGGTATCATTGTATTCTGACTGATATTATAAAAATCAGCATCGTAGGTTTAGTAGCTTTTAAGATTTCATGAAATGAATAAGTAGTATCGCTTTTATGACGATTAGTTTTCTGATACTGTAAAAGTAGGTATAAATAATATGTAAAATCGTCCATGAAAAACATTACTGAACAAGGTTTTGAATTAATCCTCTCTTAAAGAATATATGTAGGGCTATGATTTGTAGCCACCCACGGAAATGTCTCAGAAGAAAGTGTTTTATTTAGAGAATTATAAAAGGGAGAAATATACTCGTAGAATTAAAAATATGATAAGTCAGTCAACTTGCATGTGATGTACTTGTATATCGCCTGTGGTGAACTCTAACCTAACTCTGACAGCAGGGCTAGCCACCCGGCCTATAGGAACTTACTTTTTACCTAACTATATAAACCTTAACGAACTGAGGCTCACCATGAGTCATGAAACACGACTGAAAACGAAAAATACAGAACCGATGACCAGACAGGATTGATCCATATCACATGAATTGTCAGTTTAAAATTAATTGCTAAATAAATATTCAGCAAGGTTGAAATAACTATGTAGATTTTACCTTTCAACTCTGCAATACATGTTACCTTGACACAAAAATGTTTCGTCAATTAATAGAAATTGAGATTTGTATTTGGCGGTGAGTTGAATTAAACAGTAAAATATTAATGTTATTTACATGTCGAAGGTTGCGTTTCAAAAACGCAAAAACTTCAAGGCTCTAACAATCATCGCTCAGTATTGGGCAATGTGGTTCTTACCGAAATGTGCGCATTGTTACTGTGGCGTTTTGACTTCAGTCAACTAAATTAGCTGCAACTTTTTGCTTTGGCAAATGAGTACAGTAATACATTAAAATACTAGTAGTTCTCCAAACTTTAGACCTCGCATCTGTTTCACGGAATCTTCATAATCCTGTATCTCGACTCGCTCTTGACCGATTTCGTTTATTTTCGCTAATGTTAGGATTTAGATTCTAAACAATATCGTCAAATATTATTAAAATCAGTTGATAAATAGCGCTACAGCAAAATTTCTCCCCTTTATGTTAGAAATTACACTCCAATCAAAAATCAATGACGAGAAAAATAAATTTATTTACATATATACAAGACTTAAAGAGTAATACAAATAACAGTCAATAAAATATACTCGTATACCTAGCTAGAAAATTAATCGAATAACCCGCCCCCTCATCGTTCCTAGTGCAAATGTGCCCATATCGCTTGCTGCATGGCATCGCAGCCTCTTTCATCAATCGCCATCCAATGCGGCAGCATTTTTCATTCACGTGGACATTCTTTGCGCCAGAAACGAGGTAGAACGGGAGTCACCTCCTCTTTCCCGAATCCTGCGCCCTATTTCAGAGGTTAACATTTTGGCCTCATCGCTTTAAATTTTATCGAAATCGGCCGAGTCGTTTTTGAAAAATCAACAATAATGTGAAAATTATTACATCGATGATACATTGATCCGTGCGACCTATTCGAGTTGTGTACAACCGTGTACAGAATTCGAATACATGACGTGATACCAACGTATCACGTCAGTCCGCCCAGACGGTGGACGTCCTACGCTGCGCTTACTTATACGTGATCTCTTTTCGAGAACTTTACGGTTTTAATCAGCCATCCGTTCTTGTGTTTCATGTCCCCTATCCACTGCCATTCTAATTTGCTAATCCGCTGGAATATGTCGCTAACTTTGGTTCGTCTGCGGATCTCCTCATTCCTAATTTGATCTTGCAGAGAGACTCCGAGCATAGTCCTCTCCATAGCACGTTGGGCTATCTTAAGCTTATTCATAAGGCCCACAGTAAAGACCACGTTTCAGTTCCATACCATCTTTGGCAACACACACTGATCGAACACTCTCGACTTGAGGCACTGAGGTATGTCGGACGAAAAGACGTCAAACAGTTTTCCGAACGCTGCGCAGCCGAGTTGGATTTGGTGATTGGCCTCTTTCTTGAAGTTGGACTCTCCTAGCTTGACCACCTGCCATAAGTAGACGTACGAGTCCACAACTTCAAGAACCGAGCTCTCAATAGATTTCGGGGTGGGTACAAGATGGACAAACCATGGGTGGTTGCCTACTACCTACTGTTTAGTATTATTCTTAGTTTAAGGATTTTCATGTATTTTCGGCGTGTTAATAAAGTTATATTAAGTAGGGTCAAGAGATGGCAAACATGAACAGATAATCGATAAATAAAAAACTGTATTTGTGCCGCTTCAGACCTTTCGAGGGATCTTATATAAAATATAGACTGTGTGTTATTGTAGTCATATTCGTTTTTCAATCATTTGTGTGGTTTATGGAATAGAGAATACTCACAAAACGGTTCCATAGTAATATTTTTCACAAAAACGTAACAACCGAATTGAACTCAAGCCTCAAGCAACGAATTTTCATCAATTTTCTAGAATTATTTCGAAACTACTGAACTAAATTATGTAACTGAATCAGCTCACAAGCGACGGACAAAGCAAGTAAAATCTGAAGAAAAAAACAAACGAATTGAGAACCACCATTTTTATAGATGTCGGTTGAATGTTGAAAGCATCACATAACAAAGCCTACAGTTTCAACAATATGAAAGCATTTTTCCGAGTTCCTTAAGGGGTGATTGTTTAAAGAGGGATGTTACGTGGTTGCCTTTTTGTGTCGGGTGGTTGAAAGTTAAAAACATCCTTCGACATTTTTAAAACAGTTACTGCAATATGAAAGCATTTGTTCGGGTTCTTTAGGGGAGGGGCGATACGTAGACGCGTCTCTGTTAAAAAATAGAAACAACGGGGAACAATGCGTAGTTAGTTAGTTTTACGTATTCACGTTGCCTTATAACCCGAAATCCCACATTAGGATCATCCCGCTCATAAAGTACACGGTTCAAACCAATTTCTTACGAATTATATGAATAAGAGAATATATTTAAACAGGGCTGCATTGCGAAATATTGCCGTACGTAGTACAATATGTAGACGACTTTAGTCATTTCCTCGCTTAGGTGGGATGAAAAGTTACGTGTTGCACTCGAGTGCAAAGATTTTCACCTTGTGGTCTTTTGATTCCCTCGCTAACGCTCAGAATACTAACTTTTGAATTCTTCTCTTGCTTGGTCATCGAAGTTGAGCACACGGTTAAAAAGCAACTTTGCACTCTTGTATGACATTAACTATTATCATTTTAATTTGTCGAAGTATACCACAAATACCTAAACGAAAACGACGGTTTTCTCGGTATTTTCCATTAAATTAAAACATATCAAAATAAATTTTCTTTAATATTAGTACCTATACGGGTACCTATGTACTTCATTTGGACTGGGTGGAAGAACGTTATGCGCTATAATTTTCTATTTAGACTTTTTATAGGAAAACCGATACCTATGCAGGTCAGTGTCAAAGTACGAGGTTTATTTACTGCTGTTTACACGCTGGTTGTCATTGTTCTCAATGCTGGACAACTGTAGTGTAATGACTATAATAATGTTACCAAGGCTGCATTTTTGACATGCGCGGATGAAAATGCGTATTGTTTAGCAAAAAAAACATTTCGAAAGCGAAAGAGATCTTACCGAAAACATTTTCATGTAAATGTTACCAAGATGAGGCAATGGCTCACACTGTCTAAAAGCTTCCAGTTCTACACGACTTAACTCTACATGCCCCAATTTCACAAACTCTACCTTAGATAAAAGGGCTTGAGTTTGCGCTTTACTTCGCAGGGCTTGTCTTGACAGGGCACTAAACTGTACTGCAGGGTGGGTGATTATGTATGAAAACGTGCGCATAACGTGCTCTAAGTTTTTTTATGAAGAAATTCGTGTGAAAAATATTTATTTTTCAAATAACTAACTCAAATTCGGTTTTCAATTCTTTTTAACGTACTTTTACATATAAAATCAAACATTTCTCCAAACACAAGCCGAATATAAAAAAATACTTAACACATTACGTTACGTTTTGACGAGAATCAGGCCCCTGATCTGTAAGTACCCATCTAGCCAATTTGTGCAAATATCCAAAGCTACCTTGCTCCTCCTGTTTGAGTAGAAAAAAAAAAAGGAAAACTGACTAAATCAAAAACAATTCATCGTTTTGGGAACTACAATGATACATAAAAGAAATGGATACGCACATTTTATACCACCCTGTTTAATGTTTCAGTAGAGGTCAAACGAATATGAAATTATATGTCAATGTAGAATAATAAAGTGGGCCTAAGAGCTATTTTATTTTTAATTGTAGCTATATTGTATTGTAATTGTAGTATTGTAACTAGTATAGTATTGTAGGAAGGACGGAGACAACCTGGAAAAGCTGATAGTTACGGGGAAAGTCGACGGCAAAAAGTCACGAGGTCAGAGCCTATGCGTTGGTCCGATCATATCCGCATCACTCTGGACACGTTAGTATAGATAGGCGCTATATGCCGCCGAGGATAGAGGACGATGGCGTAAAATCATTAGAGAGAAGCTCTTGGGAGATAGATAGATAGATAGATAAACTCTTTATTGATTCACACACACATAAAACAGAAAAACAGAAAAAATTAGATGATACAATATGTGAAGCAACCGGCGGCCTTATCACTAAAAGTGATTTCTTCCAGGCAACCTTAGGATGGAGAGAGATGGTACAAAAGAAAAAACGACGGGGTGTGCTAATTTAGAGGACACTTTAAAAATAAAAAAGAAATATACAATAGACATATACCTACATACAAATATTATAAATACTAATACATAAATAAATGATATAATAAAATAAACTAATAAATACTTTTAACTTCTAACATACACAAATAACCAATGTACTCGTATAAGTAAACAAATACAATAATAAGCAAAATACAGAAATTAATAAAACACCCAAAAACTAAGAACTATTTGAAGATTGCGACAGATATAATTGTTTAACCTCCTCTTTAAAAACAATTATGACGGGGCCCGTTTAATGGAAATGGGTAGAGGATTCCATAATTGGACTGCTTGGAATGAAAAGGATTTGCCATAAAAAGTAGTTCGAGCAGAAGGAGTCATCAGGATGAGGTTGTCTTTAGACCGAAGAGGGATAGTGTGGGATGTATGCCAATAAGAAAAACGCTCTTTAAGATAGGTGGGAGGTGGTGGCCACGACCCTCAGATATGTTAAAGAACTTATGCCTTATAATTAAACTCAACTAGGGCGAAAGATATCAGATACATTGTGGGTCATTCTCATTCGTGTCTCGTGAATGAGACTAATTCAAAATAGGAAACAATGGCACAATGGAGAAAAAGGAAAAGGTGTAAAAGTGACAGATATACACTACACCATAAATCTGTCTCGTCCTAACATGTCGAAAGAATTATTTCGTGGTGCGTATACTGGCTGGCCCGGCGCGATGAGATTAGATCAAAATAATGATGATGAGCGATATATGGAGAAGACTATAGTAGTGTGCTAAAAGAGTCTCTCAATGATGATAACCGATTTCTATGACCTTGATTTATTCCCCGTCCCTAATAATGATATTAAATTTAAAACATCAGGGAAATTCACGAAAAAATTACGTAGGAAATTAAGGTTCTTTATACATTTTATTGATTCTGAACTGAAAGTTCGCCCGGTATTAACTAGTGCAATATAAGTTCAGTATGAAAATTTGAGTAGTTTAAATTTATCTGTATTCAATTAAAAACATTGTTAGATTTGTTTAACGTTAACGTTAAACAAATCTAATCAAATTGTAATTTTATTTCATATTTATCTAATTACGGTTAAAGTAATGTAATAAACAAATCTAATAATATTGTAATTTTATTTCATATTTATCTAATTACGGTTAAAGCAATGTAATAAACAAATCTAATAATATTGTAATTTTATTTCATATTTATCTAATTACGGTTAAAGTAATGTAATAAACAAATCTAATAATATTGTAATTTTATTTCATATTTATCTAATTACGGTTAAAGTAATGTAATAAACAAATCTAATAATATTGTAATTTTATTTCATATTTATCTAATTACGGTTAAAGTAATGTAATAAACAAATCTAATAATATTGTAATTTTATTTCATATTTATCTAATTACGGTTAAAGTAATGTAATAAACAAATCTAATAATATTGTAATTTTATTTCATATTTATCTAATTACGGTTAAAGTAAAGTAATAAGTATTTGGAAGTATAATTACGTTTCTATTTTATTATATACTGTCTTGTGAGGCGTTTTAGATGGACCGCGCTTATTTGGAAAAACCTTTATTCTAGATCGGAAAACATCTCAACATTGTATTTTATGGGAAATATACGCTCCGGTAGAGTTTTGCTAAAAAATGAAAATATAATAACCGAGTACGTACCTCGGAGAGCAAAAAATGTTGTAATATGCACAAACGGATCATTATGTCCTATTAATAAACCTTAGATTTGACGTTATTTATTTACCACGTAAAAAGGTTCAAAATGTACATCTTTTAAGCAATGTGTGTTGCTTGAAATGTGGCAATGGTACGTTACCAAGACCGATCGCCAACATTTACTTAACACATATGATTCCGTTTGCTTATCGCTGAGTACACATGGTAGTACACATTATTACTAATCTTAGTGTCGTAGGTAGGTAGGTAGAACGCATCGTGTCGACCTCGACGGACCAAAAGCAGTACCACTGTCACTGGGTAAGTGTGTCAGTGTGCCAGTAGGGCGCGCGTCATCTGCGACCATGCCCCCCTCCCGCACCACCCCGCAACCCGCCACGTCCCCCCTTCTCCCGCCCCACCAAGGTCCTGTAAAGAGACTGCAGCTGATTTTATATCATAAAATCAACTCATACTCAGTCTATATGAGGGAAAAAGGGTTGGGTAGTTTAAAAATAGAAATCGCGTAATGCATTCGCGAGGTATAATTTTTCAGCTAATAGAGTACCGGCTGACTTAATTAACTGTATCTGGCACGTCTGATCCGCATACTGTCGCTATTGTTGATCATTTTGGTGTCCTTTTATATCCTTATAGCATATTTTCACTAACGTCGTAATGTTGATATAAACGCTTCTGGTAAATTCACGGACGATGAAGAAAACAATTTAGCTGCAAGAAACTTGGAGCAATACTATTTTTTGAAACTACGAGATTGTAACAATTTTATTTGTCATCACCATTCGCAGCTCTTTTCAGTTCCTTGCAAGACAAAGCCTAGGTAATGTTTCTTTGCCAATCACTTTATTAATAAATATATTTTATTACGTGGACATGTGACCTCCAATCAGCAGATATCAGTTATATTATACATGAAGAAGTTAAAATCGAAAAACAAAATCTCGTACACCTGTGTACGAGATTTTGTTATTCGATGTATGACCACGTAATAAAATATGTTTTATTATTACGGAGATTAAAAGAAAACAGTGATGAAAACGGGAAAATTACCTTTTTGTGTTAAGTCTCACGATTGCTCATGACACCAAAATTTTGAATGGCTCTCTACAGCGCAGTATTGCACTCACCGCTCTAAGATATATGTTATTGAATCTTCTCGTTTCGTTTTTCTGCAAACATTGCCGTTCCACCCGGAACAACACAAACGACAATTTCATAAATAAGTGGTAAACGTGTATAGTCCGTTCCATAACCACTGAGACCTAGGGTCGCGACGACCTTTGGCAAATATAATTACCAAATAAGTTTGCTTTAAAAATTTCACTATATTTTGGTAGTTTTTAAAAGATAATAAATACATGCTGAAAATAGGTAATAATTAAAATGCATTATATTTACGACTTGTGCCAAATTCTTCAATAGATTTCAACTGGTTCAATCTCAGCGGTTATGAAACGGACTATAGTAGGTACTTCCCCTAACAGGCTTTGCAAAGGGACACTTCGACGGAAAATCTACATGTATCAATCATCCAATGTTTCACTAAAAGCTATAATAAAAAAGCAATATAAGTATAAAAAAAACTCTTTATTCTATTACTCACATGCAGGTTTGCATTGCTTTGAAAACTACCTCTAATGATCATTTAAGTTGTGTGGTCAGATCGATTCATGCTACGCCAAATCAACCAATTATGTAAGTTCGACCGACTCATACATATTTTTAGATTTCCCAGAAAAAAAAGTCACAAGAAATGGAAAGGTTTCTCTCTGCTCTGGAGAAATATGAACAGAAAAATAACTCATTGAAACAACTTTCAAGTACGACATCAAGGTTAACCAGGCATGATTCTCGGAGTTACAGTTTGACTTGTTTGTTCTTAGAACTAAAAAGGTTTTGAAGAGCGACTGCTTTGGAGCTATATATCCAGATAAATAAACACTATATAGTACAGCATCGGTAAGATGCAGATAAAGCGTCTAACAAAATTCAAATATTTACTTTTTTTTAAATTAAAAGAATTCTCTCGAGAATATCTACGAACAAAGAATAACTTCGCTCGATCGAAAAGAAATCCATCGTCATCTTTGTTTTGTATGCAGATTTTGTTTTTTGCCGAGTCTTTAGTAAATAGTAATTTTTATTTTTATTGTATTAGGTAGGAACTAAAAAAATGGCGTAGTAAATAAAACCGTTGAAAAGTTGACTTGATAATTTTATATGAATTTATTGCTAATTTCACCATATGAAGGCGCGGTCCCCTCGGCTCCTCACCGCCTCACTTTGTTCGCAGGGAAACATCTACGACGTGCGTTCGCTCGATATCGAGGACTAAAATTACCTAAAATTACAGACATGACCCAGCGGATTAGGACTATTAGGAAGTTCAAATGGCAGTGGGCAGTACAATTCTGTCAAATTGACAGTTGTCACAAGACTTCAAACACACAATTCAACAATGAGTTGCCGCATTCACGAAGGTTTTATTTTCAAATAGTACGGTATCTAGTCGAGCGTAGCGAGGCCAATCTAAGTTGGAATTGTTTAGTTAATCAACATAGTTGCAACATTATTTGATGTAAGTGTGTAATATGATAGTATTGTCATAATACCAGGGCACTCAGAAAGTTTTGCGACAAATAAGATTTTCGTATGGGACACTAGCCAGTTATGTTTTTTTTTGAAATATTGATCTATTATGAGTTCCAATAATAACATTCCGATTTCAAAACTTTCTTCCACAGTTATCTATACCAATATTATAACGAGGAAAGATTTGATTGTTTGTTTGTTTGCATTGAATAGGCTCCGAAACTACTGAACCGATTTGAAAAATTCTTTCACTCTTGGGAAGCTACACAATCCCCGGGTGTCATAGGCTATATTCTATTTTTTTTTAAATTAGGGAGGCTGCTAGTTAAGAACTAATTTAAATTATCGAGTCACGTTGAGAAATGGAGCTACGTTGAGAACATTTTCGCGCGATGATTTTTATGACTTTAGATGTCGCCTAAAACCAGAAGAATCGTATGATAGACTTCAAATGGCATTTAGCGTGGTCGAATAATATTGAGAGATGAATAAAGAGGTGGCTACCCTCACAACTGTTGCGGAAGAAATTGTGTTAGCACTGAAAAACACAATTTAAAAGAATGCCGAATTATACATCAAACGATTCAGCATATTATACAGATTGGATCAGGAAGTATTTACCAAATTCTACTCAAAAATCTTTTTGTGAGGAGGATAGTTTCACGCTAAGTCGCACGACCTCACCGATACTCAGAAGTAAGCCCGCGTGGAATGAGCGCCATGATTGATTAATAAATTTGAATCAGGCTCAACTCGGCGTGTTCTGGACATGATTACAAGTGAAGAATCTTGGATTTATTAGTATGAACCCGAAACAAAGCGCCAGTAGACAGTTCGGGTATTTCAAAATGAACCAATTACTGTGTATTTAGTATCAATACCCCTAGGAAATCAATGTAGTATTAATGCCAAATTGTATACTACGAAATGTTTGGCAGAAGTTTTCACCGCTGTGAGCAACAAGCAACCGAACTCAGTACTCCGCGGAATTATGCTTACCTTACCACGACATCGCGGCCACTCATTAACGCTCAAAACGAGGGACTTCCTAGACAGCACGCCGGTCAAACTCCTGGGTCATCCTCCTTACAGCTCTCACTTAGCCCCGTGTGACTTCTTTTTATTCCCCAAAATGAAAAACTAGCTCAAAGAGCTTTCATCGTCGAAAGTGCACTGTCAGTGTTCGAGAACACCGTAGAAGAGGTGTCTGAAGCGGACTAATAAAAGTATTTTGAAAATTAGTTCGGACGCCTTAAACTTTAGATACTGGTGGAAAGGTCTTTGAAAATATTTAGTTAAAATACAGTTACCCCTAGAACATATTTTTTCAGTGTCGCAAAACTTTCTGAGTGTCCCACGTATAAAAGTAAACCATGTAATAATCGGCTACTTAGATAGTGGATAACCCTTAAACTATCGCATATTTAGTACATGGCCAAATGCCTTTTAGTTTAATTAAATTATGTTTAATAGTATTGGTTTGGTAATATGCAAGTAGGTATAATAAACTCAAAAGAAAACATGATTTTGATTTAAAATAATAGTGCATAAGAAGCTTTAGTCAATTGATAATTGCTATAATAATACTATTTATGGCAGAATAATAAATACTTAGTACATACTTAGTACCTAACTTATACACATGCCAATAAACTGTCTAAATTTGAGACTAAACCGATACCAACCACTATCATCTATTTTTAGCGGTATAAATTACTTAATATATTTTTTAACAATAAAATATTAATAGTCTTAAAAGCACTACTACACTTTATACACTGCTTAAAAATTATGTCACTATGGGGTAACCTAGCTACCCGGCTTATGCGAACTTACTAATGCCAACGATAAATCGTGTAACCAAAATCAAATAAAAATTTAATATAATACACAACGCCTTATTGACCGACGAACCGGAGGAGGTACTCAATTCGACGCGTATTTTTATTTATTAATGTATAACCTTAACCACGCATAACTGTTTTCATAGTTGTCCGATTTCAATAATTCTTTTTTATTGGAAAGAGTATACTTCAAAATTGACCCCATTTAAATTTTATCGAAATCGGCTTAGTCATTTTTGGTAAATCGACATCGATCCGTGCGAAATATTCGGAAATTCTGTACACGGGTGAAGTCGGTCATGCTATTTTTTGCAAAAAATAATCTTGTTTTATGACTAAGTGTTCATCGATATTCTAAAATCCATTGAGCATAACAAAACAACAAAGTGTGGCGATAACGAAATTGTATTTAAACATAGATATCATATTTATATAATTATCTTATCAGCGAAAGTGTGTAAATTAGGCCAAGGCTGTAGGCAACGTGTTACGAATGAATATGTTTTTACATTTTATACACTGCATCTGAGCCGTTTATGCATACATTTAACAGAAATTGTGTTCAAGTTTATCTGTGGGGTATCCTATTTACTGCAAATAAATGTGTTTTTGGAATATCTGTGTCAGTACTTATCGGAAAATTACTGGATCAGTCTACGAACAAAACAAAGTTAAAATTTATATCTATTGGGCTCAAGTTTGAAGGCTTATTGACGGATCTGAATCTAATCAGCGTTCCTGTCTTCTATTAATAAACAGCACTTAATGAATAATTATATTATTTTTCGCAAAAAAATGGCGAAACCGACTTATATCGAGTACAAAATTCGAATAGTTCGCTCGAAATGAGGTATACCATTTTCACATTATTGTTGATTTATCAAAAACGGCTCAATATATTTCAATGAAATATCAAAAAAATAACACAAATATTAAATAAAAATACATATATACAGACGGACATCGAGCCTCCTCTTTTTTGTAAGTCGGTTAAAAATACGGGTAATATATTTTTAGAGCTGTAAAGTATTCTTTACGAGCTTTTTTATTTGCGCCGAGCCTAAGGCTTTAGTCTTTCGGCGCAGACGGGCCACCGACCACAGCCACCGGTGGCCAGCGACAAGCAGTTCACGCTGTTTTTCATACATTTTGATAAGTATTTTATTTATGTACCTATTTGTTTTTTACATGATGCATAAAAGCATATTATATATAAGCCATTGACCCGACTCATACATACATACCCAATATAGGCAACAAACACACATTTCATGATATTACTCTGCGTTCAAAAAGGATCTGTTTTTAATTTGAATTCGTAACTGTTTGTAGAATTTCTCTGTATGCTTTTCAGACCGGAAGATTTTCAGGCAAGCTGTTTTTATTATTACTTTTCTAGTGAACGATCGAACTTCGCCCGGCCAAAAGATAGAAAAAACAATATATTGTAAACAAATATAAAGTTAAAAAAATAAAAGCAGTATTCAAATCACTGATCCAAATTTTTGGAACACTTTTCAGTTCAATGAACATATTTATATGAAGCAATTGCTAGTTTTTTTAGGCGTAGGTGTATGTTTCATACATGATAGGATATTTATTAAAAGCGTTGCATTCCACAATGGAAAAGCTTTATAGTTTTGGATTTTAAACTCACCTACCTATATCCTCACTTTGAAGATAGGTACCTATGTTGTACTTTGGCGGAAAGACAGACTCGGCGTATTTTAGCACCGAATATACTTCACTGGCCGGAACTAGTCGAGAACAATTATTAAGTTATTATAGTGGATAAATAATTAAATAGCAAAATTAAAATGTTTAACATACGTAACAGCTCTAGATTGTATGGATTATGAACATTGACTTTTATAAAAGCGTATTATTATTGAGAAATAAAATAATTGAATTGAATAACGATTTTTCGAAAAAAATAGCATGACCGACTTCATCAGTGTACAGAACTCGCGAATATTTCGCACGAACCGATGTAACATTTTTCACATTATTGATGATTTAGCAAAAACGGCTAAGCCGATTTTGATAAAATTTAAATGGGACTAATTTCGAAGTATATTCTATCCAATAAAAAAATAATTATTGAAATCGGACTACTATTAAAAAAGTTATGCGTGGTTACACATAAAAAAAAAACTAAAAAAAGTTTACGCGTCGAATTGAGTACATCCTCCGGTGGTTCGTCGGTCAAAAAGGATCGTTGTAAAGTCAGGGGTAAATAAGGAGTCCGGCTGGTTCGCTCTGGCAACCCTAGCCGGGAGCCGCGGCGCGTAGTGTGGGCCGCGCCGCGTTTCTTTTCCACGCGAAGGTTGCGTTGTGCAACCGACGACGCCTCGGATGTGCAACCAGAATATCTGAGGAACAAAGGATTTGCAATACGTCCTCGTTCACACTCGCTGCCTAAGAGAGACACATTTTAACTTTGTATTCTGATAAATGTGCCTACACATCCTTGCAAGTCCATCCATCTTATAGCAGTTATGGTTTCCAACCAACCATTCACATACTGCGCTCTCTACTAGAGATTGCAACCCGGTATGTTTCTCAAAGTAATTTCGTATTGCATCAATATACCGGGCCGGGCCCGATTTGCTTCTTGCCCTTGAGTTAACCTTGAGTACATAGCTTTTACTATGTGCTTATCCAGAAATGTCACATGTTCAAAATGACAGGTATCAAAGTGAGGTGTCATCAAAGTTTTATCAGTGCTCTTCATACTATCACAACAGGTCATCAATTCTTTCACGCTTCAGAGTTCTATAACATAACACTGGCCAGCGACCGTACTATAAAACATACATATTACTCATTTTATGTAAATATACTGTGACGTGGTGCGTAACACTCAGTGCGCAAGTCCTAAGTACACGCACTCGCCGGATATTTCTAGATAAAGAATTTTTATTTTTTCATCAAAATACTAACAATTTTACTGCCTACCTATGCGAAAATTTAATCAGTACTGTATAGTACAAGTGTACAGAATATGCTTCAGCAGTTGTAAATATAAGTTGAGTTTTCTAATTTCAATACGTTTAAGTTAAAAAACAAAATAATAACATTTTAGAAAAACTTTCTTCATAAATACAATTGTTTCTTGTAGGCCAGTAAAAATAGATTTTAAGTTTGCACTAAATTTCCGATCCATTTTTTTTATAAGATTTAGGATCACTAACTGAGCATAAATCACAAAATGCTGGCAGGTCCAGGTGGAAATTCAATCTTGGAAACTATGCACTTTAGGGCAAAAGTCATCGAGACTATTAATGTAGAGAATAAAATTTCGCATTTTTTGTTTCCCGTAAACTTTTTTGTAAAACTTACCGTTTACGATTTATGACTCATTCAATGAACCTGTTTTTCAATCGCGGCCGATAACTCTTAAAATATTAGATCAATCAATAAAACGCATCAAAAACCTCTAAAAATTCACAATTTAACGCAAATCTTTGCTGAAAAGTATACAGAAACTAACAACTTTTATGAAAAAAATAGGTATAGGTAACGTACGAGCGTGCAATATTTCTTACCTTTCTTCTAAGCCAAGGCGTAGTTCCGTTGTACGTGCTTGTATCAGATCTGTACACGGCTAGGCGTAGTTTTGCCGGCCTCACTTGTTTGTTCACAACATTCTTTCTTGATTTTTATTTGATCTGAAGGGTCAGTTAATATTAAATATTATTTGGCGGTACTAAATCCTTCGCCTACGAGTTCAACTCGGGTTTAGCCGATTTTGTCTCAATCTACACTAATTCATAGGCGTTTATGTATTACTACTATTACTAGTTGCCCGTTTTGGCTTCGTCCGGTTGCCCATATCACTCAAAAATATTGCGCCTATCTATTGGTGAAAGAATTTTCAAAATTGGCCCAGTCTTTACATTTATATTATTGTTTGTTTTATTACCATTAAGGCTTGTGATATGGCTGCCAGAAACTGATATACTACTTAAACGTATTTTTTAAATACAAACTTAAATATAGATAATACCTAAAACAAGTGTGTAGAAACAAATTCCTATATTAGCTACAGCAAATCTACTTAGTTACTCAAACAAAGTTAAAAGTTCAAAGTTAGTTACACAAAAAGCAAAATCCACAGACCACAGATAGATGAGGTAGATTGCACATGTCGTTCAATAAAATTATCCATATTCAAGATCAGAGCCCATCGCTACCCAAATCCACCTTACATAGCCTGGCTGTTTGGTGGCATACATACGAGTACTACTAAATATTTTCTATTCTAATACACGCGCCGTACCGTTCAGAGCAAACAATACCGCCTAGCTACAATTAAACGCGACATCCGAAGAAGTAGGTACTTAAAACATTTTTCATCGAATGGCCCATATTGAGTACATGACATGAGCCTTCTTCATATAATTTAGCATTCTGTTTGCGCGCGCGACTATTGCCCTTCGGCGAAATTGAATTTCAATTTATCTTGGTAAGTGGGACGCGGCGCAAGAGTGACGCAATGAGCGCACCAATGAATGTGTTTCGAGGATACATCACACCGTTTAACCGAAGAAAATCCTTTGTTATGTACCTACTTTAACACAAGTATGATTTTCATAATGTTATGTAAAAGCAACTTTGTTCCGCGCAAGAACATATACGTAACGACATACATAAAATGTATAATATATTACCTTACCATAGTTTATATTTTTGATGCACGCCCACGGGTCTATTTTGTAATCCTTGGACCATACTATCTATGTACATATATAGATATTAGAAATCATCTATTCATAGATAACCATTCTAATAAAATTTAAATTTAAAACTCTTACATTAAAACTTTTACTCATAGTAGATGTGCATAGTAGGCAACTATAAATTGACTGTTCTAAACCTAAATATGATCTTTTCCGATTTTCCATAAATACATTAGGTATCCAAATAAGCGTTCAGTTGCAATGACGTGTTAGGCTACTATAGATTCAGGGATGTTGCAACAATAGTTTCTTATGCAGTCGGACTCCTTGGTTATTTTAAATTTTCCCGTTGCCAATTTGTCCATTCGTCCTGATTACATGATCAGGAATATTATTTCTGTTTTGCTACAATTTCGTAATCGACACAAACACTCGTGTGTTTTTATTTAGATGGCCAGCAATTAAAACATGTTTCGCCGTTAAATTATGAGCAATGACTAAAGCATGGGGCGATACAGGTTGTTGTGTTTTAAAGTGAAGATACTTTGAGACGTAAATACACTTATCTTAATGAACGACTTTTAATTGAAACCAACTCGAAAATCCTTAAAACAATCAGCTGTTCTGTTCCACAGATTTCATCGAGAATCAATTAACGTTTTGCATGAAACAGCACTTTTTTTGGAAATTTATGGAAATTTAGGAAATTTTGATTGTGTCACAGAGTAGTTATTTTCATAATGATAAGTGTACATTATTCTTATGCTTAACTAATATTCTTTCAAGCTGTCCAAACCAATAATGTTATCTGACCCAATGGTTATTTTGCTGCACACTTTCTTATAGAGTCGATTTACAGCAGGTCATTTAAATAACTCTTATATTGTAATGTTATTCCTAACACAAAGGATTTTATAACTGTGTTGAACGTTTACTTTTTCCCTAAAAGTAGGTAGTTGAAAGCGTATAAATATATTTTGTGATTTCAATTTATTTTTATAAAACTTATGAAAGAACAATAAGTTTATGAAGGTAAATAATAGTAGATTATGCACCTAGGGAACGCAGTCGTGTTTTGTGTTGCAGGCGACATATTGAACTCTGAGCGCAACGAGGGACTCTAGAGTTAACTCCCGATCGCAGCGAGGTTGTTTTATTCAGAGTCCTAGGTGAAGCGAGGGGTTCAAGTCGCCCAAGACGAAGACGGGCTTCGTTCTAGTGGCGCATACTCTACTTTTCATACTTACCTCCAGTGATAAAATTATAACCCAGGATATAGAATTTCTTACCTAATTGTATTACCTATTACCATAATCTTACTAAGTGTACTCACTAGGCACTTTCTGTTTACACAAAATCAAAAATATTAGAGCGTCCCTACAAATCACTCCCAAGGGAGATTCATACAACATTATTGCCCTGCCATAACCATTGAGATATCTTGTTTTACGTTGAGATGTATGAGATTTAATTGGTCATTTTCGAGCAGGTGGTATGAAAAATAGTTTTAGGCGCGCGGTTTGCGATGACCAGGTGAGTGTATTTTTTTTTTTTATTTAGTTAAAATTATCACGCTAATTACAGTACAGCCTGACACGTCAACATCGTTCATTTTCAACCTATTTTTTTCCCAAATCATGTAATTTTCATTTAAATTCATATACATATAATATTATATGAATCGCCATCAAAATAGGAGAAATAAATGTAACTCCTATTTTTTTTTTGCCGTACAATTTTATGGTAACAACATTACATATCTATACCATTTCTCACAATCATATTGTAAATGAAAAACTTGTTTATATTTGTGTATGTGAGTGCACTTAATACCCACTTACCTCGTAACTGCAGAGTGGATTAACTAAAAAAAATATGTATACAATATCAAAAGTAAAGGAGAGATACTGTTTTGGAGATCGTTTTATTCGTAAGCCACGAACTAATGGCTGATTTGGATGTATTTTATATACGATATATTTTGTATACGAACCAACCTTGTATCTAATTAGTTTATATATCTCTAAAAATGTAATATGTATATAAAATTAATTTAACACATAACGCTTGCTTAATATTTAACTCACATATCCAAACCTAAATAACAATTCACTAATTTAAATTTTAAGTTAAAACGTATGTTAGCCTTGAATCCATTGCACAATGAAAATAATTTGAAATAAACAATGCAAAAATTCCTTAATTAAATCCTATCTGTGCGATGTTAGATTATCAACATTATTCTGTTTCTAACGTTTCGTTGCATTTCACAATCACTATACACTTAGTTAGGGTCGCTATCTTTTCGAATTGTCTCGGACAGTGGCCTATTTTAAGTTGGTTGCCCTTGAATCATAGAAAATTTCAATTCCGAGCGCTGACCAAGGACCTTAAACGTTTATTGCCAGGATGTGTAAAATTCTTCTTCTTCATTGAAAAATCCGGATTCGTCAGAGATCGGAACGAGGCGGTGATGGAGGCTTTGGGCCGGGAGAAGGCAACAAAATTGGCATAGGACGTGAAAAATGTGTATTTGTAATTTATAAGAAATAAGCACTGTGTGCAACTGTGCATGCTCCAAGCATTCATGTTCGCCATAGAGGGCTCCTTCTTGCGGCGGCATCATGTGTCGGGTCGTTCTCCCCCCTCAAAAATGGTCGAAGAGAACGAACGACGGCTGGCACATGTGTCACACTCGTGATCGGGTGCTGCTTGCGGGCCGCCGGTCTGCTCGTGGCATTCACGCGGTGCATTGACTAACTTAGGCTAAGATTTCAAGTACCTTCTAACTCTCTTTGTACAGTACGAATATAATCAAATAATTGTAAATTTTAGTTAACAAAGGGCACAGACCCTGAAGTCTGTGGTTAGTAAATTTTGATTATAAAAAAAACCCGATTCATTCAGTTAACTTTTTTACTCGGTACCTACTTTCCAGTAATCCGAGATCTTAGTGCTATCAGACCTTACTTTTTTGCTTACAAATAAAATCTAACATTGCGGGGGCACTGCCTTGCCCCTAGATGAAATTAGTATTGTTAGTATGCAATTTGAGTGTATGCATATTTGCCAACGTTTTGCTGAAGACATTTTACAGGTATCAAGTGCTCAGGATAAGGTAAAAGCAGTATTCACTTTTCTTTTAATTTTAGTCTTGGTATTTATGTTACAATACCTAGGGAAAATTATATCTATACTATTTGAAGCCGTTAGACTAACAGATCTGCTAAAAGGGAGCGAGCGTGGTCATAGCAATTATATAGAAACAAAGTAACTCCGTAGAGTTTTAATTCTTTGGATTTGTTTTGACGGCGACTAGCGTAGTCATAGCAATTATAAAGAAAGAAAGTAACTCCGTAGAGTTTTAATTCCTTGATTTGTTTTGACGGCGACTATAAAAGAGCTTTAGTGTCTCTTTTCATCTTGTATTTTATTTTGATTTAGTAATAGGTTTTTAAAGATCTCTTTTCAATAAACAACGTCATTATTTTTGAAAATTCATTAATTTTAATCCCTGGAGTAATTCAGCCTGGAGATCGTTCCCATAATACATGACCCGTTCAGGTAGAAGGTGCTCTACAAAATACCACGCTCAGTATTTTGCGCTTTTTTCATACCTCTGGTGGTTACCGATACGCTTTTAAAGTTATAGCCTAAAATAGAATGACGTACGGACGGTCAGTAGAGCCTTACTAAGTTAATTAAAGTTAAGTTAAGTTACCGGTACAGAACTCAGATATCACTTTTTCATCAGCAGTTGTGCAAAAATCGGATAGAGATGCCAATAACATTGTTGTGGTAACTTCTAGTTCTAGTAAAGGCACCCCTTTGATTTCTTTTATGTACCTAATACCAACACTAAAGGTACCTACCACAAAAGTTAACATTAAACATACTTTGTAAGTTTCAAGGTTTCCGTCCAATGTTTTTAAACATTATGGTGACTCTACGTTCATAATGTGACCTTGTTAAATTAGGCAATGCTACATACAACTGGTTGCTCCAAACACGGCCATAGGTATATTTTTAAAGTGACTCGCGGGACTTCCATACATAACGTACATTACTGCGGTTAAAATAAATATTCGAATAAAAATATAATATTCGAATAATAAATAAGAATTAATATTATTTATACCTACGTTCGCTACCTACGTGGCTCTGAAGTAATAGTGTATTACTCTGATGATCAGGCGTTCGTGCCTATTTCGGTTACGGTATTGGTTGCTGGGTGGTTACTCATGCGTCCTTATTTATTACTTTACGAAGAATACAAAGAATAATGTCCAAAACGATCAATTTATATTATACCTACTTATAATTATGAAGAATCGCCGAATAATTAGATTTCATTTTTTTTGGAAATACCTTAAAATCGTATTAATATTAGTTACACCACATTAAGACAACGTATTAAACTGGTATACCTATGTTCAAAACGTAGCCCCTAAGGGAAAATATGAGTTATGACGAGTTTTATTACAGTAAATAGTAACCGCTAATGATGATAATATATTTCGACGGAGGCCCTTTACGATTTGGCTAATTTCTTTGCAGATAACCTGACCAGATAACCACACGTCTGTTACTAACCTTAGCTCAATTTAAATCAAGACTTAATACATTTACAGTTAATCAACAGAAATGTTTTCATCAATAGATTTTATTGCTCAAAACAAGCCTTGTGCCAATTTCTGTTGTGTTGTCAGTATACATTTAAATTTCGTCTATTTGATGCATAATTTAATATACGTATCGTTTGCATTCCGTATAATTTTTCGAGTATGTACATAAAAACAAATTTTAATGTTTTGAGTAGAATTTGCATATGTAATCCTTGTCCCAAATCGAGTGATAAGATTTTAGTAGACGCTTTTATTTTTCTTAACATTACAGACGCTAATAAAATTTGGTGATTTTATTAGATTTGATTCAGAACAACAGAACAGGAGTAAACTAAATCCATAATGTCGCTAAATGTGAGTAGTCAGACACAAATATAGAGGCGATAAAAAAAATACCTGACCATTTCACGATATTCCTGTACAAATTTAAAGAAAGAGAGTGTGTATCGGTCCACAAAAGCTAAAGAAATTGCGTAACATGAACAGAAAAATACAAAGCCAAACTGAGAACCTTTTTGGAAATTGGTTGGAAACGCCCCTACAACAGCGCGCGGCGTCGGCGGCGCGGGCGCGCATCGTATTTTGTAACACCGCTAAAATCGTGGTAACCAGGCCAAGGCCTCTCTTATTTACATGTACGTGAGAAATAGCGTTCTAGCTATACATATAATGTATCGTAAGCGTTTACATACGTTTTTAAGATAACGCTTGAGTCGGCAAACTATGTACACTTAATTCGATTTTACGATAAGTTTCTTAGGATTTTTGGTTTGGCGCGGTTAGTTTTCTGGGAGACAGCGGGTGGTTTTTATTTTTTTATTTATTGGGGCTCCTATCCCCGGATCTTTTTTCCAGGATTATATCACAGACATGTCTCTTCTTATTCTATTTCTTTACATTTTATGTTTCTTGCCTAAAACTATTTATACACCCGCGTTTTTTTATACTTGTTATTTGTGGCTTATTTCCAATACTTATATTTATAATTTTTTTTGTTCATTATCGGGTGGTAGTTTAGAAGTGAGCGCTGCCAGGGCTCGGATGACATGCTAAATTGTGGGTCCCGGTTGTTTTAACCGTTAACCCATGTCAGGGGCATTCAGGCGACTATATAGCCTGCCAGAACTGGCCTATACAAACTTACTTTTTAGGATATTTTTCTGTGAAATTGAGAATGGCAAATCTGAATTCAGATACAGATCTCTCTGATTAATAGCGTTCTATCCACACGTATAATGTATTTTATGTATACAGTTGTTTATATACTACCTAAGGATAATAATAACAATTGGGAAATCATGTTGTTGTGGCCATCTTAAAACAAATAAAATACTAAATGTTTTTAAAACTGAATTTTCGTTAGAGACCCCAATAAGTCATCTCCCATTACGTTACAGTAGGAAAGTGGGGGAAACCATTTAACAATAATAAAAAATGAAACCTCGACTCCACGAAAAAGAACAAGAATAAATATGAAAAAAAAAAATACAAACAGACTAAGACAAAATGTAGAGATATTCACAAAATACGATTAAGCACTTCGACAGTAGGTAGGCCTCTGGAGGGAATGCCATGAAGATCCTATAGAACTGCAAATACGGTGCCGTAAGTGGACCTGGGTTGGCCATAGCAGGGAGCTGGACCACATTCCTAGGCAAGCCATGGATTGGAATCCACAAGGCCGACGCAAACCTGGCCGCCCAAAACAGACATGGCGGCGTTCCATCACTGCTGAGGCCAAAAGCATCGGACTGACTTGGAGCGAAGTGATGCAAGGCACAGGACAGAGAGGAATGGCGTAACACTGTATTAGCCCTCTGCCCCGATGTGGGGACTTAAGATAAGAAGAGAGAGAGAAGATACATACTTTGGAATTTGGAATCACATATCCTTACTCCTTAGGTACTAATATTATAAATCTGAAAGTGTTGTTGGTTTGTTTGTTACTCTTTCACGCAGCAACGGAGAAACGGGTTGTCTTGACTTTTTGCATGGATATAGTATAAAGAGTGTCGTAGGCTACTTCTTATCCTGGAAAAAAAATAAGGATTCTGTGGGAAGCCACAGGTAAAGCTAGTTTTAATACTAGTCGTCTGATCCCAGTTATTTCCTTCGATAAACTGATGATGAAACTAGAGGATTTTTTCCACCAGTAATTTTATGCTCGATGCATATAAAAATCGGCCAAGTACGAGTCGGACTCGCGCACGGAGAGTTCCGTACTGTATGGGAGCCCCCCTTAAATATTTATTTTATTTTAATTTTATTATTTATTATTCAAGTGGATATAAAACTAAATATTCTGTGAAAATTTCAAGCATCTACCTGTTACAATTATTAATATAGAGCGAAAAACATCTAAAAAATCAGGTTTGTTGTGTGGGAGCCTCCCTTAAATATTTATATTATTTTCCTTTTAGTACTTGTTGTTATAGCGGCAACAGAAATACATCATCTGTGAAAATTTCAGCTGCCTAGTTATCATGGTTCATGAGATACAGCCCGGTGACAGACAGACAGACAGACAGACGGACATTGAAGTCTTAGTAATAGCAAAGAATATATAATAATTGGTAATAGGGTCCCGTTTTTCCCTTTGGGTACGGAACTCTAAAAACCAATTCGTGAATGTATTTATTGTCGGGCCGAATAAAGAATACAAATGCACATGCGCCGGCGCACGATCAACAAGAGCTTTGATAAAAAAGTGGGGCATCACCTAATCATGTTTAATATGATTGCACGTTATGCGCGTCGCTCCGGATAGACTTATGCAAAACGAATGCAATGTCGTGGACCGATACGACAGAGAAATACAATATAAAAAGAATACAGAAAGACAACTTCGGTTGTTGAGTATGAATATGCTACATGTAGTTATGTGCGTGAAGAATAGGACAGCGCTTACGGATCGGACACATACTTACTTATTCGTGTCTGTGCAGTTTTATGTATTTTGTAGCAGACGGTTTGGTTACGTTTTGAAACCCTCGCATTGACCTATAAATACTGTGACTATTTTCTTCTGTATTGTAATTTATACTGTGTCGGCCCTATCGTAGTCCACTGCAAAACACAGACATACTCAAGCAGGGCGGTTGGACCATATCCATCCAGTGCAGTTCATCCGATGCAGCCAGCGATTCCATTCTACGGACGATATTTCCTTATACTTATCCTCAATTTCGCTGATTGGACACTATCTTAGCCTATCTGTGCGGTTGTTCGGACCCACTAAAGTGTTCCACGATGGTATATATCTACAAGGTTAGGGTCGGGTTTGACACTCCACGCACGAACGCTTGCGGACACGCTGTGCTGAGTCAGGGTCGCCACACCGCGCTGCGTGTCGCGAGCCCTCTTTGATTTATCAAGAGTCTGTGCTTTGTTACGTTTACAGGTTAAGAAATATCTCATATTTGTAAACCACTGCACTATAAAAAAAAACTGTCTCTCTGTTGATTTAATACTCGCTGATTGTATTTTGGCTCGATGTCTGTGTGATCCGTAACGTCATCGTCACCATTGCGTCGGGGGAGATCGACTTAAGAAACTATCGCTCACACACGGATTTGTATATTTTAGACGATTTAAAATGATTGAGAAAAAAATAAAATGCAAAAATTATCAGACAAAATTATGATGTTGCAATCATTTTCTTGTCATTTTCGTCCATTGTCTATAACTTAATTTGAAGAAACTACGAGTATAAGGAAAAACAGCTACAGACCATTATTTCACTATAAATCGTCTAATAAAGTTTTTATAACACAATTTTACTAGAAAATAATTGTATATTTTTCGAAATATCATTACCGGTAATTTTACATCGTCTAAAATGTGAAATAATCGGCCAAGTGCGAGTCGGACTTGCACACGGAGGGTTCCGTACCGTATGGGCCCCATTCCTCTTGCCGTTATTAATAGCAAGCAAAAAAATTCCTAAAAATCACGTTTGTTTTAGGGGAGCCCCCTTAAATATTTATTTTATTCTATTTTTAGTATTTGTTGTTATAGCGGAAACAGAAATACATCATCTGTGAAAATTTCAGCTGCCTAGCTATCATGGTTCTTGAGATACAGCCCGGTGACAGACAGACAGACGGACAGACGGACATCGAAGTCTTAGTAATAGGGTCCCGTTTTTCCCTTTGGGTACGGAACCCTAAAAATTAATGCACGAGTGACACAACTCTTAAAGTTCTTCTCCCTCTTAAACACAGGATATTCTCGAAATATAATGTACTAAGCAGACTCCGTAATTTTTTATAATATAGCCTATGACACCCGGGGATTGTGTAGCTTCCCAACAGTGAAAGAATTTTTCAAATCGGTTCAGTAGTTTCGGAGCCTATTCAATGCAAACAAACAAAAAATCAAATCTTTCCTCTTTATAATATTGGTATAGAATTATAGATTAAACATTTTAGCAACGGGGTAGACATCTGATCGGGTGTTGCACGTGGCCAGATGTTTTCTCCTAAACCGGACTTTAAAATTTTGTCATTTAGTCTGGAGAAAATGGTATTGTTGCTTTGAATTTTCATAAAATGCACAGTTTTTCACCCGATTTCTCAACCGGATTGGAGAGGATAAGTTTCCAAACTTGTATTACGCATTCCGCGCTATTTATTATCTATGAGTTAACCAAACCCTGAATAAATGATAATAACAATAATAAAGTCTATCCATACTTGGATATTATACTTATACTACGAATACCCAAACTATATCTACCCGAAGCAACGGTGTACTCGTACTTAACAGCATTACCATCCTAAAATAGCGAGAGAAAAATCATTTGTTCGTCAGAAAATATGTATTTATATACTTATGCGAGATAAATGTTATTCTCGCTCAACGAAATTTACATATGGATATATTTGCCGCTACAGTATAATAAAAAAAAAAGTTCGGTAGTAAGGTTACGGTAGGTTTATTGACATTCTATTCAATAGGTATATGTGATAATGGCATGTATTATTCTTAAAACTCTGAATGTTTACAAAATATTTCCGTAAAACTTTGTGAATGGTTACATATATTAATGTACCCTTTCATCTTACTACACATGCACACTCATGATGATAATGATAGGTTATTAAATTTAAAGTGTAGTTAAAGTACATGGAGACTTCATATTTTGTATTTAATTACAAAGCTGAACATTGTATCTTTTTAGGTTAACGCGACGTAATATTATTTTTAGGTATTCCAATTTAAGCACCAATTATAATTGTTATTTATGAATAATTATAATATATACTGGTATCTATGAGCTAAAATGTGTCTAGGCTATTTCATAAAGGGTACGCATTAATTTTGTGTACGGTACGTCTTTGGCTAAATTAATCTATTATGCTTATTCATCATCATCCGCAGCCGTCTGAACCGCATTGTTGAGTATATGTCTTGGATAGATAGGGAAGATAGATTTATGGACAAATACTGAATAAATAATAGTCCATGTACGAGTCGGACTCACGCACGGAGGGCTCCGTACTGTATGGTAAGACCCCCTTAAATATTTATTTTATTTTCATTTTAATATTCATACAACAATAACAATACAACAACAATATAATATACATACAACTAAATATTCTGTAAAATTTCAAGCATCTTACTGTTACCAAACATTATAAATATCTAGCGAAAAACGGCAAAAAAATCAGGTTTGTTGTATGGGAGCCCCGTTAAATATTAATTTTATTCTGTTTTTAGTATTTGTTGTTATAGCGGCAACAGAAATACATCATCTGTGAAAATTTCAGCTTTCTAGCTACAACGGTTCATGAGATGCATCCTGGTGACAGACAGACGGACAGCGGAGTCTTAGTAATAGTTTTTACCCTTTGGGTACGGAACCCTAATAAACCGAATTGTGTTTAAATTAGATCTCGCCCCTTCATAGACAAGAACTGAATAAATAAACCTACTTGTGTTTATA
Source organism: Hypomecis atomaria (assembly GCA_964007245.1). NCBI lineage: Eukaryota > Metazoa > Arthropoda > Insecta > Lepidoptera > Geometridae > Hypomecis > Hypomecis atomaria. The sequence continues at coordinate 18,625,780 of OZ023280.1, forward strand.
TTTCATCTCACAGCTTTTTACTGTAGAAAGCTGGAGTTGTTGTACTTTTTACAAGCCATGAATGTTTTTGTTGGGTTATATATTACAGAGGTTTATGCCAAATCAAACATCTTGGCGTCTGTGATGATAGCTGGGCGAAACGCAATCCTGGATGAAGGTCACTTATTACACTGCGCGAGGATTGGGTTTCGCGCAGCTTGTAGCTTAGGTAGCTTCACAGCTTTGCCCTGATGCCGGGGCACTAGAATACGGCATCGGTATCCCCTGCCTGTAGTAAGAGCCTACTAAAAGGGGACCCCTGGGCTTGTGGGTGGACAGAGTTGGGGCTCTGGCCATCCACTCAAGCGGGCCCGAGGAGGACGGCAGCGTGTGTGGCAACGCTGTCGGTACAAGCCTGGTTTTCACCAGGCGAGTAGTCGTGTAAAGTGCTGGGAGCACCGGTGTGTCTTTTGGAGATCCCGGGGCTCCCAAGAAGGCACAAAGACTGGCCACCGAGAGGGTTTTAGTGGGTACAATCCCACATAACCCTTCTGCACCCCAATGCAGTTAGGGCATCTTTAGAAGATTTCCCCCACGTAAATAAAAAAAAAACAGCCGCCAGGAAGTTTGATTCCGCCCTTAGTAAAACTGTAGAAGTCTAAGTAGCCTTTCCCCTAAAAAATTTGTTGTTTTTTTTTCTAGTCTAGACGGTAAAAAAAATGATAGGTTTATCACAACAATATTCTTAAAGGCAGATGGTACTGCAAGAGAGAGAGACAATGTGAGAGACTTTGTTAGCATTTTTTTTTTAAATCCTATTTTACTACCATTGGCAGGTAGCTATATAAACATAAGCCAAAATCAAAAAAAAAACGCGGGCGAAGCCGCGGTTAAAAGCTAGTAATACAATAATTTCTTATTAAATTATAGGATATACATAATATATTAATAAATCGTTGCGTGACTGGTAGTCGTCGAATGCGCGTTGCAGGTTTATTTATGACGCGATTCGTGATCGTTTCTCAAACTCCTATCGAAGGACCACAAATGGCGCAGTCTAATTTAAAATGTATAAGAAATGCACGTATACGAGTATTTAGCCAAGAATAAAATACTACTAAATATTTTTAAGTTCATATTTATTTCTTGCCTGAAATTTAAGTTTTTTTACAATATTTATTAATTTTATTAAATCTTGAATCCGTGAACATTTTGTTTTAAATTATAGCGTAGCTTTAATCTACGCTATAATTTAACTACTAAAGTAAATACTTTAGTAGTTGAATCGAATGTGTTCTTCTTTTTTCATAATTTGCTAAAGAAAAAGGCTTTGAAATCTTGGAGCCTGGAGACAGACAGACAGACGGACATCGGAGTCTTAGTAATAGGGTCCCGTTTTTTACCCTTTGGGTACGGAACCCTAAAAAGTTGTCATTTTCCGGATGATACTAATGATACTTATTATATTATAACTACGAGTACAGTAGGTGAGTATTGTCACGGTAATAATATCTAACAGTATTGTGTTTCGGCCCTGTCCTTGAAATAAATATCTACAGCCCCATGTGGCCACGCAATACGTAACACGCGCTAGGGCTGCCCGCCTGGCAGATAAATCGCACACTTACTGACTACGAACCCTTGCGTTCTTTCGTCACTACGGCACATCTGCGACTGTTGGTGTACCGAGTGTATACCGTACTCCGAAGCGCGTAGGCATGATTCGTGTTCCGACTGTTTGTATGAAGACGTAATACTGTTATATATACCTTGGTATTATTATGAGAAAACTGGTGACTCCCGCTCTGGCTCGTACCTGGTGCAAAGGATAGCTGTCGCCATCCAGCGTGTTGGGCTCCTTTAGGCCGGGTACCGTTTTATGCGTAACTTTAAGATTGTTTGTAATGTGCAATATGTTACCTATTACTGTTAAATTTACTATAGTAGGTATACTAGTTATTTTCGGCTGGTAGGTAATACTGCCTACTTTATAACTAACAGTTCATTTTTTTGAATAATTGGAAAAAATATAGAAAACAAAGAACTTCTATTTGTTTTTCTATCTTAAAACTAGAAAATATAGTAAAAATACAGGATTATACAGACTTTTTTTGTGTGAGCTTATGTCTGAGAGTCAAAATCGTCTAAGTATCAGGTACCGGCTTATTTAGTTTTAATTTGTTTGGAAGGCAGAATACATACTTAGAGTGTCGCATAAAAGGCGTAATCGCTAATAGCGGGTCATAAAACGTTTGAGAAACTTTTTCCGCCGATTGTACGGCTTCATAGGAGTGTTTCAGGTAACACAGAATAAATAGAATTACTAAGCAACTGCGGATACATGACCTAGTTTCGCTTATCGATCGTCCAGAGTTTGGTCGTATCATTACGCCGCCAAAATGTTTACCAAATAACATTGTAAAGCCAATTAATTATGCTAAAATTCTAATACATCTTCTGTGTAATCAGATCACCGTACTCATAAAATGGTGGTCACATAAATGATGTGAACGAGGTCTTATCTTCAGGGGGGAAGGGTCAGAAACCAATCTAAAATGGTCTTTACATTGAGTACCTACCTATACATATTTATTTATCTCTAGTATACGCCCTTCACTACATGGTATAATAAAACAAAGTCGCTTCCCGCTGTCTGTCCCCATGTATTATTATATGCTTATATCTTTAAAACTACGCAACGGATTTTGATGCGTTTTTTTTTTAAAATAGAGTGATTCTAGGGGAAGGTTTATATGTATAATACACCTGTGCGAAGCCGGGTCGGGTCGCTAGTGTGACATAATTTAGGTATTCAAAAAAATAACCAGGAACCACTCAGGTAACGTCGTTTATTGACTCCTATGTAGGTATTTCGCATTTCATTGGCTCCACAGACAGCATTTTCTTTTGACTAATTCATTGCTTTAATCACACTACACTCCCCCAAAATGATAAGTAAAAAGTGATCGTAAAATAAACACGTTAAAATAAAATAACGATGGACACAGAGACCGGACGCTCATGGGTTCCAGGCGGCATTATAATCGGCCCTGCGCTAATCGGGGTCCAAGTTAGACCCCATTTATTGTTTTACAACAAGCTTACAATGCTATTACCTTCTCTGTAATATACAGGACTCTTTTGTTCCGAAGAAAGCAAAGCGAAAGTACCCACGGACCATAAAACTTACTGTTTACCATCACAGAACACCGCGACTGCGATAATAAAATAATAAACCCGAAAGCCGAAGACCGAACATTGAGTGAAAGACTTAAACAATCGTTTCGGTCTCACAGTGAGCAATAAATACTATTGTACTGTAATAACGGTACATTAAAATCCATGAAAAAGTGATAAAAAATCTCATTCGTAAGATAATAACAAAATAAAGGTAGAGGCGGTAATCACTCATCTTTGTATCCTTTAGCACCTGACAGAAAATGCGATGCAAATAAAGATACATTTTTACTCGCTTTCTTTTAACCGTTATGTTCCAAAATAGGTCACGAAAACAAACTACACTAAAACTTCCTATATTATTGCAATGATTTATTAAAAACCAAACCCTACCTAATTCTCTTCATGAACTCTATGTAAAGCTATTCATTGTCCAGTATAGATGGATTCCCAAGAACAGTTGCCGAATGGCCCAGATTCGATGTACTAAGTGTATAATGTTAACGGGAATCTATGAACCCTAGAAAGATAAGCTTAATAATTTTTAGTACTGAAAACATAAACATGCGCCTGAGAGGCGCACAGTTTTATGATTCAATTTATTCTCAAAATATACACAAATATTCTTTTTACGCTTCTTGAGCGCAGTGTCGTCATAGCAACGAAACTATGGTACTTAGCAAACAGAAACAATTGTTTTTCACTAGTGTGACGACAGAGTTGGCTCGAAAAATCAAACTTGTAAGCGAATCTGTTAAAATATACAGCGATATATCAATTTCGCGAGCGCCTCAAAAGCGCAGTTATCTTTTAGGGTAGTCGATTTTACATACAGTGCCAATATTTTAATCATTTTGAACCATTGACACGACGAAGAAGAAGATATACAGTGCTTAGGTAATGTGTGTGTTATCGGCAATGTGACTAGTATGATATAGTATACAGTATCCATATAATGCCTAAAATGTCCAGGCTACACATAAAATAAGCCATACAATCTTGTAATGACATACGATTCTAATAAATAATAATTATTATAATAATAAAGTATAGAATCACCTAACGAACAACAAGCAGTGTACGAAATATGTAGAATAGTCACTGAAAACCTAACATCCCTACCATATAGTATTTAATTTTGTGTAAGTAGGTACTAATGTGATGATGATCGGATTTGATAATTTTGCCATTAATTTCATACTTTCCTACACTACGTTTGGTATTGTTCGGTGTCTAGGAAATGTAAAATTTTGTCGAATTCCTCTCGTCCTTTAGGTTGGGGCAGGCGACGTCATGGGAGTCGACGTAGGGATACCGTTTCGGCTGCCCACTGCCTTCCTACTCCTCCAATTGAGAAGTCCAGAAGCATTCTGCTGCGTTGGGTTGGGATCTTGGGATACTTTTAACCTTATTTTTGGTATTTAGTTTAAACCTTGTTGCCTAAACTTATAAAGAACAAGATGTGTACCTGTATTTTTTAGTTTTCAAAAAGGGTAAGACAAGACTCCTCAAACCGTGAAATGAATGAATTATTACAATTTCGCGTATATATTACTTACCATCCATGCTCTTAATGGCTTTTCAACCGGCCATACCTGTCGCACTCTCACATGACCAAGTTTGAGTATTGAATTTATAAGAATCTTATACGTAGCATTTATTAATCATAACATGTAGAGTAGGTACATACGTACGAGTCTATTGTTATTAAAGAAAAGTTCGTTTTTTATTTAGATCTAGTTCGTCAAACCGAGAGATTTAAAAACTAAAAATACTACAAAACTTATGTATTTTCTAATAAAAAAAATTAAATGATAGTACACAATGTTATTGAAAATTCACTTTTTGCGATTTTTAACTACATAAATTTAATGTGAAATTTGCGATCGATATGGCGTGTAAAATCTTCATCCATTTTGAGTGATATTGCGATAACTACTCTAACTACTGTAGCCATTTAATGGGTACCTACATAAATAAATATCCTAGGTAATATATGAAATAAAAATCAATAGGTGTCAGTCGTTGGCTAAATGAGTTTAGTACTCATTTATCAAACAGGAGTAGGTATACCCAGACCTTAATTTAGACAGTGTCAACAATTCCTTCAAATTAATTCTTTTATACCACAGATCAGGGCACAGATCAGGGAATCTTTGTTCCCTGATCTGTGTTTTATACCTTCGTGGTGGCATACATCTACACTTTAAGGAAATTTTCACTGTTCTATCATGATAAGTGATGCTGTGACATAAAAAATTTCCACTCGAAGTAAAATTATATGCAGTTGGGCAACAACACGATTTCTCTTTTAATCCTTGGTAAATATCCATCCAATATTCTTTTATAGGTACCTACTTAGTTTCATTTTGTTCGATCACATCTAAGTGTGAGCATTGCAATCAACCGTTGACAGTTTTTGGTTTTGGCTTAGGTATATGTTTGTAGGAGTTTCACAATAGGTATTGGTAGATATCCTTCATTGAAATTCTAGTAGGTACTTAGAGAATTATAAGTACTGACTGTGGAGATACGTAACGTATTGTTCGACATATCTTCTATATAATTGTAATCGACCTGTAAAATGTTTACCAATAAATATGACTATGACTAAAGACTATCTATCTATATTACCATCTGGCAAGTTATATGACCAATATGTCTCCTTCTTCGTCGTGTCAATGATTCTAAGTAGATCAAATCTTTATTGATAAACACCAGATAGTACCTACAACATTAGAAATAAAAAAGTTAAAAAATTAGTGTACAACTGCCGGCCTAATTACTCGTACCTCATCCGGAAAGTGATCTCTTCCAGGGCAGCCTTAAATGACCTGAAATACGACAAAGTTCATAATAACTATAATATCGCTACATATTAGAAAACAACATATTAGATCTAAACTACGCAAACGACTGTAACGTGATTTCACTATATTTTAGAATATTTTTTTCAAATAGTTTATACTCAGGTACATAATTAATTCATTTGTAGCCAGAACAGGTAACTAAATCCTAAAAATGTCTACTAATATGGAAGTAAAGTTAGCAATGAAATGAAAATATATTTATTTACGTAAACATAGGCTACAATACAAAATTAATTAAGATAAGAATTTTGTATATGGGATTTTTGTATACACTACATAAATATTAGCGATTTCCGCACTAGGCTGGGCTCGTTTCGCGGGAACCTGGTATAATATAATTGTATACATTTAGCATTTACCTATACTATAATTTTTTTTTGCTTAAAAAAAACCTATATAAAAATTAAACAAACAATTTACTACGAAACAATGATTGACTACGAGATCTTACATTAGATCTATCCCGTAACAGTAATCGTATCAATTAACTCTGATCCTATTAAGTTTATCGATTCTAAATGGAGTATTGAGTAACATTGCTGAAATCGAATGTCATCGCATCTCCGAATCAGGTCACCAGTCGTTTCTTTGCAACTATTAGGTTGAGCAACCTGCTTTGTTATTCTGAACCATCACTCTTTGCATCGGGGGTATTTGAACAGAATTGTTGGCTCACGAGCATAGAGCTGGTTATCTAGAGGTGATTATTATTATTTTCTGAAAACAACAAGCTACTCGTATTATTGAAACATAATAAAAAGTAAAATATTCCGGGAACTGTTGTCGGGAGCTCATGTATTTTTCGATTGGAATTTTAAAAAGCAAGTTTGATGAATAATATTATTCTACTTAAAAGTATTAAGAAATAAAAATCTGACCATTGCGTGACGTGTAATTTTTCTTACTAAAAATCTGTTTAATTCCACAGCAGTTGTTGAGATTCACATTTACCATAAAAACCATACGATAAATTATTTATGGTGTGATGCTTTCTACGCCCTTTTCTATTCCTTAGTGGCAAAGCCACAGAGCAGAGGGATAATGTGGTCGATCGAGAAAATCTGGAAGAGATGCATTGATTTAATATGGCATGAGTTATAAAGAGACATGAGAAATATCTCGATTCAGTGGCTGTTGCCGTGTTTTTCTTCCTATAGTGTCAAATTCCAATTCATATTTGACAGTTTTGACAGCTCTGGGTAAGATTTTCCATAATTTTTTGTGGTTGAGAATTGCCTCAAGCGACAACAGCGCTATCTCTCTGGTTGTATAATATTCGCTCAGTGGGAAAAGCTCTACGAGACTACGCGCTGCTAGATTAAAACCCCGGTCTCAATGGTGTCAGTGTCAATCTTATAATAAATTATCTTTTGAGAGATAGATGAGTGACAGAGTTAAACTAGAGCTCTTTCTCCATCCTTAGCCCTAGTCTATAGGTATTACTATTGTTCATCGTCCTGTCCTTACAAAGTACCGTTATATGTCTATGCAATCGAGGTTTTACTTCAGGTGGTTTGTATCGTTTTCGCTATAGAAGAGAATACTGCTCTGAGCCAAATGTTTATCAGTTATGTTAATTATATCCCGGCAATAGATAGTTAATTACTACAGTAACCTACCTGTCATTAAGATGGACATGACATGAGAGCGTCGGGAACAAAATCAATTAACAAGAGTTCAAGAATTGCCCTGAACTCCAATTGTAGTCTAGTGTCTATTTGCGTTTGTCTAAATATGCGCCTGTATATAAAACTAAATATATGTGTTTTGTAGGTAACTAGATTTGACAGAAACTGGTACACGCTACAAGACAGAATCGGCAAAAAAGCCTTTGCCCAGCAGAGATACAAAGTAGGCTAACAACAACAACCTAGATTTTAAATGAAAATCATAATACGATTTAGATTTATCTGCTGACTAGTTTCACGAGAGTGCCAATGTCAGGTAAAACCACGGTAGGTCGCCTTTTTTAAAAAAATGTTAGAAGTCTGTGATTCCCTCTCTTAAAACTGAAGATATTAAGTTTTAAGAGCCATTATGATTAAAATCTCTTTTTAATAGGCAACGAGTTTTTTTTTTTTTTTTTTTTTTTAACCTATACTGTCCCACTCCTGTGCAAAGGTCTCCCCCATTTCCTTCCAGGACTCGCGATCCATCGCAACTTCCTGCCAACCCCTCTCGAACGAGTCAAGATCGTCACGCCAGCGCTTCTTGGGCCTTCCCTGGCTGCGTCGTCCGTCAGGCACCCACTCCGTGACGATCCTGGCCCATCGATCGGGGTGCATCCGCGCCACATGTCCCGCCCAATCCCACTTTAGTTTGGCGGCTTTTCGGCCGACATCAACTACCCCTGTCATAGAACGCAGTGTGCTGTTGCGGACTCTATCAATTCTTTTGATACCAAGCACGCTGCGTTCCATTGCTCTTTGGCAGGCAACGAGATAAAGAACAAATATCTTGTAAATATAAATCTATATGATTTACCAAGACACTCAAAAAAACTGTTTCTCAAAATTGTACTTTGCATTCTTTACCATGCGGATCCTTAGTAATAAGATGTACATTGCTGCACATATATTATATCCTTCATCGATTTCGAAAAGTGGTTGGTTAGACTTACTCGTAGCTTTGCGGCACGAGAAGCATAGCAAAGGGACTAATAGTCTTTCCACCATTATATCCCCTCGAAGAGGAAATAAAGTATGGATTGACAATGACATCTGACATTAAAATGGTCTACTCACCTTGCCGTGCTACCCGGGCTGACCAGTAAATATAGCCCGATTGGCACAATCTAACACGGGGTGTATTCCCGAACTTTCGACCACATAGGTATCATTTTATTATTTGTGCCGGCCCGAACTTCTATGAAATATAGCGAAAGGAGGTAAATAACCTTAGCTACAGTAGCTTAAGCTTATTCCACAGTATTCATGAACATTTTCATTTTGAAAGCAAATTAACGGACATAACTTAAAAATGTGGCCCAAAACGTACACCAGTACAGTCAAGTCAAACATAATGTAATCAAACGTATTGTTTCAGCGTCACATACACGTTTTCACAATTTCACAATGGCAAATGTCGTCATCAACAAAAAAGATTTGTTACTCTCCATACTCATTACTTAGAGCTATTGCGTGCGTGGAGACGTCTTTAGGATGCGGCTATACGACCGTAAGCCGTATTAAGCCTGTTGGCATTGTTGCGTGAACGAGTTGATGTCTTTTTTGTGAACTTGAGCAACACCGTGTTACATTTATGTAACTGAAGGATGTATGCGCCAAAACGTTACGTGTTGTATGTGGGTTGGCAATAATCCTTTTTTCTATTAATACGCGTATTGAACTGGGGAGTTTGCGTGTAATCTAACAGTCTTACCGTCAATCGGAGTACATACTACATTAACCTACATCAGTGATTTAGGTATCTCTCTTCGATTTATTTCGTATGCGATATGTCGTCTTATCTACATAGTAAAACGAAAACATTCCCAGTCGTTTTTTATTGATAGCCAGAGCAATTTAAGTAGATTTATGGATGAAACATGCATATTAGGTTCGGTGAAGAAAGGCCGGGAATTTCAATCTTTTGCTGTCCAGACCGGACAAATTCGGAACGGCTAGTACTCGTAAGATATAACTGATTAAATACCTAACAATTGAAAACGATAAAAATATCTGCTCTGAAATGGTTTAGAAACCTGGCCGTTCCTCCCGATAAAGCTACGTTTTGCTGTCCAATATGTGCAGACGGATTATTTCTACTGGAAATTATTCTGATCCAGTGGACGCAGTCTCATAGAAATCCACACAAAGCGACAAATACGTCCGCTCCGATTCCAACCAAATCCGAAAATTTCCATAACTTCTCTCCGACGATTTAACTAGGACGAGATAATTGAAGTATCATACAAGGAAAATAGTAGCGGTCTGTTAAGCTCATCGCTTTATCCCTCTAGTATTTGGTCCAGGATCACTTTCAAAACTGTCTACACTTCCACTTTGTCACCTTAATGAAATTTAAAATTATATCTCTAGCTAAAAAAACGAAATTTTTTAAATAAAATTCTAACTAAGATATGCTATGCAATAAATGGAAATTATATTGATGTCTTAAAATAACATTTGCATTGCATTCTAAATTATTTGTGACCACGCTCGCGAGCTTGTGACCCAATTAAAGAAATTATACCTATAAGCGTGGGTAGTTTTTCCTCGTTTATTGTTTATTTGTATTAGTTGTATAATCAGACTATTATTATCAGTTTTATCCGTTATAACAAGGAACGCTTAGACTTTTGCGACCGAACGTCCCGGGTGATGGTAAGTAAAGCCGGGAATACCATAGGGGCGGTGTTTGAAATGACATGGCATAATTGCTATGATGATAAAGTTCAAAATTAAACCCCTGCCTAGGAGACGTTTGAAGTTTGTCTACCATCTTTGTGAAATCAAATTTGACATTTGATCAGCAGTTCATCAAGTGTCATTTGTGTCTAGATTACATAGCAGTTTCTATAGATTTTCGACGCCATGTTAGTGGAATCATGCATCACAACTTTTTTACTTTATGTCACTTCTACTGTTTTTCCTTATTCTGAAGGGAATACACAAGCCAGTAGTAGGCATGCCAGCTACTGGCATGTGTATTCCCGGCTTATGAATGAGATTTCGTACTTACTTCCAAAGTCTTCAAATTTCAAAGACTAAAACAAATTATTATTCATTTTATCTAACTTACTTGAAGGTAGGTACGGCTGATATTTGAAGGTAAAACGGATAAACAGTTTTTAGGGTTCCGTACCCAAAGGGTAAAAACGGGACCCTATTACTAAGACTCCGCAGTCCGTCTGTCTGTCTGTCTTCAGGCTGTATCTCATGAACCGTTATAGCTAGAAAGCAGTTAAAGAATACTAAAAACAGAATAAAATTCATATTAAAAGGGGGCTCCCATACAACAAACCTGAATTTTTAATCGTATTTCGCTCGATATTAATAATGGTAACAGGTATGCTTGAAATATTTACAGAATGTTTAATTTTGTATTCAATTTAATAATAAATAATTATATTAAAATAAATATTTAAGGGGGCCTCCCATACAGTACGGAACCCTTCGTGCGCGAGTCCTACTCGTACTTAGCCGATTATTTTAAAATGTCCAAAGGACATAATATTTTATGTACGTAGTTATCATTAACAGGATCTGGATCAAAAGGTATCTCTACAAATGTATCCATGTAAGAGTTACGTTATTCTAAGTAGGTACATACGTACAGTATAAGCGGGATACTAACTGCGTTATATACCGCAGATTTGCATAGAGTATGTGCAAAAAGAGACCTGTCGTGGCGTTACGGTGAACTAACAATAAGATTTTAATCAGCAGCCAAGGTACCGACTACACTTGGTAGACGCGAGTACTGATGAAAACCAAATTGGTGTCTACCAAGCTCAGACCAAGTTTAGTATCAAACACTTTTAGTTGTACTAGCAATGACAGAGCAGTGTTGCAATGTTGCTGTTGTCAACGTAACAACATTAGTAAAATGGCACACGGGCGACTTTACCTACAACGCTTCTCTTTTTGCACAAACTCTAACAATACAATATCACCATCATCATCTATCACCTGTATGACGTCCATTGCTAGACGAAAACCTTCTGATGAATAAATAGTATCATCATATTATGTGGTTAAATGTGAACCTGCTCGAAATAAAAATCATACAAATCCATTTCATTCAGTTGGCATAATTTGAAGAATATTAAATTTCTACCTCAGCGCGTATCTTCTGTATTATAAAAGAAACATGTTACAAACGTCTCGTGACTACTTTTATTTTTAAATATTACGGCTTTGCATAGTTAAACTTATACAATGTAGCAGCTAAACGGAAACGGCGAAGTTCCAATCGATACTTTCTGCCTTGAACTTGAAACAAGCTTATTTGCGGCTACTATTACGTCTCCGAACTTAATATTGGGCTTAACTTATAATGTTCACGTTCACTTCACTCTAACTTAAAATTATCTGCATTTTCAGTGTTACTAGATGAGAATAGCAACATTATGTTTCCAACAACTATAATAACCATTAAGCGCCTTATTAAACAAACGCAGATTTGCTTTGAATAGGAATTCCGTATATGTACTTACTTACATATTGTCTTTTAAAAGTGAATTAAAAATTGACAAAAAAACCTGACAAACTACTCCAAAGTAATTGCAACATCGTTTATTAATAAGGTCCAAGATTAAGGTAGTTTTTATATATTTTTTTTTTAGTCTGTTTATTACCGACTTTTCTCTCATTTAAATATTTAGTATGACATAATTATTTTTTAAAATCAACCACCTAACAGTTCTACCAATTGAGATTAAACCTGAATAATTTTCTGAATCCGAAGAAAATTTAAAATTCTCATGAAAAGTGTATAGACACAAGCTATTTCTGATATCATTAATAATCAATAAGAAACAATCCCTGACGCGTGACCGCGATAACAAATGCTTAGAATTTAGAATAAGTAGGTCTCGGAATGGAACCTATTTTCTGTGCTTACTGCGATAGCTATTATTGACCCAGTGACCCACTGCTCTTGGCTTCGAAACCTGAATCCCCTCTCCTCAACCCTCGAGTCTACGCCACCCACCGGCGTGCGCGTAGCGACAAACACGACCAAATGTAAAACTTAATTATGCATTACATTTACAAAACATCATAATATACTATATAACATTATAATATTATAGTAGGTAAGTACCTAATCACTATGTCGACTTGAGAAACCGGAAAGAAAACTATTTAAACGTACGATGATCCGGCGAACACTGAATACACTAAAATAGAGGCAACCTATTTTAGTGTATTCAGTGTTCGTATACATATAGCTTAGACATAGATTGTATTGTTGCATTTTGTACTTAATAAAAAAAAACTAGTTTTGAAACTTAGTAAGTATAAAAGGTTAGGTTATTCCAACTTCCGTGATCCGTTGAGACAAAAATCTAGAATCTAGACAACACGATTCCCGTGATGTCTCCTAATAACTCCTAACTATTGTATTTCACGCCCAATACTTTATAATTAACCAAGTACTTTCGAGGTTTGTTTCGTTTTCGACGCCCATTTTTATGTGTCCTAAAAATGAAGGGAGGCGCACGTTTACTGCGCAACGTTTCTAAGGGCACGGTTGCTCGTAACCGGGTTACGAACAAATTAGGAGAGTAAGTACACATGGGGCTTAGGATCACTCTGACGTCGCAAATTATTTGGTCGAGTTTGTGTACAGCCATCGGGATAAATAGTAACGGGACACGAGACCACGTGGCGTGTTCCGACCCCTCGGTCGACTCTTCTAGCCAAGGTCAACCCACAATACGCAGAGCCGTCTCGGTACAGCAAAGTATTAGGGGTAGCAGATAATGTAGGTATACTGACGATACAACCTTTTATACCTACTATTTATCCAATAAAGATATGTTATTACTATTACTACTCATTGGCGTCCTAAAAACTCTGACACCAGGGCTAGCCACCCAGCCTATATGAACTTACTTATTTACTACTCATCCATATTTTTTTCTTAATATGTAGAGATGCTTCATATTTCTCTACCCCTACATGATGGCTACCACATGAATGATTACCCGTTCATATGTTATCAAATAATAATTTACAGGTTGTATAGTTGTTATAGTGGTTGTATATAAGCAATAAAAATGTAATTAAATCACGATTTTAACTAAAGAAAAAATCGGCCAGGTGCTAGTCTGACTCGCGCACGAAGGGTTCCGTGTAGGGGAGCCGCCCCCCCTTTAATATATTTTAACATTATTTAATTATTTATTTTTCAAACCACTAAATATTCTATGAATATTTCAAGCATCTACCTGATGTCGTTATTAATATGGAGCAAAACACGTTTCTTGTATGAGAGCCCCCCTTAATTACTTATTTTATTTGAATTTAATTATTTATTTCTGAAGTGAATATTTAACTAAATATTCTGTCAATATTTCAAGCATCTACCTACCACCGTTATCAATTACCGTAATTACCGTAATGAGTAGCGAGTGGTGAAATAAGGTACCGAAACAAACCGAAAGGTTTTTTGGTGCTCTTATATTTTGTATAAGTATTGGTTTCAAATAAAAAAAAATCGAGTAAAAACGGCTAAAAATATGTTCATTGTATGGGAGCCACCTTAATTATTTATTTTATTCTGTTTTAAGTATTTTCTGTTATAGCGGCAACATAAATACAACATCTGTGTAAATTTCAGCGTTCTAGCTATCACGGTTCATGAGATACAGCCTGGTGAAACACAGACAGACGGACGGACAGCAGAGTCTTAGTAAACCCTGTTTTTACCCTTTGGGTACGGAACCCTAAAAAGTGTCTTTCATATAAAGGTCCCATATCGCTTTATCGCAAACAATTTCTAATATCACTGTCAAACGTTGTTTACAAAATATCGGTATCCGTATGAATGTCCGCGTCGCGTAGAGCGTGCTAGACTACAATATTACGCTATATTACATCAATATGCGTCATCGCACGCGGCGAAAGTGTGACGTCAGTTGCGCATGCGAAGAAAGCAAAGTTGCGCGGGCGACGACGGCCTCCAAGAGAACTCTTGCTTTCGTTCGAGGCCGTGGCGTCTGCGCGATAGCGAAATTGACATACTGCGGGTATGCCCAGCTTACTGTCGCTTTTTCATCCGGTATTCAGGTCTTGATTATGAAATCGAAACTATTGACTCACTGTTGCTTATTATTATGACAACGGGTGCTTTCTTTCACGTCGCTGAATACGGTTCATAAGCAGTAATTTTATTTTTTTAATGGCGACGTCTCCGTCTTATCATATTCGTCACGTTGCTTCCGATGTCCCACTGACGATCAGTTTTAATGAAATTGTCTGAACTCGAACTGAAAGCTATCTGGTACATGGCTGAGATTGGTATGCTGATACTGCTGATAGTGTAATATCGCTAAAACACTTGAGGAGTGTAAATTAAGAATAGATCAAATTATAGTGATTCATGTACAAAGAATATTGCAGGCTTTCGATCATTATTGTTTTATGGCTTGAATTTGATAAATGACCCAGCGTAACCGAATTTGAATTCATATAGAGTCGCACAGTTGTCGAGGCTGGAAACACATTGAGGTCTGATTGTGATGTGTTTAGTGCTTTAGATCACGTCGAATCATATTACGTTTCGAACACAAGGCTGCCACAGTCACTCGTTCGTGACCCGTTGACTGATTTTAACAAAATCCAGGTCAAGATCTTTATTTCGCTTTTAATATTGAATAGCTCTTGTTTTGGAATGAGATACGTCGAAAAATGCAACTTAATTAAGAAAAGATAGAGCCACTTGGTCAATAATCATTAGTCTGCTTTATTTGATTTGATTTGATTTTGAAAATTCTTTATTGACAATAATAAATGGTATAATGTGTATTTAGCATTATATAGCTTAAATAACATTTAACTTAATAAGTTTAATTGTTTTATAGGCTAGTGACGCCTTTTTAAAACTTTAAGCTAACAATTACTGTTAGGAATTAGTATTCATTAAAACATAAAATTGCGGGTACTTAGTAAATTGGTTAGTCGTAAATACTACTTACATACTACTGGGCTACTTCGTATGTTTATATCATCACAATACACTTTATTACAAACATAACAAATACTAGGTATGATACATTATTTGGTATTATAATGATTACTGAGATTTTTTTTTTTTTTTAAAGTGGGTAATTGAGTATTGTTATTACATTACAAAAACAGATACTTATACATCGGGTTAACAATAATATTACCACAATTATATACCCTACGGGTTTTTAAGAGTGATTTTTTTTTCTGCTTTATTATTATTGTTTCTATCACCATCTAGGTGTTATTTAACGGTATATACCTGAATGATGTTAGATGATTTTATTTAAATAACTTTTTTTGTGATCTGGTACAGATTAGACCGATCCAATACATATTGGATACATTTTTAAGAATCAATTTACTTCGAGAAAATCGATAAGATGTTTGCTACTAAGTACTACTAGGCGGGTAGACTGTTTTCAGTCATTACAATTTACTTAGACTTTTGATGTACAGATACTTAACATATAGATAATTACTAATATACTGACGCATTGTTTCTCGACGTAAGGGGCTGCATCAATGAATGAAGTATGAATTTTGTATAAAAATAAGTAAAATCCGAATAAAAATATTATTTTCTTGCTGTACATACAACATTATATATAAACATAAAATACTATTACATATCTAAGTGTAAGATGATCAACTTAAAGCCTTTTTTTGTTATTAAAGGTGGAGACGGTATTTTTTAATGAGTCCTTATTGAGCGTTCTGGTTAAAAATATTCTAACAAGGCAATTCAGATTAAACTTAATAGGTATCAGTATATCCAATTTATTTACTCATTAATGTTGTTAATACAGCCGGTAAAACCAGTTAAGTAGAACATTTTGTCAGTGGATATTTAACAAACTTTTTACAAATTTTGAGATTGTAATATTATAATTCATATTCCAGGACAATAGAAAATAGAGTATAAAAGAAAGTTATAATTGTGGCCAAATAGATAATTAAGGTCTTTATGAGCTATTAAAGTATCTAGTTGTTTTGTATATTAGCACGGTGCAAGCACATGATGTGTACGCTAGCTATTATCAGCAAGGGGAGTAGCGTCTAGTCTAGTGAGTGTCGCACTACTAGTACGTTTATGAATAGCGGACGCTAATCATACAAAAATGTCGAGCGAGCGTAAACATGAGCGAAGTATTCGCGGCAACCCTGCCCTGGTGCGGCACTGCGCGCAACTGGGTCAGTGGGTCGCCCCCCGCGCCGCCCTCCGCCCGCGCGGTGGCGCAACCGCGCGAACGCGCACTAACATAGACCTGGATCGCGGGAAAGTAGGTCACCGACTCACTTTCACTATTACATGGGCTCCTAATCGTTTCCATTGTGCGAGCGAGCGGGGGCTCGCGGGTTGCGGCGGGGCGCGCATGCGGGAGGCGCCGGCACGCGCGCCGTTGTCGCCGGCCGGCCGTCAGTCGATCGCGGAACGTCTACCGAGCGCCACGCGGCCCGGCTCACTGTACTTGTCACTTCACTAAACGCGATCGTAACATAACGCGCGCATTCAACACTCGCACGGACAATTACCGGTGGTGATAAACACTGGTGCTCGGCGTCTGCATGCCGCTCTTATCATTTGTTTAGAACAAAATGTGCTGGATTTGTGTGCCTCCTAGTAAAGTGCTTAAACAGGTGCAACCTGCGAGCGGTAGTTAAGTGTTGCGGCCAGACCGCCAGTGAACTCGGTGACTGTGTGAACGTTGTTGCGGTTGAACGCCGCCGTAGGGATTAGTAAGAGTCGCCGCCCTGTGCGGCCGAGCATGACGATGGACCAGCAGACAGGCCTCATGTCCCTCAACATGTCTCCGTTCGATCTGAGTCCGGGACCAGACGGAACGGGCTCGGGCAGCGGACCCTCGGGTGCCTCCCAGCAGTATGTTCCCCAGGGCGCTGCATACCAGTGCCCATCTGAGCAACAATCCTTCGGTTACGCCAATCTGGATCCGTCATATCTGTTCCCAACAGGCGCTGGTGGAGAGCCGGGAGGCTACATGCCAGCGACTGCCACAGTCTGCGATCAAACGGATACCAAGGATGTGATAGAAGAACTGTGCCCGGTATGCGGCGACAAAGTCAGCGGCTACCACTACGGGTTGCTGACATGCGAATCCTGTAAAGGTTTCTTCAAGAGAACCGTACAAAACAAGAAAGTTTACACATGTGTGGCAGAAAGAGCCTGTCACATTGACAAAACGCAGCGCAAACGCTGCCCGTTTTGCCGCTTTCAGAAATGTCTGGATGTTGGCATGAAACTTGAAGGTGAGTATGTATTGACTACTTTTTTTTTATTAACTACTAAGACTTCAAATAATATCCCATCAAACATTTTGATAGTAGCAGTGACACAATAAAATTCCCTACACTTAGTTCCACACATTAGTTGAAGTAGCTATGAATGAGCAAACAATATAACTGTTGCAAGGCGCAAAGAAGAGTTGCTATGCCATGAGTAAAATCATAATTATTATGTGTACTAAAACCAAATCCTTTGAACAAAATATTAGTCCATTGGCAAAACTTAACTTTTTAATACAAAAACTAAACAAAAACAAATAACGCCAATAGTTCTTGGCCTGATTGAGGAAGGTTTTCTGTACTAAAACCAAATCCTTTGAACAAAATATTAGTCCATTGGCAAAACTTAACTTTTTAATACAAAAACTAAACAAAAACAAATAACGCCAATAGTTCTTGGCCTGATTGAGGAAGGTCTTCTTAGCAAAACTTCTTCCTAGAGATAATCCTTTAGCTTTAACAATATATTAAGGAACAAGGTAAATTTTCATTGGCAAAATGCATTAGGACTAATTTACGAAAAGAAAAAACTTTAACTGAAGAACACTTCATTTAAATTCTTTTTAAACCGGTCTTCATTATCAGCAATCGTCAATTGTATAAAATCGAGAGCAACAACATTAACAACAATTTAATTATGTTAACGAATCATTACTTAGTTAATCCAGTTCTGAATTCTGTATATAGCTTTTTCGTAGCTCTTTTTATCAACAAGGGACTATTTAAATAAATCGAACCCTAAAGCCAAAACATAATTTTGATCATTTATTTATGTTGCTTAAATTTAAAAATAAACACAACACGAATGACATATGTAATTCGAAAAGTTAAAAAAGCTAGAAGATTCACCTATTCAGCCTTTAATTCAATTCAAATAAATTATAACAAGAATTCAGGAATATGTATATTTTAAATATGATAAATGATGGTCCATTTTGATAAGAATACAATTAAACTAAGAAATAAATAGAAGTTGGCGACTCATAACAGTACCTATGGTAGGAGGTGTAAAAGAGGAGAGGAGAGGAATCAATGTAAAAATGGTGGACGATAGATGAAGAATATGCAACGTACAAATAATACAAGGGAGGAAAAAAATACATTGTTTCTAAAACCAATATCAAATCAAGTTTGTTAGAATCAAATAAAATAAAAGTAAAACAAAGTTCAAAGTCATCGTTTTTACCAAATAAATCATAAAATGCATTGCAATTGATTTTTCATCAAATCAAACTTGACTTGTAATTTCGGATTTGAGCACTCTTACGTCATGTTGCTGACTACACAATATTTTACCAGTCTCAAATTTGAAAATATTTATTACCTATATACTAAAAATAAGCTTGGCTACATTGTCAGCATTTTAACTATACAAAGAAGAAGACCATGTAAACTAAAGATGCTATAAAAATCAGAATCGCACGCGAACACGCGATAAAAGCTGTACTGGTTTTTTTCATACATAGATTATACCGATGGTATCACTGTGCTCAGTACGGTTTAGTTACTTTATATTTTTACTAGCAGCGCCCCGCGGTTTTACCCGCGTTGTGCCCGTTCCCGTGGGAATTTCGGGAATTTTTATACATATAAACCTTCCTCTTGAATCACTCTATCCATTAAAAAAAACCGCATCAAAATCCGTTGCGTAGTTTTAAAGATTTAAGCATACAGACAAACAAATAAACAAACGAAAATAGCGACTTTATTTTATACTATGTAAGGATTAGTATAGTTTAATTAAACTATATCAGGTAAAAGTGCAACAGTAACCAGTAATTGCATTTTGAGCCACTTGATGAACTAGTACCAGTTGCAGTATACTGTATCAAAAATAGTTTTTTATTCTTATAATATTACAGAATAAAACGAAACAAGACTAACAGCTCCAAAAGGAAAAAAAACATATTACATTACCTATTAAGGAGCACTACTTTGATAGTATTTCCTAAAACCAAAGAATAAGCGCCAATAATAATGATCTCAGAAATGTTAAGAGAATGGAAATCAAACTTTTTAGGATTTCCATTGATTTTTAAAATTCCTTTGCAACATACCAAAATAGTTCCACATTTATACACATTAAAAATGGTGATAAATAAGAATGTAAAACTAATTAACTAGTAAAATATGGGTAACTAGCCTGAAAAACGAAATGAATCACATGTAATAGGCGAATGGTTTACACAAGGGTGTGGTTTCTGACAGGTGGATCTTTTGAAGGTTTCACATTAACTTCTAGTTAGGTGATCGCGTGGGGCGGAGCTTGAAGTGCGGATCGTTCTAAATTTAAAACGCGCACGGCCGCATAGCGCCCTGACCTACTTGCGAGCGGGGCCGCGATGCGGCGCGCGCGCTGCTTGTTTGTGCGTGCATATTATACACGACGTGTAAGCGCCCGCGCAGCGAAACATTCAAGTGTGTGCGTAGACCATTCGCCATTCCGCGTTTCGCCAGATGCTGCAGAGTTTGCAACATTCTACTGTTTTCAAATTTAAATAAAGAAAACCATTCCTCCAAAGAAATCTTTGTAACACAAGCACACTTACTTCACGTTTTTGCAACGAAACGTCATGTCCTATTTGTGCTTTAGGTTGCCTCATACAAAGAAACAAAGAACATATAGTTATACCTTGTCAGTATTTTTTCTACGTGTTGAAATAACAACTTCATAACGACATCTAACGAATTCATAGAAAGATACTGCCTACAATTATTGATAACTGAAAATAAAAACATAATGGAAACGCAAACCAAAAGATAAATCTAGAAATTCGATTAATTATGTGCTATTACACCGAAGTGTTAAATTAAAGTAACGTGAAAAACACACTAATCTACTAAGAAATTCAAAATAAAGTCATAATTTAACGAAATATTATATTTTTAACATAACTGCGTACCTAAGATGTACCATCGATAGACCTAATTATAAGTACTTCCAAGAAAACACATCATATTGTTGTGTCACAGATCGCAATGAGCATTGATTAAATGCAGAAAGAGCACGCAGACGTAATTATGTGCTACGTCGAACATTTACTACAAGCATATGTCAGATGACACAATTCACACAAATCGCTGGCTGACCCGAATAGCGGCGCGGTTGCGAGAGGCTCGCGCCGCCCGACCGACCTGCTGCACCGAGCCTTGTGTAATGCCACCGGCCTGGCTCAACCCAATCGACAGACATTTTCTTCAACACAACACTATTGCACAAATTATACATACATTTCTTCGTTGATATATTAAATTTTGCACGGTTTAACCGGAGATTTAATCTCTAAAATATTTGGACTGTAACTATTACAGTTAAAGTCATAAAGTCACAACTTCACATACATAGTTCATAAAATACCACGATGGCACGCACCGCTTTCACGATAATGTTCAGTAAACTAGAAAATAATTGTATAAAGTAATCATTCTATACCTGTTTGTTGAAAATGCGAGCGGCCTAGGAAGCGGCCATTCTCGTACGTGAGTAATAATGGTTCATTACTGTGCGCTATCTAGGTATACATGAAATTACCCATGTGTTACGTAAACGGCTCCCACATCTGTATACAATAGAGTTAAAAAACCGATGTTTGTACATGTGTTTACAGTACCTGTAGAAGCCTCGTGTATTTATAAATTGTATTGTAATTAAATATTAGAATCTGGTATTAGAATATCTAACACTGTTTTGAGAATACAGGGGAAATAACATTTTTTTTTACAAATAAACCACCGCGTATTACATACAATATCAAAAAAAAATACATAGGATGTTTCATTGTTGCTCAACATTTAGCATTAGCACAAGAGAACAATAATAACATTGCAATAAAAATGTGCACTATAAAACAAATTAGCTATACCTATATACATTTGTTAACTTTTATCTATTACTTTATAGCACTCAGAAAAAAAAACTTCCTAATCGGACTATCACGAAAAGCAATTTGAACAAAATGTTGACTGATCGTACAAAAATAACAGCAAAAGAAGATACATATTGACTCGATGCTTAGACTGCGTCATCCAGATATATATACAGGACGGGTCAACCTATTAAATAGGTCCAAAGTAATGATAAATATCTGAATATTTGTTACCACATTTGAACAAAATGTGTAGCAATCCCACCCTTCACCCTTGTGTCACCCTTCGTGGGTAGGCCTACGTCCTGCAGTGGACTATTAAAAAGGCTGATACAGTACAGTACAGATACAGTACAGTGTAGCAATTACAATAATCTGTGCAAAATATTGGAAAATCAATATAAGAAAATATAATATGTATTGTTACCGGCACCTGCTAGAATGATTTCCTAGAATCTATAGAAGCAGAATTACGTGCATCTATAGAAAATAATTTAAATTCCAAAATTGGTAGGAAGATATCCATGGTTGAAACCATGTTCTTTCATGATGAAGTGACCTATTCTTATTGCCAATACACATATCAATTGAAAGAAATTGAAAGACAAAACATTTGTGACTTACAATTATCAATACAATTTACCAAAAGGAATCAATGAAGTATGTAAAATGACAAATTAGACAATAGTGATACATTTTAATGACATACAGCATAAATACGGCAACGTATTTATGATTCGAGTGAGATAGATACAGTAATCGTGTTGGGGGTTGAGTATCAGGCGTGCGCCAGTGACTGTTTCGTGCGTTTCGACACAATCGACCGTAGTCAGTGGGGTACGCTGCGCAAGCGCCATTTCACAAGACGTTCGGTCGACCTGTCGCAACGGACTACCCAAATGTGACCTGAACACGTATCACATTTCTTATACAAGCCGCGTTTGTGTACTCAGTAAATTTATGCATGCGTCAATATACACCTAGGGAAAGCCTGATAATTATGTTGAATTAAAATAATGCTTAAAAAATATAGTTTCATTTTCTTGTTTCTGTACAAACATTAATAAGAAAAAAAGAATACTGAAATGAAAATTACAAATAGTTGCCAAGTGTTTATATAATCGAAAGCGCATTTACTACGGAGAAAAATATAAAGCTGTTCAAAGTCAGCCGTACTGACGTACTTGTACATAATCGTCCTTCGAATCTGTACATAACGAGGCGGTTGCTCTGCACCACATTATGGTCACTGCACGGACCGGTGCCCACAGCACGCTACCTTACGTAATGAACGTCATGTGCCATGGCACTGGAATAAGTTCATCATTTTATACATATTTTATACCTGACAATGATATAAAATACTGACGTCACGACAGCACAACTAATAGCCCGGGAGGTGAGCGACAGAAAAAATGCAAGCATTTTTTAAAAGCTGATTTTTTGTATTACTTTACCATGGTGGTGTGCAACAATACCCCGGAGTCAGTCAACTGGGTTCCTTAACGTTCGACGCGGGGACTCTTTTGAATTTGCATAATCGTGTACCGTACCTATACTTACTTCATTTGTAAACTTGAAAAATTAAGATGCATACATAAATGGCAAGGCAGCACTTAGACAGAGCTTAAGACATAATTTGGGTTGTTGTGCCAACATAGTTATAAATTACAGTAGTCCGATTTGGCGATTAATTTATGTAAAAACGGTTAAACATTTGTTAAGCAACATACAAAGAGTATGTGGATGTTTTACAAATAAAACCTCATTTCTAAAGTTTCTAGAAATAACGAGATTATGGTGATTGCCTGCTGCAAATCACTCAACTGTAATTGTAGTAATGTGTAATTATGAGTCTACAGGGTTATCAAGAACCGTGGTGGTCTAGTGGTCGTGACACCCGCCCTACAATCGTAAAGTGGTAGGTTCAAATCCCGGTCTCGTACCAGTGAGGTCCTTGGAATTTATGTACGGATTTTCACAGCACTGGCTTTTCGGTGAAGGAAAAGCATCGTGGGGAAACCGGCATATGTCCGTATAAGAAATTTGGTGACGTATATGAATCCATCAATCCGCAATGGGCCAGCGTGGAGCCATCCCAGTAACCCTTCGTGGTTAGGTTTTTTCTGGAATTACGGTTTCGCACCATCCATTAACATTTTCAACTTTAATTACCTACTTAATAAGCATTTCAATTTTATTGTTTGACATTACAGTAAAAAACGAATAAATCATTTATTGATAAACACTTAGGTACAACAGAATTGCAAAATTAAATATGTAGCTGCAGTCTATTAATGTTTCAATAATATTTAAAAATTAGTGTAATCAAATTATTACATTATTTTTTTACTAATCAAGGCCATGGTGGTGTAATGGTAATGACACCCAGTCCCGTACCAATAAATTCTTTGGAATTTATGTCCAGAATTTCATACCACTGGCTTTTCGGTAAAGGAAAACATCGTGAGGTAACCTGCATACGTCCGTAGAAGAAATTCGATAGCGTATGTGAATTCACGAACCCGCACTGGGCCAGCTTGGTGGGTATGGCCCAATCACCCTTTGTGGGTTAGGCTTACGTCCTGCAGTGGACTATTAAAAAGGCTGGGACAATACAGTCAAAAATCAAATGAATCAAATTATCAGCTATATAAAACCAAGCCCACGCGTCGAACATCCAAAATTTTGGCTATTGCCTGATTTTTTAACCGACTTCAAAAAAGGAAGCTATCAATTGACTGTATGTTTTTTGTATGAATGTGACGCGGTTATTCCGCCAATTATAAACCTATTTTTATTTTTTCTTGTTTGGTAGATCATTCTTCAAAGTTGGCCCATTTAAATTATATCGAAATCAGCTGAGTGTTTGAAAAATTGTCAGTAATAAAAAATGCCATGTAACATCGATTCGATGTGACTTATTCGAATCTTGTACGATTGAAATTAGGTCCTGCCGTTTTTGTCGAAAAATAATTATACGAAGTGATGGTGGAGATCGCGTCCTTTACAGAGCTCTATCCAATAAAACTTGATCAAATTAGACAAATCTACTTCGTTGCGCAGCTATAAAGATCATCCATCTGTCTAAAACGTACTTATACAAGTTACGTCGGGATAATTCCACTATTTCATCTCTTTTCGTTGGTCAATAAATAAGCTTTCATACCGACAAATGTCAAGGAGTTTGCATCTTAAACTAGATGCTATTACAAACTCTCGTCTCTCTTTTTTTTAGAGGTTCTTAATCTTTTTGACTCAAGTGAACAAAACTCAATGAGAACTTGTTTCAAATAAGAATAGCATAACGTATCGAAATGTACGTTAGTTTGTATGTATTAGAAAGATAACAAAATAAGCACGCGCTACATATTTCAAAAAAATATTACCTTGAGATAATTGGAATCTTGTTAGAATAAACCTAATGGATATATGTGTGATAGAAAAAAATGTCTGCAATTTTATTTGGAATAAAATTTTCAGTTCGTCATGAATTTGGATACCGTAACTAAGGCGACTAATTATTAAGTTTAATGAAGTTAGGACATTTTACTTGGATGTTTAGTTGGACGTTGGCGTCGTAAGGCGCGCCCGCAGTCGGAGCCGCGGCAGATGTTAGATCACAATAAAAACGCGCGCACCAGCTGACTATTTCGGCGCGCTGCCTTGACCCGAATCGAGTGTTTCGACAGAGCGGCCTCGCACACCGGGCCTTTCTATTTTTTAGGCATTACCTGTCGTATTATTACGACACTTCTATAAGCGCAGCCATCTTAAAAGGATTTCGGTCTGTGTCGGGTGTCTCTCTAACACGCCTCCACAACGCGAAAACCGGTTTTGCGTAAATTCTGTTTCATTGCATTTCTTTGGCTTCTATTGCTAGGCTGATCTTTTTCTGTAGGAAACCTTATTAATTATTTACTATAATGATTAACAACGCAAGATTCATTATGTGGTTAATGTTGTTATTTTGATTATTTTCTTCGTAGGAATCGGACCTTTGTTTTTTTTTCAACTACATACAGATGAGTAAATATGGACGTTCAAAAGCGTATGACACAGTTTTTCTTATAAGATCTTGACACGATTCGGTGGATCATCGCGGGTGTTGATTTATCTCGGTTGTGTAACCGCGTTGCTGGCCGCCGTGCCTCGTTGCCACAACTCGTCGAGCTCGCGCTCGTGTTCGTGCGGCAGCGCATTCGGAAACACTCGGGTGTATTCGGCCGAACTCGTGCCTGAGGAGAGGGGGCGGCAGGGGCAATGCCAGCCTTGACCAAGTTTCACCGACTCGTCGGTCGGTACAAGGATCGATCCCCACCTCTTCCCGTCCTTTCGGTACATACATTTTTTTATCTCGTTGACACGATTACTTCATTAGACGGCCCTGACACATTCATCAAGGTCGGGTAAAGTAGTAGGTAACAGGTAAGATTACTTTGTAGATGGATTAGAATAACATATTTTCAATGTAAGCGTTACTCTCGGTGTTTAGTCTTGGAAGAGTTTAAGATGCAATTTTGTAACAAGGTCGACCTTGACCTATCTCTGACAAGTAGGCCGCAGCCACAAATAACATCAGAACGCGAGGTGAACTCATTCGTATGTATCTATTTTTGCACACTAAATGTTTGTCACCGAGGTTTGATTTGTAAAAATGACCTTGACCTTGATCCAGTTTAGTCGAGTAATAAACAACTGGCCTCGTTACAACATTATTGGCTACTATAGTAATAGCGTGTTCAATTAATAGAATAGCTATTTAATTATTAATTTTAAAATAAAATCTCACCAAAATCTACAAAAATTTTGTCATCGGACCGCGCGCATTATCCTTAAACCTTTAGTCAGATTGTTCCAGCTGCAGAATACAGTCGGATATTCGCCAGCATGAAGTTTATCGCGATTCTGGTGGATATAAAAAATTTCAATCAGTAGGTTTATGCAGTTATTTGTTTTATTATTAGTGTTAAAAGTAGTACTTATACCATCGTCAATTATTTTGTATTAGTTTAGCAGCTCCCTAAATAACTTGTCAAAAGCGTGACGAGATTCGCTTAGTGATAGGGTTCCCTAGCCTAAATCATAAAATTATGACTGTGACGATTATAATCGTCATTATTAAAATTGCCCAAAAAAACGCCAAAAAATATTTATTTACTAGTAGTTCTAGTTGGAATTTCAATACTATACAATCTTGCTAAATATAATCGAAATCGGCAGATAAATAGCGCAACAGCAAATTTCCTCCCTTTTTGTGAGAATCAAAAATCGCCGACGACAAAAAAAATACATTTAAATATATAGTAACAAGTTTCGTCGAAATTTGTTGAATTATGCGACCTGTAGATAAAAATCAACATCCGGACATACGAAATCTAAATCGTCGTGTTAAAGCACAGACCCGTTTCGCTTCGGTCAATAAGTACAACAAATTCAAACCCTTGGATATCAAGATCATGTTTTAAGACTAGTCAGCGTCATCTAGTTTTTGTATACGAAAAAACATTTTACTAAGTTAATTTTATGATATTACAAGAGTGTTAATTACTAGATGAACATTATTGGTAAACTCAGTTTGTTTTTAGGAGCAATAGTAGATTATGTACAAAGAGAACCAAGTGGTGTCTTACGTCACGGGCTACAGTTAGACCCTGAGCGTAGCGAAGGACTCTATAGTTAACTCCCGAGCGCAGCGAGGGTGTTTTAAGTTAATAAGTTGTTAGAGTCCTGTGAGAAGCGAGGGGTTCAAGTCGACAATGACAAACTTGGTCCTAGAGATCCATACTCTACTTTTCATACATCCTGCGAGACAATAAACCCCAATAATATGAGTAATACTTACGTCATTAATTACATGTGAAAAATTAAGTGTAGGTACTCATTAGCCAACTCGGTATTGTTCACAATAAATGAAAACAAATTAGAACTACGAATGTTCATAGAATCGCACACACTTTATAATAAAACAGAGAATGTAAATAGTACATGAAAAAAATAAGATTATGGCCAGCTCGATTATCATGGCCTGGCATCTGGCATTGCAAAGAGGTTTTATTCTATAAAATCGAACTGATACGGGCACCAAAGAGGTTATAATCTGTGAAGTTGAGTAGAACCTCCTCACAATGCCAGTTGCCGTGCAATGTAAAGAGGATATATTCGATTTTGCAAAATAAAACCTCTTTACGATGTTCTTAAATGTTTAAGTCGAGAAATTTTCATACGAATTAGACGTTCCAAATTTAAATCACTTTACTCCCTAGGGAGTTTCATACAATATTATTATCATACAATAGCCCTCGAGATTGGTATAAGATAGTAATGACTCGTTTTACATTGAAGTTCTACGACATTTATAATGGGTCATTTTCGAGCAGGTGGTATGAAAAATCATTTTTATTTTATTTTTTATTTATAAATTTAGTAACCACAGTCTCCAGGGTATGTGCCCTTTGTTAACTAATTGTTACCAAAAAATGTCTATACCAAATACCTACTCGAAGCAATTTAAAAAGTTTTTTATTATGATGTCAGAACTCAGAAAATCACTTTAAATACTACATTAAAAATCAACACATTTTTAAATTATGGTGTGGTTGCAGACGGTGATAAAATACATAAAAACATCGGGCACAAACCATAAGCTCTGATATTCTAAAAATATCATGCGCAATGAGCTAATGTAGTATCACAGCTTTCTTCATACATCTTAACAATTTAAGTAAGCTCATTTAAGCACTGTAAAAACACCGGAATACATATTGTGTTCTGTACAGAGAGATTACCGCTATCATATCGAAAAGTAGGCGTGCCTACCTGGACAGTGTTGGGAAAGTTGAAAATATGATAAAAAAAATTACAATACCAACAAAGGTAACATTTAATCAAGGTGCTATTAGCCTGAAATAGAGTTAAATGATGATAATTGTCATTTAAAAATAGAAGTCAGTTGTAAAAATATCGTTGACAGAAGAAAGGACATTGGTGCTTAGATTACTACTTGCTTATACTATTGATCATGATCTGCCAAAATGACTGCAGCAAATATTTTCAGCTGTGACAGACGCTTTGAAACCTATATCTGAACAAAACAAGGAATCATTTCATGAGTGAGTCGGTCTGCAATACAAGCTGATAGAATTGCACGTAGCAGTGCTCGAATCCGTTACGCTCGCCGTCTCTCTTCAACCCTTACCGAGCCCTGTAACTCTATCTTTATCACACAGAGGCGCGTTGGTTACAATAAAAACTGGTTGTTATTTTTAACTCATGGGTTGGGCAAACCCACAACTCTCTGAAAGTCCCCTTCCGTTCCAGGTTTAGTGTTATACTTTACGTGCAAATTATATAGTACAAACATTTAGTTAACGATTTCAGTTTATTTCATATGGATAAACTCGAATGTTTCATAATACATACTTTCTTTCATATTCAATTTCTTTCTTTCAAGGATAAGAAATTTATGTAATAGTCAACTTATTTGAATAGTAATATAAGTTACCGTGGATAATATCATAGTTGATAAAAAAATAACATGAGTCCCGTAATAGATGATCAAAAGTACGGAATAAATAAATACAAATGAAAATGGAAAGATAGCAATACATGTATAGTACATACAAGTATGAATATGTTTTACCAAAAGTTGTAGGTTGACAAAATGATAATGAGTGTAAGAGAAATTAAAAAAGGAACATGGAGTAATTCTTGTTGGGTTTAAAATAGCCGTTAATAGGTAATTCCAAATCAATAAAACAATTCAGTTACATGTCCTAAAGAATCAGAACATACATAAATTGTTGTTATCGCGAGGAGCGCCCGCCATTGGAATTTGGAATTCAGCCAGAATCATAAAGAACGACGAGTCCGCGTGCGTTATATGAGGCCGGTGCCCCAAATTTCAGGCCTAAGTTATTTAATATTTATTGAATGGTACCCCACAATAAACCTACAAACTTATATTTTCTTGAATAACATTCGTAACGATGATATTTACGACTTTCGTGTGTACCACCTGCGCGAATCGCGACCGGCCTCTTTACTTTCTGAGCACAGACAGTAAAGGTTCAGATCAAATCTGCACTCTCCGTTTTTGTCATCAGGATTTTATATACTGATCTTCGATGGCAAATGTCGATTTTGGCTCCAGATTAAAAGGCCTGTTAAAGATTCTAAAAAGCACAATGTCCAAAAATTACTCAGAATTGATCAAACAGTTGATGCTACAAAGAATTTGAAAAATACATATACAAAAATCTAGATATCGAAAAAAGAACTGTTTCATGAAATAAATAAAAATTATCTTATAATCCAAGTGCTATTACACATTTACACTATTACACATTAGGTGTTTTTAACGATAATTTAGAAATCATAATAATAAATCGTTCCAATACAAACAATAAAACTGCCATACTCCTATGAACCGCATGAAAATATTACATATGTTGCAATAAATGATTGAGTATTGATTTCACGTGTTTAACGTTGATGTTGATACATACTTAGGTAGAACTTGAACTTGTTGAGGTTGTAACTAGACCAATACTTTCGCGATTCAGTTATGTCGATTTACAAAATGTAACGTTGGTGTGTTTCAGCCGTGCGAGCCGATCGGATGCGCGGTGGGCGGAACAAATTCGGCCCCATGTACAAGCGCGACCGAGCCCGCAAGCTGCAGATGATGAGGCAAAGACAAATCGCCGTGCAGACGTTGCGAGGATCCCTGGGCGATGGTGGAGGAATAGTGCTCGGATTCGCGCAGTACGCAGCAGTGCCGGTGAAGCAGGAGATCCAGATACCACAGGTGTCGTCGCTGACATCGTCTCCGGAGTCGTCACCGGGGCCGGCGCTCATGTCGGCGCAGCCGCAGCAGCCGCAGCCGCCGCCGCCACCCACGCACGACAAGTGGGAGGCGCACTCGCCGAATTCGCCGGATGCTTTCGCATTCGACGCGCCCTCCAACGCAGCTGCGACGCCCTCCAGCACAGCCGAGGCAACCAGCACGGAAAGCCTCCGAGTATCACCTATGATCCGGGAATTCGTGCAAACGATCGACGATCGCGAGTGGCAGAATTCTCTTTTCGGACTCTTGCAGAGCCAAACATACAATCAGTGTGAGGTCGATCTCTTCGAATTAATGTGCAAAGTGCTGGACCAAAACTTATTCTCACAAGTGGACTGGGCTAGGAACACCGTTTTCTTTAAGTATTTAAAGGTGAATTTCCAGATAAGTATAAATCCTGTCCCAATCCCCAAACCCCATCCTGGTGTACACCAACTTCAATTGCGATTGTGATGCTAAGCGTTGCTGAGTTGTATTTGCGCATTGCGAATTGTTCAATGTTTTTTTTAGGAAACGAAATCTAAATGATAGTGAGAATTCCGTTGTGATGTGAGTAGGTATGTGAGTAAGGGCGCGTATGACGCAGCGGGCGACGCGGTGGCTCTGACAATCGATACGCCGCCGCGCCGTACTCTAGCAACTGGGTCAAGTTCTCGTGACAAGCGTGTCGACAGCGGCAGCGCCGACTGCTGCCTATCGCTCTACCACTCTGACCGGGCCCACTAAATGCTTATAAATAACATATCATTATTATGAATAGCTCTAGATTAAAACAATTAAAATAAATAAAACTAACAAAAATGATTAAAACTCGTAAAAATGTGTAGGTGTCTATGTATAAATATTTCCCTGAAAGGCTCTGCCAGACTGCTGAGAGCCTGTATTAAAACGTAAAGTAGATAGAGCCTAGACTAGAATAATGTTATTAATCAGCAGGAGCCAATCTAGTAGGGACGGGAATTAGTGGAGTGGAGCGGCGCGGCGACGGACGACCGCACCGTGGTCGTCGTACGCTTACGCAAGAGCCGCAGTTAGTCACGTGGTCACGCGACGTTGCCATACCGTGCACATCACTTTGTCTCTTTCTTGCGCATAGAAATCTCCTCAACTAATAATTTTTGTTTGTGCTAAAATGACGCGTCTTATTTACGATTCATTCTCGGAATTAGGACTACGATGGCGATCATAGACGATAAAATCTGATTTGTCTCATAGACGATTTCTTGTCTTGACATACCTACAAGAACACGTGTATGAAGACCAATTAGAAAAATAAACTTTGGACGTAAAATGTTCATATGCACGCCATGATCGTCCGACATGAGACTACAAAAAGGTGTCAAACGAGGTGTTAAAGCGAAGAGCAAGCGTGACAGAACGGGAGGGCCTACGAGTACCGAGACGAGATGTTGATGACCCGAGCTTTCTCCAGACGGATGTGATGTAACGGTGGTGGCGCGGGACGGCAACGCTGCACTTTCGTCGGCGCACTTGACACACTGGCCGTGGCCGAGTAGCCGCGGGAAAGCACTTTTTACCGCGCCGCGTAACCGCCCGCACCTACACATAACATACATAACAGCGCGCGATGAACTTGAGCGGTCGATGACGCGATCCTATCACGGAACCAACGTATCCGATCATTCATAATGCCATTTTAATACTCGAATTTCATCTTGTCACGGAAATAAATTTAAATAATCCAAGCGAGACCCATTGTTTGATTGCATAAACGATTTGTTCTTTTAAATTGATTCACGATTTTGTTGTTTTGACAATATCGGTATAAATCAATATATACATCCATGAATCATGAAACGCGTTCCTTAAACGTGCATTTTTTTTGTTTAAATTATTTTGAGAAACATTCTTTTTACTATAAAAACATGCTGTCTGATATTATAAAACGCTGTGAATAAATTAATCGTGTAGAATTCCTTTGCAAACAAGGAAACGTTAACGATACATAATGAACATACAACACGAAAACTAAAACAGGGAAAATGCATCAAAATATCCAAATAAGAGAAAGATTAAAAAATATAATTTTACTAAGAAACACCGTAAACTGAGGAGCTACGACGTGACACGTCCGGAGAGTATACGTTAACTTAATAGATCAACCTTCGTGAATCCTTGGGAAGGACTTTGATTCAAAGCCGTTATGCCAGAAAGAAGAAAATTAGTAATTCTTAAAAGGTCAACTTTAGCCAGTAAAAAAAATGCAAAGCCAAATACATAATGAGACTGATAACACAATACATACAATACAATATCTGCAAAGCGAAGCAAACGTAAAAATATGTCGCAGAAAAATTTTACTGCTCAGATAAGATAATCGGTCAAGTACGAGTCGGACTCGCGAACGGAGGGTTCTGTACTGTATGGGAGCCCCCCTTGAATATTTATTTTATTATTTATTATTGAAGTGAATTTACAACTAAATATTCTGTGAAAATTTCAAGCGGCTAAAAAATCAGGTTTGTTGTATGGGAGCCTCCCTAAATTATTAATTTTATGCTGTTTTTAGTATTTGTTATAGTGGCAACAGATATACATCATCTTTCAGCTTTCTAGCTATAACGGTTCATGAGATACAGCCTGGAGACGGACAGACAGACAGACGGACAGCGGAGTCTTAGTAATAGGGTCCCGTTTCAGACGGACAGCGGAGTCTTAGTAATAGGGTCCCGTTTTTACCCTTTGGGTACGGAACCCTAAAAAATGTTGCACCTCAAGAAATAATGACTTATTCCAATATCTTTGACGAGACGTATGTAATCAGAAACAAGAATACGTCGACATAATGAATAACGTCTACATTTTAGTGTTGACAAGATAATCTAGCCCGACTGGATGGCGAAATCAAAGATTTGTTCATTCCCTTTCACTTCAATGTAATTTTTCTACGTTCTAGGCATTAGCTAAGGTTCGCGTAAGATATAAGCATGGAAAATCGCCATACATTAGTACTCGATGCCGACATTAAAGCCAGCAAGTAGGTCAGCACCTCAATTGGACCGAGTTTTTGTCCTAGATTTTGTTTCTTCATTAGAATGATATCGAAGTGTAGACACTCCGTTGTTTAAATGTTCGGCTGTGTTTTAACATCGTGATGTATTAAAGGGCTTTTTAATTACGTAGGGTACGTGTACAAGGTAGTAATACAAGGCATTCATGAAAAGTTATTAGACATCGATCACGACATTATAAAAATTTTCAAAAGATCGTATGAAATTTAGAAAACGCTGAAATAATATCATTCGGCCTATTCGATGGAACATCTATAAGCAGAAGCTTTCCTGTATGAAGAATTTCAAAAGATTTATTTCATGAAGGAGTATTTTAAATCTGAATTTCAATGTCAATTATTACATTTACAGCCATTTTTGTTACAATTATTATAAACTGATAAACTGACTTCGATATAAAAGTCTAATTTCGATACGTAACTAAGAGGTAGTTTTGATATACATACATAACATGTAACCATACACAAAGATGTAGTTGATAGGTAGAGCGGATTGATCTCATCGAGCCAATCTCGATCCATCGCATTGAGCAAGCAATGCGCGGTGTGGTAACAGCTTAGAGCTCTAAAATTCAGTTGTAACATTTCGTAAACGGCAAATTTAACGCGCTCGCGCACCGCCCCGTGTTTTCTAATGCAACTCTACTGCAAATGTAGGTCAGCGACGACGTCGCACTCGGTCGAGGCTTGCGCCCACTTTAATAACCGGAATGTTCTGTTGACATTATGTGAGATAAAATAATTCTAACTGCGTTATGGCCAATACCCGTAATGGAATAATCACGCATGAAGTAAACACACTTCCATGGCGGGCGGCGGCGGGTCGTTTGTTGCGTCACTTCTCGCTATCACATCACACTCGGTCACTCTATCGTGTCCCAATTTTTTTTGCCGTCATAGAGCGTTTCTGATAAGGCCCGGAATTTGCCAAATATAACAAGAAGAAATTCGAATTTTTATCAACGACGTTTCAATGTTTATCGAGGCAGACAAATGTTGTATAAAGAAGCTATGCGACTAACCGCTTTAAATATACGCTTACATGCCACCAGCCGGCGCCTACTTGTCAGGGGATGATGGCAATTGGTCTCTTTTTGCCAGAAAATAATAGAAAAGAGATCAAACATTGTTCGCCTTAAAGATTTGTATTGGACACATAATGCCAAGCGAGTCTAAGCAAGCGCCATCTGGTGAACTTATTTCTTGTCTGTACTGTTTCTCAACGTTTGCCTTGATAATTTCGCCTCTATGACGGTTCGTAAAAGTCTGTTAGGGTGCGGTATGTGTGCTATACAACGGCACGCAGTAGTAGCAACGCACCTTTGACTTGTTTCAGGTGGACGATCAGATGAAGCTGTTGCAGCATTCTTGGTCGGATATGCTGGTACTGGACCACCTGCACCAGAGGATGCACAATGGCCTCCCGGATGAGACTACGCTGCACAACGGACAGAAGTTCGATCTGCTCTGCCTGGGCCTGCTCGGTGTGCCCGCCCTCGCGGACCATTTCAACGAGCTCCAGAATAAGCTCGCCGAGCTTAAATTTGACGTGCCCGACTACATTTGCGTAAAATTCTTGCTGTTGCTGAATCCAGGTTAGTATTTCAACCTATTCATATTCGACATCACATTTTGTTTTTGTAAGCATGCACCAATGCGAATGATTTATAATATTGATGTTTTCTGTTTTGTTTTGTTGTGCA
This sequence comes from Hypomecis atomaria, assembly GCA_964007245.1. NCBI lineage: Eukaryota > Metazoa > Arthropoda > Insecta > Lepidoptera > Geometridae > Hypomecis > Hypomecis atomaria. The sequence continues at coordinate 18,661,235 of OZ023280.1, forward strand.
TTTTCATCACATGTGTTTTACAGTATAGTAATAGTTTTGTAATTGTTTGAAGAGAATTTTTGGGGTTTCAGAGGTGAGAGGCATCGTAAATGTGAAGTGTGTCCGAGAGGGTTACCAGACAGTGCAGGCTGCGCTGCTCGACTACACCCTGACGTGCTATCCTTCAATGCAGGTGATATATTTATCTTAGGCTTAAATCATCTTAACGTCGGGACCCGCAATATGACAAACCTCTATAAAAAGTGACCATAATGAGGATGTCACTTACCACACAGTGTATAAAACAATGCCAGACAGCAGTTTACATGTCACGTTTCTCAGATAGTAGATAGTAGTTCATTCATATTATTGCTCTCACAGTTTTAGCTGACGAAGAGTTTAGCAGTAGAAGCCACCTTATCTTCGGTGAATAATAATATTCTAAACACAACTACATGAAATCAGATAAAGTTATGCTTCGAGTATAGACACTATTACTATAATTTTCTATTGAAATTTGCGCTAAGTCTGGACTGAGTAAAAATGTTGCAAACTCGTCAGAGCCGGTGAGTGAGGCAACACTTGGCTTTCCAGTTTAATTTATTATTTGTAACAGACATGAGCAATAGAAGTATTAGTCGCCCCTATTACGTATACGTTTGAAAAGAGTTTGATAGTTTACATTTTGCAACTAAACTGAATTAGATAGTTCTAGTCTTGCAAGTTGAAATTGACCGATTATATCTTTAGACGTTTGGATTGGTATAGCATTGGCATCGCTCAGGGCAATTGTAATATTCCTCTCTTATTTTTTAACTTGAAGTCGATAAATACTTTTTTGAGCAGACATTTCATGTCCCTTTCCAAAGCCTGTGATATTAAAAAGTTCACAGCTCGGATGTCGTTCCTAGAAATGTAAACTTGAGTGCCGCATGAGTAAGCTGTTTTATTCTAATTCCTGATTGGGCACGTACTTCTTGTACAGAATCTTTACCTGACCATTCGAAATTATATCAGTCACTATTTCTTCTTTATAAACGTGATGAGAACGACCGATGTTAATTGGAAAGCTTAAAGGCACGACTATGGAAGCTTGCCCGGCTTTTTTAAAGCTCTCCTGTAACAAATGTTATAAGAAATTCGCTTTTTGCGCGAAATCTTGGGTACAGCTAGTATATTAAGGTATTTGAAGATTGTATGAGTCTTTTTTTCAGTGTTTAATTTCTTGAATTCCAGGATAAATTCGGCAAACTCGTGATGGTGGTTCCGGAGATCCACGCGCTAGCGGCGCGAGGGGAGGAGCACTTGTACCAGCGACACTGCGCGGGCCAAGCCCCCACTCAGACCCTACTTATGGAAATGCTCCACGCTAAGCGCAAGTAAGTTCCCTCAACAAATCTATATATATATATATAACTTTCGTCAGTGTCCAAAATAAATTTTAGCCTTGAACGTGCTACGACGACGCCGGCGAAAACCCAAAAGAAACATCAAGACTCTTGAAAAGCACAAGGCCGAAACAAGAATGTTTAACCCACGGTTGCGTTCTGTGACTCACATCAAAACTTCTGAAGTCTTTTATGAAGAAAATAATAGAATTTAGTAGTTTGTAGGCACGGCAGTGATTATTACAAATATTGAACAAAGTAATTTAAAATTATACAGTTTGATTGAAACTAGTAACACCATAAAAAGGGCTATGAACAAATTGCAACTATCGGAGAAATTGGTATGAACGCGTATTTAGTAAAAGTTAGGATGTCCGAGTGTTAGGTTTGTTGTTATTCAACAAATATTGCAATGTATAATCTCGTTCTAGGCCAAACGGAGGCGAAATGGCTAACCGGAGTGCCGAGCACACGTCGACTCTAGACCGATTGTATGTTATTCTATATGCAACTATACTTTTATTTATTTTATTTATCCATCACATTTTATTTGCAACTATTTTATATACTGCACCCTATTTAAACACATACATTGAGTGTTGCCAGACATCAGCAATAAAAAAATATCTACAAAACAGTGCAAAAAATGGTGAGCAGTTTTCATTCATAGCACTATACATACATGTACTAATATTGGTATTGGACAGAAATAATAACTACAAGTCCTGGCAACCCTCTGCATCATTTCACCTAGCTTTGTAACACTACAGTATTTAGAATATATAACATTTACTGTATATATATATATATATATAACTTATTTATTTTTATTTACAACATGTTAATTATTAATGAATCTTGTAAAATATTCCCTCTCCATATTTTTCCAAAACCGATCTTAACAACAACACGTATTTTAATAATTTATTTACTCATATTATAGGTACATAGTTTGCCCATATGCTCGAAGAAAAACTTGATAACAGACTACAGATAACTTGACACATCTTAATAATAGAAACATTTAGAGTAGTACCACGAACAGTAGGATCAAAATTCAAGCGCAAATAAATATATCGTCGTGTTTAGATTTCAGCTTGTTCTATATTTAATTTCAGAGGGACAAGCATGTTCGAAAATTTGGCAAAGTACATGTTTGAATAATAAGTCTGAGAAGAATTAGTTAAAATCAAAGAAGATTACTGCCAAAGTACGACGTATCGGTTTGTTACATTTTTACTAAATTTATTATTTCAAATAAAATGTCTACATATACTTATGTACAGTCTATTGCATCATTATGCATATCTGGATGCAACTATGTTTATACTTATTACCAGTAAGCATTTGTAAGACTGACGTAGGTACTTAGGTACATGTTGGACTTATTTAACTTGCTTCAACCATAGACTGCCTTATTATTTTAAGTAACATCTTAATTATTCTCCAAAAAAAATCCGCCGCGGCAACTATTCATAATAGAGATATACAAGTAGATTTTAGAGATGTTTAAGTAGGATTCTTCTGATATTTAAAACTTGCTGAGAAATAGCGCATGAAACCAGTAGTGTTAATTTTAATTTTCGGGTTCCAGAATGTACGAAATCTTTAATTTTAGGAACGACAAACTCATAAAGATTATGACTATAATAAGTTGATGATACAGGTCACCTTATTCATTAACGTTTAACTAGCTAACGTTTTCAATCTGCGGTAGATCTGTTTCGAAATAAAAATGGCATTACTATCACATTTTAGTGATTATAACATGTTGAACCGGTGAAAAACTTGTAAATTTTACTCGACAAATAATGAACATTGCACGCCGTATCCAAATGAAAAAAGAAATAGGTACACGCTACGCTTTGTTTTGCACGTGTTTTGGTGGACATTAGAAGAAGTTCAATTTTATTATACTCTAAATATATTTCAAGTGGAATACTCTTTGTGTCAGGTGCGGATTCCTGCCAAGCGACACGATTGAGCCTCATTCGCCAATATAGAGTAAGCATTTGCACTATCCTAACTGACAAATGTGAAGCCAGTCCGCAGTCGCACGCCTTTACTTGCACTTTTCAATCAATATAAATGTATATTACACAAAAACGTTGCAGGCACATGAAATGACTCATAAAATCGGGTGTAAATATAACCGCAACTTCACTTTTACAAACATTACGCCAGAACATCAAATATATTAAATATTTGGACATGCCAAGTAATAATTTTTATTTCTCGAAGTGATTCATTACAAAACAATATTGAAAAAAAAAAGAAATTATTTAAAAGTACCGTGTCGTCACATTATGCGATTGGCCTTAGTTTATCATTATGAAAAAAAAACATGTCAATGCCTGTATTCATACAACTAGTATTACTAGTTGTATAAACTATTGTACTACTGCAGTATAACTACTTAATAATTAGATAGCATAGCACACTCAGCAAATCATTGATTTGATCCGGGGATATTTCACAAAAAAACAAAACTAAGATGCAATATTATATGTAATTTTATATCTCACGCACTTACGTATTAGTTAGTGATTTCAATAAAAATGAAAATAATTTCGTGAATCTGTTTTATATGAGCGTTCATGTTCCGTCAAACCCTATTATGTTTAAATCCTGAAGTCAACACGTCGCCGCAGTATTTTATTAATTAATGGTAAGAAGTTGTACGTAAGGCATACGCGTATTGGTTGGGTGTTTGTTTCGGGGCATAAAATTATTAAAAATTGAAGCGCTTTTCTTAAGAAGTCTCATCAGTAAAATGGACTAAATCTTAAACTAAAAATCATAATATCCGAATACGTGCGGTTCGATCTGATGTATTTGATTTGACCAAGAGAAAATTAGTAAATATTGCATTAACATGAATATATATATTTTGAGGAAAATGATAACTCGGTTTATCGAATAGGTGGCGGGAAAAACTAATTGAAATAAGTTTTTATAATGTAACTAAGATAATTCTCTTTGTAAATAAATACGGTAAATTTTCAACAGTTAAGTTAAATACACGTTCGGTCTTCTTGCTTTACTGTTTTTTTTTTCAGTTTCCGTGGCAGCATTGTTTGCTTTTTACTTTGCATATGCTGAACTTTTCAAGTAGAGATCAATTCGACCAACGTATCTAACTATGCAATGCGATGGACCACACTGTTTTGTAAATGGGATGTATCACGAGCACTAGAACATTCTTAGGGTGACACATCTCTATCGTCTCACTGAATGTAAGAATTATCTTGGGTTTACGCCCATAGCAGTCAATAACTCACCGTGGATTCACTTAAGCCGATTTTGCAGTAATAAACATCTTATATCAAATAATATCGTTCAAAATTGTCATTTACCCACGAAGGTTAATCCATTGACGTTCATCTTAGTGCCTTCGCTATGTTAAGCGAGCTCACGCGGCGGGTACCCGCCTCGCGTGGTTGTATTGAAAGATAAGTTGGAGTAGCGCTCTCTGGCGCGGACGCGTGCGACGGATTTGTACACGCGCGGCGGGTGGCGGGTGCGCGGCGCGGACGCATGTGGCGGGTGTAAATTGTTCTACTAGATGCAGCGTCGGGCGCCTGCCGCGCCGCAGATCCTAGTCCCACGTCGGAAGTCCGGAGCGGGCGCACGCTTAACTTAGCGAAGGCCCTTAGCTTTTGGTTTATGCACCGATGTACTTGTACGGAGACTGATTGTTATTCTTCTTCGAAATATAAACCCATGCCACGAAGCGTAATTAAAATTAGAAAAAATAACAAAATCACAAAAAGAAAATCACTTTTGTATGCTGAACATTTAACTTTAATGTTATATTAAAGTCCCGCTCTCACAATTTTATGAATGGTAAGGGACAACGGTGAAGTAACAATATAGTAAGACCATTTTAGTGCTTGTGGGAAGCCCTCAGATAATTGGCCTTGGTAGGTATCAAAATACAGTTGAACAAAGTTGTGTAACGGCAGATTCTTTTACAATGGAACATGGACCGTAATAGCCTTTTTTTGTTAATTTAAGAACATTGATCGCGCGTATGTGCTTTAATTGATGCCAATGTTGAATAAATAATGACACAAAGAATATCTCTGTTATTACAATTACACAAGTTGTACATAGATACATCGTAGCGTTAATTCTCTATACCTATTAGAACAATTTCTGTTTTCAGATCTTGAACCCCAGTGATTCGTGAAGAATAAATGACAGAACGCGTACGCACGAAGCGCCCCTGACACCACATCAGATCGTCGAACTTTTAAGTTATACAAATCATTACTTATTTAGTTTTAAGTTTTAACTTGGTGTGTTATCAATTAAGTTATTGCGCCGAGCGCCGGCGGTGCCGCGCGTGCCTAGTCTGTATACAAATAAAACAAATATTTATCTACCTTAAATCTGTTAACATTATACAAAAAATACACCACTCTCGTGTAGCTACAATTAATTTATTTAGCAGTCAATGTGGTTATCATCAAAATTGTTTAAGTTCATAACATATACCTTAGGTTTCTTATTCTCCGGTGCGTGAGCAAAGGAAATATAACTATACATATTTTAGGAAAGCGTCTGTGATTATAAACGAAGAAATTTGGTGAAAACTGTTTTAATGTTAGTTAACAAGAATGTAATAAATTTAGTCTATTCTATGAGATATATTATTATACAGTGATCGTTAGTTGTACTGCAGTAGCTGTGTATGTATATGGCGACCGGCGGGCGACGCCCAGCTCTGTATTGTCGTTACTTATTAATGTTAATAATGTGGTTCATTTTCATTAAGTATAAGCACTTGTATAGATTGTCTTCACCGAACACGAGCGTGTACGAGGTGTGTTGCTTCTGTGTGTGTGCGGTGCGGCGTGGAAGTGGACGGGCGATCTCGTGGCCGCGCGGGACGCCGGACGCCGGACGCTCGGACGGCCCGGCTAACGCATCTGGCGGGCTCTACGAGACGAGACTCTACCGGCTTTCATTGAACTTTCACATTTTATTACGAGTTGATACTTAAACATTTAACAAACAATATTGTAAAAAATTACGTACCTAATAGGTGAGACCCATTAATATATAGTTCAGATAATATAAACATTCTATTGTTCCGTAAGATATTTTAACTGGGTGTTACGTACATTTAATCAAAATAAAATTAATTGGCCATACCAGTACAAAAAAATGTTGTAAATATCATTATATAAGCACATTCGCAGTGATTCAATCTACTTAAAAAATGTAATTATGTAAAAAATATCTCAACATACGTGCAAGAAGCCTTAAAAATCCTAGATTTTTAAAGAGATGGATACTAGCGCCTGCCGGCGAAAGGCCGGACCGGGCAATGTATTTTTATATAAAACATATTTGTCTTTATTAACATATAAAATATGTTAACTGAAAGCACATGATTTCGTATTTTTCTAAAAAAATGAATATAGTAGAGTATCTAAAGAAATTAAAATCTACTTCAAAAGTGGAAATCATTATGCATAATAAAATTGATAAAATTATGATAATCCTATTAAGAACCATGAATTTTGGCGTTGCAAATTTAATTTGAGAACGTTTTGTTTGTGTTAATCTATGATGAATACATTTGACACGGTCCCCTCACACAGTCTGTGGTCAACGATTCAATAACGCGGCCCTACCAAAAGGCTAATGCTTTTATTTAAGCTTGTACATATAAAAAAAGCTAACGCCAACACAATAAAATACACGTAAGATCTATTTTATTAGTCGATATTGTGATTGAGGTTTGTGTTAACTTGAATCATTTATTTTTATCATAACATTGCACCAAGTGCAAAATTTAGAAGATAGTCTGCATCAACGAGTAGTAGATTTTAATTACTATTGGTAATAGTGATTTTTCCATACTACAACTTTAATAAAAAAAAAAACTTCTAAGCTATGCACTATAACTATATTTATAAAATATACTACCGTCCAGTGGCATGCATATAATCATGACATAAAATGTAAAATAATTCATAAAAAATATTGCTGTTGAAAATAAATTAAATATTGTGATTTGTGTTACAAAATCTTATTACTTTTTTAATAATTGGGGATCTATAGACGTAAATATAGGTAGGACAACAGTTGTATGAAGGAGTACCTGTTAATATAATTTTTATCTGATTATTATATGAATGTACATCAAACCGAGAAGTTCCTTGATATATTGTTGTGGTACAATTTTTCTGATTCGTAAATACTGCCATTTTGTCCAGCAGAGATTGTTTTAAGTTCGACTTAATTTTACTAACTATTGCATAGAATAATTAATTGACTACTGATTCATGCATTATAGTTTAATCATTTACCTACTATACTGCACTTATTATGAAATCATGTATATCTTTCGTATTTTAATTGTAAATAAATTATATTTTTTTATTTGTAAATAAATATTATGTAGAGTCAGTTATTATTTTATCTTTTAGAAACTACGTTTAGAGCTTGTCTTATAATGTGTAGGAAAAATATATGTACGTTTATCATAATTGTGTAACATTTAAATGTGAAGCTCCGATTTTCGCTCCTGGGATCTTGTTTTACGTCACATCTGTATTGTAAGAGAGTATTCTTAGAAGACACGAAACAGAAAAATGACCATCTCGCAACTCCAACGAGTCAAAGTCAAATAAAAACCTATTCAATCGGGCTAAGACTAAGAAAGCTTACGCATTTATATTTTTCTCTATCCGTCTCAAATTTCTATCTCATTAAGTGGCGAAAAAAACGTATTCACCACGAATAAATTGTAAATTTGCTCTAAAAAAACGATACCGTACCGGATATAGGTCTTTTTTATTCAAATATGCTTGTTATATTTTTTGGAAACTGCACTTTTGATGAATCTGTGGGTGATTATTTGAATGGAACTATATCGACGATTCACACTACTACTAAACCGAGCTATTTTGAAAGCTTTAAAAGCATTGCCAATACATCACATAATGAAATAAAAAGCAGTGCATATAATAATAACTTGTCTGATTGGTTTAGTTTTAGTAAAAAAGTAAAATAGAGATTGTTATGACTGTGTACAAAAAAAAACATGAACAAAAAACTCTTCCTACTTTACAATATACTTATTACTAATATCACACATCAAAAGTTTGTGCAAAAGGAGAAAAACAGTAGTCTCCTAATAATTTATCAAGTAAATTTGTAAGAAAATGAATCAAATATCTGGTACTTATAGATGATCCGGAGTAGATTGTAGCTTCACGAGCTTAGGCGCTTTAGAAGGCAAAGCTGATCTGTGATGATAAGACATAGGTACATTAGGTTGTATGGGTCATTATGACAACTCGGTCTTTGTAGCAAACGTGTAACGTGACTTGACTAACGCTGACCTACTAGTTTTTTTTTTTACCACAAAGTCATATTTTCTGACAACACACATGTTATTTAAACCACTGTAACATCGTAGTTGAAAGCCGTGTTACCTCAACTTTAGATTCCTTATATTAGTTCTGTGATTTTTATTTTACCAATCATGTTACCATTTTTTATATAACTAGTATTTTGTACCAGTACACGAGTATTTGCATAATATACAGTAATATTTTTATACTTATATTGATCTACCAAAAATCACAATTCTAATAGAAGGGGTCGTGTATATCTCGAATATATTTGACTATGAACGCCCTATATCTTTGCTTTGGTTTTTTTATAGATGAAGTATTATAATGTATGTGTATTTTGCTTTATTGTATATTTGGTATATACATATTATATCTTCGATTGTGAATATTGAATATGTTATATTGACCAAATTAGACACGCATAAACAAATTCTGTTAAATTACATTTGACACTAAAAGCACAATAATTATATAACAAATATGTACAGTGATAGCTTAATTAACATCTCTTAGTGTTGCTTTATTGTTTATTTGGGAATATATCTTCAATTCTTAATATTGCATAATTATGTTATATTGACTAAATTTGACATGCAGACACATATTCTAAGAAATATACACTTAAAGAATAATAAGTACGTAAAATTAAACTTCAACTTTGATAGCTAAAATCAAAAATTATTTACATATTTGTTCAACAATATATTTTTGCTTGCTTGTACATTTGGTATGTATCTTCGTTTGTGAATATTGCATATATTGATCAAATCAGACATGCAGAAAAGGACATATTTGACGCTAAAAGCATAATAAGTATATTATCATAAGTATATACAGTGATAACTAAAATCAACAAATTTTTATTTACTCAATGATACATGTAAAATATCGTTGTAAGATACAAGGGGTTTATTAATATGGCGAGTAATTAATATATTTTGCTTAGAAATAATGGAACGGCTATCAATCCGATACAATATCACATTTCAGGGCCCTACAGATAGCATGATCTGACTGCCCTAATATTCTAGGTTAAAGGATAAGGATTACATCTAGAATCAAAAATGCGACATGTTTATTCAAATTGTAGAAGACGCAGAGAAAAAGTAAATTTCAAATGTAATTTCGAATACTCTCGGGGTACTGGGGCAGATCTGATAAAAATGAATAAGTGTACTTTATTTTTTTGGGAGTCACAGAGAAAAACAATCAGCAATAGAAAAAACAATGGACACGAGAACCTCATAGCTAGAAAGATGTTTCAATAAATAAAATTAACGTTTATTAAAAGTAACGTTAAATTAATCTTTCTCTTTCGTACGTACACTTATTTCATATCGCTACTTCGCTGATGAGAAAAAAGATAAAACTTCATCTATCGTTTTCTCTGTCCTTTAAAAGTTTTATTTCTCCGTCTAGTATGAAATTAACGTCCAGTTATTTTTTACATCAGGATTCACGCCATGTTGTGTGCATCAAATTAGAATAACAATCAACATAACAATGCAATATAACTTAGTAAAATTACTAAAATTGGCAATGAATTTGATACAAATAATATGTTATTCAAAGTTAAACTTTATTTCTCTTCTCTAAACTCATACATTTTGTAGATGAGAAAAATGCAATATATTTGTTTATAAAATCATATTTATTGTACAGTAAAATAAATCTATAATAATGCTTAAACATGCTCTGTAAGCTCCTTGAAGGCTACGCAAAAAAAGGAAATCTTACAAACAAGATATTTTATTTTTATAAAAAAAGACAGTGTTTCCAAGGCTACGAATGTATAATTATATTATAAATATATATAGGTATATCGCTGTACAAGTAAAACTACTACTGCTATATTATATAAAAATGTATCTATAAAACTGCAAAATTATGTGAAAGAAAACAGGGTGCCATTATAAATTGTATGTGGGTAGAATATCAATTTATTTCTCTTCAAATCAATGAATATAACAGAAATTTCTAGCTAAAGACGAATTTCTTGGATTGAATTCATGAAATTCTTTCAAATTAAATTAAATATTTATCTTTATATTTATTATCTACATGCAAGTTTTTCACGAGTGTTTCAAAGTTAGGCGTCATTACACGTTTGGTTGTTGGATTAGTAGTTGAATGTCTGTACACGCTATAATTATAACGTTGGCGGGAAGCATATATGGCATAGAACTGTTGTGAACCGTGACTATAGAGATCAGGGATCACATAAACTTCTTGTTTGAATCGAGGTATACTCTCTAACATGCCGTTTTGGATCTTATTTATAAGAGAATAACGTCTTGTTTGAGATTACATTCATTCATGCTGAGATTTAGTTGTACTTTCACGGGAGTCTCCAGAGCTGTCTATTGGTAATGCACATTTTTGTGGCCTCTAGCCTAATGACTTAGGATTGTAAATATTTATTTTTAAACAGCGTAAATATCACTGGAATCAAAATTCAATAAGCTGATCTAGTAGCTTATTCGATTTTTTAAGATCTGTTTATATCAGAATCGATTCATGAAAGTCATTCTGCAGCATTGCCATTGCTAGCTGATTGGTACACTACATACTCTAGGTTATCAATGTATTCCCCTTTATTAAGTAACATTTACAATTCATACGACACATAAATCGAGGAAAGACAGCAGGTCCTCAAACATATTTTACTGAAAACAAATGCGAACTTTCTATGCAACGGCTGACTCTTATCGCGATTTCTGTGTTCGTCCTATCATACAAAGTTGTATATAATAACGAGTGCAATGATAACTTATGTACAGTGTTGTAAAATAACCAGTCGCCCATATATAAAATCAGTACGAGACTCCCCGAGACAGTAAGCTTTGATGTGAAGGTGCCAGTGCTAGTTAAAATAATTATCATCTCATTTTAACCTACTTCCTTTTTATTTAATAACAATTTTCATATAATTTAAGTATATTTTGATTCGATATTCGTATAAAATCTAAACCCTACTATTTACGTCTAAGGTTAGGTTGTAACGAACGGCGAGACGCTGTAACTAAGTGTTTAAGTAAGTAACATCTATATTTATAAATTAAACTAAGTAATGCTAAATATAAAATACACAATGAGTGTTCTATTTAAATGTACATTTTGAGTTCAATTAGTTGTAAGTGGTAGATTTAAAGTTGTAACTAAGAGTTATAACACGTGCGTGAGGCGTGCCGTGCGTGCACGCGCGCGCGCGCGCAGGGCGCGCTGACCGGGCACTGTTCATTCGCTCAGATTCGCTCGCGCAGTGTATCTCATCCTGTCATCTTAGCACTTATTGCTCGCTTCTCTAATCGTGGACTCGCATCATCACATGCTTCATTCGACGGTAACTTCGTAATTATATTCAGCTATGTACTTTAGGAGATCGGTTTCGGGGGCGGGAGGAGGCGTGCGTCGCACACATTCCAAAATAACGTTGAATCGTAACGCCAAGCGGCGCGGCGCGCCTCGGCCACAGCGTTACACTTTTCTTAGTTAACCACTTTGTTGTTCATTAACGATAAGCTAGGTTTAATCTCAATAGATGTTGTCTGTGTATAGTATTCTATCGGTTTAATTTACGTGAGGATGTGAATTTGAGCGAACCGACAGGCCGCTGCCTGAGAGTTCATACTAGCTGTAAATTTAAGTACCTAAGCGATCATTTCTGTTAAACCTAACTTTACTTCGTGAGCCGTGTTAGTTGTATTTTATCAATTGTATATAGGTAGGGTGAGGCATAAAGTTTTCATTTTGAATGGTTATTGTTGAATCTGTTAATGTGAGGCAAATACCAATGCAACGTGCATTTGCTGATACATAAATGTTTTATCACATACCATAGAGTAATTTGGTATTGTACTATGTTATAGTGTAAGACGGCGGTGAGGTGGCGACACGGGAGGCGAGGCGCGCGCGGCGTACGCGTCGCGCGCGCCTCGCGGACGGCACTCGCCTCACTTTATAATATTCTACTATAAGTACACATAGTGTTTAGCCGCGAGGCTCCTTCGAGGCTGCTCCTATTTTAACTGAACTGAGTATTACAAACAAATTAATTTACTTAAACACATCACTTGTAACATCACTGGAGCGACCGGAGCGCGCGTATGCGTACGACGCGCTCTGATCGAGACGTACAGCCATTACCTCACAATACGTCGTTACATTTTATTGTAATAGTTATCGTTGTCGCTAAATTTTTAAGCTTAATTTTATCGTCGACATACATACATAGATACATGTTAGGCGGTGTGTTGTCCCGCACACTGCACCGTCGTTGTATGTATTTATTTCTTGGTGAATACTGTTCAGTAAATATTGTGAGACAGCACCGCGCGACGGCGGCGAGCGTCGCCGTCCGTTACTGTAGAAATAAATGATATTTTCGTTTAAATTATTGTGCCTTTATTTGAACGGTTACCGGACCCTGACGTTGCCCGTCGGCAACTGAGCGGCTTGAATATGGACGATCATGTAAAATAATAGAAAATTAAATGTACACGTAACTAAGTAGGTATATGTACTAACGAAGAATAAGATTCAGTATTTCCATCAAATATACATATACAATTATACATACATATATATCTATGGTACCCTCTATCTAAAGAAATCGCCCAGTTGCTTAGGGATTAGACAGTCAATACGGAAATATGTATTTGTATGAAGACACAAACACAGTTATTTGGGATACATTTTGTACTTATTATTTGTAAAAACCAATTTTACTATGGAAATGCTACTTGATCCATATATTGTTTGTAGAACTGAATAACATTTTTTTTTCGAGATTATAGAGTTAGTTTCATAGTTTACTATTTTTTTCCATAGTTTACATAATGATCAGTACAATAATATTCTAGCTATATTATGTAAATGTAATAGAGGCTTTTAAACTATGAAAATCAGCTAATTTGGCGGAAATCTTATCATCTTCTTTATTTTTTTACAACTAAAAAAAAACAATGTTTTTATAAATATACAATGTACATATTTGCAAGTCTAGGTTTAAAGGTTTTAAAAAAAATTTACTTCTCTATGATTTTACATGAATTTTTCGATTATTTCTAACGGTCATATGCCGACGATCCTGCATAATACTAACCTAAATAGCATCTACAGTACCATCTCTATATCTCGAATGTCAAGGGAATGTAAAAAACTTCGACTTATCAAGAAGTTCGAGATATGAAGTATTTGACATCGTTATGTATTACTTACATCGTCCTACGAGGTATCGAGTATAAATATATATCAGAATGCCTAAGAAGTGAAATAATATTTTGATCGAAAGTCTGACATTGAGTATTTGGGGGTTCAGCTGATGGTAACGGCATTATTTTGAGTTACTGAGGATTTTAACTTAACAAGGTTCGAGTCATAGAGATCCCACTGAACTTAGTACAAGTTTTAATGACCGAAGCGTAGCTAGGTCTGTGCTTTCACACGACGATTTGGCTTTCGTCTATCCGGATGTTGATTTTTGTCTACAGATCGCATTTTTCAACGAACCTCGACGGAACTTGACCGCAGCTATTGTACAGGGTTATTCCTAATCAATTAGCATCCTTTCAGGGGCTTATCCTGTACATCAAAACTAACAACTTTTGTTCTACGACTTTAATAATTTTTTTAAAATAAAAATAGCTGTTTCATACATTTTGTAGCGGGTAAACGATATTTAAATGGAACAACAATTATTTTTTTGAGTTTCGAAAAAAGTCGCAGAACAAAAGTTGTTAGGTAGTTTTGATGTACAGAATAAGCCCCTAAAAGGATACTAATTGATTAGGAATGACCCTGTATAATAGCTGCGGTCAAGTTCCGTCCTGTATATATAGATTTTTTGTCGTCGGCGATTTTTGATTGGAGGGATATTTCCCTCAAAAAGGGTGGCAATTTGCTGTCGCGCCATTTGACAGCCGATTTTTATCAAACAATCTTGCCAAATACTATCGAAATTTGGCAAGATTGTTTAGTATTTAAATCTTAACAAAATTTGATAGTACAACATAATAATTGGTCAAGAGTGAGGCGAGATGCTTATGAAGATTCAGTTAGAGATGTGTCGCGAGGTCAATTGTTCGGAGTACTTACTACTAGTTATAAATATTTTCAGTGGTGGGTGATCCTAATAACAGGGGTAAGTATTCTGTGCTGAGTGCTAAGTAACTTTATGTTGCTAATTTCATTGTAATTTGCAGTTGTATGGGAGCCCCCCTTAAATTATTATTTTTTCTGTTTTTAGTATTTGTCATAGCGGCAACAGAAATGCATCATCTCTGAAAATATCAACATTCTAGCTATCACGGTTTATGAGATACAGCTTTGTGACAGACGGACAGCGGAGTCTTAGTAATAGGGTCCCTTTTTTACCTTTTAGGTACGGAACCCTAAAAATTACACATCACTACATAGTATAAAACAAAGTCGCTTCCCGCTGTCTGTACCCATGTATGCTTATATATCTTTAAAACTACGCAACGGATTTTGATGCGATTTTTTCAGTAGATAGAGTGATTCAAGAGGAAGGTTTATAAGTATAATACACCTGTGCGAAGCCGGGGCGGGTCGCTAGTACTATATATAATATATCAATAGTCATCCCAGGATAAAGTGGATTATTGCCCCCATTACAGTGTTATTTGAAGGTGGAGTACTAAAAAGCGTAATACTAATGTAGTAACTGTTTCGGGTCAGCTTTGTCACGGTAATAGTGGTAAATATCTAATAATCGGCCAAGTACGAGCCGGACTCGCGCACATAGGGTTCCGTACTGTATGGGAGCCCCCCCTTAAATATTTATTTTAAATTAATTTTATTATTTTTTATTGAAGTGATTTACAACTTAATATTCTATAAGCATCTACTTGTTACCATTATAAATATCGAGCGAAAAACGGCTAAAAAAAAACAGGTTTGTTGTATAGGATAAATATTATTTTTATTCTGTTTTTAGTATTTTTTGTTATAGCGGCAACAGAAATACATCATCAGTGAAAATTTCCGCTTTCTAGCTAATAACGGTTCATGAGATACAGCCTGGTGGCAGACATACAGACGGACAGTGGAGTCTTAGTAATAGGGTCCCGTTTTTACCCTTTGGGTACGGAACCCTAATAGTATCTATCCAGTATTCTGTCTACATACATACTAGAAGCCGTGGTGGTCTAGAGATCATGACACCCGCCTTACAATCGTGAGGTCGTGAGTTCAAACCCGGTCCCGTACCAATGGATTCCTTGGAATTTATGTACGGAATTTCGCACCACTGGCTTTTCGGTGAAGGAAAACATCGTGAGGCAACCTGCAAATGTCCAAGGAAGAAATTCCATGGCGTATGTGAATCCACCAACCCGCACTGGGCCAGCGTGGTGGATATGGCCCAATTACCCTTCGTGGGTAGGCCTACGTCCTGCAGTGGACTATTAAAAAGGCTGGTACAGTACATACTAGAAACGCGAATCATACATACGCGCCTCGGAGTTCGTTACACACCAGTCGCAGCAAAGTCACAGCTGCGCCGTAGTAAGGAACGAACGTGTGGGTTTGTAATCACTTAACCAGTAAGCGTGCGTTTTACCTACCTACTTACCAACCCTAGCGAATGTTTATTTCTGGCTAGTAGGTTTCAAGGACAGGACCGAGACGCCATAAGGCATAAATACTAATACAATAAGCCCGATTACAGAGGCGCCAGAATGAATTTAATAGCAACGTAAAAAGCGTTCTCTCTATCGAATGCCTAAAGTATAATATAACTAATTAAAAAACCCCCTACAAAAAAATATTTGACAACAAACTTTCAATTGACAACCATTTTGGGCACATTTGTAGAATTTTGGTTCTTCCATCCCCACTTTAACCCACCATAACTCTTAAACGGCTCAATCGATTTTTATAAAACATAGCTAAGAACACTCTCGATTAAGTCTCCTTTCATCCAAAAAAAACTAAACTGAAATCGGTTCAGTGGTTCGGGCGCTATGATGCCACAGACAGACAGACAGACAAACAGACACGACAAATTTATAACACCCCTCTTTTTCGTCGGGGGTTAAAAAAATAAACAGGACTATGCTATTTAAGCGAGTTGGTGGTCAAACGCGGACTTATTTGCGTTAAAAAAAATCGGGCTTAGTGGCTATGTTGTCTACAAATTCTGCCAAACCAACTTATGTGTAAAGCAATGCAACCCTTAGATAGAAGCGAAACTCTCCGTTTTAACTAGACGATTTAAGTTGAGAATTTAGAGGGTTGGGCGTTAAAAAATCTGATTTCCAAGCTTCCGTAAAACTTCAAAGCGTAATTTCCAGTACCAATTCATAGAATGGGTCGAAAGAAAACAATCCTTTTTTTAGGGTTCTGTACCTATAGGGTAAAAACGGAACCCTATTACTAAGACTCCACTGTCCATCCGTCTGTCTGTCTGTCACCAGGCTGTATCTCATTAACCGTGATATTAACCTAGACAGTTGAAATTTTCACAGGTGATGTATTTTGATTGTGGCTATAACAATAAATACTAAAAACAGAATAAATAATTTTTAAGGGGTCTCCCAATGTGATTGCCGTTTTTTGTTCGATATCAATCGGCCACTGACAGATCTTTGAAATATTCACAGAATATTATTTAGATGTATTAATTAAAATTTATTTTTGAAGTGAATATAGGTACATCAATTAAAATAAAGTAAATTAAGGATGTTCCCATACCGTACGGAACCCTTCGTGCGCAAGCTCGACTCGCACTTGGCCAATTTTATATTTGTCTTACGTGTGTACGTTATCTATTCATGGCGCATCAATCTATTTATTATTTAGGTATAACTTATCTATCACATTGTAATTATTTCTTATTACTGGGGTCGGAATAGGTAGTTCAATTTTACGTTGTTTTACGGTATCAATAATATGGATATGCCCTGAAAATAACTTACTATTTTCAGAAGTTGTAAATTTTGTGTCAAACTTTGAAAATCGTGTTGTATTTTTATTTTAAATTTTAAGAATAAAAAAAAATTGTGAAGGAAAAAAACAGTCAAAAAAAAAAGCTAATTGTAACACGTTTTAGTTTTTGAACAAAGAAACCTACTTTAAAAATATTTTTTATGCTTTGCCCTTCTTTTTCAATGGAATATTCCAGAAATTACGCTTATTCTCAGGATTTCAGGCCATGTTATGCTTACGTTGAGGTATAAAGGTATAAGAGTACGTTGAGGTATAAGAGTACGTTGAGGCGTTGAGGGTTTAGGATCGAGCCGTCAACATTTAAATATCAAGCCAGTAATCGTTCAGAGTGGAGACAATGGCTTCTCAAAAAGATTTACGCGTTTGAAGACCAACGAAGGCGCGATCTAGATGCGAAAAGAGAACAACAACAAAAACAGACGTGTCCTCACTTGTAGCACCTGTTCTCGAACTTTCACCGCTAAAATTGGTTACTTTAGTCATGTGAGGACCCATCAAGTAACCTAAGAAGGAACTACGCAGTCGCCGTGGCCGAAAACGACCTGGAAATCATCATCATCATGCTTACGTTGACTTTCTTTCTGACACACGACACAATTTATTCGCTAATGCGGATAAATTGTGTCGTGTATTGCACTGATATTTACACTAGTCATTGAACACTTAATGCACTTCATCACTTCACATGATTTCGCTTTGAAGCTAAGCGAGCAACTGACTGAGTAAGATCACCAGCGGTATTTATATCTGCATCAAAGTATTCTCGAATACATTGGCACAATCGGGAGCAATAAAATATATTGTTTACTCAAAAATAAACATAAATGCATAAGTAGCTGCAATTTGTATCATAGGTACCCGCCAGTCCCGAGATAAACAAGTAGCTTACGTCATTGTCACTGGGCAGATTACGTCATAGTAAGCCCTATCGCGTATGTTATTAGTTTAAGGAATCTACAAATTGATTTCCAGACGTTCTACTTTCACTGAATAAGCACACAAATTACAGAAGAAATATAAGAAGACTTGTGTTCATAGATGTATTTAGGATACTGCTACTTGTTAATACATTCTACTACACTACTGTCTACGGGGAAAAGCACGTCAGATTGTCAAACGTGTGTTTGACCCTTCAAAATATAATAGGTAACATCTATCAAAGTACAATAAAATATACTGCATTATTCTAAACTAAAACAAAGTACATAACTACATAAAAATATTTTATTAACATTATAATTGCATACAATGATATAAAAATCTTATATTATGTACATATATATTTATATATAATAATAGTCATCAATCTATCTACATGTTTTCGACGATTTAAAAAGGAACTTACGTAGACGCGTTAAGGTTGCATTCGAAGTGAACCGTCGAGGCGAATGGTTTCTCCGTTGAGCATTGGGTTCTCTATGATGCTTTGCACTAATAACGCGAACTCTTCCGGGTGCCCGAGTCGGGACGGGAATGGCACCGAAGCTTCTAGACTCTTGATAGCCGGTTCTGGTAGCTTCTCCATCATTGGAGTGCGGAACAAGCCTGGAAATAAGGAGTTTTTAGACTTTTTTATCATCTCAGACACCATTCGAGCAATTGTGCCAGCGGCCCAGATACCTTAGTCCAGGTTTTACGTAGTTTACTATTGTGGCGAGTCTTCACCGACGTCCGCGGACCGCGCGCGCTTTTGAAATTAAGAATGCGATCTTCTTTTGTTTTGACAATAAAATAAAATAAATCTCTTGCGGTGAATTGAAAATTTAATTTTTACTTAAATATTATTTGGTGAGTTTTAATACATATTTGTAAATATCCTCTTTGGTGTTTATTAAATTCAACGCCTACCTCTACTAATTATGAACATGAGATAATTTATAACTTCAGTGCAGTTATATTATCGCGTTCGCGTGTGGCTCTATACATTTTGGTTAGTTCTTCCTCGTTTCCGCCAGGAGCGCTGTACATAAATGTATGGAGCCATACGGAAACAACTGTAGTATCAATTTACGTGTAAACATGGACTAACCCCACAAGCCGATGTGGAGTAGTAACATCTCGATCCTAAACTCTCAGAGCCAAGGTCCGCAATTTTAAGGATCTGGCCTGAGTCAGGTAGACACTGGAGGGGGGAAAAAAACACCCATGCGGGACGACAGTGTCGCCCCCACACCGAATAAGAATAAGATGTTTTTAATCATTATACATTGACAATACAACACAAGGCTAAAATTCAATTCAAAATTCAAAATGTTTTTATTCAATAGACATACTCGTATTACATTGCTAATCATGCGTTGCGGCAAATCCGGCATTACATTTCTTGTACCTGTAATACACGACTATAAGGGCGACTTCTTTTGGGACTAATTACTTAACATGCACGACATATACTATGGGAAAAATCCGCTGGTCCATACAAAAACTTCATCGAAACTCAAAATGTTATGTGTTTTTTCACGATTTTTTCCGTTTGGTCTCATATTAGATAAAAGTTTTTCATAATGATTAGTATCTATGTATATTTCTGTAAGATCAGCAATTTAAGCAACAGCCTGAATTCAATAATAAAACTAACTAAAATAAGCTAAACCGAAAGATGGTATAAGTATAGCATATACCATCTTTGTGTATTATATTTTAGTGTATTCATTTTGTTACATACATACAAGGATCAGACATATTTAAGAGCAACGGTAAGATGGACGAATGACCTCATTAAGACTGCAGGAACTTGCTGGAAGCAAGCTCTTTCCAACTGGATTATCCAACTTATTGGAAATCTAAAGGGGAGGCCTATGTCCAGCAGCAGACTTCCTGTGGCTGAAATGGGGATAAAAATAATTAATCTAAGCAAACTAAAAGATGGTAAGTAAGTTCGTATAGGTGGCTAGCCCTGGTGTCAGAGTTTTCAGGCCGCCTGAAGGCCTCTGACATGGCTAAACGGTTAAAATAACCGGGGCTTACAATTTAACGTGACATCGGAGCCACGACAGCGCTCAGTCGTAAATGCCACCCGCGGTCACCCATCCGAATCCGATATACTAAAAAAATAGAAATTATGCGGAATGGAGGTGATTATGTTAGCAAACCTGGTGCGATGGTGACGACCCTAATGCCCTGCTTGGCAAGGTCTCGCGCGATGGGCAGTGTCATACCGACCACGCCGGCCTTCGATGCCGAGTACGCTGCCTGCCCGATCTGAAACAACCGACGTTAATCAACGGAATCCTTATTAATCTCACTTGAAGATTTCTGTTAATAAATAAATAAATATTGGGGAACATCTTACACACGGTCTCTGACCCCAAACTAAACAAAGCTTGTGATATGGCGTCAGAGACCGATAAACTAAATTAAATACATCTTGTATACAATAAAAATCGGCCAAGTGCGAGTCGAACTCGCGCACGAAGGGTTCCGTACCGTGTTGGAGCCCCTTTAGCCCATTCTTCTTGCCTTTATTGATAGCGAGCAAAAACACTCCTAAAAACACGTTTGTAGTATGGGATTAAACACTCTTTATGGTTACTGACTTTTCTGGCCTGAACGACCCAATTTAAAATGACCGTTTAGCACGGTCATCATCGATATAATTAGTATTTTCAATATAATTAAATATTAATTTTTATTCACCAAAAATGGAATAATCGACCGCAATCGTATACAGAATTCGAATACCTAGTTCACACAAATAGATGTATCATTCCTGTAGTGATTTTCACATTATTGATGATTATTTTAAAACGGTTTAGAATTGTTGAATCGGTTCACAATTGGAGAAAATATTGGAGAACGTACACAAAAAAAAATACAACAAGAATATAAAACATTCTCCTTTTTGGAAGTTGGCTAATGACCATGTTATCATCGATGTAAAATGATCACCTTTTCTTTTAATTCAGAATGGGTTTGCGTTTGACCACATACTGCCTGATGTTGAGCAGATAAGCGATCTAGGTTGTAGCACGCTTACCTAGAAGATACCTATTTACTCGGGATTTGAAGACGCCCACGTTGTACTTTAGCGGAAAGACAGACCCAGGCAAAGCGTTCCACATTCTGGCTGTTCGTATGAGGAATGAGGATTCGAAACGCTTGGTTCTAACGCGCGGAATGTCCACCATAAAAGGGACAGTCGCCTCACCTGACCGTCGAACGCCGCGACGCTGGCCGTATTGATGATGACGCCTCTTTGACCGTCTGCACCCGGCGCGTTCTTGCCTATCAATCCAGCAGCCAGTCTTATCACATTGAACGTGCCTATTAAATTCACCTGAAACAAGAATTATACCAAAAAATCTTTTAAAATAACAAGCTCAATCAAACGAGCCGAAACTCGATGGGGTTGCGTCGTTTCATTAAGTTCCTATGACCAAGTTCCAGCTCCATCGTTGATCATTACCAGTGAAAGACAAACTAGTCACCAATACGATTAAAATGAGGTTCCTTTGGCCACATTCCGCAATATTGGCCGGCCGTAATATTGCATTGTCACGAAATTTACCAAATTGCAGCTCAATCGGTAACCGGGAAGTTTTTATTCTTATACGATGTACGGGCGATAAGTCCTGACGTCCCGCATGGGGTGTTTTGTGCATTTCCCAGCGTCCTGTCATTTCTTAAAAATTACACTTGGTTACCTAAAACAACAACCAACAATGTAAGCCTTAGTAGTCCAGTGGTAGTGACACCCGCCTAACAATCGTGAGGTCGTGGATTCAAATCCCAGTCTTGTACCAATGAGTTCTTTGTAATTTATGTACGGATTTTCACAACATTGGCTTTTTGGTGAAGAAAATCATCGTCAGGAAACCTGCAATGTCCGCAGGAGAAATTCGATGGCGTATGTGAATCCACCAACCCGCATTGAGCGAGCGGGGTGGATATGGCCCAATCACACATCGTGAGTAGGCCTACGTCCTGCAGTAGACTATTGAAAAGGCTGGCACAGTACAGTACAATACCTCAATAGTTTTTTGGAAGAGTTTCAAGTCAAACGGCTGCTCTTTCTTGAAATTGTATATCCTAGCAGCAGAAGCTACACCGGCGCAGTTGATCGCGGCGTCGAGTCGGCCGAACTTGTCCAGGGTGGTTTGCAGGGCTGTCTTCACATCTTGTTCTGACGTCACCTAAAATAAACAAAGAATACCAACATGAGGTGGCTTAGTGGTTAGTGACCCAGACTCCTGGGTCAAACAGGCGTGGGTTCAATTCCCACCTATACGGCAGATATTTATGTCACGAACATAGGCGTTTGATCTGAGTCTGGGTGTAATTTAGGTGTCATCTACATAAGTATGTATTGAAAAATATGTATAACATGTAGCTTAACAGTCTCTGGCAGCCATATCACAAACTTTACTTAGTTTGGGGTCAGAGACCAACTGTAAGATGTCATAAAACACCTCATAAATAATAATAAATACTATTAGGGGTAATATTTACTATTATTTATGAGGTGTTTTATAATAATTATAAATAAATAAATTCTTGTCAGGAGATTTGTAGTTTGTTTGTAGCCCCCTCCACCAGTAGCCTGAGCTCCGCCCTGCTGCCGGCGGCAAACTAGCTAATTTTTTATAATGTTTTTAGGGTTCCGTACCCAAAGGGTAAAAACGGGACCCTATTACTAAGACTCCGCTGTCCGCCTGTCTGTCTGTCTCCAGGCTGTATCTCATGAACCGTTATTAAACATAATTGTTTTTATTTTGTAAATTTTTTTAAAGAATATTGGTAGAATTTAACTTAAGATAAGAAAATAAATGAGTGCATAATAAATATATAATGATTTATTTCAGTTTACAATTTTTACACATTTAGTGTCTATTGGAGATTCATTGTAAGTAAACATATGCCTGTATCTGGAATCCCCCCACTATTTCAAATCTTAGAACATCGTAATTTATGCATTTTACTTATCGTTATGTGATAGATGAATGTTTGTTGCTTTGTTACTATTTCCCACAGCAACAAAGCAACGGATTAGCTTGATTTATGGCATGGAGATAACGTGGTCAAAGCCGCGGACAAAAGCTACTCTATGACTAGATGTAATATTAACTTGCAAGTCACTTTATTTAAGTGAACAAAACTTGTACTCAATTCTTGGTGAATAATATTAAAGGTTGGTAAATAAAATATGTAGATATCTGAAATACGGCTCAATGAACAGAATAAATTTAAAATGCGCAATGGATGGCGTCAAAGGGTTAATGACTTACATCAATTGGTACAAAAGCCACATTTTGTCCCAGTTGTTTCGCAGTTTCGTGTCCCGAGCTAGATGGCAAATCGCATATAACGACTCGCCCACCTTGTTTCAGAAGATGCTCTGCAGTAGCCCGCCCGAGACCAGAGGCTCCACCAGTCACTAAGCCGACCAGACCCTGAAAATATTAAATAAAAAAATATCAGTGGACATCTTACACAAGGTCTCTGACCCAGAACTAAGCAAAGCTTGTGATATGGTCAATAAGATACATAAGCTTGATACTTAAACGCATACTTATATAGATAATAACACCAAGACACAGAGCAAACACCAATGTTCATCACAAAAATTATTGTTCTGGGCAGGAATCGAACCCACGCCTCTTTGACCCAGCAGTCATGGTCACTAACCACTGAGCCACTGAGGCAGTAATTTACTTGTATTCACCGCAAACAATGTGCAAACATTATTATGCACCCAATTTAGACACTACTATGCACAGAACAATCATGAATTTATTCAACTTCTTATAAGAGCGCTTGTTCATGGCTTTTTTTTTCACTGGAAAACAGAATGTCAAAAACATATGCCTAGATTTTTGGCCGGATGGATGTCCAGTGAATTGCCGTGATCAAGTGCTCTAACTCTTTCAAAGTTTAAGCTATCCTAGAAAAATATCATTGATATTGCATTGGAACCTTATGCTACTATGACACTAAGCCCGATTACAGAGGCGCCATCGTAATTATATTAGCTAAATAGCATAGTTCTGTTTCTTTTTCACTTGAGGCATTCAATAGAGAGAACGCTTTTTACGTTGCTATTAAATTTACGCTAGTGCCTCTGTAATCAGGCTTACTATGGCTATAATTATGTATAGCTAGAACTTTAATATGCCATAACTTGAGGGCAGTGCAGCATTGCTCTCTTCAATCTAATTATTATCTGCTTGCCCTTTGCTAAGCCAAAACAGAGTGATTAAGATTACTATTATCAACTTTTACTATGGTCCAATCCGGAATTGGAGAAAAAAATATCAGCCATTCGATACAAAATTGAAATTTGGATTAGCAAAGTGTATCTCTTTTCGGCTTAGTACATAAGTTCTAGATAAGCCTTTATGATGTTGAGACTTTTTGCCCTGGAACTTCACTTTGCCCTATTACTTTGTAAGTTAGTTTAGACATTACTAGTGTAATGTCTAAATTGTAATAGGGCAAAGTGAAGTTCCAGGGCAAAAAGTCTCAACATCATAAAGGCTTATCTAGAACTTATGTACTAAGCCGATTACACTAGTAATGTCTAAATTGTAATAGGGCAAAGTGAAGTTCCAGGGCAAAAAGTCTCAACATCATAAAGGCTTATCTAGAACTTATGTACTAAGCCGAAAAGAGATACACTTTGCTAATCCAAATTTAAATTTTGTATCGAATGGCTGATATTTTTTTTCTACAAATTTTCGTACAAATAAGATACACAATTACTACATACTACAATTTAGACAATTACTATACAATTTAGATTTCATAGAGAGTTAAACAGTAGCCCATGATCTGATAGTTTCCCCACAGCGATGTTTCTTTCAGCGATACACAAGCAGGACCTGGGGAAGTTGAAAGCAATAACCTATAAGGAAAAACATGGATGTTAACCACGTCATAACCATGAGCTCAACTGAACATAACTGGACATTTCGCTACATAAAAAGTCATCGGTATAGAGGACTATTTTACTATTGATGGATGATGAACAGACCAATATTGTATTGAACTTAAAGCACAAGCTATTACGGTTTGTAACCAGCTTGAGCCATTCCCTAACTTGACAAAGTTATTAAAGCTCAGATGCAATTTTCTGAAAAGATTAGAGGTTATTTTTTTTTTATTAATTAAAACTATAGAATTACGCCTTTAAATGTTTTCTTTCCTAATGAACTTACCTTTAGCATTATTAATTATTTAATCAAAATTGTTTTACTATACAATTCACCGTACAAGGTGTTCCCGAATATGTATAGATACTGAATACTGACTGTGAAGTTCAATGTATGACATGTAGGTATGTATTTCTAAATACGCAATTAATGATAAGATAATTCGTAGCTAGTAACTTCACTGCATACGTAAAAGTACAAATTCCAGCGATTCCAACCAAAACAACAAACACATTTTACATTTCGGTTTCCGTTCCGACCAAAGATAATGTAAATACTAGAGTGTTGCCAATGAAATAATTGCAATTTTTAATTTAAATAAAACTTTTCGCAGACAGATACAGGCTGCGGCCTAGCCATCAACCAATCATAAATCTTTTTTTTTTAAACGGGCAAAAGTGCCTTTATTAACTACAACAAAACTACACTACTATTACACAAAAAGCATTGGATCACCCTCAGACCTTTGAAGGTCTAAAGATAATCCAAATGCTCAAGCCCACTGCCAGTTGGCAGCGTGCCCAGCATGCTGGCTGCATTGCCACGCTGAATGGCAATGCTTATGCGTTGAGCCAAATAAACACCAGCATTTTGGTCACGCGTCGCGTCCACCAGACGCCCAGAAAGACTTTTGAAAATGATATGAGCTCCCGGCCCCCACGGACCCAATGTCTCAACTCCAAATGGCTCAAATATGTAACCACTACCGAGGTTAGCATATTTGCGCCGCTTGTGCTGCTCCGCCGAATTGGCCGCAGCTCCAGCCCTACTCTGAGTCTCAGAAAGATGTGACGGAGCCAAAGTATCGACACAAGTTGCGTCCCATACTAAGGGCCGTCCACACTTCCATGGGACCAGCGTCATGCCGTCAGGCCTTTTGCCATCACCACGCGCGAGCCCACTCGGTTCGAGTACGGCTGCGATATTGGCGGTGGCAAAAGCCCTGCGAATGACATCGTTAAGGCTGGCGTGGCGACCAATCCGACCAGCGCTTCTTGAGCAAGAGAGACCGTGGTGACCGAGCTGGTCAACTGCAGTACCACACTGACAGCGATGGGCCTCACAACAC
Organism: Hypomecis atomaria; assembly: GCA_964007245.1. Classification (NCBI taxonomy): domain Eukaryota; kingdom Metazoa; phylum Arthropoda; class Insecta; order Lepidoptera; family Geometridae; genus Hypomecis; species Hypomecis atomaria. Next base: position 18,688,164 of record OZ023280.1, read on the forward strand.
CTTGCACCCAAGCGTAAGCTGACAGCTAGACGAAATGCAGTTGGGTCTAAAAGGTTACCAGTATTGAAAGAGGGCAAAGCTTGCAACCAAAGACCGGACTCCCATACAGAGACCGCAAGGATACGAGCGCGATCCGCGACGCTAGAACACGTATCTAGAAGAGATTTCCGTGCTAGTTCGCAGATCGGCCGATCCCACAGTCTCTGCGACGACAAAGTCTTTGGAAGCTCGGAATTTGGGCTAGCGACCCTCCAAGCATTCGTTGCCTCATTCAAATGAGCTACATCTACGCCGGAATGGCCTAAAGAAGGTGCGAGGATTTTTTCAATTAATTTATGTGTACTATGAATGGAGGACAAGAAAGCTGGTAAAGCAACACTTGAAATTTGGCGGACCCCTAGCCCTCCAAGCCTAACAGGCAAGGAGGCTTGTAACCACGCCCTTTCACTCATCTCAATATTCAAAACCGATACTAGGGTCTGCTTTACAACATCGTCTAAGCTCAAAAGGAGCTCATTGTGCTTCCACAATGGACTACAACGTAAAGCGTACATGAATTTTGGAAGAAACAGACAACATCTTATAATGGTAAACGCCATGTGGGCGTTAATTTTGAGTAGCCTATCAGAGGCACTCAAAAAATTTTGAATTTTTTCTTGAACGAAAGGCGGAAAAGACTCATCTAGTATCGGCGAACCCAGAAGGCGAAGAGAACACTTGTCTACCGATTTGATATTAGGTGCCAAATCATTGAATTTGTTAATTACCAAATCTTTATCTGGACATGAGTCGCAAACGAAAAGTTCGCATTTCGAAAAATTTAGCTCCAAACCAATTTGACGAAACTCGTCAATAAGAATTTCCAAATCAATCAACTAAATCTACATTGCGATTTGTGATTCGTCGTACACTAGACTGCAGCTGTCTGCGGGACGCTTCAACCCTCAAAAATATCCCCCCAGAAACCAGCTTTTATTCAATTTTTTCCTAGCGTGAACTCTATTTTACGGGCGCTGCAGCATCATCGCAATCACAATGCGCATGTCGTTGTCGCGAACGAATTTTTTACCTGTACACTAATCGTTCTTTTTATCCGTCATTCATTCATTATTTCGTTCGCTTTGGCTGGTCGACATCGCGGAACTATAAATTTTCTTGCAATCTGCTAAATTTTGCCAACGAAATACTACTTTTATAATAATACAAAATGCCCAATCAGGTGTTAACTATAGAACCACAAAATGAGCTCAAATTTAAAGGTAAGTGTCACATCATTCTTTAATGTTAAAGCTAGAACCGCATTGAAACTTGGGCACCATACGTCGTGAGTTAGCTGCTGACAAATGGAGTTTCTATTTCCAGATATCGGCGTTTTGTCAGGGTGCGGTTTTTTTTTACATTTTCCTTGTCGTTTGTTGCATGAAATCACAAAATTTTGCTATCACGATCATGATCGTTGACTAATACGTAACGATTCCTTGCAATGAGTATGTCAGCGACCTACCTATAGGCGCCTATGCTGTGTGAAAATGAATACCTATGTACTATTATCTCCAAGTTAGTGGTCGCAAGGAACGCAAATACCTTGCGGCGATTTATAAATAAGAAATGGTTGTATTCTATGCAAAATCAAAGAGGTCAAGTGTAGGTACATGTGTATGTAGGTGATACCCTCAAATGAGTGCTATGTAGGAATGACAATAGAATTTCTAGCAAGCATAATTTGCAGATGTTGTTTTTCAAGTGGTTCATTCATTAAACATTGGTTTATTTACTTGGTGAAATGACCTCCAGTCCCTTCACACCTAATTCAGCATTCTACATACAAACATTCTGACATACCTACACTACTTGCATCCTGCATCAATTGCACTCTACACTACACTGTGTAAATATTAAACAGACTAATTATGTATTTGTAATATCCTTATAATATCACATGCTCCAAAATTAATCTACAATGGGTACCACAGATCTTACAAAAAATATTTCTCTCAATAATTCCAATGTAAATTTTGTTTCTGTAAATGGGTTCTAAATCTAGATCTATTCTCCTCTCTCTCTTAATCCTTTTTAATTCTTGTACTGCTAATCTCAGCTTAATTCCTTGGAAAAATGGTATTAACTATTTTAAGGTTCTGTACCCAACGTGTAAAAACGGGACCCTATTACTAAGACTCCGCTTTCTGTCACCAGACTGTATCTCATGAACTAACATAGCTATAAAAATTGAAATTTTCACAGATGATGTATTTCTGTTGCCGCTACAACAACAAATACTAAAAATAAAATTAATATTTAAGGGGGGGCTCCCATACAACAAACCTGAATTTTTTGCTGCTTTTTGATCGATATTACTAACGGTAACAACTAGATGTTTGAAATATTCACAGAATATTTAATTATATGTTCACTTCAAAAAGAAATGAAATTTAAATTTAAAGGAGCTCCCATACAAGAAACGTGATTTTTTTGCTTGATATTAATAACTGCAACAGTTGCGGTACGGAACCCTTTGTGCATAAGTCCAACTCGCACTTGGTCGATTCACTCTACCTTACACTAATCTAAAATTTGTGAAATGTTGCATGATATGCAACTATAATATGAGCCACAGTTTCTGAGGTTTTTAATTTTAAAAAACCTGTAGAATTTACCCTGTAAGCCATAATTTTAAAATTGTTAATGACCAAGTTAACCTAAACCAGTGTAACATTTAGCCATGTCAGAGGCCTTCCGGCGGCTTCAAAACTGACACCAGGGCTTTACGAACTTACTTAGTTTACCTAAAACAATGTTGTAATAGATTACACAAATGTTAAGTCGATTATGCTTGGTGCACCAAAATTGAATTTTCATTTATTTTTTGCTTTTACTGCATACTTGTCATAGGTTCACAAAAACTCAAGTCAAATGTTCTCAGGGTCATTTAAAAGAAGTAAAACTCTTGGAATCACTTTCTCCATACCATGTTTTCCATCACTGCACATTTAGCCTTTTGAATCTTCTGCCAAGTGTTAATATGTACACATAACTTACAAAATACAGAGCTACTTCAATGCTTTAGGATTTATAACCCAAGATTTGCAAAATCCGATTTGTAGGTTCATAGGGATATATGAAAAGGTGCTCCCTCACCTGCATGGACACAAATATTATATCAGTGAGAGAGGAGAGCATTACATTGCATTTGAAACATAATGCTCAAATTCAAATTAAAAATGTTACAGGGTACATCAGTCAAGGTCAAGTTTTTTATGTAATGTATGGTACATTACATAAATAATCGGCCAAGTACGAGTCAGACTCGCGCACGGAGGGTTCCGTACTGTATGGGAGCCCCCCTCAAATATTTATTTTATTTTAATTTTATTATTTATTATTGAAGGGAATATAAAACTAAATATTCTGTGAAAATTTCAAGCATCTACCTGGTACCATTATTAATATAGAGCGAAAAACGTCTAAAAAATCAGGTTTGTTGTATGGGAGCCCCCCTTAAATATTTATTTTATTTTGTTTTTAGTATTTGTTGTTATAGCGGCAACCGAAATACATCATCTGTGAAAATTTCAGTTGCCTAGCTATCATGTTTCATCAGATACAGCCCGGTGACAGACAGACAGACAGACGGACATCGAAGTCTAAGTAATAGGTTCCCGTTTTTCCCTTTAGGTACAGAACCCTAAAAAATACCGGACATGAACCATAATGCCCAAATTCATATCTATCTAACAAATATCATTCCTAATAAAATCCTAAAAATTCATATCTAATAAATAAATAAAAAATAAATAAAAAACTAAGATATTATAAGTAAATGCTCCCAGTGAGTGAGCTCCTCTTTAGATAAATACATTCTTTATTGTACATTATTATTACAGCATACTATAACTAAGTAATTGATGTGCTTTGAAATGAGTTATAACTAAAAAAAATAGCATAAACCAAACAAAATGGGTAACTGCTCATGATTTCAGTATGCCAACATCAAGTACTTTATAGCTCAAAATAAATGCAGCCATAGTGCAAACATGAGTTCATTTGCTGATATTTAGAATAGTTACTGGTACCTCAAAATATGCATTTAGCATTTGTCTAGTGTCCAATTTCATAGAATTACCTCTCAGTTGCTGACTTGATAAAGTATCTTGTTTCTTGATGTATATCTTTTTTTGTGTTGAGTGCTTGTTTGGCTTATTATGTTCCTTGATTCCCTACCAATGTAATAAAATGCGGACATTGCGCAATATTGATGTAGATGTTCATTCACACCTAAGTAATTTCTTATTTTTGCAAATTTTGGTTTGAATAATGTTTTTTTGTGTCAAACATTTTGTTAAAATTAATTATAAACAAAGTTTAAGTTATATCACTGGAATAGTATTTTTTACATTCATTGATTTACATAAAACTTAAGGACATGTAGCATGCATAGTGTCATACAAAATCACCATGCTGTTTTGAGTTACAGACTTATTTACCTTGATTTGGTTTGGAGCCATTATACATTATCATACAAATGGTTCAATTATCACCCATCATTATTAGGAAGAGCGAACGAGCGAAATAATCGAGCGTAGTCTTTATTTTGACTCGGCAATTTTTCTTTCGTTTCTCCGGAATTTCGGAAAAATAATCTTCTATAGGGAGAAGCAACATCACATTTTTCAACCAATCTTAACACATGGGTATGTTTAGATTTTTGTTTTCGCCGGCGATTTCTGATTGGGCCCGATATCGCCGATGATTATTAGTACAGGAAAAATAGACTTTTTTTGGTTAACTTGCACTAAAAACATTGGCCAAAAACGTTTTTTCAAGATGATGCTTGAAGCTCCACCTGGATTTGTCATCATTTTGTGATTTTATGCTCAGTAAGTGATCCTTAATCTTATGAAAAAAAAATTTGGATCGGAAATTTTGTGCAAAGTTAAATTCTTTTTTTCTTGTACTATATTATTTCCTTCAAAAGGGCGGAAATTTATTGTAGCGTTATTTATCAACCTATTTTGTTAATATTTGGCAAGATTGTTTAATATCTAAATTCTAACATGATTTGCGAGCATGGACGAAATCGGTCGAGAGCGAGTCGAGATATAGGCTTATAAAGATTCAGTATGCGAGGTCTACTGTTTGAGAACTACTAGTCTTAACTTTTACTAAGGGACCCCCGTAGTAGCGGAAGAAAGTCAACTTACAGTACAAAAACTTTATTGACTTTCCACAAAATGACAAAATGGAACAGCTGATTATTTCACGCGATTTCAGGGTTTGCACCCTGCTGAATGTTCTTACGAGTATATCCTAGAATATCCGTCATCAAATACACACCCTGTTTACCTAAGTCATATGATAGTCACGGATGCATTCAGCTCTGATTGAATATCAATTGTTTATGTACTCGGAACTGCGGAAAACAAAGTCTCGCATGAAATCACACGAGGACATAAGTACACTACACCATTCACTTAAGCACAATGCGCATAACCTCATAAAGTATCTCGGCCTAAGTACTTTAAGAAAAGTCAAAAGTCTTTCTGAGCGTCTGGTGGACGCGACGCGTGACCAAAATGCTGGTGTTTATTTGGCTCAACGTATGTTGTTGTTGCGGGCCTTTTCCACAATTGAGCCCTCCAATGGGCCCGTTTTATGTGGCTCAACGTATAAGCATTGCCATTCGGGCACGCTGCCAACTGGCTGTGGGCTTGAGCATTTGGATTATCTTTAGACCTTCAAGGGTCTGTGGATGATCCGATTGCTTGTTATATAGTAGTAGTTTATGTAGTTTTAGATTATGAATATCTTGTATTTAGTGGTAGTTATTGTTATCACCCTTCGTGGGCACGCCTACGTCCTGCAGTGGACTATTAAAAAGGCTGGTACAGTACAGTACAGTGGTAATAAAGGTACTTGCCCTATTAAAAAAAAGTACCTTAAGTAAATTGGCGGGATTCGGCTACAAAACGCGATAAATGGAAGGAAGTGTGGGAGACCTTTGCCCAGAAGTAGAACAGCATAGGTTGAGAAAAGAAAATGGTAACAAACAAAGTAAAACAAAAACAGATAACTTTTCTTTGCAATATTAGTGTAGATGTTCATTCAATTGTAGTGCACGGGCCGTGTGTTTTTTGTTCACGGGACTTTTTTTTCCATTGCGTTTATCTTTTTAAATAAGCGGGCTGCTGATATGCGCTTTCTATTCTGCTCGAGACAATTTATGTGCGTCATATATGAATGCCATTCCCGCCACACTAAACTTCTCGATCGCCCTTCCAACAAGTGCCCAGGTGCCCTTCCAACAAGGGTTTTTCTTATCGCGCAACAGTTCAATAAACTGATACTTTTCCCCAGCCTGTCGTGTTCAAGGGCAAAAGCCTCCCCCGTTTCTTTCCACATTCCCGCTTTTCCGCCGAGTCTATGCAGCCGGGCCGACTGATACTTAAATTAGGTACTTAAAATCTCTAGTCTGCCTAGCAAGGCCGCTTCTTTCCACTTCACTGTGAAGTTTGAGAGTGGATTTTTTCTTCTCATATCTGCTCGAAAAGCAGTCCAAGTGGTTTAAGTGACCACACTTAGTAGAGCCACTTGCGGCCAGCGTCGAAAATGATGCAGAAATGTTCGCCGATATATTTTAAGCCCTTGTGTAGCACGGCTCTGACACTGCACCAATGCTACCAATGCATGCGGCTAGACATTTAATTGAAAAAGTAGGCCAATTAGTTTCCGAGGTTTCGTGAACTTGTTGACTTGTTAGGCTTGAGAATCTACCTCGATTTAGGCTCTTATATTCGAAACTAGTAGTTTGGACAGATGTTGTTCGATTCAAATTCCAAGCTTTAGAAAAATCGGTTCATTTTATTCTTAGGGTTCAATTCCGTAGCTAACTACACGCAGAACTAGTGTCGTCGGGCGACACGTTTACGGCACTTCAGCAGACTATACGTCGCTATATATTCGGAATGTTTAGGTACATAGAAATACAATAAAATCACGAATAGAAATTGATAGAAACCAGTAGCACGGTAATGATATCTATATAGATATAGATATCATTACCGTGCCAGTAGTGTCGCGGTGGATCCGTCTGCTGCTGCGGTGTACAGTAGGCTATACTTATATTTATACCTAATATGTAGTAGTATATCTACGAGAAAGATGCTACGCGGCTTCGCACTCGCGAACTCGAATTTACATGAACACGAAAGCAAAATCTAATAATCTTATAATTAAAATGGAATGAAAACACTTTGCGTCGTCCATAAGAACCATGAAACTTTGCTGTTTTTTCGCGTTTCTGGCGTTCCGGTAGTTTTTATTATCGTTATTTAGAGCAAGGAGGAAATTAGGTCATGCAGATCAAAAGCACACTCCGAAGTGGATCCGATAAAACTGATAGATTCGTTATTTTGTATTGATATTCTAGTATTTGGAGTTTAGGTTGAACCAGTGTAAACTCCCTATATTTATTTCTAGTGACGAGTAGTACCGCGATTTTAATGAACTAATTGACACTGAGCGTATTTTTTTATTATAAGTATCCTATGTGTGTATCAGGGCCTACTCAACACCTTCCTGTTGAGTTTGGCACAGTTATTTTTATAGCTTATAACGCCAAAAGTTAGTACTGAAGCAATTATTTTACAAATATTTTTTTATTGAAAATCCCAGTCAGATCACTAGTAAGAACACTCGATCTAGTCACCTTTCAGGCAAAATATTTAAAACGTAATCGATTCAGTTCAAAGGATATAACGCCAAAGAGAGACAGATACACATGTGAACGTATAACACCTCTCTCTTTCATTATGGACTGATAACTAAATGGACATGCCTTATTAATCGTCGCTATGATGTGTTCAATTTATTCTTCGAGCTCAAAGATCTATCACTAAACTGACATGTTTTAAACTACCTATTTGGCACCCAGCCTAAGCATAAAACTCAATAAAAGATTTTATGACTATACCTTCTTTTTTAAAACATCAAGTTTCGTTCGTCACAATAATTTTACATGCATACATATTTAATGAGAATGTTCGTTGATGTGTAAACTACACTACATACATTTTAGAAGCTGTCGAACTGAAAAGCAATTCTGATTTTCAATCGCCCGTCATAATTATGTTTGGATCTTAAGTTAAATTGCGTTTATAATGTGATGTTCAAGTTGACTGGTTCTCAATAAGCAATATTGCAGTCGCATGATTACTATACATCCAACTAAGTTTGGTTTCACATTTGCGATTCAGCCGCACTAGTGGACAGTTTGTCGGCCGTATGATTTTGCCAACCAATGAAGTCTTGTATTACGAAAGTACTGAAAAGTACTTTGTCAATTGACAAACTCTTCCGAACTTCCCAAAACCTTCCGTGAACAAGTCGACATTTTTTGAGCCGATATTCGAGCCGATCCGCTCATGTATACATCTGGTTTTATGCTCAAAGATATAGTCATTATTATTGAATTTTTTAGTTGATTTCGCAGGGATGTTCGAGCAAGGCTGCACCACATACCTGAAGCTAGCCAATCCCTCCACGGACACAGTCTTGTTCAAGATCAAGACGACCGCTCCAAAGAAATACTGCGTGCGTCCCAATTCTGGCATCCTCGAGCCCAACTCTAAAGTGGATATTGCTAGTAAGTTTACCTAATTTATTATTTATGTATTAAAAGAGACTTCCCCAAGTGGTATATTATTCAGAGAAAAATCTAACCAAAATGATGCATACATCATTTGGAAAATTTATTGATTTATGGGCTTCTCAAAAATATTTGACTTATATTTTTTCATCCCTCCATTTTTTTAATGTGAAATATAAATTGTGTGTAAAATAAAAATACAATTTACAATTTTTTCTAGTTTGGCAATAATAATGTGTTTCTATCGTTATTTTACTTGATCCTTCCACATTTATCTCATACTTTACTAAAATTACATGAAGCTAGTGTGCCCAGTTAGAACATTATGACAAAATAATCGGCCAAGTGCGAGTCGGACTCACACATAAAGGGTTCCGTACTGCATAGGAGCGAAAAACGGCTAAAAATTCAAGTTTATTGTATTGGAGCCCCCCCTTAAATATTTATTATATTCTACTTTTAGTATTTGTTGTTATTGCGGCAATCGAAATACATCATATGTGAAAATTTCAGCTGCCTAGCTATCACGGTTCATGAAATACAGCCCGGTGACAGACAGACAGACGGACACCGAAGTCTTAGTAATAGGGTCCCGTTTTTACCCTTTGGGTACGGAACCCTAAAAAAACATTTAAGAGTGTGTCCAAATGATAAAAACGCTTTTTTAACCATTTTTAGGTTACTTAATCTGAGTTGCCAAATATATACTGCCTAGTGTGTCAAATATATTTATTATTCCTACGAAATTCAAAGTTAATTTTAAAAACATCTGAGGTCTCTTTTTGTTTTTGACCGATGTAATAAACTCTGAAAAACATGTAACTTATCGAGATGTAACGATGCTCTGATTAGATTTTTTGACTATTATTATACCAGCCTTCATACATTTTGTGGACGTGTCCTTTATCTAGTTTAGTTTATCATAAACTCGTATCTAACGAACTATTACAGCGTTGACGCATCTGAAAACGTTCGATTGCAACAAACTTAAAATAATAAGATTCATTCAATTCATTTCTGTCTTCTTTGACTTCTTGTTTTGACCAAGTCAGATGGTTAAATAAAACTTTTAAATACTTAAAAGTTGCATAGCATTGATAATACTCGTAGTAATCAACTTTATCTCTTAGAATAATGAAAGAAAGCAGAAATGCCCAAAGGTAACTTTGTAAGACACGATAGTGTCGAAAACGCATAAAAATTTCTGTGTAATCAACGACATAACTTAACACAAGTGACACTTAAACTACTTATTAAATGTCACATTGGCGTATTGGCGTCTCAGCGCTGTCCAAGGCGTAGCTTATATTTTGAACCTTAAAGCTATAGCAGTAATGGCATCTCATTTCGAACAGCCGGTCCACTCTATAGTACGTTCATGCCTTACCAGTGAATTATACCGGCGTATTTTGTTGTTCTAGTTACGCCCCAACCGGTGTATGTCGATCAGAATGAGAAACACAAACATAAGTTCATGGTGCAAAGCGTCGTTGCTCCAGAGGGCAAGACTAATGTCGATCAAGTGGTGAGTACTTGCCTCACGTATTAGCAATGTATTGTTAGCTGTGCGTTGTAGCTGTGGGCGTCCGAACCAGCGGCAGCTATGCTGGCCATGCGGTATAGCTGACGAGGCAGCCTGAGACGTGGTATGACGTGACGATCGTGACGACACGCGCGCTAAATTGTAACCTTGTAATTGGCAGTGAAGATTATGTCTTCAACAGTAACTGTCAGTATTCTTAAACTATGGAATAGAATGAAAGTCCCTGAAACTTTCAGAAAAGTAAGTAATTTCGTATCTAGCCAGGTGGCTAGCCTTGGTCACAGAGTTTTTAAACCGCCTGAAGGCCTCTGACATGGCTGTGCCTACAATTTAACGTGTCGTCAGAGCCACGGTAGCGCTCAGTTGTAAATGCCACCCACGGTCACCCATCCGAAGACTGACCGTGCTGAGAAAGTTGCTTGACTTCGATGCTCGCTAACGAATTCCTAGTCAAACTACGCTATAAGCGTACTTAAGTTTTTGAATATAGCTTTAAACAATGTGAACTGCCATGCCCTTCGCGTCAGCGAAATACATGCACAAGTGCAGTCTACGTTAGCTGATTGTACGTTGGTGAATAAGGAGGTATAATAAATTACTGTGCTCATTGAAGATGAGCATAGTAATTTATTTCAAATCAAAACTACGTCACTTCACTATCACTAGTCACTATATATTATGCAAAGTCGCTTTTTTTGTGTCTGTCTGTGTATCCGCTTATATCTTGTAAACTACACAACAAATTGCAATGCTGTCTTTAATATCTTTAGGAATATTTTCTTTCGGGACGTTTATAACTATTATTCATTTGTAGCCAGGCGAAGCCGAGACGGGCAGCTAGTAAACTGTATTTCAAGAGCCCATTGCGTCTCCTGTAGGAAGACAAATATACCATTTTGCTGCTGTCTTGTCTCGATAAATCTTTAATTTTAATCCTAAGGTCGATTTACAGAAAAACTGATCGTTGTATGTTAAAAAAAAACTGAATATAGATAGTGTTAACGAGGTACATACACGAGTCCACAAACTATCACACGAATAATAAAATTGCCATACCCTTATCAGGGTCATATGTATAACTATACAAAACATGTTAATTAAGAACCGCATGTAAATTTCATATGTTGCAATAAATGATTTGACTTGAACTAAAAACTAAAGTAAAAATCAGTTGATGCACTTTCGTGCATAAACTGACCACTAATTTGGGTTTTTATGTGTGTGGAACTCGTAAACACTGCCTATTCATGACCGCTAAATGAGTTTTCGTAAACTTATAATGAGTAATTTATCTGTAAAAGCTATAAGTTATATGTGTTATTACAAACGTAACTTTTGTTTTAGTGGAAAGAGATCAGCCCGGATCAGCTCATGGATTATAAGCTGAAGTGCGTATTCGAGGCTCCACGTGGAACTAATCTTAATGTAAGTATTATATACCTTTATTATTACCTGTTTTTAATTGAAACTGTAATTATCCGAGAATTACCAGTACTTAATTAAATTTCAGTTTCAATTAAGAAATACTTAATTAAATTTCAGTTTCAATTAAGAAATACTTAATCAAATTTCAGTTTCAATTACATTTTTGAAGTCGGTGATATTATCCGACTTCATAAAAGTAGGTTCTCAATTCGACTGTATGTTTTTTTTTTCTTTGTATATGATGTAAATGTTACGCGATAGCTCTGCCAAGTAATATGAACCGATTTTGATGATTCTTATTTTGTTTTGACCATACTTTAGAAGTCCCATTTAAATTTTAAGAAATCAAAGAGCCGTTTTTTAAAAATCAACAAAAATCAAAAAAGATTGAAGTCGGTTGTGACATTTTTGGCGAAAAATAATTTGTAGATAGGTTCGGGTTTGACCACTTCTGTTTGGTCTGGTCTTAAGCAAAGAATAGAATAGAAAACACTTAATTGTACACAGTAAAAATAAGACAACAGCAATACATGAAAAACTTATTAGTGTAGCTCAAGGCGGCCTTATCGCTGGAAGCGATCTCTTCCAGGCAAAGTTGAAGTCCAGGTTCACTTTTATGTGGGCTTAGGAGCTATATATTTTTATGATCAACCTAGAGCCTCTACTGACTCGGGCGTGTAAAAAAAAACATTGAGTTCTCTTATTATAATTATATTGAGTTTTCTCTTGCTTCTCGAAAGAGTGTATGCGTAAATAAGTCGTACCTACTATTAGTTCCATTATATCCATAGAATAATAAGCCAATCATAAGAAAAGGAGTTCAACCGTACGGAGTGGCGCGCGCGTGATGCTCGTAATTGTAGTGCATCAAAGCAAATTACGAATTCGCAACGCAACACCTCATTTTTCTAACAAAGTTAAAAATCAAAATAAAACACCAATATCCTTCTTCAACAGTCGGTTAGAATTAAATAAATCATAAAGAGTACAACTAAACTCTGATGTAGAATTTCAATTCGCAGTGATAACATTACTTGAAAATCGGTACTTGATACTTTCTAACAATTCACAACTCAGCAAACTACAGCAGTATAGGCAAAATCAAATTTGATACAGGCTGCGGGAAACCCGATCCTCGCGGAGCTGTTTAGTGAGCTTCAGTCAGCATTGGGTTATCCGCAGCTTGTAGCTATCATCACAGCCGACAAGATGTTTGATTCGACCTTTATACATAATATATATATTTGTTATACAAGCTTGCTTTTTAAACATTGCTTTTTAAGCGCGTGCTCAAGCTCAAGCGTGCGTGTAAGCGAAGGATTCTAAAATTAGAATCCTGAGCGTTTCCGAAGTAATCAAAAGAGCACTAGTTGAAAAATCTTTGCACTCGAGTGCAACACATAAGGCTGGTGCCACACGGGCGTTGTTGCCGGTAGCGTCTTAGACATTAAATCTAGAGTATTCGAGTATTCTATGAATAGTTAGCGGGAAAAAAGGCTTTAACGACAACCGTTCAGCCTTAAGCTGAAGATGAGTAAAATCCCTCGTACACATTCGAAATCGGAATCGAATCGCCCGTCTGGCTTCTCTCTAACTTTTCATTCCACCTTAGTGAGGAAATGTCTACATATCGTGCTGTTTCAAATACTTCTCGCGTGATTGTTGAGGGAGATAGCTCATTTGCGCATTATTAACAGTTTCAGTCAATTCTGTTGGCGTCAAATAAACTTCCTCGTCGCTACGATCACTCATTATAGGTTTTTCGCTTGTTTTCAAGTTTCTTTTTTTTAACCTAAGGTTTTACAAGTAGCAATATGACGTGAAAAGAAAATGGCGCGCGCAAAGCAAATAAAAAAAACTTACACCAAGAATGTTTCGAGTCTAAATTTTTGACAAATTAAAAAAGGTCATATGATAAATTCGGCAACTTGGAGGTAGAAGTAAATAGGGTTAATGATGTTTTGAATTCACAAACTCAGTGCACACGATGCTCTAAATTCAATTTTACTTAGTCCTCTAGCTAGCAGATAAAAACGACTTTTGCACTCAGATATCGAATAGCGAAAATACTCTTTCCAAGATAGGGGGATGAAAAAGTATTTTTCTTAAAACAATTTATTAAATAAAATGCACAAACTACAGTTAGATAAATTATTAGTAGGCCGCGTCACACAAGTTGCGGGAAATGAAGTTATCTATAAGCTGTGCAATATCCAATCTTGTCTGAAGCTGACACAAAGCTGTGCGTTGACTGGACATTGCGCAGCTTGTAGCTAACTTCATTTCCGCCAACTTGTGTTACGCGGTCTATATAATAATGAATACGTCATTTGTTGAGCTCTAAGTAATAATTGTGTAAGATGCAAGATATCTTCGACTAGGTGTGGCCGTCCCGGAGATTATCTAAATGATATATACGAAAGCGCTTTTTTTAGTTTATTTAACTTGCGGTTTACTATTGACTTCCCGCTGTTGCGCAGTAACGCAAATTACTCGTATGAATTATGATTTAGTCATGAGCAAACAAAGATTTACTTGAAACTATGACGAAGACTAAGTAAGCTTGAATAGGCCGTGTAGCTAGCCCTTGCCTCAGAGTTTTAAGCTGCCTGAAGGCCTCTGTCATGGCTAAAAACCGGGACCCACAATTCCACGTGCCATCCGAGCCACGACAGCGCTGAGTTGTAATTAAAAAAGAAGACTATAAAATTAAGCAATCAAGAATGACGTCATCAAGTCATGTGAATCTTTAAATGGAAAATGGTGTTCCTAAATATACAAATCTGTAAATATTCATAAAAAGGAACCGACCTGTCAAAGCTACATAGATATCCTTACCTAACCTAACAGCTGCAGCACAAATATAGCTCGCGAAGCTATAACGGTCTGAATCGGACCTAACACCGGGATAAATTAGTATCAGTAAACCAATTATTCTTGTATCACCTTATCTGTTCATCTAATCACATATGTATTGCACAAAGAAGTAGGTTCAATTTTGAACGGGACCGTCAATAGTTATCACTGTAGAAGTGTAGACTGTAGTAGTAGACTGTACACCGTAGTTATCACTGTAAGTATAGGTCGGGTGGCTAGCCTTGGTGTCAGTTTTAAAGCCGCCTGAAGGCCTCTGATATGGCTAAACGATTAAAACAATCGGGGCCTACAATTTAACGTGTCATCCGAGCCACAGTAGCACTCAGTTGTAAATGCCACCCGCGGTCACCCATCCGAAGACTGACCGTGCTGAACGTTGCTCAACTTCGATCATCGCGCTAACACCTAGTCAAACTATCATGAGCGCTACTTTTTACTTTTTTTACTGTAGACTATAATTATTTACTCAACATTTCGGAGAGGTACTTTGATATGTTATTTTCGATGAATTTATGAATGTGAAGTAGGAAAATGCTTGTTTTATAGTGGATCACCTGAACGTTGGAATGATTCGTCACCAATTAGCCTAAAGTAGAGTTTATTTGTCTACCTCAAGGTTGGTTCACAAACAGCATATTTGCATTTTCAAGAGCATTTTCGTGGTTCGTTAGTGTTCGCCCATTTAGAAGCATATTTTCACCGCTTGGGATGTGACGTACAGATGATGCGATATACGAATATAGATTTGCAAGTTATTTTGCTCTGTAGTATACAAGCAATATATTTCGCAAAAAAATAGCACAAACTACTTCGATCGTGCACAAAAATTGAATAGTTCGCTCTAGAATCGTTGTAAGTAAAAATTTATTACATAACTGTTGATTTTTCTAAGCTGGATCTGCCGATTTCAATAAAATTTAAATGGGACCTCGGAAGTAAACCCTTTCGAAGTAAAAAATATTTATTCTTAAATCGGATCTCAATTAACGAAGATTGAACCTCCTCCTGTTTGGAAGTCGGTTAATGAAATAAGTCATAGTATCAAACAAAAAAATGTTTAAAACTTAGCCATATTACCACCCAAACTCATAGTGGCTAATTTTTCGGGCATTTTTGCAGCTGACTGAAAATCGCGTGTATTGTAGATTTCAATTATTTTTTGAGAAGTGTTTAAGGCCTTTTTGACTAAAACAAATTAAATCAAATGTTAATGTGTTGGTTGTAGAATAAAGAATCAATCGATCTTTAATTAATGATTCGTTATATAATGTAATAAATTACGTCAGCAGTCATTAGTCTTTGTTGCTATTTTTTGTAATATAGGTTTACGTTTGACTACATTCTACCAAGTTAAGCAAATATGTCTAAGATGTAGCACGCTTACCTAGAAGTTTACCTATTTACTCGAGATTTAAAGACATTCCACATTCTGGCTGTTCGTATGAAGGATGTGGGAAAGGGTATTTCGTCGTTTCGCCCCGCAAGCTGTTCGGCCCGCAGGGCGAATCGCCGATGAAAACGCTTCGTTCTTTGTTCTTTTAATTCAGTGAGAATAAAACGGACGTTTACATTAAATCATAGAGAGTCTTGCCACTTCATCGTTAAAGTTATACACTTAGTCACCTACGTACGTTTTGCTCATCCGAAACATGAACGAAAGAATTCAAATTCAGTGAAATTCAAATTTACTTATCATATTTTAGTACAACGTGGAGACTACAAATTTATAAAAACTAAAATGATTGTAAACTCGGTTTGCGGATAATGTTACGTGATATCGTCATAAAAAACATTGTTGAATCAACAACTGAAACAACCAAATGCTTAACCTTAACCAAACTCGTGCCTCTCTATCGCTTGTTCCGCGCTCTCGCTTGCACGCTTGGCTCAGGCCTTGGAGGATTTAACTGTAATAAACCGTCCCAGGCTCAGGCTGAACGTGACACTTCGTTTCGATTTATAAGACGTTATCACGTCAAAAAGCCTTATGGTGCTGTCTGTAGAATGTACTCGTAACGCATTGTTATTTTCTTACATGTAATAAAAATACAGTATACCGTGGTCTATACATTGTGGTGTATCAATTCCAGGACTCTGGCGACAACGCCACCCAGAGCGAAGTCACCAAGAAGCGGGTGGCGGTCGCCGAAGAGGCCGCCAAACCCTCCGTAAAGGTAACCCACGCCCGCCGTCACCCCTCGATGTTGTTCCGTGTCCCGCGGCGTACCACGCGCACCCGTGTCTCCCTAAACTAGTGCACGATACATGATCACGTTCTGATCAGCTTTTTATATTTTTTTTGCCCATCCGCCACGCAATCGTCACTAACCAATCATTAGAGATGACGCGATGCGTGCGGCCATCGCTCGAGCGCGAACCGCAGCAACCCATTTTGGCATGTATTTCAAATTCCAGGTAGAAGCTGAAAAATTCACACTTTCCGAGAGAACTACTTACCGAGAGAACAACCGGGAGGAGGGCCGTGACCTTGGTGTCACACCACCTATTAATTTTGCACCGGTACTCGATTTAAACATATTTTACATAAAATGCAATCGGCTATTTTAGGAACGACTTTTCACATACCAACGCCTTGCATTCTTCCCATCACGCGAGTGTTAAAACTAACCTAAATCAAAGTACACCGCCGCCTGTCTTTTACTAAACATTTAGCTTTGAATTAACAAACAGTAACAAAGTAGGCTTCGAAATATACCTTTATTTACTTTATTATTGTATCCACCGTCTTCATTTGACCTAAACATAAAATAACCACATTAAAACTTTACGCGATCTCTTACCACTGCATGTTTATTTTATTATTTGCCACCTTTCTATCTATTTAGTATATCAATTACAATTTATGTATGATTATTATTTTTGTAACCTTTTTTTATTTTATTAATATTCCAGAATTTGACTTTCTCTAAGTCCGAGAATGTGGAAAACGATCTACAAAAGGCGTCTTTAGAAGTTATACATTTGAGAGAGGAGGAGAGCAAATTAAGACACGAAAATCTTCAATTAAAAGTGAGTTGTGTAGATATAGGCGCATTAATTTATGAAAAGAGTTTATTCGAGGATTTCGCCGCGTTAAATAAGCATCGAAGTAGTGCTCCTTAATATGATGTCTTATTTTTTTCTAGCGAACGGCAGTGTTTGGGACTATCACTTTAAAATTCTGATACTACAACAAGCTTATGATTTAAGTTTGATGCAGTATTTCAAGGCTTTATCAGTTAAATAGAAAATTGTTTCTTACTAAATAATTTTAAATGACTGTTACATATAATAAAAGAATTGTATATTGTGTTTTTGCAAAAGTTTGATAGTCCTACCGTGATTGTGTATGTGCTTGTTGTGATGAATCTCGTGGCAGTGTTTTACAAATGACATGAATTAGTAACCTGTTTGTATCCGACGTGAACCCTCGTGTGCTCAATGCATCCTCGTGTGCTGTGTGTTCTGGACTTTTCGTCTAGATACCCTTTCTAGCTTCTCCGCTTTTGATGGCTTTTGATATTTTCTGTAGAGGCAACGAGACGAGCATGTTGCTCGATGGTAAGCTCCACGCTGAACTAATAATCCCTTTTTACTGCTACCCGTTTTAAAACTTTGACTATTTGAGTTGCAGTTTTAATTATGAAGGTGCAATTCCGCGGCTGACTGCACGCAGCAGCAGCAGACAACATCACCTCGAGTCATTATGTATTTCTATGAGATACATTTAATTTTTGCAGCTAACGAGGCATAGTTTGCCGCACCGCCTGACTACGTGTCGCCCTATAACACTGTAGTATGTTGCTGTGGCGTGCAGTCGAATATTTAATTTAATAAAACAATATTGGCACATATTTTGAAGTCACAAATAAAACTGGGGCTACATGTAAAGTTACTTTAATATTAATTTAGATTTTTCGCTCTCATTGCTATAAATATGTGAGTTAAAAGCAATTGCTAGAATTGAATCAGTTAGCTTTACTATGCTTACATTTTAAAAAATAAAGTCAACTTATAAGAGCAAAACGGTTTTGCACGTATTGAAAACTTTTTGAACAGTACTACTTATACTAACTACTTAAGCTGTACTAGGTACATAAGATGTTTCATGGAAATTACGCAACGGCACAAATGATATAGTACTTATTCGTTTTCTTTTAAATTTCATCCCGCGTTAGTGAATGACCCATTTATAAAATAAAGTCTATATTAACTACTAAATGAATGAAAACTAAAGAACCATACCACATCAACGAGTCATGAAAGGATTATCTATACATATTTGGATCTCTAACACATTTGCTACATAAAGTTGACTTTGTAATAAAGCTAGCTATTGTCCAAAGTATTAATATGAAAGTAGTTATATCTTTAATTGTTAAATTTATTACAAAACGGGTACATTTGTTGCAAATATCAGGAAAAAAATTATATTGTCTTATAATTGACATTTGTTTTTTACATCAATCTATGTTTAATAGGTGTTTTTCTACACGATGTCATATTTTAAGATATCATAGTACTTGTCGTTTCTACAAACGTTTACTATAGAGCTATGAAATTCTAAAATAGCTAATGACTTTACATGGAACTATCGATTTGATTTCGGTGTTGGACCAATAGTAAAAAGGTCATCATGAGTACCTACAATGATAATAAGCCCGATTACAGAGGCGTAACTACCTATTCAAAAGTACAAAATTCTGAGTGGCTCTGAACTATCCTAGGCAAAGTGTACGCTTATCACTTATCGAGTAACTTGCTCAAACTTGCTTGTCTCGCTGCTCGGTTGTGTAAAAGAAAAATATTGTGAACGCTTGGAGCGAATGTTTCAGTTGTTTTATTAAGTTTTAAATCATAAATATGTGTGTGCCTAATGCGAAATTTAAATCTTTTTACGTCACTTTAAAACAGATGCTGGCTGTGAAAGATTGAAAGGAGTGTAACTGAATTGGCTGCCCTGTTTGTAGCGTTTCGAAGTTATTCTTCGAAAAATGAATATGTAGCATAACTCTTAGATATATTGTTTTTTAATTTGGAGGTTTTGGGTTCGAATCCTAAAGCTTTGTCATGTCGAAATTATGTGCGAATTATTAAAAGCTGCTAGCTACAGATGAAGGAAAACATTGTAAGGAAACCGGGTATGTCTGAGAGTTAATGTCTTTGAAAATATGTGAAGTTGGTAACCAACCCTGCCTTATCTTATACCTTCTCGTAAGGAAAACATGAGCGTGAATGGGAGTGGGACATTGTTTAATATTCGTACAGGTAACGAAATAACGACTTTCTTTAAATGTTTCCGAGAAAGGCCAAAAGTCGGCCAACAATATATTCTTAAAATTAAGTAATATGTGATCAAACTAAAGTCTATTTTGAGTAAAAATAACTCAAATTATGTATGTTATTGGAACCACGTCATTATGTACTCGTATATTCTCGACGAGTCGTAACCTACTTACGAATGCGTAGCCCTTGAAAACAGTGGTTTTTCCACTGCTTTTTCAATTTGTATCGGTGGAAATACATCTATACATGATATAAACACGATTTCATAAACTAGGCTGTGCGTTTCGTTACATTTGTGTGCGGGTCTTACTAATAGATTGACGGTTTTGAGTTTTGAAATTTGGAAAGGAGCAAAGTTAGCTTATTAAAAACATACCGTTTAAATGAGTAAATATGACTTGTTTCATAATAAATATGACTTCTGTAGGATAGTGGGTAAATTATATACTTGCCTGTCAGTCAGGAATTTATTTGAAAGAATCCAATGGATTCACAGGCTAAACGAAGGGTTACGTACATGAAATAAAATAAAAAAAAACTAGCCTTCATTTGCTGGCGACCGCAATCAATGTTATCATTGACCGATCTTATGATAGGAATTGAATAAAGTGTTAAAGGACTAGCACAAAATCTGTTAAAACGCGTCATATGTTCGATAGCAAAATAATGTAAAGAAATCGCCAGATTCCAAATTCAGATATCAATAATTTGAAATCTTTATTTTCCCTATTATTGTGTTACGTCAGAGAACGCAACTTTTATGCTAACCTGAATGCGCTGTTCTAAAATATATTTAAACTAGCTGCGCCCCGCGGTGTTACCCGCGTTAGCCCGAGATTAAAAAGTAGCCTATGTGTTAATCCAAGATCTATAAGCTACCTTCATACCGAATTTCATCCAAATCGGTTTAGCAGTTTGTGCGTGAAAGAGTAACAAACATAGGTATTGCTTCTAAATAGTTTTAGTACTTCCTACTAAAAGCATTTCCATCTCAAAGTCTACGCGAGTTGTGATTAGTATTTTTGTCGCCTAGCTGTATATTTTTTACGGCGAATGTGACTCGAAATATACCTGCACTCGACGGCGACTGCTGACATCATTCTACAAGCGAGTGTATTTTAAAACCGGTGACGTCACCGCACAATGACGCCTGTTTTACAAGTACCGCTGGACTGCCTACGTCATGATGATGCCATTTCATTATCGTACTGAAAACCTAATAATAATTAGATAGTTCAAAATTCCTGATACAGTAAAACTGAAATGTCACCTTGCCTGCCGAATGCTTATTTATTTATACGAATTTCGTGACATTTAATACTCCTATAGCATTGTATTTTGTTTACTTTATTGGAAACTAGCGATCCGCCCCGGCTTCGCACAGGTGTATTATACATATAAACCTTCCTCTTGAATCACTCTATCCATTAAAAAAAAACCGCATCAAAATCCGTTGCGTAGTTTTAAAGATTTAAGCATACAGACAAACAAACAGACAAAATAGCGACTTTATTTTATACTATGTATTGATATAACTTGCAACAATCTCACGATAATGCAATAATCTGGTACATAGTTGAGTAATATATATAGATAGTTTTGATCGAGCGTGAGCGAATATCTCCGTTTTAGACACCGCGATTTTGCTTTCTTTTGTCCAGATGTTGGCATTTTTCAAGGGATCTCGACGAAACTCGGTACATGGTAACAGATTTTTCTTGTCGTCGGCGTTATTTGATAGAGGCCGGGTATTTCCCTTAAAAATGGGGGAAATTGCTGTCGCGCTATTTGTCACCCGATTTCGATAATATTTGGCGAGATTGTATATCTATATCCTAACAAGATTTGCTAGTATGAACCAAATCGATCAAGAGCGAGCCGAGATATAGGCTTATGAAGATTCAGTTAAAGAGATGTGTCGCGAGATCTACTGTTCGGAGAACTACTAGTTATTAATTTAGGTATTTGAAAAGAAACTTGCATCAATAGCAGGATGATGCAATAATCTGGTACATAGTTGAGTAATATATATAGATATTTTTGATCGAGCGTAAGCGAATATCTCCGTATTAGACACCGCGATTTTGCTTTCGTTTGTCCAGATGTTGGCATTTTTCAAGGGATCTCGACGAAACTCGGTACATGGTAACAGATTTTTCTTGTCGTCGGCGTTATTTGATAGAGGCCGGGTATTTCCCTCAAAAATGGGGGAAATTGCTGTCGCTCTTTTTGTCATCCGATTTCGATAATATTTGGCGAGATTGTATATCTATATCCTAACAAGATTTGCTAGTATGAACCAAATCGATCAAGAGCGAGCCGAGATATAGGCTTATGAAGATTCAGTTAAAGAGATGTGTCGCGAGATCTACTGTTCGGAGAACTACTAGTTATTAATTTAGGTATTTGAAAAGAAACTTGCATCAATAGCAGGATGATGCAATAATCTGGTACATAGTTGAGTAATACAAATATTTTACGAATCCGTAAGAATAAATAGTCTGTCCAGTGTCTTTGTACAATAGACGTTATATATGAATAAACATGCGTAAATTATCTATAAAGTGCATGCATTATGAAGACCCTCCATGCACGGATTGACGCTTTTTTGAAAGTCGTTTTCGCTTAGTTTATTCTTACCACTTTCGGTATCGATGTCTTCTGATACCGATGTATATGATAAAATAAACAAACCTCAAATTCTCGAAAAATATTCAAAAACCAGTTTCTAAGCGTAATCCGTACATATTTCAAAGTTTTTCTAAGAGCTGAGCATTATGTTTGATATTAACATGTGTATGCTGTTTTAGGTTAATTCCATAGAAAATAATCTTTGTAAATACATAAGTACAATGCCTTAGCCTCTTGTTAACGAGACGGTTTCTACCCGCTCCAGCACCGGCCCGGTGCCGGCTAAGCTTGTTCACGATCACAGTTTGTACTCGGCTTATTGTGCCCCACTAGCTTGCACCGTCGTTAGCGCCAGTATCGTTAACAGACCTCCATAGTGTTCCATTCATCTGACGACCGAACGAACGCACGGCTTAAAATTGAGCGTGGCCCCGGCGAAAAATCGCCTCGTTAACAAGGGTTCTAAGACCTGTTTAGCTAATACAAAACATGTAGTATATTATTATTATATTGAGTCGGTAGGTGATATAGGATAAGGGTAGCAATGTTAGCGGCGAATGGTGACACAATGGCGGGTTGTTCGCAGGAGGAGCTGCTCCGCCTGCGCCAGGCGGCGGGCGACGCGCGCTCGCAGCGCCCGCACTCGTACGGCCCCGAAAAGAACTCTCAGGCCATGATGCCCTGGGTAGCCATCGCCGTCGCAATGGCCCTCCTCGGCATCATCATCGGCAAGTTCTTCATGTGAACGCGCCGCGCGACCTCTCGCCTCGCTGACACCGCTGTAACTCCACTCCCGATGATCCTCGCACGAGGCAGCTTCCACAAACCCGCATAGGTCGACAATCAGCGACACAAACACTCGCCGACGCGCCCCACTTCACCGACGAGACTGCGACCCTCGACAGTGGTACGACTTGTCCAATACCTACGTACATCGCGAGTGACGACGTCGGAGACTACAGTTTTACCAGTGTTTGTGTGCTCATACAATATCCCAATCAACTATATCTATGATAACAAAGAACTACTCATTTTTATATTCTTATTAGGACAGTGACAGTCTCGGAATGTGACAATCTTGAAAAAAAAATGTTTCTACACAACACGGAACGATATTTATTCGGCAATATGCACAGAACAGAATTACTTGAATAAGAATAAAATTTACGCCGAAAAGGACTCGTCGCTTAAATGCTGAGTGTTGTTAGGTAAATGACAATCAGTGCTGGTTTTCAATATATCAATGAGTATGTCACATAAGGACCATCGCGAAAGGGAATCCCTTTAGATCTTTGTTTATCTGTACTTAATGTTTCACGTATGCATTCCTAACTGTATTCATAAATTTTCATGATTGTAATAATGCTGTGATATACCTTTCTGAGTAGCAGTTTGCTTTTGATCTATTTCACCTTTTATCTAGTGACGATAGTGTCACATCACCGGGTCGGGGACATATCGAAATGGAAAGTTGCAGTTATATTTAATGGATAGTCGGATGATATGGTCTTTACGTAGCCATGGTTTACTCCTCGTCCTCCGAAAGTCACGTACTCGTTCAATGTTTATCGAGCCTGGTCGCGCACCATCCACCTTAGCTTGTTAGTTTCTATATAATGGTAAACGAAAAGCGAAAGGATTGAGAAAACCGCTTACTCAGAAAGGGGCACAGCCCTATAGATTGTCGACTTATAGCCAACGTCTCTGCGGTTTCGTTGTATCTACGTTTAAATTGTGCATTACACAAAACCGGGTCGGTAGTGTTGTACGTTAATAATATAAATTGTCTACTAACTTCATATTAATTGTGAAGGCTTTTCACTTCAGGTACGTTTTGATCAAAACTGACATCATGCTTCTCTCCCATGAAATTGATTGTTTTATTTTAGGTATATTCATTATGTTCCAGAATGTACAATTTTAATTTTTTACCAAGTGTGCACCGTTTTTTGTTCAACTCTAAATCTTTCTAATTAGGCAATCAGTTGAAGGCATTTTTTTTTATCTAAATAAGAATATATTGTCTTTCACATGATATGTATGTAAGTGTGTAAATATTCAATTCGTGGATCCTTACTACATAGTTATATTGACACGGTATTGTAATCTTATTTTATTACAAAATATCAAAGAAGTGAATCATCATCTAGCTTTATGGTGCAGTGTGATCTACCTTCAAACATGGCGCTCTAACACATTTGTCATATTTGTGTATAAAATAACAAAATCAGCTTACAAGTATCGTGTGACAATCGTATTACGCGTATAGGAGTATTTGGTAATAGTATTTTTTATTAGTTGTATGTTTAACACGTTTGTTAGTCAAGGCTTTCATATAAACCTGATGGTAGAAGTAGTGGTCATCCTAGAAAAATGTGTAGTAACATCTTATTTAATTATATGTATACATAGTGTTCTCAAAGTGTCGGTGCCTCAATAAAACGTCGCGTTTTATAATACACATATTGCATTTTCTCGATCCAGAAGCTTTAATATTGTAAATCTAATTTCTTGCTTAGTTAATCCTCAATTGACTGCCTAATTTCAAATATTGTGTACCGGCTTTTTCCCGTGGCTTGGCCCGCATATTGAAAAATTGAACATTCTTCATTTTTGTCCTAAATTCAGTCTCCTATCTATTCTAGTGCATGCCTTTTTTTTTTATTAACTATTGGTTTTGTCTCTCTCTTTTTACAGTATGAGAACGGGGCAAATGCCAATGTATTTAAGTACGATTTACTATATATCCTAACTCTAAATACATAGTAGCCCGACTAAAAAGGGACGTGGGTGAATGCTACATAACACGTGGAAAATTTGCTAGTTTAAGTTTAGTGAATGCGTAACTCACGTTCATTCCTTATGTTCCGGTTATGTCATGCTACGTCCCGTTCCACTGTTCCTACATCATCTCCATTATCTTCATCGTTTTGGTTGGAAAGGCCTTGCGTTGACCTCGCCTGAAGTTACGTTGCAATGAAATAGCTTGATATTAGTAGGAATATGACAGAAAAAAATGTTGACCTGTAAAGTTACAAAATGTAGGATCAAACATAATGTGGGGATACACATTTTATCTATTGTACATACAATTTGACATATTCCTGAAAAATATTTAAATGATTCGTTGCACCGGCGGGGCCCAAGAGCAAATTAGTCGGTTGATACCGTTAGTCATGTATGCAGTAAACACAATTATTTTTAAAACGAAATGTAGTTAAATGTTGTCTATAAACCTGACCCATATTCAATGAGAAAAGCTTGTATTACTTCGCACTTTTATTAAATGATTATGTACATTTGTAAGGATTGATGCAAAAACATAAGTACATACCTAACAATTAACACGTAAATAGATGCATATTTAATGCTTTGTGAACAATTCGTAGAATCGGATATTCAAATAAAAATATGCTTAGAAAATATAGATAGTCCATGAATGTATATACAGTTACAACGAATGACCAGTATGATTATGTTTTGCAACTTTGTACAACTCACCTGTGTTGCCCTGTCGCAAATTCACTTTGGTAAAATTAATTTAAACAAATGTACTTCTAAATGTGCACAGAGGGAGTGATTATCAGCATAGAGGTCTAGCATACTCGCTTTTGAATTAGGGCGATTGTTGCTCGGATCGGAAGAAGCTGAGCTTTAGATTGTATCTTTGGCAAACTCATTAAGTGTAGCAACCTTATACGTTCTGGAGCATTAGCTAATTTCAACTTTGAAGCTCAGCAAGTGTCGAAATGAAGGTGCGAAACGCGGATTTATAAATAAAAAGTATATTTGTAATTGAAATGTGGGTCTGTTTTTTATCACCACAATTATTGTAATAATACATATTAGGCGTCAGCGTCAAGTTTCATAGCACATTTTAATCGTAGTTTTGTGTCCGTATATTGGAGAATTTCATTATGGTTTAATGCATTATTTTTATGGTGTTCGGTTAATTACTCTTCGAAAGCATTTTTATTTTTTATTTGAATACTTGTGACGTGTTCGTTTCAAACATGATTATATCAAATCGTAATTGTTTATTGGTCTGCGTATTATGTTATTGCTGACTAAGAGTACTACGCGTAGGTAAACTTTGTTTTTAAGGCACCCAAAAATGTAGGCTTCGATAAGGCTATTAGATATAGGTTATGATGGCAATAACTTATCATTAACTCAAATTGATACAGCAAAATGTAAAATTAAAACTTTCAAAGCGATCCTACGCGCAGTGATTCTTTTTCTTTTATTGTTGAATAAAAAGCCGAAATATAATAGCTTTTTAAATAACGGTCTAGACACTATACGTACGTACATATTCTCAATAGGCCTTTTATCATTACAGGCTGTGACCTGATGAAAGAGTATAAAAAGTATTATTAAGCGAACAATGAAGAACATTTATTGAGACACTCGAGTCACTTTCCTATTAATTTCCTAATGATTCGTTTGTGATAAATTGCCATTGAGAATGTTCAAAAGGCTAGCTTGTAATTCGTGTGTTGGCGTACCGTCTCTCTGTAGACTCGGTGACGAGATCGACTACTTGAAAATCATTAGGTCTAGTTATTGGTAACTTTTAATTTATTAATGATTATTGGCGATAAGCTATTTGAGCATGTGAAACAAATGTGTGGATCGATTCAAGTTTTCAACAATAGAAACAAATTTTAAATTTCAATATGGTAATGTTGTTATATTAAACTATTATGCTATATTGTATCGTTTTCTGAAATAAAAGACTTAATTTATGACGTCAGTCGTATTTATTTAAGTAATAGGGATGTTTCCTGGGTATAAAATCATTGTTATAATTAGTCCGTCAGTTAGATTATTAAAAAATATTGGACACGTATTTTTTCTTTTGTCAATCAAACAATTAGTGACAAAGATAAACCTTGTCAAAGTTTGAGAGTGGGGGCCTGTGGGGTACGTTATTTCTCTAAGGGGGCTCGTGACGGCACTAGCCGGTACATTTGATAGCGGTTAGTGACGTCACGCGGAACTTAATTTTTGTTAAATTAACTAAAGGAAAAAATATGTGTCTAATATGTTTTGACGATCTATTTGACGGACTAATGATATTTTTTTAGTTAACAGGCCTATTATAACGAAGTAGCTATTTATTTATTCAATTGAATTTTAAGTATTTTGATGAAAACGATTGTGACACACAGTATTGAGAGTATTTTTGTCATTGGTACAAGTTAGCATCTCAGTCGGAAGACTGGTGATATTACCCGTTTGTTCCTGACCTCTATACTGCAACTGCCAGTCCGGCTGGTACACTTATCCCTGCCAAGCTATCCCTCCTGGTAGGGATAGGTGCACTGACCATTTGTGACCACCCATTTCCACTTATTTCTACTATTCATATTTATGCTATTACTAATCGAATACAATACTAGGGAACATTGTTTTTATTAGTTTTGTCCGGTTGCCGCAACACGGAAAAATCTACGAAACCGCAGCTCAAACGCACTACAACAGTCAGCCTTTCGGTGATAGTGCATGTGAAAACTGGCTTCGGACGCCTTGCCGGAAGGCAACAGTTAAAATATTTAAAAAACTCCATGGAGTATAAACTGTTCTTTGTTTGCAATTGGTTGCGTATGTAGATAAAATCCAACAAAAACATTTTCACGTGAAATGGAGCCAAGTCTAAATCACAGTTCCCACTATCAAAAAGTTGTCAGATCTCACGTAAAGCCAAGCTTCTAACTGGAAATGGGTACGCCACCAGATATAGGTACGCCAACCTAATATCTAAAAGTTTACAGCTACTCGTACAATTTAATTTTCAATAAAGTACCTACTGAGATGCTCCGGCATGACATCGACCATTATTGGGTTTGCCGGGAACTATGGGCGCTTATATGCGAACTGAATAGTACTTTATTGCGTCGCCGTAAGAGCCTTGTATGTTCTTTTGTTGTGATTCTTGTGTACATTTTTTTCTGTGCATATAAATAATAATCAGTTGGTAACAATCATTATTATCACTACATTGTTTCCTTGAATATCCACGTAGTATCAATTATCAAATTGTTCAACAAATCTGAGTTAACCAGTTATTGATCATTCACTGGTCCAAGCAGGCCTAGAGCAATTACAGAGAATAGTCTGAATCAACAAAATGTTGATGAATGGCGATCTTTCTCCAGCCAGCCACAATATTGGCGCGCCAATTCTACTAAAACCAGAAAGCGTCCTCGTGAAGTTCTACTTACGAGATCCGAACGGCGTTCACATCTATTTTGTGTGTTTTGTAGGTTTATTTTTCTATTACTAATCTGCGTTACGCGTATATAACTATATTACAGTTAAACCCGTTTTTAGATAGAACATGTTTTCTCCAATTAGAACTAGTTATTACTAAATGCCTTTGTCACTAGAGTTAACAAACGCTGAAAATTGAATATCAGTTAAAACTAGTTCTGGCGCAGTGACACTGAGACCCGCCCCTGCTTGCAGTTTCTGAATGTAACACCCGGAGACTCACGACACAAATCCGTCACGGATCATTTACCTATATAGGTTTCGGAAAAAACGCGTTGTTTAAAAACGGGTTATAACCATATAATTGTAACATAGATTTCACATGCGCATATACGCCATCGAATATCTTCTAAGGACGTATGCGGGTTGTTTTCACGAAGTTTTCCTCACCTAAGCCGTTGGTGTGTAAATTCTCACAAATTCCAAAGAACTCATAGGTATAGGCACAATCGAATTTCTTGACGGCTGTGAATACGAGGCAAGTGGTTGTGCTATGCGCAGTAGCAATAAAGGATTTGACACACCGGATGCGGTCAGGTCAAACTGAACGCAGCCCGCATTATGTATGAACAACGTTGTCGGTCAGGGCTATCGGTCAGCGAACCGGGCGATGCGGGCAGGGCAAACAGCGGCCGCTCGCCGCCCGACCTTACGTTCCTTCCGCGTGACCGGACAGTCAGATCGCATATCTATACAAAATATACAGAGACGGACACCGCTGTAAATACAAAATGGGCTGCGTTCAATTTGATCTATCCGCAAAACGCATCCAGTGTGCCAAATTCTTAATACAAGAGAGGAGATGTGCGCAGCCTGTAGCTAATTCACAGACGCCAAAAAGTTTATTACGTCCTATAAATCCAGCCAGTGGGTGCACGGGTAGCCACCCAAATTACGGGTGGGTCCGGGTCTTAAATGCGCCTCATGCTAAATATAAAGGATTTATTTATGATATTAGAGAACTAATTAAAACAAACCAATAAATGCGCCAAATATTTTATTCAAGTAATACCAAGAAATATAATACCACAGTGCACATAACATAGTCATCAACGTATAGTCCGAATCAATCTAATGGCGTCTGTGCGTAGCTACAACCTGCACAAATCCCCACTACTCGAGCAGCTGACATAACGAATTTGCTGCGGCGCAAGGACTCGCCTCGTGTTTACAGACGCCATAAAGTTTGATTCGGTCAATATACAGGGGCGTAGCTACTGCCGTATCTGCCGTATCAGTTATACGGGGCCCCCGGGCTACGGGGGCCCCCGAGACGTGCGTAAGCAAAAATTAATAAAAAAACTTCCCAATTTTTTTTTTATTTCAAAAATGATAAAGTCAATTTAAAGCTTTTTTCTTGCGTAAAGATTTAATAAAGATTGAAAGAGAGAAACATTTATTATATCAGTTTGCCAAAAAAAATATTTGTAGTATTATCATAGTAAAAAGAATTGTAGTATTTTTTTAATGTGATAAACAGATAATTAGGGTTAATTAATATTTATTTTCACTATATGCAAACATTTTTTTCTTTTATGAGAAATCTTTACTTTCATAAGGGCCCCAAATAATTTTTTATACGGGGACCCGCCAAGGCACGCTACGCCACTGTCAATATAACATGTTTAGAGGTCGAACTTGAGAGTATGTGGGTACTTATTAGATTAGTCTAAATGCATACAGATACACGTTTACCGAGTTTGTCTCTCACTCCAGCTAGTAATACAAGAGTAGAGAGAGACGATACATTTTAGATAATAGTTACTATGAGTAAAATACTGCATATCCAATAGTCTAATAAACCCTTTAACTGCACGTAGTGCCTAAGTACATCTCCGAGATCGCACATCGCACTACAGAACACCGAGAATACATAAGGTATAGACCGAATCATACAAGTCGGCGGATGTGAAGTTAGCTACAGGCTGCGCAATATCCAATTCAGACCGAAGCTCACAAAAGCTGCGCGTTGATCGGGTTTCGCCCAGCCTGTAGCAAACTTCACATCCGCCGACTTGTATGATTCGATTTATAGGTACAATCACTAAGTAAATAAAAGAGCTTTGGAATAAAAACATCGTTTTAAAGCAGCTTTGTTGGTATTGAATAAGAAAATTTTTCGTTTGTTACAAATAGCATCCAACCCCAAAGCAAAAATAGAACGTATCACTTTTGTGACTTTCCCTTAGTCATTAAAAAATCAACTAGGTACATTAGATGAAATATTTGCTTACAAATTACATGAAAAATAAATAAATTTGTAGCAAAATACATACGAGTATAAAATAATAGGTACTGATAGATAAGCAGCAAGCATCCCTATATAACAGTTTAAGCCTTGACTCGATTGCATGTTGGACCACTGTGGTATTTACACTGTGATTATACTTTACCTTATAAACAGTATCGTACGTTATGTAAATAAGTGCTTATTTATTAAATTTTCATTTGTCTAACAAACATTAAACAAAGGTTATTCGAACATGGCCGTTACCTACGGATATAAATATGACATATGTATCTAATTAATGGCTGATGCAGACCAAAAATACAACAAAATAACAAGAATACTGTGCATCGCTGAGATCATATCGAAAGTATCTACGAGTAACATAACTACAAGTACTTAAATTAGGTGTAAATACTTATACAACTAATGTGAATGAATAAATTTAACTTAACTACAGTTGGACTGAGGTGTGATATTTCTGATATTTATAAGCGGTAGATAATATTATATAACTATACAAACAGCTGGTTACTATATTAATATAAAGCAATATTACAACTTAGGTACTAAGAAGATAGAGTCGAATAGAGATCTATGTAAATACAACAGCACGATTTTCTAAGGTGCCCTATATCAAATGTTTACTAACGATTTATATGCTTCTATGAAACAATTACAATCCAAGCCACAATTTAGATATTTCATATTAAGGGTGTATCATGTTATCGTATCCAAAAGCCTGTCGAAAGAAGAGACAGCCGCGAAACAGCAGCAAAAAAGTCGACCCTAAAGGGCCCGCTTCCAGGAGACGAAGTAGCGCCGAATGCGCCGCAGTCATCATCAGTCAAATCGTATGCAATATCGTTCACCTAGCTTTGCGCCGTAGAAGGCACGAGCCGCATTTCTAATAATTGCGCAGGCGTTTAGCTCCTTCGGGAGTGCATGAGTGCGCGTTCACCATAAGGGAGGACTAGAAGTTTACACAGCTACATTTACGCCACCGTCTCATCTGTGTCTCAAAAGTGTCTTGCGATACAAGGAATTAAATAAACAGGGTTTTTTTTAAAAAGGAGACAGTTCTAAATGTGCCATATCTATGTACACTAGTTAAAAAACATGTATTATAAACGCTGCAATACCTCTAAGAAATATTGTGTTGCTAAATGAATGTCACATGAGTGATCTTAATAGCAACGCTGCGTCTATTGTTTTAATAATATGCTCATATCATATTAACCTCAACTCTGAGCTATTATTAGATAGATAAAACAACACTAGGATCAGGAATAAGCGTTATTTAGTATAATGTACAAAGCAAGAAGATGACGAGGGCATATCTTGCGAATGCAGCGACACTTCTGCGGAACACAAAATTTAGACAATTTTTTATCCATATATTATTTGACCTTTTGAACGCCAAAGTCACCTTTGAAGAATTGAATTGTTCTGGGTGATAACGATGTCTGGAGGGTGTGATAATGTGCCTTATAGCGAAGTGATGTATAGAAAAGAGAAGAATATTCGTATTATTTTATATTTATAGTTATATTATCTTTGATAATTCTATTGAAAGTCAAAATTATAATTTCCGTTTTTGGCAAATACAGAAGCAGATTTGCTTTCCCGATTATTTTGTAACGATTCAGAAATGTTTTATACAACGTACAAAGACTTGATTGATCCATTTACGTTGAACATCAAGTCATCACAATTTTATTAGGCCATTGAAAATTATCTATGGGTCAAAGTCAGGTGTAGGCCGAATATATCATCAAACCTAATGTCGTCTATGAAGATAGCCACAATATGCGATAATCCCCACACCTTACCGGCCCTGACATATGAGTTTGCTATTGCGCAACGACGCGTCTCGTGTCACAGACGCCTTTAAATTTGATTTGGCCTATAGACCATTATGTGCCATAGATTTGTTATACAATGTACTCACAATGTACTTGATTGATTAGATTATTTGTCAGTTTATAAAAATAGAATATATTATGGAACTGTCATAGATTTTGAATAGCAGCGGGGCAATTCTGTCAACCGATCTCGTCACCGAAGTGATACGCTGTCCAACCCATAGACAATAAGAAAAAAGAGTGGACTCGGCATTAAAATAGGTACTTATAAATATATCGGCGTCTCTTTTTAACTCAAAGAGTATAACCGTACGTAAAAAAAAACAATAGTAGTTTTATCATTGCCTAAATTTACAACAATGCGGCCAGGCGCCATGTTTTGTCACGGCCAACAACAAGTATTTGACATTTGATCAGCAGTCCAAGTGTCATTCGTGTCTAGATTACATAGCAGTTTCTATAGATTTTCGACGCCATGTTTGTGGAATCATGCATCACAACTTTTTTACTTTATGTCACTTCTACTGTTTTTCCTTATTCTGAGGTCCAACCCCTCTCGCTTTTCTGACAGGTTTGATAGCTCAAAGCTGTCAAAAAAACGAGATAAGCTCAAGAACGCGTCACCTCAGCAACAAAATCGGTTAACATAATTGTCCGGCAGGATATAGTTTAAATACGTAATTGTATTATTTTCATTCACCGGAAACAAAACAGCTTCTCTAAAGTAGTGCGCTCAGCCAGACCCTTAAGTTAGAAATAGGTAAAAATTAAGAGCCAAGGTAAAATTTATTTTTTTTAACGTAGAGTAAAATAGCGACCAACGGAAAATTAAAAAAGTACACACGACGAGTGAAAGGATTATGGTTTTACTATTCGTGATTTCGAAACCGAAAGTTTAGATTATCGTGTAATAAACTCGATTCATTGGACTCAAATGTAAAATTAATTTTACTGGCACTTAGATAAAAACATGTCAATAAATTAAGTACCTGAATGTCTAGGGCATCGTGTCATCGGGCAAGATGCCTTAGACATTCAGATCTTCATTACTTGGACTTTGAAATATATAAATAAAGTGCATTTAGATAAATAAATTAAAAAATAAAATGAATAATAAGTTTAAAATACAGAGTAAAAATATAGTTTAAAAATGACTTCGTAAAAATGACGTCAGAAGTAAATATAAGAATTGCAGTTTTGACTAGCTGTGTTGTGTATGAATGCATTATAAATCATTTTTCTAAAAATAAATCTCTTATGCGACAAAGTTACGCCTGTAGATAATTTATTAACCGAACTTTTAGTCTTGGGAGTGAACATAATAATAATTCATTTATCATAAAACTCGTATGTACAGATTAAAAAAAATACAAACAAACATATAAGATACGCGCGAAAAAGAATGCGGCAGTTTGATAAAAAGCGAAATCTCTTAACTTAAAACACGCCTTTTCATACACGCCATATTACATTTCATATTATTGTTACAATACAAAGTAATACAACAACAAGGGAGACATTAAAAAGCACGCAAAAAAACGTGTGACGAAATAAACAAACTTATAAATACAGTACATAAAGATAGTAGGTGTCACGCGAACTAACCATAATAGGGTATTATAGTCATTTTTGAAAAGTATCTCAATTAGATTCTGTAGGGCTAATAAACCTCTAAAAAAAAACATAAAAAGAAATTCAGGCTTTAAGTGCTTTAAAACTGCATTTTAATTTTACAGTTTTAAAATTCGCGCGTAATTTACGAAAACGATTGATGTCAATATTTTACTCTGTGGTTACGAATGACGTCACGATGCTATGTAAACAATGCGCGTAAATATTTCTCACGACAGTGTCTTTGACAGCTGACATTGACACTGCCATTCTATAGTTTTCAACGTTTACATAGCATCATGACGTCATCACATAGCTGCGCTTATTTTATGTACAGATTTAAAAAACGGAATATTTTGTATTGATTTTTAATTTTTTTTTTGATGTTTTGTGATCTAAAACTAACATTTTCGATTGCTTTTTGCCTAAGCTATCTCAAAAATACATTTACAGTTTTTTTCTCGTCCATAGTAAAATACCCTATTTTCAGAAATTCATACCGATATAAATTAAAAAATTGCGTGGCGACATTTCAATTTCATTACTTTACGAACAGACAGACAACTCAAGACAAAACTGATCAGAGAGAAGAAAGAACATAGCGTTTAAATGCATTAAACATATCAAACTAGTTAATGATAAATCAAATGTTCCTATAACATATATAAACTATACTGTTAATTATAGTATACCTTCTCTAATCGGTGTCCGTTAAATACATTCTACATTCAAATAAAATCTATGAAATGGCAACAAATGTACGATAAATAAAATCTAATAATAACTTAAACTTAATAACTATTTAATACAGTTTTAGAGCAGGCAGCTAAGTAAAACGCCGCGTCCTATACTTAACAATAAATTAAATTTAAATAATCTTAGCAAAGCTGAATTAATTTTATTTACAAAATTCCAGCGCGTCTACGAGGTCGACTCCTTCTCGTATCACTAAATTTTATTCAAGTTTTGTTGCCGTCCTTTTACTATTAGAAAGCGCTAAAATACTTATTTGACAGCTCTTTAGTGCGCGCTATCTCTTTGTTGTTTTACTGATAGTAAAGGACGGCAACAAAACTAAGTTTAGTTTAGTGAATCGATCACAATGTTTAGTTCAAAATCGACCACAACCTTTTAATAGAAATTGTAAATATATATGTACCATCTCCCAGGATCCAGCCTGCCATTTTTTATTTTTAACAGAGTGAACGCTAGTCAGCGTTAATTTCTAAAAAAATAAAACCTATAATACATTTTGGAATTTTTATAAGTATGGAGTGACCCAAATGTAGTTCCTCGCTTTGATATATCAGAGGCGAACCTTAGGTTCGCTCTAATTTAGAAATTTGGAATAATTTTGAAGGAATACCACCTACATAGACAATCAAATAGCTATGTATAGGCCGAATCATAAAAGTCGGCGGATGTGAAGTTAGCTACAAGCTGCGCAATATTCAATCCTGATAGAAGCTCACATAAAGCTGCGCGTTGATTGGATTTTGCGCAGCTAGTAGCTAAATTCACATCCGCCGACTTTTATGATTCGACCTATAACAAATCATATTAGCTATATGTTGCTTTGTGATTAATTACTACTGGTTCGTTATAATTTCTGACTTGGGTTTGTACAAATTCAAAGTGTTTCTTTTACAAAATCGAACATTATAGATGTACTTATATCATCGTTAAGGAAAATCTTTTACTATGGGTCCGACCCTGGATAGCAAAAAAGCCAGCCGTTTCATCATTATGTCGAGAATATTGGAGGGTTTCCTAACATGTTTAATGACATTTATAAGTCAAAGTAAGAAACTGAAATTGGATCAATAACATGCAATAATAGCTTTGTAACGTTCACTCATCGATATCTATGTCGGTAGTTTTATCACCGAACATAGGCTCATCTTTAAGGAAAGTGCCAGAGCGTTCCATAATCGGTATCTCCACGTTTTCAGGCGAACGAGAAGCGTTTCTAGCCTTAGGGGCATTCGTTTCGGGGGTCTTGTCCACTCTGGGTGACTTGGTCGTCTCTTTAACCGGTTTAGAGACCATTTTCGCTTGGCTGGATTTTGTGGCACTCATAAGAGAGCCAGATGGTTTTCGTTCGGTGGTTTTGCTGCGTAGCGGGACCGGGGAAAGGCTGTTAGATACTGACTTGTCGCCTTGAAGCCGACGCTGTGATTCCCGTGACGTATTGGAGATCAGGGACTGTGAACTCTTGTTGTGGTATATAGGGATCCTGGAAGCTTTCACTGGAATCTTCGCGGGGTGAGTGATATTGGCGGCCGCTGAATGAGTCTTCACGTTCGGTGCGGAGGTCGTCTGGCTCTTTGCCAGCCTTTGAACTGCTGTAACAAATTTATTGCATCTTATAATAGGGAATATGCATATTTTTTTTATCGATAGATTACACCGTCATCTAAAAAAGTAAAATCCTATATGTTTAAATAATTATCGGCCAAGTACGAGTCGGACTCGCGCACACAAGTTGCCGTATGGAAGCCCCCCTATTACATGTTATTTTAATTATTTATGAATGAAATATACAATTTAATATTCTGTGAATATTTTAAGCATTTTCCTGTTGCCGTTATTTCTTTGATGTTCAAAAATCATAGATTAAATAAAATAAATCTTGTCGATACAAAACGAAACGACAAAATTTCCATTTTTTTTTCACCAATAGAAGCAACCAGCGTTTACAATTCAGTCACAAACGTATTCCCGCTTCTGCGGGTAAGTGATACGATTACCATATCTGTTAAACAAACTAGAGTATACAAGTGCCTCGGGATCAAGCTACGTCTCTGCTTAACATCGGACAGATTGCGGTCAAACGAGAACATATATTTTCAAAAGATGAGGCATAGAAATCTAAAGAGTAAAAGTATCAATCAACTCACCTTCAATGGATCCTCTAGTGTTATGTTTGGCCTTGGTGTAGGTCGCGTATTTGTCAGGGTTGTAGCTTTCACTGAGCGAATCGGTGGAAGGGTCCGCGGTGGGTGGCCGGAGCCGAGCGCGAGCCCCGCGCGGCTTCGGACTCGAATTCCTCGACGATTCACTCGAAGACACCATCTTTCCATGAGATTTCCTCTGCACAATAGAAGCCGGCTTCGGCGGGCGCGGCTCTAAATACCTCGACTTGGCCTGTTCCAATTTAGGTTTCGGATGCACCGGAGCGACCGGAGTCTGGTTGGTTTTGGTGGAGTTGAATTTGGCGCGTTTCTCCTGCGCTTTCGTGGTGCGTACAGGGGGTGGGGCGCTTTTGGGTGCCGCGCGGTTTCTGACGGCGGGTTGAGGAGGGTTTTTGAGTCGGGTAGGGTCGGGCGAGGCGACGCGCGCGTACGATCGGCTCGGCCGGTAGTTGTATGGTTCGAAGCAGGCGCGGACTTGATCGAGTTGTTTTTCGGGGGCGGAGTGGGGGGCGGGACGGCGGCGCTGGTTGGCGGGGGAAGCGTAGGAGATGCAGCCGAGCGAGCGCAGTCGGTCGCGGAGCGCGGCGGGCAGCGCGGCGAAGGCCTGCGAGTGCACGAGCCGCGGCGCCTCCCGCACGAGCGCGCCCTCGCACGCGCTCCGCCACGACGCCGCGTGCGCGCCCAGCACCGAGCCGCCGCCGCGCGACGCCTCGCCCACTTCGCACAGGTACTGTAACAATTATTCACAATTCATTCATCTTTTTAAGGGTTCCGTATCCAAAGGGTAAAAACGGGACTATTACTAAGACTCCGCCGTCCGTCCGTCTGTCTGTCACCAAACTGTATCTCATGAACCGTATTAGCTAGAACGTTGAAATTTTCACTGATGACGTATTTCCGTTGCTGCTATAACAACAAGTACAAAATATAGAAAAAAATATTAAGGGGGGTTTCCATACAATAAAACCTGAATTTTTTAGACGTTTTCGCTTGATATTAATAACGGTCACAGATAAATATTTGAAATATTCACAGAATATTTGGTTAAATATGCACTTTAAATATAAATAAAATAAACATTTTGGAGGGGTACAAGTAACGTGACTTTTGCTAGATATTAATAACGGCAACTGGAAGATGCTTGAAATATTCATAGAATATTAAGTTGTATATTCCCTTCAAGAATAAATAATTAAATTAAAATAAAACATATTATGGCTGATGGATGGATGATGGATGGAAAACATATTCTATAAGGTACCGGAACCTTTCGTGCGCTTTTGCGACTCGCATTTGGCTGATTATTTTTGTTACTCTTTTTGTAACAACTGGACCCAGATAGCTTTAGAACGTGGCAGAGAGTAAGAAAAATAGGGAGGCTTTTGCTCAACAGTGGAACGAAACTGGCTCATAATAAATAAATATAAATCATCTTTTTTTTAATCTTCGACTGTTTAAATTGTTAGTGACCCTGACTCCTGGGCCAAAGATTTTGGCTAAAGAAAATTCTGGATGAGGCTGAGTTCGATTCGCATCCAGAGCAAGTATTTATGTGATGAAAATAGGTGTTTGCTTTGTGTCTGGATGTTTTTTGAAAGTAGGTACTTAAAAATAGGTAATATATCAGTATCTGACAGCCACAAACCACAAACTTTATTATTTTGGGGTCAGAGACTATGTGTTAGCGAGGACAGCTTAATATTTATTAATTTATTTAATATTTTCAAGAATTTGATTTTATAGTAATAATGACTCGTCATAAGCTATGGTGGCGCTGTGTGATGAGAAATGAAATTAATGAAATGCAATTATGTCTTATTTTTATACTTTTCATTATCACTTTTCACTAATTTATCACTAGTAGAAACACAAGCTTTACAAAATAATAAAATGTGGCGACATGATTTTAACGCAGTAAAATCACCTACCTAAAACCTACCAAAATTCCTTCATATACATAATTTACTACTCATATGTTTCAATTTCAAGAGTGTTTACCTGGTCGCTGGCCTGGCGCAACAAGGCTTGGTCCGGCGTAGCGGTCTGTATTGCAGAAACAAGTAACGCAGTCGTCGAGTGCCTATTTCTTTACCTGTGTTGCCAGCTCTAAGTCGTCCGAGTCCACGACCACAGTTCCCTTTGGACCAAAGCATGTTTCAGATATTTTGTACTAAGTTTTATAATAAGTCTGTTTACCTGGTAGGCGCGGCAGGCTTGGTCCGGCGTGGCAGTCTCTATAGCAGAAGTGACGCAGTCGTCGAGCGCCTGTGTCGCCAGCTCTAAATCATCCGAGTCGACGGCCACAGCCTGCGTGGAACGGAGCACGTCACAGAGGCACGTGGCCGCGAACTGTGAAGCCGCCTTGATAACCCGCTGGCACAGGCGCGCCACCTTGTGCGCCCAGCGATTTGACGCCAGCATCGATACTGCACACAGACGACTAAAGTTACCACATGAAAAATATTTACCAGAAACAGGATTAAGTAAAAATTTCAATACAAGTTCACTTATACAGGGTCATAGGTATTAAACGCAAAACCAAACCGTTGCGTTTAATACTCATGACCCTGTATAATATCAATGTTGTACCTAACTATACTGTAAAATTAAAAGTGGGCCCTAAACTCGGCTAGGCCGGTCTCTTGGATGCCCACAAATAACGTAAGTCTGATAGACCTCGCGCTTTAACAGGGGTATTTTCAAATTAAGTATAAGAATATAGTAAAATTGAAATCAGAATTAGGTCAAATTCAAATT
This sequence comes from Hypomecis atomaria, assembly GCA_964007245.1. NCBI lineage: Eukaryota > Metazoa > Arthropoda > Insecta > Lepidoptera > Geometridae > Hypomecis > Hypomecis atomaria. The sequence continues at coordinate 18,728,221 of OZ023280.1, forward strand.
AGTTTACAAATTAGATAAAATAAATCAAGTCAATTTATTTTATCTAATTTGAATAAAAATGATTGAAATGAAAATATACAGTCCAGAGCGCGCAGCGTCGGAATGTGAAACGCTTTGCCCGAGTCAGTCTTTCCGCTGGAGTGTAACGTAAGAGTCTTCAAGTCTCGAGTAAACCGGTATCTTTTAGGTAAGCGTGCCACACCCAAGCAAGACCGTATATCTCCACGGGTAACATAGCAAAGGTATAAAACCATTTTATCCACTTTAAATGTCAGTTGTCATTGTCAATCCATACTTTATTTCCTCTTCGAGGTGATATGGATAATGGCGGAAAGGCAATCTGTCCTTTTGCCATGCTACCGGTGCTGCGTAGCATCAGGCAGTACGTAATAAAAAAATATAGTTTAAAAGCTTGATTGTGAAACTTATAATTTCAGAAGTTTTCAATGATAATCAAGCTTTTGGATATATTTTTGGAGGTAGGTATTTCGCAATAGTCTAGATAACTAATAGTTCTCCAAAAATTCCCGCAAACGCAATCCATAACAATTGATTATATAAATTTACATAACACAACAAATTATTAAAACAAACTAATGTTCCTAAACTAAAATAGTATATCTAAACTAAAATAACTAAAAAAGTAAGATTGCTTGAAACCAGCCTAAAAAGTGTTAAGCATTCTCTAATCTCCGGTAATGTGTCCGAAATGTAATTTATTTATTCCTGCAAACGTAATTTACGATCTTCGTATTGGGAGGGATAGGGAAGTAGAGAACTACTTTATACAAACCTGGTACAGTAACAACATACTATGATCTACAAATGGCAGAATATTAACAAATGTATTTTGTTTATTTCAAGGTGAAGCCATCGGCTCCTGAATTACAGTTTTCAACTAGTTTAGGAGCCTTTGGGGCAATTATTACTAAGAACACTATTTTATGTCTAATAACAAACGATTTATTGTTATACAAAGTGGGCTCACCAGTGACTCCACAGCCATACACGGTGTCGACGAGCGTCTCAGCAGTCAGATTGACAATGTGCTCCTGGCAACACCTCTCCAGGAGGACCATGGGTAGGGCCGCAAACGCTTTAGTGGGCCACACCACGAAGAAATACTTCGTAATCCAGCGAAGGCACTTGCGATAAAGATCGTCGAACTCGTACAGTGCAGCCAGGGGGAAACATTGCAGGACACCGGCTATGCATAGTGTACACGGCTGGAAAATAATGTGATCGTAAAGTTAGTTAATCATATGACGTCATCAACTATAGGACGTCCACTACTGGACATATGCCTCCCCTATGGATCTCCAAAATGGCCGCATGCACCCAGCGTGATCCTTGATGGGATCATCTGTCCACTTCGTAGGGGGACGTCCTACGATGCGCTAGCCGGTACGTGGTCGCCACTCGAGAACTTTTCGATCTCATCGGTCACCAGTCCTCCGAGCTGTGTACCCTGCCCACTGCGATTTCAACTTGCCAATCCGCCGGGCTATGTCGGTAACTTTGGTTCTTCGTCTAAGTTTTAAACGTCATGATGTAATTTATGGAAATTTCGATTTGAATTTCCTAAATTAGTATAATGTATTTTTTATGTGAATACACCAACCCGCACTGAGCCAGCGTGGTGGATATGGTTTAATCACTCTTAGTGGGTATGTCTACGTCCTGCAGTGGACTATTGAAAGGCTTTATTATTACTATACAGTACAGTACATTACAAAAATGATGGAAGTAATTGCTTTTCAGCATGACCACGATAGCTTCTTTAAGACTTTGAGGACCAGATTTTGAGCATTAGTTAACTCTAGTTGTAACAAAGGCATTTCGTGATGTGATAACTAGTTCTAAGTGTTCTTACTAAAGCAAACGCGTTCTCCCTAAAACCGGGTCATAACTGTAACATATTATACAGTTTAAAGGTAGCAGTGTCATAGACTACTTTTTATCTCACAATAACAAATATTACTACGGGATAGCGGGGGTAAAAGCTAGTAGAGCATGAAACATAGCAGTACCTTATGAAAATGATGGCAGTAATTGCTTTTCAACATGACCACGATAGCTTCTTTGAGTCCTTCCAGTCCGAGCAGGTCGACCAGCGTGGCCAGCTCTATAATGCTGAGTGAATCCGGAATCACCGTCACGCCTGAGTAAATGTGACATAGCACGAAATGTACGGCGCTGAACGAAAACCTGCAACACCAGAAAAGTATTATTTATAACTTCTCTATTTTAACGCATCATTGTTAGCTTGCACACGTGCGATAAGAATATCCTAGGAGCTTCGAGCAAATATCTATAGAGTCACAATCGTGCAAAAAATAGTGTCCGAGCCAAAACTCTGCCCAAACTACGTAGTGGGCAGGCCTTTTAGTTAGTCATAAGGCGATTGCAAGCCGACTATAACGCTCTAACGACTATAAGTGCTCGGTTACAAGCAATTATTAGGTGACATAAAGTCGAGATTCGAGAAACGGGACATTGTGAATTATTTTATGTTAATATCTAAGTCGTTATGTATGACGGCGTTCGGACATTTTTTTTACTACTTTCACTTAGGGACTGTGTCTCTGTAGATATTTGCTCGAAGCCTAGGAGTGACTTATTTTCGACAAACTTTGAACCTTTATGCTTGCTACACATATACATATGTATATGGGCCGGCCTCGATCGGCACTGCCTGACGACACAATCGAATTTGTATAGACAAATGTTCGACAAAAAAAATCCGCTCGGCTGCCGCACAAAATCATTCGGCTCGACAACTGCTGATGCCGCGACGGAGAAAGACTAACCCAACTACCCGATTGGCATAAGTCGAATGATACCGAACCAATGTAGGTAGTAATTGTTTTGGGTCGGTTTTGTTGTTCGACAAAATCTTTTAAGCCCTATAATGAAGGTACAAAATATCTACACAGAATAAGATACTTACGAAGGTAATGAGATGATGTTTCCAGCACTTTCCACCCATCCACCGCTTAAGATTCCGGCGAAATATCGACATCTGAAATTTAAATATAGAAACATGCTGTATAACATGGTAAGATATAAAAACGGGAGGGAAAGACGAAAAAAGTGGTATAGGTTGAATCAAATTTAATGGCGTCTGTGAACACGAGGTGAGTCATTGCGTAGTAGAAAATTCATGTTAGAGAAGCGACGCTGAATAGAGGAGATTTGCGCAGCTTGCAGCTAACTTTCATTATTAAGTTTTCTCCATGAACTTCTGAGATCTTCTCTGTCTACATATACATTACAGGAAGAACAAAAAAGTTAGTTCCTTCTGATGTCTGCGTATGTACATGGAACGGACACTACTCAAAATGTATCTTAGAGCGTCCCCGTCCAGCTCGTCCAGTCCCGGTCTAATATAAATCAGGCCTTACTTATTAAATAAATTATAGTGGGAACGCGCCCTAACAATTAGACCCCGATCAGATAGGTATTTATATTCATAATGTATTCCTATTGTGTATAAATAATAAAAATACTAACAAAAAGTTGCAATGTTGTTTTACGAGTCCGTCACGTTCCTCCACTCACCTTGAAGATAATATACACTTGTGAGCTTTTATGCGACGACCGCTAACTTCAACTATGACGTCAGGCGCAATCTCCTCGAGAAACATGCGAAGTAAGTCTTGCCCGAGTCGCGACTGGCACTGGTTGAGCAGACTCGAGGTTTGGTCAGTATCTTCTGTGGTACTGTTTTCTAAAATAGACCCAACAGTTAAAAACTAGCAATAAAAACTAACGAACTAATAATATATTTATAACACACTCAGATGGGTATGTTAACTACCAAAATGTGAAATCATTCATCAGATTTAAAGATAACTAAAATGTTTAGGGTGCTAGGAACGTATCCAGCTAAAAAATATACTTTTTATTGATAAGTATGACCACTAGACCGTTCCGTCACATACCAGTTTCGTCGCATACCATGCACGGAACGTTTCAGCCCCGGCAAAATATCCTCGATGAGTATTGTTGACGTACGTTATTTTCAGTGATATGCCTGATACGTCCCTCGCACGGTTATGGTACGGGTTACTGTACGTTTTAGGAGACAGATACCTTTATATACTGAGCGCCACACAAATCGGCGGATGGGAAGTTATGCGCAGAACGCTGGGCAAAAGCCGAAATATAGGTATGCGCGGGAGCCAGAGACGAGACGTCGGAGCACATCCGTCTGCCAACCTCATGCCTCCCGCGCACTCCCTACGCATTGTGCACACATGCGCAATAATTAACGAATCACGGCGAAGTGTCATCTGGGGCTAACTTCTCATCAGCCGATTTGTGTGGCGCTCAGCATATCTTAAATAAGCAAGACAGAAACAATACGAAATAAATAAACGAAATGGCCCAGTTCGGACTCAACTGGCCTCAAATTACCATCAGAAGCAAGAACATAATAACAATCGCCATCTTATAACATCTATGTAAAATTTTATTTGCTTTAGCATAAATTATATAAATGCGCGTCTTGTTACTTACTAAGTTGGAATAAAAAAATAATACCTATACGTTATTAAATAACACAAAATATAAATAGGTATAGAGACTGTTATTTTATTATAAAACCAGATTTAGAAGGAGGTTCCCAGAACATTATAATTATGGTCTAAAAATGGTGCTGACGTAAGGGCACAAATATAAGTTACCTATTTATAATTTTGAGTCATCTATCACGGCACCAGATGCTTGTATATTAATTTTAATATTTTGTATATTTTACGGCAAAAACAATTCAATTTTACAAAAAAAACATGGATTACAAAATATAAAAGAGCAGTCTGTATAGCAAGCCTGCCCAACCTTGGGGTCGTAAGGACGTAGCTGGATAGCTAATAGCTGCAAACATCAATTTATAAACAACAGAGTCGTTCGCATGTTCCTAAACTTGATTATTGTCTATAAAAGTTAAGTGTCGTTCGAAATGTTTGGATTCTTAAAACAGTTCAAAATTCTTCACTGCTGAAACCCTAACTTTTATTTCATTCAAGATTAGTTCGCGTTATAGATGTGAAACCATTTTATGTTGGAACACCATCATAATTGAATATCTTAATAAATATACATTGAGAAATTTTTACGTAAATTCTATTAAATTGTCGACGGGTAATATAACATAATGTCGGGGCTACACATTGGCTACAAATTGTAGTCGTGGTTCCAACACTCCAATAATGTGTAGATCGGTCTTGGACTGATATTGAACGCAAACCGTAGCATAGTAATTGGCTATTCAATTCGTGATCAAGCTTGGACTCAAGTCATCGTCCAATGTGTGGCCCGGTATAAAGCAATTATTCATCGATTCATAGAACTGTAACTGTAAATTGATTGGGCAGACTTGCTATAGAAGCATCAACGACGTAGCAGGAAACATTTACTTACCAACAACAGAACGACAGTAACTGCTCTGGACGCTGCTCATTTCCGAAACATCAGAAACTTGACGTTCATTGACATCACCAGCAATGGAAGATGCTCCCTGTCTTGAAGGCGATTTGGTTCTACTAGACAGGGATCCAGGCATGCTTCTACTAAAGTCATTCTTCAAGTGAGGGAACAACCTGTTCAAGCTTAAAGCATTTTCAGAATGAAATGAACTGATAATATCGCAGGATTTCAAATTGATAGAATGAGTTGATTCCCTCCAGCCGTTGTCAGGTATTGACTGTGACATTCTTTGGTCACTTTCATTTTTAACATTTATCGTCACCGGTTCTGCCTTTGGCGCCGGCTTGTCCAAGTCAGAAAGCTTCACAAACAAATCGAGCGATTCTTCCACTGATGGCTCTTCTTGAATCACTTTATTTACCAAATCACTGTCTTTCCGCTTTATTTTAGAAACCTCAGTGGCATCTAATGGACGTTTAATTTTTTTTATTTCCGTAATACTTATAGACGGATCAGCGCACATCGACTCCAACTGCTCAAAAAGTATGCTTTCATAGTTTTGAGTTTGCGTTGTAGTTGCACAATTGTCAGAACTCACGGTTTTCGATTCGTTGGTCTTAGAATTCTTTGGCCCTTTAGAAGAACTTTTATTTACTGAATCGGTCTTTTTCTGGTTCGAGGGCGCAGAAAACCTAGGAGGTATTTCTTTAGCCGTCGTAGATTTGTCACCGAGGTCTATAAACATAGAGAACATGTTTTTCTTTTCGTTTCCTTCTTCTTTATCGGGCCTTTGATTCGTACTTATTGTATCAGGTAACGTTGACAAATCTATATAAAACGAGCGAGTAGATTTTTCACTACTATCAGAATCAACAGAACTCCGGCTTTTGTGACTATCATCGCTGTGTATTTGTTTTGTAGCTAGTACAGTCTCATCCTTTGATGAAATGATAGATTTGTTTTTGGATTTTACGCTGCACTCACTGTCGTCTGGTTTGGGAATACTTGTCATGTCAACCCAAAATGAAGAAGTCGATATCGCTTTTGCTGATTTCTCTGCGGTTTGTTCAGGTATGTATGTTCCTGACATATTATTTGATTCTCTTGTGTCTAATAAATCATTTGATTGGCTATCTAATACTGATGAATTATTTAGTAAAGGTAATGTGGCGGAGGAATTAGCATACTGATCATCGGAGACATTTGACAAATATTCATCACTGTCCATGCGTAGCTTGTGTATGCTATTATCTTGTGCCTCGCTTGAACTAGTTATTTCGCTTTCTGACTTGTAAATTTTGAAATCTATTTCCCTTACAGATATCATCGAATTATTCGGCGTGGATAAGGCATTTAGCGTGGCCATAGAAATATTACCAGCTATCATTGCATCACGTGTTTCTTTGGGTTTTTCTTCAACTACGTTGGTGCCGTCTACTCCATACACATTTTTGCGAGGACTAAACTGAATGAATCCATTTTCAGCGAAATTGGTGTCAAGTGTTGCTTTAGGATCGTTTTGTTGAACTGATACATTATTACCTGTTTTTGGACAAATTTTAATGAGCCCATTGCTTGACGTTAATGATTCATGTGCTGCTTTAGGGTAGTTCTGTTCAACTACTAAGTCTCTAAGTACGTTTGAATGGGATTGACTATGGCCATTTTCTGAAAGCACAGGATCATGTGGTTCTTTAAGTATTTGATTGTATTCAACTGTAGTTTCTTTTTCTGGGTAAAATTTGCCACTAAATTCCGAACAGTGCGTAGTTTTGGTGTTCTCACATGTATTGAGTAGACTATCTTTGCTAACAGTTGCTATTTCAATCAAAGTCTGCGGAAGATCGTTTTGTATCGAGTCAGGATCTTTATTATCCACTCTTTCTAGAGAATCTTCGTTATCATTACTGCCCGACCAATCGTTCGGACTCAAATCACATTTCAATGTACATGGAATTAGTTCGGGTGGTTCGATTATTTCACCATTTGTAGAATTTTTGATATCATCTGTTTTTGCTTGTGTACTAAAAAAGTTATCTGATTCATCTGCTAAGCTAGCCGCATCTATAAAACATGATGCCGATTTATACGGTGATTTATGTACTAAGCTCGGGCATAAATCTTCGTGCGTTTCAGATTGTACGCAAGTGTCGGGTGGCATTATTTTGGTATCCTCTTCGAGTGAACTTTTGAACTCAGCTTCAATAAATCTTTCACAAGACAGATCTTTTTCTGGTAGCTTAGGAGGAAACACAGATTCCCACGAACCTGTCTCAGAAGACAAAGAAGAAGATTCCAATATCACAATCTCTTCGTTCTGTCTTTGCTTGTCTTCTTTAGTAGACGTACTGTTCATTTCGGATGGCAGCGATTTGTTAGATTTTCTTTCATTAAAATCTTTCCCTGTTGATGTGGCACTCGAGGGTGAATTTAGAGATACACTGCGTTTTATTACCTGAACTCGAGAGTTAACCAATACCGCAGAATCCTGAAAATTATGTTCCTCATTGATCATATCATGTAAAGTGCTCTCAGTAAGCGACAAATCTGTCAAAGTAACATCTTTGTGGCTATTGAGGCTTTCAAGCATGCCAGATGTTTCCAGCCCAGAATCTGAAACTGTCACTATATTATCCATTTTAGCGGCGTTTTCTCCCACATTTAACTGAGAGAAGCCGCCCGAAAATACAGTCCCGGGTGAAACAGCGTACGCGGCAGACAAGTAATCTGATGAAGAACTAGGTTCGTCAGTGATAAGGCTGTCAGGTGTATAAGTTGAGTCTAAAAGTTTTTCTGTAAATGTTTCGGTTAAATTAGAAGTTTTGTTACACAGAATCTTGTCCGCTTCTGTTTGTTGAATAGTTTTTCGAGTTTTGCTGGTACCGTTGTTTTTCTTTTCATCAAATCCAATCGGTTTCGTTATAAAATCAATATTAGAATCTGGATTTTTTAAAATATCACAATTATTGGGATGCTTGTTTATCTTGGGTATGTGACTAGAATTAAGACTTAGAGTTGTAGGCTTAACGCATTGTTGTAATATTTGTTTTGAATTTATATCTTCAAATTGTGATTTGTTAATGGATTGAAACGCATTAGAAAGAGCATCTTGTTCAATCAGCTCTTTGTCTAGATCATTGCCATCTATTGGTACCAATGCGTAATATTCTTTTGTCAATTCCGTGCTGGGACTTGAGCTTAGTGGTTTTTGATTGTACTTTTCTTCGGGGCTGACACAGTTGGGTGTGGAGTAAGCTTCGAACTCGTCTTTGTCCTCTGGTTTATTTCTAGGGCTATGCTTAACAATTCTGCCTAAGCTAAGGTTTTCGTTTAAATAGTCGATTATCTCTTTTTCTTGTTGATGAATATCACACTCTGTATACGCGTCGCTATAAATAAACAATATTTATTAAAATCATGAAATGACGTAAAGTTTTTGCCTGCCGTTGATCTGTTAAATCATACCTTATGAAGGAGTATATTTCATCGAATGTGTTACGTCCAATATTTGCATGTAAGATTGCTTCAAGCTTATGATAAAATTTATGTGTACGTGCTTTTAAAATACAAGAGTGAGTTAGTATTTTTAGTTTCCCACACACCACTTCAAGGTCAGAGTAAATAGATTCATCAAATATTCTGAAATGAACAAGATAATGAAATATTACATAATACACAAGTTAAATGTACTAAAATAAAAAACACAATTCTTTATGCAACAACATGAACACAGAAATAAAAATTAATTATGAAAGCAAAAAAAATAAATAATTAAAAGCAAATAAATGATTGATTTATTATTTATTTGTCATCTCGTGACCTAAACTACACTTCTTTGTTACAATATAAATTATGTGCTCCTTATAAATTTTGAGTTTGTCTGTACATGAGGCATTGTAGTAATTATTACAACCAAAATTTTACTACGGGACCATTCCTGCAATAGCAGGAAAATAGTATTTGTTACAAAAATTTTAACACACTCAACAGCTGAATCTTCACGATTTTGTAATATAATGAAACATGTATATTCACGGAATTATGAGGTTAGGGCTTTTTAACATAACATTTTTTATTACACAATTAATATTTGGGATCCAAAAGTTTGCAATTTATTGTCAATAATATTATATTTGTTGCCGATTTTTATTGATTACCGATCTATCTTAGACCCGACCTTTTCAGTAATGAAGAACACGACTAAGACAGTTTTATCAATCACCGTCCCATGTTAAACACGATTTTTCCAGTAATGAAGACCAAGAATTAAGAATAAAAATGGCATAAAACATCATTTTGTTTGGGCAAAATCTGTCTTGACACTTGTTAACACTTTGCATAATTATTTGTTTATAAATGATGTATTCGAAATTTTGCCATAATCAATGATCACCAATCGATCTGTGCCAATCGGCATACCATCTACTTGATTATGCCATCATTGCTTTTGACTAAAACAGAATAACATGTCGCTAAAATTCTTGTATACTAGCACATTTTATTTGTTTGTTAAAAATCGGAGTTTTAGCAAGTTCGATAACGGCTCTAAAGATTTTATGCAATTTGGTATCCATAATACGACTTTGGCTTGTATAGTGGCGAAAGAAAACGCGCTGTGCCGACCCCACCTAGCAACCACCTAGTGGGATAAGGGCAAGAAATTGATGATGAATACGATTTTGGCTTATCTTAAGTTTATTTGAATATGATGTGGTATTACTGTGAAATAGCGAATTCTCAATTTAATTAATTTTCGCACCGAGCCATTCTCGGTCAAGTTTTTTGAAAATTGTGTAAAGAGTCGTTATTTTTTTTATCAGTTTTGCGAATAAAATTAGCGTTAGATTAATAGCATAATAACAAATTTTACGCATACAAGACACGCACATATACGCCATGTTAGGACTGACGACAGTTACTGTTGTGTCACTCCCTACAATAGGGTAACGGTGTACTCACGATTTCTAAAATGATTACCATACATAGGCTTCTAACAAAGAATTATGCTATTCCACTGCGTAACGGACCCATTGCGGACAAATTTCATTTACATAAGTCAACTCTTTTTTCAGTTTCAGTGGAAACATTTGTATGATTTTTACCCGACTTAAAAAAGGGAGGTTCTCAATTCCGCTGTAAGTTTTTTAAATATGTTTTTTTTAAGTATGTCACGGGGTTACTCCACGAAATATGAATTGATTTAGACGATTCTTTTTTGTAGTAGGTGGATATTTCAGAGGTTCTATTTAATTTTTGTCAAATCTGCTTACTCGTAATGTAAAAATGAATACGTCTATGGTAGGTACTCTCTGCGGGATTTAATCAGAAATGAGGAGATGCGCAGACGAACCAAAGTTACCGACATCGCCCAGCGGATTAGCAAATTAAAGTGGCAATGGGCAAGACACATAGTTCGAAGAACGGATGGTCCTATGGGGCCGTAAAGTTCTCGAATGGAGACCACGAACCAGCAAACACAGCGTAGGACGTCCACCGACTAGGTGGACTGACGATATAATAAAAATCGCAGGAACGCGCTGGATGCAGGCCGCTTCCAACCCGCATTATTGGAAATCCATGGGGGAGGCCTATTATGTCCAGCAGTGGACGTCCTGCGGCTGATAGATAGGTACTTCGATCGATCAAAACCTCGAACACTGTTTACTACTGACTAACTTTTCAAAGCAACGCGATTTATGCAAGATGTATTAGAATTTAAAATTTATGAATCATAACATCTGCTGGCCATCATCTGTAGACGGTGTCACATAACTGATCAAAAATCTGAAGTCAGCTCTCACTAGGTTATGGGCCGAATCATACAAGTCGGCGGATGTGAAGTTAACTATACCTAAGCTGCACAATATCCAATCTAATGTTTGTGATTTAAAATAGTAACGGCCGAATCGTACAAGTCGGTGGATGTGAAGTAAGCTATAAGCCGCGCCACACTAGTTGGCGGATGTGAAGTTAGCTACTAGCTGCGCAATATCCAATCCTGACTGAGGCTCACATAAAGCTGTGCATCGATTGGGTTTCGTGCAGCCAACCAACGTACGGCTTTATGTGAGATTCAGTCAGGATTGGATATTGCGCAGCTAGTAGCTAACTTCACATCCGCCAACTAGTGTGGCGCGGCTTATAGCTTACTTCACATCCACCGACTTGTATGATTCGGCCGTTACTATTTTAAATCACAAACATTAGTAATAAAACACTAGTCAATAGGAGGAAGACAATGAAACCAGAAAGCTCAGTGTCCTTTTCAAAAAAAAAATACAGATAGAAATTTATTTCAAGCTTTAGCTATAATAAGCCGCACCTTTAGCATACATTATAACTACGCGATCGATCACTAAGTAAGAACAAAGAGGGCACAAGTAAGCACACGACGTGACTTCCTAGTAGACACACAAGAAACATCACCTGGTATAAATAATAGTATTGAACATGGCATGACGTCACACCGTACGCGTAACAACGTAGTAAAATCGATTATTTTTATTTAAAATCCAATATGAATGATAATCATTGGCTATTGATCATGGGACCATCATCATCATAAGCCCGTGATAACCCACTGTTGAACATATAACTCCCTTAATTTATATTATTCAGGGATGTAGGGAAAATAATCCTTTTGCTATCCCTTTCCATACATTTTATAAAATACATTCACGCTCTGCTGTGACAAAAATGTTGTGACGCTCTCTCTATTCTTACTCTGTGTTACTTGCTGTTTACATGTTTATGTAATATTTAAGAATCCTATTATGAATGTGAAAGTTTGTATGTTTGCATGTTTGTTACTCAATCACGCAAATACGGCTGACCGAATTTGGACGAAAGGCACACATAGTTATAACTTAGAATAACACTAAACTACTAGTCGGATGTCGTTCTTCTATCAAGTGTAGGGTCTTCCTTCATGTGATTTAGTATCTCTCTGATCCTAAACTAAAGCAAAGCTTGTGATATGGCTGCCAGAGACTGATATACTACATACACAGATTTTAAACACATACTTTTATAGATAGTACCTAAATAACACCCAGACACAGAGCAAACACCTATGTTCATCACATAAATGTTTGCCCTGGTTTGGGATTGTACCCACGCCTCTTTGATCCAGAAGTCACTAACCACTGAGCCACCGAGGCAGTAAAATGAGGACAATATCGAAAAAAAAACGCAGGATCAAACTGGCACGAAATAAAAAATAGAAAAAAATGCCATTCTTCTGGGGAGGCCTTCCCCTGAAAGGGATTACTGGTTACACGATATCAATCCTGTTAATATTTGCAATTGATTCTTATTTATTTATCAATTGTGAAAGAAAAAATGAAATACGAGTAAAGACAAATTTTGGTAATATTTTTGTGTAGGTACCTAGATGCATTAATGTTCCTTTTGTGGTCAGACTGTAATGCGTTCCTAAATTGTAACAGATTTCGATGAGAAAGCGGCAAAGACAGGTTTGTTTACCATTCGGAAAATTTGAAATAGGTATACGAGTAGGTGTTAGCAGTGCCGGATTAAGCAAGCGCTGGGCCCGGAACATTCTAAAACATTCTATATCCCTTGATAACAAAACGAGTCCTTCAGTATAAAGTGGAAAACGAATTGGCTTTCTTAGGAATGGTTTGTTTCCCGTTTTTAACCAAGAAATTACGCTCGGGCAGAGGCGGGTCTGGAAACGAGAGACCACGTTTATGACCGGAGCCCGTAGCAATTGCTACTCTTGCCATAATAATATGGTTATTTCGGCACTGGGTGCTGGGCAAAGTTAGTAGGATGCAGAGTGGGGGATACCTGGCTATGTCTTCCTCTAGCTGTCGCTGCGACTGAAGCTCCAGCTGTGACACCTCTTCCGGGACTGCTGACGAGGACGACAGAGGTTCTCCTCTCGACGCCGGCTTAACCGTGGCTCTCTGGTTGGTTGAGGCCGGCATTAAGCATCTCATACACCTGGAGAAACAATTACACAATTACTTTGACGTGATAACGTCTTATAAATCGATTAACGCCGGTTGCACGCACGAAAAAATGTCACGTTCCGCCGTGCCAAAGTGCGCCGAGCCGAGTCGAGCGTGGACCGACCGTGCAAGCGAGAGCGCGCAACAAGCGATAGAGAAGCACGATCGGCCTAAGCGTTCGGCTCGTAACGCATCTTCCATAGTCATTCTTCCATGTATCTTATGACGTTATCACGTATAATCGTCCGTAAACCGACTATACAGACAACCATTTTTTTTAAACATTATATTGTATAACTAGCTGCCCGACCCGGCTTCGCCCAGGTACGATTGTTATAGCTGCAAACCTTCTCGTTGAAACACTCTAAAAGATAGTGAACATTGCATTCGAATCTAATGTGTAGTTTGGAAGATACTCATATAAGCGTGGTTTGATGGTTTGTTGTATCATTTATACGAGATATTGTCATGCTATAGTCATGATGCTCAACATTGGCTATTAATTGAAGAAGTGTTTGTAACCTGATATATTGTGTGCAGCTGAACTTCCTTCGTTTATCATTGGACTGACTAAAATACCTCTTTAAAGTAAATCGACCTATTAAAAAAGACATATTTAGACATATAAAAAATCTTTCATATTGAGCGGATCAAACTTCTTGGCGTTTGTGAACTTGAGGCGAGTAGTTGCGTAGTAGCAGTTTATTCAGCGGCGCAAGTACAGGGAACGTGCGCAGCAGGACGCGCCCACACATTTAGGAAACACTCTCATAGACGTTTTTCATACAATTTTGCACAAATGTCAGTGTTGGCGTTTTTAGGGTTCCGTACCCAAAGGGTAAAAACGGGAACATATGTATTACTAAAACTCCGCTGTCAGTCTGTCACTAGGCTGTATCTCATAAACCGTTATAGCTAGAAAGCTGAAATTCACAGATGATGTATTTAGGTTGCCGCTATAACAACAAATACTAAAAACAGAATAACATTAATATTTAAGGGGGGCGGGCTCCCATACAACAAACCTGAATTTTTAACCACTTTTCGCTCGATATTAATAATAGTAACAGGTAGATGCTTGAAATATTCACATAATGTTTAGTTGGATATACAATTCAATAATAAATAATTAAAATAAAATAAATATTTAAGGGGGGCTCCCATACAGTACGGAACCCTGCGTGAACGAGTCCTACTCGTATTTGGCCGATTATTATTTAATTAATTTAATTCTAATCATTTTTTATTTTATATCAAACAATTAATAGTGAATTGTTTGATAATTTACAAATCATTTCAAAGTGTAATTTAAGTTTGCGGTGATACAGAGTATTCGAAAATTTCTACTTTGCTAACTAAAGTTACTTAATAAATAGCCCGCGCCGGAATTCACCGAAGCTTAACCAATTGATTAAATATTTAACCAACTGTTATTGACGATTCTTGTATAAGTCCGTCAACAAAAGACGGTTAAACAAATAATTATGATATATTTAGTATTGCTCTGCCCCTATTATAATAATTATTATTTTACAAACTTCGTAATAAAAAAAAAGCTCGTAAAAATTGATCCTATCTGGACACTGGATACCTTTAAAATTTATAAAAAGAAGAGTTTTATTTCTCAACTTAAAGACTTCAAAGGTATTTTTTTTTTTAGTAAATTCGCTAATAATGTTGTGTTTACATAGCCAAGGACGTTCCGCAATCTGAGTTTGTACATGCTTTTTGTTTGTTGTCGAAAAAACTCGTACTGTAACCAAATGGCCCAGTACGATAGTGTTTTTAACTTATTTTTAAATTTTATTCATACCTTTGTATGAACAATTGAACTGTATTGTTAAGAGCATTTTATTGATGTCAAAAGATAGATAGCCGTTAGGTTTTATAACAACTGTACATGTTTCATTACTCAGTGCGACTTTAAATGTTGGTAAACAAAAGCCAAATTTGCCCATAGTATGGCAAGCAAACAGTTACCAAGGACATACATGTTCAACTAAATGTGATTATAATGCATATCATGTCCCTATTGTCTGTCTGTACTAAATATGACATCATTCGGCCACCAAAGCCATATATTGCCATTGCCTTTACTGAGTACACTCAAGTTAATGTAAAGCTGAAATTATACACAATTTGTAGGTGCAACATCATCATTTCATCCGTAGACCATTCACTGCTAGTTAAGTCACAAGCCTCCTCTATAGATTTCCCATGGGACCAATCGTAATGGCACGCATCCAGTGCGATGTTGCGATCTTAATGTGGTGTAACTTTCATGTCAGAAATTTCTGCCTTTAGTACTGCATGCTAAGTGCCCTGCCCACTGCCATTTCATAGTGCTTAAGGCATAAGGGCGCCGCCTCCGCATTGGATTAAATCATCCAATTAACAGTTGTAAGTTATCCAATTTACGGGTTCAATGCACCCAATCCAAAAATAATACATTAATATTTATTATAACTATTTTAGTTATTTCCAGCTTTACCCGTTTATTATTAGCTTATCACATTTTTCAACTTTTACACTTTATTTGCGAATAAAATCAAGTCGATTTGTCGCGCCGTTGCTCTGTTCCCCAGATTTTTATTTGTTTATATAATTTATACAGAATGGATATTCAAACATTACACTATTACATTACTAATGACTGACAGCTCAATCTTAATTTACTTATTCAAAAATCATGTCCTGCAAGCAATATGCTTATCTCTTAGTTTGTCTGTATGTGACTGGCCATTTTCCGATGATATATCTTTTATCAAGAAAACATACATGATAAAAAGTATGTGTTGATAATTTGAGTACCGACAATTTTTCTCAAATCTTTGGTGTTTCTCACTACTTACTACTATACATTTGAAATATACATTTAGTTTTCTTTGTTATTTTAAATGAGATTTTTTTAATGGAAATAAGAAGTTTTTGTTCACTAAACAGTCAAATTTTATTACAACAATAGTTTAAACAGTCATTTTAATGGAATATACATTCAACATATTTAGTATTGTATAATAATATTAAAATTTGAGAACCAATAGATAACTCTAACAAACAAATTAACTGATAACAAGGCTACAATACATGCATTTTATAAAGAAAGTTGCCTTTCAGTTGCCTATGCTGAGGTGGGATTGGCTAATGTTGAAAATAAAGCATAGGGCAGTTTAGTTTTAATTTGTTGTTGTTTTCCTGGTTTGTTTTCCACCAGTTAAAAACAGTTGTCTTTATTGTCTATATATTTTCAATGTTTGTGTGTCTGTCTGTGTAACTGCTTCAATCTTCTAACATATTGCAATATGGTTTTCATTTCGAATTTATAGCTATAACTCACTCAAAGCCAGGTGATACCAGGAAGGGCAGTTAGTTATTGTCAAACAATATTTTAAGGTAAAAATTTCACAACTGGTGCAAACACACAACATACATTTTTATACATAGATGAGCTAAACCAAAGATAGCTACCATATTTTTATGGTACCATTACATTGTAAATATCAGATAATTATTATTTATTAATTAAGTCATACACAACAATATTGCATTAGCACTACTGTATACATGTGTGCCGAAGTGATCATGTCTTTTTAAGTCAGTTGAACATAACCCACCTAAATCAACAATTATAATAGTTTGATATATGCTAAAACAAGTATAAACACTACATTAATTAAATTACATAAACAACAAAAATATACAAGATCATTGTTTGTTGGATGTATGCTTAGCCTCTTCCAGTTATGCTTGATAATTATATGCTTTCATACAGCTTCTGGACTTTTTATTGACAATATTTAAAACATTTATTGCATAAATTGAATGTACATTTTGAACTACTTCACATGAAGTATAATGGTAACATGTGATAAATTTTCTTATAAGTTTTTATAACAAGAAAATAAACATCTTAAACCTGATTGCTAGATCTAGACTGCAAATAGTTAAATGCAGAAAATAAGCAAAATACTAGAAACAACGCATTATACAGACGGAAAAGATGCAGCTTGCACAATACATTATCAACGCTGGTTTAAATATATTGACGCCGGTTGCAGTAAACTACGTAAACGGCAAAAATACCTCGTATTAACAACAATATTTACTGATATTATAGCAATGAATTGGCGACGCACTACAGATTTTAATTTATGTAAGTACAACAAGAAATCAGGTACCAAGCAAACATTGTAGAAATTATGAAAAAACATAGGTACTTACCTAACTTTACTGTAACGATTCCTTATTATATATTAGATTATTATTACGAACATACAACTTAAAAACACCTTTTATCTTTTATTACTTGATTTATCGATTAAACTTACTTCTGTCTGATTTCAGCAACAAGGATAGATTTTTAGATTATGTTCATTTCATTCAGTCTCGGGTACGATTCAGTCGAATTCCATAGACAAAAATATCAGGGAATTTCCTATTTGAACAGATTATTTTAATTTCACTGTTCGCGGCCTGCGGTGGCGATCAGTATTGTTAGTCAAAGGGAAATAGTTTCTTGCCGAGTTTATAATTTTGGTGTAAAAAGGTGAATATTTTGAAGAGCATTGGTGATTGGTCTTGGCTTTGTTAAGTAAAGTTTTGTTCTAACCCACATGTACTGCAAGTGGGTTATTTTGTATTCCCAGTACTTTAAGTTACGAAATCGCTTTCATTTTCTATTTTAATATCGTATCTTTAATTTTTCGTAGCGCGTACTTTATACTTTTTATCTGTGTTTTTCTTTTGTTTATGGTTATATTTTTTATTCTGTGAATTCTATGATGTCTTTTGTCTATTCTCTAATCTCATCAAAAAAGTCTTCGATTTGTGAATTTTGTGATAGTGATTGCGATAATTTATAACTCTGCAGCTGATTTTCATCGTAGGAGTTGCAATGAAAATGCATTATTATCAATAATATTATAAGTTTATAGTTAATCGAGTCCGAACTTATATTAAAATGAATATCGTAACGTAACCATGAGTTAAACAGCGATCACTCATATAACATTAGATAAAATATTTTCTGTATCTTATTATTGCTTGCAACCGAGTAAATATTGGTGTCTGGTGATGGTTTCCATCATTTCTAGTTAATCTTTTTCATGTAGCGGACATGGATACTTCTACAGAGAAATGGGATCCAGGTGAGTACCTCCTCATCATCACACCCTTTACCCAAGCACATACCACATAGGTAGGTACCCTACCAATTTCCAATTTATGATACTATTTCTACAAAACTCTTGGAAATTATTAATCAAATCACATTTAAAAAGCTATTTTTAGTCTAATTTATCTAATATACATATATCAGCACTACATAAAAACAAAGTTGCCTTTTTTGTGTGTCTGTCTGTGTAGGCATTCCCTTAGATTTTCTAAATTACTGTAGGACCGTGTAAGTATGAATGAGTTCTCTGTATTCACGGTTCTTGTTTTCAAGCGAGATGTATGAGTGGTGCTCAACAACCAGTGGGTCGTATAGCTTGATGACTGGATGTTTTTGTAATTGGGATATTATGGGAAAATAAAATAGTTATATAGAGTTAAAAATTGTCATGTTCTTTCCACCCACCTTAACATAGGAACAATTAGGAAGTAAAACACACCTTGCCTAAGCCCATAGTTAGGCCCTTAATTATTCATTAAATTTTATCTAAATAAGTTTGTGTATAGTAACACCTACACTACACAACAGATTGCAATGTGATTTTCAATATCTTTTAGGTTATTTCATCTGTGAGGTTTAAAGCAACAATTCATTCAAAACTGGGCGAAGCGGGAACCAGCAGATAGTTATGTATAAATTTCGTAAAGTATTTTATTGTTATTCGATTCTATAACAAATAATAATTGTTGTACCTTTAGACCTGAAATTCTTGTATTCATAATGTATTAAAAACTAAAATTAAATCTTAAAAAAATGTAAAGATGTCTTTTGTGATGATATATTGATACTCATAAATAATGAACATACATTTTAGTTCTATGAAACCACATTCACAAATTCAACTTTGATTAATTTCTTTATTAAGGTGATAATATAAGTTGCTCTCTAATTTTTCTTGTGTTTTTAATAATTTTTCTTGTGTTTTTATTGTATAATTTGTAATATTTATTATTTTAAGTTCTCTAATTTTATCTTTAACACACAAGCAAATAATATAAAACCAAAAGAAAGATGCACATTTATCCTCAGAAATTTTTGTTCCATTATTGAACAGTCACTATAAAAAGAAGTGTTTCTCAAGTCTCAGAAAAAATTACTAATATTTGGCATATGGCATAATATGAGCATTACGATTCTGTGTGGTAATGCTGCCAGCATACTGGGCAAGCTGCCAACTGGCAGTGGACTCGAGCATTTAAATTATCTAATATATTGACTATTAGAAAGGCTCAATTTTTTTAAATATAAAATATAATAAAATTGCATTATATACTATCCTTTTTGCACTATCATAGATTTTCAATCCTTGCTCCTGGTCTTGTCCGGTCTCGTGACCATTTACGCTTACATCCTAGCGGGCTATCAGTTCATGATAAGCCCCAATCTATCACATTCTACTTTCACCATACTTCATAAACTATTTAGATTTTCATACTCTGCATCAACATCCACTGCTGGGTATTCCTGGCCTCTCACTTGTAGTGCCATCTGCCTCGGTCCTTTGCCAATCGTGTCCAGGTTCGACTGCGATAGTGACGATATCGTCGACCCACCTTGCTACCGGACGACCCACTCTCCGCTTACTGCTAAAACTTTACTAACGGAGCTGAACTCATATTTAATGATTTGATAGTCAAAACGGCTAAAGTTTCTACCGCATTTGGCGACCTTTCTCAAGTTGAAGAGAGCTAGCGCGCGGAGCCAATGCCCGCGGTGCATTGCGAGACGGCTGATGACATAACAGCAAATGATGATCACCCAATGCGGTCAAGAGGGATTATTCCAGTCTGTCCCCCGGTTGATCATCTGGGGACAGACTGACATTATTTCACTCCTCAACAGTGGAGTCTGTGCCCCAACTAAATTAATTATTATTTTTCCTATTATTTTCTTTATTAAAAATAGCCATTTAAAGGAATCTCATTTTTCAGATCTTATTATCTTTTGACATTGCTTGTAAAATATGGTGGCGTGGTGGCGGCCTTAAACAAAAATCAAGTAAGAAAATATGAAATTCCATTCAAATTAAGCATTCAATGCTGTTGTTTTCTCTCTCTCTGCATTTATATATTTTACCATATTTTAATGGATTTTTTGAGCTACTGTACACAATCTGATCTCATTTTGTCAGATCTTCTTAACATTATTTTAAGGCTTATGGTTTGACTTCAATTAACTTCATACGAGTACAACTTAGTACGTAATTAGACTGGAGAAATCCCTCAAAAGCTGCAGGCCTTTAAAAAATTGCTTATAGAGTAATCTTTCTAAAAGTACGAATAATTTTCAAACATTTATCATAATTAATTTGATTTTATTCACATTTCTTTTGATTTATTTTGCCATTCGAATTTTTACTATTAATTTGTATTTCATTGGAATTCTGTTGACATTGGAATTCTGTTGCATTACCATAATTTAATTTTCAATAGTTCAATTAATGTTTTTATCGTAAATCTAAATTTATTACACCATAGTATTGAATGTTTATGTATACATATAATTTGGCGTGTAAATTGCCATTTTACCAATAAATGACTTATGAAACTATAGTCGCTTTGACTATCAAATCACGTGAGTTCAGTCCCATTATATCCTCACTAATATTATGAATCCGAAAGTGTGTTTGTTGGTTTGATAATCTATCACGCAGCAACACAGCAAAGGATCGACTTGATTTTTGGAATGGTTATAATTAGGAGGTCGGAAAGTGATATAAGCTTTATCCTGAAAAAATATAGTTATAAAGATAATAGATAGGTTATAGATAATAAATAGGTTATAGGTAATATTTTATAATCTATATATATAAAAATTAATCGTGGTTGTTAGTCTCGCTAAAACTCGAGAACGGCTGAACCGATTTGGCCAATTTTGATCTTGAAATAATTGTGAAAGTTAAGGGAAGGTTTAAACGGTGAGAAAAATTATAAAAGTTGCGATAAAAAAATAATAAAAACATTAATTTCATTTTATGTAGAGGTTGTGATTGACAGTTAACAGATGGTGAGATGAAGTTCACCGGGTCAGCTAGTAGATAATAAATAGGTTCCTATGGTATAGCACAAAAATTACAATATCACGCGGGCGAAGCCGCGAGCAAAAGCTAGTAAAGTATAAAAATGTGCAAAAACCATGTTATTTTCTTTAGAAAAAATTATATTTTTTGTTTTTATTGCAGCTCTCATCCGACTTCTGACTTCACTGAAGGAAGTTCAATCAGATGGTGAAGATATAGTCTTCCTTAATGAGCTTCTCCAATCAAAACAGCTACACGCCCTCGTCCAAGCTCACAACAAGATAGTAGCCAAAGGGAAAGATGACAAGTTTTACCCGCTTCTGTCGAACGCGATGCAAGTCACCTTAGAAGTGTTGGAAGTGCTAGCTGATGTGACGTCGGTATCCAAAGAATATCAAGAGCTTCTGAGTCTGCTGCAGAAACCACATTTTCAAGTAAATCGCTTTAATCTATCCACCTATGTTCCCTTTTTAACCGACTTCAAAAAGGGAGGTTCTCAATTTGACTATATGTGTTTTTTGTATGTATATTACGCGATTACTCCGCCAATTATGGACTAATTTTGATATTTCTTTTTTTGTTTGATAGATCATTCGTTTTTGCGTCGGGGCTTAAAAAAGGGCTGTAACACTCATGTTGCTTTCAGGCTATTCTCTGTACACACGATGCTGTCGCTCAAAAGGACTATTACCCGCATTTGCCCGATGTACCCCTCGATGCAGACGAAGAGGAAGAAACGGTCAAAATAGTCCAACTAGTCAAAAGTGACGAACCTTTGGTAAGTTCAATTTCTATCCCATACAGCTATTTTGTATAAAACACATAAGGCTGTTGTAGTTTCAATCCGTGAAGATAAACTCTACCTTTTCTTAGTAACATATACCTTTTAGTTTGGAAGTTTCTGAAAATTTTTGTTACTATTTTATAGTTATTTACGTGTAAGTGGACAATTAAATAAGTGTATAGTGTGTGTACAGAATATTCGGATAGATGGCGTTATGCAGGTCAGGACTATAATAGTAATTATTATTTGTGGTGTTTTAAGGGTTATGTGCCAAGTTATGGAATAGAATGAGAAATTGTCAAGTTACTATAAAGCTAAAATAGTGCTCTTTGACAATTACAAGTAAATTCCAATGCCTTAACTTTGCAAGTAATGTAGCTAACTTTAAAATTATTTACTGTCAAAAAATACAAAAAATATTCATAGTTAATTCAAACACTATTTCCCAAACTGGGTACAGTAAAACACCATCTTGGGGACTAGGCATTCCTGTCAAGTGACTACAAAATTTTAAAATATAGAGTTACAAAATTAAATTAAATTGGAATTAACATTAAATACCAAAGTTAAAAAGATAAAAAAGACTTTATCAGAGCATCAGGTGTTAAAATTTATTAATAAGTTAATTATTACACAAAGTCTGCAATAGATGCGAAATTATATTCCCAAAAAGCACCACCGTAATATATGTATTACAACAAAGTGTTTACTATTGTGTGCCCAGCCTGTGGGTGTATGAACGTAACGCACTTCGATTATGCAGATCTTTATGAGAAACATAACATGAGTATGTAGAGTTCCACTTTCTCACAGTTTATCTGGCGGCTTAAAAACTAACACCAAAGCCACCCGGCCTTTCTTTACTTTCTTTACAGTTTGTCCAAAAACATAAAGTTGAAACACTGTGCGTACGCATTAAATGTCCCATGTTCATGGATGGGTGTCCGTTCATTCGCAATTATCTGGCAAAAACCATAGAGAACGTACATCACCTATCCAAATATTCTATAAAACATCTATAATATATTAAGCTAAGCAACATACTCAAAACAGAAACGGTAGAGAGCGTATTTTCGCGATTGAACTAGCTAAAATTCACAGTTGCATTGAGCTACATGTAGAAATAGCAGCTGAGGTTTGCAAGCCATCGAATCGCAAGAGATACCTTTATAAGTGTTATCAATTTCCAGCACATGTTATGAATACGTACTTATAATTAAGTTTGTGTTGCATTAAGTTACCATATTATGAAAATACACCTAATTACATTACATATAATTTGTTCACTTGAGAAAAATCGTGAAATTGGACTAATAATTTAGTTTTTTCTGTTGTAGTAAGGTTAAAACAGGAGGTAGAGATTTTATCGCTCTATCAACATGTATCATAATTATCATTGACATTGTCCATCCACTGGTCATTTTATATAGTTTTATACACTTCACTGTCTTGAGACATCTCTAAAATTTTTACTATTACGTTGACTAAACAGTATTTGGACATTCATTCACAAAAGGTTCCAATAAACTTAATAGTTATTAGAACCATTAATAACTATTAAACAGTTTAACAAAAAAAAGAAGAAATATAAAAGCTAGAGCAACAACAACTAATACAATGTGTTTACGAAAAGTGTAGTAATACTGTGACCACACATGAGGTACATAAAAATAAACTTTTGCTGTGAGACCAACTAAATACTGCAAGTTTGACCTATTTTCACTAAATTCAATAAATATTCAAGAGCGTGTGATAAATAATCCTTAACAAGATCTCTGAAATGGTGAAATTGTTTTTTTTTACACTTTTTTTAGTGGAAAAAGTGCCTTTATTAACTACAATAAGATAAAATACCACTTTATATGCTAAAACTACCTACACTACTACTACACTGAAAGCAATTAGATCATCCACAGACCCTTGAAGGTCTAAAGACATAGCTGACATTGTCGTGCCAGCTATGTAAACCTTAACTTAACCATAAGGTTTATTTTTTACTTAAACAACAATAAACATTTGAACAAAACGGAAGATGAAGGTCCGACCTTATCGCCTATAGCGATTTCTGCTAGGCAACGCTTGGATGTAAATTTTTTTTTTGCCCTGGCGCTCAAGGCCAGGCCTGCGAATTATCCCCACTACGTATTTATCATGTGGGTTTAATTTTTTTTTTGCTAAATCTAAAAAAAATCCATTTTTGTTTGCACATGTACATAAAAAATACGCTCTACCCATCTCCGCGCATATTCGTTCCGCTTTGGAGTCTGGGCTTTACTGTGTAGACTAAATTCACTAAGCATAGCATATTGCTCAATTAATGTACGAGTAAATGTCATTACATATGGTCATCAATCAGCTTATAAAACGTATTTTATTCATCGACTTTATGACGACGAACTGCGCTACAATCTATATAAGAGCGCTTTGCGGGCACTAAGACAGCATTTTCATTGGCTATCTGGCGATTATATTATCATCCAGCACAATTAGCAATTAATTAGTCAAACTGATACTTATAAGCGCATTTTCATACAATCACCAACCGGTTAACAATGTGCAGGGGTTATTCTAGACGACCGACTAGAATAACGTGGTACTCATCATTATGGCCAACTTTGACTATAGTACCAATCATGTAATCGCAAAAAACGGCTATTCCGTACACTGCGACAAAAGTCATTGAACTTCTTATGAGGAACAGATTGTTTTTCACGAATTCAGGGTTGGCCCTATAAAAAGTTGATTGTAGTGATTAGTATGACGATGTCTTAGAATAGGTCTGTTGTCCAGAGTAACGTCCAGCAGGTCGTAATCCCTGATAATCCATTGTTATTCGTATACATACTAACTTAACCCATATCCATTTGTTATATTCTCAATTGGAAATATATTTGTAATTATTTATAAACATGTTGTATATGTATTTGTACATTATAATTTACTTGTAAATAATATGTATTTATGTAAATGTGTAACTAAATCTCTAAATAGGTGCAAGCGCGTCTTACACACTTGTAGGTAGGAATTATTACATTGACTGAAAGAAATACAATTTTTTATTAAAAGGGTGGCGCTCAGAGTGCAGAACCAATCGTGGTAAGTATTCTAGATGTAAAATAGTCCCTTACATTTTTTACTTAAGCTGTCCTTCTCTCTAAAGGTATTTCTTTTATGGTCAGTCTTTATTTTGACGTGAATTCGATGAAAGTCGTCTTAATAACTAATTATGAACAAACTGATATGTTTTGTTAAATTAGTCAATTCGTAAGTAAACCCTGTAGTCATCTACGGGATATTGAATAGGCTAGAAGACAAAAAAAGACCGTTAGTTTGATTAAATATCCAAATATATTAGATACGTGTTTTTTATTTATCAATTAAACGTTTTCCGGATCTGAAGGCAAAGTCTGGGAATAGTATTGATCAGTGGTACTTTTTACATAAAGGAAACAATTATTCGTCGCTGGTACCATTAATGATACTAATTAGTTAATAGTAGGTCGGCACATACAAAAAATTGTGGAGATAAAGCATGACGTTAAAGATCCGTGTGACGTCAAGCATAGCTGTACTTTTTAAATAATTAAACTAATATGTAATTTACTAAGCAAAAAGTTACAAAGGTAAAGCTAGACAAAGCTTGGGAGTGGGGGCTCGCGATGTCACTATTCTACAAGTGACGTGCTTTACTTTTTGTTTAAATTTGAAATAAAAATAGGGTTCAATATTTTTTGATTATGTAACAGACTAATAATAAAAATATTTATTTTTGCCCATTTATCATGCCTATTGCATCTGTACATAATTCTGAAAAGCAGCCTTGGTTGTAATGTACAATTTACTGAACTAAATTTAAACTAGCGTTATTGTTATTGCTATTAGCGTTATTATTCTGTTTTGTGACAGAAATACTAGGTAAAATACTGTTGTTTTTTGTGTTTTATCATTTGTTTTGTCGTTATGTATTGTACCTCTTATTTTTTTGCAAATAAAAAATTCTGTATTCTGTTACTAATAAAACACAGTAAGATATAGAATACATTTCAGTGATGTCAAATAATTCCAGACTTTAATGTGTTCAGTTCAAGCTAATCGATTGTGTGAATTATAAGCATTTTTAGAGCTTTTCATCGGTTTTGAATCGGTTAACTAGGTATTTTGTTTGTTTATATCCCTCGTATTTCTATTATGTATTAACATGCACCTTAAATTGATGTTTTGTGTTGGACATCAGAATTGAGGCTATGTAAAATGCTCATAATCTTGGGACATAAGTGTAATCTCTTTGTGTTGTTATCTGTAGAGTTCCTCACTTTCGTCATCTTTACTGAACTAAGTACATAAATGTTTTCTATATGTGTATAGTGTTACATCAGCTTTGTTATTTGTAGTAAGGCAGCTTGCTTTAGGTCTCAATAAATCTCTTTAAATAATAATTATGTATATTAATAAACTCGCTACTGCTAGGTACTGCAGAATACAAAAAACATCTCAAGTCAAAATATCTCCAAAATCTTGCAGAATTGTTTTGGAGGATTGAGTATAAGTATCTCACTCTCGAGTATTTTGATATAATCCATGTTTCATCGAATTCACAAAATAATATGTAGTATTTGCCCCTATTACTACCTACTGCATAGTGTCGCACTCCATGCGTATTAGTCAATTTCCTCGAAGTTATATTAGCTGTACCAATTTTACCGCATTTGTGATCCATCACCCGTAATTGAAAACGTTTCGTCGTCCGCAGTATTCGTAGGCCTTTACCATACTAGACGGAAATTCCGTCGCGAAACACCCACCACATCAGTACAGTTTGCAGAAATCGAACAATTGCCAATACGGAATGTCGGTTGTCCGTCATGACAGCAAAATGTATAGAATACAATGTAATGACGGTTTTTCGCGACAGGATTTTCACCAAGTGGCAAAGACGGGTTAGGAGCTTTGCAAAGGCCTCATGTTGTGTTCGTAAAAGTTCTGGCATGTATGTTGTAACGTCATTTCCATGATGCTTTTGAGAGTAAAAATGCCAGTACAAACACGAATAGACGGGACGAACCGTCATCCGCTGCGGACAACGTGTCAGAATGAACTTAGGCTTATACGTTACGTATGACATTTGAAGCCTTTTTCCATGCATATAATATTGTTGTATGTACGTTGGTATCGATTATAGTGGCAATGTCCTACATCGGCTTGTAAATATTATATGCGATACGTGAAGTTGCGTGTTCATGTCCACTAAGTCGCAACAAACTTCCATTCTGGGGAAAATTAACGGACGCCATGTTTTATTTTTTGATTCTTGAAAACGTGCAGTTACTTGGGCTGCCAACTGTACCACAAAATATGTGTGTATTTTATATTTTTTACTTGTGAAGTATCTATTTAGTACAGTACAATATTCAGAACTGTAGATATATTTATTACACAAAAATACTGTAAACGTGATTCTAAAATTCTCATTGCGCTGTGGAGTAGCTTTATTTTTCTTCTATTGGTACCAGGTGTAATTTTAAATGTCTAAGTGCTCTGAATTTTGTTCGAAAATAGTGTACTGTAAGGGAATATTTTAAAGCCTTTTCTGAAAATAATAATTAACCATAATGTTTGTTTTTTATTGAATGCCTCTCAAGTGGATATAATAATCATGGGGAGGTCGAAAACGGTCAACACTGATTGGCCAATCACGATCATAATACTGATCATTTAATCTATTTAACTTAGATAAATCGGAAAGACCTCAATGTATCGTTTAAAAAATTCTTAAATCGCAACTAAAATCGTCACTTAAGCTACATTTATATGATGAACTGAAAAAAGTTTTTATCTCGCTTCAATGTATAGTCAATCATAACGATGAGTTCTTCGGCTTACTTCTTTTCTACACTGGAAGTAAAAAAACTAATCAAACCTTAAGCTTAGTCTAAAAAAATCTGTACGATATTGCACTGTGTTTATGTTGCACGTATGTTGACGTTGCACGTATATTGACAACTGCTAAACGCAGCACTATGCGACTGTACTGCGCTGGCCTGAGGTGCGTTCGAATTACACTATTAGCGCTCAATAGAACCATTTCACCACAACAGCGTCTATGCACGGTGCTGGTTCAAATTTCTCTGACGTGACTACGTCAAATAAATTTGATTCCAAAGCGCTCTAAGCATATTTTGAACTGCATCTTCGGTTGACTGTTTCACAAGATCTATTTCCGCATTATCCATTGAATATAGCTGCTATCTCTAAATGTGAATGCAGAATTACAAACACACCTTCCTTTGTTCTGTGTTACGCGTCTCACTGTTTCATTTTTACCGTATTTTACTTTAATTAGTTTGAATTTCTGCTAGTGGTTGATATCGAGTTTGTTGTATCATTTTCTAAATGAAATTAAAGCCCTCAAATGTATAGCGCTGATTTAACTAAATGATACGTCAGAATCGATATTTGTTCCGAAGATGACATTAGATAAAAAGCCTTCTCCATACTGTCCAAACGACGGCCAAACGCGAAGACCTGAGACCTAATCACACTGAGCCAATAAGGTCTCGGTCGTGGACAAGGAATTAGGGATCATCCATGAATACATCATCAACATACACAAATAATTTGTATACGTTCAAGCCTTTTCTGAAGTTGCTTGTGATATAGATAGATAATGGCACAAAGTCGGGAAACATATGTGACTTTTAATTTATGGGTGATCCCTTTGTCGCTTGCTGTTCCGCATCAGCCTGCTTTGGCTAGTCATCGGAGGGTTTCAGACACGACTAGCAAGACTCTGGCTAAAGCCTTGGCCTGAATGCAAGTGCTTGTTGAATTTGCCCCACGAACTTACTTACTGCCTATTCAAAACAACCTTTCCTATTTGAGTTTGCCGCACTTGTGCTTGCACTTTGGCCAAGTTCCGAGTGTTGAAAGCATTTATCACTTTCCGTCTTTTTTTTTTGTTACGGCTGTTGCCCTAAAGCAGCGCGCGAAATTCAATTTTCTTTCGGTTTTTTTGCTGTTTGCAGCTGAACTATTCATTGCAATTTTATGAAAACTCGTTTCGCGGCAATGAATAACAATTTACATACCTACACCGAAAAACTCAAGATAGTTGTCAGCCTACATACAAAAGTGCATCAACCAAAAAACCAGAGTGTAATCAGACCGATGCACAAGTGTAGATAAACTAAAGACATTTAAGTAATAATATTGCACAAGATTACTCGGTACAAGTTTGTATCACAGCGAAACTAGTTTTTTGAACCGATGATTAGTATTTGAACAGGAAAATGCAAAAAGCGCAAATAAAATAATTGAATTTTGCGTGCTGACCGATTGGTCACGTACAATCAACGTTCTCTCATTCATCACCGCCTGGCTGTCTCCTCCTCCTCGCTATAGGTCGAATCATACAAGTCGGCGGATGTGAAGTTAGCTACAAGCTGCGCGAACCCAATCAACGCGCAGCTTTATGTGAGCTTGAGTCAGGATTTGATATTACACAGCTTGTCATTAACTTCACATCCGCCGACTTGTATGATTCGACCTATACCCAAAAACGCGGCCTTAGAGTTGTTTAACAGCTTACACAAGCTTTCCAATTCGCACAGAACTATATTAGTAGTTTCGTCATCATTAGTCGCCTTTACTAATTCGTAATTCAGTGACTGACTTTAACATAATTTTGACCCGCGTCAGCTACACGCAAATTTTTCGTACTAACTCAAAATAGTGTAAGAGTTCCCGGCACCGGACAGATAAAGTGGGAACACGTTCATTTGTTCCCAGTTTATCCTTACGTAAAATGTAGATGACTCAAAGTTTTTCTGGTCAGAACTGTTAAAAAATCAGGCACTGTGTTGGCAGTCAATAACTGAGGCTACCCATCTCTCAACCAAAAAAACGTTTCGAAGTACTCCGCCGGAGCCAAGGCTTTTCATAAAACTTGTGTCAAGAAAACAGTTTTGTAAGTGAGTTTGCTCTTGCTCGCACTCGTTTAAGGTATGATTCCGAACTTCGCTGCAGGCAGCAGTGCTGCCGCAGCGCTACTTTTCCTCATATTGCTGCCGTGACAATGCTGCTTAGCTCGGAATGTAAACTCATAGAGATTATATGGGGACCAGTAGTGCTGCGGCAGCACTGCTGCGGTGCAGCGGAGTTCGGAATCAAACATTTAGTTAACCCTTTCACTGCTGAAAACACACACGTCTGTGTTTTCGATTCTCACGCCCCGCGGCTACTACACACACCAGGCGTGTGCGGTAGCGTCTTCCCGCGCCTTGCGTGTGCGTTTTAGAATTAGCAGGCAGTGAGAGGAGAGGACACGAACTTTCAAATGTTTTCTTTATTGACACGAGTTATACGCCAAATCGCTGCACAAATCGCTGATTAAATGTTGAGGGGCTACAAATGATTAAATTCCAAGTAAACGCAACGATCATTATTTTATGCGAGAAAAAAACACTCGCAATTTTGGAATTTTTTTGGAAAGTGGCCCTTTTGTATTTAAGCGACGATATGTCATTGACCGAAAGCGGCGCTTTTTGGGTGGCGACAGCGTTTACGGCTCTTGTACAGTGATACTAAACAAACCAAGATAGTAAAGTGGTACTGTTGTCCGCCAGGGTGCTACAATAAAAACCGACGAAGATACGGGCAAGATAGTGATAGCGCGGGTGATGCACGGCGGCGCGGCCGACCGCTCCGGCCTCATTCACGCTGGAGACGAGGTCATCGAAGTCAACGGCATTAGCGTAGAGAACAAGACACCCGCAGACGTGCTCGCCATCTTAGTAAGTATTTAGAAGTAAAAATTAGTGCCTTCGCCAATCTACAAGAATGGCACTTTCGACTTCAATTATGGCAATCTAGGTTCCAAAGTTGGAATAGTTCGCTCTAATCGATGTATGACATTTTTAGGTATTTTCTACCGACTTCCAAAAATGAGGAGGTTCTATGTTCGTCTGTGTGTATTTTTTGTGTATGTCCATATATATTTTATCAATTATTAAACCGATTTAAAAAAATATTTTATAATTCGAAAGGGTATACTCCCGAGTTGGTCTCATTTAAATTTTATCGAAATTGGCTGAGCCGTTTCTGAAACATCAATAATTCGCTCGAATCGATGTATTTGTTGCAACAAATACATCGATTCGACCGAACTTTTCGAATTATGTACACGATTGATGTTTGTTGTGCTATTTTTTCCGAAAAACTATTGTTCAAAAACGACTGTTTTCAACTGTTTGCGGTAAAATTTAAATAATATAAAACATCGTGGGTTTCATCTGTTTGCTTTCTCGTGCAGCAAAGTTCGGAAGGCACGATCACGTTCAAGCTGGTGCCTTCGTTCGGGAAGGGAGGGTCGCGGGAGAGCAAAGTTCGCGTACGAGCGCTCTTCGACTACGACTCGTCGGAGGACCCCTACATCCCGTGCAAGGAGGCCGGACTCAACTTCAAGAAGGGCGATGTCCTGCATATCGTGTCACAGGACGATGCCTATTGGTATGCTATTTTAGTCATAGTCATCGAATCACAATGAAGAGGTACATAGAAAAACCAAAGTAGCCGACATAGCCCAGCGGATTAGCTAGTTAAAATGGCAGTGAGCAGGGCACACAGTTCAGGAAGGGAGAGTCGCAGGAGAGCAAAATTCGCGTACGAGCGCTTTACGACTACGACTCGTCGGAAAACCCCTACATCCCGTGCAAAGCTTATTGGTAAGCTGTTTTAAATCTTCTTTTCTTCTCTCACTATAAGGCTCGGAGTCTCTCTGCGAGATCGAATCACAAATGAGGAGATTCGTACAAGAACCAATGTTACCGACATAGCCCATTATTGATTGGATTGGCAAGTCAAAATGGCCGTGGGCAGGGTACGTAGCTCGGAAGACTGATGACCGATGGGTTCGAAATGTGGAGACCACGTACCAGCAAGTTCAGCGAGACGTCCACTTACGAGGTGGACAGATCTTACCGAGCCAGTAGGATCACGCTGGATGCAATCCGCTTCCAAAGCCTATGTTCAGCAGTGGACGTCATATAATGGTTGATGGGTGGATGAATGGATGGGTGGTCCACTCCATAGTATACGTCGAATCACACAACTTGGCGTCTGTGATGTTAGCTACAATCGGATAACCCAATCCAGACTGAAGGTTTAAGAGCTGCGTGAGGAGGAGTGACATCACATCCGCCAAATTGTATGATTCGGCCTATGCCTACATCATGAGCATACCGTATACTTCGTTTTCTGAATGTTTGTGATTATATTTTCAGGTGGCAGGCGCGCCGCGAAGGCGACCGCGTGATGAGAGCTGGCCTGATCCCGTCGCGCGCGCTGCAAGAAGGCAGAATCATACACGAGCGGCAAATCGACCCGGCCACCCTAGACGGTAATACGAAACATTTATAAAATATTAGGATTGTGGGCTCAATTAAACAATCAATAAGCATTTAAAATATTTGTTTGGTTTATTATCATTCTTTTATACAATTGATATTGAGACGTCTATAGTTTGAACAGCGAGAGAGTGCGTTCCAGAAGGGTTGTCATCGAACATACGACATAAATTTGAAGTGGTGTGAATTGAATATTTAAAAAATAAATGTGGAAATACCCAAGATAATATCAATTTTTCAAAAATAGTATACGCTGTTTTAAGCTTACGTCAACTGTATATTTTTGTAGTGCTGTGCTAAAAATATCACGTAAAAGTATCAGTATTTATAGTTATAATACGAGTAATAAAACGTTATTCTTTCGAATCATTTTATAATAATGAGAATGCAGTTAACATTTTACATATTTATTTATTATAATAATACTTCTGAATAAGCCTGCATAGACGATAAGTCCAGGTTAACATTATACTTATCATTTTTACCAACTTTTATTATGACACCAATATTAAAAATCGTGAAGAAATATCAGATGTTGTGTAAGTTTGTGGTTAGTATAAAAAGTTATTTCGGCTGTCGATTAAACGTATTCGAAAATGTACCTAGCCATGGTGGTCTAGTGGTAGTGACATCCGCCTTACAATCGTGAGGTCGAGGGTTCAAATCCCGGTCCCGTACCAATGAGTTCTATGGAATTTATGTACGGAATTTCACACCACTGGCTTTTCGGTGAAGGAAAACATCATGAGGCAACCTGCATACGTATTTAGAAGAAATTCGATGACGTTTGTGAATCCACCAACCCGCACAGGGTCAGCGTGGTAGATATGGCCCAATCACCATTTGTGCGTAGGCCTTCCAAAAGACTATTAAAAATACTGGTACAGACCATAGTATTATCGGTTTATTCAATTCGTCGTTATATGTTCGACAGCGACGAAGCCGGCGCTGTGCAGTCCGTCGTCGTCTAGCAGCGAATGCGGTCCGAAAACTCCGTGCTCGCCCACGCCGACCGCAGCCGCGCTGCTGCCTTGCAAGTCCGTGCCCAAGGTCAAGAAAATCATCTACGACATCACTGGTACGTACCTGAAAACATTGGCAAGTTCCAATGAGTTTAATTGCTACGTATAGAGATCCTGCCTCTAAGAGCGATCGTGCTCCATTTAGTTTTGTCAACGTTCTACGTCACAGTCATTGCAACTAAACGAATACACAAAGTTTATAGTTACAAAAAAACTCCCTCAACTCTCTGTATCTATGGAATTGAACGTTAAAAAACACTCACCTTCTTCCAAAGACCTTGTACTTATATAACTAGACTGCGCACGAATGACAGTAAAAACGGTCTAAGTCAGCTGGTTTCAAGGTAGTGGTGTCTCTTTCAACGTTTGACGTCTTCAGGACGTTAGACAAGGACACAGCCACCAACGGATCATGCTCCGACTGGTTTCGCCTAACTAACTTGTTAAGGAAATAGCTACCTTAAAGCTATGAAATTAGATCTCATTTTGTCTGAACAAAAAATGTTGGTGCACAGTCTTGTTAATAAGTACAAGCCCTTTGCCTTCTTCCGAATTTGGTCCACTTGTTCTTAAGCAAAGACAACGGTTGCTGTAAAATTCTATAGATATAAAAGTAGACTTTTCTCTTTTCTTTTTTACCCTACCTTACCAGAGGGATAATGTGGTCAATCGAGAAGAGAAAGAAAGACATGCATTGATATAATATGGCATGAGTTAGATTAGAAAGAGATATGAAAAATATCTTGATTCACTTGGCTAGTTGTAGTGATTTTGTCCCGATAGTGTCAAATTCCAATACATATATTGGACAGTTGACAACTAGTTATAGTGATGGTCCATACATTTTTGCGGTTTAGAATTGCCTCAAGGGACTACCAGCGCTCTATCTCTCTAGTTGTAATAGTTCCTTGCTACCCTAGTAACGGCAGCCACATTGAGCTCCTCAGCATGTAGGTTCTAATTTGTAAGTACTCATAAATTATGTCAATGAACAAATATGAGCCAGCTGAAATGCGTGAGCTGGGACATAGTGGTTGATCACCTGTCCTGTGGTGTCATCTCTACGTAATAAAACTCATTGACAAACTCTATTTGTATCTGAATTTGCTGAAACTGAATTTACTAAATAGTAAATATGTGTTTTGCCGTGTGGCAATAGAGATCACAAAAAGACACTAGAGTCTACAAGAATCTGTTATGGTCTAATTTATTAATGAACAATAACAGCTTATATACTAAATCATATCAATACATTTTGTGCTATTTATCTCACGTAAAACATCTAGATCACGAACTATAGTTATCCGTTTTACATCTATCGTATTCTATCGAGCTGCAACATGTGTCTTTTTAAGGTTCCGTACCCAAAAGGGTAAAATGGAACTCTATTACTAAGACTCCGCTGTCCTTCCGTCTGTCTGTCACCAGACTGTATTTTATGAACCGTGATAGCTAGAACGTTGAAATTTTCACAGATGACGTATTTCTGTTGCCGCTATACCAACAAATACTAAAAATAAAAATAAAAAACAATATGCAAGGGGGGCTCCCATACAACAAACCTGAATTTTATTGATAACGATGACTGGTAGATGCTTGAAATAATATAATAGTATACCTATTCACTTCAAAAATAAATAATTTAAAAAAATATATTTAACGTGGGTTTCCATACAAGAAACGTTATTTTTATGCTCTTTATTAATAACGGCAAGAAGATGCTTGATATATTCACAGAATATTCAGTTGTATATTCTTTTCAAAAATATGTAGTTAAATTAAATATAGGGGGGCTTCCACAAGGTACGGAACCCTTCGTGGGCGAGTCCGTCTTGTACTTGGCCGATTATTTATTTATTGTAAAATCGCTTATCATCGCTGATTTGTTACAGAGAACGACGACTTCGACCGCGAAATGATCCCCACTTACGAGGAAGTGGCGCGGCTATACCCGCGGCCCGGGCTCGTGCGGCCGCTGGTGCTGGTAGGCGCGCCCGGCGTCGGCCGCAACGAGCTGCGACGGCGCCTGGTCGCCACCGAGCCCGACAAGTTCCTCACTCCCGTGCCTTGTGAGTCTTGTTATAACTATTAGGAAAAGAGGCCTGGCTATACCTGCGTGAGTCATAAGATAAGATAACTTTATTGATGTTAATAGAACCTAATATTACAAAAAAAAAATTGCATAACATTGATTCATTAACATGCTCGTCCGGTCTAACATTTTTTCACATTTTTAATAATAATGACACTAGATACAGAAATGCAGTGTTATCTAAATTTTTTATCACAAAAATAATATTATATTCAATAATATTATCATATGGGGAAGTTGCGCGGCTATACCCGCGTGACTCGTGCTATCTTAATATAGAAGTGGCGCGTCTATACCTGCGTGACTCAAACATTTTTTTTATTTTTTTTTTAATTATATGCATATTCGTTACTACACATCATATTGAAAATTGTCATTTGGCCCGACAGTCACGTCGCGACCACAAAAACCAAGCGAGCAGAACGGAAAGGAATACACGTTCGTGTCTCGAGAGAAGATGGAGCAAGACATAGCGGACGGCAAGTTCATCGAGCATGGCGAATACAAGGGCAACCTGTATGGAACCTCCGCCGAAAGCGTCGAGTTTATCATCAATTCGGGTGAGATTATTTTTTTTCATACAAAAATAGTTTTTGTTTAAAAGTGAAAACATCTTTATCGGCGTTGTGCTCTTTTTGGGATGAGTAAAGAATGTTAAACGCGTGACATGTGATATGATCGAAAATTCGTAAGACGGAGGTAGAGTAGACCGTCGGCGCGGCGTAGGAGAGGAAGCAATATCCCCCTCTCTTTCTACTCTGCGCCGCTTGCGCGAGTGTGCGTGTGTGATATTTTATTTTACCACATAAATGATAGGGTTATGTCTTTTATTGCGGAGATCCTACGACTACGTTCCAGCTCCATTATCAGACCCTGAATACCATCTGGA
Source organism: Hypomecis atomaria (assembly GCA_964007245.1). Taxonomy (NCBI): domain Eukaryota; kingdom Metazoa; phylum Arthropoda; class Insecta; order Lepidoptera; family Geometridae; genus Hypomecis; species Hypomecis atomaria. Next base: position 18,765,006 of record OZ023280.1, read on the forward strand.
CACAAAATGCTTGTCAAGACAATCATACAAGCCTAAACTCGGTAGATTTGTATTTTTTACTGTGGAGTTTCTACGACCTTCTAATTCTAGGTGGGGGTGATGAGTCTTGCACTGACGTCCCGCTTGGGGTGTTTTTTTGCATTCCCCCCGAGAGTCAGCCTACTCAAACCATCAGATGTCAGATTCTTTATTAACCTTATAACAATGTTGCGTTATATTAGGGAAGTCAGGTACAGTTCATGTTGCTCAAAAAAGTAAATATAAAATTCCAGCTTAATAATCTAAATACAACAAACAAACAAACAAACAACAACACTTTATTAGACAACCACATTACATAAAAACAGATTATAAGGACAAATACATTAAACTCAAATAATAATTCAATCCATAATCAAACAATTCAGTAAAGTAAATAATTAAATAAAATAATGTCAAAATTAAAATTTATACAAACAGATATATGTCAAAATGAATAAATCAAATAGTCCATATGATAATAAACAAAAAATACTAAAATTGAAACGAAGATTCAGTCAGTCTCATTTTCATTATTAATAAAAATGTTTTAAGTTTTACGAGTGACGACTAACTTGTTCAACCTTGCGGTGTAAAATATATGGGCGACATGATATTACACGATGTTGAACAAAACGCGTAAGCGCCATGAAATTCCCCGCGCTTACGACCTTCTGGCCGCAAGTAAAGTCTCCCTCAATGTTACGTCAGAATCTGACGCGAGTTTAACATTTTTTACCCATTTCAAAAAGTGCACAACGCCGCTGAAGTTTTCACTTCAAAAATTGAATTATGCGCTCTGACCGAGACGATCAACGTCAAACTGTTCAGGTCGCGTGTGCGTGCTGAGCCCGCACTGGCAGGCGCTGAAGATGCTGCGCACGGCGCGCCTCCGCCCCTACATCGTGTTCGTGAAGCCTCCGCCGCTCGAGCGCCTCGCCCAGACCCGAGCCGCCGCCAACGCTCGCTCCACCTTCGACAAGGAATGTTCCAGAGCCTTCACGGTAATAACATTATGTATACTAAGCGCCACACAAATCGGCGGATGGGAAGTTATGCGTAGAACGCAGCGCAAAAGCCGAAATATAGGTATGCGCGGGAGCCAGAGAGACGAGAGGTCGGGCCAAACCCGCCCGCCAACCTCATGCCTCCCGCGCGCTCCCTACGCCCGTGCTTCACACTACGACACGCGGCGTCGGAATTGTGCACACATGCGCAATAATTAGCGAAACACGGCGAAGTGTCATCTGCGGCTAACTTCTCATCCGCCGATTTGTGTGGCGCTTAGTATAAGAAGAAGAAGAAGCGCTGAAGATGCTGCGCACTGTGCGCCTACTATGCTTGCGAGCTATATTTACCAATTTGTATTGTGCACATTAAATTAAATATTTAGAAAACCCCCAACGCAATAACATTCCTACCGCAGCTAACAAAAGAGCTGAAACCTTTGGGACGGCTGAACCGATTTTGATGAAACTCAAATATCTAAGTACAATCTGGACTAATAATTCACCTTTTAAACAAACAAAATCAAAATCTGTCCATCCGTTTAGAACCTACGATACCACATGCACCACATACACCACATACAGACATGTCAAAGTTGTAACACCCGGTCGTTTTTGCGTCGGGATTTAGAACATTTCAATAAAAAGGGTTATCTGCTTGCCCTGTATTAAAGCTGAATGGTTTTTAAATTTATATGTCTGTTTATTGGTCCATATTGATTGCTTTCATTCGTTACCAAATGTCCTTCGTATATTATTATTTGTTTTAACAGTTTAGCTATATCAGAGGCTTTCAGGCGGTTTTAAAACTGTGACACCAGGACTAGCAAAAGCACACCCTGCCTATACGAACTTACGTACTTTTATTGTATTTTAATATAATCGAGTAATTCTTCTATATTTTAGTAATAGTGTACAAAATGTAATTTTGAGAAAACTCAAATTTCGTTTCTATTTTTACTCATATGTATTTGTACTAGTCGCTTTAGTGTCCCTCAAATAGCGTTAAAATCTCCTAAACCCTCACTTTACAGGAAGAAGAGTTCCACGACATCATCCGATCGTCGAACCGCATCAACTTCCTCTACGGTTACATGTTTGACGAAGAAATAGTGAACGAAGATCTCGCCAGCGCCCTCTCGCAGCTGCTGAAAGCCGCTTGGAGGGTCCAATCCGAACCGCTGTGGGTGCCCGCCTCGTGGGTGCAGTAAGGAACTAAACCGCTAATTGGTCGCTTTTTACTCCCTTTCGGTTGCTAACTGTCAAATAAATGTCATTCTTACTTTAAAGACTTGTGACGATAAAACATTTCGTATTAAGGGGAGAGACGTGGATGTACTCGTACGACCGACACTTATTTGATAACCAGATGATTTTTTTTAATTCAAATATTTTTTATTTACCAACTCTCCTATTATAGCTGGCCTATCGAAGTGTGCTCAAAATTATATTAAATTCTATTATTTTTAATTCAGTCTTCATAACCGATATTTTTTTAATCGAATTGATAGATTTTAAAATAGAGAATATGCCCGGGTAGGTTTGGCCTACTTACGTTTGTTCATGCTACCTGTCATGAACAAGAACAACTATGTCAACGACAATAATTATTAAAGATTAATGAATCACAAAATTTATCTTAGTGGCTTGCCTGTAAAGAACCGCTCATGAAATATTGTTAATTTTATAAAAAAAGCTATGAACACTTTTCGATAGGCAAGCTATGATAGGTGTAAATAAATGATTATTGATAAAAAACATGGCAAACATCTCAAATGGCTATCACATCGGTGAAGGTCGATTTTCACCGATTCTTACACCATATAAGATTCAACTGGAATTTAGAGTGATCGGTTTGAGGATACGTGATAGGGATAGATAATTCGCTAGAGTATAAGTGCGAGTGAACCGCGTAACCAGTGTTGTCACTTGTCTTTAAAATAAAGTTTTGAGATTAATCAGTCCTCGTTGAAATGCATACATAAGTTTAAGAATAGAAAATGTTCGTTTCTAATTTAACAGCTCTGAAAGTATCGCCATTATTGTCTTGGATAGTGAAATTAAATAGAAAATGTTAGTTCCGTCTAAAGTTATTTAGTGAATGTTAGAGTCACGGCGTTACTCAAGTTCAAAGTTAAACCAAATACCTTTCATGTGGTAGATTCAGTTTGACAGTCTGATTTTTTGTTTTAAATTGAAACTTTAACCATAGTAAATACCTCCCGGAATATGTTATAGAGTTTGCTATTTGTTTATTTATAAAAAAATAATTGAAAATAAAACAAATTGTTTATTTATAAACAAATTGAGGTATAAATATCGGAAAATAGATTTTTTTCAACGGTTTTATAACTTGTCTCAAAGAAGTGTTACCGAAAAAAATATGACCGCATTATGATTTTGTCGAATTAGTATTTACAATCGATGAGAGAGAAATTGCACGAAGAATTCTAAATAAATGTGTGTAATCTTTAGTTTAGGAAAGACGCAGTGCGTAATTTTCACAAAATTTTGAACTGTTAGACCTTTTTTACGAGGGGGAAATCTTCGTAAGATACCCAACTGCTTCGGGGTACAGAAGGGTTATGTTGGATTGCACCTACTAAACCCCCCTCGGTGGCCAGCCTTTGTGCTGTCTTGGAAGCTCCGGGATCTCCAGGGGAACGCATTGGAGCTCCCAGCACTTTTGCATTAACACCCTGCAATCATTCATTGACGACTACAGTCATATACGACAACGTGGCCACTCACCATTGTCGTCCTCCCCGGGCCCGTTTGAGTGGATGGCTAGAGCCCCTTGGCCAACCACCCGCTAGTCCAGAGGCTCCTTTTAGTAGGCTCTTACTACAGGCAGGGGATACCGATGCCGTATTCTAGTGCCCCGGCATCAGGGCCAGACCTTTCAGACCTAAATGGTTTGGCGATTACGTAACTTACTGTATGTTACTTTGCATTGCTTTTGAATAGCAAAATGTTTAGTATAATTACATTGCAATGATACGTCTGTCTATAATAGTGTTTATTGTATATATACAGTGTAGACTACACGACAGCAAATACAAACATTTTATGCTGAATCAAAGTATCCTGTTCAACATTTTGTGAATATTGTGTGCTGGGTCTGGCTCTTAATTTAATGTCGTTTGCGCATCTTGAGCTAGTCAATATTTGTCCCGCCATTTAGAGACGTAAGCTATTAGTAATTTTTGTGAAATCTTAAGAAGATTTAATAATTTTTACGTAATGATCTCATGTAAAGAATTAGTTTTTATTGAAATTAATACCTTGGGAGCATCTGAGGTATGAAAACGAACCTTAAATTGTGGGCGAAAATGTAACGGACCAAGGGTACATTCATTTATGGGTTCAATTAAGTCCTGTTCGTTTTCGAAAAATTAATCGAGCTTACAAGTAATGGACTAGCCTGAAGGTATTATTGGTCGAATCACACTACTTGGCGGCTGTGATGTTAGCTACAAGCTGCTGATAACCCAATCCTCGCACAGCTGTTATGTGAGCTGTCAGGATTGGGTCATCCGTATCTTGTAGCTACAATCACAGCCGTCAAACTGTGTGATTCGACCTTTACGTCCTAAATGAGTGTCAGTCAACTTGTTGCCCTTCTTTAAAACCGCGCTAACGTATCCGTTTTAGCAAACGTGGTTTTAAAAAGCATATAGTAAATGCACCGGTTGTGGCCATCTTGGTGTAATTTATGGTCCCTTTTAATTTCAATGATTGTGTAGACAATTTTAATGTTGAAATTCAAAACTTTGTAAAAAATCTTTATTAATTTATTGACAGTAATAAAATATATCGTAGCATACAGAGTCTTAGAAAAATAAAATGTAATGAGATAATATCATCATCATTATCAACCGTAGACGTCCACTGCTGGACAGCCCGGTTGGAAGCGGCCTGCATCCAGCGCGTTCCTGCGGTCTTAATTATATCGTCGGTCCACTGACTAGGTGGAGATTAAGAGATAATAATAATATATATTTATGAGATAATATAACATGGATTAATTTAGAAAAAATAAAATTACAAGGGTTTGACGTCATGTTGAAAAAGAAACTTAATTTCATTTACAATTTGAATAATAGTCTAAAATTTATTAACATTTTTAAAGAATTTTCAAACTTTGACATGCACACAAGCCATATTTATATATGTGGTTTAGTATTGTTCATAATCTATTTATGTTGACATCAATGGCCAAAAAAAGGACAGTGTCCACAACCGGTGTATTTACCTTACATGAGGTTTGCATTCTACCGTATCCTGTCCGATGTTAACCAGTGTTTGTGGTCAGAGTAAAGCACAAACTTGTAATAAAGGTATAGTATAAAGTGTGGCTGCAAAAAAATTGATATTTTATTATTAGGAAATTGTACAAAGAAATGACACCAATTTCAATGTTATTATGTACAAACATATTATGTACAGAGTTTACTAACTAGCTCATCGAAAACAAACGGTGGATAGTAAACGAATACTACTCGATCAACATCGAGAGGCTGAATCATACAAGTCTGCGGATGTGAAGTTAGCTATAGGCTGAATCATACAAGTCGACGGATGTGAAGTTAGCTACAAGCTGCGCAAAATCCAATCCTAAGTAAAGCTCACATAAACTGCGTGTTCATTGGGTTTTCCCGCAGTTTGTACAGTACCTGCCACCAAAGATGAGACTTGAGAAAACACTTTGGTATGTAATATACAAATACTGGACAATAGATATACAAACGTTTAAAAAACTTTTAATAGAAATACAAATTCTGGATAGTTAGTTTATACACGACTGTACCTGCGCAAGATCCCCCACCACTGACGCACGTCAAGTCTCATCTTTGGTGGCACGCACTATAGCTAACTTCAAAACCGCCGACTTGTATGATTCGGCCCATACTAACTGAAATACCGCGTTCTGTGCCTAGTAACATTTTTTTTAAATGTAGATTTTTTCTATGATTTGAGATGTATAGATGAGCTGTACGAGGATGTAGTGCAATAGGTTCCTATTCCTTTGAGCGAAGCTGTGAGACGTCTTATTACCGACTTCCAAAATGGAAGAGCTACTAAGCTTCTTTATCGGCTTTGTAACTTTTTGGGATGGGTAAAAAATGTTAAACTCATATCAGGACACGTGCCCTGAACGGAAATTCGTAAGACGGAGGGAGCAAGTTTTCACGAAGTCATCTGAACCGCTTTTGTAAAATGAACAATAATGTAAAAATAACTACATGGATGACACATCGATTCGTGCGAATTATTCGAATTCTGTACACGGTGGAAGTCGGTTATGCCATTTTTGGCGAAATATTATATGGGTGATTTGGTTTTTCTCGCACAGGCTCATCTACTCATACCATGTCCGAAGAAAACAGGCTTACATGCATGCCCATGTTTGTACTAGCTGCGCCTCGCTGGTTCGCTCGCGACTTTTAGCAACCCCGAGCTTAATATTGTTATAGCCAACCAAAGTTGTCCTGTGCTAGCTTTCGTTTATTTTAATTAATAGTTAATAGAATAGGTTGATAATTGAATCTCAATGTGTTCTACAGTGTGTAGTTACCGAATAAGATAAAAGGCACATTTGACTGAGACAGTCGTAGACTCGACGTGATTTCGTTTGTGTTGAAGTCGGTTAAACTCGGCCACGATTGTGTAGGGCCGAGAGCCTGACAATATATCGGCTGTGACGAACGCCGAAACCCGGATACTTCCGTTCGTGCATTTAGAATAATATAATTACGTGCTGTTATGCTGTATCATACATTACAACCCGGTCACAATATCTGTGCACCTGACTTCGTGACGTCATATCGAATTATCGGGACGTATATAATATACATTACCGGACGTCTAGTATACCGTCCGGACGTAAATTATTATCGGGACGTGTATCGGCAACGAAGATGCTAACCGTACTGTCGCACCGGGGAGTGCGCGGAGAGGTGACAGGGGAAGCGGGAGAGGCGCCGCATTCCAGCGAGGTGCACAGATATTCTGACCGGGTTGTACGTTATATAAGGAATCCGGTGGCTTAGCAATATTTAATATATTTGTGAGTTGTTGTATTTTAACGTATAATTAAGTCAGAGAGTACCAAGCAGGGATATCTGTAACTGAGTTTGTGGCCAATTGAATGACCGCTGACTTTAAGTCTTACTAACGCTACTAAAGTCATATGTTTCTCCCGGAAGACATTTTTGTCCGTAAATTAATAAAAGTGACTGCTGCGGCGTTGCTTGAAATAAAACTCAAATTTGAGAATAGTTACGCCTGTAAATACACTTATGTGTTGTTGCATAGCACGAACAACTTGCCCTTAAATATTGCTAGTTCTAAAACAGATCTGGCGTACTTGTATGAAATTAATTGTGTTATTTGAATTTGTCCCATTTAGTTATACCTATAGTTTTTTCGCTATCAAATAATGTCTTAGTAACATTATCATCGTTCTTTATTTAAATATAGTCCAATCTGAAGACATTGTGTGTGTAATTACGTTTGTATAAATCACTGAGCTCCACTGGAGTCTTCTTTTTGTGTAATATTTATATAACCATCAACAGAAAATGCTGGATCGGGAATGGTAATTGATAAAAAGTAAGTTCGTATAGGCCGGGTGGCTAGCTAGTGTCGGAGTTTATAGGCCGCCTGAAAGTCTCTGACTTGGTTAAACGGTTAAAACAACCGTTAATTGTTAAACATTATTTATTATAACATTTTCACGGTAGTTGTCCCGTGTTACTATTCTTCAAAAAATGATTTTATTTCAAAACCAATACGTATTAATTGTTTCTCAATGTCGTCTCTGAAGTTACCTTTAGCTACAAAATGCTTCAATCTAACCACTTTAGTAAATAGCCGCTTTTATATAGTTAAATTATTAACTGTTGTCAAAGATATATTAAATTGTATTTTACATTTGTTTAGTAAGTATGTATAATAAGCGTGTACAAATGTAAAATGTTAGTGTAAAGTAGCTTGCGCGTGTACAGTAAAATATATATTTTAAGTCTTGCAATTCACGAAAATAGGTTATTTTAAATCAGTAATTGTTGTTACCTATAGAATCTTATATTGTGTAGAATTTATCCCATCAAAAACATAAATGTGAAATAAGAGGCAAATTCCAATACTTAGATATTTAAAATACCGACTTCGACTTCGCCGACAAAACAATTGAGATCTATCTACGAGTATATGGGTGCCAAGTTCTATGTAGAAAATCCTAAAATTTTAGTTACAAGAACATACAACGTTCTAAAATAAATGTAAACATTTTTTTATTGGTGCTACAATTGGTGATGGTGGTGGTAAAAACTAGCCAAGTCAAATCTTGAACTTGAATTACATCCCAAGTAAAATAATTGCATAATATATTGTAAATACTTTTGAAATTGTCTGTTAAAATTTAAGAATTTATAATACCTAAGTAAAAGATTTTGTAGTAGCACCAATAAACTAGAAATCGTTCGATAAATTTATTTTAGGTTCACATAAATTCACTTAACAAGTGAATAGTAATATAGCTTAAAAAACCCGACTGCAAAATATCAACAGATAGGCAACGCACTAAAAATAATTAAAACGGTTATTACTTATTATCATTTCTGATTAAATTTGAATCCATAACTTAAGTACCTACGTATAATTTTGTTAATTCCTTTTAATTTTCTTTATTTTGATAGCCTAGGTTTGTTTAACGAAAAAATTTAAACTACTTACAATTTGGCGCCAAAAATTCGCCATTTTATTTATTGTTTATAAAAACCTATCTAAGGACTCTTGGGTTTGGCGAAATAATTTAGAAAGAATAAAGAAATTTACAAATATACAAGATACGCGCGAAAAACAAGGGTATTGTTTTCCTTGGCAGTCTATTTTATTTTACAATAAAAACGACTCAAAAATATTACCTATATACGGACTAGCCGAAAATTTTGGTGCTCACTGCGCTCGAGCAGTAAGATAATCTGCTTTCTGTTTCGAAATCACAAAATAAAACCAAAATAAGCGCATATTTTTTACCTTACCGGTTTCCTTGCGCAGCGCGGTAATGCGGGCTACCTGTTATAATATCAAGTTCATCAGTGTGCGGCCTGCTGTGATACTTCACATTGTCGAATGTGGCCCTTGACCAAAAAACGTGTGACGACCACTGATCTAGACAGATACAGAAACAATCAACGGTTCGTTGTAAGTTCAAAAGAAACTCATTTAACGGCCCTGAAGATAGTGTTAACAAGGTACATACACCTAGAAACTAAAATAGTAGCCAGTTTATACACAAGAGTCCACTAACTAAAAACTAAGGTGAAAATCAGTTGATGCACTTTCGTGCATAAACTGACCACTAATTTGGTTTTTAGGTGTATGTTACTATTTTGACTCGTAAACGCTATCTATTCATGTCCGCTAAATGGGGTTTCGTAAACTTAAAATGATTAGTTTATCTGTAAAAGGCGAAAAACCCAAACGCGACGGAGAAACCCAAACGTGACGCGACGGAGACAATCAGCCTCAAAATGTTTTTATTTTTTACTATAGGTGAAGCTATATTTTGAAAATTCTAATATTTTAAATAAAAGTAATATTTTTTTACATTTGCGAAAATTTTCGATTGGTTAATTTAGTTAATTGTTAATGGTTAATTGGTTATAAGGTTATTAGTAAGATCTAAAAGGTAACCCTCTCGTGAATTGCAAGAACAAACAACGTCATCGACTGAAACTGCTTTCAATACATTGTCGCGAGCTGCACTATACTGAATTATCGCTAACGGATAATTGTATTATAATTAGGGTTCAAATTCTATGTTTATCATAATATTAATAGAATTGTAGTAGTCTTAAAATAGATGTAGTACATATTCGGTGTTGCCTGTACTTGGGACTCGGTAACCGCAACTATCTGGAATGTTCGTTAAAATAGTTCGAAAGCATACATGTTAACTAAGTAATTAAATGAACTAGTAATTATGGGAAGCCCCAGTTTCGTCACGGAACCGTGTGAAAAATAACACGCCGCAGTAGACGGGTAATTTCTTTGAAAAGTGTCTTAAGCTTTTCAGCGCACAAAATTTAAATTTTGTTCGGGTTTTTTGCTAATAATTATGTACTATGCACTTACTCGTAAATACAGCATACAAAAATCCAAAAAAAAAACAACGTCGATATTTCGGCTAGAGTTATTTACTTGTTTCTACCATTGTACTGAATGATGTATCGAAAATACATTTTTGTACTTCATTGTTAGTTTACACCATCCAATGATTACCACGTCTAAATAAATGCATAGTGTTTTTTAAACTCTTATTTTATTTATTAAACGTGATGAAACTGAGGCTTAAAGTTTCTAAAGTTATCCCCTTTGTGCCTCGATAATAAAATCCCAATATATTGTAAAATTCATTGTTGACACGTCATTTTATGATAGGAATATAAATTCATACATACTTAAATATTTTCCAATTAATCTTTAAATATTAAATAAAAAGGCCGGCTTGTTTACTATGTAATAATGATCGGTGTGCTTGTCACGGATCGACTGATACTGCATAACATTATTAAAATTGATCGATATTATACTAACGTCGACTTGCAGTTATTTGAAGTCGACAAAAGATTGGCAATAAATTGTCATATCAAATTATTTCTATTTAGATGTTATTCAATTTATAACTTTCCTGAAACAATAAAAGGTGAAATGTATCATTGTCGCATAAACAGGTTCACTGCCAAAGGTCCAAGTTATAAGTAATTTTATTAGTAAATACTTGTTTCAACAGTATAGAAATGTAAAAAAATAAACCTAGTAGGTTTTATTGTTCATGATTAACGAGACGTGTAAACAAATTAGCTTTGTGTTTTCCAACGTCGTAGCCTAAGGCAATAGCAGCCTCAGTTTGGGCTTCAGCCGCTAGTTCGTCAACATGATAATAAGCCCGATTACAGAGGCGCCATCGTAATTATATTAGCTAAATAGCATAGTTTTGTTTCTTTTTCACTTTAGGCATTCGATAGAGAGAACGCTTTTTACGTTGCTATTAAATTTACGCTGGCGCCTCTGTAATCGGGCTTATTATTACATTAAAGCCAAAAAGTTACCCATAAATTGGTACTTTCTGTTCCACCTAAAAATGTTTTATACAAACGTTTGAAATCTTATCTTAGTCGGTTAAAACGTTTGCTATTGTTGTGGCCTTGCACAAGCATTGTCACGTGCTACAGTTTTGCATTATTCGAATCCAGTCCTGGGCGTCCTGCCGGCTGCAAGCAATCCGTAGAAAGCCTTAGGAGACTTCCTTTCTCTTATTTGGTTTCCGTAACTTGGAGCAAAGTGTCCGGCCACCTTCCATATTCCAGCCTTTATAGCATATAATATGTCTTCCGCCTTATTATCCTAATTTCCTATTGAATTGCGACAGTGTCTAGTACTTTGCAGCTCCCTTAATCCCTAAAGCATCCTAAAACTATATGTTGCGTATGTTGTACGTTCCCATAAAAAAAATTAATATTCTTGTCATTCTTGTCATTTGTTTATAATCTGAACTAATGTTAAGTAAGTTCGTATAGGCCGCCGCTTTAGGCTCCGAAACCGGTAGACAAACACATTGTATATTTATACGACTCGTCGTAAAATAGCATTTCCATGCTTTTCTTCTTACTTCTTGATATAGGTATTAAACTTGACTTTATCCAATTCAAATTAATTGGTTAAGAGTATAGTTTACTCTGTTATCTTTTATTCTAGTCATTAATTTAGCTAATATTTTGTAATCTGTAAGTATAGTTTCAGTGTCCATGTAAATGTATTGTTTGTACAAGATTCTTTGTAGAACGTCATTATAGGTCCCACTATTTGTGTTTAGTGATGTCGATTTTGATAGTTGAACTAAACTGTTGTATTGCTGTCAGTACAAAGACCGTGAAACGATGTTAGTTTTGTCATCGAAAACATAAGAAATGGATTTTGACGCCGAGGTTAGAAACAATGCAATGGCAAAAGTATTTAAGGAGAATTTTATTTAATATTTTTCCTGTAAAATCGACATCTAAGTATTTCGAATTAGCTTAGCATAGAATTGCATTCTTAGATAAAATTTCTCTATGAAAGGCATTTAACCCAAAAGTCTGATTTATACACAATGGGGCGCGTCGTAGTTAATGTTGAATAGTAGACACCCGGGTGTAGGTAGGACTGCTTGGTTCAGTCGACGTCAGCTGGCTTGTAAAGCATCCGCGAAACTATCAATTGTAATTGTCAATATTACTTCACACTCATATCCCTCCCCACTAGGATTCCCTTTGTCGGGGGTGCTATAAAACACACTCACGACAACTATCACCCAGACCCAGAACTGATCATCCAAATACCTTCCCGGCCAGGAATGGAACCTTGAACTACCTGCATCGAAGGCAAAGATACTCCCAACTAAACTAGAACGGTTGTCAAGATGAACCGAATTGACACTTGCACCACACTTTGCCACACGTCGCACTTCGGTCGATTTTATTCTACGTGTCAGAATATTGAAACAAAGATTAACATATTTTGCAGTTCATTGAGCAATTTGTGGCATCAGACTAAGCACCCTTTCCCGTCAGATGTAGTTCATTCCGTGTGAAGAGGTTTTCTAAACTTTCCGTTTTATGTGAGTTATTAAGAAAGTGATTTTTGTTTTAGTTGTCTCGTTTATTAAAACAGCATTTATGTTTCGGACCCGTAACCCTCTTCCTGTAATCAAGGGCCCGATTTAATTAAGGGCCAACGCTAGAGCAGCGCGCGAATTTCATTTTTTGGGCTACTTGCGTTAGTTGCAGAACTATTCACGATGGATTTGTAAAAACTGATTTTGTTGTAATGAATAAGTCGTGTTAACGTGTTATGTACACCATAAAATCAGTAAGTATACGAGTCTACGTAAAAAGGTTGATTTCACCAAAATTATGATGAAAATCACTCAATAAACGAGTTTAGTTATAATAAACTAATTTAAGTAATTATGGCCGTAATCATTTGAAAAAAGGTTTTCAGTGTCGTAAATTCAGTTTTCGTAATTCCAAGGTGAGTAGCTCAGCAATCAATTGTGAAAAACCCAAAAAAATATTGAATTTCGCGCACTAACTCTAGCGTTTAACCTGAGATGATTCCCATGCAAACCTGTCTCGTTTCTTCGCCGCTCGAAAGTTGTCACAAAACGTCCACGGCACGATTACCAGCCAGTTTCAGGTTTATTCATTTGACAAATGAGTATGAGGGACACAGTTTTAAATATTGTTATACTATAGAGGGAATTTAATACCTAGTCGTTACAACTATTGAATTGACGCAACTGTAAGTCATTTCCCGTTTTATAAAGTATAAAAATGTGCGCAAGCCACGTTAGTTTCCATCCATAGTATAACAGTGTAGAATGGTCGAAAAAACGATGAAAGAAGACATTGGTAACATATGATACGATGATACCATAGAACAATTAAATGTGATGTTATTGACACTTGCCATTGGTTGTTTCGCCTAGCGAGAACTCTAACTTACGGACAGACACAGACGGCCATGAGAACAACGTGAACATGTATTGTGAACTCCATGTTGTTTTAAGTAGATACAGCCAGATTTGAGAAACTGTAATAACAGCTGAATCTTTGCTATTTGAAACTCTACTTTATCATATCACAATATAAGGTTCTCATTTCAATTACTCATCACCGTCACGGCAACTACCTCTAGTCGATTTTGTGATCTTACTCCTATAAATCAAAATTCTCGCGTGACAATGTTTAGGTATTTAGCTATTCTGCGTGCTTCTAAAGCATAGAGACAGAGTGTAGGTTAAGTATATCTAGCCGAATTCTGTACATTAAGAAAATTATACACATAATTATGTTTTATTAGTTCCTTTAGCCATTTCCATTTATTTAAACAAAATCGGGCCTAATGACGTACCTGAACAGTTCTCTGAAAATACACGATGGTCAAAATTAAATGCGAATATCATTCAGAACTGCTTATAATAGATAATAAGTACAATTAATATTGAACTCTCGTGGCTGATTCAGCCTTCCGGTCAAAACTTTTGGCACTACATTAAAATTACAGTGCAAACTCTTGGTGACGAAGTTCTCAAGACACTGAGCATTTCTGGTCGTATTAGTTTAAGTTATAAAGAGTACCTATGTACATGACTATATGTATGACAATTATTTCACAATTCCTGTATAATACATACAGCGCATTACTCTAAAAGCAATAATACATATTTTATTAAATAAGTACCTGCGTGAGTGGTCTGATCCATAGGTAATAAAATTACGAGTAATAATGTGTCAATGTTCATTGCAATTTTACATTGAAATAAATTGTTTAACTAAGTATTTTATAATTTAGACATGACAGATAATAATTATATTGAAAAGTAAGTTTAGTGTCCGTTGTAGAAAACACCCCTAGCATGGCAAAGCGACAAATTGTCTTTCCACCAACTTATCCCCTCAGAGTGGAAACAAAGTATGAATTGACATTGACAACTGACATTAAAAGTGGATAAAATGGTTTTATCCCTTTGTCATGCTAGGGGTGCTGGGGTGGGATTGCTATTTTGCGTGAAATCGATAAATTGCCCAAAAAGCCACGAGATGACTCCTCTAAACCATAAAATCATAGTTTGTCAGTATGCACTACGAGTAAATCTACATATAATCTTTTTGTAATTTAAAACTATGAAGCATAGATAATTACAAACAGATACATTAAACAGTTATTTTTTTGTTATTTCACAAAAATTCTAAACGAATTATTGTAAAATAAACAATTATAATATTTGCTTTAGATAACACTAATAATTATGGGGTGTATCATCGTGTAACAGTGTATGTCTAAATGCGTCACGCGTTTCTTCTCAAGGCCCAGCTTAGATTGTTTTGTAATCATTTAAGTTTGCAGTAAATGCAGACAAACAACCTTCAAACTCAACTTGGGAGGGGCAGGGTGGTCAGTGCCCATCCTAGAAACATCTTTGCCCACCTCAGAAAACTAAGGTGGCATACATTCGCTTTTTCTAGGGTGGGTAAGAGTAGACAGCTGCCCTTAGAAGAAATCTTTAGCTACGTCAAAAATGTGAACGCCCACTTTCTTACATGAAATGTGTTATTTTTGTAAAATAGTATATTATGGTATCTGGTTTGCCTTACAGAATACTCAATAAGATCAAAAACTTTCGAAATACAAATAATCTTGAATCGTTTGGGAAAAAAACCTGATTTGTTCAGAAAAAATATCTGAACAGCACATTTTAATGAAATGGTTCCGTTTAAAAATTCTTCTAAAATAATTAAAAAGTTATTCAAAATAGTAATAGCACGATGATTGTAAGACACCAGAGGGATATTCAAAATAGTAATAGCACGATGATTGTAAGACTCCAGAGGGATATTCAAAATAGTAATAGCACGATCATTGTATGACTCCAGAGGGATATTCAAAACAGTAATAGCACGATGATTGTAAGACTCCAGAGGGATATTCAAAATAGTAATAGCACCATGATTGTAAGACTCCAGAGGGATATTCAAAATAGTAATAGCACCATGATTGTAAGACTCCAGAGGGATATTCAAAATAGTAATAGCACCATGATTGTAAGACTCCAGAGGGATATTCAAAATAGTAATAGCACGATGATTGTATGACTCCATAGGGATATTCAAAATAGTAATAGCACGATGATTGTAAGACTCCAGAGGGATATTCAAAATAGTAATAGCACCATGATTGTAAGACTCCAGAGGGATATTTAAAATAGTAATAGCACGATGATTGTATGACTCCAGAGGATATTCAAAATAGTAATAGCACGATGATTGTAAGACTCCAGAGGGATATTCAAAATAGTAATAGCACGATGATTGTAAGACTCCAGAGGGATATTCAAAATAGTAATAGCACGATGATTGTAAGACTCCAGAGGGATATTCAAAATAGTAATAGCACGATGATTGTAAGACTCCAGAGGGATATTCAAAATAGTAATAGCACGATGATTGTAAGACCCTAGAAGTATCGGGACACCATATCGCAAGATAAAGACAAAAAGTAAGAACCAATGAGGCCTTTTCCCACCTTTTAGATGGGCTTTACATAATTATAAATCATCAAAATTTATTGTTACTGTTTTTTTTAAATAATAAATTAAGATAATATCAACAAAAACTCCAAGGAACTTTTTCGACAATAAGGAGCCATACTGAATTGCGAAGAGCTTTTTTTATCATAAAGTTAAAAAAAAAAAAATTATCGCGATTTTTTGTCGAACAGTTCAAGATTATTCGCATTTCAACATCTAAACTGAGTATACTAATGGGCATAGAGGAATTAATTACTACGTTAGACTATTGGGCCGCGCGAAATGACAACGTAGATAGGTTGTTCACGCACCTTACTTTTAATAGTTTCGAACTCTAGTATGTTTAACTAAATATAAATCGCAGGCCTTCCCACAAGAGTTTGTGTACCTACTTATATTATTTTATAGAATATAGAAGACGTATCAAGTGCATGGGCCTCCGGATTCTTGTTTTTTTTGCCGTGGCATAATTAACTTATTTGTTTTCGACAATATCCAAAACGCTCTTCTTACATTATTGTTTCTAAATGTACCTAACATAAATTCCAAATACCCCGCACTTGATACATTTTCCGACTGTGTTTTAGCAAAATTGTTTTATATATATTATATTAATGTACTTAATCAATTTTTATAAGGTTATTATTGCATATTATGTACTCGTTACCTACCGCTACCTGTATGTATGAAATTATTATTATAAATAAAAAGAACGTCATCAAATAGTTGTTTAATTTTTATGATTTTCTCTTCCATCCTTAGCATATCAAAGGGATTGTAGGCCGAATCAAAGTTCTTGGCGGCTGCCGGCTGTAATGCGATATAAGGCCCAATTCCAAAGTCACCACGTTAAAATTCTCTAAAGTTAGTGACTGCTTAAATTAAAGTTAATTAGTCAGAAACTGCTATTATAAAGGCACCACTTAGTTAAAAATTGAACGATGGCTAACTCTGTTTAGGTCCATCTAAAGGAAGTTCACAGATAAAAAAATGTACTTAAAAATATAATGTAATGCCGTCTACACACCATCAAGTGACCGGCTTGACAGCGATTTAGTTCAATTTTTTAATATTATCTGTGGCTTCGTCGATTTAAAAATTAAGAAAGAGGTAGTCAGTGTTACAAGTTAATTACCACTTCCACATATTATTGCTTAAACAATTTTTATAATAGTATTTCGGGCTTCATAAATAAAAACATTTAAGCAAGTGACCTGGGGCTCTATTTTGAACTTCGAACGACTTCAACGTATACGGAACTTTCATAGATTTTATGAAGAATCCGTAGTAAAGTTCATTCTCCCTCCATACAAGCTCCCTACACGTCTGAACCGTACGAAAGTCAAAAGGGATGCCCCAGGGGCATGATTTTTAAGTTTCGTACAGGACCGTATATGGAACTTGTATGAAAATGGCTAGGACGAATACGCAACTTTACGGATTCTCCATACAATCTGTCAAAGTTCTGATGCGTTCGAAATTCAAAAATCGTGCCCCCGGGGCATTGTTTTTGACTTTCGTATTGGCTCGGCCGTATACGGAATTTGTATGAAGACAGCAAGGACGTAAACGTAACTTTACGGATTCTTTACACAATCTGTCGAAGTGCCGTAAGCGTACAAACCGTTCAAAGTTCAGAAATAGAGTCCCAGAAACATTATTTTTGACGTAGGTAAGTATTAAACTTGTATGAAGACGGCTAGGTCATATACGCAACTTTGCGGATCTTTCGTACTATCTATCAAAGTTAATACGTATACGTTTGAAAATCAGAAAAAGAGCCACAGACCACAGAACGCATTCAGTGCAAGTGCACATATGCAGCGCAAATGGTTCTTTTAGTAGAACAACTATCCGTCAATAGGATTTTAGTTTTGAGTAAAGTTTAGAGTTAATGTTGTTGTTAATCATAAGCGTATAAAATGCATACATTAATTTAAAAAAAGTATTCATTTCCGCAATATAAAACTTTACCAAGATCGTTTGTATAACGTATTTCATCACATTAAAAACTAAACAACAACGTAAGACACCGGGACGAAAGTAAAGCCGGGTGTTTTTTAATTCATATTGTGGCAACACTCCCACCATTATTATATTTTACAAAACAAAATTGTTTGGTTTTTATTTCGTTTTGCTTTGCTACTTAGGGTAAATAATAGTCCCAGCCAGCGTAAAACATAAATATAAAGGATCCAAAGGCGTTATCACACACAATAGGTATTGCTGCGGCGGACAAGAAATATGCTTAAACGAATTGATCGTAATAAGATAACAAGGCTTTTTGAGCAGTTAATAAGCTAAACAGGCTGTAAATAGGTAGGTATTCGCTAATTACAGGAAAATACAGACTTCTATTGTCATCTTGTTTCCAGGAAAATAAACTTTTCTTAAAACTAAAAAAGTTGTAAGTATATAAATGTTGTTTTTATTTTCAGATCAGCAGCGGCTAAAATTTCGTCTGCAGGTGGTCTACAGCACTTTCCAAGCTTACTACTAAAGATTACTACATTGAAAACACCAATGACGGTACTAAGACAAACCATGAGAAGGCAAACTCCCTAAAACTGTGAAATTGTGTAAAATATCAGTGTTTGTTAGCTACAAGCTGCGGACAACCCAACCCTAGCGCAGATGTGAAGTGAGCTTCAGTCAGGATCGGGCTATCTGCAGTTTGTAGCTAACATCACAGCTGACAAGATGTATGATTCGGTCTGTAAAATATTTATGTTCTAAATTAGCTACAAGCTGCACAAAACTCAAACCTTACGCAGCTGTTATGTGAGATTGTCAGGATTGGGTTTTGCACAGCTCGTAGCTAACTTCAAAGCAGCCAAAAAGTTAGATATAGCCTATAAAAGTCCTTAAACATTGTATTAATAGACCGAGACATACAACTAGGTAGCTATTATGTTCGGCTGGTATACTTATCCTAACCTAACCTAACCCAACCCTAAGCGCAGATGTGAAGTGAGCTTCAGTCAGGATCGGGCTATCCGCAGTTTGTAGCTAACATCACAGCCGACAAGTTGTATGATTCGGTCTGTAAATTGATTCGGTCTGTAAGTTGATTTAGCCTATAAAAGTCCTTAAATATTGTATAAATAGACCGAGACATACCACTAGGTAGCTGTTATGTTCGGCTGGTACACTTATCCCTACCAAGCTATGTTAGATAAGAGTTGTGGATAACCAAAATCCTCACACAGATGCTATGTGAGCTTCAGTAAGGATTGGGAGCCTGTAGCTAACATCACTGCCGCCAAGTTGTATGATTCTACTTAAGTGATGCTATAGTTTACATTTTAAGTTTTCTTACATAAATATATTATCCATGATTAGTCATTACTACTATTTTTAACACAAGTTCTAAATTATTAATTGTAAATAAGTGGTTGTTTTGTTACATTCTACTTATTGATATAAATATTGTAACCTGACTTGTACATAAATAAGACACAAAATAAATGAATTTGAATACCTATTATAGAAGAAAGCATTTCATATTATAATTGATGTGGTGTTCTTGTGATCTTTTACTGGACTGTTATTTGTTAAGCTGAAGCTTACCTACTGAATACTAATATATTTTTAGTAATTAACTACCTTTACCAAGTGATAGGTAAAATAAAGCTGATGGGTAATAAAAAGTGATTAATATTAAAAACTGCCCGGTAATTGAATGACTGTATCGAATAATTATTTTTGTATTGAATTAAATCTTTTCTTATTTCTTTCTGTAGTTTTGCTTTGCCCTGCCAAGGAAAATACAAACCACAATATAATCAACAGTCTATCATTTATTTAGCCGATATAACAATCTGTATCTTCCTCATCTTGTTATGGCTCCTGGTTGAAGTCTTGACACGATGATCAATTTAGGATGATGATTACATATTAGGGCCATTACTATACATCGAACTGGTTCACAACTTCCTAGTCTTGTTTCTAAAGTTGGTCATCGAGAGGTATCTGGAAATTAATTTAATCGATAAGAATGTGTATAACTACTACATAATTATTTGAAACGTAGAGTCAGTAACAAAAATACCAAAATGTACAAAACCTGATAGCGTTCTCTACATATATGTAGAACAAACAAGCAACCAGAACATGGGTACTGAATAACAACTTATAAAATGTAAGCAATAAATAATTATCAAATTACAACTATTACCCTAGTGCAATATTTCACTATTCTCGCTGGTATAGGTCGAATCAAACTTGTTAGCGACTGTGGATGTAGCTGCGAGCTGTGTGAACCCAGTCCTCATGCTGCTTGTAGGCTGACTGAAGTCAGGATTGGGTTTTGCGCTCCTTGTAGCATATTTCACAGCGGCCAAGAAGTTTGAGATCCGCCCATAATGCCGGGTCCTATGTATGTTTTAGCAAATAGGGTTTTAAGTTTGTTTAAAGCACAATTCTACTGTCATAGGCAAGCTCACATAAGAATTATTAATGACATAGGCCTCCGCTAGAGATATCTAATAAGACTATATGGAAGCGGCTTACATTTAGTACAATCATGCAGTCTTGATAACATCTGTATACTTTGACATCCTACTTTGCACTTGCCGATTGTTGTGATCTTCATTTGAGAACTTGACTCTGTCAGTTGCCCAACTATGGGCCCTGCCGAGCCGACAGCTAATTCAACTTGTCAATCCGCAGAGCTATATTAATTACTTTGCTTCTTCTATGCATATCCTCATTTCTAATTGGATGTAATGGATAGCTTATTATAATTAGATAGCTACTATTAATACATTCCATCAGACATATGACGTCCACTGCTGGACATAGGTCTCCCCTATGGATCTCCAATAAGATCGGTTGGAAGCGGCTTGCATCTAGTGTGATCCTACGGATTAATAAATTGCATGGACAGAAATGTAACTAGGTAAATTACTTACCTAGTTACATTTCTGTGTGTACAAATGTACTTCTTATCTTTGCTTTCCACAAAATGGTAATCCTTTCTTTGTTTCAACAAAAATGTGGTCGGTATGATGAGGTGGATTAATTTGACTCGTTAAGTCCAGCTGTTTCATTCTAGTTTTTGCTGAAAATCATTGTAAGACAGTTTCGTCAACATTTTTGTCATCGCGAATTCACATGAAATATAACTAAAATCAATATTTATAGGAACACCATCAGCTATGTTAAATGTAACTAAGTACATTTAATTGGAGAAAAACACAGCATTTCTTCTTTATAACTTACTTTTGAGCTTAATTATTTTTAACCACCATCTAATTCGGTACTGGTTAAAAACATAACCTCAATTCATTAAAATTCTTAAAGATGACGTCAGACAGCTCTAAAAGTGTGTCTCCAGAATACCAAATTCGCCTAAATCTCTAAATGTAGTTAGATTTAGTTGGTTTTCATTCATTCGATTTAAAATTTGAATGTGACAGTGACAGTGACATTTCTAAATGGTGACTCCGTAATACGATTAGGATTTTTAGCAAATTTGAGGCCTTTAGGCCGGTTAGCTAGTTAGATGGTACCACCATAATTGGCCCTATTAGCTACAAGGTGCGCAAAACCCAATCCTGATTAAGAGCAGGCATCGGGCCGAGAAACACGAAAACGAGTACTTTTGAATGCGCGATGTTAGGGGACGAATGTTTTTGATTCAAATTTAAAAATATCATAGATAAGGAAACATCTTAATAGATTTTATGAACCAGACAAAATTGTGAAAAGTAACCGGCTTTATTAAAACAAAAACTTACAAATTTCTTACCAAAAAAAAGTTTAATAATTCGAATGCTAAAAGTTATCAGCGACAACATCCCATTATTTTTTACGAATAAAATAGCCTGATCATTTTTCTATTTTATAGACCGAGAAGTTATGTTTTTTAATGTGTACAATAGGCCCAATTCCAAAGTCACCACGTTAAAATTCTCTAAAGTTAGTGACTGCTTAAATTAAAGTTAATTAGTCAGAAACTGCTATTATAAAGGCACCACTTAGTTAAAAATTGAACGATGGCTAACTCTGTTTAGGTTCATCTAAAGGAAGTTCACAGATAAAAAAATGTACTTAAAAATATAATGTAATGCCGTCTACACACCATCAAGTGACCGGCTTGACAGCGATTTAGTTCAATTTTTTAATATTATCTGTGGCTTCGTCGATTTAAAAATTAAGAAAGAGGTAGTCAGTGTTACAAGTTAATTACCACTTCCACATATTATTGCTTAAACAATTTTTATAATAGTATTTCGGGCTTCATAAATAAAAACATTTAAGCAAGTGACCTGGGGCTCTATTTTGAACTTCGAACGACTTCAACGTATACGGAACTTTCATAGATTTTATGAAGAATCCGTAGTAAAGTTCATTCTCCCTCCATACAAGCTCCCTACACGTCTGAACCGTACGAAAGTCAAAAGGGATGCCCCAGGGGCATGATTTTTAAGTTTCGTACAGGACCGTATATGGAACTTGTATGAAAATGGCTAGGACGAATACGCAACTTTACGGATTCTCCATACAATCTGTCAAAGTTCTGATGCGTTCGAAATTCAAAAATCGTGCCCCCGGGGCATTGTTTTTGACTTTCGTATTGGCTCGGCCGTATACGGAATTTGTATGAAGACAGCAAGGACGTAAACGTAACTTTACGGATTCTTTACACAATCTGTCGAAGTGCCGTAAGCGTACAAACCGTTCAAAGTTCAGAAATAGAGTCCCAGAAACATTATTTTTGACGTAGGTAAGTATTAAACTTGTATGAAGACGGCTAGGTCATATACGCAACTTTGCGGATCTTTCGTACTATCTATCAAAGTTAATACGTATACGTTTGAAAATCAGAAAAAGAGCCACAGACCACAGAACGCATTCAGTGCAAGTGCACATATGCAGCGCAAATGGTTCTTTTAGTAGAACAACTATCCGTCAATAGGATTTTAGTTTTGAGTAAAGTTTAGAGTTAATGTTGTTGTTAATCATAAGCGTATAAAATGCATACATTAATTTAAAAAAAATATTCATTTCCGCAATATAAAACTTTACCAAGATCGTTTGTATAACGTATTTCATCACATTAAAAACAAAACAACAACGTAAGACACCGGGACGAAAGTAAAGCCGGGTGTTTTTTAATTCATATTGTGGCAACACTCCCACCATTATTATATTTTACAAAACAAAATTGTTTGGTTTTTATTTCGTTTTGCTTTGCTACTTAGGGTAAATAATAGTCCCAGCCAGCGTAAAACATAAATATAAAGGATCCAAAGGCGTTATCACACACAATAGGTATTGCTGCGGCGGACAAGAAATATGCTTAAACGAATTGATCGTAATAAGATAACAAGGCTTTTTGAGCAGTTAATAAGCTAAACAGGCTGTAAATAGGTAGGTATTCGCTAATTACAGGAAAATACAGACTTCTATTGTCATCTTGTTTCCAGGAAAATAAACTTTTCTTAAAACTAAAAAAGTTGTAAGTATATAAATGTTGTTTTTATTTTCAGATCAGCAGCGGCTAAAATTTCGTCTGCAGGTGGTCTACAGCACTTTCCAAGCTTACTACTAAAGATTACTACATTGAAAACACCAATGACGGTACTAAGACAAACCATGAGAAGGCAAACTCCCTAAAACTGTGAAATTGTGTAAAATATCAGTGTTTGTTAGCTACAAGCTGCGGACAACCCAACCCTAGCGCAGATGTGAAGTGAGCTTCAGTCAGGATCGGGCTATCTGCAGTTCGTAGCTAACATCACAGCTGACAAGATGTATGATTCGGTCTGTAAAATATTTATGTTCTAAATTAGCTACAAGCTGCACAAAACTCAAACTTTACGCAGCTGTTATGTGAGATTGTCAGGATTGGGTTTTGCACAGCTCGTAGCTAACTTCAAAGCAGCCAAAAAGTTAGATATAGCCTATAAAAGTCCTTAAACATTGTATTAATAGACCGAGACATACAACTAGGTAGCTATTATGTTCGGCTGGTATACTTATCCTAACCTAACCCAACCCTAAGCGCAGATGTGAAGTGAGCTTCAGTCAGGATCGGGCTATCCGCAGTTTGTAGCTAACATCACAGCCGACAAGTTGTATGATTCGGTCTGTAAATTGATTCGGTCTGTAAGTTGATTTAGCCTATAAAAGTCCTTAAATATTGTATAAATAGACCGAGACATACCACTAGGTAGCTGTTATGTTCGGCTGGTACACTTATCCCTACCAAGCTATGTTAGATAAGAGTTGTGGATAACCAAAATCCTCACACAGATGCTATGTGAGCTTCAGTAAGGATTGGGAGCCTGTAGCTAACATCACTGCCGCCAAGTTGTATGATTCTACTTAAGTGATGCTATAGTTTACATTTTAAGTTTTCTTACATAAATATATTATCCATGATTAGTCATTACTACTATTTTTAACACAAGTTCTAAATTATTAATTGTAAATAAGTGGTTGTTTTGTTACATTCTACTTATTGATATAAATATTGTATCCTGACTTGTACATAAATAAGACACAAAATAAATGAATTTGAATACCTATTATAGAAGAAAGCATTTCATATTATAATTGATGTGGTGTTCTTGTGATCTTTTATTGGACTGTTATTTGTTAAGCTGAAGCTTACCTACTGAATACTAATATATTTTTAGTAATTAACTACCTTTATCAAGTGATAGGTAAAATAAAGCTGATGGGTAATAAAAAGTGATTGATATTAAAAACTGCCTGGTAATTGAATGACTGTATCGAATAATTATTTTTGTATTGAATTAAATCTTTTCTTATTTCTTTCTGTAGTTTTGCTTTGCCCTGCCAAGGAAAATACAAACCACAATATAATCAACAGTCTATCATTTATTTAGCCGATATAACAATCTGTATCTTCCTCATCTTGTTATGGCTCCTGGTTGAAGTCTTGACACGATGATCAATTTAGGATGATGATTACATATTAGGGCCATTACTATACATCGAACTGGTTCACAACTTCCTAGTCTTGTTTCTAAAGTTGGTCATCGAGAGGTATCTGGAAATTAATTTAATCGATAAAAATGTGTATAACTACTACATAATTATTTGAAACGTAGAGTCAGTAACAAAAATACCAAAATGTACAAAACCTGATAGCGTTCTCTACATATATGTAGAACAAACAAGCAACCAGAACATGGGTACTGAATAACAACTTATAAAATGTAAGCAATAAATAATTATCAAATTACAACTATAACCCTAGTGCAATATTTCACTATTCTCGCTGGTATAGGTCGAATCAAACTTGTTAGCGACTGTGGATGTAGCTGCGAGCTGTGTGAACGCAGTCCTCATGCTGCTTGTAGGCTGACTGAAGTCAGGATTGGGTTTTGCGCTCCTTGTAGCATATTTCACAGCGGCCAAGAAGTTTGAGATCCGCCCATAATGCCGGGTCCTATGTATGTTTTAGCAAATAGGGTTTTAAGTTTGTTTAAAGCACAATTCTACTGTCATAGGCAAGCTCACATAAGAATTATTAATGACATAGGCCTCTGCTAGAGATATCTAATAAGACTATATGGAAGCGGCTTACATTTAGTACAATCATGCAGTCTTGATAACATCTGTACACTTTGACATCCTACTTTGCACTTGCCGATTGTTGTGATCTTCATTTGAGAACTTGACTCTGTCAGTTGCCCAACTATGGGCCCTGCCGAGCCGACAGCTAATTCAACTTGTCAATCCGCGGAGCTATATTAATTACTTTGCTTCTTCTATGCATATCCTCATTTCTAATTGGATGTAATGGATAGCTTATTATAATTAGATAGCTACTATTAATACATTCCATCAGACATATGACGTCCACTGCTGGACATAGGTCTCCCCTATGGATCTCCAATAAGATCGGTTGGAAGCGGCTTGCATCTAGTGTGATCCTACGGATTAATAAATTGCATGGACAGAAATGTAACTAGGTAAGTAATTTACTAGGTAGGTAATTTGTAATTTATTTTTCTGTGTGTACAAATGTACTTCTTATCTTTGCTTTCCACAAAATGGTAATCCTTTCTTTGTTTCAACAAAAATGTGGTCGGTATGATGAGGTGGATTAATTTGACTCGTTAAGTCCAGCTGTTTCATTCTAGTTTTTGCTGAAAATCATTGTAAGACAGTTTCGTCAACATTTTTGTCATCGCGAATTCACATGAAATATAACTAAAATCAATATTTATAGGAACACCATCAGCTATGTTAAATGTAACTAAGTACATTTAATTGGAGAAAAACACAGCATTTCTTCTTTATAACTTAATTTTGAGCTTAATTATTTTTAACCACCATCTAATTCGGTACTGGTTAAAAACATAACCTCAATTCATTAAAATTCTTAAAGATGACGTCAGACAGCTCTAAAAGTGTGTCTCCAGAATACCAAATTCGCCTAAATCTCTAAATGTAGTTAGATTTAGTTGGTTTTCATTCATTCGATTTAAAATTTGAATGTGACAGTGACAGTGACATTTCTAAATGGTGACTCCGTAATACGATTAGGATTTTTAGCAAATTTGAGGCCTTTAGGTCGGTTAGCTAGTTAGATGGTACCACCATAATTGGCCCTAATGTACATTATGAGTAATTAATTAAAAATTCACTGCCGCCCGCCGCTCTGGCGCGATCCTGTCGAGCGAATTTGTCCGAGTGAAGGGGCGCGGTACTCAATTTTTGAAACATTAAGCCCGATTACAGAGGCGCCAGCGTAAACTAAATAGCAACGTAAGAAGCGTTCTCTCTATCGAATGCCTAAAGTGAAAAAGAAACAGAACTATGCCATTTAGCTAATGTAATTACAATGACGCCTCTGTAATCGGGCTTATTATAGTTTATCAATGCGTCACCTTAAAGCTCAAACAGATGCGCGAGGATTGGGTTTCTCGCAGCTCGTAGCTAACTTCAAAGCCGCCAAGATGTTTGATGTGGCCTGGAATTACCTACTTATTATATTTACCTACTTTTAACGTCAGTGTCGATTCCTCGTACTTAATTTCCTCTTTGAGGCGATAAATTGGTAGAAAGACAATTTGTCTCTTTGACATGTTAGGCTCCTTTTAATAATTGTGATATAAAATTGAAATCCTTGTGCCAAGAAAAAGAGTACAGTAATAAATAAGAAGTGAAGGATTTTTTTTTAAAGTCTTGAGTGGTTCAGGAGAATACCCAGAAGTTCCGGGAAATAATATCTTTGAAATAATAATAAACTCATTGGTAGGTCACTTCCTTTTTTTCCCATACCTAGTTAAAATTATTCATCTTGATGTATACATAGAGGTACTGGGTGAATCGCTGACGCCGACATTAATTTGACCACAGAGTTAATTAATCAGAGAGATACTCTTAGCGTTATTGTCGCTTGAGGCCATTCTCAACCATTTTTTCCCGTAGTCCTACAAGAGTGCTTGGTAGGACCACTGTAAAAATTTCTTGTCCGTGGTTCTACTAGTAGTGCATCTGGTATTAGAACTAAAGTAATAGAATACTTACAAAATTTTGCTCAAATAACAATTATGTTACAGCTGTCTTATTCATATCTGGTTATACAGCATACGCGAGAGTGAGTGGAACAAAAAAAACGCATTGACTGTCGGCATACGTCAAAATCACAAGTTGGAATGTCAAAATGCAAGTGGTTCTATGCCATCCATCATGAAGCCAGCGGCTTCATGTCCATGCCGCTGTCAAAACTGTCGAAATAAGTATGGGGGTTTAACGTTCCTTGTCGATAACAACCACCGAATCGAGATATTTGTCATGTCTCTTTCAAACTCATATTAAATCAATGCATCTCATAGAAAAATTAGTACGTAATTTTTCAATGATGCATCTCCTTCGGATTTTCTCGATCGACCACATTATCCATCTCGTTGTAATAGTTCTATGAATTTGACCCACAAGTAGGTAGTACTAGTAACCAGTTATTATAAAAGCAATAAGTAAGCATCCATGTAAACACTACATTCTCTTTACATACCTTATATTAGAAATCTATGCTCTTTACTTTATTATTTACAAGTGAAGAGTAACAAAGAGAATGTAATATACTTACCGAGAGATAAGATTACATTCTTTTTCAATTCTCTTTGACCGAGAGTGAAATCATCTTGCTATATTTGCTTACACTATCTTTGGCAATGTTGATTGTGATGATTTGGATATTATTTACAGAAGTAACATTAATTTTACTGTCCAATTCCTTGGTATCAGGGATACTAAACGATACTAATATAGACAGGCTAAGCCCAGCGGAGTTTGCGAGATTAGTTTTAAAATTAGGAAAGAGGAACAAGGGCGACAAGGAATGGCGAGGACGCGCTAAGAAATTCATCCATCAAACTCCAGAAATAACAACAGGTAGTGTTTCTTGATTGTCAGTAGCGAAACAGGAGATCTAAGGCTTGCTGCACATATAAACGTGTTGGCACCGATCGGCACTGCCGCGACGTATACCACCCAGTGCCGCGTTATTGTAGTCAGCCCGATTCGCCTTGTAAATTTAGTGTTACCCTTGAAAAACCTTCGCCTTGGCAGGACCAAGGCTAAAATCGAACTACAATTAGCCCTTCCAACACCGAATTCCTAGATCTGGTTGTTTATCATAGAGGATTGCGTGAAACCTGAAAACAAAAGTCCTTGATAGTTGGTCAAGGGCTGTTACAATAGTTACGTACTACAAAACGCGTACCTACCTTTATATTTACCTGCTTAAGCATTGGTTATGACATTATGATTCGCTCAAGCCACGGTAATATCTAGTATCTATGCAGGACCTATTCCGACTCAGCCCTGTCCTTGAAATAGACACCTACAGCCGCGCGCGGCCACGCAGTACGCAACACCCTCTAGGCATGTGCAATGCCCTAGGGCTGTCCGCCTGGTAGGTAATCTAGGTAAATCGCACGCTTACTGATTACTAACCCACGCATTCGTTCGTAACTACGGCGCGCTCCTGCTACTGTTATATACCGAACTCCGAGGTGCGTATGATTCGCGTTCCGACCGTTTGTATTGAGACGGAATACTGCATACCTACATACTACGTACCGTCCTCAAGCGCCTCCAGCTTTTTATGTAAGGAATAATTCAGGAGAAACGACCTAAGGAAAATTCAGGAGAAACTACCTCACGGGCGAAATCGAATTTCGTGGCTCAAATATCTTTGGATGTTGCTCAATCTGACCATAAGACTACTATTCCGCGCAGCAGTTTCACTTTAATGATAGCAGACCTCCGGAGGAGCCTCCTGCAAAAGACTGGCTAAATATATAGATCGATTATGTTTATTATGATGTAGAGTTGAGCGACGACGAGACTCGTCTGAAGAGGCGCAAGGTGTGGAGCCGTTGGAGCAAGTGGAGCGTGTGCTCGGTGACATGTGGGCGCGGCGTCATGTCCCGCGAGCGCGTGTGCCTCGAGGGTCGCTGCGCCCCCGGCGAGCACGAGCAGCAGTGCCGCCCGTGCGCGCGCAGCCCCTGCCACGCTGCCGCTCTACCCGACGACACGCACGACTTGGAGTAGGAGAGATCGAAACTGGTAGTAGGTCTGGAGGTTGGTTATTGTCGTAAAAATAGAAAGTAGGTCACTGATACTTACTTGGGACGACCAACTGGGCGCCACCCGTTGGGGCATCCCAGGTACCAGGAAAGATCTGCGCGACATGGAACAGCTGGACTGGTGAAACGCATCGCCGGGATGACGGGCGCTTTTTACAGTGCTTTAGAGTCGGCCAAGACTCACTTTGGGGTCACAACGTCAACGCAGTAGTAAAAGGTCACTGGTAGTCATTTGATGATGAAATCTTGATAGACGAATAACGTCTGAAGCGCTAGCTACATGTTTTATCATCAGCAAAGCGAACCACTGTAAATATGGAATGTTATTATATTTGCTTCATTTACTTATTTACTTATCTAACTAGAATAAGTTAATTTGCGTATTGTTTTATGGATAATATAACATTGAGGATTTTACGTAAAGAATGAGGACTGATCCGAGTATTTGGTAAACATTAATGTTTACCAAATACTCGGATCTAGAACTATTCCGTGTGAAGAAATAGTATACCTACTTAGGTATACTATTTCTTCACACGGAACGGTGTTGGTTAGTTTGGCACTAGCCTATTAGAAGTGCGCAAAGACAGTGGGTGGTCTCCGACTGCAATTTATCAGTAAATCGTAACTTGAGATAATGTTGCTGCAACTATGTGTAGTACTGAGAATGTTACTTGATTCTGATCGTCAATTGTCTTTGGACCGATTCGTGAACGTTCCGTGCAAGGGTAGGTAAACATTTTTTTCTTCCAAGAATATTAATGTTTGCTACACAGCAGTTCGATTCCAAAAAGTGGAACCTAGTGTAAGAGAGCTTAGTTCCCGTCGACGTCTATAGAAAAATACCCGTTTAAAATGCGATTTCTAATTTCGTTCTCTGTTTTCTATATTATAACCGATTTTGTGTCTACTAAGGGTGAGTAGGAATTGAAATATTTTTTGACACTAAGAAGACTAAAAGCGATCGTAATAAAAAATAGATAAATATAAAAAAAAATGGAATGAAATATTATTTCATATATTGGCTGTGGAAGTTTCATAGGAGGAATTTTCTGTAATATAGGTACCTACAGTTTGTCTAAGAATGATATTTGCATTTCAACGAAAATCAACCTTTGCTGTAGAGAGATATATCTTATTCATATTTTTATTTAATTTATTCATACACAAAACAAATCACAATCACAAAACAGATCACAATCGTTACAAAAGTTTAACTTAAATAATACATGTACTCGTATGTATTATGATCTGGATTGTAATTCCAATAAATGTGTACACAGAAAATTAATTGAATGAGTAGATATAGAGGCTTTTGGTTTCGTTAGAAATTGTTAATTGCAAATAAGTAAATGGAAAAAGAAAGTAAAAACTGAATATAAACTTATAAAGGAAGAATAGCTAACAAATATCGAGTACGCACTCAGCAAGCGGATGTGCACACACTTTGCAATCTAAGTATCAAACAAAATAATTGAATTTTGCGTGCTGACCGAAACGTTAAACCATAGAATGGTCACGTACAATCAACGTTCTCTCATTCATCACCGCCTGGCTGTCTCCTCCTCCTCGCTATAGGCCGAATCATACAAGTCGGCGGATGTGAAGTTAGTTCCAAGCTGCGCGTTGATTGGATATTGCGCAGCTTGGAACTAACTTCACATCCGCCGACTTGTATGATTCGGCCTATACCTTTGCTTTTAAATTGTTGTTTTTGCAGACTCTAAAGAAATAATGAAAGAAAACACGTTGAAAGAAGCTGGCGAAGGAACAGATAACGATCATCTTCTAAGAGTACAGCCGCTACAAAATTATTTGTGGCCGCATAATCCGACAGCTCAAGTAAGTCTTTCTTCTTCTTCTCAGACAGGACCACTGTTGGGCATAGGTCCCTTACAGATCGCCAATAACACCGGTTGGACGCGACTTGCATTTAGTGCGATCATGCTGTCTTAATGAGGTTATTTGTATATCTTCTATGTGGACGGCTGTGCTTGCTGGTACATGATCTTCACTCAAGAACTTTAACTACCGCAGCGGTCATCAGTCCTCTGCGCTGTGTGCTCTACCCACTGCCATTTCAACTTGCCAAGTAGTTTTAAAACAATTCCAGGAAAATGTTGAAAAGTTCCAGCGCATACAGTGGCTGAATTTTATAGCAAAATAATTTAATAGCAGAATGCCTACTTTTGCTCGCTGCTTTCGTCTTGAGTACGATTGTAAGATATCAGTTGTAACGTTTTTATAAAATAAAAAATGATTATTTACGTGGATATACAATATATAACTTGCAAGATGTTCAATGATGATGATGATGCTGACCACTGCTTTAAAGTATCTATTTTGTACAGTTAATGCTGCCGCGGCCAGACGCAGCATTTTGGAGTCGTTCGCCAATTCTCCGGAAACCCGGCGCATTTTCCCTCACTAAACTGGCCAAAAGTGTCCAGCAAGACAGCCCGTATTTCGAAAAGGTAAGTTCGTATTTTTTTCCTTGTTCCTCTTGTACTTTTACCGACCTACGAGTAAGTCGGAGACATTGTCAAGCTGAACATTTGCTTAAGGTGGTTCGATTTTCATACTAATCTATTTGACTATTCATGGGCAATGAGAGTATAATTTTACACTGAAATGACTATAGTTGGCTTTTAAATTGGTCTTTATTTGCGGCATTTCATCTTTAGTTGATGAAAACAGTAGATTAATAATAGAAATAACATCGAATTCTTGTTCAATTTTGTCAATGTGTGAGTGAACACAGATAGTGTCGTACGGTGCCTACATTACAATTTTTTATAGTTGTTTAGTAGCGGCACAGAATACATAATAGTAATTGTACGGCGACGACGCGCGACGTTGCCAGCTCGTGGCATAGGCGGGTCACGCGCTGTTGCCGCTCTTGTCTTCGGTCTTCTCATAATTCGCTTAGCTCAAAAAGCAATGAAAAGTATTGGACAATGTATTGCCAGTATTAGAATTTGGATAAATTATAGGGAAAATATATTACAAACAATAAATAATTATAATACTATAAATATTATTAAAATATACCTACAACATACAATTTCTCATTTTTTTTTACAAACGTCAATCGTCAAGTAATGTTCGTTGGTAAGCGCATCATTTGGGAACATCTGGACTGATTTGGTATTATGGTAATATACTCCTACTTAGATTTTATGTAATGAAAGTTTGGAAGATGGAAGGAAAACATTATTTGAAAATACGATAATTTTCATGGATAATTTCTACTCATGGCGTTGGCAACACTGATTGCGTACGTACGCGCGTTTATAACGATTCGGTTTTTCTTGAATTCTTGTTTTCAGTGTTTTGTTTGTATGATACCTATATCAGAGTGCCATTCTATAAAGATTTTATCG
Source organism: Hypomecis atomaria (assembly GCA_964007245.1). Taxonomy (NCBI): domain Eukaryota; kingdom Metazoa; phylum Arthropoda; class Insecta; order Lepidoptera; family Geometridae; genus Hypomecis; species Hypomecis atomaria. Next base: position 18,798,136 of record OZ023280.1, read on the forward strand.
GTGTTTTATACATGCAATCAGTCACCCAAAATAAACCATGGCACCACGTACTTCGCAAAAAGATTACAATAATCGGCCAAGTACGAGTCGGACTCGCGCACGGAGGGTTCCGTACTGTATAGGAGCCGCCCATCGGCTTGTAAAGACGTCCAAACAGATTCATATTATGGCGACAGATGTCTACAACCACCTTCCGGATTTTATATAGGATGCGCCGTCACGTCAGTCTTTTAAAAATAAAGCAAAATATTGGCTTGTTGAGCAGGCATTCTATAAGGTACAAGACTTTCTACAAAAAGTAGAGTGACCTAATTTGTGTTTGTGATTGTATGTATTCGAGATTAATTTAATTGCTGTTATTTGACTTAGTTGTGACACTACATTTTGTTATTAATTATTGCTTTTTTATTGTTATTAATTAATTCATTCAATCAATTATTAGTTATTGTGATTTACAATGAATACATTAGTTTTTCTTTGACATGTAACTTATATAGTTATAAATAAATGAGTATGAGTAAATATTTATTTTATTTTAATTTTACAATTTATTCTTGAAGTGAATGTAAAAGTAAATATTCTGTGAAAATTTCAAGCATGTACTTGTTACCATTGTTAATATAGATCGAAAAACGTCTAAAAAATCAGGTTTGTTGTATGGGAGCCCCCCCTTAAATATTTATTTTATTTTGTTTTTAGTATTTGTTGTTATAGCGGCAACCGAAATACATCATCTGTGAAAATTTCAGCTGCCTAGCTATCATGGTTCATGAGATGCAGCCCGGTGACAGACGGACAGACAGACAGACAGACGGATAGACGGACATCGAAGTCTTAGTAATGGGGTCCCGTTTTTCCCTTTGGGTACGGAACCCTAAAAACCACCAATACTCTGGTCCCAGGAAAAATCGCAAACGAATTCGTGCGCAAATGAAACGATATCATGGAGAAAAAAATTACAAGTCGGTCCTGTCGTTATCAAATTATGCGCTTACTAAGTAACAGTATTTACTTTTTATTAAGAAGACAAAAAACATCGCAAAAAGAAACATGCTTAGCACGATTTGAACTCGATATCGCGGTATCAAATACCGGGACTCCTAACCACTGGTCCAAACTATGCGATGGATAGTGCGTCGAAATTAGCGCATAGTTGGAACCACGTTCGAACACAACAAGAGCCTTGTCTTTGTGTGAGTGAGTAGTCTACCGCGGCCCGCAATATTGCCCGGTACAAATTCAGTACTTTAAAAAACGAAAACACAACTGAAATATAGCTGAGAAAATAGCAAATAATTCATTATTACCGGCAAATATATTACCATGAAATAATATGTACATTTTCATTTATAAAAAAATAAAATACGTCAAATTAGACCATCAGCGCCATCTATTGGCACTGATGTGCCTAGCTAACCGCAAGCAACCACCTTAAGCGGTTTTCTGTTTTATGAATGATCGGCCAATTTGATTGCCACATGCAGTTTTATAAATGCCATGATTCCGTTTAGACATGTCAGAGGCCTTCGGCGTCTTAAAAACTCATTAAGTTCCTATAGGTCGGTTGACTAGCCCTGGTGTCTGTTTTTTAAGCCGCCTGAAGGCCACTGACATGGCTAAACGGTTAAAACAACCGGGACCTAAAATTTAACGTGTCACAGCCGAGCCACGGTAGCGCTCAGTTGTAAATGCCACCCGCGGTCATCCATCCGAAGAATGACCGTGCAGAAAGTTGCTTAACTTCTTTGATCGCTGACAAAAACCTACTCAAACTAAGCTATGAGCGCTACTAGTAGGAAAAGGTAGTAAGACCTTGGTAGGTATAAGACTAACTTGCTTTGCTTATACATATTTATAAAACCGATCCTCCCAGCGTGGTTGGTAATACCTCTGGCCAGTGGCGTAACTATAGGGTGGCAGGGCTGGCAAAATGCCACGGGCCCCCGACCCTAGGGGGCCCCGGCCCAAGAGGCCGCGAGCATTTTGAACAAAATTTAGCTTATCTCGAAAAAAGTTTATATGAAGTCCCATTTAATCTCAGCTTCAATTTTTCCCTTTATTAAATCATTCAAATTTGTTGGCGCTCACTGCGCTCGCGCTCAAAGCAAGGCAGTCGTTGTAGTTTGCTTACCTGTTATCTCAAGTTAAAATAAGACGTTTATTGTAAAATCACAGAAAAAACTTGCTCGCTGCGCTCGCGCTTAGTAAAGTTGTTAATTGTTTTCGTTGGCTCAGTTCTTATACAGCTAAATTTTGAAATTAATTCCAAAAGTTTTGTTCAAAAGTCTGTAACACTTTGCTTCTTTAAAAAATAGAATTTACTAGATTTTTAACTAAAATACACACAAAATTTTTAATTTTGGTAAATTTAAATGGGTTATGAAATTAAATTACAACTTAGGAATTTTTAATGGAAGGGTCCCATCTAAAGAATTTGCCACGGGCCCCAGTTACGTCACTGCCTCTTGCTGCCTCTACGTTGCCACTGGCGTTGACATAGGTATTTCCCGAGTTCGATTCCCAACTGGGCATTACTCGGATCGTGAATCACCCAGGGTTTTCGCGTTTTCTGTAGAACATTAGGACAATTTTCAATACATATATGATAAAATTTACGTTCCGGGAGAAAACTCTTCTCGCCCCAATTGTAACATAATGTTATGTTTTTGGTGTCAATCGCTTGAGTAAGAAATGTTGCACGTCTGTACGTCTTATTTTTTTTTCCAGCCAAGTTTTTACGTAAAATATGAGTTTTGAGAGACCCTTTAGAACTTTCAGGTAAGTAATTTAAAAACTGTGAAAAAAAAGACTTATAATCCTAGCGATTAAAGTGCTGATTACATGAAAACAAAATCACTCAAATCGGATAATATTTAGAGGTAGATAACAGCTTATTGTTGTGTATGGTCAAGATGGCGCTTCTCGATTACCTTAACTAGAAAAATATCGTCAAAAAATCCTAGTCGGGCTAGTAGATAGTATATTGAATCTTTATTTGTTTAAAAGTACGTGGACAAAAATGTATTGCTTATTTAGAGTTTTGTATTTCAAATCTCTTATTTGCTTTAATTTAATATTATTGTACAGGTGCATATTGCGATTAATTTATTTATTAAGGCGCCATAGTAAAGTTATTATCTGCCTAATATATTCGTGTCAATAGTGTCTGCTAATAGCGCGACTTGTAAAAAATAAAAATCAGCGGTAATTCTATTACTAAATCGATGCAATAAAACGTAAATATTAATTGAAACCGTATTTAAAAATCTAAACATCTTGAAAATACCATTTCTTTATCACAAATATCACAATATACGTACATAATACACAATATACTCGTAAGTACATAGGTACATAAAATAACTAGAACTTATTCCAACCCCCAAGCATTTTTATACTTGACCAGCCCTTTGTTAAAAGACTGTCTAGAACTATATTTACTCTATTTATCCGACCCTTTCAATTACCCTATTTCTATGGCTATCTGCATTCCCTATTGGTCTATTGACGATTATTTATTATACCTAGGTCTTGCTTCACCATTGCCCATTGGTTGTTACCGCCTGAGTCGGCTCCCCTACAATTACAGTCGAGAATAAACATAGGGTTCCTAGGACCAAGCCGCTTTAAGTCCTATGTATAGTGTAGAACACCCCACTCTTTGAATTGGAACTAGCAATCAGAAGCAGTGTTATATTTAACCCTTTATTAAACTGAAATACATTAATATATAGTTCCCCTACTCATTCAACCGTACCTAGTTAGAGTTATGCACTTTTAAGTACGAGTATTGTATGCACCCACAGGTAGGTAATAGGTACTTAAAACTTTTTTTATGAGACTTATAAAAGGGGATGCTTTGTACGAAAAAAGTGTACATGAATGCATTTTATTTATAACTTTTTCAGAAGCTATTTATTTTTTTATCTACGTCATTAATGATGACACAACTTTTTACCAATTTTATTAAGCCAATAAATCTGATAAACAAAACTGGCTATGACATTTTGTCGTTAAATGCTATTTTTACCAAGAACTACTTTTTGCGTTGTTGTACTTGGTAATATTATATTCTTATTCATCACCTGAGGCTGACTCTACTCGTCTAAACAAAACAAATAATAACTACTTTTACCGATCAATATAAATGTCCTCGGGTTTTCAGGAGCGGGGTGTGGGAGGTTATTACTGCCCGGGTTGCCCGGGACAAAGACAACCAAATCCACATTTATTTTCGCCGTAACCTAGTTTAATTGAATCAAATATTAAGTGTTTATTTCAAATCCAGGTAAGGTAAAATTTATATCTGCCAGCAGGTACATATATTATTAAACCTTCAAAACAAGCTACCACAGTCTAGTCTAGTCCACTGTTCTTGTTCAGGTCTTCCAATAACACCCTTTTATAGGCATGTTATAAGGGTACACTCTCATGTATGAAACCTAAATAAGCGAACCAATCCATCGACGACAATGGCATTGAAAAAACCTTGCTGCCATTAAAAACATAGGTACTTAAAGAATCTCATTCCACTTTGCCCCATCAGAAAGACATGTCGATGAGGAAAGTAGAAACACTTAGAACATGTATCATTTCGTGTTATAGAGCAATGTCAATTATATTCTTTTCAGAGCGACTTTCAGTTTGAAAGGCGAAGCAAACCAATCACTCTAGTTGCATTTAGAAACCCTAGATTTGCACCGAGTCAATACAAGGCATTGCAGAAAATGGTGAGTGCGTCCCAAATTTTAATACCTATTGACTATTTTGATATACCTACGTCGTCAAAATCACTACATAGTATAAAACAATGTTGCTTCCCTCTGTCTGTCCCTACGTATGCTTATATCTTAAAAACTAGGTACGCAACGGATTTTGATGCGGTTTTTTTTAATAGATAGATGGTTTCAAGAGGAAGGTTTATACTTATGTATAATACACCTGTGTGAAGCCAGGGCGGGTCGCTAGTAGTTAACATTCTTCTGTCTTCTGAAGCTGTAATGGCTTAATGTAGTGAAGCCATGATGGCCTAAATGTAGTAACGGTCGCCCTGAATTGTGAGGTTGAAGGTTCAAATCCATATCCTGTACCAATGAGTTCTTTGTGAATGTATGTATGGATTTACACACACACGCTTTTTGGTGAAGGAAAACATCATGAGGCAACCTAAATGCGTCGGTAGAAGAAATCGGCGTATGTGAATCCACGACCTCGCACTAGGGAAGTAAGATGGTGGATTTGGCACAATCGTCCTTCTAGGATAGCTATGCCTATATACAGCAGTGAACTTTTCAAAGGCATATACAGTAGGTACAGTAGATCTGCCGTAAGACCGCGTTTCCACTCTTTTGTGATGCGTAGGTGTGTAGATGTGGTGCGCAAGAAAAATCTACCTGTGGCATCTCTTCACGATTCACCTTCTTACAGCTTCGCTCAATCACATCGCTACGCTTCATTATACCTTACTGATGGAAAAGTAGCCTATCTATGCATAGTTTTATTTCAAGTGAATGGAACATAATCCTTACCTGATGGCGCCTCCGGTGTCACAAATGTCACAATCATCCTTAGGCGGCTGTGTTATTAATATAAATTAATATATTTATTATATTTCAGTCCGGGCAACTTAACTCTCTGGAAGTGGCAGAGTTGCAGTCTCCATACAACGATGTGAGCTCATTCTGGCAAGATGATAGACTGGTGGCGTAGCAGTTCTTCCTCGCAAATATTCTCTGAAAATAGACTTCTGTACTCCGCTCTATTTATAAAAATATCAGGATGATTTTTGATGTCACACATAGATTTCCCAAAACGTATGCAATGGCCTACCTAATTATTTTATAATAAAGTTAAGTTCTACCATGCAATACTCCATGGAACACCGTAATACGTTTTCAATATTTGCTACATAGAGAAGGATGCTTTGAAAACTGTAGTAGACTCTCTGATCAAAGATCTGTGATCTATAATTATCATAGTATATTATAATATACTAATAATTATAAATAACTTCTACTATTTATCAAACCCAAATCGTGAAACAATCAGCTGTCCCATACATTATAGCGAGACTGAATAAAACTTTTTATAAAACAGCTGATGATTGTTTTGCAAGATTTCAGTGTTGGTCCCTTATACAAAGTTGTTTATAATAATGAATATTTTATAGATTTTTACCTAAAATCTCTGTAATTTGAAAAGCAACACTTTATATGTAGTAAATAAAGTTTTACGTCAATGAGCTTAGCGTTAATTTAAGGTAAGAACATGGGCGAGCTAGGGGGACACAGTTGGGCGCTGCCCGTCCTAAAACGTCATTCCCCACCCCAGTCCCCAAATAACTTTAGAGTCTTTACATTCTTGTTTTCCTAGGGTAGATACAAGTACCTATACAGCTATTGTCAATGCGTAAGAATTGAGATCAATATGACAGTCTACATACCTAAATATGAAACAAACCAACGAGTAGATATTATAATTAATTTTGATAAGTTTTATTGCCTATACGTAATTGTACTGCAAATTACATGTAGGTATTTATTATATTATATTTTTTCAAGTTGTAAATAGAAAATAAAAATAGTGTCGAGTTGATGTTATTACTCAACGCTAATAAATTTACTTTTGACTTTAGAATTATATGATTGTTTTCTTTTCTACAAAGCGATAAACCATACTTACTTATTAGTGGAAACACTCTTAGAAGAAATGTGAGATATAATGAAAGTAGCCAAGTATCGCCGCGAAGCGACCTACCTTCATCTATAATCCTATGAAACTAGTTACTGAATGCAAACTACCCATAGATTTTTCTAAGCTTTTGCACACTATTCAGATGAATATGAATTCTGTCATAAGAGATCAATCTAATACAAAAATACAAAATAATTTATTACCACAACAAATATACCTTAGTTACAATTACCAGGGGGCCTCAAACTCGGCTAAGCCTGTATCTTGAGGTCCGGTGTAGAATTGAGCAAATGGACTTTGTTGCGCGCGCTTATCAGGAAATATTTGAAATTAATTACAAAAACACTGCTTATCTCTTATGACAGAATTCATATTTATCTCATTTTCTAAATTAGGATACAATCGCGTGGGTTCTATAAGGGTTCAATGTCCCAGAGAGAGAGATGGCAGAGTTTTAGGTAGGCCATTTTCAGGCGGGTATTTTTTATGGTTTGTTCTCACTAGTTCGATCGGCAAACTATTGAGATTTTTTTATACCTGTACACTGTACATTACCTATGTATATTTGCCAACCCGCATTCGGGCAACCTAGCAGACCTAACCCTTTTCAAAAAGTGGCCCGTGCTCAACATAGTGCTCACAGTTTATACAGAACCAAAAAAAACTGTTATTGATACTTCTAAAATTATTACTTGTACTACTTTTAGCTCTCTGAACCAGTTTCTTTACCCATTCCAAAATAAACTCTGAACTTAAAACTCTAAAACAATACTGGCGCTGTTTTGCAAATCTTGCAACAATCCATCTACTATATAAAAATAAGTCGGGTTTTCCTTCCTGACGCTATAACTCCAGAACGCACGAACCGATTTCCACGGTTTTGCATTCGTTGGAAAGGTCTCGGGCTCCTTGAGGTTTATAGCAAAAAAATTCAGGAAAAAATTCAACAGAAAAGCGGGAAAATCTTTTTTCACATACAGCGCCATCTCTTTTACATAGCATATACTACAAACCAATATTGCCTGCTGCATAATGGAAGATTAAGGTCGAACTATCAAAGTTAAAGTTCAAAATCAAGAGATTGAGATCGGAAATGAATTCATTGTACCATATTGCCCGCTGCTATCACGAATTTGAGTTGAGAGTTGTCATTCGGCCAAATCAATCAAATATTTGTGCAAGAACGTCACAAAAGGCAGCGACATGGCTGTTTTTGGTATTGCGTCGGAAAATGCGAATGACGAAATCAGCAACTTCCAAATGGGATACGTCAGTAATAATGAAGCACTGTGGCGATTATTGTCATGAAAGATATCCCACAGTTGTATGTTTAGCAGTGCATTTGGAAAATGGCCAAAGAGTTTACTTCACTGAGGCTAATGCGGCACAACGAGCTGAGAGGCCACTATCGACAACATTGACTAGCTTCTTTGCAATGTGTGAAGCAGATCCATTCGCAGCGACGCTGATGTACGTTGAAATGCCCAAGTATTACACTTGGAATCAATCAACAAAGAAATTCCAACGTCGCCAACAAGGAACCCCAGTTCCAGATTGGTCACAGGTGTTTTCCACTGATGCACTAGGTCGCATGTATACTGTTCATCCTAGAAATGATGAATGTTTTTATTTGCGACTGCTGTTGGTAAATGTACGTGGACCAAAATCATTTGCGAATTTGAAAACTGTGAATGGCCACCAATGCCAAACATATCGTGAAGCATGTCAACTATTGGGTTTGCTGGAGAACGATTCTCATTGGGATTTAACACTTGCGGATTCAGTTGTTTCATCAAATGCGTACCAAATACGAACGCTGTTCGCAATTATCATCACCACATGTTTTCCTTTACAACCAATTCAGTTATGGAACAAATACAAAGACGACATATGTGAAGATATCTTGCATCGCTTGCGCTTTCAAACGAATAATCCTGACAACGTTCCGCACGGTCAGTACTTGGATGGGTGACCGCGGGTGGCATTTTCCAACTGAGCGCTACCGTGACTCGGATGACACGTTAAATTGTAGGCCCCGGTTGTTTTAACCGTTTAGCCATGTCAGAGGCCTTCAGGCGGCCTAAAAACTCTGACACCAGGGCTAGCCACCCGGCCTATACGAACTTACCTTTTTTATCCTGACATCCAAATAACCGATGAGAAGGATTGATTCTGATTGAGGATCAATGCTTGACTATTGCAATCAAGCTACTGATTGAAGTAGGAATGATTGCGCCAAATCGATCGATGCACGATGCATTCAACCAAGAATTAAATCGAGAGCTGCAATACAATGTTGATACATTGCAGGAATTCGATCGAAATAATGTGCCGTTGCTGAATGAACAGCAAAAACAAGTATACGAAACATTAATGCCAGCGGTGGTCAATAATACTGGTGGTCTATTCTTCCTGGACGCACCTGGAGGAACAGGGAAAACATTTGTCATTTCATTGATTTTGGCCACTATTTGATCAAGATGTGACATAGCTTTGGCGTTAGCATCATCTGGAATTGCGGCGACTCTTCTAGATGGCGGTCGTACTGCACATTCTGCGCTTAAGTTGCCACTCAATGCAAACACAATTGATACTCCAACATGCAATATTTCCCGATCCAGTGCAATGGGAAAATTGTTGATGCAATGCAAGCTCATTGTTTGGGATGAGTGCACAATGGCACATAAGAAATCACTTGAAGCACTTAACTTCACACTGAAGGATCTTCGGCGAAATAACAACATCTTTGGCGGCTTGATGATATTGTTGGCAGGCGATTTCAGGCAGACGTTGCCAGTAATTCCCCGTGAAACGCCTGCAGATGAATTGAATGCTTGCCTAAAGGCATCATTCAATTCGTCTGCAGGCATCATTCAATTAATCATATTCCTTTATGGAATAACTTAAAAACATTATCGCTAACCACTAATATGAGAGTTCAACTTCAAAGCTCTTATTGAAAATGTTTTCCCAAACATTAGTGAGAATTATCAGAATTAGGCTTGGTTAAGTCAACGAGCAATTCTTGCCGCAAAGAATAATGATGTACACGCACTGAATTTCACCATTCAATCAAAAATTGCTGGCGATTTGGTGACATACAAATCCGTTGACTCCATAACAAATCCCGATGATGTAGTAAATTATTTAACGGAGTTTTTGAACTCCGGAGTTACCAGGATTTCCACCACAAAACTTGCAACTCAAAGTTGGTACAGTTATTATGATATTGCGTAATTTGAATCCACCGCGACTTTGCAACGGTACCCGACTTTCGGTAAAAAGACTTACTTATGCCGAATTTGATTGATGCGACCATTATTAACGGAAAGTACGCAGGTGAAAATGTACGTATTCCTCGAATACCAATGATTCCGACTGATCTTCCGTTTGACTTCAAACGATTGCAATTTCCAGTTCGCCTTGCGTTCGCAATGACAATTAATAAGTCGCAAGGCCAATGGCTTAGTGTTTGCGGGATAAATTTAGAAAATCACTGTTTTTCACATGGGCAGTTATACGTTGTGTGTTCACGAGTTGGGAAACCATCCGCTTTGTTTGTGTTAACGTCAGACCAAAAACAAAAAATGTGGTTTACCAAAGAGCACTTCAATGAAACGGATAATTTGCGGACACGTATAACGCTTCGATTCAGTATTTACTTTGGATTCACTTTCATTTACTTAGAGAAGTTCAACTAAATAACACTTCATTTTTGTAATCGAAATGAATTCATTACTGTTGTGAAATGAAAAAAAATTTTCCTTTTCAAATATAAAACAAACAAAAAAATTTCTTCTTTTAATCACCAAACGAAATGTTACATAAAACGAAGCCATCTGGTGGCGAAACGGAGTTCGCCGGGTTTGCTAGTTCATATATAAAAGAAAATTGGTTTACAAAATCGATACGTTTACGAACGCAGTAACTTTTATAGCAGGCCACAAAATGTGTCAGATATGGTTGGCCGAGCGGAAAGTGTTATATTTCTTGCAGTTTTGTGCACGATACTGAATATTGCACAAAGTGAAAGCAGCAAGGCCGACAATTATTCAGATGACGACGAAAGCTTGAGAGAGGCGCTGCTTTTAATCAAGTTGATCAGAAGAGCCGGTAAATAATTCTGCACCCTTTCTGTTGGTGACAATTTACAATTATTGTTTTCTGACGAGTCTAGACAAAGGCAATCAGACAAAGCCAGATAGACCACCACGGTCTAGTGGCAGTGATAACTGCCTTACAATCGTGAGGTCGTGGGTTCAAATCTCGGTCCCGTACCCGTGAGTTCTTTGGAATTTATGTACGGATTTTCACACCACTGGCTTTTCGGTGAAAGAAAACATCGTGAGGAAACCTGCATAATGTACGATGAAGAAATTCGATGGCGTATGTGAATCCACCAACCCGCATTGGACCAGCGTGGCCAATCACCATTCGTGGGTAGGCTTACTTCCTGCAGGGTTCTGACTATTAAAAAGGGCTGGTACAGTAATTCGTAAGATTCGTTCAGATTCGTAAGTGTTCAATACTTAGTCTGTCAGTAAGTATGAGTGAGTACCTAAAAGAAAATGCTGGCGTCAAACTACGATACGGATATTAAGCCCGATTACAGAGGCGCCAGCGTAAATTTAATAGCAACGTAAAAAGCATTCTCTCTATCGAATGCCTAAAGTGAAAAAGAAATAGAACTATGCTATTTAGCTACTTAATATAATTACGATGGCACCTCTGTAATCGGGCTTTCTGTCTGAAGATAAGTAGAGGTCATGTGTTGCATGTAGTCTCGCTAGTGTCGCTACCTTCCACAAAGGTAAGTTCAAATTAGCGACACGGAAATATAAATAGGAAAATACAAAGCTAACTAGATACCCGAAACACTACCAGAGCCTATGACCATGAGTAATGAGAAGGCTCGAGATTTACGGAATCGGAAAGAGAATGAGACTTGTCCAGCGCTATCAGTACGGATCAACATCAAGTTTTTAGTCGAATTATCGTCGCATTTAAACTGATGTTTCAAAGTTTCACACACTCGTAAATTTTACTCACATTGCCTTCGATAGAAAGAAGACTTAATTAATAAATATTATGAAGATTTTTATTTTATTTTTAACGTGAAAAAAAAACAGACGAGTAACACAGTTCCACTATTCCAGGAGTCTCAGACGCCTCACGGGAGAAGCAGTTATTCTCAAAACACGAAGTAATCTCATCCCCGTTGTCACCGGACCCTCCGCAACCATTGCATAATGAGTCCGCTTACAATGACACCATCCCATCGAACCGTAAGTATGCATTTCGATTTTGTCCAGTAGAGAGAGATGCCGAGACATCGTGAGGCTAATTACATCTACCATCATTCATTCTACCAATAATAATACTGCGTGATGACCACGACCGTTCTTTCAAGATCGCAACGATCAAGAAGAAGAAGGTGCATTTTTAACAGTTACCTAAGAACGACGTAAAAATTCACCAAAATACCGCCTATTGGTGCAGATTAACTGAAAAGATCATTGTAGACAGAGGTACTGTACCTACCTAACTGCCAAAATTAAAATAAATAAGTAGTTACAGCCGTTTCTGAGATCCGAATTTTGTACAAACGTACCTATATTTATTTATACGAGAATACTTCGTTTAAAGGCAGGTATTTAAAAGACAATAGTCATCAATACATCGAATATTTAGGTACGAGTAGGTACAGAACTTGGATGTAGGTAGTGTTCGGCAACAAGAAGAAAAACATCTTTTCAATCCGTTTTTTTTTCTCCTGTCTCAAATCCAAATAAAGATAAGTTTTATTTTTCTTTGCTTTTTACTTTGTTTTCTAAATTTGATTATTATTGATTTTTCGAAAACAGCTGATGCAATGGATGATCTACCAAACAAAAAAGAATCATCAAAATCGGTTCATAATTGACGGAGTAATCGAGTACATCTATCAGCGATAGGACTTCCTCTGCTGGTCATAGGGCTCCCCAATGGATATCCAATATGACCAGTTGGTAGCGGCTAGGGCATGCAAACCGGTTAACCGAAAACCGAAAAAACCGAATAACCGACCGCATTAGAAACTCGGTTTTTTCTAGTTATAAAACCGGTTTTTTCGGGTTTATCGGTGTTTTCTAGAATTTTTTTAAATTTGCATATTAACTTTCCTCTTCGCAATAAAATACATTATTGTCATCTAGTTGCTCTAACCTACAGAGAAATAATAAGCCAAGCGAACTAAGATACTTTTTTTCCATTTAAAAAATTACGTCTAATGTACCTATACGTGCTAAGGATGAAATTCAAGTGCGAAAGTTCTCACTCTCTCTCTGTCTTTACATAGCGAGTATGGTGATATAGGCAGAGCGCTGCGCTGTAGCGTTATAAGCGTAATGGGACGCGTTTTGTCTCATCTTCACCGAAACGCTATCGACCGCCGCCATTTTGTTTCGTTACATTAGTCCGGCAGTCTCTGCTAAGCTACGTAGTAAAACTACGCGTAGTTTATATTGCACGTTTGTCTAATATTTGTAAATTATACATAAAAGTGAGCTCGATTGTTGAAATTAAAAAACAAAAGAAATATAAAAAATGACTATTATTTCATCAAAATCATAGAACATCGCATATCAGGAAGACTAGACATGGAACAACCACCCAAACAAGCTGGTTTTCGTCGCGGGCTATATAAACTACAGACCATCTCCACGCAATCAACCAGATTATTATAGAACATACGTGTCGAATTGAGTACCTCCTCCGTTTCGTCGGTCAAAAAGCATTTGATAGCATCACTCACGTTAATCTTCTCCGCCTCACCTATTCTCAAAGTACTGCTGCAATAAAATTACAATCTTCTGGTCCAGCATTTGCAATAGAGAAATGTGTTAAACAGGGAGACCCACTGTCCCCGAAAATATTCACGGGCGTCCTCGAAGAAGTTTTCAGAAAGCTGGCGGCAAGCTGGGAAGGATGGTGTGTTAATGTCGGTGAAAAATGGTTAGCTAACCTTCATTTTGCAGACAATATCGAGTATCTCTTCCTCAGTCAGAGAGCTATAATCAATGCTACAAATCTAACCACAGCAAGCCTTGAGGTTGGATTGCGGATACGGAACATGTTAATTAAAGACCAAAGTGATGACCAATGGCATCAAACATCGGGAACTGTCGATGGCGAAGACATATCCGTTCACGATTACATCTATCTTGGCCAAATAGTCACCTTCCAGGCGAGACAAGACCAAGAAGAACAGAGAACGCCTGGAAGAGCTGTTGTTGGGCCATGAAATAACATATGAAGAAACGCCTTTCGATCACATTTTGACTTATGGTGTACAAACATGGTCATTAACTAAGGTCCAAAAGTCCAGGCTCAAGGTTTGCCAAAGAGCGATGGAGCGCAGTATTCTCGGTGACCGGCTAATAGACCGAGTACTACGAGTAAACACCGAACTGCGTTTCAGAACTCAAATCAAAGATGTAGCTTTCACAGCCGCTAAACTGAAGTGGCAGTGGGCCGGGTAAATCAGTCGAATGCCAGAAGACCTCTGGAAGACGTCTGGGCTAAAATCACCACCAAATGGAGTCCCAACTCGAAGCGGCCTCGTGGCAGACCCTCTATTAGATAGTGCGATGAACTGAATACATTTAATCCAAATTGGCGGCATCAGCACAATACCGTCAAAACTGGAAATCTTGAGAGGAGACCTTTGCCCAACAATGAGGCAGTACAGGCTCGTAAACAAACAAACTGTTATATTTACTAGTATTTTCATTAATTTACTAGAAAAAAAACCGAAAAACCCGAAAAACTCGATTTCCCCGGTTTTTAAAATAAAAAACCGAAAAAACCGGTTTTCCAAAACCATCCGGTTTTTGCATGCCCTAGTAGCGGCCATCCAGCACAATCCTCTACGCTGCGCTACATTGTAGACCGGCAGATCGATGCGGCGGCAGTCCGATCTTCACGTGTAAAACGCGCTTACTCAGAAACAGGACACCTGAAGAAAAAAAATTGCTCAACGCGATCGGTCGTCTAGCCATAGAATAATAACGCCGTTATTATTCTATGCGTCTAGCAATTACGTACCTCTGTTTCCAACCATCAAAACAAAGTCTCCGAGATGTGGAATAAGACTCCTACCTAACTCTGCGTCTTTCTTTCTTAGTTTTCTGCGAATACTTTCTTTGGTGTAGTACTTACTAAGACCTTTGTCTAGAATCTAGATAATGAATACTCCTTGTAAAAATGCGGCGAAGCAAGACAATGGAAAATGAGAGATGGGTTATCATACTTATCATAATACTTTCTCGTTAAATAAGTATTGTTGTCTTAATTTGATTTCGACGAGGAGGTATTGTACTCGTACGTACACATTTTAATTTAATTTCAGTTGGGACAAAGCAAAACGAGGGAAAACATCGTCACGGTATGTACCTAAGTTTTAATTTTCATTTGAAACGTAAAATAATATACCTAACTAGGTATTGTACATGCAAGTACAAGTTTACAAAGTTTAGTAGAACTACAACATGCTTACGAAAAGTGTAGTGATACAACTAAATACTTGCAGTATAAATCAGATACCTACCTATATCATTTACATTTTGGACAACTTTTACTATACAACCACCGAAATAAATAAATAATAAATAAATATTTGGGGACATCTTACACACGGTCTCTGACCCCAAACTAAGCAAAGCTTGTCATATGGCTACCAGAAACTGATATACTGCATATACATATTTTTAAATATATGTATACTTATATAGATTTTTTTTTAACCTATACTGTCCCACTCCTGGGCAAAGGTCTCCCCCATTTCCTTCCAGGACTCGCGATCCATCGCAACTTCCTGCCAACCCCTCTCGAATGAGTCAAGATCGTCACGCCAGCGCTTCTTGGGCCTTCCCTGGCTGCGTCGTCCGCCAGGCACCCACTCCGTGACGATCCTGGCCCATCGATCGGGGTGCATCCGAGCCACATGTCCCGTATATAGATAGTAACTAAATAACACCCAGATACACAGCAAACACCTATGTTCATCACATAAATACTTGCACTGGGTGGGGATCGAACCCACGCCTATTTGATCCAGTAGTCAGGGTCACTAACCACTGAGCCACCGAGGCAGTCTTAATGCGCCTCAGCTTAGTTTTTTTTTTTTTTTTTTATTCTGAATAGGTTTGCGTTTGACCACATACTGCCTGTTGTTAAGCAGATATGCGGTCTAGGTTGTAGCACGCTTACCTAGAAGATACCTATTTACTCGGGATTTGAAGACGCCCACATTGTACTTTAGCGGGATGACAGACCCAGGCAAAGCGTTCCACATTCTGGCTGTTCGTATGAGGAATGAGGATTCGAAACGCTTGGTTCTAATGCGCGGAATGTCCACCATAAAAGGGTGGCGCTTTGGTCGCGTCTGTCTAGCCGTACGATAGAAGAAAGGGGCAGGTGGGACCAGATTGTGCAACTCCTGGGCGCACTCTCCGAAGTGGATCCGGTAAAAGGCCGATAAACACGCTACCTTACGTCGATGCTCGAGACTTTGCAGCTGCGACATAGTCAGAGTGTCGTTGTCGATCAGCCTCTTGGCTCGCCTCTCAATCGACTCCAGAGCCTCCAGTTGATATTTGGCGGAGCCATCCCAAAGGTGAGAGCAGTATTCCATGCACGACCTGACTTGAGCTTTATACAGACTAAGCAGTTGCTCAGGTGTGAAATACCGTCTCACCTTAGAGAGAACACCAAGTTTTTTGGAAGCTAATTGGGCCTTTGACTCTATGTTAGAGCCAAAGTTAAGAGTCGATGAGAGTGAAACGCCTAATAGTTCCAAGCTGCCAGTTACCGGAACGGAGACACCACGGAAAGCGGGAGACAATTGGAAGGGTCTCTTTTTGGCCGAAAACAGACAGGCTTGAGTCTTCGTGGCATTAAACTTGACCAGGTTAGCATCACCCCAGTCAGAAACCGCCTCCAGACTCAAGTTGAGCCGCTCGACCATAGCCTCTCTGTGAGACTCGATCTGTGGCCCGCTGGTTCTCGCATCGGATGTGTAGCTCTCCACGACTGTACTGTCGTCTGCGTACCCAAAGATTCCGGGCTTTAGCAGATAGTCTAAATGCGCTTAACAAAATCAGTTGTTCCCTACAGTTTGTCCAAAACTGGTGTACTAAGCTGAGAGGTGATTCAGGCCACCATTATGAACAACTTTTACTATGGGGCCAACCCAGAATTCGAGAGCTGTTTCATACATTTTGTGGATTCCTAGTTGCAATTACGTATGGCACAGCTGGTTTTTTTTTCGAATTCCGTAATTTTATGATTACGGCGGATGAGAAGTTAGCCGCAGATGACACTTCGCCTTGATTCGCTGGTTATTGCGCATGTGTGCACAATGCGTAGGGAGCGCGCGGGAGGCATGAGGTTGGCGGACGGGTGTGCCCTTGCGGCGTCTCGTCTCTCTGGCTACCGCGTGTACCTATATTTCGGCTTTTGCGCAGCGTTCTGCGCAAAACTTTCCATCCGCCGATTTGTGTGGTGCTTAGTGTACTAGTACCTACCTACTACTTGTGGGTCAAATTAATGTCGGCGTCAGCTCTTTTACCTGTAAGTATATAATATAATAATGTATATCAATAATTAATGTCGGCGTCAGCTCTTTAGCTGTAAGTATAAAATAATATTAATGTATTTCATTATAATCAAAAACTATATACCTTTCAAAAACCTATCTGAGCAGCTGGTCAAAATGTTGAACTGTTTGTTTATTATTATAAGCATTGCCATTCAGCGAGGTAATGCTGCTAGCATGCTTGGAACGCTGCGAACTGGCTGCGGGCTTGAGCATTTCGATTATCTCTAAACCTTTCGTAGTCTGTGGATAGTCTGATTGCTTTTTATGTATTAGTAGCTGCAGATTTATTATATATTATATAGTAGGTAGCTACTTTTAATTATAATTTCAGTGGAAAAATCCTATAACGGTCATCACAGTGAGACCATGTTTAATTTGTTTTATTATTTAATAGCTATACTCACAGAACTCATTGGAACAACTGCTTACTTTAACTCACCCCAGAAAATAGAACATAGAATTTTAAGTTTGCGAAGGTGGGCACGACCCGCCCGTGTCCGTTACCTTATATTGCTAATTATTAATTTTAAATATTGTAAATTAATGGTTGTAAAATATGTTCGCAGAGTCTTATAGAAGACTAATGGAATATGACGACATGTTTGGAAGCCATCCAGATGAAACGAGTAAGCTGATAACTGTTTATTACCTGATATATAATTTTATACAAGCTCCAAAAATTCGTGCTCTTGATTAGTGAAGCATTTCTTCGCCAAGGCTTTGGCGAAGAATGTGAGTTAAGGCATACACGATGCGATGATTTGATCAAATTTTCTCTTCATTCCAACTGGGAGCTCATTCAGTTAATTCAAAGGTAGGAATTGGTAGTTTAGGATTTGTACTACTACCTGAAACTGGGCGCACAGAACGCGATGATCGCATCAGTTCATCAGATCAGTCCAGTGGAGGCCAAATATAGTTAACTATAGCCGGTTAGTAGTTATTGAGGAAACAAAATGGTACACCTAACTAATTAAAAAAATATCGATTCTACAAAAAGTTTATGAAAATCAAAGTTGTAGAAAATCAAATTTTAAACAACTTTTGTTCCAATAACTTTTCATGAAAATTGATATTACACAAGTTATTGAAGAAACGAACTGGTACAACTATTTATTTAAAAAAAATATCGATCCTACAAAAAATAGGTGAGAATCAAAGTTGTAGAAAATAAAATTTCAAACAACTTTTTTTCCGATGACTTCTGATGAAAAGTTGATATAATACAAGTTATTGAAGAAACAAAATGGTACAACTATCTAATTCAATAAATGTCAATCCTACAAAAAGTTGATAGGAATCAAAGTTGTAGGAAATCAAATTTCAAACAAATTTTGTTCCGAAAACTTCTGATGAAAAATTTATATAACACAAGTTATTGAAGAAACAAAATGGTACAACTATCTAATTAAAAAAATGTCGATCCTACAAAAAGTTGATGAGAATCAAAGTTGCAGAAAATCAAATTTCAAACAACTTTGACTTTCATCAACTTTTCGTAAGATCGCTATTTTTTGAATTAGATAGTTGTGAATTGTAAATATCGATCCTACAAAAAATAGGTGAGAATCAAAGTTGTAGAAAATAAAATTTCAAACAACTTTTTTTCCGATGACTTCTGATGAAAAGTTGATATAATACAAGTTATTGAAGAAACAAAATGGTACAACTATCTAATTCAATAAATGTCAATCCTACAAAAAGTTGATAGGAATCAAAGTTGTAGGAAATCAAATTTCAAACAAATTTTGTTCCGAAAACTTCTGATGAAAAATTGATATAACACAAGTTATTGAAGAAACAAAATGGTACAACTATTTATTTAAAAAATATATCGATCCTACAAAAAGTTGATGAGAATCAAAGTTGTAGAAAATAAAATTTCAAACAACTTTGACTTTCATCAACTTTTCGTAAGATCGCTATTTTTTGAATTAGATAGTTGTGCCATTTTGTTTCCTCAATAACTACTAACCGGCTATAGTTAACTATATTTGGCCTCCACTGGACTGATCTGATGAACTGATGCGATCATCGCGTTCTGTGCGCCCAGTTTCAGGTAGTAGTAAAAATGGTGAACTACCAATTCCTACCTTTGTATTAATTGAACAAACTCCCAGTTGGCATGAAGCGAAAATTTGATCAAATCATCGCATAGTGTATGCCCACCTTTAATCCTCCTCTAATTCTCTCCTATTTCTCTGGCTAAAATGTCACAAAAGCAAAACTCTGTGGCCAAAAAAAATACTGATGCAGTTATGATCAGAATTTAAAGCTTTATTGATAAGGACATTAGTTTTAAGATTTACCTAAAACTTTTTAACCTGGCTATACAGGGTTATGGAGAAGTGATGTACTAAGCCGAAAGGAGGTGATTTAGACCATCGCTATAAATTTATGAACAACTTTTACTATCGGGCCAATCCGGAATTCGAGAAAAATATCAGATGTTTCATACTATTTCTCGAATTGCAGTTCTCGAAAGTATGGAGCAGATGATTTTTTTCTCGAATTTTGGGTTGGCCCCGTAGTAAAAGTTGTTCATAATGATGGTCTTAATCACCTCCTTTTGGCTCAGTACAGGGGAAGTGGATAACCCTGTATTAATATTCATCGGTAGGTACGACTACGACTACTGAAGCTATTGCCGACGACACAACCAGTGCAGTCATAAATAGTCCTCCTACGAAGACTGCAGACGAGAGTCTTCAAGAAAAAAGTACGCACAAAATAGAAATTATAACCTTTGCATCAACATCAACATATTAATCATAAATTAATAAACCCGGTACCTACCACCCTTCAAGTACCCGAGTTTTTACCGACTTTCAAAAAGGAAGAGGTACTATGTTCGGACGTATGTATTTTTTTATGTATGTTTATGATGTTCATAGATATGTTCACCAATTGAAGCGTACTTAAGCCGTGGTGGTAATGACAACCCGTTACGATCGTGAGGTTGTGGGTTCAAATCCCGGTCCCGTACCAATGAATTTCTTGGAATTTATGTATGGAATTTCACACCACTGGGTTTTCGGTGAAGGAAAACATCGCACTTTCTTCTTCGAAAAATTCGATGGCGTATGTGAATCCACCAATCACCATTAGGCCAGCGTGGTGGACATGGCTCAGTCACCCTTTTGTGGGTAGGCCTACGTCCTGTAGTGGACTATTAAAAATGCTGATAGATGTTATAGTCATTTAGTAATTTATTCATAACACCATTTGTTACAAGTCAAAAGTATAGATGGTTTTGCAATTAGACCGTCAATTGTGAACCGATAAAAAATATTTCTTATTTCGTAAAGGTATACCTACTCTTGAGATGGTCCCACTAAACTTTTTCGAAATCAGGTGAGCCGTTTTTGTGTATGTAAAAATGTACTACGAGTACATGGATTCGTGCGAACCATTAGTTGTTACCTACCTGTCCATGGAGGACGTCGGTGCCATTTTTGGCAAAAAAATAATTGAGTACTTATGTTGGAAGTAATATGATAAAACTAATGTTTGCGATCATTTTACGAATACCCTAACCTAACTGTTAATGTTGACGTCTAAGGAAATCAAGTGTAATAGCAAATAATCAATACCTACCTGTTATGTTGACCTAGAATATAAATAGGTACCTGTAATACTACCCAAAGTTAGCTCTATCATTTAGTTAAAATGGATTCAACATCTTTGGCTAACTAACATAATTTATTCGCCGGTAGGTAAGACTGCTGAAGTTGTCACCACCGTCACAACCAGTACAATTAAAAGCAGTCCTCCTGAGAAGAATAATACAGCAAAGATACCTCAAACTACGGGAGCAAAAAGTAAGCATAAAGTAGAATCTATTCTTTTTTAGTTCAACGTGACAGTAACCTTATTAACCTGGAAGTACTCGAGCCGTAAAAATAATCTGCAAGTAGGTACTCAAGTACCTAGGACAAGTATCCCAGTTACGAGTAGGTAGGTCCGACTTCTAGAAAGAGGTCAATCGCCGAATCCAACTCGGCTGGGTAGTATTCGGATAATTGCTTAACGACTGCTCGTCCGACATACCTCAGTGCCTCAAGTCAAAAGTGTTCGACCAGAGTGTGTTGCACGTGATATCTTATGACACTGAAACGTGGTTTCTTACTATGGGCCTTATTAATAAACTCCAGGTATAACAACGAGCTATGCGGAGTCTCTCTGCGAGATCGAATCATGAATGAGGAGAACCAAAGTTACCGACATTGCCCAGCGGATTGGCAAGTTGAAATGGCAATGGGCAGGGCACATAGCGCGGAGGACTCATGACCGATGGGGTCGAAAGATCTCGAGTGGAGACCACGGGTGGACGTCCTATGCTGCGCTTGATGACCTCATTAAGACGATCACGCTGGATGCAAGCCGCTACCAACCGGTCTTATTGGAGATCCATAGGGGAGGCCTATGTCGAGTAGTGGACGTCTTATGGCTGATTGTAACTGAATATCAGGTTAATGTTTTTGGGGACAATTTCACAAGTCGGTACTTAGGGTACTTGTCTAACCTATGGTTTCGTAAATACTACACCAGCTCCGCGTAATAGAAGAAAAATCGGCCAAGTACGAGTCGGATTCGCGCACGGAGGGTTCCGTACTGTATGGGAGCCCCCCTTAAAATATTTATTTTATTTTATTTATTTATTATTGAATTGAATATAAAACTAAATATTCTGTGAAAATTTCAAGCATCTACTTGATACTATTATTAATATAGAGCGAAAAACGTCTAAAAAATCAGGTTTTTTGTATAAGAGCCCCCCTTAAACATTTATTTTCTTTTCTTTTTAGTATTTGTTGTTATAGCGGCAACAGAAATACATCATCTGTGTTTCAGCTGCCTAGCTATTATGGTTCTTGAGATACAGCCCGGTGACAGACAGACAGGCAGACAGACGGACAGACGGACAGACAGACAGACGGACATCGAAGTCTTAGTAATAGGGTCCCGTTTTTCCTTTTGGGTACGGAACCCTAAAAAACACAGTTTGAGATTTATATTTTTTGCATTGTTCGTTAGCTCCATCAAGCAACCTAGTTTACTTAAATCGAGCTATAATATAGTTACAGCAAAATCGCAAATTACATTTCATTAAGAAAGTAATAACAACTGAACGAGAATTATAACAGCACGTACATTAATATTAATAGTGAAATCTTGTTTCAGAGCCCAGTCATTCCCAAAATCAAATCCCAAAAAAAGTACAGAAACTAAGTTTAGTCAATGAAAGAAGTCAAGAGAAAAAAGTAAATTCTGAAGAAAATGTACAAAAACTTACACAAAATGATATGAATCTGCAAAAAAAATCAGATGTTCAAGAAGAAAAAGAAAAGAAAAAGGATGTGAGCGCCACAGAAAAAGATCCTGTAGTGTCACAAGTGGAATCCGAACTGAAAAATGAATTAGATACAGTAAGACTTCCAAAAAAAAGACCAGACTATATTGTGTCGCCGTTCAGAATGACTAAAGGTGATAGAGCAGTGAAAATTCCCACAACTCTACGGGTTCATTTAGAGGGAAGCTCTCGGTACCCAATACCATTCCCGGAAAACCATGCTTTGTGTTACACAGATCCTAATAATGGCCTTTGTCGTACACCAATTTAATTACAAAATAAACGTTTTTTTAACTAGGGCATATATTATTTTTATTGGTCAAATAATGTTATCATCGAGAGGCAATGGAAGTGGTTTGCACAGGACTGGAAAGAATGGCGAGAAAGAGATACCTATACTATACCCAGCCAGTGGGTGGAGACAGGCTAACTCGAAAGATATTATTTTTGCACATCAATAGACATTAGACACTCCATAGACAACGCAACGAGAAATGCACATAACAGATTAGGAAATAGTTGGTACCTATTACTATTTACTTTTTTTTTTGAAAACCTTATATACCTACTTGTTAACGTCCGCAAGTCCGTGCTGCAGAAACGTCCAACGCCTACAGCATAATTGTCACAGATCCCGAAATTCCGGGATGCCGCATGCAATTTAATATAAACCCGAATATAGTTTGTACAAAAAAAACTCATCCTATGGCCTATAATATATATCTACATTTATACAGAGTATAATACCTAGAACAACGTGAAAAAAACCGGACAAGTGCGAGTCAGGCTCCCACACCGAGGGTTCCGTACAAATCTAGAAAACTGCACAAAATTCGTAACTAAGTTGTTAAAACCAGCGTAACTAGAACACATTCGTCGATAAAACGGTTGGTATTTTTTGTTATCTTTACGCGTTCTCGAGATAAAAAGGTCTTGACACACGGACAACAAAGTGATCCTACAAGGGTTCCGTTTTTTTCATTTTGAGGTACGAAACCCTAAAAATTGGTACGTGAGCGTTACATTCTCCGAAGCTGTGGTGGGTGGAACAGGAGAGGAGGTGGGTGAGGTTTAGTCTAGGTACTTAGTGCATCAACCCCCGAGCGTGGCTCCCCTACAGGGCTATTGCACCGCCACGCCCCCAGCAAGCCGATAGCACACGCCGCCTCTCGTCGCATAGCAACAAGTGTATCCATAATCATTCGCAGTCATTCCTGTAAACTTGTTGCAAATCACTAACGCATGCTATTTTTACATACGCCGTTTTGAAGCTGTTTCTATACATATGAATACAATTGATCGCTCCTATAGACACGTACACTAACATAATGACAAGAAATGTGCATAATATGCCCTAATACTACATACATGTAAAGATCGCGTGCGCTCGGGATTCGCAACAGGTATACCTTATTAGATTAATGTCTACGTAGCGCTTGCCTGTGCGAGACCACACACCGGCAAGCACAGCGTAAGACGTCCACCGACGGTGGACCGACGACATAATTAAAACCTCAGGAACGCGCTGGATGCAGGCCGCTACCAACCGCCCTTATTAGATACCCATAGGAGAGATCTAAGTATGTCCAGCGGTGGACATCCTACTGCAGACAATGATGATACTTAAATTTACTAATAAGTATAGGCCGAATCATACAAGTCGGCGGATGTGAAGTTAGCTACAAGCTGCGCAATATCCAATCAACGCGCAGCTTTATGTGAGCTTTAGTCAAGATTGGATATTGTGCAGTTTTGTTTGTTTTGTTTTGATTGACTTGCATATTTCTAAACGACGAATTCTAAAACAATATTATTGTAGGTACCTACCCAACATTATGGCTAACTTTTACGATGGGCATATTATTATATCTTCTTTGCTATGCAAACCTGACATCAATCTAAAATTGTAACTAATAAATATGACGTGTAAAAATTTTTACTCATATGATACCATCGATTTATAAAATCCGACAAAAAAAAAGGGGGGGTTAAACAATAATAAATGAATAAATAATTAATAAATTTTAGAGGACATCTTACACACGGTCTCTGACCCCAAACTAAGCAAGGCTTGTGATATGGCTGCCAGAGACTGATATATTACATATACATATTTTAAATACATACTTATATGTATAGAAAAAGTTCTTTCACGTAGAATCAAGTTTATTAATAGAGAATTTTCTGCAACATCGGCGATAGTTCCATAGTAAAAGGCGGTCTAATAAGTACAAATTACAGTAACATCCTAGAAGCCCTATCTCGCGAGATACCCATGTTAATATCCGTCCGTCCGCGTTGCTACACCACGGGTCGGCCTCTATCGGCACGGCTAGGCTGGGTCATTATTTTTGAGTTTCGAACGCTTCGGACGTAGGTATACGTAACTTTGACAGATTGTATGGAGAATTCGTAAAGTTGAGTATAAATCCTAGACGTTTCCATACTAGTTCCGAATACGACCGAGCCGTACGGAAGTAAAAAGTAATGCCCCTGGGAGAAAAAATCACTGTAACCAAACATGAGTCAGGAACATCATAATGGTCAAATTTTGCTACAAGACAGATCCGGAATTCGAGAAAAAATCAGCTGTTCCGTACAAAATTGCAACTTAAAATGTATGAAACAAATCTAACTCGTGCCGTATTTAATCAGTCTTTTTCAGATTATCCTGATCGAGCACATTAACCCTCAGCTCTGGGATCAGTAAAAAAAATAAAAGATTGTGCAAAAATCTCAAATTTATTAACCTTTATGTAACCTTGCATCGATAAATGGAAAATAAACTTTACTTACTTCAATTTTTCTCAGAAATGGTTAACTTTTGCATGGAGGCATATGGGGTCAAAGTTTATAATAACCCCCCTTATAACCCACAAAAACTTAGTCCGTTCAATAACCAAAAACCCTGTATACTATATTTATATACTAGTGACCCGCCCCGGCTTCGCACAGGCAGGTGTATACATAGACACCTTACTCTTGAATCACTCTATCTAAAAAAACCGCATCAAAATCCGTCGCGTAGTTTTAAAGATGAATACAGGGACATAGAAAGCGACTTTGTTTTATACTAGGTATGTAGGTATTCGTAGTGATGATATTGATAGTGATACCTGAACACCAAGCCGAAAGGAGGTGGACCATTTTACACATTTGATAGTTTAGCTTGGTTTGGTTTGGTCCGTTTATTTCATTTTAATTTTTATGCTGTCCCATTGGAACATTTTATTTTTCTGGGATAAGAAAAGTTACTTTTGTCACTTTCCGTCCTTCAAACTATGTCCATGACATCCGTTGCTCCGTTGCTGCGTGAAAGAGGAAGAAACCAACAATCACACTTTCAGTGAAAACATTAAGCAAACTTACAAGAAAAACTACTAAAATAAACGACAAAGGACGCAAGAAATAGAATAAAGGTTATTGATTCGCGTAAACATATTCGCATTCACCTTTCAATTTATTAAAATATTAAATTCGTTAAATTGTTATGTTACGTGCTATTGCCGATCGTGACGTCATGATAAGAGGGCTGGGAAATCGACTATTGTTGAAATCGAAGAATATCGAAAACAAAACATATTAATCGACTTGATTTAAGCAAGGGTTATTTATTTCAAGCAAAACTTATAAAACATTTCATAAACTTAACTATACCCGTATATTACAACTACTATGCTATATGTACAAACCTAAACAAATTAAATAATATAGTAGTTGTAATATATAGTTAAGTTTAATAAAATGTTTTATAAGTTTTGCCTGAAATAAATTTCGTAAGCAAGGGTTATCGTTAATCTGTACCCCTAGTACAAAAATTATAAAATATGTAGTGCGTATTCGATACAAAAATGTATGAAAAAACTTAGTTTCCATTTACCTCCGATGTTCACATAGACAATATAACGGAAAATCAAATAATTATAAATCTGGAAGATTCGTCAAATTATGATAATGATGATAGCTCCGATGACGAAGTGACGAGGACATTATTTCCCAAATAAATCTTTTTTTTTCCCTGTCACTTTTTTATTTCTTTTTGATTCCTCTAAACCTATCGTCTAAGTAAGTCCTACTGACTTGTAGATAAATTCACCAAAACAGTTTTAGGTACATTGTTCGATAACTTCGATAAGTACGTAAAATCGATAATAATCGGTAATTACAAATCGAATATAGGTGCGGTACATCATTAAAATTGTCAATATATGTTTGACAGCTGACATTTCGGAAGTGTCATAAGTGACTAGCTATTTGAAAAAGACTATAGTAAGGAAGGATAGTAATGTTAACCCAAAATTCGGGAAAAAACAGCCGTTTCCTGGCTGTTTCACACATTTTGAACAGGTGATTTTTTGATGTAAATACCCCTACTTGCAATATTAAGAGTCGACAAGTCAAAAAATCTAATAATAAAACCGTGGGATACAATTTGATGAAGATTGAGATGTCACATCTCCATCCTAAATTCAATTACACCGTTGGATAGCTAAAACATCAAAGAATTCATTACACCAAGTGAGGACATGTCGCAGGGAGTGGAGGGGGAAGCCCTGCCATTTTGAGTAGGTACATTTTGCTTACGTAAACGTAAACGGATTACGGGTTGGCTCCATAGTAAAAGTTGTTCATAACGTTTATCCCCCGTGGCCCTACTGCTTGGCACAGCCTGTAGTGCCAAAGGAAATGACTTTCTCCCGTGACACTTTCAATTTTCAACAGCTGATTAAGTTTATACAATCCAACCCGTGAACATGCTCATTACCCGTGGCACTACTGAATTTAGAAATACGAAATAACAATTTATCTTTTATTTTTGTTTAAAAAATGACAGATGTGACTGCTGTCACATTCTAGACAGATGTCAAACTCGAAAGTGGTTTGCCTCCGTAACCGTTACAGAACGGTAAATGGTAACTGTCGAATACCGTCGTCACCACAGCTCTTCTGTGGTCTTCACCAAAGTCAGAGCTCAACTAGATCTACATTTTACACATAGTTATGGAAAGATGAGGGATAATAGATATCTGTGATATTTCGGATGGCAGCTGTCAAAATCAAATGTAGAATATTTCCACTTATATTACGGATCATTCTAGACTGTTTTCAAAACACAGGCCTTTTCACAGCTCTACTTTGCAGCAGAAAGCTCTACTTTGACTTTGACATCTGTCATTTTTTAATCTGAAAACGTTTTTCTAGCCCAGTCGTGTCACAGGAAAAAAACATGCCATCGCTACAAAAAGTATAATATATATATGTATAAAAGTGTCACAGGAACATAAAATTTCCATTCGCTCTACTAGTCGTGCCAAGCAATAGAGCCACAGGGGATAAACGGTATAGGGCAAGCAGTTGACCCCATTTAACTACCACGGATTAGCAATCTGAATAACAAAATTATAAGCCCCGTTTACCAACTATGCAACCTACACTTTCTAGGATACCTAATAAGATTAGTAGAATAAAATAGCCAAATAATTCAATTTCCATTCTTTTTTATTACGATAAGAAACCTAATTTTGACAATTTCAGTTACATTTAATATAGCATTCTTATACAATATTGAAATTTCGTATTTTTTTTATTCAGTTCCCAAAAACATGCACAAAGATAATTATCATATTCATTTAGTAATATTGAGGTAGTTATTTGTTTCTGAACTTAGATATACCAATTATAAAATGGTTCTAAAAATAACAGTAAAAATTTAAAAAATTAATTGTATTAAGGTGGAATTAAAATTTTAATTGAAAATTAAATATCGGTTAAAATAATACTAATATGTATAAACAATACTATAGTTGCAAATTGAATGTTACGGCCTGAGAAGCAACAACAACAGCTCGACGGCGGGGACATAAATACATACACAATACATAAAACACTATTTATAGACTCGATGAAACTTCAATAGAAATATATTTAATGGAGGGGAGTGATGTAACATGCGAACAACAGAATGAGTGCTCCGTTTCTCCACTAAACATAGCCAACTCGTGGCATTAATCATTTAACTACGACAATGTATCTGACATATTAAAATCATCATTAAAATAAATTCAAATCATTACATCGCATTCCATTCATTATAATTATAACCTATTTTAAAATACAATCATGCACAAAAATGATATCCATTAGATTCAGCCGCTCACACGCCAAATACACAAAAGTAATATTAAATGGTAGGTATAATGAACGTAAATATAACAGTAGGTAGAACCATCAAACAAGAATGACGCGCGTAGAATAATAACGCGCGAATGAATGAAGCGACGAGGGCGCGCCGGCGCGGCGGCAGGGGTGTAGTTCAGTCTCGGGGCCGCGCGCCGTTCGCGCCCACTACCCTCAACTCAACTTAAACTACTTCACAACGATACAAATTATAACTAAAACTATTTCTGGATTCAAACACAAACCGTGTATGTATCTCTCGCGCATACGACTCACTCATTGACATAAGCATTCAGTAAGGTAACGCAACCGAGGGGTACATGCAACCTACAAGCGAAACGAAACGAACCGATCCGGACCGGACCGCCTCGCTCTCCAGTGTTACACATATCATTACACATACTTCACATCAATATTGATTAGATATAATTATCTCTACGAAGGTATGGTACCAATTATATATTTAAAGTACTTATTTATAAACATGTAAAAACTGTAAAGACAGCGAATTCTATAAAAATTGTACATTCCATAAGTGGTCTATGATCGGCGCCGAACCGACGCCGTGTTGCAGCCTGAGATGTTCTATTCTACATTATCGATCTTTCAGTACGAACACGTGTATCTTTTGGAATGTTTTAAATGCTGAGGGGTTAGTCCAGGTTTACACGTAAATTGAAACTACAGCTGTTTCCGTATAGCTCTATACATTTTTGTACAGCGTCCCTGGCGGAAACGAGGCAGAACTAACCAAAATGTATGGAGCCACACGCAAACGTTAAAGTTTAAGTAAACTACGCAAAACCTGGACTAAGGGTTCTGATGTCATTCGAATCACTATTTCAGACATGAGCAAAAATATTTCGTTTGGAGATTCTGAACCGTCGAGTAGCCCGCCTCCTGCGTGGCGCGATTCAGACCCCAAATAAATATTTTTACATTGAACGCCTCTAAATCGTCTTTAGCAGTTATTGTACAACTATGTATCTCGTCGAGTCGTGCTGTTTTGATGGTGGGTAAGTGACACAGCTATCTAATTCATCGTTATATATATCGTATATAAATATATAATCATTTCTTTACAAAATCTAATCAACAGAGGCGCGTGGCGCTCACTGAATCTTCAAACTTTTAGCTCTCAGTCTCGTAAGTATATAGGTTCTAGTACATTTACGAACTCTAATATACAAACAATCAACTGGCTGATCATTTTACTATAAACGCGCAGCTTCTTTTAGGTAATTAAAAGAAAAATTAAAATGAAAATAAAACGAAAAATTAAATTCATAATTAAAATGAAAATTAAAATGTATCTATTGTAATCAAAATATTATAAGCCGATAACCGTAACCGTATGCTTTGATCATACGATGCGTCCGTAGCGTGTATATAAATTGTTTTATACCGATTTGTAAACCGGTGCGAATGCGTCGCCACCCGAACCCACAGAGGGAGAGCATCGCGCGACTCCTTTCGCGCCTTCTCCGTCTACAGATTCTAAGTCCACGACGTGCGAATTAAAGCTTTTACAATTTACATACAATAGTTAAAATTATTTAAAAGCGGCCACTGCTCACATAATAAAATGGTATCGATATTTACAGATATTGATTATGACTATTTCAAATTATGTACTAGGGACATTTTAATGGTCATAAAATGTAGCAGAGTTCATGATTTCTCTAAAAGATAATATTTAAAACTGTTCTAGATTAAAATTCATAATTAAACACAGACACAACATAAAATATCAGGTACTTCAGGTATCCTCCCATTGATATTATTAATTCCACCAGTTGCCAATAGGTACTTATCAAACTGCAGTTGACAAGCAACGGAACTAAAAATTTCAATGGAAGGTTTAAGTTACGTACGAAAAAAAAGCGACGGTGTCGTCCCCTCTCGCTTTAACAGTAAAGTTGACAGAACTGCATCATTGTATAATTATTCTTATTAATCATAATTACCGAGGGTAGCACATACAACTTTATTTTTCGAACGTCTTTCTATTGTAAAGAATGTAAAATAAAATTTTTACTATTGAAAAATCTGATACATCCTTCTTAGGAAGGGGGGGGCAACAAAATTCGTAAAATTCATTGATAATTGATCTGTGCTTCAATATGCAGATAAATATAATCCCGTAATATACGTTCGTCATGATGAAATTGAATACTTAATAAATTTTAATTTACAAATCAAAACTATGTACATTTAAAACGTTTACTTTGCACTTGTACGTAAGTAAGGCCACTAAACGCGAATTGAATGGATTGAGAGTAATGTTGAATTTCGAAGTCTGCACAGAAGTAAACTTGAAGCCTTCGTGCAACAACAATAATTTTAGTTTAGTTCCATGTAAAGTCTTCGAAATCGACATCGGTAACACATTAGCGACAACTAATCGTTGCGAGCCGTTACGGTGTGTTAATGTGGATGCCGGTGCAAAGTAGACATTTTAGAGTGACATATTTACACAAAATTATAACAGGAATGTATAGCGTCTTGTGATTTGCTATTTTTTCATGTCCCTAATAGTAGTGAAAGAGTTCGGTCAAACACTAAGGGCTATCTGACCACCGAAATCTCACCACTAATTATAATACTGGTACAGTGGCACTTCTGCCTCTCTTCTAACTAACCTTTCCAGTTTTCAAAACCTCGTATATCACTACCAGTGCTAGCAAAAAAAAAAGGTAAAAATGAGTTGTAAAAATGGGATTAAGTTAACTAGCCGAATGATGGGAATGTTACAAATATATGTAGCGGTTCAATATATATAACTGCGGCGGCCAAATACAATGAAATGAATAACAAGAAAACAAGATATAGGTATTTCGGTGGGAGATACATTACACCTGTAAAACGTGAACAAGACAAAACAATGTTTAATAAATATAGTATTTGGACTAGACATGTGTAGTGATATAGGAGATGTAGCGGGCGATGATAAGATGCGAAGTAGCACTGGCGCATGGCGGTGAGGTTTGGTGGTGGAGGGTTCCCGAGCGCGACCGAGACGCAAGTACCAATATTACGAGTGGTCGCTGGAGCAGCAGGCTGTCGAGTTGGCCGAGTCGCGCCGACTCGACCACCGTTGTGTGAGCTCTTGTACCGTACAACTTAAGACAATTATTGCGGTCTTATTTTATGTTCAAACTACGTTATCTCCGTCTGGATTATGTTCCGTTATCATTTTCGCGTATGTGACGATTGCTGTGTTTGTTATTGAAGTTTATGTTATCTTCTTCATCTCGCTACGCTTTGCCATTATGTGAGATTTAGAATAATATGTGGAAGCTGTACAAAATCTTAACAATATCCACCAAAAATATACTTATATTGTAAGTAGGCAAATTTGAAATTACCTGCAGGCGGAATGCAATATGCGCGGAAAAAGATAAACAAAATGGGGATATGCGAAGCCACCGAGGCCAAGGCAGTGTCGGTCTGAGTCCGCGCCGGTTATGAAATGACAATTATTTTGATGCATTCGGGAAAGGGCGACCGTGGCGCCGCCCCGGTAGGCACGGGCAAGGCCCAAACTAACCTAACTTCAAAACTGGAAACTTTAAAAATGTTAACCATTCTTAGAATCTTTCTTTTTGCCAAAACTTCCATATATTATTATCACAATTATAAAAATATAAATACATATCTAAGCTTTCCATCAAATTTTGATATCATTCACTTAATCTTAATCTCTCATAATTAAATTATCTCACTTGGCACAATTATAACGCAATCCGCACTTTTGAACAATAAAACGTACCAAATACGATGCGTCGTCCGACGACGCTCACACTACGCGCCTCCTATCGCTACGGTATCGTCTTAAGTTAAAATTAAAAATCCATTACATTCTCAAGGAAACATTATAAAGCTAACAAAGACAAAAATACAAAAGAAAACGATCAACAAATGTCACTTACAAATTAAAACGTTCCAAGTTCCTTATTTCCCAACAATCAATTGTATATCAAAAATATTCGTCCGCGTGTTGGGCGCGCGCGGTGCGGCTCTGTCGCGGACAGAGCGACCACCATCACTTCATTTCCAAGCATCCGTTAGTCCAATGAGCCTCTTCGTTAAAGCGAAGTCGAGTTTGTCAACGTTTCCTTGGTCTGAGAACGTCCCACACCCTTCTATTACAACAGGTAACAGTACTAACGGTATATGTATTCACGGTTATGTTCAACAGATTATCTATTCAATTATTTCATAACAAAACAAATAGTGTATCTCGTATATAGAATATAGAACGTAATAACTATTGCTATATGGACAAATTGTATCTGGTATATAGAATATAGAACGTAATCAACTATTGCAATATTTGTAAAAGACAACTAATTTATAAAGTAGTCAACGGCGTGAAAAATAGCGTAACAATACCCTTATGTTAAAAATAGTGTATATGAATATTTAGTATATAATTATTCAATTACATTCAACAGTTTACGGTAATAAACTATGGATCCATCAATAGTATTACATTCAATAATAAAAATTGACTAATTAGTGTTAACAAGAGTGTGTGTGAGAGATGAGGTGAAGCGAGGCGAGGCGAGGCGAGGCGGGCGACAGGGCGGGGAGTCGATCGGAGCGCGCGCCTACTGCGGCGGCTGCGCCGGCGGCGGCTGCGCGGCGCGGCGGCGGGCGGGCGCGCTCGCCTGCGCCACCATCGCGCGGATGCGCCGCTGCGCCGACTGCAACACACGACACACGTCACTCACGCGTCCGCAGCTACGCGCACAGCTGCGTGACTCCACGCCGCGAGCCGCTCTATTCAGAGCTTACTATGCTTACGCACCTCACAACGCTAGCTTTTACAACTTGAACCAGCAGTCTGGCACTCAATAAACTAGAGCTAAGTAACTGTTTCATAAATTAAGTACACGCAAGCCGTGTCAGAATCATCATGACATAGGAAAACTTCTAACACCAATTTAAGCAAAGCGAGCAAATAAAAATAAACAACATGTATTTCAGACTCCAAATATTGAAGATTCCGTATCTCGACAATTTGAATAACGAAATATTTCAATTTGAGATAACACCAGGCTATAAAGCATGCGACCACGAAAAACGACGAAAGAACTCATTTCGACGTGTGAAAAAGTGACAGTTATATACTTTGCCATAACGCTGTCTCGTTCTGACATCACGAACGAAATAATTCGTGGCGCGCATACTAGCCCGGCAAGAATGGTTTGTGAGACCGGATTATTATTTTAGTCAGTTCAGTAGTAACACATCAACCCACAATAATTTGCAAAGGAGACTGCCACGGCTAATTTCAATTTGCAGACACACTTTCAAAACATTCATACCATCACCTCATTTTTATAACATGTAGTTACAAAGACCTTATTAATATCGACTAAAATTAGACACGGTTATGTTTAAAAGCTTTATTAAATATTATAACATTAACTAGTGGTAAAAAATAACATAGCATATTATAATAATAAGTGTATTTACATAAACACATTCGCAGTCCTAGTTAATACTAGAATATTTATTGAAGAGGCAACTCACCTATGTCAAATCATATAAGGGATATCAAGTGGATAAGGCCACAGTGACGCTTTCGCATGAGGATTTTCAATCCTTCCTACAGCGTGTCTCACGCCGCTTCAGGAGAACGCTACAAAATGTAAACACTCATTATGCCACTGGCACTCTGAACTAATTCACTTCGCAATAGCTTTTTAATTGAATGTTGTATTATAAAATAACTGTACTTATCTTATGTTAAAGCCAGCCCATCTTCCACAGTCTTTCCATAATGTTAGAGGCGGACTTGTAACTACATGTTTCGTAAATCACACACATTCGGTCTCTTTCACGCTAATCTCTTTTAGACACACGAGACAATCGCTTGTGGCATTTCGAAAAAAAAAAAGAAAAAAAACATGTGCTCAAGATTCTTTTGTAATATGAAATGTTGAAAATAAAATATCGTTCTTAGGTCTTTAATAAGCTAAGTCGTTATATTCTAGCATAGAGCTTGGTTTTGATTAATCTTGAGCACAGGTAAGTTTAACCATCATATTAAACATCATTATTCTTTTAAGTATACAGGGTTATTCCTAATCAATGAGCATCCTTTTAGTGGCTTATTATGTACATCAATACTATTAATCTTTAGTTCTGCGCTTTTTGTCTAAACTCAAAAAAAGGGAAGTAAGGTAAGGTGAACGATATTATTCTATGGAAAAAACATTTTTTTTTTGAGTAAAGTCGCAGAACAAAAGTTGTTAGTTTTGATGTACAGAATAAGCCCCTAAAAGGATTCTAATTAATTAGGAATAACCCTGTATAAATCAATAACTATTTTTCACTTAACCTAGAACGGATGAACAGAAAACAGGGAAGCTACGCGAAAGCAAGACTAAACTGCGTATCATGACGATGTAAGAAAAGTATGAGCCAGAGTGAAACAGTGATATGAGCACTAATAGGTAATAACTATCAGATTTCTTCCTCAGAAACCGATAAGAGAAACAGTGATAGCAAATTGTTAAGAATCTGTTACATTTACTTCTTTTACATCGTACGCGTGTGTTTAGCACATTTCCGATTCGGCAATATACTCTCAAACGATACTTCATCGTAAAGAGCACGCATCTGATACTGTATATTAGGATGTAAAAATATACTCGCGGCCTGGACAAGTACGGCATGGGCCTTTATCAATCTTATTAGTCCGATGTAAATTTTGATGTGATCGTGGACACAACAGGTACTCTATTTTGGTAGCTGAGTTACTTTAGGAATACATTAAAAAAAAATTACAACTCGAAGTAAAGTAAAAATAATTTCAAGGCGTCGTTTTAGGAGTACCTATTTATTAAATCAAAACAGAAACATAACTATGCTCACAAACATCGATGTCCTTGAGAAGCCTCTCCCAAAGTAAATATTGACAGACTAAAGATTAATGAAGTGTTGCATTCAAGGTTATACCAATAATCTTTAATAAACAGTCTCAGATCGCGTCAACACAATGACTATAAATAGAATTATCCCTCGAGTTACCTACTCGTCAAGTCGCACAGACACACGATTGCGACATAATATCCTAACTTAATACCTAAAAAAAGACAAGACCTACAAACATTTCGATATAAATAACATATTGTAGTGAAAGACATTGCAATAATCATTTCAAATGGCGTGGCACTGTTATCCTTCTGAAACCACCAGGTTAATTCATATTATCACAGAGATATCATCACTTTCGGATCGACTTTACGCGCCCGGTTATTCAATCACAAAAAGCAGTTCGTTCCATTTTCCAATGACTAAGAAAGAGCCTAAGTGACACGACATTCGAAACGATCGAACAAAATACTGCAAGAACGAAAGACAAGAGCGCTGTTGGGGGTATATACCTGTACGCTGTAGAATGGTCCGACGATGTGCACAGTGGTGTCGTGCTCTTGCTGCTGGGCGGCCGCTTGCTGCGGCTGCTCGGGCAGCTTGATCAGAGAGCCGGTGACGCGCTGCAGCTCGCGCACGTTCTGCCCTCCCTTGCCGATGATGCGGCCCACTTGAGAAGAGGCGACCACGATCTCGACAGTTAGCCGTACGTCGTCAGAGCCCGACATGAAGCCCTCCTCTCGCATCTTCTCGAAGATCAAGTACTGTGCCTGGAATCGCAATAAATAATGCATTTATTGAACTAACTCGGATAAACAAAAAAATAAAAGAAATTAAGGACAAGTTGCAAATCCTTGATTATTGCAGTGAGTTCGTACTTCGTATAGGCCTGGCGGGTGGCTAGTTATTGCTTGACTGGCGGAGATAGATGAATTTACTAACGCTGATATTCTGGTTTCGTTCACGTAGGTTAATAAATAGAAGAGAACCACATACTGAAGAAAAAGTAAAAATATTCAGGTACATTGGAAAAGTCTCCAATTCCTCATTTCGAACGGACATCGGTGGAGAAGAACGGCAAAAAACACAGTTCAACCGTGCAATTTGTACTGGTATACATTGTCGAAAGCGTGCGTAAACTTTTTGTGGTTAGGTGCTAAAAGATCTAAGAGATAGGTAGACGTTGCTTGTTTTACTACGGAACCCTAAAAAGATTTGTTAACGTTACTTTTAGATTTGCCCCTCATACATAGAATATGACAAGCAAATATTACATTTCAGTTAAAACATGACTAGAGTGTTTATGAGTTCAGTAATCAGTTCGATTTTGTGAAGGAGTTCATTTGAAACGTACTAAAAAGAATCTCTGATATTATGTTATTAGTGTAAAAAGCGTAAAGAAGTTTATACCGGAACGCTTTGCCTGGGTCTGTCTTCCCGCTAAAGTACGACGTGGGTGTCTTCAAATCCCGAGTAAATAGGTATCTTCTAGGTAAGCGTGCTATATCCTAGACCGCATGTATGCTCAACATCAGGCAGTATGTAGCCAAACGCAAACCTATATGGAATAAAAAAAAAAAAGGAGGCCTCGTTTAAGCCAGGTGTGTTCACGTTTAAAAGTAGAGTTTACATTTATGGAAAACCAGCGACTTCAGCCGCGTGATATTTTGATTTTAGTGCCATCCCATAGAAATCTTTGTTTTCTGGGATAATAAGTATTCAGGACACTCTTCTACATTTAAAATATATCCATATTCCATGCACAAAATCAACTCAATTCTCCATTCTCTGTTGCTGGGTGAAAAAGTAACAAAGAAACCAACAAAGACAATTTCTGATTTATAATATTATAGTAAGGATCGTCAGCGCGGGTGTAGTATGTAGAGTGGAAAAGTGTGGGTACCTTCCACTGCGCCTCCGGGCTGCCGACGATAGTGACCTTGCGCTCCTGCTGCGCGTTGGCGGCGGCCTCGCCCTG
This sequence comes from Hypomecis atomaria, assembly GCA_964007245.1. Lineage (NCBI taxonomy): Eukaryota > Metazoa > Arthropoda > Insecta > Lepidoptera > Geometridae > Hypomecis > Hypomecis atomaria. Next base: position 18,835,864 of record OZ023280.1, read on the forward strand.
CTTCTCCTGCTCCAGCGGGGCGATCTTCACGGACGCGCTGCTGAAGCGGATTATGTTGCGGATGTTCGACCCCTTGGTGCCGATGATCGCACCCACCGCGTTGTTCGGGATGTACAGGTACGTCGTCTCCTGCACACCGCACCACATTACATTAGCACATAGCCTGACGCGCTATCGCAAGCGAAAGCAACATTACGGGAACGTGCCCCAACTTTACACTCCAGCAAACGGCAATCAAGCGTAGCGAGAGATTGTCATTAGTAAAAGCGGTGAATAGTATGAAAGTGTATATGTACTTCTGCGGGTACCTGCGAGTCGCCAGCGCCCTGCTGCGCGCCGCCCTGGCCAGCCATTGGCGCGTAGATCGGCGGCGGGAACGGCGGAGGCGCTCCGCAGAAGCCGCGCCCCGTCGACATCATGGCCATCGGGTGAAGCCCCGGGAACATAATGCTCTGAGGCGCCAGCACCTGAAACACCACCACGAGTCATTGTCTGCTACCGCGTCCAACCAAACTCATTTAATTTTGAAACGTATTCGAACCTCACTCACCTGCAAATCATTCTCATAGCTCTGGCGTAATTTGGCTGAAATTTGTGACTCCGCCTTGGCCATGTTTTCTATAGTTCCCTTGACAGTTATGATACGCTCCAAGTTAAAGCTGTTAATGTCATTGATGGACGACACTGTGATCTTGGTTTCGGTTTCCTGCATGATTCGCTTGATGGTATTGCCGCCCTTGCCGATTATGCGACCGATTAGGTTGTTGTGCGCCAGAATTTTGAGGCATATCTCACTGTAAATAAAGAGCGAACGTTGTAGACGAACCTAGAAACAAGTGCGTTTCGAAAAACTGAGTTAAACGATAGCGTAGGTAATTAATGAATTACCCTTTGTTGGTGTTGTTGGCCTCTTGTTGCATGACGTCTAGTATCTTTCGGCAGGCGTTGGTGCAGTTCTCCGGGTTGCCGTATATGGTGATGGCTTTTTCCAGGGAGCCGACGTTGTCCTTGCGGTGTACGTCAACGCGCGCGCGGCTCTGTTGGGTGATGAGGCGGATGGTGCTGCCCTGGCGGCCGATGATGGCGCCCACCATGTCGCTCTGCACCAGCAGCCGCAGCGGGAAGTCGGTGGGGCGCGAGCCGCCGGCGGCGCCGCCGCCGCCCCGGCCGCCGCCAGGCCGCCCCCGTCGGCCCCCGCGACTGTTCTGATCGGCCGCCTCCACCTTCATTCGGCTGCCTTCTATTTCCACTCCGTTGAGACCGTTGATCGCCCTGGAACAAGTTATTTCACCGTAAGACGGCGACGAAGCCTATTGAGACCCCCCACCTTAATATTTGGCCAAAAAATATTAGAAAACGGACACACGGTGTATCTATTTTTTTTAGATAATGAATAGCCCTGATGTTCTTTCCTGGATCTGGGATCTTGTTGTGTCTTAATCAAAAACGCGTGAAACACTCTACGAATATGATGATTGACCCACTACTGCTCTGTAACTATCATGAGCGTTATCGGCGAGCATCACATGGTTACAAAAATGATCACTCACATTCACACACAATCATCTGAGAGAAATAACTGCATCGCGTGTATAAAAAGTTAAAACAAAACTAGTTAAAATAAAAAGATACATCACTCATGACAAACATGCTATACAAATCAAAATAAACACATAGGCTTCACCTTTATCGATTTCCATGACTATAATTTTCGATAAGAAAAATTAACCATTTGTATTCACAAGATCGCTGAAAACTGGGCTCAGTCGCGGCGAGTATCGACCGTTCGCGGCGAGTCCGCACGTTTAAGGACGCTTTTTAGTACTTAAGCAGAAACGACCCTAGACTTGTCTATTAGCCGGTCGCACTCAAAGCAAGCACAACCGCGAGACTACAACCTGCCGCCCCTTCAAACCACCAGGAAACTCGTAAGTGTGAACTAGCCTCGTTCCCAGTAGGCAGTGCGTGTAATGAAGAATAATAGCAAAAGGAAGAAAGCGGACAAACGTCACACAGTAATGGAAACATGCAAGAGATAGTAAAGAGAGAAAGACTGAAGAAGCCAATCCAAGCGTCGGTGATGGCGGCGCGTGCCTCGTCCGTCAGTCGTGTATACTCACTGCTGCGCCTGGTCCGGGCTCTCGAAGGTGATGAACACGGCCTGAGCGTTGGCATCGCGCGAGTTGGCTTTGTCGCAGTGCTGCACGTTGCCGTACTGCGAGAGCAGCGGCTCGATGTTGTCGAACCGAACATGGAGAGGGAGCCCACTGATGAGTACCTTGGACGACCGGCTGCGACAAGCGACATCATCACCACTACGTACACATTTCTATATGCCACTATTATTTAAACTAAGTGCATTCAGACCGAATAGCTCCAGACTCGAGCTAGACTACGTTTTATGCCTCCTTGGGCCATTAATATGGATTAGCGGTTATAGCAACCGAGACCAACAATTATTGTCTTTTGGGGCACATTCGAATAAAATGACAGGAGTGTGTAAAAGTGTGTGTACGAGTCATGTTTCTGTATGTATAGAGCAATTTTTACAAGTTGTGAGTTTCAAACCCTGACTAAGAATCAAATTAGTACCCGTTATTCTAAATAAACTTGAAAAAAAGCCATTGTGTGACTCAAGACCTCCTAATAATGCCATGTGTATTTTAACAAAATAACCCACACTTAACATGATGAATGGCGCAGTAAACGAGAAAATTATTAATCAATTATAATTGACGCATGAATTTCAATGAACAGTTTATTATGAATTTCATTCATGCACCCACAAAATATAATTTGGATGTCAATGAGATAGAGTTTGTGCAAAAAGAGAAGCGTCATAGGTGAGGCGCCCGAGTGCCGTTTTACTAATTTTGTTACGTTGACAACACTGTCACGGTAAACACTGCTATGTCACTGCTAGAACAACTAAAAGTGTTTGATACTTGGTAGACACCAATTCGGTTTTCATCAGTAGTCGCGTCTACCAAGTATAGTCGGTACATTGGCTGCTGATAAAATCTTATTGTTAGTTCACCGTAACGCCACGACCGACGGTTCTCTTTTTGCACATACTCTAAGAAGATATGTCTCTGCTTCGATAACATCATTACTTTGCTAAAATTAAAAATAACTGTTTCGCTAATTATTACTTCACTGAAAATTAAATAGGTAACGGTTTCATACGCTGTTTTACATTTCCCATACGTATACACGAGCACTCACCAGAATCCCGATTATTATTTATCGCACGGGATGTATGTAACTCTATCAGAAGGATACAGTATACATGTGTTTGTGCAAAACATAGGACTATTTATTATACTTCATGGAAATGAGTTAGCCGGAATATCGCGTGCTCGTTCTCGGCACAAAATGGCGGACACCGGAGATGACATCATATTATGCTTCGTCGAATGCACTGCTTGCACCCATTCACAAGTGACGAGTAAGAGTGGCTTTCGGAAAGGCTTATATTTATACACTTCCAGCAATACGATCCTTGTGCGAACGTAATAAAGGTTGTAACGCTTGTTTAGTGAGGCGCGATAAACCCTTTAGAGTTTAGAGGTAGTACGTTGATACTCTACGAGTGGATTCGCTATCAGTGCCGCACTCTCGCCTCCACAAACCAGTTTAGATGACAGTTACAGCCTACCTTCGGCGACAGATACAACGTTAGTTACTACGCCAACCATATCTCACTTCGTACGATAAAGACAATACGACTACCACTAGCCCAGATGTGATTCACCTACCTACCTACCTTATACATTTTACTCGAAGCACCTACCTAGGTAGGTATATTTGAAGTTGAATTTAACATATATGAATAATCGCGACATGAGACCAATCTTTTACGACTGAGCAATGTGATAAGATTTATTGAATATCAAATAATTGCACGCTGAACTAAAGTTCTGGAACAACAAACTTATGTTGATCGGGAGGCAGGTTAATATAATATTATTACAAAAACAGACCAGTTCTTTTTTCGCAAACCAACAGGTACTTAATATTTTTTTAGTTGTGTTAAAAAACAAGTAAGGCTATACATAACATTAGAGTGATAGAAGCATGATCGTATCGCCCGAGTGGCGATTCGCCCACCTTTTCAAGGGGCAACACTCCCTTACGCTACGCTACTCTGCCACTACACTTACTACACCTACTATGTAGTACCTATTTTACTACATTCCACAACGAACACGGCCCCCACGCCTCGATCCTACACCGTGAGCTCGTAGCACAAACCTGTGTAGTGTAGGATCGCGTAGACTTTTGTCTTGTTTGTTATCTATGTGACAGAGCGAGATGGAAGTCAGGCGATGCAATTCAGGCTAGAGCTAGAAGCTCACACTACGAGTCAGGTTTAGGGTTTTCGTACCAAAGCCATTCTCAAATTAAATTCGTACTTGTGGTTTTTGGTCATTTCAGAAGCTAATTGGCGCAATGTTCGAATGGACGAAAATCTAATTTTATTTAAGTATAATAACTAGTTTTTCTTTTAAAGTTGTATATTGCAAGGTTCATCAAACTAAGTTATAAAGGATTATTCTACTTGCCTTGAAAGGGGGTGATTAAGACCATCATTATCATAATGAACCACTTACCCGGAATTCGAGAAAAACAATCAGCTGTTTCGTACATTTTGACGTTTTCTAACTGCTATTTCGTATGGGACAGCCGAGTTTTCTAGAACTCTGGATTAGCCCCATAGTAAAAGGTGGTTCATAATGATGAATTTGTTCCTTTTCGGCTTAGTACAGGGCAAGCAGATAACCCTGTATTGGCTTTGCATTTTTAAGAAAATATTTTATAATATGATTTTAGTAAGTAGATTTTTTTTGTGGATAACTTAAATTTTACGTAAGTCACTTTAAATAAATTGCCTTCCTTTTACCAATCAATAAAAAATGTTATAATTTCGAAGAAGTCTTGAATCATTTATATGTTTTGATTTCTCTGAGAGTTTTGAAAGAACAAGTATAAAATAAAGTCCTGAAGCAGTAGGCGCCCTGGGTGCGCCACCCCTCCCCCTACGTTCCCAACCCCACCACCGCGCTCGGTACGGTTCGTACATTACAGTGAAGAATTCTCCCTCCACGGTACAATAACAATAAATAATTAATTTACAGATATGTCTGTCTTTCATAGATGCCTGGGTATATTTTGCTTGTTTTTTTCGATTGATTTCGAATGTGCCTCTATCGCTCTACCCTATGAAGCATTGTAGGGTGCCTATTTACTGTGTGACTTATAATGAATATAAGAAAGCAAAAATCGATCATAATTTCACAATCTCGTTGATTTTTATAGGTACGAGTATATATTCTCATCAACATAAGTATATAATATTCTCAACAACTATTTTTACTATGAAACAAAAATCCGAATCTATGTACTACATGAAAATGTATGTACTACATTTGAAGCAAAAAACAGCAGTTATATACATTTTTGACGATTTCCAGTTACGATTTTATGACAGCTGATTTTTTTCACGAATTCCAGATTGACCAATAGAAGTTCTTCATAGTGAACGTCTTAATCACTCTTTCAGCATATTACAGGGCAAGCAGATAACCCTGTATTGGTGAGATAACTGACGTTTATTTCTAAAGTAGCGTCGTACTTTTTTTTCGTTGACCTTATCAGTCCGTGGCTGATGTCTCGTTAACAAATCAAGAGGTCAAAGATAAAATCCCTGACTTGTACCCATTTCTTTGGCAATTCTATGGCAAAAATTCAAAAATAATTTATCGAAATGACCTCCTTTCGTCAGAAGTGGGTTGTCAACAGGGTGTGATCCTCTAGGGCCGGCTATTTTCAGTCTCGAGATTCACCCTATAACAACCGTCTACAGTCAAAATTTAACGTATGGTAGGTATTTATTTGACGGAACCTTCGGAGGTGATGCTGAATTTCTGAATTTCAGATAATTGGAATGGAACTAAGTTTTAGCAAATGTGAATATATTTCGGAAAATCTTGGCAATCAAAAAATAAAACAATTGTACTTTTTGACGCAGTCGCATAAAATTTTAACTTTTAAACATCGGGTCACTTCGGCATTATCGATTTTATTGAGGAAAAATTACAAAATGTTCGTTCGGTTTCGGAAAAACTTTTAAAAATTAACTCACACATGGCCTTTATCATTTACGTATAGTTTGAGATGTTGTCAACTCTGGAACCACCCAGATATTTTACAGCAGTTGGACAACATCGTAAAGGATACGCTCATCAACCATTTTAAATATATCTTTGGATGATCGTACTTGGTGCCAGGCCTCGTTACCAATTCGTTTCGGAGGTTTGGGCATAAGAAAAATTTCGAGTGTCTCTTTGCCAGCTTTCGTATCCTCGGTTTTTAGCACTTGTCTTCAAGTTTCGATTGATTTTAATATTTCTTTTTTAGCCGAGGCTCCGAGTGCTTGGATAATAGCCTGAGCAAAGAACCATCTTCTCAGGGGAAATGGGACGGGCCGCTCTGTGAGCTCGAACGGAATCAATTATTAGAAACGTCCGTCAGCCTCGCAGAGCGTGCACGTCTTCTTGCCGATTCCCTCTGGGAATCGGGTCTTTGGTTGCAGGTGCTTCCATCTCCAAATTTAGGGACACTGTTAGATAAGTAACAACACTTTCCGAATAGCCATATCGCTACGTATTGGTGCCCAAGTGCTCATTGCGTCATTCCGCACCGATGCGTATGCTCTGAGAAAGTGGATGGTCTCGGTCACCATGCCCTTTCTTTCCTGCAGCAGGAGTGCTGGCCGTGTATCTCGGTTTAATGCGCGATGATGGCAAAAGACCCGACGGTATAACTCTCATACCCTGGAAGTTAGTTTTATTTAGTTAACAAATTAGGTAGGTAACCCATTTGGAGGATTTGATGCCTACAAGCAAAACAAGTTTTTACAAATAGGGTCATTAAATGACAAATAACATAGTAATTAATTACTGATAGGTAATGAGTACAAAACTTACTAGATAACAGATTCTGCGGCAAAAAGAAACAAAGTCTCCTTATCAAAAAGCTGTGACCTTAGCGATCTGTACAAATAAATTTGAATCGTTCTGAGAATTTTCAAACAAACAAACAATATTCATTAATGGTATGTACCTATAGACCTACCTACTGTTTCATAGAATAGTAGCGCAATGGGGGAGAGCTAGGGTTCCCCACCACAAGTACTGTTAAAAACAGGATTATAATTTTTTTCGCTCGTTTAATATCTTTTAAAAGTATACAAAATACTGTTTTTTATGTCCACTAATAAATCTGGCTGGAGCCATAGAAGGTACGTTAAGTCTAAAAAAAAAGTAAAAGAACTATTTACTTCAGCCTTTACCGAAAGAGTGTGTTTTCTGTAGGTACCTAATGAATGCCAAGTGGCGGAATGACAGAAATACGAGCTTCTATTGATTTGATAAAAAGAGCTCCTTATTTAGTTCATTAAATATTGTAATAAGTTATTGTAAATATAGTAAAAATTAAAATAGATTGTAAAATTATGCTAAAAGCTCAAAAAAATGTTTTAATACGTCACAAAATATTTTTTTTTTGAATAATAAAGTTGATTTTGTTTCTCAGACCTATCATCAACTTCATTTTTCGTGCAAAAAGTTAGGAACCCTGTCGGGAGTGCAGTCGGCGCGGCGGCCGGCCGAAATGTCGTGTCGTAACGTTGCCGCAGATTACGCGACAGTGAGTACTGAGTCGGTATTTATCCCGTGGCGGTCGGAAGCCGGCGCGCGGCGGCGCCGGTCCTTGCCGCCCGCCGCCGGCCGGCGCGTGCATTCTCGTCAGTGATTCATGTCACAGAATGCCGCCGCGCCGCCGCGCGCCGCCCCGTCCGCCTCACCCGTCACCCGGCGGCGGCCGCGCGCCGGCACCGCCGCCATTTTCGTTCGCTCACCACGTGTTCAAAGTGCATTTAATTTGCAAATTGCATTCTAATATTTTATATTACCACTATCGCGTAAACGTACTACTAATGAGTCGACGAATCCCACGCTTACGTAACAAGTACAGACAACAAACACAAGCGCCGCTGAAATCTTCACGAAAATGATATTTTGATACGTTAAATAAATTATGCTAAACTGAAAATAGGTTGACACATGACGCATTCATACCTGCGTGGGAATCTGGCCATTCTGTCCGCCATGCCGGTTTTGAGATACAGCAAGCGTACGATATCGATGCACCGGTGGGTGACACCTCTCGACACTATGGCCTAGTTTCCTTTGACTCGAATCCAACGAGGTCACCAAATTGCACAGTAATAATGCATCAGCCGCGCGCGCGTTTCTACGGTTTTTAGGGTAAAAGTAGGTGAGTAGGTTGCCGGTTTAAATGCCACATTTGCACACGAGGTGTGGCGCAACTATGAATGTTGCCGTATGACTGCTGGAGTGCTCGCACTGGTCGCAGTGCGATGCAAAACGACCGCCTGTCGCGTCCCGCCACCCACCGCCCGCGCGCTCCACACGACGCCGCGCGCCCGATAAACACATATCTACATACCTACAATACCTACACATCCATTCACTAATATTCGCCACTTTGTTCGTCTCTGCCTCTTAATCATTTTAATGAGATTGTACTAGTACCTACCTACTCCGATAGGAATTCGCAACGTTCCTACACAAACATGAATCATGTCGTCACGTCGCGCGTCGCCGCGCGTATGCTGCCGTCTATGTTCCATAATGCACAGCATATAGCAATAGATTATAGGTACCATAGGAACCACCACTATACCATAGAATTGTTTATTTTACCTACTACCGTTTGTACATAAAATACATAAATGTATAATTTTCAACCGTTGTCGTTGTTCCTAGATCAAAATAAGTTGCCAAGAGCGTATCGACATGTCGTGTGTTATGGGTTCCGTAGACAATAATTTTATTGATAATATATCTATCGCCTAGCAGTATTAAAATTTTATTGATTACTAGACGAACATTATCGGTGATGACAATTTGTTTAGGTATAGGACCTTTCGGGCAACGATCTTTCGAGATTTGACCTTGACCTTGACATAACTATAAAAGTTAAAATGTTTCCAAAATAGGGGTTCCGTGGATGACGATGATTTTGTTGATGATATAACGACATCTAACTTTATTTAGAATACGTAATAACAAGATACTTAGGCACATTTAATTATTAAGGTAGTTTGATGATGATATTTATTTGATTCACTAGACAAATTGGTGGCGACAATTTCTTTGTAAAGGGCTTAGAAAAATTGGTAAAAATAAGCAGCTTGGACTAGTGATGACTAGTGAACCAAAATAGGTAAGAAGTAAGGAAACACTTAGTGTCACCACATACATACATCAAAATGTTATTGTAAAATAGAAAATATTTTAAAAAATAGATGAAATAATTAATAAATTGGCACAATAACACGCGTATTCCTTAGATGGTGACTATGAATTTGATGATGATTAACACCAATTTTTATGATGTCATTAGACAGTTGACTGCTAGAAAAACAGAATTAATTAAGAAATTATGTTTGTAAGGACAATGACCTCTGAGCTGTGTGTGTGTGTAAGTTTAAGAATTTCTTTTTTCCTTCATAATTCAATCAATCAATCATTTATTGCATCATATGTAGCATAATTTACATGCAGGTCTTAAAAAACATGTTTAGTTTATAAGTTAAAAGCCCACAGTCCTCAAAATAATTTTGAGATAAAGTTTTTATTATGATCTATGAACACTAAAAAAGTTAAGAGAGAATCTATCTTGTACACTTTAGAAATTAAAGGCGGGCGCTCTTTTTTTAGGTACGGACTGAAGGGTAAAAACGGGACCCTATTACTAAGACTTCGATGTCCGTCTGTCTGTCTGTCACCGGGCTTTATCTTATGAACCATGATAGCTAGGCAGCTGAATTTTTCACAGATGATGTACTTCTGTTGCCGCTATAACAACAAATACTAAAAACAGAATAAAATATATATGAAAGGGGGGCTCCCATACAACAAACATGATTTTTAGGAGTTTTCTGCTCGCTATTAATAACGGCATGAGGAATGGGGTAAGGTAATCCCATACGGTACGGAACCCTTCGTGCTCGAGTCCGACTCGCACTTGGCCGATTTTCAACTTTGGCGACCTATATCTCACACAAACGGTAGGTACGTCATATAAATAAAAATGTTTTATGAAACCTTACATTCATTTTAAAAAAAATCTATTCAACGATATCTTACATGAATATGAAAGGTGATGTTAAAAAAATTAACCCCAACTTCACATGTATGGGAGGGAGCTGCACCTTAAATCTGAGATCTATATTTAAACTTTCATAATGTAAAAAAAAAACATTCAATACCTAATCAAGATTATCAATAATTATAAACATAAGCTTGTTTTCTGGGCTTTTTAAAATTATCTAATTAATATTTTTTGAGCCCTAACTTCTTTTTTTATAAGTTAAGTATGAAAAATGGAAAAACATTTTGAAATGATATTTATATTTAGATATTTTTTTTTGGAAATGATAAAATACTTTATTTTAACTATTTGAAGGATGCTTAATTAGAGTTGACAGAGATAAACTACCTAGTGTGTTAAATATGTATATTTATCCCAAGAAATTAAAAAAAAAATTTAAACAATCGGCTCCATTTTGTTTTTAACTGATGTTGTACAACATGTAATTTCTCAAGTGTTGAGGTTTTTACAATACGAGCCTCCATTCATTTTGTAAGTGTTCTTTCATGCTATTTGGCTCATAAAAAGGTGGAAGTTATAAAACTTTGCAACATTAGGACAGACGGACACAACCAAGTTACAAGGGTTCCTCGTTTTACTACGGAACCCTAAAAATATTGTCATCATTTTCCCTTTTGCAAGTAAGTGTAAAAGGAAATATTAAGTAGTAACTAATGATATGCGGAGTGTTGTAGTAACAATAGAAATTATTTCTAAGAAAATAATAGCAATAAAGGAGCTTGAGAAAATCAGATTATTATTGTAATTGTATTGTTGTTTACGAAAATAGAATAGGTGGTAATTAGAAAAAAATGTCAACATTTTCCCTTTTGCGAGTCATTGTATAAAAGGGGTAGAATTAAATCGTAATGGTATGTGATATACCTATACCTAGGTCAATGCAGGTATGCCAATAGAAATTATTTCTGAGGAAATAAGCACAATACAGACACAATACAATGATAAAAAATACCTACAGTCAACTTTAAAAAAAAACCTTTTGAGAAACGCCCGAAAACAGATGAAATTAAGCTGCAGGGTTTTAATGTCAATGATGGTGATGGAAGGCCTGAGCGGTTTTTGTAGATAAAAAATAACAATATTATAGTAGGTATTTGTAGTTATAGTTAAAATTTTAAATGTATCCTCTTGTGAAGCCTTTAGTTTTAAGAAATATTGTTAAATCTCAGAAAAAAATAATTTATGTCATATAATAATAAAAAAAAAAGTCAATGATAATTTTATTATGCAAGTGGTCTGGCCGTACAAGTTATTATTACTATACTGTTATTAGTTGTAATCATCTGGCAATTGTATACTCGATATACCTACCTAACCTAACCGCAAATACCGCAATACAGGGGACATGAGAAAAATACCTATACATGCAGTCTGTCAGTTACGAATATTTTCCATTTTGCGATTCGGAGTAAACAAGGTGAAATTACCTATACATAGGTCAATGGTGTTGTGACAATGGAAATTCTTTAACCGCAGTCACCGCAGCACAGAAACTTGAGAATACCTACAGTTAGCAATAACCCTAGATTCATAACCATTCGTCTCTCAAAACGCACTAATTGATCAATAGCATCTTAGTTCGAGAGTGAAAGAAATAGAAAAAGCAACTTTCCCGGTACCGTCCTAACACTGCCACTGATTAGTTATTGGTGCTGGTGCAAGTAAGTAATTGGCTTACCAGTGTATTTACAGAGTTGCGGAGTTTTGGTCGTCTGACGGATGAATGGTTTTGAATAGTGTTACTAAGCAGAGCTTTTGACAAACAGCAAAGATGAATACTATACCTCTTTTTTAGTCATGCTTAATATGACAATTGTTTGGACTTGTTTTACGTAAACGTGTACGTAACTGTCATTAGTATGACGAAAAAATAAAAAAGGGAAACTTTGTCAAAAATATCTTGATGAAAATAATCGATATGTATAATATAACGCAAAATGTCAACATTCAAGTTTTGCCTAAAAAAAATTGGTAAATTTTGTGTGAAACGCCCATAAACGGAGCATTAAGTTTAAGTGGATCCCAAAAAATATACATACACATTTAGTAATTACATAAACTTGCAATAATACAGTTTTCATATTCCATACCACCAAAGCTAAAAATTGTTTTCATGGACCAACGCAACTTAATTCGAATGGAATTTGTAAAGCAACTTATCTTTTTATATTATATTTTATTTCTAAAAAATATAAATCAACATGTTTAGTAATATTCGTTTCTACTATACCTACAATATTAATACGAAAAACACTCACTTTAATTTGATCGTCTGTGAGACTAATGGTTATGATTATGAAATATGTAACTCCCAGATATGGTTATGAATCTAGGGTTAAGAACATTTTCTCTTTTGCGAGTCGGTGTAAAAAAGGTGAAATTAAGCTGTAGGTCTGAATGGTAATGATATGCAAGTGGTCGTACAAGCGCGCAGTTGTCGGCGCGCGCACCTGCCGGCAGGTGGCGCGCGTGCCGGTGAGCTGCACGGGCCTCCCACCCCTCGCGCCGCGGCCAACTGTTCTATATTTGATTGTTTCTACGAAATCTGCCGACATCTGTTTCGGAATTCACCACAAATGTGAATTGCGATTATGGTTACCAAGTGGAATGAATGGATGATAACATTTTCTTTTTTAATTTTAAAATTGTGGAAATTCAAAATAATACCTAGTAGGTACATAATAATACATGTAATTGAAAACTTTGTAACTGGCAACTGGGCTTGAGCATTTGGATTTGGATGATTCAATAAAATTGCTTTTTATTTAGTAGTAGATAATGTAGTTTTAGCTTAATTTTACGTAGTAATGTATTTATTTTATTGATAACAAAGGCATTAAAAAAATGAAACATATTTCTTGTTTGATTTTATCTGTTCGTAATGAACTATCATACTGTTTAAGTGAACCAGAAATTTAACATGGTAACCCTTTGTAAGGATAACTCTGGGTTGCGCCCGTAATAAATTGTTTTAATTTTTAATAAATAATATTTTTTTGCGTCCAATAACTTTCGTTACATTGAATTGCTAGAATGTTGAATTCTCATTAATTTGAGCCCCTAAAATTTATTTAAAAACTTTTTCTAAACAATAAAACAATTATTATTCAGCCAATCTAAAGTTGACAACCCTATTCCGAAAGGACTTTACTAGCAGCGCCTTAGAGCAAAATAAAAAGATCTTATCCGTGCCTCAAGCAAGCCGAATGACTGACCGATTTCAGATTGTATTGTGCCGTATACGAGTACATTTACTTTGCACTGGTATTTTGTATCCATAAAAGACCTCTATATCAAAACTAGTAGTACTATTCCCCGATTGTACTGGTGCGTTTGCATTTGTAATTTTGTTCACAAACAGGGTAAAGGAAAATGGAAATAATCGGCCAAGAGCGAGTCAGACTTGCACAAAAAGGGTTCCGTACCGTATGGAAGCCCCCCTTAATATATTTTATTAATTTTTTTTTTTGGAGGGAACAATGGAAACTGAGTCCATGGCCAAAAATACTGATTTTACTGACCAAAACTCCCTAAAATACTGACCATTTACTGACCAAATTTGTATAATACTGAACCTTGGTCGGTCAATATAACACCATACAAATGTTAGTTGCTGTTAGTGAAGTATATTTGTTAATTTAATGTTCCGTGAATATTTCAAGCAATTTTCTGTTGCCGTTATTAATAACGAGCAAAAAATCACGTTTCTTGTATGGGAGTCCTCCTTAAATATTTATTTTATTTTTACTTCATTATTTATAATTAAAGTAAATAAAGTAAAATATGCCATAAGGTTTGTCAGGGAGCTCGGGCGGCGCTTGAGGGAAAGAGGTCGAGATCCCAGGTCGGGTAGTTTCCTCACCCAACACATTTCCTTGGCTATCCAGCGCGGTAACGCAGCTAGCTTGATGGGGACGTTTGGGCGAGGGGCGGCACTTCACGGGCTACACTGACTGTGAATCGATATTTGTGTTATCGACGTGTGTTAAAATATTGTGACAATAAGTAGTTAATTAGTGTTACTTTTAAGGCTGACTTATAATTTTAACAATTTTTAATGTTCTATTTTTAGTTTTATGACATAATTTCCAGAATTTGTATAATATCTAATAAAATCTATAGACTAAACATAAAAAAAAAATTAATGTAAATACATATTTTTAAAAAAATAAATAAATTTATTTATTTATAAGTAATAAAGTAAATATTTAAGTAGGTAATTATTCTGTGAATATTTCAAGCATCTACCTGTCGCTGTTTTTAATATCAAGCGAAAAGCGGCTAAAAATTCAGGTTTGTTGCATGGGAGTATATTTTTTATTCTGTTTTTAGTATTTGTTGTTTCAGCGGCATCAGAAATACGTCATCTGTGAAAAATTCAACGTTCTAGCTATTACTGTTCATGAGATACAGGCTGGTGACAGACAGACAGCGGAGTCTTAGTTATAGGGTCCCGTTTTTACCTTTTGGGTACGGAACCCTATAAACACGTAAAAAAGAAACAGAAATTTCCATAAATTTTTATCTCAATTTACAATGAAAATATCTAGATCAAAATACTTTATAATTTCCAACTAGTAAACGTGATAAGGGAATTTCAGGTATTTTTCCTTGCTTTCCTTAATCTCCCATTCAAAAATCTAAATTATATGCTGTTTTTCGCTCGATATCAATAATGGTAATCAATAATATTTAGCTGCATTCTTACTATAATAATAAATAATAAAATTAAAATAAAATAAATATTTAAGGGGGGCTCCCATACAGTACGAAACCCTTCGTGCGCGAGTCCGACTCGTACTTGGCAGATTATTTTTTATTCCTATTCCTAAATTAGATACAAACGAAGTTGTTTTTATTCTTTGTTTGGCAAAAGGCACACGGCAATTAATATGTAGTTGCCAGTGAAGGCAGCTGCACCGGTCGCTTAGCAACAGCGCTGGGATTCAGAGTTTAATAAATAAATAATATGTTGCTCGTCATGGCGCCTTGACAGTTACTGTTCTGATACGCTCACAAACTCACAAAAGGTAAAGGTACAGATAAACATGCTCGTCACTAGCACGAAAGCATGCTGTTATGTAGCAATTGCTACTAAGACCCAAGTTCACCAACGCTTGATTAAGTTAAACGTGTGATTACTGTATTTAAACAACGATTAAACTCGGGTTTAGACCCTAGTTCACCAACAGATGTTAAGACCCAATTTCATCGGACGATGTTTGTTAGTTCTTAATGAGGCATTAGCTGATGGGTCTTTAAAAGTAACAGAACTGTTGGATCATTTTCTGTCCTATGAAGAAAATATAACAAATCGTTAGTAAATCCCACGTTAAGCAAATTGTTCACTCTATGTTCATTCTCATTGAATACGACCTAATCGAAATGTTTGTATTTGATATATCATTGCATGTATATTTGCACAACTTTCTTCTTAGTTGCCTGTAATGCTATATGACCAATTTTAAATAACGATCAATCTGTAGGATTATAATGCAACCGGCCTAGTTTTTATTTTAATACTTAGGTAAAATGTCAAACTTGACTGAAGTTATTTCTGTTCTGTGCCTCCTGTGAAAAGTGATATTAGTCAAAAATACCATTTTACAGGAGAGCAAAAACAAGTTCTAAAAAAATCTAGTTCGTGAACTAAGGGGCTTTAGTTACATTTAAGTACCTCGTTTTGTAGATAAAAAACATTTACTTTCAATGTGCATTGAAATTTTCATTTTACATATTATATTTTAAAAGAAGTTCATTATCGGACTATTATTTGACATCAAAACAATCATCTTTGGAGTATTCGTCTAAAAGATGTATCAAAATAAAATAAAAAAATGGCTTTTGACTACAATTGTACACACACGACCAATATAAGACAATGAATTTCCGGATCATCATCATTTACGCAGAAGTCCGCAATATCTACTATCTATATAAGTATGTATTTAAAAATAAGTATATGTAGTATATCAGTCTCTGGCAGCCATATCACAAGCTTTGCTTAGTTTGGGGTCAGAGGCCGTGTGTAAGATGTCCCCTAATATTTATTTATTTATTTTATTTATTTATCTACGTTAGTCAATGAGAAATCGCTTTCTTCTTAAAGAACTTTCCTTTTGAGCCTTTTAGAAGCTTTCTTTTTAGTTTTTTTTTTTTTTTAATTTCTTTTAGTGGTTAATTGACGCAACAGACTTAATGAAAGCAAAAGAGTTAAAACACCAGCAAAAATATATTTTGATTGAAATTTCTTTTAATTATGAGCGTGACCATGTTTCCCCGCTGACGGCCATTGCTCTGTTTTCCCCCTAAGATCTGTCATCTGGCAGCCTGTCAACTATTAACGGACCACAAAAGCAGTGATTAGATTTAACATCATGTCAAGAGAACTAACAAAGCATTAGCGTATGGTGGGACACTCGATAACTTAGACAGTCTGTTAATAGCGCTAACAAGGCATCAAATATTTGACAACGCTCGTTGAAATTAGGCCTTAATTTATCAACCGTTGGTTAAATCTTAAGAGCAGGCATCGGGCCGAGAAACACGAAAACGAGTACTTTTGAATGCGCGATGTGAGGGGACGAAAGATTTTGATTCAAATTTAAAAAATATCATAAATGAGGAAACATCTTGAAAAATTTTATGAACCAGACAAAATTTTGAAAAGTAAACGGCTTTATTAAAAAAAAAACTTACAAATTTCTCACCAAAAAAAAGTTTAATAATTCGAATGCTAAAAATTATCAGCGACAACATGCCATTATTTTTTACGAATAAAATAGCCTGATCATTTTTCTATTTTATAGACCGAGAAGTTATGTTTTTTAATGTGAACATTTTGAGTAATTAATTAAAAACTCACTGCCGCCCGCCGCTCTGGCGCGATTCTGTCGAGCGCGTTCGCGTAAAATTTGTCCGAGTGAAGGGGCGCGGGACTCAATTTTTGAAACATTATAGTTTATCAATGCGTCACCTTAAACAGCTTTTTAACGAAATTTTGCTGTTCAGCCAGCAAAAACCGTTGGTTAAATACAGTAATCACGCGTTTTACTTAAACAAGCGTTGGTGAACTAGGGGCTTAGTGGCATGTGTATCAAATCAACGTGTTGCTAGTAATAGGCGTGTTTATTAAAAAATATAATTAGTCCGTCAAATAGATTGTCAAAAAATATAAGACACGTATTTTTTCTTTTGTCATTTTAACAAAAATTGATGAAGATATAGCCTGTTAAAGTTCCGCGTGACGTCACTAACGTCTTAGTAATAGGGTCCCGATTTGGGTACGGTAGCCTAAAAATGAAATAACGACAGAGTTAAAAATATACAAACACGGTATACCTACCTAATATCGGGACATGATTGGCAAATAAAATTATGGTGCGGTAATGATAGGTACCAATTTTATGAAATCCCATTGACGTGATAATGTTACTTGTTGATAAGAGATATTTTATTATTTCGCAAATCATAGTTCACTTCTTCCTATCATTTTACGTACTTCTAACAAATCTGATATCAACAGAAAGATGACAAATTCACTATTGTTAGAAATTATAGGTTTATCGGTCGACTCGTTTTCGGAAAACTAAATGTAATCAGCAACATATCCAAATTACACAATAAATAGATTTTGGCGCCTGATAACACTGTTAAATTGTTAATCCTCAGGCGAAGCTAAGTCGATAACTGACCCGACAGCATTACACAAATTCAAACGAGAGCGAACTTTATATTTTGTAGATATTGTAGCTACTATGGAATTAAAAATTCTGATAATAAGTTATAGAGTCATTTATATGTGTATAAGGAAAAATAACAATCGACAATGAGACGTTCTAAACACATTCTCCCAAAAGTATCAAACTACAAAGGCAAATTTTATAAAATCTATCTTGTACACAGAGATTCCCAAAGGTATAATGTGGTTGATCAAGAAAATCTGATACAGATGCATTGATTTAATATGGCACGAGTTAGAGACATGAAAAATATCTCGATTCGGTGGCTGTTTCGGATTTATCGTCGTGTAATTGACAGTTTTGACAACTCTTATAGGCTCAGAAGAATTACAAGAACTAGAAACAGTACTAAAATATCAAGAGATATGCATCATTATGTCCTATTTTTAATATGAAATTTAAAAGGTGTTAGATTAAGACCCAATTTCACCGGACGATGTTTGTTAGTTCTTAATGAGGCATTAGCTGATGGGTCTTTAAAAGTAACAGAACTGTTGGATCATTTTCTGTCCTATGAAGAAAATACAACAAATCGTTAGTAAATCCCACGTTAAGCTAATTGTTCACTCTATGTTCATTCTCATTGTAATACGACCTAATCGAAATGTTTGTATTTGATATATAATTGCATATACATGTACACAACTTTCTTCTTAGTTGCATGTAATGCTATGTGACCAATTTTAAATTACGATCACTCTGTAGGATTATAATGCAACCGGCCTACTTTTTATTTTAATACTTAGGTAAAATGTCAAACTTGACTGAAGTTATTTCTGTGCCTTCTGTGAAAAGTGATATAAGTCAAAAATCGCAATTTTACAGGAGAGCAAAAACCAGTTCTAAAAAAATCTAGTTCGTGAACTAAGGGGCTTTAGTTACATTTAAGTACCTCGTTATGTAGATAAAAAACATTAACTTTCAATGTGCATTTAAATTTTCAGTTTACATATTATAGTTTTAAAGTAGTTCATGAACAATCTGTAAGTGTACCTTTTTTAATTTTTAATATGTGTTTAAATTACGTGGTGATACAAGTACAATTAAACCATTTTGCATGTATTAATTTGTTTTTGTGTAAAATGATATACAAGAAGTTGAAAAACGTAATAGCTCATTATAATATGTTCTTAACCAAATGTTGCTCAAACAAATAATAATCATATTAACTTAAAGATTACATTGGTTCACTTGTCTGTCTGTAATATCATAATTTACTTGAATTGTATCAGTTTGCTAAAATTCTAGTCTTTTCAAATATGTGTTGAATGATACAAGTCTAGTTATACCCCTGATTAAACTAAATATTTACCGTGTAAATAGATACCAAAAAGTTCGCAACTTTTTTCTCATCATTTTTTATCTGTCAAAATTAAAAAGGGTAAGACTCGACTTGGGTCAATCGTCACAGGAGGAACAGATTTGATTGATCTTTTAACAATCAGTGGGGGAGAATAGAGCAATGACGGTCAATTAAGCGCTTTTAAAATAAAATTCACAATATAAATCACAGCTTTATTAGCAACATAACATAGCTGTTCTACATTATCGGACTATTATTTGACATCAAAACAATCATCTTTGGAGTATTCGTCTAATAGATATATCAAAATAAAATAAAATAAATGGCTTTAACCACCATTGTACACACACGATCAATATGAGACAATGGATTTCCGGATCATCATCATTTACGCAGAAGTCCGCAATATCTATGTTAGTCAATGAGAAATCGCTTTCTTCTTGAAGATCTTTCCTTTTAGCCTTTTTAAAGCTTTCTTTTTAGACGTTTTTTTAATTTATTTTGCCCTTTTGTGATTAATTGACGCAACAGACTTAATGGAAACAAAAGAGTTAAAACACAAGCAAAAATATATTTTGATTTAAAATTTCTTTCAATTATGAGCGTGACTATCTTTCCCCGCTGTCCACCATTGCCCTGTTTTCCCCCTAAGATCTGTCATCTGGCAGCATGTCAACTGTTAACGGACCTCAAAATCAGTGATTAGATTTAACATCATGTCAAGAGAACTAACAAAGCATTAGCGCATGGTGGGACACTCGATAACGTAGACAGTCTGTTAATAGCTCTAACACGGCATCAAATATTTGACATCGCTCGGTGAAATTAGGCCTAAGATGCACATACACCCGAAGTTACGTAATTTCGAAGGGTTACACAAACTAGCATTGAGCTATCTCAGGTGTCCAAATTCAAAAAGGTAAAAAGTAGGAAGGTAAAATGATCAGAGAATTGAACCTTCTTACTGGAACTAGAGGGTTTAAATTTCCGAAAAAGACAAAATATGACCTAATCTAACCTAATTTTAACCATTTTGACATTCAAACTGGTGATTTTGACGTATGCAACAGATTACGTTTTTTTGTTCCACTCACTCTCGCGTATAACCAGATATGAATAAGACAGCTGTAACGTAGTTTTTATTTGAGTAAAATTTAGCAATACTTCTATTACTTGTAATTTTTCTGAGCATTTTACATACAGAAAGTCCTGCAAGTGGCAACTATGGAATGCGGATAACCCACTAGAAATAGCTCGTGAAAGTCGAACTTGTAGGTGCCTACTGCCTACATAGATTTTACCGCTAGCACAGTGCTAGTATAGTATTGTGTATTGCGGGAGTACGGAGGGCCTCGCGCCCTCCGCTCTATAGTCGGGTGCTAAAAACCTCATTCCGTCTGCTTTTAGACGCGGTTTCTTTAGCCCGTGGCCGTGGCGTTGCCTGTGGAGTTTTCTTATCGAAACGGTAGATGGCGCGATTACTATAGATTAACAAAGTCCTACAACAAGGTTTAGTGCCTACATAGCAATATTTCATGTAGGTATCTTTCGAAATAATTAATGATTAGGTGCTTGTTTAAATATGTTTTTTATTTTATTTTTTATTTCGTATAGGCTTGCGTTTGACTACATACTGCATGTTGAGCAGATATGTAGGTACCTATATAGAAAAAAATATAGAACAATGTCGGATAAAGTTACTCTGTAACCCACATCTACTTATTTTTATTTTGTCTCTAGATTTTATGAGTCTAGTGCATTATAAGTCAAGATTTGATTTAATACCTAGGTAGGTATCAAAATTGTGTTAGGTACACAATTACTCCAAGCACACATTACTATACCGAAAAAACAATTAAAAAAGAATGAGTAGTTACGCTTACGACTCTACAAGGTAGATATAAAATACTTAAGCTATAAACCGACTCTACAATGTAAAGTAGGTAGATAGGCACTTTATTAATATCGCCGTTCTCTACCCACGTCACTAACCTCAGGTCGACGACATACTCTTCCGATACAAATATTTGATCGTGGTCTTCTTGCGTTAAGCTTAAGTCGGCAAATTGCTTTTCTATTGGGTTGGACATTTTCACTGGTTCACACACACATAAAACAACAGTCCTTAGTTAAGAATATCCCAATCACGTCACTCTCGCACTGAAACTGTTACGCCGAAACGCACGGTTACTTGATTTCTTGTCGGGAAAATCGAAGAAACTTTGTACATATACACACGCCGCGTGAACGTACACGTGGTTATTTCGGTGTTACATAATATTAACTTAGAATATCGCTATGGAAAATGTACGGCAAACGTGACGGCGGCGGCGCCGAGACCGATTGTTTGTTTTTGTGATAGAAGCGGTGTACAAGGGGCCACCGAGCGAGGAGTGAGCCGAGATGCTCGCATTGCTCGCCCGCTAATCGGAGGGGGAAAGCGCGGTGAGGCGGAGCCCGGGCCGGAGCCCGACACGTGTGCGCCGAGCCGGCCGCTGCGAGCCGAGCCCCGGCCGCACAGTACTCGCATCGCAACCCTACAGCCCCGATGTTTACATCTCTGTCTTTATTTCATGTTGGAGACGGGCCGGTTACTATTATAATATAATTCTTCATACTTTACTTGTCGCCGCCGCCGTGAGAAATTAAAGGGGAGCTTTGCGTTTGGAAGATTAGATTTATGTCGTTCAAGCTAAAGTAGGCAGAGCTAACATGCTTTGTTTCGGCAAAATGTGTCTTTCTTCATAGCATCGATGATATAAAACGTTTTCCGTCCGTCAGCCGCTGACAGGTAATACTAGGTATGTTTATGCATGTCACGCTCATTGCTCATGCACCACCAAACGCTATTGGAACACGTTTAGAAACTTCTGCCAGATTAAAAAATCTATTGATGAAAAATGAATTCGTGGAAGAAGGATACAGGTAGTGTATCAAGAACCAGACTATGTAGGTCAAGATAACGATGCCATCTAATACCAGAAAAGATTGCAGACTGAGCAACCATCAGTAGCTGGCTGCTGCAATGGGTCAAAATTTAAACTTTACAACGAAATTATAACACCTGCTTTAGAGCTCAAGGTCACAACTTATCGGGAGCAGGCCCATCTGGCGAGTCAGGATCGCGCACGAAGAGTTCCGTATCATATAGAAGCCCCCCTTAACATAGTTTATTTAATTATTTTTTTTAAAGGAATATTCAACTTAATATTCTGTCAATATTTCAAGCATCTTCTAAAAGTTGAGTCATCTGTGAAAATTTCAACCGTCTAGCTGTCACGGTTCTTGAGATACGGCCTAGTGACAGACAGACAGACAGACGGACGGACAGCAGAGTCTTAGTAACAGGGTCCCGTTTTTACCCTTTGGGCACGGAACCCTAAAAACAGAATAAAATAAATATTTAAGGCGGACCCATACAACGAACGAGATTTTTATGAGTTTTTTTCTCGCTATTAGTAACAGCAAGAGGAATGGGGGCTAAGGGGGCTCCAACACGGTACGGAACCCTTCATGCGGGAGTCCGACTCACACTTGGCAGATTTTTTGTTTAAATTTGAACCACTACAGATTCACAGCTACAGTGACATCTTCCGGCAGATTATTATAGACAGTCGGGCCCATGACATGCGTCAACTTGAAGGACTTCTGTAACGACCGATCAATAACTTGTGTCTACTGCGGGTTTGATACGTGTGCTCAGAACCAGGTTCAAGTATCGTATCCAGGTTTGTTCCGGCGTACACTGGCACTTGATATATCAGGATGGCAGGTAGCGTCAGGATTCCCAACTTTCCGAAGGGCGAACCGGGGTGTCCAAGGACACTCACGCCACGGCCCGGACCGCACGCTTTTGTGTGCGGAACGCACGTTCCCAGTCCGCGGCTCTAGCCCATACTTCTGCGGCCGTGCGCCGTACCACGCATTACCGTGGCCGAACTGAAGTTGAGAGTGCACCGAAGCGAAGTAGCACGCTCAAGCTACCTCATGCTACCTTACCCGACAATCTAGCAACTGGTTTAGTGGAAAGCACGCGCTACCGAGCCTTTCGCACACTTTTTCTATGTTATGGTCCCACTTCAGTCCCCGGTCCACCTCGAATCCCAGAAATGTTATCGACTTCTGCTCTTCAATTCTCACTCAATCCAGGATCACCGTCAGCGGTCTCACCGACCTACCACAGATTCAACTGGATGAAGTGAGTCTTGAGTGCTAGGTCATTAATGAACCATTCAGCCAGCTGCGAGGCTGTGCGCAGTGTTCAACTTCCCTTTCAGCTCCTCGACTGTCGGATAGTAGTATGTGTATGGTGTACACATAGCAACATTTTGTCTGGCCCGTCTCGACACCCGTCCGAACGGACGGCTCGGGCCATCCGGGGCCGTCACGGCCCGTGACCCGTCCGGGCCCCGGACCCAGTTAGGACATTACACAAAATGTACGGAACGTGCAACGTCCCGTTCTAATACCTAATACTTACCTCATTATAAATCATCCCTAATGCAGGCACCTATCTGTGCGGCATTGCGTCTGTAAATATTTGCACTGTGATTGAACCTATCTTAGTTCATAATCCAATAATACTAAAGAGAACTAACACTTTCTTCTAACTTAGTAATACATATTTTACGATTAGTATAGGTACATGCTTCAACAGACCAGATTCATTTTTAATCATTTACGCGTAGATAGCTAGGTAGTGTTTAAACGTGTCTAATAACCACGTTATTAATGAACGACCCCTATATATAACAGATAATCATTTTTTTCACACACTCTTTTCGTTGTCAATGATATAAATTGTCATATCTTCAAAAAATCGGGACCATACCGGTTGTATTGTCTTCATTAACGTCTGATGGAGATGATGATGTATTTTCTTTGCATTGACCCACAAGCCAACAAACTGCACTGGTTGATGGTAGTAGCATTAAATTGTAACCTATGTAATAGGTGTTTCACGAATAATAAATAAAAAAAGAAAACGGTATTAGATTGAGATTCATCAGTGGCCTTGCGCTAAGGTACTTATACGAGTACGTAGGTAGGTAGGTACCTATGGCTGAGCGCACCATACTTTGCGCTCTACATAAAAAACGGTTCAACGCATTAAAAAATATAAAGGCAGGAGTTGTAGAAAATTTTATGCTCTACAACTTTGTACTTATTACCTGTAGGTAATGTACATATAAAGATGATAAGAGAAAACGAGATATTCTCAAAAAACTGAATTCTGCGACATTTGACCTATAATACCAAAGGACGCTCACACGTTGACATAATGTGATTATTGAGACATTTTGTATGCTAAAATAAAGGTTTGTACAAAAACAATACAGCTTATTCCGTTAAGCTCACCACTGACCATGGCTCCGAATTCCGAATGGATGACATCCAAATGAATGTGGTAATTGTTGCCAATTACGTCTAGTTATAGTAAAGTTTTGGCTTCATGTTTTACACAATCGTAACCAGAAATACAATGCACTTTCAAGTTAGTTAAGTGTTAAGTTTCAAGTTAATCACACAAGTTTCTTACAAAAGGAAAGTCACCATTTCTAACGAGAAAGTCGCTAAGTTGGTAACATTGTCATCCGTTCGGAGCCCTCGTCAGTGGGGGCCCTTGGATTTCAAGGTGCAATCCAGAGACTGGACCATGAACCCTGTAAGTAAACAGCAATTTAATTCGAACTCTATCCTGCTGCGTAGAACCCTTGTCATCGCGCAGTGACATACCTACCTACCTACCTTATGAATTTGCTACTGCACAATAACTCGGCTTTGGGTACGGAACCCTAAAAAGTGGTTAAGAGTTCACTAATTACGATCTCTAGACTACAGTTTAGTAAAGGAGGTCACGAGTCAAAGACACGAATAATAGGAGCTAGAACAATTTATTTTTGTAGACCTCCAACATATCACGGATACATGCCCCACGTCGGATAGTCAGTCACCCCGCCTGATAAATCAGACCGGAAGATAAAAAAAGTATTATTGATACTTATTATTGTCTAGTTACTGTGTACCAAGGTTAAGGATAGACGCTCTAACGAAGACCATACATTTCACCTATTATTTTTTGTTAATAATCATGTCAAACAAAAGCATAGCTCATGTCTTTAGTTTTCAACGCCTTTACTTAGCTTCTTGTTACAATTTAAGTATATTTTGTGTTGGGGCATCTATACTTTCTGTCCCCTCTAAATGGCTTGTTGTTTAATCATTATGTTATAACGGTAGATACCCTATTGATAAGCTCTAAAAATATATAAAATTTAATTATCAAGCAACTTTCCATCATAAATTTTATGAAAACTGGAAATACGGCTACTTTTTAAGGTTCCGTACCCAAAGGGAAAAACGGGACCCTATTACTAAGACTTCGATGTCCGTCTGTCTGTAACCGGGCTGTATCTCATGAATCATGATAGCTAGGCAGCTGAAATTTTCACAGATGTATTTCTGTTGCCGCTATAATAACAAATGCTAAAAAGAAAATAAAATAAATATTTAAGGGGGGCTTCCATACAACAAACCTGAATTTTTAGACGTTTTTCGCTCTATATTAATAATGGTAACAGGTGGATGCTTAAAATTTTCACAGAATATTTAGTTTAAAGCTGGGCAAAGGTCTCCCCCACTTTCTTCCATTTATCGCGTTCTGTAGCCAAATCCCGCCAACCTTCCCGGAAAGTGTCAAGATCGTCACGCCAGCGTCTTTTAGGCCTTCCTTGCTTTCGTCTGCTCTCCGGTACACACTGTGTGACGATCTTGGCCCATCTCTCGGGGTGCATACGAACCACATGACCCGCCCAATCCCATTTTAAGGCCGCAGCATACGTAACGGGTTTTTTCACGTACGGGACGGGACGGGACGGAACGGGAAATTTTAGAAATATCGTTCCATACAAAATGTATATGGAAGCGCATATGTCACGGAGACACGGACGGGACGGGAACGTGGCACCGACGGGGGGGGAAAAATATCGTCGCCAACGATGTTTACCACGTCCCGTCCGGCACGTGCCCCGTCCCGTCCGTGTTCCCGCTACGTATGCACAGTCGCTCCGTTCGTTCCGGAGAGAAAAGTAGTGTTGGACGATTGCATCACCGTCGAATATGGACGACGAAAAACTAATAGAGTGTGTACGCTCACATCCAGCGTTATATAATTTTGCTAACTCAAAGTATTTAGACACTAAGTACAAGAATTATCTTTGGCGTAAAATTGCAGTCGAATTATCACTCACTGGAGACGGTAATCATTTATTGCATTATAAAACTTTAGAACAGATAGGTAGAACTTGGAGACGCCGGCGCGGAGTGTTGCTGCTCATGCACGACGCACTCGGCTGTTTAGGTATAATGCGAGCATTGATTTAATCAAAATAGCGAATTTTGATCATAATCATCATCACCATCTACGGAAGCCTATTATAATACGTGTGTCTCGACACACACTTGATAACTTATTTATTTTGATTATGAAAATAAATCAGGATATAAAGACGTATTTCTTTTCTATCTCTTTCTAAACCTAAATAGTCGAGCTGTCAAAGGAAATGAAACTCTTTAATGAGATTCAAACTCTTTAATAAAATCTCAAATTATCTCAGTGCTTATTACACAAATAATACAAATAATCATTACAAATAAACTTTCAAATAACTATTATTATTATCATTATTATTATTAAATCTATATTATCATTATTATTACTAAATATTATTATTATTAAATCTCAAATTATCTCAGTGCTTATTACACAAATAATACAAATAATCATTACAAATAAACTTTCAAATAACTATTATTATTATTACGAGTAGGTAGGTAATATAATAGTACAGTTCTCGCGAAACTCAAAGTGTGTGGTATTCTCCTTCCTGTTCTCTATTCTGCCATGTAGGATGTACAGAGAATCTCCTTTTCTTGTTCACGGTCGTAACTTCTTCGTCATCTAGAGCAATAGCAATTAAAGCCAATTCTTGAAATGAAAAATCCATCTTTCCTGTTTCACAACACTAGCACGTTAGATCCGAATTTACGTCACGGTACGTATGCATTAAGAACACGTTCCCGTCTCGAACGGGGCAGCCACGCCCCTTTCCCGTTCACGTCCCGTCCGAGGTATTTTCTCGTTACGTATGCTGCGGCCTTTAGTTTAGCAGCTTTTTGGCCTACGTCAACTACACCTGTGATGGAACGCAGGCAACGAAAAAGGCATTAAATTACTAAAACATTTTTACTAGCGTAATCCTTTAGTGATAAACTTGTATAAAAATAAAACGAACGCATTTAAAATGTATATTATGCATATTCCTTATTACGCATCTGGGGGCACACTAGTTTCTTGAATGCATTCTATAATTTTAGCCAAGTGTGATATGAATGCGGAAGAGTCACGCAATTAAAATAACGATGGAAGTACATTATTATGTCCTAACTCCTACCTAATATGCTAATAAAGAAATAATCGGCCAAGTACGAGTCGGACTCGCGCACGGAGGGTTCCGTATGGGAGCCCCCCTTAAATATTTATTTTATTTTAATTTTATTATTTATTATTGAAGGGAATATAAAACTAAATATTCTGTGAAAATTTCAAGCATCTACCTGGTACCATTATTAATATAGAGCGAAAAACGTCTAAAAATTCAGGTTTGTTGTATGGGAGCCCCCTTAAATATTTATTTTATTATGTTTTTAGTATTTGTTGTTATAGCAGCAACCGAAATACAAATCATCTGTGAAAATTTCCGCTGCCTAGCTATCATGGTTCATGAGATACAACCCGGTGACAGACGGACATCGAAGTCTTAGTAATAGGGTCCCGTTTTTCCCTTTGGGTACGGAACCCTAAAAATGGACCGTGTAGAAGCCGGTTGATCCGACCAATATGAAACTCCTACACGGTCGGAATTAACCGCCGACCGTCCAGTCAACGGTCGGATGAACCAATTTTTGTATTCGTTCTACACGGTCGGTGGTTGACTCAACTTGTTGACGGTTTCGATGGCTCAGTGGTTACTTGAAACAAAGTGACGTGGGTTCGATTCCCACCTAGGGCAAGCATTTTTTTATTGATAACCATAGGTGTTTGCTGTGTCTGGATGTTTTAGGTACTATCTATAAAATTAAGTAGGTAAGTATTTAAAGTATGTTTATGTATTATATCAGTATCTGGCAGCCATATCATTAGCTTTGCTTAGTTTGGGGTCGGAGACTCGGAGACAGTGTGTACGATATCCCCTAATATTTATTATGAGTTTTTCTCAGTGAAAGCGATGGCTCCTCGCGTTTAAACGAAACAAGCTTTAGTGAAGAAAAATAATCGGCTAAGTGCGAGTCGGACTCGCGTACGAAGGGTTTCGTACCGTATGGAAGCCCCCCTTAATATAATATATTTTATGTTAATTTAATTATTTATTTTGAAGGTAATATGCAACTTAATATTCTGTGAACATTATAAGCATCTTCCTGTTGCCGTAATTAATATAGAGTGAAAAACGTCTAAAAATCCCGTTTCTTGTATGGGAGCTTTAATTATTACCTGGGACCCTGGGTAGAAGGTCTTTGATGGTTGATGCCAACGGCCTTGGTCGGAAATAAATATCCACATATTATTTAGTTAAATATTGACTTCAAAGGTAAAAAATAAAATTAAATAATTAAATAATCATTCTTTTTTTTTCACTAAAGCTTAAAAAAGTTATTACTAAACTGATTCTATGTTGCATTGAAACGCAAGGAGCCATCGCTTTGAATACCCAGAGAAAAACTCACAAAGATAATAAATAAATAAATAATAAATATTAGGGGATATCTTAAACACGGTCTCCGACCCCAAACTAATCAAAGCTAAATGATATGGCTGCCAGAGACTGATATACTATACATATTTTAAACATCAAACACATTTTTAAATACATACCTACTTATATAGATAGTACCTAAATAACAACCAGACACTGCAAACACCTATGTTCATCACTTTAAAAAAAGCTTGTCCTAGATGGGAATCGAACCCACGCCACTTTGATTCAAGTAACCACTGAGTCATCGAGGCCGTCAACAAGTTACCGTCAGCGACCCCGGGGTCGGTAGTTGACTCAACTTGTTGACTTGTTGAACAACCGTGTAGAACGAATACAAAATTTGGTTCATCCGACCGTTGCCACGACGCGGCGACGGTCGGCGGTTGATTCCGACCGTGTAGAAGGCCTTTTATTAAACAGAATGAACTCCCAGTTGGAGTGATGCGAAAAACTGACCAGTTCATCGCATCGTGTATGCCTTTATTTTAGCTATTTCAAGGTTGCTTTAATCAGAGTTGCCAGAAATAGTCTACCTCATAGAATAATAACGCCGAGAAACCGAGTACAAGCACGCTAAGTGAAGCAAGAAATACCAAGCTTGAAAAAGCTTGGTACGCGAACGGCGCGCGGCAGTACTCACAGTCGTACCGTGATAAAAACAGCTCCCGTAATTTATATTTTAAAATGACGGTTTGTGTGGTAAACGGGTGCCACAGTGAATCGGCAAAACCAAACAAACAATGCAACATCACATTCCACATGTAAGTATTACAAAATATCTAGTAATTTGATGTAAAAAGCCTTCCAATGTAAATATAAATTCACAAAATTTCGACAGACGCCATGAGGACTAAAAGTTGCAAGTAAAGGGTAAAACTTTTCCCCCACATTTTGATATTGAAATTAGTAATGAAATATACTTCCATTGCCTTGACATGGGATTATCAGTACATATTATTATATTTTCATATATCCTACTTGATAAGTACCAAAGCGAGTCATTATCATCATAATTAGATGGTTATGACCTTAGGTTATGACAGAGCGACAGTGTCTTGATTTGGAACGTCATAATACGTCACTTCTTTACATGGAACAGATGCGGTTATCGTAAAGAGATATCATACGATAATCAAGTAGGCCACTATAGTCCAGGAGGCAAGCGACAAAAATGACGACTAACCCATCTGAAAAGTCAGGGTACAAGTTTCGGGTGATTGGCTGCATTTATTTTTTTATCCAGTGGGATGTGGAAGTATAAATGACTGATCTTGACTCCAAAATCATTGACCTTGAGTCCAAGATCACTTAAGGTCCATCAAGGTCGATGATATTGTAGTCAAGGTCAATGACTTCCAGGTGTACTTGGGGGTGCATTCCGGATTTGGTTTGTATTTCTACGAACATTTGTCAGGTTGATTTTATTGTGAACAATACTGTGTTGATTTTTTTTCATTATAAAATTATATAAATTTGTAGCGATGATTTAATTTTAATTTTGTGATGATGATTTGTTTTTGATTTTGTAATGACAATTAATTTTTAATTTTGTAGTGATAATTTAGCAATGAGCCTTCCCAATGTAATTAATAATTTGGCATACCCTTAAAGGGTCATATGTATTTGACATTATTATGACATGTAATCTAATAACCGCATGTAAAAATTACATATGTTCCAATTGATAATTTAATTGAATTGAATTGAATTTCGCGAATCCCTGGTTGGCCTCATAGTACATTTTGTTCAAAATGATGACCTGAATCACCTCTTTTCGGCTTTGTACACAACAACTTTTTTTTTAATTAAACTGGGTATAACATGAACAAAGTGATTAAAAAAAAATTATTTAAAAAGTAAAAATTAATTACTTTTCGTGTGTTACTGTTTTATGTGTGCGTACTGTTTTCCACACGAAAAGCCCGAGTTAAGTAAAAACTAAAAACACAATAATTAAATTGGTCAAAATTTTAATCTAATCAAACGGTTTTATGTACCAAAAGATAAAAAACTACAACTCAACAATAAAATCGTGAGGTCTTCGCCTGAAAGATTTCATTATGTATGATGCGCCCCACGATTTTATTTTAGAATTACTATTTTTCATCTTTTAGTACCTACTTAAAACCGTTTAGTTAAAAAAATATCCATTTCACAAACTGTGTTCCACACGAAAAGCCCTTTCATATAATACCCATACTAATGGAATTTAAAAAAAATGTTAGTAACAGAAATGTTTGGAGCCACACTCAAAGGCACTAGTATAAGTTATGCAAAATCTGTACTAAAGGCTCTGATCAAATTTCCCAACTTTTTGGGGTAATCTGATTCTGATAGTAACATTACTTGTTTCGTAGTGTGCGTGTTGCCGCGCGTAAATACGTATGACTCGCGCATACATCAATCGTGTTGATGCTTCACTCTCGAGATTTTTTTGACATGAAATTATCATTCTCGGCGTTATTATTCTATGGTCTACCTATTCTGTCAAATTATTCCTATGAAATTCAAAATTAATTTAGGAAAATCGGAGGTCTGTTTTTTTGTTTTAACTGATGTAAATAGACGCAGAAACATTTTGTGGGTGTATCCCATTGAAGTACGTGTCCTTTGACATTACGATACTTTAAGTAGGTATGTATGGATCTCAACTTGAAATACCTAGGTATTTAGGTATTTCCTTCCACCCCCTCAGTTGGGGTAGGTATTGTTGAAAATGGTTTATAAAATAAATAGGTAGGTATGCGGTTTCTTGTACCTACGATGTTTTTGGCAAATGTACCATTTGTGAGATAAGTAAGTACCTATAGGCACACCTACAGGTACCTAAGTTGAAAAAAAAAAGTGTAGGTATCCCTTAATTTCTAAAGTCTCCAAGATAAAATGATCAAACTCTCCGAGTTAATAGAAAATATTAAAACTTAATCTGAAAATTATTTCGTGAACTAAAGAAATATAAATTTTTGAGTGACCTACCTAGGGTAGATGCACCTGTTGTGGTTATCTTAGTATCATTTGTGGCCACTTTGAATTTTAAGGATTATTTACAATTTTATGGAAAAAATATATTTTTAAAGAAATTTTGAAACATTTATATTCACACAACTATTTATAACTATATTAATGGTAATACATTGTTTAATAATTATGTAATTATCATTTATGCAATAATTTTGACACAAAATGGCCACAACCGGGTCAGTGGCCACAACCGGTACACCTACTATCCCTATAAAGGGAAATTAAATTTCTTAAACTTGCACATAGCACAGAGGTCATTGACCTCACAAACATACAGGGTGTGGCGTAAAGAGTGAATATTCCTTTACCTACGGTTGAGGGACATCACAACTGTTCGGAAAATGAAAAGTTGTACTCAGTAACCCTTTCACTGCTGAAAACACACACGTCTGTGTTTTCGATTCTCACGCCCCGCGGCTACTACACACACCAGGCGTGTGCGGTAGCGTCTTCCCGCGCCTTGCGTGTGCGTTTTAGAATTAGCAGGCACCTTAAAAAAAGTACCTCAGCAGTGAAAGGGGTAAAAGTATCACGGTTTTCGAGTTATTGGACATTTTTGAAAATTTGAAAAATATCGGTTTCGGCCCACTCTTTCTAATGCCAAATTTGCAATTCAAAATATTTTCTCAGTTTTGTTTCTGAATAGCATAACTCAGCAGTAACTAGCCACTTAAGAATTTTTTCAAGGTCAACTAGGTACTTACATAGGGTGACATAGGTAGCCAGTTCACGACCACTTAGTGGGCTAGTAATCTTTGAAAGTGACATTATTTACTACAATGATATTGTTCTAATTCAAATAATACTGAGAAATTTTAGAAAGAAACCTAAATAATTGAAAAAATAAAAGGTTTTTTGTATTTTATGTTTATGATTTATCAAAATGTGCTATTTTTAGGGTTCCGTGCCCAAAGGGTAAAAACGGGACCCTATTAGTAAGACTCCGCTTTCCGTGCGTCTGTCTCCAGGCTGTATCTCATGAACCGTTATAGCTAGAAAGTTAAAATTTTCACAGATAATGTATTTCTGTTGCCGCTATAACAACAAATACCTACTAAAAACAATAAAATAAATAATTAAGGGGGCTCCCATACAACAAACCTGTTTTTTTTCGCTCTATATTAATAATGGTAACAGGTAGATGCTTGAAATTTTCAAGACTATTTATTTGTATATTCACTTCAATAATAAAATTAAAATAAATATTTAAGGGGGCTCACATACAGTAGGAAACCCTCCGTGTGCGAGTCCGACTCGTGCTTGGCCGATTATTTTTTATTTAGTTCCCGACCATATTTTTCTGGCATATTGTTGCCGATAACGTAACTGTATATTAGTGTGTTATCGTTGATAACGATAACATAACGTATTAAATACTACTTGTTTCTTACCACTGTACCTATCTGTTGACATCCAAATTGTCACCTCAAATGACATTGACATTTATTTTTTGCTGGTATAGTAATTTTTTTTTTTTTTTGGTATACTTAGTATTTAATTTGTTGTATTTTGATAATTTTTAGGTGTGTTCTAAAATGAATTTCAATTTTTACGAAGTAATTCTTTAATTATAATATTATTAAAAGTATTGTTATCGGACGTTTTCAAGAACATGTAATGTGTATACGAAATAAAGAGAATTTGACTTGACTTGACTTGACCAACTTTGGTCAGTTTTGTGTCCGATATTTTCGTTAGTTGACTCAAAACCCATTAAAAAAAGAGCCTTAGAGCATGTTCTTAGGGTCGTAAATAATAACAGCATCAAATAATCATGTTTCTATGACATTTAATTTTGTTATCTAATCTTATTCATTCAATTATTTTAATAATATTTATTTTTCATCTATTCACACTTATTTAGTAATTTTAATAATAGTTTTCTCTTTCAATCACCTCTAAAGAGACTGCATAGCTCCTTTATCTAGACACGCGGAAGCGTGTCCAGCCAAGTCTCTAAGAAAAAGGAACTGGCGACGCGACGTGTGTAATATTACACGAACCATTACGAGCCACTTTTGACCCCTTCATAACTCGAAAACTATTTAACCTATATATATGAAATTTAGCATATTTACTAAAGTTCTTTAGCTTATCTACAATACAAAATTTCATTAACTTTGCTCTGACGGTTAATGAAATATTAACGTTTAAAAACCGGGGTTTCATTGACTGATTCACTCACTGATTCACTGACTTATAGATCAAAAACCTAACCCACTTCCAGATGACCTAGAAACTTGAAATTTGGCATCAAGGTAGACTATCAGGCATATACAAAGGAAAAAATCTAAAACTTTGAACTTTTATCCCCCAACCCTATATTATAGGGGATGAAAGCTTGTATGAGACTTCTACAAATTTTCATGCTATAAGTCTAAAAATTGATTTAAAGACTACATGTTAGAAATAATAAAACACTTCTTTTAGGATTTTTAATAAATCAGCCCCCAACCCCTAAAATTGGGGGATGAAAATTTGTATGTCACTTTCGAAACTTTTGATGCCAGAAGTCAGAAAATGGATATACGAACTCGTTGTAAGAGATAATAAAACACAATTTCAGATTCTTAATAAACCACAAACCCTAAAACTGGGGGATGAAAGTTTGTATGACACTTTTGCATATTACAAAAATAATAAAACACGTATTTCAATTATTTTAGTAAATCTGCCCCTAACCTTTAAAACAAGGGGTTAAAAGTTGGTTTGAGACTTCTGCAAGTTTTGAAGCTAGAGATGTGAAAATCGATAAAATTACTCCTTGTAGTAAACTACAAAAAGAAAGAAGTGAAATCCAACAAAAACATTTTCATGTGAAATGAAGCCAAGTCTAAATCACAGTTCCCACTATCAAAAAGTTGTCAGATCTCACGTAAAGCCAAGCTTCTAAGACTCTACACGCCTTACTCTACAAGTCCTTACTCCACAAACTCGAGGTCATCGAACTTTCTCTAAGATCATAGACCTCGTCCACACCTGGAAGTCATTGATCTTGACTCCGAGGTCATCGACTTTGACTTCAAGATCACTGACCTTGACTCCAAGATCACCGACCTTGACTCCAAAATCACCCACATTGACTCCAAAATCACCTACCTTGACTCCAAGATTACCGACCATGACTGATCTCGACTCCGAGATCTCGAATCCGAGAGACCTTCCACACGAAAAACCCTTTCATGTAATACCCATAGGTACTGATGGAATTAAAAAAAAAAGGGTTATCCGTTATTGTTTTTACAATAATATTGAATATATAATTAAGAATCAATCGAGCTTACCTGTTAAGTGAAGATTGATGATAATTATCCGAAATCACCGAGAAAGAGACTGCATAGCTCCTTTATTTAATTTACACAGTTGCAGAGCGTGCTCCGGCGCGTATTTTTTCACAATTTTTAAAGTTTTTTTTTTTTTTTTGATAGCAACACTGCTCCTTTAAGTCATTGGAGTTCAAAGTAGAGACATGGTAACATTTCACAACTTTTACATAGAGGCAGAGCCTTAGAGGAAAGACCAGCGTTGGACAGTTTTATCTTTCTGGGACTTCCATAATGACATCGATCGAGGCTTACCTGTATTATACTGATACCTTATAATTACCTTGATTAAATAAATAACTCATCACTGCATAGTGTCACCTCCGGGCAAGGGAGGGAGGGATTGAGTCACTATGCAGTCTCTTTCTCGGTGATTTCGGATAATTATCATCAATCTTCACTTAACAGGTAAGCTCGATTGATTCTTAATTATCCTTCACTCACCTCTAAAGAGACTGCATAGCTCCTTTATTTAATTTACACAGTTGCAGATGTTTAAAGGGTTGTGAAATGTTTTTACCTCGTATTATTTACTTATATTTACTTTTATATTTTACCTCATGGGTTTAATACAAAATATATATATTATATAAGCTATTCCTCTTTACCAGATAAATCACATTTGTCCCTTTGACCCCAAATGTTTTGTATGATCTGTTAATTTTGCCACTGCTAGATGCAAATATGCCTATATTTTTGTATTACATGATGCCTAATCGGATATTTTGTGTTACTGTTGTACACCCAAGAGAAGTGAAGTTATTTGTATAATTATAGAATATGATGGTTAAAGAATATTGTATCAGGTTCTAATATTTTAAGCCATAGGCCTACAAACTTGATAGGTACTAAGGTTCTATCTGGTTCAATGAATAAGTAGTAATCTTATTCTATCTGGTTCAATGAATAGTATCTTTATAGATATTATCAATAATCTGTTTTGATAAAGCTATCTTATATTGGTTTGCTAAAACTTGTTATTTACAGCTAAATATTATTTTTGAGCATCAGTATGTACCTAGGTTTATTAAATTATAATTACATAGGTACCTAACCATAATTATGTATCTACTAATTGAATCATGTCATTATGACTCATTTTCTAAGCCACTTTAATATACTCTTAGTTTAAGTAATGCAGACCCCAACAATGGATTTTAGATTATATTTATACAATATATCAACTTGTCTGGTGATTTCCAGCTAATTTTCTTTACAAAGGTACTTAATCTATACAGTATTAAGTAAAGTAAAATCTAAGCTTTTCAATCAGTTCACCATGTAGTTAGAAAAAAAGTAACAAAATTCCATTGTGAAATGCTTTTTATTTAATTTATAATTATATATATATTTACATCCTAAAGTCATTTTGGCGTCATGCTAGTCGTGCATCATTACGACGTCCCCCGGTTCCCTTTACTTTTTTTATCATATCTTTATGAATATTGCTTGCTCTTTTGATTTCCAGCTTCGTGGGATACGTCATTTTCCGATAATTTTATTTATCGCGATATTCGTCTTGCAGTCATGCTCAGACATTTTTGAACCCCGAATCATGGTGATGCATTCTAGGCATCCTAGATATATTGATTCTAATTTAACTATGGCACCGATTATTTTACGTCATCGAAGGATGGATGGTATTTGGGAGTGCGACGTTGCCAGCTTTGGGTTTTTTATCTCTTTCTTTTCCTATTGCTTGTGTGTAGTGCACAGTTTCTCCATTTAATAAGTTACAATAGTTATCAGGCCTATAAATATACGGATGCCCTATAGTCGTATGTTATTAAATGTATCTAGATCTACGAGTTGTTGATATATGTTGTGTTGTGATGAGCATAGATAAAAGAATTGAATAGTAAATGTGTGTCCGTCTTTCACACAACAATTACTGAATTAAATTTAAAGAAAACATTATATATTTTTATAAATTTCATAATAATAATAAAAGGATAGTTTATTATTGAACTAGCTCAAGCCCGCGGCCCGCGGTGACCGATTACTTAGGTACGACAATAGCCCGCAGTTTGACCAGCGATGTTTTAGTATTTGCTTAAAATAGTAATAGCCCGCGGCTTAGCCCGCGCTCACCTTTCACTTAGGTACTTCATATACAATAGCCCACGGCTTGACCCTCGTCCTAATATTTGCTTAAAATGACATAGCCCAATGTTTGGCCTTTGGCCTGTATTTGCTAGTATTGGTATATAGTTTCAACTAACTAACGTAAAGCTTTATACTTTGTACGGACGCACAATAGCTGTATACGGACGTCCAATAGCTATATATTGACGCCCAACAGATGTATACGGACGTTCAATAGCTTTATAAGTTTGAATCCGTCCATTTGTTTCTGTCCATATGTTTGTTTTTGTAATTAATGTTTTATTTATACAAACTGTAGGATTTTAATTGGGCTTCCAGGATAAAAAAAACTGCAAAAATTGAACATAACATATTTTTTCTTTAGATTGAAGAGTACTTAAGCCAGATTTCAAGTCTATTAATCGAGAGAATAAAAAGTTTTAAACAAACTCAGGTCTCGTTTAACCCTTTCAGTAATCGAATTTTCGAAAATACTTCCTTAGTGAATGTCTACGTTCTAAGAGAAATACGTGTGCAAATTTTTAAGTTTCTAGCTCCTAAGAGTTTTGCCTGTGCGTTAGTCAGTCACTTTTGCCGTTCCTATATACATGGTTATTTCTAATTAATTAGCATCCTTTTAGGGGCTTATTCTGCACATCAAACTAAAATTTTTTTTTCTTCTTAAAATTGTTGTTCCAAAAATATCTTTCACCCGCGACAAAATATATGGAACAGTTGTTTTTTTTTTAGTTTTGACAAAAGATTCATAATTTGATTGATTGATTGATTGTTAGTTTTGATGTTCAGAATAAGACCCTAAAAGGATGCTAATTGATTAGGTATAACTCTGTAGCTCAGCACCTGCGGCTTCACCTGCGTTTTCTTAGTAGGTACATTCTTAAAAAGATAATAATCTGCAATCTGGCCCGCATTATTTTAGTTCTACTTAAAATAGCCCACGGTTTGGCCTGCGCTGCCAAGTACTTGCTTAAAATGAAAATCACCCGTGTTTTAGTAATTGCTCAATTTGATAATTTATGGGCATCTATTTAGTTAAAAAGTCATTAAAAATTGATTATTATATTCTTTAATTTGTAGAGTTTTCGCACATTTTCGCAAATTGAGAACTGATTTAAAAAATCTTTTTTAGTTCAAAAGGATATACTTCTGAGGTAATCTTATTTAAATTTTAGCGAAATTTAAAGATGGCCATTAAAGACCGGAACGCGGCGGTGATGGAGGCCCTGAGCGGTATAAGTAGTTATTTGGAAAATAATAAATAAATAGTTTAAAATCGTATTTAAAGAGAAAGATAATTAGATTTAGATTCATTTCAGTGTCCTCTTGTAAAGCCTTTAGTTATAAGCTATATTGTTCAAATATCATTTAAAAAACAAAAGTAAATCTTAAAGCATTAATAGACGATCGAACTTGTCCGCCCGAACCGCCGGACCGGTACGGTGCGCTCGACTCGCCACACCACCGCACCGCACACGAGATGGTCCAGTGTGCTATCCGTGCTTGATCACGTCAGACATGCCTCCAACCTTGTCAAAGGAAGCTAAAATAGCTTTAATTGCGGCAACCGTCGTAGCTAGCACGCCTATCCAAAGGCAAAGGAAAAAAAGGGCAAAATTTTATTTAAGATACAGAGACTCATACACTCATACGTCTTTGTTACAATAGAGTTCGTGGGAAGAATCCCATAAACATGGGAAATCCTTATAAATTTGGATGATTTCTAA
Organism: Hypomecis atomaria; assembly: GCA_964007245.1. Taxonomy (NCBI): domain Eukaryota; kingdom Metazoa; phylum Arthropoda; class Insecta; order Lepidoptera; family Geometridae; genus Hypomecis; species Hypomecis atomaria. Next base: position 18,875,164 of record OZ023280.1, read on the forward strand.
AATCAACTTTTTCTCCGTAATATTTACGGCTTCTTGCTCCGACGCCGCCGCCATTACAACTTCGTTACGCGTGTCTCGCTCGGAGGCAGAATTGCAACTAAAGCGCTAAACGGTGCGGTGCGTGGGCCACACGAGCGAACAACGCGCGAACCGCACCAAATCCTTTGACAGAACCATCCGACCGAGCGGACCGTCAATAATAATAATAATGTGCGGCGGACCGATGTACACACTATCGAATATGGTCCGGAGCGCACCAAGGTCACGGTGCGGTGCGATCGTCTGTTAATAGTTTTAAAAAGCACAGACCCTGGAGTCTGTGGAGAGTAAAAGCATTAATAGACGATCGAACTTGTCCGCCCGAACCGCCGGACCGGTACGGTGCGCTCGACACGCCACACCACCACACCGCACACGAGATGGTCCAGTGTGCTATCCGTGCTTGATCGCGTCAGACATGTCTCCAACCTTGTCAAAGGAAGCTAAAATAGCTTTAATTGCGGCAACCGTCGTAGCTAGCACGCCTATCCAAAGGCAAAGGAAAGAATGGGCAAAATTTTATTTAAGATACAGAGACTCATACAGTCGGGTCCAGACTCGTGGTTACACCGCTTTGTTACACCAGTGTGACTACGAGTAAACTTTTTTACTCGTTCATATGCGACTGATAAAGGAACTTCTTTATAAATTTGGATGATTTCTAAAATCAACTTTTTCTCCGTAATATTTACGGCTTCTTGCTCCGACGCAGCCGCCATTACAACTTCGTTACGCGTGTCTCGCTCGGAGGCAGAATTGCGACTAAAGCGCTAAACGGTGCGGTGCGTGGGCCACACGAGCGAACAACGCGCGAACCGCACCAAATCCTTTGACAGAACCATCCGACCGAGCGGACCGTCAATAATAATAATAATGTGCGGCGGACCGATGTACACACTATCGAATATGGTCCGGAGCGCACCAAGGTCACGGTGCGGTGCGATCGTCTGTTAATAGTTTTACATTCAAATAAAAAAAAAAAATTAGCGAAATCGGATAAGTCATTATTGAAAAATCAACAATAATGTTAAAACGTTGACATCGATTCGAACGAACTATTTGAATTTTGTGCACGATTGAAGTCAGTTGCGCTATTTTGGCAAATAAAAAAACATCTTTTATGATTACAGAAAGCTAACCCATGTAAATGCCTACTTCTGTATCTATATTTGAGCCCGTCAATAATTAAATTAAATTCTTAATAAAGTTATACTTAGATGTTGTTATGAACTAATCATCAATATATTCCAGCGGGGCTATTCTGTCAACCGATCTCGTCACTAAAGTGACACGTTCTTGAGCCTATCTTGTTTTTCTGACAGTTTTGAGCGGTCGAAACTGTCAGAAAAACGAGAGAGGTTCAAAAACGTATCACTTCAGTAAAGAGATCGGCTAACAGAATTGTCCCGCAGGACACCAAAAGTTTATTTCCTAAGAACTTGCTAATACATATTTAAATAGCCAGCGGTTCGGACCACGCTATTTAAGTACTTGTTTAAAATATTTGTAGCCCGCGGTTAGGCCCACGTTGTCTAAGTACTTGTTTGAAATAATAATAGCCCGCGGTGTGTCCCGCGTTGTCGAAGTACATATTAATACTAATTGCCAGCGGTTTGGCCCACGTTGTTTAAGTAATTGTTTAAAATGACAATAGCCCGTAATTTGGCCCATGTTTTTTTAGTATTTTTTAAAACAATAATTTATGGTCATCTAGTTAGTAAAATTTTATTAAAAATATTGTTCCATTTTTAATTTGTTCCCTTAGTCGATGTCCTGTAGGAACTGTTCATATTTTATTTAAATTAAAGATATTATAGAAAACGAATCTACATAACTGCTTACTCCAAATACCTTATTCAAGCCTATTGAATGTGATAGGATAATTTATTAACAAAGTTATTTTTTTTTTTCTGAAGGAATCATCAATACTTTCCGGGACATCAAAGTTTATGTTTTAGCCTACAGTTACTTGTACTCTATCTCTGTAGGCTATTTTCAAATTTAGTTAAATTCGACTCCGTTTGGGCCTCTTATCAAATTATTTTATTTGTTAATTCCCCAAAGAACACTTTAAATATTTTGGGGTAACATTAGCCACTGTGCTAATTTGTAATATTTATTGTCTATTACTACACACAACTTCACTGGAAATAAAAATTGGTTATGTTAAAAAGTTGTCAATTTAATTCATTATGCCTACGTATCCATATCCGTACCTATGGTGCGGATTTTGCAGGAAGAGCGTAGCTCCTGTACAGATAGGTACATCTTATAAGCTTCTCATAAACCAGATTGTATTTATATCCGTTTACTTCGTTAGTCGTAATCGATGTTTTATTTCGGAAACTTTGGACTCTATCTGACCCCTAGGATATTAAAATCGCAAAAATTGAATCAAAATGTATTCTAAATTTTGTTTCATAAATATTTTTGCCAAGTTTCCTATCAAATCGGACCAGACAATAAAACATTTCATACAATCGAAAAGAGCCCGTTGTATCCCTTAAGAAGTGGATTCTAAATCATGAAAGGAATACGTGTGCGAAATTTTTAGTTTCTAGGCTTAAGAGTTTGACCTGTGTGTTGATACCTGTCAGTCTTTTTTGCCTTTTATAAATAGATAGATGAAAATTTTACTGGGAACAGTGCTTTCATGTTACAGTTGTTAGCTTGTGGCCATTTATAACTCTTTTACAGTATCGTATTCCTGCAATCAAGATCGCCAAGCGATTGAACGTCCATATATAGCTATTGAGCGTCCGTATACAGCTATTTGGCGTCCATCTGTGGATATAAGGCGTCCGTATACAACTATCGGGCGTCCGCACAAAGTATAAAGCTTTACATCAGTTTGTTGCAACCAACTACCAGTAAAATTATATTTTATTGGTAATTATAATATATACCAACCTCAGTCGTGTACAAAATTCGAACCAACTTTGAACTATCTATCAAAAAAAGAATGGCCGAAATCGATTCATGATATTTAGACAAGTAATCGCGTAACAAACAAAAAAAAACATACATTCAAATTTTGAACCTCCCTTTTTGAAGTCAGCTAAAACATGTCATAATACATTTTCATATTAATATTTAATTAGATGTAAAATTTTTTTTTTTTTTTCCTCATATGAAGCAGGCGAAGTTGCGGCTGAAAGCCAATATAAAAATATAAAGAAAACTTAAATCGGGCGCCGAATATGACAATATATTTTGTTTTGATTGAGGTAGGAATTATATTTGAGTTGTTGTTACAGACTTCATAAGCAAGCTGGCAACGTCGCAATTGTGGACGCCAAATACGCGATTGTGTAGTCAGGAATTCTCTCAGATATACAATTGTGGATATACGCGCTGCAGCAGCGCCATCCCTGCGCTGAGATTTTTCCGGGAACTTTTCAATATTTTTTTGCAACCGTTTTAACGATTTCTCAGCTTCCGTCGATATTTGTACTACGGCTAGCTAGGACCAATAGGACGTAAGTCGCACTGACCAACAAAGTGGCGTCCGATATGCGGACGTCAAAAGCAGGTGGATGCCAGTTTGAATGCACTTTCGCCTTCAGGGGACGTTTAATTGTTTGCGGGATAAATATATAAATATACATATATAATATATATATATATATATATTTTTTTTAATTATTGATATATTTATGTCAAGTATTTCCTTTACCTGTCGTTCATTTTTACCTATATTTCATTAATTGTCACCCTTGTCACTTACCTACCAGCATACCTAATATGTAAGACTACAAACAATTATGGGTTGTATTCCTATCTTAACTTTTTTTTAAATATAAAAATATAGATATCTTGAAATTGCACATACTTGTATTATTGTGACTTATCTATCTAGTCATATCTAGCCAACCAACCACATTAAGTGATAAGGAGCTGTAAAACTAAACCTGTAAGCTGTGAAACCAGCTTAGACCATATTATTATGTTAAGAAATGATGGTCTTGTCTGAGTTTTAAAATATTGGCACCCTTTAAATATTTATAAAATTCAACAGCTCTCATTATTCTCTAAAAAGTTTTCAGCAACATGCATGTCATAACAAGCATGCTACACCACATACCATGTTATATTATTTTGTCATACAAGATGAAATAATGGGTATGTCAGGGTCAGCCAAATTTTTTAAGATCATGGTGCTGTTTTGTTTTACATTCTAAGTGCCTACTAGGTACATAATATAAAAATTATACAATGATGTACCGACTTATCAGTTGTCATTTCAGGCAGACAAACCTTATTGAATATATTTTGTCATACTATTAATATGAATATGTATTTCTAATTGACCCATAAGATATTTTTTGATAACATATTTTTATAGATAGATTTGAATCCTGTGAAAATTGGATATTTATTTATTTGATGTGAATGTGTTAAACATATTTTATTCTCAATATTTTACTTAAACACATATACTTATCATTAATGTACTGACAGCTTTGCTTGATTATGTTGCCTATTACCCTAATTTAATTCATTAATACTATTTTATATGTCTATAAGTATATAATTATCTTAATGTACTGTTTAATATGATATAATATGTAAATATTTATTATCTGGGTCCCCATGAATAGAGGGATGAGTAGGCAAATAAAGCCTGAGGAACAATCAATGTCTATAGCCTGATGTCTAGGTTCTTGCCTCATAATAAATAAACATTTATTTCAGGCATACAACGCCATATAAAAAGTCATACATCATTTAAAAGAATAACATTACAATACTTAATACAAAATTATCATAGTCTAAAAATTAATTCAAATAAAATATTGTTTAGGGTCAAACCTAGGATTGATATTCCTTACTTAGCTCCCTATTTCCCCTTTAGTTTAAATTATAAGATGGATACCTACTGTCACATATGTGAATAAACTTTCAGTAGGTACTGGAATTCACTAAGCATAATTATCATGAAGTTTATCGCTTCATAATCTGGGTGCACGGTAGTGCACCCCAAACAAGTCGAGCAGAGCCGTAATTGTTATTTACAGGTAGCATTAAAATATTCAAGCCCGTGTAGTGGATCGTAATGACATAACTGTATGTCAAGAAGGAAAAACAGCTTTAGGTACTCCAGATATACCTTGAGAAATACAGAAATTTATGATATTATAAATAGGTATGCCCTTAAATCACCCGTGTCATATTTCATGGCATATCACAGTATTTCATGGCTGTGTAAGGTATTTCATCCCTTGAACTGAAATTACTTTAAAGTTTCAGTAGATTAACTGTAATCCTTAAATAACCAATAAGCAATTCCTATAATAATTTACAAGTTAATATAATCAGCTTAATTATGTTAGTAATTCAATTAACTTAGTATGTACCTAATGTTTATAACAATGATAGTTATGATATCATCATATTTTTCTGAAGGACTGAAGAATTTCTGACTATCATGTTGCTATCATGTTTGATGACTTATAAGAATTGATTTTTGATGGGATACCACGTTAGATCCGGTCATCCTAAAGCATTGAATAGGTATATGTTTGACTGCCGGATAAACATACCGACAATGAGATAGGCAACATGGCAAATACTACTTTTAAAATCCATCTATATGAAATAATGCCAAGTCAGTGATAAAGATATCTCCAAAGGAAGATTAATATATGAGGTTGCGGGTAAACCTCACATACCACAGTATAGTAACTACCAATATGGCGTAAATAGTCACTTTATTTATTTCTCAAATTTTAGGGCCTGAACATGAAATTAAGCTTTTTTATCTTTGATTTCAGATGTGATAGGCATACTCCTAATTAGAATTAGACTCCTAACCTAACCACAACAGTGAGTGGTTCACTTTATGTATAAATGTCTAACTAGGTATGCCTACAAAGTTATTATGTATAAATAAGACATTCCTGTTCCTTTTCTCATTTAAGGTAGGTGTGTAATATGTAGACAGGTACCTTAAATAACAAGTATTAATTTTGTTGTTTATATTTTTGCAGTTGAATTATTATGGTATTCAACTTGCACCCAGCCATCAGCCAGAGTGATAGCCCAATCGCTCTTCCTGGGTATGGTATGTATGTTTAGTAGTAGACTATTAAAGTCCTGTACAGTACAAGTACCATTTTTTCTCCTAGAGATGATTCTACTGATATAATTATGTTACTTGGTAACTTTGATTGGTGTTTTCTTGGTAATAGTTCTTTATGGACTGAGTACCATGGTACGTTCAAAGAATGTTTATAACCAGCTTGGTATAAATAAGAAGTGAATGTGACAGAAATAATTGAATTCTATAGGTACTTGTAATTGGACTGTTTACATGTCATGTTGAATACTCAGAATTTGAGATATTAATCAGATGGAAGAAGGGTAAATACTATTTTTGCTTAGGGTTCAATGTGAACTTACTGTTAGAGATTTCTTAATAGGTGGTAGCTGTGACCCCTTATCTCTTCCTAGGTATAATATGACATGATGACATCATATACTTACCTATTTGAGAACAAACATTTGTCCTCGTTCAGTGATTACTCACTGAGATAGGTAGATCATCAGTAAATACTGTGCATTAAGCATTAGTACCATATTACAGTGTACCATGCTGCGGTGATATTACTTATATCCTTTGTAGGATGACTTTTTCTGTATGTTTAAGACAGAAAAGTTTGTTGTGTGTCTTTTGACCACTTCACCGCCGAGAAGTTTTTCAGAAGTACATAATTATAATAATTTTGTTGTTTGTAGAATTATCTGGCTAATAGTACCCAGATGTAGTAATCTCATTATGAGATAATATGTACTGCTCTTATCTTTGACAGAATGATAGAATAAAAAACATAAGAAAACAGACCTACCTATCTTTCAGTCCTGTTTCTTATAGTCTGTCTGACCATCATACATAGATGTCATTTAGGAAACTCATCGAGTTCCATTAACTAAAATCCAGTTTTCTTACCGTATTTTGTTGTTTATAAATCGTGACAATACGTTGGCAAGATTACGGTTACTATAAATTAGAGCCGGGAAATGCAATCTTTTTGCTAAGTACTTGTGAAGGAATCAAGTACTTGAATGGGTTCCCCAGTTAGGGTAGGTACTTACTGTCATTATTTAAGACCTTTTTACTTGTATTTAATTGAGTTTTGTGTTGCCGGAAGGCGTTTAGAACGTTGAATATGTAAATTTTTCGTCGAACACATATTAATGTACACAGTCACATAAACACACAGTTTGATATGTGTGTTTCACTTCTCGTGGTCTGCAGGCTATATTACACGCTATTTACGTAATAACTAGTGGAATCGGCTTGGTTTTAACATTTTTCATCGAAAAATGAAACCCGTTTTTTACACGCACAAAGCACACAAAATGACTTAAAGGAGCAGTGTTGCTATACAAAAAAAAAAAAAAACTTTAAAAATTGTGAAAAAATACGCGCCGGAGCACGCTCTGCAACTGTGTAAATTAAATAAAGGAGCTATGCAGTCTCTTTAGAGGTGAGTGAAGGATAATATTGTATTGTCACCAGAACCAAAGAAGTATACTAACTTTAAGAGCAATCGGTTGACAGGAAAAAGGTAACATTTCAATGACTAAATTTGACCCAAGAAAACAAACGGGGTAAGCTAAATAAAGCGCTCCTGGCGAAAACGAGGAAGAACTAACAGAAATGTTTGGAGACACACTCAAAGGCACAAGTATAAGTTATGCAAAATCTGTACTAAAGGTTCTGATCCAATTTCCCAACTTTTTGGGGTAATCTGATTCTGATGCTATGGCCACATTTGCGCCCTACGGCGAAGTTTTCGTCACTGGGGGCTCATTCATCTAATTCAAACGGTAGTAATTGGTTGTTCACGATTTGAACTACTACCTGAAGCTGGGCACACACGCTGCGATGATCGCATCTATTCATCAGATCAGTCCAGCGAGGTCCTAATATAGTTGCATTGCCAGTAGGTAGTTATTGAGGAATCAAAATGACACCCCTATTTTAATCGAAAAATATTGATTTAACAAAAAAAAATTGGCATCAAAGTTGTAGAAAATCAAATTTTAAACAACTTTTGTTCCTATAACTTCTGCTGAAAAATTGAAATAACACAAGTTATTGAAGAAATGAAATGGTACAACCAACTATTTAAAAAAATATCGATCCTACAAAAAGTTGATGGGAATCAAAGTTGTAGAAAATCAAATTTTAAACAACTTTTGTTCCCATCAACTTTTTGTAGGGTCGATCTTTTTTTAAATAGTTAGTTGTACCATTTTGTTTCTTCAATAACTTGTGTTATTTCAATTTTTCAGCAGAAATTATCGGAATAAAAGTTGTTTAAAATTTGATTTTCTACAACTTTGATTCCCATAAACTTTTTGCAGGATCGATAATTTTTTAAATAGTTGGTTGTACCATTTCATTTCTTCAATAACTTGTATTATTTCAATTTTACAGCAGAAGTTATGGGAACAAAAGTTGTTTAAAATTTGATTTTCTACAACTTTGATTCCCATCAACTTTTTGAAGGATCGATATTTTTTTTAAATAGTTGGTTGTACCATTTTGTTTCTTCAATAACTTGTGTTATTTCAATTTTTCAGCAGAAGTTATTGGAACAAAAGTTGTTTGAAATTTGATTTTCTACAACTTTAGTTCCCATTAACATTTTGTAGGATCGATATTTTTTTCAAATAGCCGGTTGTGCCATTTCATTTCTTCAATAACTTGTGTTATTTCAATTTTCCAGCAGAAGTTATGGGAACAAAAGTTGTTTGAAATTTGATTTTCTACAACTTTAGTTCCCATTAACTTTTTGTAGGATCGATATTTTTTTCAAATAGCCGGTTGTGCCATTTCATTTCTTCAATAACTTGTGTTATTTCAATTTTCCAGCAGAAGTTATGGGAACAAAAAATGGTTAAAATTTGATTTTCTACAACTTTAGTTCCCATTAACTTTTTGTAGGATCGATATTTTTTTCAAATAGCCGGTTGTGCCATTTCATTTCTTCAATAACTTGTGTTATTTCAATTTTTCAGCAGAAGTTAATGGAACAAAAGTTGTTTAAAATTTGATTTTCTACAACTTTGATGCCAATAATTTTTTTGTTAAATCAATCTTTTTCGATTAAAATAGGGGTGTCATTTTGATTCCTCAATAACTACCTACTGGCAATGCAACTATATTAGGACCTCGCTGGACTGATCTGATGAATAGATGCGAACATCGCAGCGTATGTGCCCAGCTTCAGGTAGTAGTTCAAATCGTGAACAACCAATTACTACCGTTTGAATTAGATGAATGAGCTCCAGTGACGATAACTTCGCCGTAGGGCGAATGTGTGGCTGGTCCATGATAGTAACATTACTTGTTTCGTAGTGTGCGTGTTGCCCGCGCGTAAATACGTATGACTCGCGCATTCATCAATCGTGTTGATGCTTCGACTCTCGAGATTTTTTTGATTTGTAATTATCATTCTCGGCGTTATTATTCTATGGGTAAAAACGTGATTTCCTAAACATACCAAGCTGCATTTGGATGCGTGAATCTCGACAAAAACTTGTTTTACTTTAGGTTGAAAAAGTGTCCTCTCACTTTTTTTTTCGTAAATTTGTACAACCAAAACCAATTCTTACTTTCCGACACGTCCACTATGGGTCTGGTTTGCAGGATCAGTGAAGTGCATCACGTAAGTACCTACTTATCAGAAGCCAAATCACAGTGTCGCGGAGGAGAATTGGTACGTACTATCATTCAAAAACAAAACGAACTTTGGCGCGTTCTTGTATAACTATTTGGTCGTGCGTGAGCCGGAGGTGGTCGGCTGACTATTTCACCCTATTTACGCAACGTATATTTTATTCTCCTATTCGTGAAACAAGGAACAAAATGTGTCGTTTTGAGAATAGGTAGATGGGTAGTAATCTAGTAATAGTAGGTAACTCATGATGGTCCGGCTACATATTCGCCCAACGGCGAAGTTATCGTCACTGGGGGCCATTCAACTAATTCAAACGGTGGTAATTGGTTGTTCACGATTTGAACTACAACCCGAAGCTGGGCACACACGCTGCGATGATCGCATCTATTCATCAGATCAGTCCAGCGAGGTCCTAATATAGTTGCATTGCCGGTAGGTAGTTATTGAGGAATCAAAATGACATCCCTATTTTATTCGAAAAATATTGATTTAAAAAAAAATGGGCATCAAAGTTGAAGAAAATCAAATTTTTAACAACTATTGTTCTTATAACTTCTGCTGTAAAATTGAAATAGGTAACACAAGTTCTTGAAGAAATGAAATGGTACAACCTACTATTAAAAAAAATATCGGTCCTACAAAAAGTTAATGGGAATCTAAAGTTGTAGAAAATCAAATTTTAAACAACTTTTGTTCCTATAACTTTTCTGATAAATTGAAATAACACAAGTTATTGAAGAAACAAAATGGGACAACCAACTATTTAAAAAATATCGATCGTACAAAAAGTTCATGAGAATCAAAGTTTGTTGAAAATTAAATTTTAAACAACTTATGTTCCCTTAACTTCTGCTGGAAAATTGAAAAAACACAAGTTATTGAAGAAATGAAATGGTACAACCAACTATTTTAATATAATATCAATCCAACAAAAAGTAAATGGGAACAAAAGTTGTTTAAAATTTGATTTTCTACAACTTTGATTCCCATCAACTTTTTGTAGGATCGAAATTATTTTAACCCTAGAAAGATAAACTGCGCTTCTGAGGCGCCCGCGATATTGATAAATCGCTGTATTTTTTTAACCAATTCGTTTACAAGTTTGTGCTTCTGAGCCAACTCTGTCGTCAGTCAATACTATTGAAAAACAGTTGTTTCTGTTTGCTAAGTATCACAGTTTGGTTGCTATGACAACTCGTTGCGCTCGAGAAGCGCATGTTTATCTTTTGTGTTACTTTTATGCCCCTCTTTGTTATTTTGTTTTTGTTGTTTTTCTTGTTTCTGTCAAAAAGTGGCAAAAATTAAAGGAGTATTTAACAATAAATTTAAATGTCTTTTATTCATGGATATTATCATGATAAGAGACAATTTAACGTCGAAAAATAAAATTTATTGATTACGATTACCAAAGTGAATACGGTGGCAATAGTAACGAGTTGGATAGCTATGTAAGTATAGTCGATGTAAAAAACTAAAGCAAATAGAAGTATTCTGACTAAAAGTACATAGCTGAAGTGATTTACAGAAGCTAGAATGATAGATTAACATATTTTCTTGTAGGTATGTAATATCCGCATAGTTACTTAGCTTCAAATATTTTTCGAATAAAATAGGGATGTCATTTTGATTCCTCAATAACTACCTGACCTGGACTGATCTGATGAATTGATGCGATCATCGCAGCGTGTGTGCCCAGCTTCAGGTATTAGTAGAGTTGAAATTGTGAACAACCAATTGCTACCTACCGTTTAAATTAGTTGAATGAGCCCCCAGTGACGATAACTTCGCCGTTGGGCGAATATGTAGCCGGACCATGAGAGTCATTTTGCGCAAAGTTAGTAGGTTGATTTGGTACCTACCTAGTAGAAATTAGAAAAAAAACCGCCAAGATCTTTTTACGTAGGTAGGCAGGGGTTCCTAAGTTAGTAAGCATTATAATAGAGTGGTACCTACCCATCGAGCTATATTTACGTAGTAATATTTCCTCAAAGTACCTACCTAAGTAGATAAGTACCTATCTAGAGCCCCCATGCACTGCTGGAGTGCTTCACCTTCAAAATTTATATTCAATGCAATGTGGCCCCACTCACGACACGAGCGCATTCAAGTGAATGTCTTGATCGCAACTTGACGGACGGACGCTCGTCAAGCGGCGAACGTATCACGCAAAATAAAGTGATAAGTAAATATTATATTTCTATTTATATAACAGAGATTACAGAGACCAAACAAGTAATTACGATCAATCAGTGAAACTATAACAGCCCGTAGAAGTGCCTATATTTTGTTAGTGGGCCCGTATATCGGCGCCCCACGGCCCTCGCCCATGCGTTTTCCACAGCGCTCAGCCCGCGGCGCCTGCGGAGGGCGGTCGTCTGACACCGCCTACTTCGTCTGGTACAGGCGTCACCAGTCTCGTGTCCCGCGAACCTCACTCATTTCGAGCGCTCGCATTCACATCCCAAGGCAGTAAACGCCCTTCAGGTATTCCCTTGATTCACCTCATGAAGGCCCACAATAGAAAGTGACAACAAATTAAAAAAAAAAAAAACTAGTGTGTTGAAAAAAATATTGTGTTCTATCTAGCTCTATAAACTAGAGTTATAAATTTCGATAATTGAAAAATAAATTTCAAATATATATAGGTGTAAGGAAGGAGAGCGGATGCGTGCGCTCGGTCGCCGAGAGCGAGCTCACTGAACAAAGTTCACCGCTCAATCCGGACCGCTTGCACTGCCGCCCGCCAGCCACCGTTGACGTCCGCACGACGCGACGTCATCTGGTGATTCATATTTTTGTTAACGTAGGTACCTACCTACCTTACAGATGCGTAATACTATGTAGGTCTAGGTAGGTACCTACCTACCTGCTTATACAATTTTCGGCGTTTTTCCGAACTTTCATTCATTAGGTAATCGGGAGTTTTCTTCCTTGCTGAAGTTTTTTTTTTGTTTCACGAGCAAATCGGAATTTCGCTGGTATCAAGGTCATCCAAACTAGGTCTGTACTGTTCTAGTCTGTAGGTACTGTTCAAGTACCTAGGTAGGGTGTAGGTATTTTTAATAGGTTTCTGCTTGTGGATTTGCTGAATTTTATGTCACGTAAGCCGCGGGCAAATGCTAGTTGTAGGCTTGTAGGTAGGTACCGTCAAATATGGCATCTTTACCTTTCCGTGTCATCTTTACCATAAGTACTCCGTTTGAAATTCAATAAACACGTTTCATTCAAAATCCGTACCTTTTAGGGTAAAAATAACGTTTTGGTTGGTTTTTAAATTGATTAGCGGTACCTATCACAAAACTTTTTTTAATGTGGCAGCATCATCAACTGTCAAAATATTTCAATTTTTCTGAAGTGTGCAGTAAACGCCGTTGCGAGTTTCTTGGGATAATTTCATCTGAATCTCTAAATTGAGAAAGCAAGTGAAATTTTGATCAAAGAGAATATATCAGAAATGTTATAATATGTTATCTAGATGAGATCTTACGAAGTTATAGAAATATTTCTTTGGGTAATGTTAGTCGAGGTTAGGTAAAGTTGACAAATTAACCAGCCTGGCATCTTGACCAGACTAGGACTATGACTAGGGTTGGCACTATTCAATACAAGTTAGGCATTTTACTATAAAAAATAATGTTCTTGTTATTAAAAACAGTCACAAAAAAATAAAACGTGACTGCCCATTCAAGTTTAGCACGTAATATGATAAATTAATCGTAAAATGATTAAAGCATTAGCAAAATTTATGTTTAAAATTCACCTTATTTTCCACACTGATAAGGTTAAAAACAGCAGAGATTTTTTTTTTTTTGTAAAATGGGCAAAATGTTTCAAGTAGGTACTCAACATTTGGCTCGCTCTCTTAATTAAGGTTTTTGTGATTGAAATTGGCACCTTTTTTAATGTCATGAGATGGCGCGACGCGCTAGTCACGGTAATGATATTATCTAGATATCATTAGGTACCGTGGCTTAGTTGGCGCGCCACCGCGCGAATAGAATTAATCTATGAAATCTGTTTATAATAGTAGTTTATGCAACTGTAATATAATGAAGGGTATTAAAACACGAGTGTGAGTTTATGAAACGAGCGCAGCGAGTTTCATAATAGTAACGAGTGTAACGAGTACCCGTGTTATATGCAGTTGCATACACTACTTTATCTTCACTAATAAAAATAAAAAATAAAAACATATTGCGAAACATTAAATTCACGCGTACGTGTATTGTCACAGTGAACTTGGCGCCATTAAAATCTAACCAATGACTGCGCGCGCAGCTGCGCTCTCATTGGTCAATCAGGAGCGAGCGCGCGCTGTTCTTTTTTTATTTCATTGGCACAAGATCTTGCCAAAGAGTTTTGTGTATGTAAGTTTAGTAGTTTCGACGAAGTTTTCACGTATAACCCAACTGTTTTCAAAAGCCAGCCTAATATCAAAATTGTATACAACTTGTAAGAGGATTTTGACATAAGGCTCGCCAGGTTAATTGGTCGCGTTTTATCGATGTTATAATGAGATTTTACGATAACGATGTGGATATTATAACATCATGTGAAATTGCTTAAATTGAGCGTTTTGTTGTCTGTGCTATATGACAGTAGTCATTATAAGTCAAATATTGGAAACATAAGTAGAATGTTACAACATTAGTGTAGATAAATGTAATTACTTTAATCCTACTAATATTATAAACGTGAAAGTTTGTGAGGATGGATGTATGGATGTTTGTTACTCTTTCACGCAAAAACTACTGAACGGATTGAGATGAAACTTTGCAATTATATACTTAGCTTATTTATCAGAATAACATATGGGCTATAAATTATAATGATATTGCGTAAATTTTCCATATTATAACAATAAGTGTTACTTAAGTAAGTAGGAACAATTCTGCTATCTGCGACCTATTCTAGCGTGCGCTCCAAGAAATGTCAAAAAAGAACTGTCGAATCGAACAAATATGTCAAATCGCATTTTTTTGGCTTTTCATTTTTATTGAGAGTGGTAAGGTATGGCCTCGAAATATCATACGGGCGAAGCCGCGGGCAAAATCAAAATTTTTAATAAAAACCCCGGACATTTAACAGTCAATCATCAGTTTCATGCACGTCCTCATTCAATTCAGAAAAGCAAACGTTTTCACGTCGGAGAAAATTTAAATTGTCGCTGTATTTGTCCAGGGGTTGTGTCCAGGTCCAGTTTTTAACATAACCTACCTATAATTTAATATGCAGGTACTTCATTTTTTGCGCAGGTACAAATAATACTTCACTTTCTAACAAGTAGGACCCTCACACATTTCGAGAGCCCCAAAATAAAAAAAGAAAGGGGGACGGTTATTCATGGTCATGTTCAATGTCACAATGCAGATAAAATTTAAATTTGTTTTTGTTGAATATTTGGAGTTGGGCCTTCTAGCATTCAATCCTTACAGAACTCACCTACCTACAGGTTATCCTTGAACGCCCAATTAGAAACTTATTCACCGGCTTTAGCTAGCGCCAAACAGGTTCCACATAATGTATTATATAAGTATAGGTATATGAAGGTATTATGCTCAAATTCAAGGGGTCCTCTTAGTTCAGCCAAAGGCGTTGTTTGCAAATTTTGGTGACAGTGATTTTTTTAGTGCACTTTCAAACCCCCGAATTCTGTGTACAAAGGGAAATTATTTGATACGAAATCTACACTGGAGTGAGCTGAATGTGGCATTTTGCAGTCAGAATCACAGGCTTAAGTATTTCATAATGGAACCGTTCACGATTGGCCTGAGAATACTAAAGAAAAGGACAGACAGGCTTTGTTGTTCTCCTGTGCAATTGGCAATGTTCAACGGTTATGTAAAATGTAACAGTTAAATGTTGCCAGGATTACACGTTCTGTGTATTTATTCGTAGGTATCAATGAAATTTTTAATAAATAATTTTTGGTGCCTACATTATTTTTATTTTCATTCATTCATTTTTCATACTCATTACAATGAACAGAAATAGGTAAAATAATCGGCCAAGTGCGAGTCGGACTTGCGCGCGAAGGGTTCCGTACCGTATAGATATATAGGTACCCCTTAATATATTTTATTGTAATTTAATTGTTTAATTTTGAATGGAATATATAACGTAATATTCTATGAATGCATCTTCCTGTTGCACTTATTTATTACGAGCAAAAAAATCACGTTTCTTGTACCTATGGGAGCCGCCCTTAAATATTTATTTTAATGTACCTATCTATTTATTTTTAAAGTAGATATGTATATTTAACTACATAGGTATTAGGCCCAATAATGAAGGCACCATTGTAATAAAATTGTAATAGCTATTTACTTAGAATATTTGTTTCTTTTTCACTTCAGGCATTAGACAGAGATTAGAGAGAACATTTTACGTTGATATTAAATTTATGATGGCGCCTTCATAATTGGGCCTATTATGTGAATATTTCAGGTTCTACCTGTCACTGTTATTGATATCAAGCGAAAATGGCTAAAACATCAGGTTTATTTTAATATGGGAGCCCCCCATTAACATGTTTTTTTTTCCATTTTTAGTACTCATTCATTGTTATAGCGGCAACAGAAATACGTTATCTGTGAAAATTTCAACGTCCTAGCTATCACGGTTCATGAGATACAGCCTGGTGACAGACAGACGGACGGACGGTCAGCGGAGTCTTAGTAATAAGGTCCCGTTTTTACCTTTTGGGTACGGACGGAACCCTAAATATAACTGTTCCATATTCAAAGTTATTCACAATGAAACAGCGCATTAATTTCACGTTTTGAGGGTTAATGTTAAAGAACATTAACATCACACCACACACATTAACATCAATCATCCGAGGTTTTGTAAATAACCAATTTGAAATTGTAAACGGTGAAGTTATCAGATAGCGGGGTGTTGTCACAGTCTAGGTACATATTTGCAATTCACATTTGCAAGTCGACGACCGCCTTTTGACCTGGTATGACCCCTCAGAATGCGAGATAGGTACTACGCAGCAAACGCATAGGAGCTATTATGGCCAACGAAGGATGTCAATTGTGCACCCTCCTGTGTAGGAACTAGAGCGGTCAGCCCGGTTCAATTGAGCGTGTTATCACTAGGAGTTCAGTAACCTAGCGTTAGTCGCTGACTCACCCCGCACGTAGATGCAGTGGATCAGCTGAGATTATGTAAGACAGGATGTCGGTCACCGAGCAAGCCAATGCGAAGTCGCGTCTTAGTCGCATTGTTTTACACAAATGTTCAACGTAGGGCCTGAGATTGGCGCGACTCTGTGGCTCACATGCTGACTGCATTGTTATGGGACATATCATAGCTTCATACAGTACACAAGTCGGTCCCTAATGTCCCTATAACAAAGCAAGGGAATCGGTGTTCAGTTTCGATCTCGGTTTGCGAGTTTTGTTGGAATATTCTGTTGATGTACAGTGCGAGTTCGAGTGCAGTAGGTACTTTCTTAATAATAATTGTGGCCAGTCACTGATTAATTGAAGTATGCCCGTCTAGACGTCCTATTTCCTTTGGTCGTTCATTGACTCGAGTTTGCCAAAGACCTGGTACAATTTGTGCTGCTGATAGATGTAGGTAGAAGGAGGAAGGTAGGAAACTACTACATACGAATTATCCAAGGATCCAGTTCCACAGTAAAAGAATATCCGAAGTGCGACAAAAAGTTTCCAAAAGAATGATTATTAGAATATTACTAGAGACAGTAGGAATGTAATTAATCATAAAAGCAACAGGAGCTGTTGATAGAACCATAATGCAAGACCTTTGCAAACTCACTTTGTAAAACAAGATTTCCTTTTCTGAGACTTCTGAAAACTGATTTTCGTACTTTGCACTATGGTTTCAAGAAATATATTGCTTCTAAGAAACCGAATCCAAATGAAGGACGGAAAATATAGAATATAATTTCCCAAGAAGGAGTTGCAACATCCTTACATAGTATAAAATAAAGTCGCTATTTTCGTTTGTTTGTTTGTTTGTCTGTATGCTTAAATCTTTAATTTTGATGCGGTTTTTTTTTAATGGATAGAGTGATTCAAGAGGAAGGTTTATATGTATAAAAATTCCCGAAATTCCCACGGGAACGGGCACAACGCGGGTAAAACCGCGGGGCGCTGCTAGTACTGTATAATATCCGAGAGTAGGTACGAGGACTGCTCGCCTGCAAGCAGCTTACGCGTAGATAGAACCTATTTCATTTTACACAGAAATGTCGTTTAGATTATGATAATGTGCACACACCTGATTGAAGTTAAACGTGGAGGGAAATAATGATTGGTGGCGCAAATTGACATTATTGTAGTTATACCTACTTGAGATGGTGCTGCTACCTATTTCGAATTGGCACAATAAACAATTGGTTTATTGCAAATGATTATAGATAGATAAAATGATTTCCACCCGTTTCGAGGGAAGCCACCCGAGTACCTATCAGAATCAAACCTCTTGGAGACTGATGTCAGTTGCAAGCTGCGGTTAACCCAAACCTGACAGAACGAGGATTGGGTCATCCGCAGCTTGTAGCTAACATCACAGCCGCCAAGAAGTTTCATTTGGCCTATAAAAAAGCGTCGACAAGTGATTCTTTTTCCCTCGAATCCCTGGTTGTCCCCATAATAAAAGTTGTTCATAATCATGGTCAAAATCATACCTTTTCAGCTAAATATACCATGCGAATAGCCCTGTATTTTTTTTGTTTTTACATAATATTAATTAAGCTACATAGGTTTCACAAAGAAATGTAGGTAGGTATAATACTCGTTCCAGTCTAAAGTACATTTATGATTTCATGACGAAGTTCAGTTGCTTACGCAATAATTGTGCGAAATAGGGGGGTAGGCGCGGTCAGTAGGGTGAGTGCATGTGCAGTTACGGGGTGGGGGTGTGGCCGACGCGCTATTGGTCGACACAGCTCCGATCTAGAAGGGTTGCAACCATCACAGATCCATCTCATTTAATATAAATTGCGTTCTCAGGCGATCACTAGAACTTAACCCGTCACCCCTAAGCCTTACATCACTACTTTTAATAACAAGTTACTTTTGATGTAGATATACCTAAATGTACTTTGTTTTTTTATACTAAACTCTACTGCTTTGTTTAATTTTGAAGATTACTTCAAAAAAATTCAAAAAAAAAATTGTCAATAGCGTGTCAAGACGATAGTGCGTATGATTAGACTTTCGGAGATGAAGACGGTATATTATGATGACGAAACGCAACTTTTTATAACGTCATTAAATAGATGCTTGGCTACTAGACAAAATAATCGGCCATGTACGAGTCAGACTCGCGCACGGAGGGTTCCGTACTGTATGGGAGCCCCCCTTTAATATTTATTTTATTTTAATTTTATTATTTATTATTGAAGGGAATATAAAACTAAATACCTATTCTGTGAAAATTTCAAGCATCTTTCAGCTGCTTAGCTATCATGGTTCATGAGATACAGCCCGGTGACAGACGGACATCGAAGTCTTAGTAATAGGGTCCCGTTTTTCCCTTTGGGTACGGAACCCTAAAAATGGCCAAGAAAATAATGACATAATAAAAAATGAAAATAATGAGCTTTGAGCAAGTAAAAAAATCGGCCAAGTGCGAGTCGGACTCGCACACAGAGGGTTCCGTACCGTATGGGAGCCCCATTACTCTTGTTGTTACTAATAGCGAGCAAAAAAACTCCTAAAAATCACGTTTGTTGTGGAGAGATCTCGGCAAGCTCTATCACTTATGTGAAGACAGCAGTAGTTTATTATCGATAATAGCCGAGATAAATCACGTTGAAGTTTGACAGCTGTCATCCGAAATGTAGATCTCGTCGAGCTTTATAACTTTTGTGAAGACAGCAGTAGTCTAGAATCGATAATTACCGAGTTAAATCACTTTGAAATTTGACAGCTGTCATCCGAAATGTTGATCTCGTCAAGCTCTATCACTTTTCTGAAGACATCAATGATCTAGAATCGATAATAACCGACATAAATCACTTTGAAGTTTGACAGCTGTCACTTGGACAGCTGTTAGTGTGACACTCGTGACAAATCACACGAGTCCATACTCGATTGGGCTGTGAGATATTTTTCATGTCATTTTCTAACGCTTGCCATATTAAATCAATGCATCTCTTTCAGATTTTATCGAAAGTCCACGGTATTCCTCTAGTAATATCTGTGATCAAACGAAAAACCAACAAATACACTTTCTGATTTATAATATTAGTAAGAGTTAGCAGGGAAAAAGTTGGAGCGCTGACGATACACACGATCTGGGTTCGCGGTTGGATCACACAAAATCAGAATGTACTTATTTAAGAGATTTTACTCATCTTCAGCTTAAGGTTTTAAGAGATTTTACTCATCTTCAGCTTAAGGTAACACGGTTATCCCTAAAACCTTTTTTTTCGCTAAATGTCTAGATGTCATCAGTGTTGCTGATGTCGCCCATGTGGCATGTCTGTTATAGTTTGGAAAACCCTGGCTTATTGAATTTCCGCGTGACGCCACTTCTAGCTCCACTTTATAAGAGTTACCTCTACGTACTATAAAGTGAAGCGTACCTAATGTTGCTGTTACGGGATCTCCTGAACATTGAGATTTCTTTTATCTTTGTAATTTTTTCTTACATTGACAAAAGGTAATATGTAAAATAAGGGTAATTTGCAATTACACATACAGAATGCAATGCAAAACAGTTTAGTGAATTTAAATACTGTCATATTAAACAAATCGGGACTATAATTGTGAAATACGACCGACGATATTGTGAAAATCGTGGGTCGAACTTGGACACGATTAGCACAGGACCGAGACAAATGGCACCGTAAGGGAGGCAGCATATACCTAGCAGTGGGATAGAGAAGGCTGCGGATGATGAAACAAATCGGGACTCGAAGCTGGGCACGACCGACACAGCGGCCACGATAATGATATCTAACAGTATTCCGTCTTCATACAAACGGTCGGAACGCGAATCATACCTACGCGCCTCGGAGCGGGGTATGCTCTTGGTATGCGTCCGTGGCGGCGCGCCGCAGTGATGAACGAACGTGTGGGTTTGCAACTAGTAAGAGTACGATTTACATTAAAGTTTTTATGGTTCCTCATTTTACTACGGAACCATAAAAACATCAAAAACTAAATAGTATGTATTTTTACACTTCCTTTTTAATTCACAACGGATTTCTTTTTTGTAATAAACATAATAATATTACATCATAATAGGTTCATGATTCAAAGCTAGAAAGAAACTCAAGAAGGTAAAGAGTAAGTAGATGAAATTAAAATACTGAAGGGCTGCCCCTAGCGCGTGAGACCTTCTGCGTGGCCACCTGGCGCTGCAGGTTTATATTTCAAGGACAGGGCCGAGTCACAATACTGTAAGATATCATTACTGTGCAGCGGCCGTATTCTGCACGCGTTCTGACGTTCGGCTTCGCTTTTTCTCTTGCTCGCCAGAAACACGCGCTGAAAGCGAGCGGGAGAAAAAGCGAAGTCGAACGCCAAAAAGCATGGACAATACGGGGGCAGGACCGAAACAGATGGCGTAGTATAAAGACCGAGAGGCCTACACACAGTAGGTGATAGAGAATGATGAATGGTGTGGATGATGATGGTGTTAGCAGCTAGCAGTACCTACCTATTACCTACAAATCCAAAAATTCACAAACTGTAATTTTAACTTACATTCTAATCTAAGTAAGCACCTACCTACATAATTGATTGTATCAATTTCAGAAACTAGATAAATTAGTCAGAATAGTCGGATGCAGTTTAGACATAATGTCAACCAGTTCAGCAATCTTTAACATTGAGTTACGTTAGTCGGGGACCGGGCCCTTCCCGTCTACTAAAGCTTGTTCCATATTGTTCACATTTATTTAATATTATCGTGATGTTAAATTTCACCATTTGATCCATTACTTACAGCTATGATGCTTCTTAACACTCTCTGTGGCGATCTGCGGTTAATGCCTAAACTTGAGCGAGCGCGGGAATAAGGGGACTAACATAGAATACGTTATTATTCTATGGGGACTAACATGGCTTTGTTGTTCAATTATATCTCCGAAAATTAATTTTCTTAAGCTCTAAGGTTTTTGGTAGGTATTGTATTTTTTCTATTAGTTTTTTTTTTGCAATAAAATGTTGATTCTAATTTGTTATTCGGTTTTATTTATTGGTTATTGTTGATCTAAGGTTCTTATATAAGGTGATTATTGATCACCTTTTTAGGTAGATTTTTAGCGTGGGGTTGCCTTGTTCTCTACCCACGTTGTACGGGTGAGGGTTTTTTCACATTGTAAGTGAAAGGTTAATAAGGCAAGGCATTATGAGCCCCCACTCCGGCTCTTAGATACGGTTTCGTTTGATATATGTAGGTACATGAGAAAAAATATGTTTTCAATACTTTTTGACTGACGGATTAAAATGACTATTTTTCACACCTATTATGGCAGCCCTAGTGGCAAAAGCTATACTAGGAAAGATACAGGGTTGACAATACACAGCGACTTATAATACCTACGCTACAATGAAGAGTTGGCAGATGAAAGTACGAGTAACTTGTTTTATTGTGGGGTGATAGAAAAATCCAGACGAGATAGGTATTTCGGTGCCCTATTTCGCACGTGCCGCCACACGTCCGTCCACGCCTTTCCCTTGTCAATAGCTTTATATAGCTGGTGAACCACTAACTACGCGGACATGTTGCGATGCCGTCCCTCGTCCGCTGGGATGAATTATGACCGTGACACAAAGAGATGCTCATTTAGCATGCGCGCGCTCAACCAGATTTCGTCAAGAATACCTACTGCAAGTTTCACGACCACGAGGCCTGTAGATACTGTGGGGGCCAGTAACAAGCTACATTTGAGAAGCGACTAGTGAAGATGAGGTAGGTACCTACCTATTTAGAAGGTTATGTATTATAGGTAGTCAGGATATTAAAATGACGTCGCGTATCGTATCTCAGTACCTAAATGAGACCTAGAGAAAATAGTATTTTCCAATGAATTTGTTATCTCCCATTAACTCTAACCATCAGACCGATCGTCGTAGGTACTAATGACAACAAAAGAATGGAATTAAAGACATACCATCTTTGGAATTCTTCACGATACAAATCATATAATAAATTACACGAAAATGATATTAACCCATTCGCGCCGTTTGTCTAATATGTAAAACAGCGAAGGGGTCGTAAACTTGATCCTGAAATCTCGCTCGAGTCTAGACCGTCAAGGTGTGTTGTAAATGTCGTAATAATATCCCGAAAACAAAAACATCACAATATTCACAATCATCCAACGGCCATGATGAGCCGAGCTCCCCTAGGCAGCTGCCGTCAGGGAGACAATCGAATCGCCTTTATGGGGGATCTTTTTCAAATCTGCCATCCCTAATATCTAACATATTTTGATAACGTTTAGTTAGTGGGTTTACATTTTTTTAAACCCAATTCGACTGTATGTTGTACGATTACTTTGCCAATTATGAACCCATACGAATGATTCTTATTTTGTTTAGTAGTTTGAGGATATCATGCATTAGAGATTTAAAATTTTGTCGAAATCGGTTGAGCTATTTTTTTAAAAATCAAAAATAATAAAGACATTATATAAACGATTCGAGCTAACTATTCGAATTTTGTACACGGTTTAAGTAGGTTGTGTCATTATTGGCAATTTCTAGTGAAAATTTAAAATTACTAAAAATATATTTATAATTAATTATCAACATGAAGTTGTGTATTATTTCTTTCACATTTTATTTGGTGTAGGTACATTACTGTCACTCTTAGATTACTCGTGTTAGAAAGTAAAGGGGAGATAGTTTGGCGCTTGAACAACTCTGTCCATCACTACATAGGTAGTATATAACTGGACAATACAATAGACTGGACATTACAATAAAGATTTTATTGTATCTCATAGAAAGCTATGTTTTATTAATAGGGTATAATAGGCCGAAATAGGGTGATTTAGGCCATCATTACGAGCTACTTTTATTATGAGACCAACCCGTAATTCAAGAAAAAAAAAAACATCTACCTATTCGAAATTACAACTCGCAATCGAAAAAAATTAAGAAATACTTATTTGATTTTTTATTTGTGCCTATGACTAATGTACCTGTATAGGGGTCGGAAAAGGGAGTTCAAATTTACGTACTTGCCATTTTGTGATTTCAATAATATGGATATTCATTCCCCCCGCATCCCGCGGAACTTACTGTTTTCAGAGATTGTAAATTTCATGTCGAACTTAGAAAATAGTATTTCATTTTCTGTCAGACAAAGCTTTATGAAGTTGTAAACTAAAATTTTATTATGAAAAATATGAGAAGAAATAAGTTGTCAAGTGCGTGTCGAGACACGCGTAGATGGCTTCCGTAGATGGTGACGATGATTATGATGATGATAATAACCGCATGTCATAAGATGGTTGGTTGGGTGCTAAATAACAAAACTGGCTAAAAAATAAATTTGTGAGGTCAATAAGCCCAATTACAGAGGCGCCATCGTAATTATATTAGCTAAATAGCATAGTTCTGTTTCTTTTTCACTTTAGGCATTCGATAGAGAGAACGCTTTTTACGTTGTTATTCAATTTACGCTGGCGCCTCTGTAATCGGGCTTAACGACCTCTGAGCTATATTTTAACTCAAAAATTTACTATCCCACAGAGTTCAAAACAATTTTGAGATAAAGTTTTAAATATGGTCTATAAGCTCAGAAAGTTTGAACAATATGTTATCTTGTTTACTTTAGAAATTATTTTTTTAATCGCGAATAAGTCCGCGCATGACCACCAACTCGCCTGATGGGAAGCGACGTTGTGGTCGAAGATGAAGCACGCAGACCTAGAACTTTGGCGACCTATATGGTACATGTGACAAAAAATGGTTTAAGAAACCTGACATTCATTTTAGAAACCCTATTCAACGATACCCCACACGAGGGGGAGGGGTTGAAATAAAAGTTCATCCCCACTTTACATGTATGGGAGCTACCCCCTAAATAAACAGTTTTGAAATTTTTAAGTAGGTACATATCAAAAATTGAGATTTATACTAAAACTATCATACTAACAAATTTCATGCAATTTCGTTCATAAATGTGGAAGTTAAGGCTTTGTAGCATGAGGACGGACGGACGGACACAACGAAGTTATAAGGGTTCCTCGTTTTATTACGGAACTCTAAAAATGAAATAGACGATAAAAAGTTTTTAAGCTTTGTCCTTCTTTTTCAATGGAATAATATTCCGGAAATCACACTGATTTCTGGGATTTTAGGTATTATCGATGTCATTTTAGGTATTAAGCCCGATTACAGAGGCGCCAGCGTAACTATTTTAGCTAAATAGCATAGTTCTGTTTCTTTTTCACTTTATGCATTCGATAGAAAGAACACTTTTTACGTTGCTATTTAATTTACGCTGGCGCCTCTGTAATCGGGCTTATTATGCCTACGTAGTGTATTAAGATTTTTTAGTCGACATTCAAAAGAAGGAGGTTCTCAATTCGACGACTCGTTGATTTCTTATCTCATAGAATCCTACAGTATTTGAAGCGAGAGGGAGAGTGACGCTACATTTACAATTTTAACCGATTTACAAAAAGCGATTTTTTTGTACGATGTTACCTAATTTTTCTGATTTTTGTCCACTGTTTGTTATGGCTACCATTGACCGGTAATTGCATCACATCCATCCCACTACTGACCCAGTGCGGGTTAGTGGTTAGGCATACGCCATCGAATTTCTTTTAAGGATTTAGGTAAGTACCTATAGATGCAGTTTAGATATCCACACGATGTTTTTCTTCACCAAAAAAGATATGAAAATCTGCATATAGCTAGAACTCATTGGTACAGGACAGAGATATAAACTTGACTCCAGAGCGTTTACAGTTTTATTTAAGTATAATAATTTTCATAAACAAGCCAAGCAATTATTCCGAGGCCACACTATCTAGTAATGGAAATAACATTTAGTACTCAGGTACTTATCTGGGTACACGGCAGTGTTTGTTGTTGTTTGTTGTTTCTCAACCCGTAACAGCTGTCTCACTCGCACGTGTGCTAGTTTGAGTGCATAGACATTGTCTAAAAACGGTGTAGGATTTATCAATCATACACTTTAAAGTATTAAAGAAAAGTTGGTTATGATATCTTTCGTCTCTTTGGGTACGGAACCTAAGGTTCCGTTATAATATTACTATTTAATTTTGTCCTAAGTTACCTAGAAAACGTACGAATTTCTTTAAAAAACATTATTATTGCCTATGCAATGTGGTACCATTCTAGTTTTATTGACCACGATTGAAGGTGGTGGAAAATTCATTTCTCGTTGCCCAGCAATAGAACGTAGGTAGGCTCTCCCTTTTTATCCATTATAATCAGCTGGCCTGACAACGCCCTTTTAGTATTACATGCGAAGTGGTGCTTTAATTATTTTTAATTACTTTTTAAGAGATCGAAGCATTACAAAAATTTCAATTATTAATACTCATATGATGTACTTCGACGGTTTATTTTAATAATTAATCATAGTGAAGTACAATATACCTATAGTCCTATACTCTCTCTCTCTACGTAATTAATAGATGGCTAACCAGACAATAATGATATAATAAAAGATAGCATGAGTATCCACAACAGTCAATAAAATTAAATAATGTAATGCATAAAGTTGACTTCAATGAAAATGCCGTATAAAATCACTAATACCTAACCTAATCAAGACAAATTCACCGAAAGCAAATTAAAAAAAAAAAATGCCGCAAAAACAACAAACCTATTAGACTAGCTGACCCGGTGAACTTCATCTCACCATCACATCTCAAGACAACTTTTACATGCAGGAACTTTTTGTATGGTAAAATTAAGTTCACGTTTTTATTACATAATTTTATAGGAATCACAGAGACTAACTAATTCAGTATTAGAAAAAAACAAAGGACACGGGAACCAACTGCTAGAAATATGTTTCAATAAAGAAAATTAAAGTTTTATATTTTCTCACCCAAACGGTGAGAAAATATAAAACTTTCCTTCCCGTAACTTCCACAGATACCTACATGGTAATGATAAGATATTTCAAGACCAAAATTAGCCAAATCGGTTAAGCCGTTCTCGAGTTTTAGCGAGACTAACAACCAAGATTAATTTTTATACATATAGAATAGGTATTTAAAATAAAAGTCCTACGAATAGGTATAAGTAAGTTCGTATAGGCCGGGTGGCAAGCCCTGGGCCTTACTGTGTAAGCGCTCTGACGATCGGCTTCGCTTGTTCTCCTGCTCGCGCCAGACACTCACGCCAGAAGGCGAGCGGGAGGAAAATCGAAGCCGAACGTCAGAGCGCTTACACAGTAAGGGTACTGGTATAAAAAATTACTTATCTAACAACATAATATCTGTATCTACCTATCGGATTTCTAACGGTCGTGCCCCGTAACAAATAACATCCTACCTTTTGTCGCTTTGAATACGGATATCCTTTGGATTTGTGCAGGGGAAGATATGCGAAATAATATCGGCGACCCTTTCCAAAATCGACCGTTGTGAATATGAATAATCAGTTGGTTAACCCGACTAAACGGTCTGCTAACTACATACCTACTCTAAACACTACTACGAGTATAGGCCGAATCAAACTTTGAAGTTAGCTATAAGCTGCGTACATGCTATTGCGTAAGAACTCGCCTCGTGTTCGCGGACGCCAACAAGTTTGATTCGGCCTAATGCATGTGTTATGCTAGAGTTTCAAAGTTGCGCAAAGTTTCAAGACACAAATAAAAGATTTAAAAAGATGATATTTTTTGACCGACGAAATGCGTAATGCGTTTTTTTTTTATGATAGCCACGCATAATTTTTTACGCAGTGGACCGATGTAAAAAATATTTTTTAGGGTTCCGTACCCAAAGGGTAAAAACGGGACCCTATTACTAAGACTCCGCTGTCCGTCTCCAGGCTGTATCTCATGAACCGTTATAGCTAAAAAGCTGAAATTTTCACAGATGATGTATTTCTGTTGCCGCTATAACAACAAATACTAAAAGGAAGATAAAATTAATATTTAAGGGTGGCTCCCATACAACAAACCTGATTTTTTGTTTTTCGCTCTATATTAATAAAGGTAACAAACAGGTAGATGCTTGAAATTTTCACAGAATATTTAGTTTTATATTCACTTCGATAGTAAAATTAAAAAAAAATATATATCGCACCCCGGCAAAAAAACTGTCATAATACAAAAATACTTGTATCGAGAAAATGTAACTTTTATAGATTTTTGTTTATTAATACGTGAATAATTTAAAGACTATAACAGCTAGATTACTGAAATTTTATGTGTAAATAGGTTATATAAATGTTTATTATAAGGTTTTAAATTGAATAGCAAAATCGTATTTTTTTTTAACTAACTTTTAAGAAACTTTTAATTAGATGTGTATTATGACTCTTTTTTTGATTGAAATGTCTGTAGTATTTTAAATAATACACTTTTTATGTTATTTATCACCATTATTTTTATTATTAAAAGTATTCAATATTAATCAAACATAAAGAAAACGTAACCAAATTACAAAATTCTTTAGAAAAAAAAACTTCTTAATGTTAATTACTAGTTTTGGCCTAATTAACAATCACTAATATCAGTCTTTGGCCGTAAAGAATATAAAATAATATTCTTAGAGCTAACGTGAAATTATATTCCTTATAAATACCTACATCTAAATGCAATCATCATTATTTTATTGTGAACTGTAAATACTTACAAAGCAAACCTACTATGGTACAATTAAAAAAGCAAAGTAATACTTCTAGAATCAGTCCAATCATTTCAAAAGTTACAAAACAAAGTTCTTAAATTATTATGATCTTTTCGACGAGAACTTAGAATCAACTGTAAAAAAGTAAAATACTTACTTAAGAGATTTATAAAACGACTCGTAAAAGTTGGGAATGTGATTATTTTGTAATAAATCTGTAAGATCTCTTAATTTCGCTTCTTTAAGTTTTGGTTGAAACCTATACGCTGGTTTGAGGGAAATTGCATTAATATTTTTTTTCGCGTTAAAACTGTTTCGGAGAACTGATCGTCTTTATAAGAAGTTTTGAACAACAGCATCGTGGGGTCCTCCTGTGACAATTTGAAAATCTTCACTTCAGTAATTTTAAAAGATTTGGCTGTAGTTAAGCCAATATCCTCAGACAGACGCTTCAATGAATAAAAATCACTGGATGACATTTCTCTCACGGTATAGGGATTGCCTTTTTTCTTGGCGGATTTAATAGTTTCGATGTATTGACTGGGTACATAAATCGGACCTGACTTGAGTCTTCTTTGTATTTGCTTTTCTATTGTTGAATGGACAGAGTCAGCTTCATTTTGAGTATGTCCAGTAATTAGGTATTTGTGTGTAATAGACTTTATTTTAGGGAATTTTAGCAGCGCATACAAGTAAATAGATATTATAAATCTATTTTTGTTTTGACCACAGCAATTGTCCGAGTAGAATATTAGGTCTAAGCCTGGTCCATCATAATTTTCCACAATACTTTCAATAAATTTGAATACACATGATCCAATTTCATCGGCTCCGCGGTTTGCTTCTCCTTCATGCCAATAAAAACAATCGGTTTTATCATCACCTATATTAGATACTGTAAAATTGAAGGTATTGAGTTTCGATTTGTAATAAAATATTGATGTGTTGCCTCGCGGAATCTGCTGGACTGCTTGTAGATCATAAATTATAGTCATTTTGTTTGGACCAGAACTTTTCTTATCAGCTTCTTTTTCAAGTCGGGAAAGTTCTTTCTCTTTCATGTGTTCATCATACTGGACTTCTAAATCTTTCTTTGCATCACCTAGAGCATTCTCATATCGTACACAAAGTTCGCACCTGTCTTTTTTCGGCTTGAAGAAACTGATATTAAATTCACCATTGAATATTCTTGAGTACAGTGTTTCATTGGCGTAGGGCACGTTATTAGATTCACACAAGATTTTATAATCTCTGTAGAGATCACTGAGTGACTTTCCTCCATCAATGTATTCCCTTGACGACTGTTTTCTTAAGTAGTGAGATTCCATTCGTGGTATTGAATTAATATGATCTCTCACACTCTGGCGAATAGATTCTGCAACTTTGCTATGGTTGCCATGTTTGCCCCTCATGTCTTGTTCAAGAAAACCATCTTTAGATTTTTCAATAACTGTCCTAATGACGCGATCATTAATATCTAGTGTTGCCTTGAAGAAAGTTTTGCATACTTGAATGGGCTCTTCATTAATTTGGAAATAAAAGCTATGGTTCAGTTTTCTTGGTTGAGTTTTTCCGGTAAATCTGAATGCTGGAATAATCGCTTTCATGCTCTTATGAATAAAATTACGTTGAGCAGCTAGGTCTCCTAATTGCCAATAATTTCCAAATATTTTAGTTCTAATATCATTATTTATTTTTTGTGTACATTCTAATTTGCATTTTTCACCACACGGAGATTTCAAGGATCTTTCAGGCATTTTTTTTTTGTGACTTACAACGAGAAGTGTAAGGTTTACCGGCATTTCTTAGTAACTTTGCTTTATTTGACAACCATTCGTTCTCACAGGATTTACGTTTTTTGCTAGATTTACGTATTGGACTTAAGATTTGCTCGGGAACATTACTGTTAAGTACGTTATTTTCTTGATTACATAGCTGCAGAGAGGGTGATACAGCATCATTAGAACCACAGCGAGTATTAGGTGACCTACTAGCAGGCTTAGAAAAGGCATTGCTACTGCTGACACTGCTACTGCTGCTGTTGCTGCTGCTACTGCTGCTGTTGCTGCTACTAGTACTCGACAGGGAATTCTATGAAGAAGAATCAGAAGAAATGGACCGCTTGCGCTGTGAAACATTCTTAGAAGTAGAAGGAGTCACAACCAAATTTTCTGATGCATCAGTATTTGCGTGAGATTGGGTTTGATGCTCCTGCTCCGACAATATTAGGGAACTCCGCTTAACACGCTTTCTTATAGTTGGCCGACCAACGCTACTGCCCGAGGTTGAACTCTTATATCCACAGTTAATTATAAAATTTGGATCTTTGACGCTGTCATCACTGTCTTCGAAATAAACATTTTCTTTATCCGATGTATTTCCGTCTAAAACAATAAGAGAAATTTGCTTAATCAAACCTTAACGTAAAGTAAAATTTAAATATAAATTAAATATTAACAAACCTGTACAAGTAGGTTCTTTATCCGCAATAACGCTTGGACTTGTATGTTGTGTATGCATCATGTTCTGATCTTCGGTTTCGTGCTGCTTGTTTTCATATTTGTTCGAAGTAGTATCAAGATCTAAAAATACAAAATAAGTAAGTGAATTTGAAGCCAGCCTCCATGTGGTGAAAAATGCAAACTAAAATGTACAAAAATATCATACTAAAATAATACTGTAATACTAAAAACACTAACCTTGCACTAAATCATCGACATCGTCGTTTATAGCATGCTGATTAGAAATATTTTGTGTGTAGTAGTGTAAATTAAAATTTAAATATAAATTAAATATTAACAAACCTGTACAAGTAGGTTCTTTATCCGCAATAACGCTTGGACTTGTATGTTGTGTATGCATCATGTTCTGATCTTCGGTTTCGTGCTGCTTGTTTTCAAATTTGTTCGAAGTAGTATCAAGATCTAAAAATACAAAATAAGTAAGTGAATTTGAAGCCAGCCTCCATGTGGTGAAAAATGCAAACTAAAATGTACAAAAATATCATACTAAAATAATACTGTAATACTAAAAACACTAACCTTGCACTAAATCATCGACATCGTCGTTTATAGCATGCTGATTAGAAATATTTTGTGTGTTACATCTTTCGCTAGCCAGTTGTACTATCAATGCTGCTCGACTATTTTTATTCATGTTGTACCTAAAAAAATACACTGTTACTAAATACTGGTACTAAACTTAATAAAAAAAATATTATTAAGGTTAATCACAATAACATCTATTCAAAAAATCTGTCATAAAAAAGTATAATATAGTCATAAGATTGTTTTTGTTCAATTTTATACAGAAAAAAAGACCGAACACAATATATAATTTGTAACACTTAAAATATTTTAGAACATAAAGCCATTACATGTGTTGCGTCTTTATAATATTCCATAAAACGCGAATATAGATCAAAAATATTCGAAAAAGAGACCCTTTACAGGTTATGTCAGTTTTTTACATGACGTGGCAATATTTACAATGTTTTTTCGTCTACAATACAGTCATAACACAGATTGTGTCCCTACTACGAAAAAAATACTATTCTTATATTGTGAAACTTACCGATAGAAAGTCACATCACACGATAAAACGCTTTTCTGGCGACACAATACACGTTTACTCCGTACTAACCCAAATGTGACACTGTTCACGCCGGTGATCGGAGCGAAACGGCTCCGTGAAAAAGAGTATTTAGTGCCATCTAGCGATAACCATGCGCAATATAATAACGACGTTTTTGTAGCCGAACAAATGAAGTTCGCGCTATTTAATGCTGTAATTATGTCATTTTGTACACAATATGTGTTGTGACAGTTTTTTTGCCGGGGTGCGATATATAAAAAAATATTTAAGGGGGGCTCCCATACGTACTTGGCCGATTATTTATACCCAGTCATCATGCCTATTGTCACTACAGTGCTAGCTAGCTACACCTGAATGAGTTCTGTTCGTCGCTCTTCGTGGTCGCATGCTTTATCGCCGCGCCGCCGCGCCGGCCGGCCGCGCGGCATTCAAGGTCAAACGGGGCATTCATACATTTCGCGAGGCAATTTTGGCGGTTTTTCTGACTCAAATTCCAAATTCAAGACATAGATATTTATAACATTTTAAAATATGATTTTTAAATGTAAATACTATAACATTGTTTTATGATTTATTACAATATTGGCTACATTCTAGTACAGAAACACAATTTGCTATTGTTATTCCAATTTATTTCGCATTTTTAATTTTTAAAATAAAAAATCTGCCAAGTGCGAGTCAAACTCGTGCACGAAGGGTTCCGTACCGTATGGGCGCTTCCATTAATATGGGGGGAGAACCACTTCGACTTAAAAGTCACATATCATCAAATCCTTTACAGATATACTAATGGAATATAGCTCATTATGTAGCTAATTTCAGTGCCTAGATAATATCGGTCTATGTTATTAGATAATCGCAACTAGTGAAAAATAATTATTTAGTGAAAGTTGTCTTTCGGTCCAATTAACGCAACTGGCATCTTAAATTGAACCACTTGACCCCTAAATTCCCCCAACAAACAAAAATATGAAAATATGTATATTCAAAAACAGTATTTTATAATAATATTATTTATTTTAATTTTATAAAGATACCAGTACTTTAATAAGGAACGATATTATCCTTAGAAACTCTTTGCAGTCTTACTTACACAACAACTATGTAGTGAACATTTTTAAAACTATTAAGTAATACAAACTCAAAAAATCAACAATGCTACCAATAATCATCAAAATACTAAATATAATAATGGAATATTAATTCAAAAAATCGTCACAAATGTCAGGATTGGTGGTGCAGGTCTTATGTACTCGTAGTCATCTTCTGCAGTGAAATTTAGGAAAAATGGAGTGGTCCAATATGGTAAAATTTGAATTCATCAAGAAAAATTAAAACTTAATTAACTAATTAATTAATTAACTAATTAATTAATTAATTAATTAACTTTTTGGGTACGAAACCTTAATAAATACCACTATAGGCCGAATCATACAGTCGGCGGCGGATGTCATGTTAGCTAGCTACAAGGTGCGCAATATCCAATCAAAGCGCAGGTTTATGTGAGCTACCTCAGGATTGGATATTGCGCAGCTTGTTGCTAACTTCACATCCGCCGACTTGTATGATTCGGCCTTTACCGAGTGAGATTGGGCGAGATTTCGCTTAATCTTTAATTCCCAGACCTAAACACCTCACGTAATTTATGAACGGCCCCTCGTAGATCGCGGCAAGGCTGACAATGGTAAAATTCAAAGTTTACATTGTGACGACAAATAATAATTAATCGAAGCATCCCTCTATCATTGTAAAAAAATCAGTAAACATAGGGTCATTGCGCCTATAGACAACCAGTACCAATTTGTGACAATTTTCAAATGCCTACCTATAGGTACCTATGACTTTGTAATTGGAAGCGCGATTGAATTTTATTGAACAAATCGTGGAATCTGTTTCTTTTTTTCTAGATTATCCTTAGTCGTGAGTTTACCTAACTCTACTCTACTTTATGAAGGTACAAAAAGAAGTTAAGAGTTCATAGAAACAATACAGGAATCAGGATGTGTATCCTGATTCCTGGACCCAGGGCCAGGGTGAACGCGCGGCGGCGTGTAGTGTGTACTACACGTAGGTAGGTACCACTGGACCATGAAGGTGTTTATGAAAATCATTCATCATAATATCCTTTTGGTCGCTTTTGTAACTGTAATTACTTAGTAACCGTTTCCAAAAGATTATTCTTTTCATTTTTCGTAATATCAGTTGCAAGTTAATATATTTTTGGCCGCCATTGTAACTACGTCTTGTAACCTCTGCAAGGTTACTAAAGAAGAAAGGTTTTTTTCTCTTTACCAGTTACAAGCTAGAATCCAAAAGGAGATGATGTCGAACGGTTTCAATAAATATTTTAACACCTACTTAAACAGTGCTACCACAAAAGGGGATTTAATTTTGCAAAAAACTTGGTTATCAAGCAGAAATTATAAGAACAACAAATCATCTAGACGGGTGGCACAATAAAATTAATTTAGTTATCGGGCAAAAACATCTAAATATCGGCCAAACGAAACAAAACTACGTATATACCTACCTACCCTATATGATATTAACAACAGCTTAAAAAAAGTGAAAAGTCGAAAGAAATCTGTACCTATGTGAACAGTGAACCAATTCCTACCTATGGATTCTAGAGCATTATTTTGTCATCGTATATTTGAACCAAACAGGTAGGTACAAATATGTAACAGAAATATTTACATTGTAGTTACAATCTATAGAGGCCTTTAATCATCATTGCCTTTAATTATTTCTTAAATCAGCAGCTTTAAGACATTTGGTTTTAGGTTCATAAAAAACTGAGCACATGCGGCGCTATGAATGACATTTCAAAAAGAGCCTGGAATGAGGTTTTTTTATTCAAGATAATCTTCTCTTTTGTATTTCTTATTTATAAGGACTCGAATATTAATAGGTATAGCTGAAGCCAAAGTGGTGAGTACATCTGCCAATAGGTACCTAGGTATTTAACCAGTGTTATTTAACACTTCGTAAATTATTATTGATAGCCGGCGACCGGTGGCGTAGGTACCCTAGATACTAAATACCTACCTACTCAATCAAACTATAGCTAGCCATACCAAACCTAATGAAGATTTAAATAATAATGTGTAACGGATCCACAACAGTCGTCCTTTATTTTAATCTAAACCGGACGGCCAAGTCAAAAAAAGCAGCTGTTCTGTTAGCAGTTCACCCTGTTTTGCCCCCGCCTCGGTCGCCCGGCGTTCTCCGAATCAATGGAAAACTTTTACACAATCGACTTCGCAGGTTCTCTCACTCACAATCTAGACTTAGGTAGTAGTTATCTATTAGTTAATATTGAGCTGGTAAATGTAATAATCGCAATTATATTAACCGACCTATCAGTGCTTGTAGTCATAACCTTGAAACCGTACCGCCTAACTACCTATTCGGTAGGTGTGGTGCGGCGCCAACTTAGGATTATCATTAGGTATGTACCTACTTATCGTATCACTTTGGTATCATAATGAATAACTTCAGAAGTACAAAAACGCGTAGATTTACCTACTACAAAACCAATTTGTTAACGGGCGAATTATGTAAACGATACTTTGGGTTGGTTACAGAAACACTTATTCATTCACTCACACACTTGAAAAAATCACTGTTTCATGAATTAGGTAGGTATAGTGTAGATGTCATTAAGTTTGCCTATTGACATTCCTGTCGCATTTGATTCAGAAATGAATAAGATTATTGAGTAAATAGGTAGGTACATAGCAAAACGTGTTGAGATAAAAAGGTGTAAGAATTGTAAAGATTTGTCGCTTACCTGTCTTCGTATGTGGGTGTGGCATCGCCAGAAGCACCTTGGGACAAGTCACCGTCCATGTCAAGGTATTCTGTGGTGTTTGGGACGGGAATACGGGCCTCAAACGGCGTTTGTACGGAACAGTCGGCACACGGAATAAACCGGTGCGCGCGTATAGCGTGAACGTTACGGAGTGGCTCTACGTCGCGCAGCGTGGCCCGAGCGGAGCGTCGTCGGTCGGCCGTAGAGTCGGTAGAGAATACAGCGGCGCGCGCGGGGAGGCGGCGGCGGGCGGGGGCGCGGCGCGGCGCGGGTGGCTCCCTCCGTCGTCACGGCAACGCGCGCTGGTGTGTCGTCGGTGTCGCGTCGTGTCGTGTCGTTTCCACTCGGCTCGAAATCGGGCCGCAACGCAATGAACACCCGCGCGCGCGCCTCCGCCCGCCCCCCTCTCCTCCCTTGCTATCGGTCGGTCATCGGTCCCTGCGCACACGTGCTCCAAATGCAATACATACATGCAACTGAACCGAACAAACCGAGAACAATAGGTAGGTAGGTACACATGAAGATTTTTCATGGCTTTGGGAACCTAAATACCTACGTAGCACACCGAGAGTCATGCCTGCCCAAGAGCCTGCCGAGAGTAGGTTGGTATAGGTACTTACCAATTATTTTAGACAAAATAATGCTTGGCGGTAGGTACACTAAGCAACTCTACATAGGTAGACCCTACAGGCCCTTAGGGGAAGTACAACTTACATATTTAGGGTTCCGAAGGGTTAACCGGGGCGTCGAATCTTTTTAGATTGTGGTCGAATCCATTTATCGTACGAATCGCGTTACGCGTACTTACTTGAGAACTACTCGTGACATCTGTTTTCTATCTTTGGCACTAAAGACTCAAAAAATTACCAAAAGATGTCGAAACCGAGCCATTTTTTTTTTTCCATATTTTGCATAGGGAGGGAGAATAGGTGGAGAAGTTACTAGAGTCACGGTAACATTACCGTGGCTTTAGTACTGTGGCTTTAGGTACACATTACAGTGCCACCAACTTAGCTGCTGGTGGACAAAGTTGGCTACATGTGCGTCAGCCGCCATTTTGAATTCGTCATTTGAATTTACGTTACTAGCGACACCGTCAACTGAACAGCTAAGTTGTAGGGATTGTAGGTAGGATTTGTAATGCCTACGCAAAAATCTCGGTAGGTACCTATTTCACATTATTGATGATTAATGATTTGTCAAATGCGTGTCGAGACACGCGTGTGATGTGATAGGCTTCCGTACCAGGATAGGTACTACTAAAAAAACACTTCTAAGTTCAATGCCCTCTGAGCTGTGTGCAAGCTTAAAAAATATATTTTCCTTCATAACTCAATATCACATTGCACAAAAACAAGTCGAGCAAAAAAGCACAGCCGTAACAGAAAGTACCTACACACTTTTCCCTTAGCCATTAACCCCCTGTAACATCACTTCTTTCTGGGTAAGGATAGGACGTCTGACAGATTTTTCATAATTTAAGAGTTGTACTTCTAACAGACATACAAGCTTGTGATTTTGAATATTATGATTATCATTTAGCCTAAATATTGCTAAATAGCAACGCAACACATTGGTGATTACCAAGATGCCTCTGCGGTTTTCACTTCGGATTTCAGTTTATGTGTCCCTGTCGCTGTCCCTACCATACTAGATTCAATTTTTTCAATCTTGCAGGTAAAAAGTTGGGTAGGATTGAGACAGAGGCAGGGCAGGGTAGAAGCAAGGTAGGGGTCACGTTTAGGGACAAGGTAGGGGTGCTGTAGGGAGCACGGTAGGGACAGCGTCTAGCAACCCCTCCATCAGGGGGATGTTAAGAAAACAAAATAAAGAAGATAACCATTTCATTTTAGCATTTAAAACATAGGGGCTAAACCCCAAACTAAAGTCTAAAAATTGATATCAAGACTCACCTGTTAGAAATAATAAAATACATGTTTCAGGATTCATAATAAATAAGCCCTCAACCCCTAAAATTGGGGGATTACAATTTGTTTGACATTTTCGAAACTTTTGTTTCTAGAACTCAGAAAATGGATATAAGAACTCGTTGTTATAGATAATAAAACACGATTTCGGGATTCTAAATAAACAACCCCCCAAACCCTAAAACTGGGGGATGAAAGGTTGTATGACACTTTTGCAAAGTTTGATGCTAGATGTCCAAAAATTGATAAAGAAATACTTTTTAAATAAGTAAAACACAGGTGTTACTCACGTTTGATATTAGTAGGAAACTGCTACTATAGAGACTAAGGTTAGGATACTGTATAGAGTAAGGCGTGTAGAGTTAGAAGCTTGGCTTTACGTGAGATCTGACAACTTTTGATAGTGTGAACCGTGGTAAAGTCTTGGCTACATTTCACATGAAAATGTTTTTGTTGGATTTCACTTCTTTTTGTAGTTTACTACAAGGAGTAATTTTACATCTCTAGCTTCAAAACTTGCGGAAGTCTCATATCAACTGTTAACCCCTAGTTTTAAAGGTTAGGGGGAGATTTACTAAAAATCTTGATTTACGTGTTTTATTATATGTATTTGTAATACGAGTAAAGAGTCCCTTTATCAATTTTGACATCTATCATCATCATTTTTTGGACATCTAGCATCAAATTTTGCAAAAGTGTCATACAAACTTTCATCCCTCAGTTTTAGAGTTTGAGGGGTGGTTTATTAAGAATCCTGAAATCGAGTTTTATTATCTATTACAACGAGTTCGTATATACATTTTCTGACTTCTGGCATCAAAAGTTTCGAAAGTGACATACAAATTTTCATCCCCCAATTTTAGGGGTTGGGGCTGATTTATTAAAAATCCTGAAATACATGTTTTATTATTTCTAACAGGGAGTCTTTATATCAATTTTTAGACTTATAGCATGAAAATTTGTGGAAGTCTCATACAAGATTTCATCCCCTATTATATAGGGTTGGGGAGTAAAAGTTCAAAGTTTCAGATTGTTTCCTTTGTATATGCCTGATAGTCTAACTTGATGCCAAATATCAAGTTTCTAGGTCATCTGGAAGTGGGTTAGGTTTTTGATCTATAAGTCAATGAGTCAGTGAGTGAATCAGTCAATGAACCCCGGTTTTTAAACGTTAATATTTCATTAACCGCCAGAGCAAAGTTGTATTGTAGATAAGCTAAAGAACTTTAATAAATATACTTTTCATATATATAGGTTAAATAGTTTTCGAGTTATGAAGGGGTCAAAAGTGGCTCGAAATGGTTCGTGTAATATGTATTACACACGTCGCGTCGCCAGTTCCTTTTTCTGGGTCCTTCCGGAATCCGGATGGACAAACTTGATAGTCTAACTCTAACTGATTTGTCCAACAGGAAACAAGTCCGCGTGGTCAAATTGTTGGACTCTAGATCTTTTTTCTGAACACATGTGTCATTACGAAGTCATCACGTACAGTTACAAATAAATTAGGGTGACGAAAATGTTCAATAACATAAAAGTAGTAAAATGCTATTACCATTTCTGCAACAGCTTGTGGAAAAACGCAAAGAAAATTAAAATTAAAAAAAAAAATTGAAAATAGAATTGTGGGATTATGTTCTGCTCTCGCATTATTACCTGAAGATAAGATTAGATAAGAGACTTGATTTTTGTCATGGACATAGTTTGGAAGACGTAAAGTGACATAGGCTACTTTGTATCCCAGAAAAATCAAATGTTCTTAGGGGATAGCACAAAAATTAAAATTCTCTTGGGTGAAGCAGCGGGTAAAAGCTAGTATTATAATAATGTAATGTTTCGTCTAGGTGACCGAACAAGCGAAGCGTATCAGTTTCGAGATTAGCCAAAAATGCATTTTCATACCACCTGCCTGAAAATGAGCAATTTAATGTCATACAATCTCAACGTATAACAAAACAACAAAAAGAGTTAGTTAGTTAGTAAAAACGTTAGTAAAAGTTAGTATTACACGTTGTTATATTCATTTGATGCTATGTATATATAAGTTATTTTCTAACATTGGATTTGTACCCATTTCGTTTTATAGGATTAATATAGGTAGCCTAATGTTTTTTTCTGAATTCTGTTAAATATACATACATTTAATAAATGTTGCGTTATAGTAAATAATGATGTTTATTTGATAGGTTTTTTTGTCATGTTAAGTAAATAGAAATGGAAATGTTTAAAGGAATCCAGGAAAGCGCGCTCATTTGATCCAATGGAAGTTATGGCTCGCTCGTTTATCGTATGGGTTTTTGTATTGTATGTACTTATTCAGGACCATCCGGAAGAACCCGTAACCCGGAAGAATACGTTAGATATAACTAGTTTCGTTTCGAATTTTAATTGACTATTCTCTTATTGACTGTACTATTTGTCACAAAAGCCAATTTGACCACGCGGAATTTTTTTCCTGTTGGACAAATCAGTTACTATCGAGTTTGGCCATCAGGAAGGACCCCTTTTTCTTAGACTTGGCTGGACACGCCTCCGCGTGTCTAGATATTATGGTCATTTGAAATCACCTCGGGTCAATATGACCCAGCGTCAGCGGCGTTTTTTCGTTTTTCGCTCGATGTTTCTGACAATCCGGAATACCAAAATAGATTTCATGATGTGAGACGATATGTTTAAAATTGTGGGGTTTCAACTCCTACCTATTTTCAAAAAAATATCTTAAAACATTGTAGGTACAGACGCCATAGCATAGGGTATACCGAAAAGAAAAACGATTGGTGTATAATTTTGAAGTTGAATCGTCCTGAACTAGGTATGGAGATGACTGTCTCCTACAAAATTTGTGAGCACGAGAGCAATAGAGATAATCTCAATCGGAGAATGTCCTAGTCTTGGGAGTAGTCGGAGAGACGGAGAGATCACCCTACGCACCAGAGCAACCCATTTGACTAAAATACTAAGTTGGCTGCATGCTTCGTCGTGGGGTAAAGGTGGCGCTTGCGCGAGGAGTCTATCGATCAGGAGGCCCAGCGTGTGACGTGGGCGCGCCACGAGCCACGGGCCACGAGGGCGAGGGCGTCGCGTCATGCCCGGCTCCCGCCGCCGCCGCCGCGCCGGCCGGTCCGGGGCGGGGTTTCGCCGAATGAATGAACCGTTCGTACTAACTAAAACTTCGTAAAAACTTCGAGAAATCTAAACTTTCACGGCATACTTCAAGGCGTTGAATGTAGGGCGAAAACCACACCAGAGTCGTATTTTTATTTTTCGCGCACAAACTTCTACTTTTACGCGGAATTTCTGAAACACCTAGGTATTCACGATTTGTCACGAGCTGTGCTTCTGTGTGGAAATTGTATTTTTTACAATTTCCATTGAGTACTTACTGCTTTGTTTGTAACAATTTTTTACATAAACACATATTTTATTATATAGGTACACGGCTTTACAAAAAAAATTAGGTAAGTAGCTAATGTTATTCTTAATGATCCGCTCGTACTAAAACTTGAGGAAATAAAAACTTTATTAAGGAATATTACAAGTCGCTGAAAGTCGGCCGAAACCACACCAGTGCGCAGTGCCGTATTTTTAATTTTGGACACAAACTTCCACTTTTACACGATAATGTTCTGAAATACCTATTCACAATTTATCACGTGCTACTCATTGATAAACTTTTACCATGTAATTGAATTTTCTGCAATTTTCATAGAGCACTGCTTAACACCTTTTCATAGATATACGAATTTACTAAAAATCATATCCTTAATAGTAGCATAGTATACCTACTACTGATTTTGATCTAATATATCATCGGAATCGGAATCAAATCAGATGGGGCGAAAAAAAGCTCGATTGCTCCTCTGGATCTACCGAAAGTAGTCAATAGGATTTTGAGGATGCTCTACAACCTAAGTAGAGTATGGTAGACGATGATGTACTAAACATACATAGATACTGTACAAATATAGTAAAGCGTTAGATCAGTTCATGCTTATATTTTAGGCATATATTTGGTAAGTGATGTAAGTGACCCAATAATGACTGAAGCTCACCGAGGATTGGGTTACCCGCAGGTCGTAGCTAACATCACAGCCGACACAGATGTTTGATTCGGCTAATAATGTTTT
This sequence comes from Hypomecis atomaria, assembly GCA_964007245.1. Classification (NCBI taxonomy): domain Eukaryota; kingdom Metazoa; phylum Arthropoda; class Insecta; order Lepidoptera; family Geometridae; genus Hypomecis; species Hypomecis atomaria. The sequence goes on from OZ023280.1 coordinate 18,917,148, forward strand.
TTTTTTAAATTAGGTGCCTTGATTTTCATCATTTTCTACGGAACCCTATCATCATAATCGCGTTTTACTCGACTTGACACGCAACTTATTGAGGTGATTTTTTACACGATTGAGTTTGGTCTCATAGGTACCTATTAGTTGGTTATAATGATGAGTGCAATGATGCCCTAGCTAGAATAGCCATCTCTAACGTCGAGTGTCGAGACAAAACACCCTACAATTTGATCAGTGTACATAGGATTGGTCAGCCCAGTGGCCAGTGCCGGTTTTAGCTCTACCAGCGCCCTGGGCGAGATTTATACGGCGCCCCTAACTGAAACTTAAACCCAAATAACAAGTACTTAGTAAAACTTTAGTGGTTCGACAGTCCTTTGATCAAACTACGATTATAGTCACAAAACACTAGTGCAGCGAGCATGAAATTTTTAGATTTTGTCTTTCAATAGAGCTGATATTTTAAGTATACCCACAGTGGTGAGAGCTAAGGATCATTCACTATAGTGCTTCAAAGCTCAAGCGCAGCGAGCGAGAAATTTTTCGATTTTATCCTTTAGTAGAGCTTATATTTTATTTCATTCAATATAAAGAGAGAGCAAACAAAACAGTGAAAAAATACATGATAAATATGACTAAGCGCAAGAGCAGCGAGCGCGACATTTTGTTAGAATAGGTATCCGAAGTAGGTTGTCAACGTTTAAAATAATTAATCATTCTATGTGTATATAGGCAGGATTTTTTTAACATAGTCACAGTAGCGGCATTTTGACTATGAAAAAAATAACGGGAAAATTTTCGGCGACATTTGCTTAAAGATCAAATTCTGTCTGGAACGGCAAGTAAGCAAAACCAGTTTAGTTTGATAGAGCGCGAGCGAAGCGAGCGCGAATATTTCCGGTTAATTTTTCAGTTAAATTTTATTTTAACCTTGGTTCCACGCGAAATGTTGACGCGCGAGACATAAAGGGGCGCCACATGCGCCCGCAGCGCCCCTTTATGTCTAGCGCCCCTGGGCGGTCGCCCAACCGCGCCCTACCCTAGCGCCGCTACTGGCAGTGGCTGCATCAGTTATGTCCCTGACACTGCTTTTGCCGTATTTTACAGTTTTCAGGCCCTCTAAGAACCCGACTTCAACTAGCCTTTTAAAGCCGCATTTTCGAAAATTTGTTTTGTTATGAAAATTACGTTTTAATAATACGTCATTTTTTTGACGAAAATACGGAGTTGACCTACGGCAACTCTAAAATTGACTTGGAACTAAGTAATTTACACTGCGCTGCATAGCTAGTTACCTATAAATATAGCCTAAATCGGCTAGGAACAGATGTATACAGAGGTCGGCGACTTGAAACTGCTTTTAAAAGATGCGCGGTCATGTGCGCGCATCTAACTAACCGATTTTTGCACAAAAGGTGCGGGCACAAATTGTTCATGTCAGCGCATCATTATTATAACGAAAAACCTATATACGAATAAACCTATTCCCATCAGTCTTGTAGCGATACATTTCATTTGGTTCAATAAATTCAAACATCTATTCGCCGAGTGTAGGTAAGTCAAGTGATGAGTAGGCACGATAAGAATGCGCTTTGTTTATTTGTGATGTCAATGCACACCGCCTAATTTCAAGGGTAGGTACACAGAACGACTGGCGAAAGCCGCCGCCGTTGTTTAATGATTGCTGAATACAAAAACTGACTAAGCTTCAAGTCAGACTTGGTTCCGTATTCAGAACAAAAATTAGAATAAACATTGGCGTAGCCAACCTCGTTTCTTAGTTTCTTACTGGCGTCGTACTCAATGCATCTCTTTCAGGTTATCTCCGACCACATCATACCCAATTGCTATGTGCTTCTACATCACAAAAATATTGCCGAAATTACTTGCCGATAAACACCACAAACACTGTGTGTATCATAGTAATCTTCTTTGGTAGATAAAAGTTCAAAGACAGTGGACTGAATTTTAATTAAGAAAATGCCTAGACCTCTTCTTAAAATTCAGCTTCATAATGACAAATTATTTAAAACAATTATTGCAGAGTGTGCGAAACTCATTATTAAGCAAACATATTATTATGTAATGTAAATACATTGATGTCTAAATCATTGTTTTTTTTATCCCCTGGAAGAGACTTGTCATCCCAACGCAACACAGGCAATCCTAAAGCGATGACTAGTTCAGAATTAAGTTTAAAATCAAGTTCAATACTATTCAATATCTTAAAATTGTTATTTAATGTCACTTTTGTTTAGACTAAAATACTATGTTCAGCATAAAATTATTAGAAAAAAAAAAACACATAAGCAAGTATTTATAGTACTCGTATGTAGGTATTTTACTACATTGTAGTAAGTAGGTACCTACTTAAAGGTCCGTTCTACCTTAAAGTCATTGCATTTATTATAAGACAAAGGCACATACCTATTCTATTACCTATGGGTACGGAACCACAGATCACGAAACAAGAGTTCACAACACATAGTTTAGAAAAAATGTGCCTTGTTCCCTGATCTGTGTAAAGTATTATCTTTGAAATAAAAATTCTTTTTTTTTGGACCTGTCTGTCCGTTAACATACAATATTTGAAGTCACCTTCAAATCTTGAGTAAATAGGTTTCTTCTAGGTTAGCGTGCTACACCTTAGACCGCGTAGGTAGATATACCTATATTTTAGTTGCAAATAAAAAAATCTGTATTCTATATGTATATTGATTAATATCAGGCAGCATTTAGCCAAAAGCAAACCGATATTAAGCACCGTATTACCGTGGGGTAGCCCTTTTCATGGATAACAATAAAGAGAGGTTTGGAATAAGCTTCTGCCTCACCCGGAACAAAAAACGTGTCCGACTGTCACCTGGACTAGCATGTCTGCTCAATGGCAGCACCTCTAAAACCACCATGAAGCAGAAAACTTACGATGCGATGCCAATACTGGATGTTGCGGGCTGTCGATGTCGACTGGTGCGATCGAAAAATAAAACGATTGCACTGTTTGACTGGACGACCGAGACTCCATTTACGCAGGCAGGTTTACTGCTAAAGAAACTAGGTGAAAACGCAGACAGTGTCTCCCGAGTGATAAGCGTCGACGCCATGGTTGTAGCGCACTGGACAGGAGAAGTCGCGGACCGGCTAAGTTGCCTGGAGGCCTCCAAAAATCATGAGGTCATCATATACGAAGACAGGGGAGAAAACTTAAGTTTTCTGAAGTCTTCGTCAGAAAACTCTGCAACCGACAGCTGGGGACACCCTGTTCCATGTTCATCCAATCAAAGCGGTTCTGAAAGGGTACAAGAAAGAATATCGGCAGAAAAGGCCGCGAAACATCATAGTGGCAGTAGCAACGAGAGTAGAGGTCAAGTTTCGGCTTTTCTGACAGCATTCAGCGCCGCAGCACAGAGCTTGTTCCTACAAACACCGAAAATAAAATGGCACAGCACTAAATCAGCCACGAAAACAACACCTCGAACAAGGCAACCGGCTCCAACCAGAGCGGACATGGGACAGGTCACTCCACCTCTCTATATTCCCGCCTCAACAGCAACAGATCACGCCAGAAACGCCTTCATAGAATTCTTAGCTATAACGAGAGCGACTAGAGAAGTCAATCTCAGGAACTGCAAAAACATCATGCAGGCTTTTCGGCTAGGAAATGAGAGTCTATTGATGGCGAGACTGGAAGAAGCAGAAGCAGCCATATACAATAACGACACTTCCCATGTCATCAAGGGAACAATGAGAGGTCAATATATGGCTGCTTATAATGCAATAAAAGGATTCGTGGCCCTAAATGAGGATGAGACGGATCGGACGGGAAAACTGAAGTACGTGACACCACCAGAGGACCCTATTGTGGTTACCGCCAGGTGTACAAAAATAATGCTGGACGACAGGATTGCTGACATGGCAAAAACCATCGAGGGCAGTCCTGGAGTCGAGGTGCGGTGGGACAACTGGACGGTACCCGAGATCCAGTGGGTCAATGGAGTGCCCGGTTGCGGCAAGACAACTTGGGTGGTACGACACTTCGATGTGGATAAGGACGTTATCATCACCACAACAACTGAAGCAGCCAAAGATCTAAGAGAGAAACTGGCGCACCGTATTGGTAACTTAGTAAGAACTAAGGTGCGTACCATGGCCTCCATTCTTGTAAATGGTTTCCGAAGTTTCGAGAGTTGCAACCGTCTAATGGTGGATGAGGCTCTCATGAATCATTTTGGAGCCATAGTGATGGCTTTGAGGCTGTCTGGTGCCAGTGAACTTATCCTCATCGGAGACGTAAATCAGCTACCTTATATCGATAGAGAAAACCTCTTTGAGATGAGGTACCATCGCCCTAACCTGGTCGCAAACATCAGCCAGGAGTTGTTATGTACCCACCGGAACCCCATGGATGTAGCGTATTCACTGAGGGAAATATACACGGGTGTATATTCCTCAGCAATCCAAGTCAGATCTCTAGAGCAGAAAAGATACACGGGTGCGCAAATACCCCACAACCTCCCCAACACCCTCTTTTTGGTTCACACTCAAGAAGAAAAGGAGACCCTTATCAGCCAAGGGTATGGAGAGGGGTCAGGGTCGCGCATCCTTACCATCCACGAAGCTCAAGGTCTGACATACGACTCTGTCATCGCCATTAAAATCAAGGCCAATATGAGGTTGCACGAAAGCGTTTCGCACGCGGTTGTCGCAGTATCACGGCACACCAGGTCCTTCACATACTTCGCCGACAACGAGGAAGACGCCATCAGCCGCTTTGTGCGGCGTGCGACTACTGCGTCACCTAAGGTCATCGTAGACTATAATTTAAAGATGGCCATTAAAGACCGGAACGCGGAGGTGATGGAGGCCCTGAGCAGTATAAGTAGTTATTTGGAAAATAATAAATAATTAATTTAATCGTAGTTTAAAATCGTATTTAAAGAAAATTAGATTTAGATTCATTTTAGTGTCCTCTTGTAAAGCCTTTAGTTATAAGCAATATTGTTCAAATCATTTTAAAAAAATGTTAATCTTAAAAAGCACAGACCCTGGAGTCTGTGGAGTGTAACATTCAAATAAAAAAAAAAAAAAAAAAAAAAAAAAAAACCGATATTAAATTAAAAAGGGTAGGTACCCTAAAAAATGTCATGCTCTTGAGTAGGTACTATACTTAGGTAGGTTATGGAGTGAAGAGGAGAGCATTGTTATTTGGCTGCCGATCACGCACTAGATAAGGAGATGACGCCATTGATATAACATTCGCAGTTCGGAGTTCCCACCTCGCTCGTGTGCTCGAATGGCAAACAGTGCACTTATGTAACTACCTATTGCGGGTTATTCTCATATCCTTCCTAGTAGAGTTATTGAACATTAGGCTTAGGATACAGTACGTACAGCACGCTTACCTAGACTGATGATACCATTTTTGACCGACGAAACCGAGGCGGTTTAAAAGTCGATGCGTAGATATTAGGTATATAGATATTTTTGTTTGTTATTTATGTATGACCACGCATAACTTTTTACTAAGTAGGTAGTCCAATTTCAGCCCTATTACTCAGACTCCACTGTCCGTCCGTCTGTCTGTCTCATACTTAGTTGTATCTCATGAATCGTGATAGCTAGAACGTTGAAATTTTCACAGATGTATATCTTTCTGTTGCCACCATAACAACAAATGCTAAAAACAGAAAAAAAAGTATTTATGGGGGGCTCCCATACAACAAATCTGAATTTTTACCCGTTTTACGCTCGGTATTATAGTTAAATATGCACTCTAAAAATAAATTAAAATATTTTTTTTACGGGGCCCGGCTCCCATACATGTAACGTGATTTTTTGCTCAATATTAATAATGGCAACAGGAAGATGCCTGAAATATTCACAGCATAAGTAGGTATTAAGTTGTACCTACGTTCCTTCAAAAAGTATTAAGGGCTTCCTTAGCCGTTTTACATTTTAGTTATCCTGCCCTCGTTTTTTTTTGTAGACAGTCTGATCAAAAAGGCTCTTTTAAGTACACATATCGATGACGAGGTAGAAATATATTCTAAAGTATACAGGAGAGGAAATATGTTTGCCCACCTTGTACAACATGACAATTTTATGAAAACCATACTAATAGAAGGAAAGAGAGGATGCGGAACACCACAGCGGTAATCTGTAGATAAAATTACAGAGAAGGTAGATTTCACGTCGTACAGGGAAGTGAAAACACTGGCCGAAGACCGCGAGACGTGGAAGTTGCTTTACCGACAAGAGGGCTTCCAGAACTGATGTACTATGCCGAAAGGTCTTTCAGCACATTATTTTGAACAACTTTAACTATGGGGCCATCCCGGGATACGAAAAAAAAAAAACTGTTTCATACATTTTGTCGGGTTCCAAGTTGCGATTTTGTATGGAATAGACGGGTTTTTTTCTCGAATTCTTGGTTGGCCCCATAGTAAAAGTTGTTCATAATTATGGTCTTATACCTACCACTTATCGGCTTAGTACAGAACAAGCAGATAACTCTGTATAAATATATCGTTTAAGACACCCTGTACAGATCTAGAATGTCTAGATCTGAGTAAGGGTTCCTAGAACCACTTGTTGCTCGGCGACTGCGCTTTCCCGCTGTAACACCCACCCTCGCTAGGTTTTGCTAATGGAAGGTACTTTCATTTGATGCTGACACTACACTAATAGCAGTTCTTTGCGTAGTTTGAGTTTGAAAACTTATCATTTCCGTTTCGCTCCATACATTTTTGTCATTTCTACCTCGATTCCACCAGAGGTGCTACACAATCTATAGAGCCATATGGAAACTACTACGGTAGTTTAGTTATGAACCCCTCAGATTTAGAAGGTTCCTAGAACCTAGAACCTTTGTTGCTCGGCGAGTCCACCTCCCCCGCACCCTTCGTGACACCCACCCCCCTCCATAGATTTTGCTAAATGTAGATCGTAGGCATCGTAGCGTCCCTATTTGATGCTGGCACTACCTTCACCGCATTTCTTCGCGCTTCGAGATCCTTTATAATTATTTAATACCATATCCTACTTCAACCGTGTACTCGTACATCATTCGAATATTTCGCACGGATCGATATAGTAATATTCACATGTATCCGTACCTAATATCCGCTCTAAAATAACGAATCTGTTATTTTCTATAACAACTGTAACTCAACGTAAAATAATTAAGATTTTCAAAATGACATTGTGTTATTTTAACCTTCTTTTGATAAGCCGTACGTAAACGTTAAGTAAAGGTAAAATGAAGAGAATTAAATTGTAGAAAATAAATGGAATAATACTTCTCTAAGATATTACCACCCAAATTATACCAAATAATATCTTAGAAAAAAAACCAGTAATTCATGTGTCAGATTTCTAGTATAGCTAAACATTCAACAGAATCTACCGAAAAAAAGAAATCTTACCAGATCCAAAAACTGGATAAAATTGCCAAGCGTGTGGAGACACCACAACATGTGTGATTGATGGGTAGGGCGTAGAAGGGTAAATGTTTGAGTTACAATAATTTGATCAATTTGCAGTTTATTTAAATTACTCGCATAATGAAGTAAGTCAAGTTACTAAAAATTTACTACAGATAATTCCTACTCAAAATTCTTGCGTAGCGTGATATTTGAGTGAAGTTCATGTTTTTTTTTCTAACAATATCCTCAATTTTATTGCATAATCGCGTAGAGTTCCCCAACAGTATTAACTAGTCTTAACACATGAAAAGGGTTTCGTACCTTATTGTCACAGCAAAAATAGCTGTTTTAAGTCATTTTAGTTTCGTTTTCCTTACCTGATAATCATTTGGTTTGAGTTAGACACAGCAGGTACATAAATTCTTGCCTACGTAGTGAGTATTCTCAAAGTTCATTAATTCCAAAGGACTATGATTATGTGTAGACGATATTAGAATCACACAACTCAGAGGCTGTGCTGTGGTGTTAGCTATAAGCTGGGGATAACTTAATCCTGACTGACGCTCACTTAACTTAGCTGCGCGAGGATATATACTTAGAGATATACGCAGCTTGTAGCTAACGTCACAGCACAGCCGCCAAGTTGTGTTTCCACCTATATTCAAATGTTCGATCTTGGCTGTTGGCAAATTTTTAAGTCACCAAAATCCAGCTTCCTAAACTAGCGGTGAGTGGTTTTGGATAGCTGACGTAATTACTCTGGTAGTTTGGATAGTATTGTAAGGAATTCTGGTATCATCTGAAGCTATTTGATAACTAAAAGTCACAAATAATAGGGAAAGAAATCTTTGACATTTTTTTCATTAGGAAATTGGACAATGACGTTGATAAGGTATGTATCCATTTGAGTAGCCTCAGGCCGAGCAGCTTCTACAAATTTTTTTTCTTTTCGCTCAGGGCTCAGGTGCCTCAGGCTGAGGATCACGTCTCCAGTTGCGTTGCCTCGGCTCGAAGCTGCCGCATGGCCCGAGGCTACTTAGTATTTACGAGTATATCTTCCTTGCCGAGGCTGCTTCTAGTGAATACTTAGCTATAGAGTTTCGTATTACATAATATTCGGTCCCAACCCACTGTGACGGGTAAGGTTAAGTGTGTAACTACTACCCAATTTTTATCACAGGTAATAATAAATTGTGGTATGTAGTTTATAAAAACTTATTGGATTTATAGTGGTGGTCTAGTGGTATTGACACCCGCCTTACAATCGTGAGGTCGTGGTTTCAATCCCGGTCCCGTACTCGTACCAATGAGTTCTTTGGAATACATGTACGGAATTACACACCAGTGTCTTTTCGGTGAAGGAAAACATCGTGAGGAAATCTGCATACGTCCGTAGAAGAAATTCGAAGGCGTATGTGAATTGTGAATCCACCGACCCGCACTAGGCCAATGTGGTGATGGCCTAATTACGTTTCGTGGGTAGGCCTACGTCCTGCAGTGGACTTTTAAAAAGGCTGGTACAATATAAAAACTCGCGTTTAGAAGATGTACGTACCTGTGTCTCTCGTAGACTCCCCCGCAGCCTGCAGTTTTATGCTGGATGCCCGCAGTCCAGAGTAAAGTTGCAGTAGGTGGTATATAGTGGTAGAGTTTAAAGACTTACCGCCATCCTCCGTCTCTGGAGTCAATGCTGCTCTCCTTCAGCTGTGTAGCGCTTGCACTTTGTAGATTAGGCATGTTCACTCTGCAACAAAATTCCAATAGATGTAGGCATTTATACCAGCCAGACAAAGTTATTTAGACGTTACTAACCAAAGTTACAGAAATAGCTAGTTAAACAGGCAGAACAGAAATAACAAGAAGTATTTACTCCTTATCAATCGGTTTTGTCCAACCGATTATACATGATACATTTATTTAGGCGTTTCTGACATCTGACTACTAAACCGGCATCAAACTATTTAGTGGGCGACTGAAACGCGGGTATCAGGACGATGATTCATCTCCACACCAGCGTAAAAAGCTGCCTATGAAATTAATCAGCTCCAATTGAAAACCAGATGTTCTGTATTGAATTACTGGCATAGGCTGATTTTAATTCCGACCTGGTTTGTGACATGTCTGGGCGTTTCGGACACCTCATTCACTATATTTCTAAAATATTTTTTATGTACTAAACTGGTCTTTTAAAAAAACTTAAGATTATTCAACATAATATAATGTATTTTACGAATCAAAGAACATAATATGTCGGAAAAATAAATATGTTACAATTGCATTGAATTGACCCCACCTGAGTAGTATATATGGGTATAGGATGGGAGTAGCTTTGGGGCACGGGTGGGCCTTGCCCAAAACTAGAAATTCCTTTGTCCATTGAAAACTTGAAAGTTATTACATTATCTTTTTCTGGGGTGAGCAAAAGTCTACAACTTCGATTATTTTTCACCTCTGTATATATTTTACCTTTTTGGTACGGTTTTAAAAACAATATGTAAATATATACCAAAACAAAATGTAGATCCAGAAAATTGTACGTAGTATAGAATTGTGGAACACAATAACAAAGGCATCCAAAGGTCAAGTTAAAAGCTTGTCTGAGCGTTGAAGATGAAACGATATGCAAAGATACAGAATTCAAGAACGACTGAATGATGTACTCGTATTGATTTGTTATTACTCTAAAACCTACTCAAACAGATTTCAGAGATCTAAATTATGTGTCAGTATGAAATGTTCGAACAATCTCTGTAGTAAAGTATGAAAAAAGTATTGAATTAATTTATTTAAATAATACCTTTGTGCCTTTGTGTTTTTTGTACGCCCAAACATTAACGCCCAAAGTTTTATAAAAATTTGATTGAAAATTCAAACGTTTCAAGCCTTATTCCATCAGAGTGCTCAGTTTTATTAGAAAAAAAGCATTGATTTTGTAAAGACAATTTGATATAAATCTTAGTCTTAGATATTCAAAAAGTTACAATATGTAGTGTAATACCTATCGACGTTTGTATGGAGTGACGAGCGACTAGTGTCACCACTTTATTTACACTGCTCGTAGTGTACCGTACCCCATCGTTCGTATTTATAACCCTATCGTCTATTACATCTGCTTTACCCCTATTATATTCTATGCTTTCCCGTCACGAATAAACACAGCTTTTTATAAACACTCCTATCTGCTGCAGGTTTCCGTCTTGTCATTCACATTCGCACATTTCTTTCTCTTCGCCGAGTGGTTTTGTCTTCGTTGCATAGGTATTATGAAAATTAGTTTTATTGTTTACTAGGTTTATGAATACTTTTAGGTTTACATATTTATATTGATCCATGTATGATTTAAATTTTGATACATGTTTAGGTATATAGGTTAATAATGCGTAGGTATAATATATATACAGCAACAAAAACAGCTGTGCATTCAGAAGCATCGGATGGCAGAATACCAAACTGTACGATGGCTTAATATTTTATCTTTATACATAACAGCAGAAATGCGGCCTAGAATCGAGCGCGCTTTCTTTGAAAGAGAAACACCTATTAGTACTTTAGATTTATAGACACCTACAGTCCTTTTACGGAAAACACAATCAGGTAGAGGCTCCCACACCTTCTCTCAAAAGTGGAATCGAAAGATCTAAACGAAGAATTTTTTGTAATTGCAATACTCTGGAGAAAAGTGCGAGAGTGGGACTTAAATGTTTTCTAAGATAAAAACTAAAAATGATTTCTTGGATTTCACTCCCCGGCGTATGGGGTACAAGGGCGGTTAGTGATCGTTGGTGGCCTTAACAATGTTGATTAATGTGAGTGCCTCAGGTTGCACAGTCGTTTTGTCGATCAATTGGCCATTGAAAGGCCGCCGTTGCAGTAGACTGCCATCCGACTCGTGATGATCGCGTGGATGATTGTTTAGACTGGTAATGCTACAGACCAATGAGGTTGCACTCCATAGTGTAGACACGGCAAGGAGCCGCATGTTGAGACGCTGAATAACTAGCTTTACTTACGGCTCCCCAGAGGGTCCTATATTTATTCCAGGTCAAAATGTAAACCATGCAACCTTTAAACTAAGAGTACCTACCTATATCAATACGAAATAAATCTAGTCCATCTGTTAGTCCGTTGCTACGTGAAAGAGTGACAAACAAACTAAAACACTTTCGAATTTTAAAATTCTACGAGCCCACCCCCGAAAGGTCGAGCGTAGCTAAGTAGGTACCTATTGGAAGAATATCAAGGATCATCGACACGACGAAGAAGTGTTTTGTTCTGTTGCATATTTTATTATTAGGCATATTTTTAGGAATTCTGTATTATTATGTATGTATGTACCTATCTATAATTATTATTTTTACACAAAACAAAAACTATGATAGTTTTCGAGTAACTCTATACCTACAAATTTTTGTTAGGATGTAAGTACTTCCTCGTTATCGCTAGGCGTGCTTTACAAACGTATTCAGCCACAAGAAACACATTATTTGAACTGTGACCTACCATCGTGGATCTTCTCCTCCTGTATATACTTAACATCGGAGTCAGGAATCAGCGTCAGGGTGACCTCTCTTGCTGAGGCTGAACCGAACGGTGACCTAGTCTTGTACTAGACTAAGACTACTACAGAAGCATTACGATGTTGGCGAGAACTTGTAACCCCTCTATATTGTTATCTCATTGCAACTGAGGACGCGCCTTGCTATAGACACGTGGCTTCATTGAATGCTTTGTTTACATGCGCATGCATGTTATTGTGTAAAGTTATAATATAAGGTAATAAAGGCAGATATAATACATAGGTAGGTAGGTACCTGTTGTAGGTACTACCACTAACAATGATGTTTACAGTTCAATGACACTAATCACAATTTATATAAAAGTAGCTGCAACCCCAACATAAGTAACATAGTTTTTGTAGTCTAATGAAAAATGTACCTACCTAGCCCTTAAGACATTTTTATCTTTCGTTTGTGATTTTCTTCTGTAACCATCGAAAAAAATCGATGAAAATTAAAAATGCCTGATTTTCAAAGAGAAATCAAGAAACTTGCTCTGAGATGGGATACCTCAGCGGCAGTCTGGATAGTGATTGTAAAAGTATCATAGCAAATAGACGAATTGTCCTGCTATCAATTTATCCCCCTCGAAGAGGAAATAAAGTATGGATCAACACTGACTTTAAAAAGTAGATAAAAGGATTTAATCTCTTTGTCATGCTAGGGATCAAGTGGAGCGCAAGAAGAAAATTCTTGATATTTCGAAAGTCCAGCCGGAATCCTAAAACTTGATAAAATCCTAAGATCTCAGGACAAATCCTGAGGATCTAGAGAAAGTACCTAATTATGACAAAAACAGAAGTTACAAGGACTTCTAAGTCTAACCATTGATAATAATTAATAATAACTAGAAACCAATAGAGAGAAATGGCGTACCTAGGTATCTCCATTAGGTATACCCCCTCGATTTATTTGCGTCAAGCGAACAGAATCGATAGAATCACGTTGTCCATGACAACAAGTAGCCTTGAGGAAGAATTGAGAGCACGTTCTTTGGAAACCGTCACAAACACGGAGGGTTAAATAATGGAAAATATGATTACGAAAGGCATAGGTAGGTATTTATGTTCCAATCTAAATAAAGATAATTTAGAAGCTATAACAACTCAACAACAACTGATTGAGCTTAAGGACTTACGTAGATACTCGTACGTAGTTAGATATCGTAATGCCTATTTTACATAGCGAGACAACTTATTGAGATAAATCTAGGTGAATTACTGATTCCGGAGATCCATAGGGGAGGTCTATGTCCAGCAATATGGTCTACGTCCTATGGCTGATGGATGGAAATACTGATAATAAATTAGTGAATAAAGATTTTTTTCTGTAATCTTAAGTAGGTAGGTAACGTAATTAGCGGTCATGTTATGATGGTGATCACCAGGAGGCATGCTTTCACATAGCCTATACTATAGGCATACACAACTACCACAACATATACTTTGTATCAGCAGTAAAATAGACGGATGCCCATTTGAGGTAAAGGGAAAGAAATGCAGAGTTTCGACAAATTATTATAAGGGTTTACGCGAGGAATGTCCAATTCTAACAATCGCATTATTATGGTTCTAAGAACGCCATATTCTACTAATGTCCAATTCTATGAATGCCCAATTTTCACAATGGCTAATTCTAAGAATGCCCAGTTCTCAAAATGCAAAATAATTTAAATTGGGAATTTTATAAAAAAAACCATACATTTTATAGACCTGGCCGGGCTAGTATGCGCGCCACGAATTATTTCGTTCGTAGTGTCAGAACGAGACAGCGTTATGACAAAGTATATGACTGTCACTTTTTCACACGTCGAAATGAGTTCCTTTCGTCGCTTTTCGTGGTCGCATGCTTTATAGCAAGGTCTTAAGTAAAGTCGAACCTCTCAAAGGCAAGTTTAGTACATCAAAGTGAACAACTTTTACTATGGGGCCAACCAATCCAGATTCCACGAAAAAAATTGGCTGCATTTCCCATACATTTCGTTGATTATAATTTTCAATGAACTTTTTTCATAGAACTGCGAACTTTTTCGCAAATTTGGCTTTGGTTGGTCTCATACTAAAAGTTATTCTTCTGAATTTACTAAACTCGCCCTTAAAAGGTTGTTACCGTTAGTCATCGGTCACCCTGTGTATATTTACGTTTTTTATTCATACCTAATTCTTAATTTTAAATTAATTTTGCCATTTTGAGGATGGGCATTTCTCGCTTAAACCCATTCATGTCCTTCAATATTTTTATTGTTGAACTAGAATACCTACAAAGTAAATAATTAGTGGTATAATTAATAACATGTACCTACCTACCTACCTATAATCTCTAAGTAGCTAGTATAGATTAGATATTATAATACCTAGGCTTTACTAGGTAGAGATAGATATACCTATCTCTACTCTGATGAGGGTTCAATTCTGCAACATTGTTAGACTTTTGAAAAATTGCAGTTTGAACGTGGTTCAATTCAAACCATGTTTCATGGTTGCCTTGAACATGGTATGGCATCCAACACATGATTCCTACTACATATATTTTTTATTTAAAAGTCAACCTTTTTTTTAATACCGTTTGCACTGCTAACCGAATGAAACTGGCCTCTCCATCTCCTCCATCTTCCGTGATCCACAGAAAGATCTAGATTAGACTATCTAGAGTGGTTCTGAAACATCTAGTGGGGTTGTATCGTGACCATTGTTTCAGGAACTCATAATGCATTGTTATAGCAACTTCAGGTAAACAAGCCTACACAAACGTATTGCGCAGCACCAGCTCTCATTCTGAAACGTGGTCTTTTAATGTGGGCCCACAGACTTCCATAAAAAAGGAAGCCTTTTTTATGGAAGTCCGTGTGTGGGTTTTATGAATAAGCTGAAGATAGCCCAACGTGCTATGGAGAGGGCTATGCTCGGTGTCTCTCTCTGCGGGATCGAATCAGAAATGAGGAGAACCGCAGAAGAACCAAACTTACCGGCATAGCCCAGCGGATTAGCAAATTAAAGAGGCAGTGGGCAGGGCATATAGTTCGAAGAACGGATGGCCGATGGGGCCGTAAAGTTCTCGAATGGAGACCACGGACCAGCAAGCGCAGCGTAGGACGACCACCGACTAGGTGAACTGACGATATAAT
Organism: Hypomecis atomaria; assembly: GCA_964007245.1. Lineage (NCBI taxonomy): Eukaryota > Metazoa > Arthropoda > Insecta > Lepidoptera > Geometridae > Hypomecis > Hypomecis atomaria. Next base: position 18,932,246 of record OZ023280.1, read on the forward strand.
AAAGATCGCAGGAACGCGCTGTATGCATGCCGCTTCCAACCGGCCTAATTGGAAATCTATGGGGGAGGCCTATGTCCAGCAGTGAACGTCCTAGGGCTGATAGATAGTTCTCATTCAAACTGATAGTTTCTAGGCTATTTCAGTATTTACAACGCATTGTCTTGTGCTCACGCACTTCGTTTTATTGACGATAATTTATTTTTGTTAATAGATTTTTAATACATGTTACGTTACCTGCACGCTCACACCACTTTATCTGTTTCTTGCAGCCTTAGGATGGAGAGAAACAGAAACCGATAAATTCAGACCGAGCTGACACGTTAAAATAATAATTAATCAGCCAAGTGCGAGTTAGACTCGCGCACGAAGGGTTACGTATCGTGTTGGAGCCCTAGCCCTATTCCTCTTACTGTTATTAATAGTGAGCAAAAAAACTCCTAAAAAAACACGTTTGTAGTATGGGAGCCGCCCTCAAATGTATGTTTTATTCTATTTTTAGTATTTGTTGTTATAGCGGTAACAGATATAAATCATCTGTAAAAATTTCAGCTGGCTAGCTATCGCAGTTCTTGAGATACTGCCTGGTGACAGACAGACAGACGGACATTTAAGTCTTAGTAATAGGGTCCCGTTTTACCCTTTGGGTACGGAACTCTAAAAAGTAGCTTTGAGTCCTATCCCAGGGCCGCTATTGATGCATTTATGCAAAAAAAAAGTAATTATACGAACCACTGTCCGTGTCCGAACCTCTCTCCGTTTCATCATGAGGCAATGTTTTTTTGTCATGAGATGCGAAATTAATGTTTGTCCTAATTATCTAATTTTGTCCCAATGGATTGCATAAAGATGTTCAAACATTTCACACCACTGGCTTTTCGGTGAAGGAAAACATCGTGAGGCAACCTACATACGTCCGTAGAAGAAATTCGATGGCGTATGTGAATCCACCAACCCGCACTGGGCCAGCGTGGTGGATATGGCCCAATCACCCTTCGTGGGTAGGCCTACGTCCTGCAGTGGACTATTAAAAAGGCTGGTACAGTACAGTACAGTACAGTTCAAACATTGATACCAACCGTACATTTTGCTATCTATAATATATTTAAAAAGGATAAAAGAATGTAAATAGGTTAAAAACGTCCACTTACAATTTCTTATTAGCCACCGAAGGTTCAACAATTAAGGGTAAGCCGCAGTATGAATATCCTGAAAAGAAAAGTATGTTATTGATAACACAATGTTCTTCGTTAGGAGAGGATATACGTACTTACTAAGCAAACACGTCTTACTTCTTTATGGATAGGTACGCTCTACTAAAGTAAGTTTACGAACCGGTCTATACGAACATACTCATACGCTCTTCTCAGACTGTAGCATACGGGACATAGGAATAGGTACAAAATTATTGTTTTTAAAGGAAAGTACCTACCCATTAAATAAAAATATACCTGTAGGAGTTGAGTTGGTACTGTACTCGTAGTACCTAAGCGGATTATGCGCAACGATCTTACCGTGAAGTTTGTCGATAGCACGATCTGCAGCAGACTGATCTGGGAAATCGACGAAAGCGTAACCACCTCTTTTCACCGATATTTCAGCCACTGTAAGATTTTGTTCTGCAAACAGTTGCCTGACTGCCGCCTCATCGGCTTCGATGGGCAGATTTCCGATGTAGAGCTTATTCATCGCCGAAACAGTTTTCAGTTGCTCGCTCATTTTGGGTCGTGGAATCGACACGTCTTATTTTATTTTATCCTAAATAAACTAAAATCGACAACAGTAAATTACAGTCAACGGCCAGTCACCGCACTTCTTTTGTCATTTGTCAAATTGATACAAATTTAAATTTCGAGTTACGATGGGCCTTTTAACGGCATGGTCATGATGACAGACAAGGTTTTACGACCATGAAGGTCCGACTATCCAAGGAAGTTATAAGTACGTGCTCAAACTTCTTTCAATAGTAGCTTCAAAGAATCCTATCCAAAACCCATCCAGTATTTAAAAATTTACTCTAAGCCTGTGAATCATCGAAATTTCATTATTAATAATTAATTTTGTAGTTACAGGTAAATAACTAGTAATTCTCCGAACAGTAGAACGATTTTGTTCACACTCGCAAATCTTGTTTAGGTTCTGGTTAGTGGTTACTAAACAATCTTGCCAAATATTTATTAATTAAAATCGGCTGATAAATAACGCGACTGAAAATTTCTCCCCATTTTAAAGGAAATAGAGTTAAAGAGGAGACAGACATGCCTAGGAACAATACGACATAAAAGAGTTGAAAATAAATGAAGGCGCCACCATCGCTTTCTTGGCAGATTTCGTTTATAATAATACCGTTTTCTTGTTCCCACAACTACAAATTCTTGTTTTCACTATCCACAAAATAAAGCAATACGAGAATATGAATAACAATTGTTGACAACTCAGGTAGAGGTTCCAGCCATGCGTTCCAGTAAGTGACTTTTTAGTTACCGAATAATTAATTTGTACTCTTTTATGTCGCACCATATATGTACAGTGACAGAGAACGTTTTAATTCAAAGACGTGTACAGCAGGGACAGATGCAGAGATGGATGCTAGCTAGCTTTTTAACATGCGACCACGAAGTTTTGTCGACGTGTGAAGAAGTGAGAGATATATACTTCACTATATCTGTCTCGTTCTGACATGTCGATAGAATTATTTCGATGTGCATGAGCTAGCCCGGCATGGAAGGAACTAGAGTCTAATGAAGAGCCAGACGCAGAGACAGATCCACCACCAACCAGTCCAGGGAAGATCGCTCGCCTTACTTTAATTTCATGGTTGAGGGTAAGGGACAAAACAAAATCACATGAATAATCCACACAATCTTTAATCAAAAATAAAATTAGTCTAATTTTCGAAATATTTCCGAAATACTTAATGAAAATTACAAACACCAGTATAATTATTTGAAAACAAAACATTTGACTTAATTCTATATTTAGTAATTTGATTACTGTTCTATAACACTCGAAAAATAAACCAAAGTATCACAAGTAAATGTTGTATAATTTATCTAACTAAACAATATAAATAATAAGGCTGAAGCCAAACGAGCTTATTTTTGAGCATTCGGTTCCTATAAAAATAGCAAAATGAGTTTTGAGCTTTTTAACTGTGCCACAGCTGTCTTATTTGAACATCCAAAAATCATACTATGTATTCTCTACTATGACGAAATATATAACAAAATAGAAATCTGTAATTTTATGACAAACCAATGCATCGAATAGCACTAACTGACTTGTAAACGTCGTCGTGTAACGATAGCAAAATTAATGGTATTGTTTAAAATCATGTTAACTACTATTATTACTATTACTATCATATTAACACTATTCGTTTTGTTAACGGACATGATACCTTTTTCGACAGATATTGTGCTAGGCCCACTGGACTACTGTATGGAAATTACTCGACACACAACTCAAAAAATTACGCTCGTTTGACCCCCGCCTTACTCCCACATTTTCCTACACTTGCTCTCTGAGGTGTGGGATGTTATTTCGACTTCGTCTAGATACTTTGATATTTGAATAAAGTAAAATGGAAAAATCTTAAATTAGGTTTTTTTTTAAAAATAAATATAGGAATTTTTGTACTAATGTCAATTAATAGACGATTTTATAACACGTCGATAGCATCCCTAGTTACCTAATGACTTTTTATTTGAACAATTTTTTGTCACATCATTAATACTTACAGACAAAAATATAATTATCTTATATTCAGCAAACCGCTTTTAAATATCATAGTCAAAAGTATTCATAGTTTAAAGATCTGGGACCTGAGATAAATACTTTTGACTTTGAACTCATAACTATTGATAAACATGTAACTTACATTTTTAAGCATAATGCTTTTACACATTAGTTTTAAACCGACTTAAGAAGCAAGTCTTAAAGAAGTCCGGGCTTTAACAAATTATATGCCGACAAATAAATAAATAATAAATTGATAGTAATTTGCTAGATTCATTTTTCATTCATCATTCATAATGATGTTATAAAACTACCGTACCGTAACACGAAGAACACTTTAGTGTAGGTATCTAGTCGTCAGACATAATAACGGCTACTTTCATGTTGAAAATTTTATATTTTTTTAATGTTTTAAAAAAATGATTTTAAGTTAATTTTTCGACTGCTTTTTACCTAAGCTCTCTCAAACACATATTTGTTTTCTCTTATAGAGTAAAAACATTACATTCTAAAATCAAGCAATATAGAATTCGAAAAACCTTCACAGTTTTCAATAAAACGTCCCTTGCTTTGATGTAAACTGTGAAGTTACTTATTAAAACTTAAACTTAACTTAGGTTCTTATTAAAAAAAATATAAAAATAAAGACATTGAAATTAAGCTAAGTATTTGAATTTTTATTCCACATAATGTTTGTTAGAACATTATGTATTTTATGAAAAAAGCAAATCGAAACTGCGCGATGAAATATTGCGAAAAAAATATTATTCATTTATTAGTTTTATAAATTCAGGTTACAGGAAAGCCACGGCAAGTATAATTCTAAATTCAATTGCTGCCACATTATAAGTTTTGCGAACAGCCTTACCCTTACTGTATTGGCAAGTACAAAGTATCAAGCTCATACCAAATATGTATTATAACTATAACTATCTTCAAATACCTAACAATTATATTGATGAAAATAATATCCAGATCAAAGATTAAGTACCTACTTACTACGATACAAGTTGTTGTTAAGCATAATTATGTAGGTCTTTCAGAGGTGTATAGATAGACTGATCATTTTTAATAACTTTTACTATATACTGGGATCAGCTGCGGAATTGGTATAATTATTTTTAGCAAAAATTGGCAAAACCGACTTCCACCGCGTACAAAATTAGAATAGTTTGCTCAAATTGATATTTACAATTTTTATATTACTGTTGATTTTTCAAAAACGGCTCAGCCGATTTCGATAAAATTTAAATGGGATCACTTTGGGAATACATCTTTTCGAACATAAAATATTTTTTTGAATCGGTTCACAATTGGCAAAAAATTGATGAAGATAGTACCTTCTCCTTTTCGGAAGTTGGTTAAAAAGATAATCAGCAGCGCCATATATTTTGTCGAGCTTTTTGTATCGAGCAGTTGATATCTTAACCGCGATTTTGCCGATGGTCCCATGATAAGACTAATTTATAATGTTGAGCATAAACACATCTGAAATTCCGTACATATCGCAGAGCAACAGCAATGTACCAACAGAAACTAGCGATATATGAATTGTAGTTATGTATTAGTATTGCAGGAGAAATTAAACATTGGTATAATAATAGGGATCGAACATAGATAAGAGCGGGTAACCTTTTACTAATTACATGTATAGCATGCATATGCATAGCATCCATGATTTGAATACTTTTGCCTATATATATTAAAATCACAAAGTTTTGGTCCTACTTAACAATTTCACCTAAATAATAATAAAAAAACAAACAATTACTTATAAGTGTTTTTGTACTTGAGTACATTACCTCCCTTACATCTTAATTTTGTTAATTCGACACTATTAAGGCCCAAAATGCTTCTTAAATGCTTATAAGTTATGTCTACGGCATTATAAAAATAGACCGAAAAGGCCACGTCGTTTATGTGTATATCTAGGTATATGGTGTTTGAAGCGAGGGAACGTATCCATACTATAGGCATATATGTAGTATTATTATACACCACTACTTTTTATGAACATCTAAAAAAAATTTGGGGGTATCAGTGCACGATACTAAACATATATACCTATGCAATAAAAAGTTAATAAATCAATATCCTAAAATTATCCCTTAAAAATTGAAATAATTGGTTATTCTAATCCATTAGACTCCAACTACAGCTGTTTTGCGTAAACAAGACCGTAGGTACTTATCACCATTCATAATAGCGATACATGAATGAAATTGACATTATGTGCACAATTTTAGTCTAATTTTCGGATAAAATAAAACCTAAATAAATAGGCTACCTAAGATCTTTTTTAAATTTTAACTGTACACATATGTTTTACATCGTGTACTGATCCCCACATTTTTTTTTAGATGTTCATAAAAAGTAGTGGTGTATATTCTTTGCTATAGGTCTAAAATGAAACTTCTTAGCGGCTATGAAGTTAGCTGCACGGTGCGCTAAACCCAATCCTCGCGCAGCTTTTTTGAACAGCTTGTAACTAATATCACAGCCGCCAAAATATTTGATTCAGCCAATACGTGACTTGTTTTTTACCACTTTTGACCCCGGTGACCAATACAAATAACTAATCGTAGTATTTTGGAAAATCATGATAATTATTTTTCGCGCGTATTTCAATATTTGTCAAAGAAGAGAACCGCCTATAAACGCAAGTTGATGTCAGAGGAGAGTCAAGTGAAAATCGATAGAAATGTTTCACAAACTTCATAAACCAAATTTCCAAAATACACTATGGGCCAAATTAAATGAAATACGGGCTTGGCCTCAGCCGCCAACAAGTTTGCTACAAGCTACATATGTATCTTAACATCAGGCAGTGTGTACTCAAATGCAAACCTATACGAAATAAAAATAATCGGCCAAGTACGATTCGGACTCGCGCACGATGGTTTGAAGAAATTGATTCAGCCTACAACAGTAAAATTTTCCTATTAGCATTCACAAAATTGATGTACATAGAAAATATACTTAGAACAATTTAAACATAGAACAAGTGAGAGAGACTTCAGTTAAGGAAATGAGATCTTAAGGACGTAAAGGTCATTAGAGAAACGGATTGCTTTTATGTACAAAATGTAAGGATTACAGAGAGGTCGAGTTTGTGCAAAAAGAGAAGCGTCATAGGTGAGGTCGCCCGTGTGCCATTTTACTAATATTGTTACGTTCACAACACTGCTCTGTAATTGCTAGCACAACATAATAAATAAGTATAGTCGGTATCTTGGCTGCTGATTAAAATCTTATTGTTAGGTCACCGTAACGCCACTTTTCTCTTTTTGCACACAAGTACTCTATTGTACACACTCATCATTATGGACATTCATTATGAACTTTAAAATATGGACTCAAAATGAAAATAGCGACACCAGTACAAGGGGCTCTATTTTTGAACTTCGAACGGCCGGGAACGGATACGGAACTTTAACAGTTCGATAACCATTCGCCATATTTGTTTTGTTGGTTTTTTAAATTAGCGTTCCATTCCCCTTTTGCAGTCTATGGTTTTTTTTAAATTGCCGTATCCAGTACCAAAGTGCTGCGTGAAATGGATAATTTTCGTAAAAAAAAGTTGCCGTAAAGACAAGTACACGTTCCTAGCCGTACAGCTGACATTTTTTTCGAATTCCAGGTTTGTCGCGTAGTAAAAATTGTACATAATGATGGTCTTAATCATCCCTTTTCGGCTTAGTACAGAACAAGCAAATAACCCTGTATAACCTTTTGACTTTCAAGTTTTCTTGGGTGAGCAAAGAAGTTTTCTAGGGAGGGCAAGGCCCAGCGTTATGAGCTGTGCCCACCTCTAGCTATGCCCATGGGTATAGCATTCTAGGAGGCATACAGGTTTATTTTGAATATACTATGCAGGATAATTATAAATTATCGAGCGATCGATTACGAGCTCACTGAAGCAAGTACTTTTACTACGGAATGGAACGAGAAATCACGAAAAATACTTAAAGGTAAATAGCTGGTACTTATAAAATTGTCAATAATTATTGTAAGAAATAACGGGGTTTTTCGCGGTTTCAAATTTGGCAGCATAGAAAAATTGGGTTGAATACACTGAACCCATTTTAGCTTGCTACGGATGTTGATTAACCCTGCATGATAAGCTAATGGCCTAAAAATATAATTACTCCATCAATTAGATTATTGAAAAATATCTGATACATTTTTTTTTGTCCAGCAAAAACAATGAAGGTAGAGACCGTTAAAGTTTCGCGTGATGTCACGCGTAGCTACATTTGTATTTAGGCGTGACGTCTTTAAACCCCATCCCTGCTCTTTAGCACAACGTATCTTTGACGCGTTCTTTTGATTTAATAGATAAAAAAAAAACGTGCACTTGAGTAGCTAGAAATGTGATTTCTTCGGGTATACTCGTAGTTGCCCAATTTTATCCACCTTTGAAGCCTTGAGCGGCAGATTTAAGGGGACGGCAAATTTCGGACCCATATATTTTCTTATTGACAAAAACAAAAGATTGATTTATTTACCCAAATATTACAGTCTTCAGAAAAAAACACATGATATCGTTTTACTGCTTAGAATCAAATTCTGAAATATTTATCGCTGCCCTTCGCGTAAGTAGTTGCATAGTGGAGCGGCAGACTTTTTGGGAGCAAAATTCATTAGCCTACTGGCGACAAATACGTAAATTCGCCACTGTATTCAATTTTTCAATGACCTTCAGTGTTTTAGAGCGGGCAATAAAGTTTCTAGGGTATGCACCGCTCACCCGTGCCCCTCAGCTACGCTCCAATATTTTTAATAACCAAACTGATGGCTTAATTGCAATGATTTTTTTTCCCGACGTCAATTGAATCGATAGTGTCGTAAACTTGTGTGGCTCAGCCGGGCTAGTATACGCTCCACGAAATAATTCTTTCTACGTGTTAGAACGAGACAGAGTTATGGTGAAGTGTATATCTGTCGCTTTTTCACACGTCGAAAAGAGTTTTGTTTCGTGGTCGTATGCTAAGCTAGCAGGTTACAGTGTGCTGAACTCTTCTTGCAGCATCTGGTGCCTGGCGTGAACTCTGAAGTGCAGCCGCGATTCCAGCGCGTACCCGGAATATTTCCTCCTGGAATATGACAAAGTCCGATTTGTAGAGATATTTTTGAAGTGAACATTTCTTCAGCGGCGTTGTGCACGTTGTTTTTGGAATGGGTATGTTAAACACGCGTCAGGACACGAGACCTAATAGAAAATTCGGAAGACGGAGGTAGAGTAGACCGCCGGCGCGACGTAATATCCACCTCTCTTTCTACCGCGCGGCGAAAATGTATGCCTGCTCCTACTGTTTCGGTTAAGCGGCGCAAGACTTATGCGCGAGTGTGCGTGTGTGATATTGTATTTTACCACATAAATGATACTACTTTTATACTGATAAATAAAACAATTCGTGCGAAATTATCCCCTAACCATTCCAAAATATTTAAAATTCACAACGTTAATGTTCAAGTTTTCACTTCTGCCGGCACTCCCGGAGTGCAGCCCGTTGTTTTTTTCAGTGGGTTATTTACAACTGAGTGCTACCGTGGCCCGGATGACACGTTAAATTGTAGGCCCCGGTTGCTTCAACCGTTTAGCGATGTCAGAAGCCTTCAGGCGGTTTAAAACACTCTGACACCAAGGCTACCCACCTGGCCTATACGAATTTACTTACTTAGTGGTTAAATCGGTAGAACTGCCAAGAAATATCGGTTTATTTGTACCAAAAATCGGTGTGAAACCGGTATCGGATGAGAAAACTAAATATGTACAATGTACATAATGTACTTTATGTCAGTAAATTTGTGGAAATACCGAAAAACAGTTGGTTCGAGACTTGTACTTCGCTCGACCTAACCGGAGAAGTTGTCATGTTATAGCTGCTTCTTTACGATTATATCAAAGGGCAATGGATTTTTTTATGGAACAGCCGATTGATTTTTGTCAATTCCTAGGCTAGTCACATATAAACTGTGGGTAAAAATGTTATCTTGCGAAAGATTAACATATTGAGCTCTTACCTAGCGTCTAGGAGATTCTCCTTGCATTTAGCGTAGTCGCCTAAATGGAAATAGCACATTGCTATTTCAGAGACAGAGTACGGAACCAGGAAATGATCTTCTTTTATTTCTTTCTTCAACCTGTGGAAACAGAAACACGTAAAATAATTTAGTACGAGAATTTCAGACTTTAGTAGCAAGTTACGTCCTGGGTCCAGCAGATAGATATTTGGGTGATGAATTTTTAAAGGTCGAATGAAACTAAATGATGTCTGTGAATTTAGGTATAGGCCGAATCATACAAGTCGGCGGATGCGAAGTTAGCTACACTACAAGCTGCTATGCAATAGTCAGGATTAGATATTGCGCAGCTTGTAGCTTGTTGCTTCACATTCGCCGACTTGAATGATTCGGCCTATACAAGGTGCGTAAAACCAGGGAGATTTAACGCATGTCAGCGGGGGTAAAGAGTGGGGATTTGCGCAGGCAGCTAATTTCAGAGACATCATTAAATAATATCGTCATAATTGACATCGGCGCAAAATAGATGTCCGGTGAGAGCACGCGAATGTAGCGGGCGTGCAACGTATTTGACGCGCACAATCGTACTCACAGCACGACCTATACTCGTAGGTACTGTAGCCATTTGAGTTTCGACCGAGTAGCCGGCCTTCATTGATTTAAATGACGTTACCACGTCAAAAAAAACATCAAAATCGGTTCATAATTGCCGGAGCAATCGCGTAACATACATAAAAAAACATAAGTACTTCCTTTATTAAATGTTATTTTTAAACTTTTGCCGCATTAATTTTCATATTATTTTATTCATTCCAGCACGCAGCCCTGCATGTAGTGCGGTAGTGGCGCCGTCGCTCCCCGCGGCCGCGCTATACTCACGCCACGGCGAGCTGGTAGTGCTGGATGGCCTGGCGCGGCAGCTGCATGGCGGAGAGCACGCAGCCCTGCATGTAGTGCGGTAGTGGCGCCGTCGCTCCCTGCGGCCGCGGTATACTCACGCCACGGCGAGCTGGTAGTGCTGGATGGCCTGGCGCGGCAGCTGCATGGCGGAGAGCACGCAGCCCTGCATGTAGTGCGGTAGTGGCGCCGTCGCTCCCCGCGGCCGCGGTATACTCACGCCACGGCGAGCTGGTAGTGCTGGATGGCCTGGCGCGGCAGCTGCATGGCGGAGAGCACGCAGCCCTGCATGTAGTGCGGTAGTGGCGCCGTCGCTCCCCGCGGCCGCGGTATACTCACGCCACGGCGAGCTGGTAGTGCTGGATGGCCTGGCGCGGCAGCTGCATGGCGGAGAGCACGCAGCCCTGCATGTAGTGCGGTAGTGGCGCCGTCGCTCCCCGCGGCCGCGGTATACTCACGCCACGGCGAGCTGGTAGTGCTGGATGGCCTGGCGCGGCAGCTGCATGGCGGAGAGCACGCAGCCCTGCATGTAGTGCGGTAGTGGCGCCGTCGCTCCCTGCGGCCGCGGTATACTCACGCCACGGCGAGCTGGTAGTGCTGGATGGCCTGGCGCGGCAGCTGCATGGCGGAGAGCACGCAGCCCTGCATGTAGTGCGGTAGTGGCGCCGTCGCTCCCCGCGGCCGCGCTATACTCACGCCACGGCGAGCTGGTAGTGCTGGATGGCCTGGCGCGGCAGCTGCATGGCGGAGAGCACGCAGCCCTGCATGTAGTGCGGTAGTGGCGCCGTCGCTCCCTGCGGCCGCGGTATACTCACGCCACGGCGAGCTGGTAGTGCTGGATGGCCTGGCGCGGCAGCTGCATGGCGGAGAGCACGCAGCCCTGCATGTAGTGCGGTAGTGGCGCCGTCGCTCCCCGCGGCCGCGGTATACTCACGCCATGGCGAGCTGGTAGTGCTGGATGGCCTGGCGCGGCAGCTGCATGGCGGAGAGCACGCAGCCCTGCATGTAGTGCGGTAGTGGCGCCGTCGCTCCCCGCGGCCGCGGTATACTCACGCCACGGCGAGCTGGTAGTGCTGGATGGCCTGGCGCGGCAGCTGCATGGCGGAGAGCACGCAGCCCTGCATGTAGTGCGGTAGTGGCGCCGTCGCTCCCTGCGGCCGCGGTATACTCACGCCACGGCGAGCTGGTAGTGCTGGATGGCCTGGCGCGGCAGCTGCATGGCGGAGAGCACGCAGCCCTGCATGTAGTGCGGTAGTGGCGCCGTCGCTCCCCGCGGCCGCGGTATACTCACGCCACGGCGAGCTGGTAGTGCTGGATGGCCTGGCGCGGCAGCTGCATGGCGGAGAGCACGCAGCCCTGCATGTAGTGCGGTAGTGGCGCCGTCGCTCCCTGCGGCCGCGGTATACTCACGCCACGGCGAGCTGGTAGTGCTGGATGGCCTGGCGCGGCAGCTGCATGGCGGAGAGCACGCAGCCCTGCATGTAGTGCGGTAGTGGCGCCGTCGCTCCCTGCGGCCGCGGTATACTCACGCCACGGCGAGCTGGTAGTGCTGGATGGCCTGGCGCGGCAGCTGCATGGCGGAGAGCACGCAGCCCTGCATGTAGTGCGGTAGTGGCGCCGTCGCTCCCCGCGGCCGCGGTATACTCACGCCACGGCGAGCTGGTAGTGCTGGATGGCCTGGCGCGGCAGCTGCATGGCGGAGAGCACGCAGCCCTGCATGTAGTGCGGTAGTGGCGCCGTCGCTCCCCGCGGCCGCGGTATACTCACGCCACGGCGAGCTGGTAGTGCTGGATGGCCTGGCGCGGCAGCTGCATGGCGGAGAGCACGCAGCCCTGCATGTAGTGCGGTAGTGGCGCCGTCGCTCCCCGCGGCCGCGGTATACTCACGCCACGGCGAGCTGGTAGTGCTGGATGGCCTGGCGCGGCAGCTGCATGGCGGAGAGCACGCAGCCCTGCATGTAGTGCGGTAGTGGCGCCGTCGCTCCCCGCGGCCGCGGTATACTCACGCCACGGCGAGCTGGTAGTGCTGGATGGCCTGGCGCGGCAGCTGCATGGCGGAGAGCACGCAGCCCTGCATGTAGTGCGGTAGTGGCGCCGTCGCTCCCCGCGGCCGCGGTATACTCACGCCACGGCGAGCTGGTAGTGCTGGATGGCCTGGCGCGGCAGCTGCATGGCGGAGAGCACGCAGCCCTGCATGTAGTGCGGTAGTGGCGCCGTCGCTCCCCGCGGCCGCGGTATACTCACGCCACGGCGAGCTGGTAGTGCTGGATGGCCTGGCGCGGCAGCTGCATGGCGGAGAGCACGCAGCCCTGCATGTAGTGCGGTAGTGGCGCCGTCGCTCCCCGCGGCCGCGGTATACTCACGCCACGGCGAGCTGGTAGTGCTGGATGGCCTGGCGCGGCAGCTGCATGGCGGAGAGCACGCAGCCCTGCATGTAGTGCGGTAGTGGCGCCGTCGCTCCCTGCGGCCGCGGTATACTCACGCCACGGCGAGCTGGTAGTGCTGGATGGCCTGGCGCGGCAGCTGCATGGCGGAGAGCACGCAGCCCTGCATGTAGTGCGGTAGTGGCGCCGTCGCTCCCCGCGGCCGCGGTATACTCACGCCACGGCGAGCTGGTAGTGCTGGATGGCCTGGCGCGGCAGCTGCATGGCGGAGAGCACGCAGCCCTGCATGTAGTGCGGTAGTGGCGCCGTCGCTCCCCGCGGCCGCGGTATACTCACGCCACGGCGAGCTGGTAGTGCTGGATGGCCTGGCGCGGCAGCTGCATGGCGGAGAGCACGCAGCCCTGCATGTAGTGCGGTAGTGGCGCCGTCGCTCCCCGCGGCCGCGGTATACTCACGCCACGGCGAGCTGGTAGTGCTGGATGGCCTGGCGCGGCAGCTGCATGGCGGAGAGCACGCAGCCCTGCATGTAGTGCGGTAGTGGCGCCGTCGCTCCCCGCGGCCGCGGTATACTCACGCCACGGCGAGCTGGTAGTGCTGGATGGCCTGGCGCGGCAGCTGCATGGCGGAGAGCACGCAGCCCTGCATGTAGTGCGGTAGTGGCGCCGTCGCTCCCCGCGGCCGCGGTATACTCACGCCACGGCGAGCTGGTAGTGCTGGATGGCCTGGCGCGGCAGCTGCATGGCGGAGAGCACGCAGCCCTGCATGTAGTGCGGTAGTGGCGCCGTCGCTCCCCGCGGCCGCGGTATACTCACGCCACGGCGAGCTGGTAGTGCTGGATGGCCTGGCGCGGCAGCTGCATGGCGGAGAGCACGCAGCCCTGCATGTAGTGCGGTAGTGGCGCCGTCGCTCCCCGCGGCCGCGGTATACTCACGCCACGGCGAGCTGGTAGTGCTGGATGGCCTGGCGCGGCAGCTGCATGGCGGAGAGCACGCAGCCCTGCATGTAGTGCGGTAGTGGCGCCGTCGCTCCCCGCGGCCGCGGTATACTCACGCCACGGCGAGCTGGTAGTGCTGGATGGCCTGGCGCGGCAGCTGCATGGCGGAGAGCACGCAGCCCTGCATGTAGTGCGGTAGTGGCGCCGTCGCTCCCCGCGGCCGCGGTATACTCACGCCACGGCGAGCTGGTAGTGCTGGATAGCCTGGCGCGGCAGCTGCATGGCGGAGAGCACGCAGCCCTGCATGTAGTGCGGTAGTGGCGCCGTCGCTCCCCGCGGCCGCGGTATACTCACGCCACGGCGAGCTGGTAGTGCTGGATGGCCTGGCGCGGCAGCTGCATGGCGGAGAGCACGCAGCCCTGCATGTAGTGCGGTAGTGGCGCCGTCGCTCCCCGCGGCCGCGGTATACTCACGCCACGGCGAGCTGGTAGTGCTGGATGGCCTGGCGCGGCAGCTGCATGGCGGAGAGCACGCAGCCCTGCATGTAGTGCGGTAGTGGCGCCGTCGCTCCCCGCGGCCGCGGTATACTCACGCCACGGCGAGCTGGTAGTGCTGGATGGCCTGGCGCGGCAGCTGCATGGCGGAGAGCACGCAGCCCTGCATGTAGTGCGGTAGTGGCGCCGTCGCTCCCTGCGGCCGCGGTATACTCACGCCACGGCGAGCTGGTAGTGCTGGATGGCCTGGCGCGGCAGCTGCATGGCGGAGAGCACGCAGCCCTGCATGTAGTGCGGTAGTGGCGCCGTCGCTCCCCGCGGCCGCGCTATACTCACGCCACGGCGAGCTGGTAGTGCTGGATGGCCTGGCGCGGCAGCTGCATGGCGGAGAGCACGCAGCCCTGCATGTAGTGCGGTAGTGGCGCCGTCGCTCCCCGCGGCCGCGGTATACTCACGCCACGGCGAGCTGGTAGTGCTGGATGGCCTGGCGCGGCAGCTGCATGGCGGAGAGCACGCAGCCCTGCATGTAGTGCGGTAGTGGCGCCGTCGCTCCCCGCGGCCGCGCTATACTCACGCCACGGCGAGCTGGTAGTGCTGGATGGCCTGGCGCGGCAGCTGCATGGCGGAGAGCACGCAGCCCTGCATATAGTGCAGTAGCGCCGCGTTGTCGGCCTCCAGCCCGTTGGCGCAGGCCCACGCGCGCGCCGACCCTTCCATCGACTCGCGGCAGTTCTCGATACTCTGCAAATAGTACAGCATCATTATACTTTTGACTGCCTTTGGTGTCCCAGTGGTTAGTGACCCTGACTTCTGGGCTAAAGAGGCGTGGGTTCGATTCCCACCTAGAGCAAATGTTTATGTGATGAACATACTCGTAGGTTTAATAAATGTGATAATCTTAGTAAGTACATACATATAAATTACGCGTCATGTTGCTTGTCCGCGATAGACTCCTAAAATACTTAACCGATATTAACCAAATTTTGCACACCATGTGCAGTTTGATACAACTTAAGAGATAGATTAGTTTATACCTCAATTTATAATCGCATTTGTTTATTATACTTACTTTTAAAATTTATCCGTACTAGGGCAAAGCCGGGATGGGTAGCTAGTTACAGTACATCAGTCTCTGGCAGCCATATCAAAAGTTTTGCTTAGTTTGGGGTCTGAGATCTTGTGTAAAATGCCCATAATATATTTATTAATTATTTATAACACGACCTAGCGTCGCCAATGTGGAAGTCGTTCAATCGACTCCGAACCCACGTTGGTCGCTGCAGACTGTAGGTCTAATACGGTTGGACGGGGTTTCTCTGACGTGGACTCTGTGAGGTGACGGTGTACTGCAGTCAATGGATCACCTATCGTCCAGCCCCCAGCGTCCAAACACCAGTACACTGAGCGATTTATTGCTCGAGCGTACTAAGCCAAAAAAGTAAAAATATCTCTTTAACTATATCTCTATGGGTAAAAATAGCGTTATCTGGACGCACTACGCTTTCTAGGTAATTATGATTATGACATGACTAACTTTACTTTAGGACTAACTCTGAATTCGTGAAAAACGTTGCTACGTTCACGCCAAAGTTAGCTGGGCCATGATATAGCAATAACACTTAAGGCAATCGTGTGACGCCAACTTCACTATACAAAAACAATAAGCTGTTATCAAACTCTAAATTTTTCCGATTTGAGAGATTTGTTTTCATGTAATCAGCACTGGGTCACACGTGAAAAGAGTTTTCTTCCGAAACGTAAATTTTATCAAAAATGTACCGAAAATTTTCTACAGAAAACGTGAAATTCAATTTTTATTTTTACCATTTGCAGATAAACACATTGTAAGTTTACGAAAACTCAGTCAGCGGCCATGAAGTAGGTAGTGTTTACGTAGTACACATATCTAAAATCCAAAATTATGGCCAACTAGCAGCGCCCCGCGGTTTTACCCGCGTTGTGCCCGTTCCCGTGGGAATTTCGGGAATTTTTATACATATAAACCTTCCTCTTGAATCACTCTATCCATTAAAAAAAAACCGCATCAAAATCCGTTGCGTAGTTTTAAAGATTTAAGCATACAGACAAACAAACAAACAAACAAACGAAAATAGCAGCGTTTTACCTGAAATAAAACGCATATTAAAATACTTACCTTACTGGAAGCTTTTATAATGAGAGAGCGTATCCCTTTCCGTCGAACAGCTAACGTTTTCAGTCCCTTTAAGCGTTGTAACTGGAAGCCTCCAGGTGGCGCCCCTGTAGCGATGCGCGCCATTTTATTTTCTAGGAAAAATGGCGTGCCTTTTGGCCTCATTGCGTTAATTTTTGTAATTTCCACCAGGCAGAAATTAAAAGTAAAGCTTCCAGTAAGGTAAGTATTTTAATATGCGTTTTATTTCAGGTAAAACGCTGCTATTAAATAACTTGACCGTTACTGGAAGCTTTTATAATGAGATTCTGTTTGTTATCGCCTGGTGGCGTCACCTGGAGTGGGGCTTTTAATTATAACTTATGATTATGTATTAGGTACGCCAATGTGAGATCTATAGCTCGGGTGACAATTTAATTACCAATGATTTCAAATACACTAGTTACTTTATAGTGAATAATGTCCAGAAAATATAAAATATAACTTAAATCCCATAAGAAAATGGACATCAAGAATCTTCCGGTCACTTAGGCCATTATCTTCAATAAACATGACCTATTTAGCAAGAGTACTTTTAATTTGCAAAATTAAATAAAAACAATAAACAACAAAGTGTTAACGTATAAATAATTTACAACATACGTAAAGCTTTAACATGTACATAAACCCACGAGGATTTTATAACAACGCGTTTTCGTTGTGTTCATCGCATATCTACATGCATACCTGTACTTACGGTTAGGCTGGGTGGCTAACCCAAGTGTCCGGGTTTCTAAGCCACCTGAAAGAATCTGACATCGTATAATAGATCCTATTGAGAAGGATTTGTTCGGTAATGATATTTACATTACATTATCGCAGGAATGCGATATGCATTCGTATTTTGCGTCATTACTAAGCATAGAGTCCCACGCAATAGAATTGTTACTTTTAGAGTACCTCTCCATCGTGAGGAGCAGTGGATGGCTAGCTTAGACTGTGCCATTATTGCAAGAATGCGTTATGCATTCATATTTTGCATCATTGCTAAAGCAGGGAGTCCCACTCGATGGAACTGTTACTTTTCAAGTACCTCTCCCTCGTGATGGGCGGTGGATGGCTAACTTAGCCTGTGCCATTATTGTAAGGATGCGTTATGCATTCATATTTTGCATCATTGCTAAAGCAGGGAGTCCCACTGGATGGAACTGTTACTTTTCAAGTACCTCTCCCTCGTGATGGGCGGTGGATGGCTTACTTAGCCTGTGCCATTATTGCAAGGATTCGTTATGCATTCATATTTTGCGATATTACTAAAGCAGGGAGTTCCACGCGATGGAACTGTTGCATTTAGAGTACCTCTCCCCCGCGAGGGGCGGTAGGTGGCTTGCTCAGCCTGTGCCGTTCGACATGAGTCGATAATTTGGCAATAAATCTTGAAAGTTGATCTACTTCAGATTTTGACCTCATAGTAGTTATGTAGAAGCCAATTCAGTCAATATAAAATTGAAAGAATATGTATAAAAAATATAAAATAAAAAATGTCACTGACCCACTAAAAACAATGGTCAAACAATGGCAGCTAAAATAAAATCAAAGTAATTATGCAATTGAATGTCACGGTACAGTTATTGGTCTCGTACTTTTACGTATAGGATACATGTGTACCTGTTAGTAAATCTCTATAGATTTAATGGTCTCTAGCTTATAGCTATCAGTTGGAGTTGCGCCTGAAGATTTCCAATTGTCATGCGAAGCAATAGCGCGACTTTTAACAAGAGTTGTTTTAGCTGCGACTAACAATGTGTGAGAAATAGGTAGCTAAGTTCGTTCTAATACTAGTTTTGACAAACTCACTTGATTCATAACTCGCAAAAGAAAACAAAAACTAAGAAATAACTCACAAAAAACACCACTGGCAAAAATAGCCCCTTGAATTTTTAATAACTCCCGGCTCGATCGTCAAGTTGCGAATGTAGGATTAATCTGTACTTAACGATTAGTTTTATGTAAAGCAAATTAGTTAGGCTGCTTTTTAAACACTACATTCTTATTTTGTTTGTATTTAAGTAAATTAAAAAGTTTCAAAATATAATATAATTATGATATATGGTCATTAATACAAAATAAAACATTAAAAGGGGTATTAGCCTGAGCCAAGATGGTAAACAAACTCGTCTTCACGTTTTCTTCTGTGCGACGGAAGATCACACAATCTAGCAGCAGTAGTATCTGGCCATAAATGCAACATACATTACTGCATGTATTAACACAAAGACATCAACATTCTTTATAATCACTTCATTGAAACTAGCGTGAGGATTTATTATTAAATTTTATATGAAAACCCGATACAACTCACGATTATATTTAATATTCTTCATAATTTCACTGTTTTCTCATTAATTACAACTAAGTACGCCATTTTATGAAATATAAAAATCCTGCGGTTATAAACTAAACCTGACAGATTAGTCATGCGATTATGGTATCGCATCTGTTTGTCATTTTATTTCACTATACGAACTTTACAACACGTTTGCAGTCGCAGACACAATTATTAGGTAGGCACTGCGTTTGTTAAGTGGTTCTGTTAAGTAATGTCAAAATAATGCAACCAGAAAGGATGCACCTTATTCTCTATTTTCTTAAAATAGAAAGACATTATATTACACAATAAAAAGTAGGTAGGTAGATATGTTGTTGGGCCTTTAGTAGCTTTGCATTCTGGTATGCCGATATATAATGTACTCAAATAATACCTACATCGTATAAAATGACGTTCATTTATAATAGTGAACTTAAACACTGCTAACATAGGAGAAATAGGGGGTATGGATTAAGTAAAAAATAAATATCGCAACGACAGTTTAAATATCTATTAGTCTTACACGGTTTTTGTTATATGCGAAAAACAAAGAGTATGTGGGTAACTCTCTTTCCTAGTGACGTTTATCTATTAATTTATGTTTTTCCTATATCGGTAAGAGCAAACATGTTCACGATTGCTATCCTTGCGGATAAGACATGCTAATTTTCTCCAAATAGTTTCGATTGTAGTAGATACACAACATAGTACTGCTCAAGCAAGTCTTGCTATCACCTTAACAGGGTACTTGCATAATTGCTAAATAGATGCGAGCTGTGTACATGTTTCTTTAATATTATTATGTTGTTACCATTTACAGACTTCCTACAAAGAACAGTCTGATTTTTCTTATGGTATATTTAATGATTAATGTATTTTAATGATATAAGCCCCACATATTTTACACAAACCCTTACATATTTTATTGTTTTTGAGTATGCTACAAATTACCTGCTTTGGTTTGAGAATACTCCCTGACTCCCTGTCGGAAGAAAATCACTACGTTTTTCAGTGATTTATTACAAGCTTGCGAATGCTTGATAGTGATATAATTCATTACGTTAGGATTGCAATTATTGGAGTTAGAATCGCATGAATTATGTTTATTCAATTTTTCCCAATGAAGCTAACTGAATAGAAGCCACTGGTCTTGTAGCTACTAATATGGAAACCCGGCGAAGGTTTTAGTAAAAATCATACTCGTTGCTTATTAAGTTGAACATCGTGAATATCTTAAAAATGTACAAAAAGGGTATCTACATCGTAATGGCATATAGATCGTAATTTTACAAAGGGAGGAGGCGAGGGCAGCATAATATGATTATGTTCTGCGATGATAGCATATTATAATTATTTGAAAAACACATTCCTGCGTCGATAATATGCAAAGACCCGACTAAGTACAGTAGCTCAAATCATCCATTAAAATAAGGTCAAACGCATTGAATGCTTAATTTGAATAGAATTTCATATTTTCCATAAAAGAAAATAATAGGAATTTCATTTTCCAAAACAAATAACGCAAATAATTGAATACTGTACAAGGTTGTGGCCGAAACTAGACAAATGTTTGTTATGATTTGTGGAAGTACATTTACACTCAGTTTTTAAATTCTTTGCATAAATCGTGTAGAATTCACTCCGCGAGAGTGAAGCAATAGCAAGTATCACAATAAGCACTGACCCCATGAGGGTAGTTAATATTATGTAAAAGTGCATTGTACAGTGTATCACTCACTTTCCAAGTAGTGAATTTCACAAAAAGCGCTGGCTCCATGAGGGTAGTTAATTGATGATGTGCATAAATCCGGTAGGTGCGCTAACCTGTTCGTTTATAATTTTATCGATTTTATCATTATGATCGGTACCAACATGTTCATATCAAGCACACGCCACTGATATCAGGTAGCTTGATCCGTTCATAAGAAGGTATTAGAAATACCGACCCCACGAGGGTGGTTCTCATGCATTGAAGCATAGTAACGTTGCTTCTTCCATACTGTTATACATGGTTTTGTCAAACAATTTGCTAAAAATAATCAGAAGGTAGTTTCTGAAAAATACATTTACCCTAAAACGGCGGTATTTGTAATATCACGTATATTTCGAGTCGAAAGAACAAAAGTTGTTCGCAAATAGGCGCTTAGGTACTCAGTAAGCTCAAAAGAAACAGCGAGACAACCATTCATTAACTCGTTATTTTCCAACACGTGTTGAAAGTATTTGCTCATTTTCTAACTAATAAAATGAAATCTAAACGCATCAAATATAACTTTGCACAAAATTTTATCAACTGAGATAAAGTTCTGATCACTTTAGAAACTCTTAGGTAAAATAAGATTAAAAATCGTAAGGTGGGTGCTATTTATCGGCTATCGTAAGGTGCCGTATATTTTTCCCAGGTTGCTTGATACTAGGTTTAGGAAACCTAGGTATATCTTACGGTGCCGAATATAAGAACACTGCAGTGTTAAACTGCCGTATAAATAAAATTCTGCTGCAATATAAGCTTAAAGAAGTTCTACTAAGAATCCAAATTTCGCTCACCCATTTTCATCGATAGATTTGTCCATCTGTCTGGAAACGTTCAGCACGCTTACCCGCTGCCGAAGAAGCTCTGCTTAGCTGACATCACACGACTTTGACCGCTTGAAGCAGTCGCGTTCATCTATTTTTTAAAGGAAATTTATTAAACAGGGATGAAAACAATTGTATAGGGCGACCGATTGCCCTATTTGAAGCACTTTTGGTTAAAACCCATTAGGCTCTGCTGAAAATTTTGTAAACGAACGGTAAAAACCGTTAAAAATTTATTTATTAAGAAAATGCTATGCCACACTGGTTTTCAAACCTTGGGCACAGTAAATTTCTTTAAAAAATCCATTTTTAGAGAAATAGATGTAATAATATGTGGGAACTTACTGCGCAGGTACTTATACTTAGCTCCGTTATTTCTTGGAAACAACGTGTTCATTTCGATGATGAGCACCACCACATATTCACCGAGTTTAATCTGTATATTAGTTATAGATCATAATTTTATAAAAAATAAACTGTGCAACAGGCCGGGAGCTAGCTAGAGCTGCCCGGAGCTGTTGCTTCGACGAAAAATTCAACGCCAATGAGGCCAAAAGGCACGCCATTTTTCCTAGAAAATAAAATGGCGCGCATCGCTACAGGGGCGCCACCTGGAGGCTTCCAGTTACAACGCTTAAAGGGACTGAAAACGTTAGCTGTTCGACGGAAAGGGATACGCTCTCTCATTATAAAAGCTTCCAGTAACGGTCAAGTTATTTAATAGCGACTTTATTTTATACTATGTAAGGATAACTGAAAAAACAATGAAAAATTAAATTTTGTCCACCTGAGCAACCAGCTAAGTTACGTGTTAAGTTACGTGTACTGGTAAAAACGCTAAGGTAACGGTAGATTTATTTCATTTCTGTATATAGATTATAGATTACCTTCAGTATTTTCTGTAAAATAGGTATATTCTTCCTGAGCATGGGCAATAAATTCCAGATGCACAGCAGTTCGATTGCGGGCAGCATGAGGTTTCCTTTTTGCGTTTGGTATCTCGTACACCTTTTTATCACAAACTTCTCCATGGGAAGGGATTTCCCGGCAATCTTTATTTTATATGATGCGGCATCTCTGCAAGATAAAAAAAAATACACTTTTATAACTTAAAAAAAAAGACTGTAAGATAGAGCGCCACTGACAATCAAGAGGTTGTTATTAAAACAATGCAATACAGGGTTATCTGTTTGTCCTGTACGAAGCCAAAAGGGGGTGATTAGGACTATTACTATGAACAACTTTTAATATGGGGTCAAGCCGAAATTCGAGAAAAAAATTAGCTGATCCATACCAAATTGCAGCTCAGAATCGATGAAATGTATGAAACTTTGTATCACCTCTTTTCGGCTTTGTACACCAGTTCTGGATAACCCTGTACAGTGATCTCAAAGATTCGCACGAGATTCGCAAATACAAGCACGCATTTTAACACAGCAACACCAGTTAGAAGTTTACTTACTACAAATTTATCAAAATCACTCTATCCACGAACAGAACGTAAGTACCGCTTTTTGTGGTTGTTGAAGTTTTAATGACTGAAATGTGACTGAATGAGAATCCGGCATTTGCCTTGCATTCGTCTTTTCAAAATAGGAACAGCTATAACCTATCTATTTATAGTAAACTATAATTAAGTATACTAAGCGCCACACAAATAGGCGGATGAGAAGTTAGCCGCAGAGGACACTTCGCCTTGATTTGCTAATTATTGCGCATGTGTGCACGGGCGTAGCGAGCGCGCGGGAGGCATGAGGTTGGCGGGCGGGTGTGCCCCGACGTCTCGTCTCTCTGGCTCCCGCGCATATCTATATTTCGGCTATTGCGCAGCGTTCTGCGCATAACTTCCCATCCGCCGATTTGTGTGGCGCTTAGTATAAATAAAGTTCTTTCTCGCGGTTTTCTGATGCTGCCCACAACATAGCCTAGCCTAGGCTAAATCAAACTTAATGGCGTTTGTGAAGACAAGGCGAGTCGTCGCGCAGTAGCGATTTATTCAAATGTCAGCGGCGCAAGGAGTGGGGATTTGCGCCGTAGCCAAACTTCATAGACGCCAATAAGTTTTGTTCGGCCTATATCTTTAAATTTTTATTTATTTATCTTCGAAAACCTTCGCAAACTTATGCAGAACTGATTTTTTACTAAGGATTGTGTAATCTGGCCACGGCTATCTCATTCGCACATTATCATGAGTAAATAAGCACTGAATTATTTAAAACCATAATACGTACAGTGCATTGAATAAAAGTTTGTTTTTTATTTTATTTTTAATTATGTTCTGTTCAAAGACCTTTGAGACTATAAATAGTCAAAGGTTCTGTTACAGAACAGATTGATAAACGCTAATTTTCGTTTTATTTTCTATCAAATTAAGAATATAATAATTATTTTTCGCCAAAAATGGGATAACCGACTTCCACCGTGTACAGAATTCGAATAGTTCGCACGAATCGATGTATCATCCAGGTATTTCACATTATGTATTGTTAACTTTTTAAAAATTACTTTGGCGATTTCGATAAACTTAAAATTTCGATTTTTCGCGATCTTTATTATTCCATTTATTCGGTATTTTCAGACGTGGCCTGTCTGAAAATACCGAAAAAATGGAATAAAAAAATCGCGTAACATATTTGTTTACAAAAAAACAAACAGACGCATTGAGAACCTCGTTTTTTGAAGTCGGTTAAAAATGATACAAAATCTGCACAAACAAAGCAATGGCCATCATTTCTTTTCAATTCTTCTATAAGCCGAATCATACAAGTCGGCGGATGTGAACAAGCCGCGCGAAACCTAATCAACGCGCAGCTTTATATTGGATATTGCGCAGCTTGTAGCTAACTTCACATCCGTCGACTTATATGTCGCACAGCGTACTGTATACTGTAGAGCGTACTTTGATTAGGGAAACTAGCGTGGTTATTACACATTTTAATTAAATTTAACACAGGTACAGTGCTACGGGAGACGACCCCAACCAAGCCAACTCCAATCTTGAAAAAGATCACCAAATGCGACCGAAACTATAGTAGAACGTCGATCTACTTGGTTAAGCGTGAATAACACACGTGTTAAATATAATTAAAATAGAGCGTACCTCAAAAGTTGGCGCATTTCAGTCTTGTCGGCTTGCGTGGCCGAGTTTTCGAGCTGCATGAGCATGGAGGCCCGCACGTACGTGTACGTCGTACGAGACCACGCGCTCTGCTCCACCAGATTACGGGCATATTCGCTCGACGTACGGAAATCCAGCTTCAACCTGCAATCATACAATTAAAATCAAAATTGTCTTATGTCATTTATTGGTAAAATAGCAATAATTTACACGTCAAGTTATAAATGGGTCAACATTAAATACAATAAAGTACTAATGATAAATCAACAAAAAACAATTGGAAATGAATGATAAAAAAATTACATACAATGTACAGAATGTCAACAAAATTATAATCAGACACAAATCCTACTAATATTATAAGCGCGAAAGTTTGTATGTTTGATACAATGTTTGTTAATCTTTCATGCAAGATGAAACTGAATCTGTTACGTTTTTGCGTAAGAAAAATGCGAAACACAAACTAATATTTTTATTTCCATTATGTCAAACCTTTATAGAATTCATCGTACTTATAGAATGATTATAATCCAATGCACAAGTATTAATTCTACTAGGAGGCTGAGCAGTTTTTGAAAACTGTTTTGTAAGTTTATTTTATATTTTTGTAAGCTTATTTCATGTTTTTTTGTGCGATTTATGTTTTTTATGTTCATGGATCTTTACAATTAGAGCTGTCTTTAAACGATACACATGGTGCCGAGGGTGATAAAATTGAATATAATTGTTGCAATCTGTACAACACAGTAAACCTTTTAAGGGAAAATTATGCACATCAAAACCAACTATTGTTCTACAACTTTACCAAACCTCAACAAAATTCCCAAAAAAATATTTAAATAGTGGAATCAACAAATAATTGTTTTTTACATACCTCACTAATATTTACACGTGTTTGCGTATTTACCAACACAGTAGGTATCTCCTCTAAGATCCAAATCGCGCGGGTGCAGCGCGCTCGCTTTTTACATTGAGTTAATTACTTTGCTATGTTTAGACCGGTCAAGTTAATTTTTGTATGGAAGTAAATAAGAAAATAAGTACGAACTTTTAGAAGTCGTAGAACAAAAGATGTTTGTAATAATGTACAGAATATGCCCTTAAAAGGATGCTGATTGATTACCAGTAAACCTGTATATAATTCGACCAAATTTTCGTAGAAGAAAAACTTACGCGCTTATCCACATAAGTTCCCAGAAGCATAAATGACGAAACTCTTGGATGCCTTCCTGGCCTATGTCGCTGGACCTCTTGTAAATGCTGGCTGCTGCATCGAGGTTGCCTTGGAGAAGCTCGTGACGCGCTTGGAACACCAGAAACCACACGCTGTCCGGAAACATCTGTTAAGGCGACAAGGCTTCTTATTATACGCCGAATCATACAAGTCAACCCAGTCCTGACTGAAACGCAAACTCAATCATTTATTGCAGCATATGAAGTTTACACACGGTTCTTAACTAACATGTTTTGTAAAGTATACAAATTACCCTATACGGGTATTTTATTGGAGCGATTTATTATTATGTTTTCAAATGCTTAATAGCATTTCGATAGTAGGATAATTTTTAGTAGTTTTATAAAACAGTTTTCATTTTAAAAGCTTTTATTTAACTTGCAATGTACGTATGTTTGTTCGGGTGGAATCTTACTATTCAATTTTTTCAATATCTTTTTGGCAATTTGTTGAATATTTTTATAGCCACATCAAGCTACTTGTCTTGTTGATTAGATATTGCGCAGCTTGTAGCTAACTTCACATCCGCCGACTTGTATGATTCAGCCTATACCAGCCGCTAACGTGGCGAGCACTTCTGCCGAGCCAGAGAGATTTTGAAAACTATGTAGTGGTATACACTCGCTGGTGTACACCTCTAAGACACTGTCTGTATGAAAGATATGCTACTCGAAGATGCCTGAAGTGGCTGATCTGACGCCGAGGTGCAGGGGTTTAGAAGTAAAACTCCTGAGTATTAATTATTCTTTGGCTTTAAGTAGCCCTATTATTCCAAAGTAACCCTGTACAATACAATTGTTAACGGTACAATCACTTATCAGTTATCACTACTAGTTAACTTACCGCGATCGACTTGCAGATTAGAACTGTTCACTTGTAAGACTGACTACTGTGCGAAATGTGCGCCCGTTTATATCAAATCTTAGTACTTATGAACCTGACCTCAGATTGGCTGATTGATCCGCTGACCAATAACAGCCCAGCACTTTCGACCAATCAGAGCTCACCGAAAGTTCTAGAACTTTTCCTTGCGTCTAAGAAGCCGTTAGAGCCTAAGCAGATGCGTATTGCGTACACGCGTAGTATAAAGGTCAGGCATAACTGACTTCAATCTTGTACAAAATTCGAATAATCCGCTCGAATAAATGTTTACAATTTTTACATTATTGTTGATTTTTTATTTATACTGTAATCTTATTATTGACATTTACAAGTACTTATGCAGAATTGTATCTATGTTGAGAAATAAATGAAATGAAAAAATTAAATGGCAAAAAAACGGCTCAGCCGATTTCGATTTAGGTAATTTAAATGGTATAACGGGAGTATAATCCCGATTACAGAGGCGCCAGCGTAAATATAATAGCAACGTAAAAAGCGTTCTCTCTATCGAATGCCTAAAGAGAAAAAGAAACAGAACTATGCTATTTAGCTAATATAATTACGATGGCGCCTCTGTAATCGGGCTTTATATGCTTTTAAACTAAAAATAATAATTTTTAAATCGGTTTACAATCGCACACTCGCGCCAGCGCCCTGCGCCGCTTAAATGGATCAGCAGGAACAGGCATACATTTTCGCCGCGCGGTAAAAAGGAGAGGTGTTACTACGCCGCGCCGGCGGTCTACTCTACCTCCGTCTTACGAATTTTCGATCATTTACGTGTCCTGACGCGAGTTTAACAAATCCCAAAAAGCGCACAAGGCCGCTAAAGAAGTTTCCACTTTAAAAAATGCAGTAATACCTGCAATGCGTCTTGCAAAATGTCGTTACAGATCTTGTAGTCGCTGCGGCCGCCGACGAAGGCTTGCAGCACGAGGTGGTAAGCAAGGAGAGTCATGCCGCATAGAACTTTCCGCATCCCGGGCGCCTGCGACCCTTTTTGCAGCTCACACAACCCGTATTTCTGGAAAAATACCACACAGTTAAATTCCACTCTACTGTTCTAAACTTTGATAACCGTCATTATTTTTTAGCATAAAATGGAACCACCGACTTCCACCGTGTACGGAATTCGAATAGTTTGCACAAATCGATGTGACATCCATAAACATTAGTATGGAATTATCAAAAATGGCTCAGCCGATTTCGATAAAACTAAAATAGGACCACCTCGGGACTACTGCACACTGTCGAAATAAAAAATAATCTTTTATCCACATTTGTCGAAAATATCGATAAACAAACACAAAAAAAAAAACATACAAAAGATAGTACCTCCTTTTTGGAAGTCGGTAAAAATACAAGGCGTTGCTTCATAAAGTGCAGAAGCTTACAGATGTGTATGTACACACAATGAAACACAAAAGGATCAATTTAGTTGGTCCCATATTAAAAAATCTGGGACCAACTCGGAAATCTCGGCAGTAAAAGTGACTGGGTATCCTTTTTGCGTATGGATTTCTGGTTTGGTGCCATAGTGTTTTATGTTTCATTTCGAATTGAAAGCAATAGGACTAGTAAAATATATTTTATTCTCAATAGTTCAAACGTCAAACTAATGAGAACCAAGGGTGTTTGTTGACTCGTTGAGTACACACAATAATATTTTAGTTTAGTGATTAGTCAGTAACTCAGTAGTGAGTTTTAATGACTCTTCAAAGTTTATAATATACACGTATGCTATTAAAACCTTGAACCAGAGCAGATTTTTTAAATCCTTCATTGTTATTAAACATCTACCTGAGCGGGAATCGAACCTGGACGTCTTGCAAAGTAGGCAGACAGAATAACTGAACCACGAGGGTCGTTAATTGTAAATTAGTCTACTTTCTTATAGCTACAACAATACACAATAATAATGTATAAACACATGCATAAAATTAGGACATAACTAATTGAGACTAAAATATTTAAAAAAGATATTTGTAGATGCTATAATATATCCTTTAGTATGTATGTTTGAGACGTAAGCGAACACGGTTTTGTGCAGTGCCATGGCTAGGACTTGAAGGGACGGACCCACGGACTCGGATTCAATGGAGGCCTTCATCCATAAGCCAAAAATCGACCACTGCTGGACATAGGCCTCCTATATGAATCTCCAATAAAACCAGTTGGTAGAGGCTTGCAGTCAGCGTGAATCTACGTTATTTTAATGAGGTCATCCGCCCACCTTCTGTGTGGACGTCCCAAGCTGAGCTTAAAGGGGCCTTGCGAGACCTTTTTAATTAATATTTTTTCAAATCATAGCGCATTTACATTTTTCATTATCATGTGATGTACGTTGTGTCTAAATACATATGTTTGGAACGAAATAGACGGGGCCACGTTAATGCGGCTTCGCCCGTCTAAATGAATACACGCTACGCCACTGGCTTTGTGTGTAAAAAATATTCAAAAATCCGGGTCTAAGATTAAACTAAAATTCAAGCAAGACCGTGACAGCACAGATGTAAGTCTAGATGAGTGAAAGTAAATAATTGCATGCCTTACTTTGAACAGTAATTACCTTCTTTTTTAAACAAATCAGCTCGGAATCCCAACTATCACGAAACTTTGTCAGCTATGCATACAAAAAAGTCATGTGAAAGTGAAAACTTGAGTTTAAAACGTGTTTAACTTCAGTGAAATGTCTACGAAAAATAATTTACATTAAAATCTTTTGCTAATATTTTTTATTAGACCTACCTCCAGGACAAAGGTAAAAACCGGAATTAAACGTTATTAGCTCTTAAAACAATGAACATAATGGTGCCTGTGAAGTTGTGAAGTTTTCCGACAGGAAAATATCTCTGAAATACCTTTTCTTAAAATTATCTCCTAATTTACATGAATAATCACTTGTCAAGAATATTTAACATATACCTCTGTATCATCATAACATGTGAGGTTCTCGTGGTTAGTAATTTTATATTGTGCTGTTTGGGGTTGAGACTTTAGCTCCGTGGGGGCCGGACGCTCACTTGTTGTATAAGGACCTGGCTAGGTGTCTGGTAGAGGTGACACGTGACCAGAATACTGGTATCTACTTTGGCCAAAAAATTTGTATAGCAATTGAGCGAGGCAATGCCGCCAGCATTCTGCCACGGGTCTTTTAGATTAGTTTTATTTTTAATTTAGTTTAAGTTTTAGTGTAAGTTTTATTTAGTTAAATTTCGGTTAATTTTAATAGTGATAATTTATGAAATGTCTTTTAAGTTTTGTTGAAATAATAAATTAAGTTTAATGACATCAAACGCACTTTACATTATTTTTTAATTATTATTAACGCTTAAGAGCTGTTTTATTTTACTTCTACTTAACTACAACTACTACTAGCATATTTTTATCTAATTTGAAGATTTAAAAAAAGTTAGACGGAAAATAAATCTTATCTGATTGCGCAACCGTAGGAACGTATTGATTTTATGTTATCTACATGATATGGTTTAGGTAATCTACAAATTTAGCTATGAATTGACAAGTTTCAGCCACATAATTTTGAACAGTACATTGGTAAGTAATATAAAATTACAGGTCCAGTACTTAGATGATTGTTAAATCATCTTCATTATCCTTCAAAACGAAACATACCTACCTTTCTTCGTAAGATTCGTCTTATGCTAATTCATCGAAATAAAATTATTTTTCGCAAAAAGTGGCTCCGCCTTCTACCACCGTGTACAAAATTCGAATATTTTGCACGAATCGATGTGACATCCATGTACATTATTAGTTGTTATCAAAAACGGCGAAGTCGATTTCGATAAAATTTAAATGGGACCATTATCATAGTATCAGATTTCGAAATAAATAAAAAAATCGGTTCACGAATGGCGAAAATTTTGATGAACATTTACAAAAAAAATACACATACTCGTATATAATTATATACGAACATAAACCTCCTCCTTTTTTTAAAGTCGGTTAATTACAGGACAAGTATACGATGGATGAATCTTCCTCATTATTCTTACAACAAAACGAAGCATACTTTGCTTCGTAAGATTTGCGTATTATCTACAGCTAATTCATAGATATATAATTATTTTTAGCAAAAAATGGCACCGCCGACTTCCAACGTGTTCAAAATTCGATAAGTTTGGACGAGTTGACGAGACATCCGTGTACATTATAGTTGATTTATCAAAAACGGTTCAGTCGATTTCGATAAAATTTAAATGGGACTACCTCGGGAGTTTACGCTTTCGAGCTGAAAAAGTAAAAAATATTATTTAAAAAAAAAAAAAAAAAAAAGTTTTTAAATCGGTTCACAATTGGCGAAATATCGATGAACATACACAAAAAAATACACCTAACAAACATACCTACCAATACCTCCTCCTCGTAAAAATGAAGTGTAAAATACGTGAAAGGAAGTACAGATGAATTACATATTATGTTTTTTCGGGATGAAGGGTGTCATTTAGGGAATTGGTGTATAAACTGTTTATTGTTGAACAGCAACAAAGCGAAAATTTAATAAAGTTAAAAATAAAACAACTAGAAAATTAATAATGTAACTAGTCTCCAGTCGCGATATTATTTCGTGATTAAAGCGAACGTTTTGATTGTACTCTTTCTTTAAAATTTTGATCCGTACAAAGTGCACTGACGTTCATAGGTGTACATACTGTACATACTCAACATTATAACATACTGTACAAAACGTACTCAACATTATAAATAACTTTGACTATGGGACCAACAGCTAAAACGCGAAAAAAAGTCAGTTCTTCGCGTGGCACAGCTGATTTCTTTTTCATTTGGTACAAAAAAATCGCAAAACCCGTATGTAGGTGCCGTATTGTACACTCTTAATAAAAGTTGTTTATAATGATAAGTACATAGAATTACAACTCTGAAATCCCTGCACTTTGCATAACAACATCCCGTATACTGTTGCAGTAAGTTGGTACATAGTAATAGAAGGTTGTCATGTTTATTTAGTCACACAAATACTGATTTATGTATTAGACATATTGAAATTACAAGGTACACCAAAGTGTTCAATATTTTATTTGTTTTTCAATTGTGTCGATTAATAAACATTTAGAATATGACTTGCGAAGCGATTCGAGTCCCGTTAGAATTGTTTGCGCAATCTACACGTGCCTATGTACTTATGTAAATTATTTCAAAGAAAATGTAAATGTGAATACTCTTTTACGCTTGTTAGTTTATCATGAAGTATGTATGCGTGAAATTTTAATGATAGTTATCTTATTTATTAACTGACCCGGTTAAAGTTGTTTTGCCTAATAGAAAAATCTGGAGAAGGCCACTCTCATCGTCTAGGGACCTATTCTTAGACCGATAAGCCGAATCAAACTTTTTGGCGGTTGTGATGTTAGTTACAAGCTGCGCAAAGCCCTGCCCTGACTAAAGCTCACTGAACAGATGCGCGAGGATTGTTTCGCGCAGCTTGTAGCTGACCGCCGCTGAAGTATGAACCAACAAACAAAAAAAAAAACATCAAAATCCGTTCATGATTGGCGGAGTAATCGCGTGACATACATACAAAAAAAACATACATTCGAATTGAAAACCTCTTTTTCTGATGTCGTTTTAAAAATACCGATATGGATTTCTATGGGACTGTGACCTCAATTCAAATGTGTGTTTTTATGAATGTTCGTTCATATAAACGAACTAATCTTTATCCGATT
Source organism: Hypomecis atomaria (assembly GCA_964007245.1). Taxonomy (NCBI): domain Eukaryota; kingdom Metazoa; phylum Arthropoda; class Insecta; order Lepidoptera; family Geometridae; genus Hypomecis; species Hypomecis atomaria. The sequence goes on from OZ023280.1 coordinate 18,964,734, forward strand.
CAGTAGACACGAAAGCTAGAGTGCGTAAAACTTAAATCATATAAAGCCACTAGCAAGAGCCAGTATAGTTACTTACGTCAACACTCGACAAGGAGATCTGTGACGTTAACGCATTTTAAATTTGTGCATCGCATTGCAAACAATATCAAAATGCACATAATATTTAAATCACCATAGTTCAGTGTACTAGTTTTTGTGTCAATGCATCGCTTAAAACATTTATTCAGATCATATGCGAGGTGATTCGTAAACAAATTATATAAACTGTGTCAGATTATCATCCTAATTATGTAAAACATATTCTAGAAGACCTAGATACACTAGTTCTTGTTTATGGATGGTTTGATTCCCCATACATGATGTTCTACATGATGATGTCATTCGCACATTTTTGAAGAGATATGGATTATAGACGAAGATTTTTCTAATTTTAATATGATATAAAAAACCAAGAATAAATTGTAATTATTTAGGTAACGCAAAATACGTATAATTCTGTCAAAATATTGATTATGAATATTGTTTTTATAAAAAAAAATTATCGGCTGAAGCTCAAAAACGTCACGTATTCGGTGATTTTTGGCCAACTTCAAAAAAGGAGGTTCTCAATTCGGCTGAATGTTTTTTTTTGTATTTATTTTATGCGATTACTCCGCCATTTTTGATCCGATTTTGTTGATTCTTTTTTTGTTTGGTAGATCATAATTCAGGGGTAGACCGATTTATAAAAAAACTAACAATAATGTAAAAATTACTACATGGAACATGGTTGAACGACTTCAATGACAACCGACGTTGTGCCATTTTTTCATCGAATTTAAGCAACGTCCAGCACGGTCAGTCTTCGGATGGGTGGCGGCGGATGGCATTTACAACTGAGCGTTAACGTGGCTCAAATGACACATTAAATTTATTAATTTATTAAGTCCCGGTTGTTTTGACCCTTTAGCCATGTCAGAGGCATTTGGGCGGCTTAAAAACTCTGACACCAAGGCTAGCCACCCGGCCTATATACTTACTTAACGCAGAGGAAGTTGAAGCGAGTTAATGGTAAACTTACTCTGTTGCCGCTGAAGCCTGCAAACTCGAGGAGAGCCACGAATTTGGCGGGAAGCATCGATATCATCAGGTTGAAGGTGGCAGTCCCGAGTCGCACGCCGCTTTTGAAGTGCACTCGAGACTCTTCACTCTCCCAAGGCTTCATTTCGTACATGTCCGAACAATGTCTGCAATTGATAACATAATAAGGAATATGCTCGATTTTTAACCGACGAAAAATAGGAGGAGGTTTATACATCAACAAGTAATGATGCTGTGAGCTTCCTGGGGGGGGGCTCTATTTTTGAACTTCATAGGAACACTAGGAACGTACGCGTATACGGAACTTTGACAGATTCTATGGACGGCTAGGAACCTAATACGCATAAATACGGACGATTTTTTTCCCGAAATTTATTTAAAATTATCCATTTCACGCAGTACACGATACGGCTATTTTAAAAGAAACGAGAAACGGTAAACTGCAAAAGGGGCAGTGGTGAAATAGATCGTTAGTTAAAAATAACTACGAAAACCAATTTGGCGAAGGGTTATCGAAATGTCAAATTTACGATCTGTCAAAGTTCCACATATGATTCCAGCCGTTCGAAGTTCAAAAATAGAGCCTCTGTCCGGGTAGCACGGCAAAGGAAGAAAACCATTTTATCCACTGTTAATGTCGGTTGTCATTGTCAATCCATACTTTATTTCCTCTTCGAGGGGGTATAGTCATACGTAATATAAAATAATAATACGTGGTATTATTATGTATTCTTTGGTATAGTGGTGGAAAGACAATTTGTCTCTTTGCCATGCTACCCGTGCTGGTCTGGGTAGAGATCGTTATTTCAAAAGGACACTCACTTATAGGTGATGTGACATGTCCTGACTTTCAGGGTGCCCTTTATGAAGCCAGCCAGGTCTTCCCCCTCGATGACTGTGAGTGCTGCCTGGAGAAGCAATGCTTCCGCGTAACATAGCTCGGCGTGAGCTTCCTGGTCCGAGTACAGAGCGTAATTTGGCTGCGGACAACATGTACGCAATGAGTAAATGGTAGTTCTAGTTCTCTGAGTGTGATAAAACAAGTGGTCATTTAATTCTTTTTCTGAAGCTGTTGAGGCCGTTTTCCCATCGGGAACCCTGTATTCAAGGGGTCCCAGCGCGAACTATTGGGATTTTTTTGCTTTTTCATTGGGTAGGTATTGTGTCTATTTCATTGGACTTTTTGTTTTTTTAATAAAGCTCACACCAATCCTCAGTGGAGGTAGAATTCCCTTGAATATGGGGAATTCCCCACAAATCGGTAACTCTGTCTGTCTGCCTGCGAGCATTCGAAATCCATAATAATATGTTAGTGCGAACAGGATGGATGTCATAGCATATTATTATAAAAGTCATTTTCTAACGTTTCAAAAATAGGCATGATTCTGGGTAAAAAATAAATATTACGAGTATAATAAGTCCATTATATTAATAAAATTACCAAAAAATATTGGACACGTATTTTTTCTTTAGTCGATTAAATAATAAATGACAAAGAATAAACCTTGTCAAAGTTCTTGGAAAGTTCGGGGACTCATGACGTCACTTTTCTGTCAAAGTCTATTCTTTTGTAGTCTAGTTGTGACGTTACGCAGAACTTTAACGGCCTATATCTTCATCAATAAGCCCGATTGCAGAGGCGCCGTCGTAAATATATTAGCTAAATAGCATAGTTCTGTTTCTTTTTCACTTTAGGCATTCAATAGAGAGAACGTTTTTTACGTTGCTATTAAATTTACGCTGGCGCCTCTGTAATCGGGCTTAATGTTTATTAAACTAACAAAAGAAAAAATACGTGTCTAAATTTTATTAATGATATATTCGACGGACTAATTATATTTTATTAGTCATCTAGCCTATTTTTTTTTATAATAACAACTCTTTCTTTATGATTACAACAGGTACACTAAGTAACAAAAATGTTTATAAATAGCAGCGCATGAATCGCCTGTATACCTTTTTGACAATAGAACCGAGGGTCTCAACAATGCCTCGATGTTTCCTGTTCCTGTTACAGATACTGATGCAGTTTTTGATGGCGGCCGACGCTTCCATTATTTTGTTTTGGTCGAAAGTTAGAATAGCTGGTATGAAGGCAAATATCGCTCCGCCCAAGCTGTGATAGAGAGATGTGCCAGCGCTGAAATAAATAATATGTTGTTCTTAGTGCCAAAATTAACAAAAAACTAAAATAAAAACCATGAAGTAGTGGAGTCTCTCCGCGCGGAAGAAGTGAAACTTCGACGCAATAGTGATTTCATACCGCCTCCATAAAAAAAGTAAGTAAGATCGTATAGGCCGGGTGGCTAGCCCTAGTGTCAGAGTTTTTAGGCCGCCTGAAGGCCTCTGACATGGCTAAGCGGTTAAAACAACCGGGACCTACAATTTAACGTGTCATCCGAGCCACGGTAGCGCTCAGTTAGAAAATGCCACCCGCGGTCACCCATCCAAATACTGTCCGTGCGGAACGTTGCTTAATTTCGGTGATCGCTGACAATCACCTAGTCAAACTACGCTACGAGCGCCGCCTCCATGGTAGCGTTAAACGTATAACGTACGTACACGTTTTGGAAGTCGCATTAGATTAGAAGTTTCACTTTAACAATAACTAGTAGCTTAGTTCTCCGAACAGAACAGTAGACCTCGCGACACAACTCTTTAACTGAATCTTCGTAGGCTTATATCCCGACTCGCTCTTGATCGATTTTGTTTTAGGATTTAGATGTTAAACAATCTTGCCGAATGTTATCGAGATCAGCTGATAAATAGCGCGACAGCAAATTTCCCTCCTTTTAGAGGGAATACACCTATCAATAATATACCTAATTAAAAAACCCCCGACACAAAAACATTTGACAACATACTTTCAATTGACAACCATTTTGGGCACATTTGTAGAATTTTGGTTCTTCCATCCCCACTTTAACCCACCATAACTCTTAAACGGCTCAATCGATTTTTATAAAACATAGCTAAGAACACTCTCGATTAAGTCTCCTTTCATCCAAAAAAAACTAAACTGAAATCGGTTCATTGGTTCGGGCGCTATGATGCCACAGACAGACAGACAGACAGACAGACAGACAGACAGACAAACAGACACGTCAAACTTATAACACTCCTCTTTTTCGTCGGGGGTTAAAAATCGCAGACGACAAAAAATTTAATACATAGAACATGTGTAGTACTAAGTTTCGTCGGCATTCGTAGAAAAATACGACCTCTAGACGAAAGCTGGTCATCTGGACAGACGAAAGCAAAATCACCGTGTTAAAACGGAAATTTTTGCTTTCGCTCAATCAGTAATAATTTTTTACCGACTTCCAAAAAGGTAATTTTGGCTTTGTAGTCTAATGACAGGTTTATTAGGGTCGTTCCTGTAAGTTCTACTATTAGTTCTACTAGTAGAACTACCGGGACAAAATTTTCCCGGTAGTTCTACTGTAGAACATTTCACTTTTAGGACTCATAAGGTCGAATTTGCTAAAAACTTAAATTTTCATTACGTTAAGTAAATAAGTTCGTATAAGTCGGGTGGCTAGCCCTGGTGTCAGTTTTTAAGCCGCCTGAAGCGTCAGTACTTGGATGGGTGACCGTGGGTGGCAGTTTCTAACTGAGTGCTACCGTGGCTCAAATGACACGTTAAATTGTAGGTCCCGGTTGCTTTAACCGCTTAGTCATGTCAGAGACCTTCATTGCGTTGAATATAACAATGGGATTTTTCACACTTTTTAGTTTGGAAAAAAAATTGACAGATGTTAAATTCAGATGACAAAATGACAGCTTTCATATTCTGGAATTCGTACTAGAATTGCATGACAGGTGTCAAAGTAACAGCTGTCTAAGTGACAGCTGTCAAACTTCAAAGTAATGTTACGCAGTAGGCCACGCCGTTAGTAACTATTTATTAATCTGTGGCCGCGCGCGGTACGACGGCTAGTTGTTTACACTTAACCGCGAGATTTATGGTTTTATGACTCAGGCGGCACCGGCCTTTGTGTCGCGTCTATTGTTTGTTGTTTGTTAGATTTTTTTTGTGGTGTTTTTGTAATAATTAGGAACAATAGGGTTTCTCGAACTTTACACTTGTTTACTTTGTCAGTCACAATGGCACCGAATATTCTACAGATTTCTAGAGAACCCTTATTCCGATATAAATAGGGCGATGGTTTTCGTTTGGGGCAGTTATCGCGTTTATACCGGAGTGAAAACATCTCGTGTTCAAGTGCGGTACCAGTGATTGTGAAGTGACTAGTTGTGTGAATACCAGTGCCAGTGTGAAGTATTGTGCGAACCAGTTGTGTCGTGTGTACTGTGATTCTGTGCAATAAAGTGCAAAGTGAACAATCGGCGTTTTAACTGATTATCCAAGAACCCATCTCGTAACATTTGGTGTCAGAAGGGTGGATAATTGAAAATGCCGGTAACGCCATACGACGACGAGACACCTCGCACAAGGAGCCAGCGCAGACAGGAGGAAGCGCGCCGACTAGAGGAGCAGGAGCGCCGCCAAGAGGAGGTCGATACACGACGATTCGGAAACAGTTCGCTGTTAATGGAAGCCAGCGAGTCCGAGGCAACCAACTACGACTCCGGGAACCCGGGAGCATCTGCTGCGGCACTTCCTGCAGCACCTACTGTGGCACCTGCTGCGACACCTGCTGCAGCACCAGCCACTCCTGTGGCATTTGATATGGCTGCAATGGTGTCGATGATACAGTCAATGTTCGATCGCAACAAAGAAGACCAGGCTCGTCTACTGGAAGAACAGGCCCGCAACAACAGAGAAGAACAGGCTCGCCAACTGGAAGAACAGGCTCGCCAACTGGAAGAACAGGCTCGCCAACTGGAGGAGAAACTGGATCGTGGACAAGCGGGTCTGCTTTCAAGTCTACAAGCGACCATGGGAAAGGAAATAAGAGAAATGAAAGAAAAAATGGACCAGCACGATACAAAGATGAAGGAGTATGAATCTCGCATCTTCGAAGCGGAAACACAAATCGCCGACGTAAGGAAGACCTTGAACGTCATTAAAACTGGAAGTGGAGCCACTCCATCTACAACCTTCTCGCCAGCATCACAAAAGATCAAAGTGACGCCTTACGACGGGACATCATCATGGTCAGCATACAAAATTCAATTTGATGCCGCCGTTCAAACCAATGGATGGAGCAAGGACCAAGCCAAGAACGCCCTAATCATGAGCCTTCGTGACGAAGCCCTGAGTATTCTCGATGCCGTGGGCAAGGAAGTGACCTACGATAAATTAATGGAAACGCTGGAGAGTCGCTACGGTGATGAGCACCTGGAACGTGTGTACCGAGCGCAGTTGAAGAACAGAGTGCAACGTCGTAACGAAAGTCTTCAACAATGGGCCGTCGAGGTGGAGAAACTGTTCCGGAAGGCTTTTCAGTCCGCGCCGTTACCCAACGACGAACATTTGGTGGAGGCATTTTCTAACGGGATAGCAGACTTTGAAGTAAGAGCAGCAGTGAAACTAGGGCATCATAAAACACTGAAGGAAGCTTTGGCTCAAGCCTTAGAAGTCGAGGCTGTACGAAATCCAGCGAAGGATATCCAACATATGAGGGAAGTAAAGGAAGCATCATTTCGTACAAGGTTTGGCCCAAGATGCTACAACTGCAACGAAAGAGGCCATTTATGGCGGAAATGCCCAAAGCCACGTCGAACAAGGGAGGATCGACCATTAGAGGAACGGGAGGTACGGCCGCACCATGAGACCACACAGCAGCAGGGAAACGAGTAAGCGCCAGGACCAAGGGGCGGGTGCTGGCCGGTCTAGAAAAGGCCCCAAAGATTTTGGTCTCACAAGCTCACGATGGGAACAGCCTGATCATCAATGGTGCCATCAATGGAACTTCTTGCAAGCTGACATTGGATACTGGAGCTTCTCGCACTGTCATCAGTTCCCGACTGGTTAAGCGCTTTCTTACGAACTTCGAAAGCTGCAAAACTGTTCAACTTCTGACGGCGACCGGTCAGCACATATCCGTCCGAGGAGAGAAGCTGGTGGAGTTAAAGCTGGGTGAGAAAACTTTTCGACACAAGGTCATCGTGGCTGATATAGTTGACGATTGCATTCTGGGTCTTGACTTTATGCGAGAACATCATTGTGAGATTGACGTCAACCAAGGAATCTTGAAGTGTGGAAGAGAAGAAGTCTTCATGGAAGGCGCCATATCAGGAAAGGTTTATTGTCTGCAGAAAACAGTCCTTCCACCTAGATCGGAAACAATTGTGGCAATTAGATTACCGCCGAAGTTGGAACATCAACGACGATGTGTGTTAGTAGAACAATTGGAAGGTGATCAACCATGGTTATTGGCCCGAACTCTGGTAAGGACTACTAATACTGCTGTGGTGCGTGTGCTCAACACAAGTAACGAGGAGCAACTCATCAGAGGAGGAACCCCAATTGGTTATTGTGAAGAAGTAGACTGGATGCGCAGGTGCCAAGAACAACCAAAGGAGAAATACAATTGCGCTGGGAGTAACAACGTGTCAACGCTATTGGAAGATTCCCGTGAAGACCTGTCCGAAAAAGAACTTCTGATGGCACAGAAAATGCTGCAGCGCTACACTGACATATTTGCTCTCGATGATGCTGTCAACGGGAAGACTGGATTAGTGAAGCACACAATAAATACAGGAAGCGTGTCACCGATTCGACAGCGGCCAAGAAAGATACCTGAAATTTTGAAGCTGTACCACGAAGGGTTTTCGGGAGGACATCTGGGTGTGAAACGGACACTCTTGAAAATTCGAGAAAGGTTTTACTGGATCAACTGCAGAGATGACGTAGAAGACTGGGTACGGAAATGTACGAGCTGTGCATCAGTGAAAGGTCCGCATACCCGCAGCAGAGGAGCATTAAAGCTGTATAATGTTGGAGCACCATGGGAGCGAATCGCGCTGGATGTGGCCGGACCATTTCCTGTGAGCGAAAGTGGCAACAAGTACTTCCTTGTCGTCATGGATTACTTCACCAAGTGGCCGGAAGTCTTTGCAATTCCGAACCAAGAGGCAACGACGATAGCAGACAAATTAGTGCATGAAGTATTCTGTCGATTTGGAGTACCATTGGAAATCCACAGTGACCAAGGAAGAAATTTTGAATCTCAGCTGTTTCAAGAGACGTGCCGGTTAATGGGTGCACACAAAACAAGGACAACGTCTTACCACCCGCAATCAGATGGAATGGTGGAGCGATTCAACCAAACTCTGGAGAGGTACCTGGCAAAAGTAGTCGGAAGCAAACAACGGGATTGGGACAAGCATATCCAGCCATTTTTGTTGTCATACCGAAGTGCTGTTCATGAGAGCACAAATGTCACTCCCGCTTTTGCCAATTTTGGACGTGAATTACGGCTACCAGCCGACTTAATAACTGGCATTCCACCGGATTCTCCACAACCCATAACTGAGTACGCCAGTGACCTCCGGAACAAGATGAACGACATCTATGAGCACATTAGAGAGCATGGCCAGCAAGCATCTGAAAGAATGAAGACTCGATACGACAGAAGGGCTAACAATCCTGGGTTCGAGGAAGGCTCGATGGTATGGCTGCACAATCCCATACGCAGCAAAGGAAAGTCTCCAAAGCTACAAGCCAAATGGGATGGACCGTACCGAGTGGTGACCAAGATCAACGACGTGACGTTCCGCATACAGAAAGGACCTCGAGGTGCCCCCAAAATAGTTCACGTGGATCGATTGGCGCGATATCACGGATGCAACGATGCTCGGGACGAGCATGTCTTGGGAGGAGGTGGTGTTACGCAGTAGGCCACGCCGTTAGTAACTATTTATTAATCTGTGGCCGCGCGCGGTACGACGGCTAGTTGTTTACACTTAACCGCGAGATTTATGGTTTTATGACTCAGGCGGCACCGGCCTTTGTGTCGCGTCTATTGTTTGTTGTTTGTTAGATTTTTTTTGTGGTGTTTTTGTAATAATTAGGAACAATAGGGTTTCTCGAACTTTACACTTGTTTACTTTGTCAGTCACAATGGCACCGAATATTCTACAGATTTCTAGAGAACCCTTATTCCGATATAAATAGGGCGATGGTTTTCGTTTGGGGCAGTTATCGCGTTTATACCGGAGTGAAAACATCTCGTGTTCAAGTGCGGTACCAGTGATTGTGAAGTGACTAGTTGTGTGAATACCAGTGCCAGTGTGAAGTATTGTGCGAACCAGTTGTGTCGTGTGTACTGTGATTCTGTGCAATAAAGTGCAAAGTGAACAATCGGCGTTTTAACTGATTATCCAAGAACCCATCTCGTAACAGTAATTTATCTCGGTAATTATCCATTGTAGACCATTGTCGTCTTCACAAAAGTGATAGAGCTCGACGAGATCCACATTTCGGATGACAGCTGTCAAACTTCAAAGTGACTTATCTCGGTAATTATCTATTGTAGACCATTGCTGTCTTCACAAAAGTGATAGAGCTCCACAAGATCTACATTTTAGCTTGCCAGTAGTAAGAACGGTAAACGAATACAAAGCCGAAATGACTCAATAAATAAATCAAAATCATTTTAATCTAAATGTCACTGTCAATTTCAAAAGATATTAAATGTCACTTCACGTTACGACTGTGTGTTGCCAACAATGGGGTTCCAGAGGCAGATTTAGCAATTTTTTATCTATGCCACACACGCTTAATTGCTATCACAAAGCCATAATGCTTTGAGCTTATGTTCTTACAAAACTACTTTTCCTTGACATTGTACGTCTTTTGATCACTATGATATATTAAAAAAAGCTAGCGCTATCTGAATTCATAATCTAGATATGTTTTAGCCAATTTGGCACCTCATTGCAAAATAATGCTGTCAGCACTTATGCTTCTGTAAACATACCTAACTTATAGGGTACGTACCGTACTGATATATATAGGTAGTTTGAAAATTATTTAGTTTTTTCTTATTTTAGCATCATTTTAAACCAAATTGTACATATCTGAACAGTTTTAGAGGCGTCATAAATGACTCTGATGAACATAACAATCTTAGAAACAAACTTGTAAGAAAATGAGTGTATTTAGTCGTATTCGCAGACAACAGTTATTCGTATGTATGAGCTGCCGGTATCCTTCTTTGATGGCGTATGTGAATCCACCAACTCGCACTGGGTCAGCGTATTGGCTATGGCCCGTTAGCCCTTTGTGGGTTGGTCGGCCTATGTTTAACAGTGAATAGTCCACAAAGGCTGGTATAGTCCGAAGTATACAACTGGGAGGCTGTGATGTTAGCTGTAAGTTGCGGAGTAGCCCAATCCTGACAGAAACTCACTTAACAGCTTCGCGAGGATTGGGTTATCCGCAGCTTGTAGCTAACATCACAGCTGCCAAGTTGTATGATTCTGACACTACAGTTAGTATTGAAACTTACTGTGGCATCATCAGGTCCATTGCTCCTTGGACATCGTTACTGAAGAACTTTTTGATTGCAGCTTCGCAATCAATGAACGCCTCGCTGAGATCCACAGCTTCCCTGTACATACGAAACATATATTTAGATAGGAACACCTAGCAACCCGTATAGCCAGAATCAAACTTCAAGGCGGTTGTGATGTTAGCTATAATCTGCGCTCACTTATTAACAGCTGCGCGAAGAATCGTTTGTAGTCGCGCGAAGTAGTTTGATTCGGCCTGTACTGGGCCATCGTTGTGGATATGGCCCAATCGCTTTTCAAAAGTAGGCGCATTTTGAACTATAGTCTAGCTATATAGCTTTTTTATTTTTTATTATTACTACCTAGCAAAAGGTTTAGATGAGTTTTTTTACGATATTTTTTTAAAGATGATAAAATACTGTAAAAAAATGTAAAATACTTACAGATTATCACTGGTAGCATCTTCAAATTCCTGTAACAAATTATTAATTATTACTCATTATTATAATAAAATTGTAATAATAAAGAAATATATATACTGAGCACATCTAAAATTAGCTGTTCCTGATTTGTGTTGAGTGATTCTTTTTTTGAGACTTCGGCGGGTTGGCTTTATAGAAAAAGTTGCTCATAATTATAAGTTCCTATATATATGTCTGACTGTTATAACCCGATTTTAGGGATTTCGCGTTCTCCCTAGGCAGAACTAGATATCACTGAAGGCCTTTGGGACAACCCGAAACGAGTCAGTTAACACAAATCATTTGAGTTCGAAATGAGTCACAGATCCGAATCAGGGCACTCCGACCACACGTAATTTTGTGGCTACGACTCATTCTTGTCTTTATGAAATGTTTTATTTAATTTATTATGTTTTTTTGTCTATAATCTAGTAATCCGAACATTTCAATAATCGGGCACCCTCTGGTTTTTGTTAGTGCCGGATTTGTGAGATAATACTGTATTCAGCAATCGAGGCAGTCATATTCGGACACCGCAGCAGTGCAGTATAATTGCGGAGCGCCAGCGAAAACTCAGTCACCTTCTTTTGTGTCCTCGGTGTCTGAATGCGTGCTGTAGGTAAGATATTTAAGAGGCCACTCCCTACAAAGTAAGTAAGTTCGTATAGGCCGGGTGTCAGAGTTTTTAAGTCGCCTGAAGGCCTCTGACATGGTTAAACGGTTAAAACAACCGGGGCCTACAATTTAACGTGTCACCCGAGCCACGGTGGCTGTCAGTTATAACCGAGCCACGGTAGCGGTATGCCACCCGCAGTCACCCATCCGAAGACTGGCCGTGCCGAAAGTTCCTTAACTTCGATGATCGCCAACGAATCCAACTACGCTATTAGCGCTCCCCACTCCCTGTGAGATGGCAATTGCTCAGTATTGGGAGAAAACCATTCAAATGTAGGTAGAGGACCATCGCTACGAAGACGAAGAACTAGAGTAAAATATAATGTCACGTACATCGTCAGAGCACTGATCGTCTAGCACGCTGGCAGAGAGCTCGTTTTCCGTGACAGCTGGTGGAGGCGCGACCGGGGCCTGCACTTGCACGCCTGCCGCCTCCATAGCTGTCTCTGCACTTGAATCTAAAACAAACGAGATAAAGTTCGTATAGTCTTTGGTACAAACTCTGGTATAGTCTGACCATTTAACTGAGTCTTCAGTTCCCCTTTGTCGTCAACCCTCGCGCCCCTGTACCCGCGACTGACTAAAATAAGAGGTCAGACTATAGATGCTGAATCAAACGTCGTTTGTGGACACGAGGAGAATCATTGCAAAGTAGCAATATATTCTTATATCAGCCGTGGTGGCCTAGTGGTAACGACACCCGCCGTACAATCGTGAGGTCGTAGGTCCAAACCCGGTACGACACGATGGATTCATGAACAATAAATTTCTTGGAATTGATGTAAGGAATTTCACACCACTGGCTTTTCTGTAAGTAAATTAAAACAACGTGAGACAACCTGCATATGTCCAAGGAAAAAATCCATGGTGTATGTGTATCCACCAAGCCGCACTGGGCCAGCGTGGTGGATATGGCCCAATCACCCTTCGTGGGTAGTCTTACGTCCTGCAGTGGACTATTAAAAAGGCTAGTACAGTACAGTAAAGCGGCGCTAGGAGTGAAGAATGGAGATTTACGTATTTACTTTGCAGATGTTATTACGTTAGATTCACCCCATATACGTTTTTAAGCCGCCTGAAGGCCTCTGACATGGCTAAACAGTAAAAACAATTTGGACCCTCAATTTAACGTGTCATCCTCATGGGCGTAGAACTTAACACTACGATAAACCTTTGCAAGGTTTTTTAGTGTTACTTAAATATATATATTTTGTAACCTTTTGTTGATAATAATAAATAAATAAAAATAAATCCGACGCAAAGAATAAGTTTTAAATGCTACCGGCGGTCACAATCCGAAGACAGGCCGTGCTGAACGTTTCTTAACTTCGGCGATTGCTAAGAAACGCCAAATTAAACTAATCTATGAGCACTACTACTTAGTATAATAATATTACAAAGTAAGCTGCATACTTCTGATTAAAACCCATCTAGGTATTATTTACATCAAGGCCACTAGGAACTTACAACGTAGGTACATATTTTAAAATTGCTGTAATTTTTCCTAGCATTAGTGCTAACTGCAGACTGTGAAATCAACACGAAATAGCATTAAGTCGTACATCCTTATTATGTTTATTTTTATACATTACATAACCTTAGGCATATTACGTTATAGCGAATATAAGAGGATTTTACGAGAAGCCAAACAATGTAGTAAATGATATACTTGAGGCATTCTCCACAATGGTTTTGCTAAGTTGTACATGTCAGACAACATTTTAGTATAATGATCGAGTAGACAAAACTTATTCGAATTTGCAAGCTTTGAGCGAGACAATAACAAAAATAGTCATTTACACCTTCATCATCATCCACAGCCTTCTTTATCCCACTGCTGGGATACTTTACAGCTTATTTCTACATAAATAGTTTCTAAGTTTAACTCAGTTTTATCAATATTCTAATTATTCTATCATATTTAACCGACTTTCAAAAAGGAGGAGGTTCTATGTTCGTGTGTATGTATTTTTTTGTGTATGTTCAACGATAATTTCGCCAATTGTGAACCGAAACGAAAAATTATTTTTTAGTTCGAAAGGGTATACTCCCGAGGTGGTCCCATTTAAATTTTATAGAAATCGGCTGAGCCGTTTTTAAAGAAACTAACAATAATGTAAGCAATTCGAGCGAAATATCCGAATTTTGTACACGATGAACATCGATAATTTCGGCAATTGTGAACCGAATCAAAAAATTCTTTTTTAGTTCGAAAGGGTATACTCTCAAGGTGATCCCATTGAAATTTTACAGAAATCGGCTAAACCATTTTTTGATAAATCAACAATAATGTAAACAATTCGAATTTTGTACACGATGGTAGGCGGTTTTGCCATTTTTTGCGAAAAATAATTATTTACGAATTGGCATTCAGCTCTATATGTATTTATATAGTTTTTTATGTTTATTTATCTGTTTACAAGTAAGCAAGTACCTACACTTTCTAGTGAACTTGAAGACTTCGAATAACACACATGGCACGACGATACGATCCTTACTTTAATATTACAAATCCGAAAATGTGTTTGTTGGTTTGTTCCTCTTTCGCGCAGCAACGTAGCAACGAAAGACGGAAAGTGACATGGGCTACTTTTTATCCCGAAATAATAAAAGATTCCTGTGGGATAGCACAAAAATCAAATTATCACGCGGGGTAAGCCGCGGGCAAAAACTAGTACATATTTAATCTAGTAGTTACTATAGGAATACGTTTTATTTTTTTTCATAATTAATAGTTCTGGTTTAGATAATGACTAATGACTTACGCTTATGTTTCATAAGTGTATTCCAGCGACTTCGGCGTACTCGTACCTTCCACGAACAGACACCGGCAAGCACTATGCAAATTTTGGCACTGTTTAATACTATCTCTTATATTTTAAACCGTATTGTAAGTATATTAACACTGATGTCATCTAAAAGTATTTTGCGAGATATAACGACAAGATACTTACGACAAAAATGAATGAGAATTGCGTTGCGAACTCGAGTCTTGGAGAAAGTAGTCGCCAGAGCCCCCCATAGCACTTTCACTGTACGCTTACGTGCGTCTTTCGTGCTTCTCAAGTGTGATGGTCATTCGACGTTTTTTTGAGAATCTTTATTGTGTGGTAACCATTCAGACAGTATGACGATTAGCGACTATTACATTTCTCGAAGATCCTGAGTTGGCCCAGGCTTACTACAGTAGCCCACAAAGCGTTAAAATATGGTTAACAAATTCACAGAAAATAACAAAAAAAGGAACGTGAATCAACCAGTGTTTTCGCGTTTTCTTTAGAACATCGAGAAAATTTGTGGTAGGTACATTTTTGATAAAATTTACGTTCCGGGAGAAAACTCTTTTCCCCCAATGGAAATGTTGCAAAAACATATAGATACTTAGATAAGAAATAGTTTTAAAACCGAAATAGTAAACATATAGGCGTCTCTATCAAATGTATGATTTACAAATAGGCCAACATAGCCGATTTTTTTCTTAGTAAATGAAATGTAATCAAATTGATCGTAAAATAAAAATGTTTTTGATATGTCATTATGGAGAGATGAACATAATGTGAATAACGTAACATCACCCTTAACATCACCACCCGATTTGTTAATTATAACTTTATAAGCCGTTGACGTCAAACTATTAATGTGGTTAATACCTAATGAGACCTGCCTTGTGATTACAAATATATAGGTAGCTAAATGGATTCGTTTTTAATAATGTAACTCCGACATTTGTCCGATAACGATTCGCTGTAGTCTGTAAATTATTTTCATTTCGTTTCGTCAGCAGAAACATTTGAATAGAAAGATATGACCTGTATAAAACGAGAGTTACTTTTTGTAGTGGAAATTGTAGGGATGCTGCTATTACGAATTAATCTATAGGGGATAAAATACTAAGCCGCTAGCTATACCTCTATATCAGCAGGCACTCATACAAATACCTACCAAGCAGACTCACCGAATTGCGATACGTTTAGAGTAGTAGAAGACGTATAGCGCCTTCTGATGAATTGTATACGTCCACAAAACGAGAGGCCGGCACTTGGTTTGACTTATCAATTCAACAGGCTCGACTTTGCACTATATAACAGACTACTATAAGGGTTGATTTATATTACAACGGGACGTGCATAGAACGGGACCGCATGGGGCCCGTACGACACACGTTTCATACATTTTGTGTAGTGGCCCGGACGACGCACGGACAGGGCCCGGACGGGACACTACAAAAATGTATAAAACGGGCGACGTATGTGTGTTGTCCGGGATTCGTAAGGGCCCCGTCCGATCGCGTCCCGTGCACTTCCCGTTCTAATAGAAACTATCCCTAATTGCTGAACTCTGCTCTCGACGCAGCGGGAGCGTTGTTGAGTCGCCTATGTAGTAGTACTCGTATTAAGTAGACAGTAAATTAGAATGTACAATATAAGTTAAAATATAAAAGTGAAAAAGTAAGAAAACGTACCAGTATAACTTATAACTATTAAGATGAGATTCTTATTTGAGAATAAATTATCGTTATACTACTGCACTTAGCAGACTACATTTAACTTCCTTATTTTACCTTGCACTGCGTGATGAAATCAGAGAT
Source organism: Hypomecis atomaria (assembly GCA_964007245.1). Classification (NCBI taxonomy): domain Eukaryota; kingdom Metazoa; phylum Arthropoda; class Insecta; order Lepidoptera; family Geometridae; genus Hypomecis; species Hypomecis atomaria. The sequence continues at coordinate 18,980,964 of OZ023280.1, forward strand.
GACTGTAAATATTCATTTGACTAGTATTTTGTCCATACAAAATGTATGGTTTGGAACACTAATTGTATTTATTACACACAGTAAGCGGAAGGAGGCGTGTTTAAATCTAACTAAAGTAATTGTGTGTGTCCATAATGAGCTGCTTCTTCATTCAATGTTTATTATTTTAATAATTTACAAGCTGACCCGGTGAACTTAGATAATATAGAGATCCATAAAAGATAAGGAATGTACCGCTGACGTTTGAGCTGCTATCAGTTTCCGAGAATCATTAAGTGATTTAGCAGTAGAATGCTACGACAAAGGGAAGTCAAAACCAATTTTGTGAATTTTGGAGTTTTAAAAAGTTTAGTATTGCTACACTTAATTTTCAACAACTAATTATCTCTTACTGGAGGATGTTGTGAGCTAGATTAGTTTTTAAAATGATGGACACTGTTATGGTCATACATTTTTTTTTTCAAAATAGTAGCTCAAAGTTAGTCACTAGATTTTAGAAATCCTTACATAGTATAAAATAAAGTCGCTATTTTCGTTTGTTTGTCTGTATGCTTAAATCTTTAAAACTACGCAACGGATTTTGATGCGGTTTTTTTTAATGGATAGAGTGATTCAAGAGGAAGGTTTATATGTATAATACACCTGTGCGAAGCCGGGGCGGGTCGTCTAGTATATATTAAAATAGAATAAAACTGACAATGCGACACCAAAATGGATGTTTGAATTTGTAAGCGAACATATCCGAAATTACTTTGCAAAAAACAGACACAAAAATATCAAGAACTCATGTCACAGAATTGTAAAAGGAAACCAAGGGCGCGCCTGTTCTTAAAATTTAGAAAATGTTAAATATCTCAAAAACCGTGGCATTTTTACTGAACACTGTGTATTTGGTTAGTAGTGAGCAGTATTATTATATATTCTTTGGTAAGGAGCCACTCTCAAATATCTATTTTCTTATTGTGTTTTTAGTATTTGTTGTTCGGAGTCGGATTATTGACTTCCACGTGGGTCGCGGGAGGTCGCTGCCAGCTGGGAGCTTTTCTGCTGGCTTTGGGAAGTCTGGAGGCGATGTTAGCGTAGATCCCACAGCTTTAAACGGGCTTAAATCGGGCTAACGGTTAATGCGGCAGTTTTATTAAGGAAGCTGTTACGGCTCTTGAGTCGGGTGTTTGGCGGTGCAGCGTCAAACAGTGGGTGTCTAGAAGGCCCCGATTCCTGCTTCTTTTTTTCTATCCAGCATGCGATAGTCCTACGGACAGCGGGTACCTACCCTACCATACCCGCTAATGGGTATGACATGTTAAGGGGGGGAGGCATGAGGCAGCCTGTTATCGTGCGGCACATTTCGTTCAGGGCAACGTCCATTTGTTTGGCGTGATCTGAGCGATGCCACACTGGGCAAGCATATTCGCCGGCTGAGAAGCTGAGCGCTAGCTCCGATGTCCAGAGTACGTGCGCAGAGGAGCCCCAAGTGGTTGACGTTAGGCGGGAGAGCAGGTTATTGCGGGAGCCGACTTTTTGCTTTGTTTTGTTACAGTGATGTTTATAGGTAAGGGATATATCCATAGTTACCCCTAGATATACGGGGTTGTTGCTGTGTTGGATGTCGGAGCCCCGCCATCGAATCTTGAGTGTCCGCCCAGGTTGTCTGTTACGGAGGTGAAAGATACAGGACAGTGTTTTTGATGGATTCGGTCTTAAGGCATTCTCATCATAGTACGTCCCAAGCTCTTCTAGAGCTTGTGTTAGTGTTAAAGACCGACTCCGGACCCAAGTGGGCTGCTGCAGGATAAACCTAGCCAAGTGGGAATTCTCGGATACTGAGAGGGTACAGTGTGATTGCGGAGCCCCTGAGCAGAACATGGATCACCTGCTTACGTGCCCACAGTGCCCGAGCCCCTGCACGATGGAAGATCTACACCAGGCTACACACTGCGGGGTCGCAGTGGCCAAATATTGGGAGAAAATAGTATAACTCTTTGAACCATTGACACGACAAAGAAGAAGAAGAAGTATTTGTTGTTATAGCGGCAAAAAAAATATATCATCTGTGAAAATTTCAGCTTTCTAACTATATTGCTTATAAATTCGTTAATGGAAGAAATAGCTTCCAGCGATAAGGCCACCGTTTGTTTTAACTATGTTAAGTAATAATTGAATTGTTTTTTCTATTTTTGGTCTGAAACAATAATAAAGAATTTATTATTAACAGTACAATTCAAAATAACAGCAAAGGTGAAGAACTTTTGCACCTTTGCTTCTTTACATTTAATTTAAACATAATTTTGTTTAGATATTATTTGGTACAAGTGACAAAAATAAAGCAAGCTCACATTTTTACATTTAATCTTGGTTAACAATGTTTTGCTGAGCTTATACTTTTGTATTACACAACTGGGTCAAGAGGCAGCTAAGTAGTCAGCTGATGTTAATAATTTTTAGGGTTCCGTACCCAAAAGGTAAAACGGGACCCTATATTACTAAGACTCCGCTGTTTGTCTGTCTCCAGGCTGTATCTCATGAACCGCTATAGCTAGAAAGCTGAAATTTTCACAAATGATGTATTTTTATTGCCGCTATAACAACAAATACTAAAAATATATTTTTTAGGGGGGGGGGCTCCCATACAAAAAATCTAAATTATTAGCCGTTTTTCGCTCGATATCAATAATGGTAACAGGTAGATGCTTGAAATATTCACAAAATATTTAACTGCATGCCTAGTTTAATAATAAATAATCAAAATAAAATAATATTTAAAGGAGACTCCCATACAGTACGGAACTCTTCAAGCGCGAGTCGGACTCGTACTTGGCAGATTATTTTATTCTATTTTTATGTGGTATTGGTGAATTCAATATTCTGATCACAAGAACTCATACTTTGATTATGTATGTATTTCTCTCCGAATTAGCTGAGCAATTTTGCTTTTCAGACATTATTTGCGCCGATTGGCCCAAATAATAAATTCACTATACATGGACCATAAGCATATTATGAATTTTGATAATTTAGACAGAATGTGTACGCGCATAATGTCAAAGAACTGGGCCATTTTGTTTGTGATTGATGTTTATATTTGTTGTTGCTTGAGGCAATTCTCAATCACAAAAATGTATGGAAAATTATCTTGCCTAGAGCTGTCAAAACTGTCTAATGTGTATTGGAATTTGACACTACTGAGAGAAAAAACTAGCCACTGAATCGAGATATTTTTCATATCTCTTTCTAATTCCATATTGAATCATTGCATCTCTTTCTTTCTTTTCTCGATTGACCACATTATCCCTCTGGAATCTTTGTGATCTAGACAGATACATACATAATCAAAGAACTCATATAATCAGCTTCAAATGACACATAATCGGCCAAGTACGAGTAGGACTCGCGCACGCAGGGTTCCATACTGTATAGGAGCCTCCTTAAATATTTATTTTATTTTTATTTAATTATTTATTATTGAATAGTATGTACAACTAAACATTTTGTGAATATTTCAAGCATCTACCTGTTATCAATATTAATATTGAGTGAAAAAAGGTTAAAAATTCAACTTTGTTGTATGGGGGCCCCCTTAAATATTAATTTTATTCTGTTTTTAGTATTTGTTGTTATAGCAGCAACAGAAATACATTATCTATGAAAATTTCAGCTTTCTATCTATAACGGTTTACGAGATACAGCCTGGTGACATACAGATGGACAGCGGAGTCTTAGTAATAGGGTCCTGTTTTTACCCTTTGGGTACGGAACCCTAAAAATGATATATGTAATTTAATTTTTGATATGAATACATCAATTGCTTCCATATAGGGTGGCAAGTCAAAAAAAAACGAATGATAACAAAATCGGGGAATACAGTTTGGGGTTACAGCTTCATATCTTTCATCTCCGTCCTAAGTTCAATCACACCATTAAATAGCTAAAGAATTAAAATTGCCTTTTAGAATTAGAGTGATATGATACTATGTCTGATAAATCTGTTTAATGGCTGGATCTGCTTATAACATGCACATTAAACAACTGGCTATAATCATGCTTGTATAAGTCGAACAAAACTTCATGGCGCCTGTGAAATTAGCTATAAGCTGCACAGTTTCCCTCTTGTTGTGGTGCTGACTCAAGAAAAGCATTGCATAGGCCTAATCACACAAGTCGGCGGATTTGAAGTTGGATTGATTTACTATTGCACAATTTAGGAAAGGATATAGTTAACAGTAATTTAATTGGTAGGTTTAACCGCAAAATAAATATTTTGACTTTGACTTTGGTATTGTGATGTTGTGTACTGAACGTCATACTTTTGTGCATGTTATATCTATAATCTAGCTTTATAGCGATTTTGATAGTTGGTGACAACAATTCATACATTTAGGGAAGAAACTTAAAGGCCGAATTGTACATATTGGAGACTGTAATGTTAGCTACAAGCTGTGGATAACCCAATCCCCACACAGCTGTTAAGTGAGCTTCAGTCAGGATTGGGTTATCCGCAACTTGTAGCTAACATTACAGCCGCCAAGATGCTTGGTTCGGCCTGTGGCTATGTTATAGTGAGTAATGTGAATAACTCATACCTAGCACTTAATCAATTCCAAGCTTCTATTTTATTACTAATGAATAGAAATTCTCAGTCATGTGGCCAGATGGATATGCCTGATGATCCCTGCCTAAAAGGATTTTATTCAAAGATGTGCACGGATGACAAAGTTGAATTACTCAAAGCAGGAAGAGTTTTTTTCCCTATTTTTTAAATTACAGCTTTACATACAAACGTAAATCTTTTTAAAATAGTTTTATAGATTAAAAAAGTCAAGATTCAGTGGCTCACCTTTAGAGATATTTGTAAATTACAGCCCTCTTGTTTCACTTAAATTTTAAATATTTTCTTCACTTTATGTTCACTTTGTAAACATATCTATTTTTAAGTTTCGATATCTCTACTGTTAAAATTGTAACAGTACACAACAGTCGGCTTGCAAGTATAATTATTATTTTAGGTCAACTGACATAAATACCTAGTTTGTAACTTTAAAGTTTTCGGTAGTAGGTAATTATCAAAACACAGCCTTTACAGATCAGTGCTGCCACTTCTGTTATGGGAACAAAGCGCTAAACTCACAGAATTTTATATTTATTAAACTAATAATAAATAAATAAAAGATCCCTGTGGCTAGAATTTAAGAGTCCACGTCGCTGAAATATGAAAAGGGAAGTAATTTTTAGGCTGTTCCGTTCCATAAACATTCATGAAGTTATTATGTTCAGTTAAAAAAGCAGTAATGGTGGTGGTAGTGGCGATGGTGGTGGTGGCGCCGGTTTTAGTTGCAGAAGTAGTTGTTTTGCTTATGACCCCATAAAGCTCTCGAATGGAGACAATGTACAAATCAAGCAAAATGTAGGACGTCCATCGGCAAGGTTTACCGATCTGCGGGGTAATTCTGTTAGCCGATCTCTTTACGGAAGTGATACGTTCTTGAACCTCTCTCGTTTTTCTGACAGTTCCGACAGCTCAAAACTGTCAGAAAAACGAGACAGGTTCAAGAACGTGTCAACTTAGTAACGAGATTGGTTGACAGAATTGCCCCGCTGGTCGAGAGTGAAGAACAAAAGAACGAACAGTACACGCTGCGCTGGATGCATGCGGCTTCCAATCCTCTCAATAGAAAATCGTAAGGGAGAAATGTGTTCAAAAGTAGACGTCGTACAGGGCCCTATTTTATAAAGCTACAAGTCTTGTACTTGTAGTAAAAAACTGGCAACATTGACGGAATCCGCATTCGTGATTGGTCGAGACTGCGTCATTAATGTCAATTTGCCTGTAGAATTGTAACTTGTAGCTTTATAAAATAGGGCCCAGGTGATAAGATATTACGCGCTGAATATACCTACGGGAATTAGGTACATTGTTGATGTTGACTAGATTGATGTAGGTACTTACTTAGTAAAGCGAAGGACTGTGTTTCCTTATGATGATTTTGGTCAGCATTCAGGTCGCATTTTTCAACAAATCTCGACAAAACTTGAACGCTATTTTACAAGCTTTTATTAAGTTTCACCTGTCCCGTAGCCTGTCTGTCTGTAATCAAATCTTGCAAGCTTAATTTGACCCACTTCCCGGTTTCCGATTGAGCTGAAATTTTTGCATACATGTGTGAATTGCGTAACGATGCAATATTATGATGACATGGTGCTGATCTGATGATGGAGCTGGAAGGTGGCCAAAAGAACTTAGCAATAAAACGACACGAACTCATCGACTTTGAGTTCATTATAATAGTCTTAGCGAGTAGTTTGTCTTTCAATGGTAACCAGGGTCTGATGATGGAGCCAGAAGGTGGTCATAAAAATTCTGTAACGAACCGACGCAACCCTATCGAGTTTCGGCTCGTTTGATTCGTCTTGGCGAGAACTTGTTCAGTACAAGCTTGTTATTAAAAATAAAGTTTTTTTAAAATTATAGTAGGTATGGACATGGGTCATCCATGTCCATCCATCCATCCATCAGCCATAAGAAGTCCACTGCTGGACATAGGCCTCCCCTATGGATCTCCAATAAGACGCGGCTTGCATCCAGCGCAATCCTGCGGTCTTAATGAGGTCATCCATCCACCTTGTGGGTGAACGTCCTACGCTGCGCTTGCCGGTACGTGGTCTTCACTCGAGAACTTTTCAACCCCGTCGGCCATCAGTCCTCCGCGCTATGTGCCCTGCCCATTGCCATTTCAACTTGCCAATCCGTTGGGCTATGTCGGTAACTTTGGTTCTTCTACGGATCTCCTCATTTCTGATTCGATCTCGCAGAGAGACTCCGAGCATAGCCCTCTCCATAGCTCGTTGGGCTACTTGGAGCTTACTAATAAGGCCCATAGTGAGAGACCACGTTTCTGTGCCATAAGTCATCACTGGCAACACACACTGGTCGAAAACTTTCGACTTGAGGCACTGAGGTATGTCGGACGAGAAGACGCTACGCAATTTTCCGAACGCTGCCCAGCCGAGTTGGATTCGGCGATTGGCCTCTTTCTTGAAGTCGGACCTACCTAACTGGACTACTTGTCCTAGGTGGACGTACGAGTCAACGACTTCAAGAACAGAGTTCCCAACAGAGATCGGGGTGGGTACAACATGGGAATAACACATGACTTTCGTCTTGTCCATGTTCATCTTAAGACCCACCTGTTGAGAAACCCGATTGAGGTTTTCGAGCATCGTGCTGAGCTCTTCCATCGATTTTGCCATGACAACTATATCGTCGGCAAACCGAAGGTGAGTGAGGTATTCGCCATTGACATTGATGCTGAATCCTTTCCATTCCAGGAGCTTGAAGGCGTTTTCCAAAGTAGCCGTAAACAGTTTCGGAGAAATTACGTCTCCCTGTCTTACGCCTCTTTTTAAAGGGATCGGCTTGGAGCTCTCTTCCTGTACTCGGACCGACATAGTGGCGTTATTATACAAGCACTTCAACACTTCGATGTACCGATAGTCAATCCGGCATCGTTGGAGACACTCGAGCACAGCCCAAGTCTCGACCGAATCAAAGGCTTTCTCATAGTCCACAAACGCTAAGCAAAGTGGCAAGTTATACTCTTTGGTCTTCTGTATAACCTGCCGCAGCGTATGAGTGGTCCATGGTGCTAAAGCCCTTTCGGAAACTGGCTTGTTCGGAAGGCTGGAAGTCATCAAGCCTGCGACCCCTTTTCAAGGGTCATTACGAACCGTCTCGAGCAATCCATTTACCCAAAAATACTTTACACAAAAATAGTTTTAGATTTTCATTTTTAATTATTATACTTATAAGTTATACAGCAAACATGTAGATAGATCAAAAATTAGTAATGATTAAAGTAATAACATAATTATATGATCCTATACTACAGATATTGGACAGCAAGCGGAGAGAACAATATGCACGTTATTAACACTAACACACTGATTGTGTAAAAGTGTAAGAGAGGGTGTGTATGTGTGTGTTTGAGTAACACTGCAATACACGAGATCTCACGAGAGTCAAGGTTTGCAGTGCTACCCGTGTGTATGTTTGTGAGTGCGTGGGTATGAGTGTGTGTGTTTGTGTAGCACTGCAATACACGAGATCTCTCGAAAGTCAAGGTTTGCAGCGCTACACTTGTGTATTTGTGAGTGTTTCTGTGTGTATGTGGAGGAATACTCACAGTTCGGTACGGATCTGCGTATTTAAATTTTCTGTGTCAGCGTAAAACAGGGTAAGCAACCACTTTTTTACTTCATGCTTTAGAATCGTTGTTCGTTGGTTGTTTAATGATGGGATGGTTTTAACCACTTTATTGTAAACAAGTGGAAGGAACGAAAGGTCTCGGTCATCCATGTAGAGATGATGATATGAAAACATCTCGTAAAGGAGTACTCCACCGGGTGAGGTGTTGTGCTCGGGGATAGCTATCCAACAGTGTAATCTTAGATCTTGACATGGTTAGGCCGTCGCTGTAAATTTCGTTTGCGCGATGCAGACTCCGGCTTCTGATTGGCTGAGGCGCGGTGGTACGCCCTGTGATTGGTGGGCGGAAGAGCTCGTAGCTTAGCTAGTGCCATCTTGCAAATTTAGCGAAGTTAGTCGCTACAATTGGTACTTGTTATCACCTGATTACGATAACATTGGGTAATATTGTGTATCTAAAATCTAACAAGATTCGCAAAACTCTGGTTGTCCAAAATTGACACTCCAATTTTTCTCAAGTTTTGTATTGTATATGATAACACAAAGTTATATCACTATCGTGGATTTAACGTCAAATTGATCGATCCTATCGAACCTAATCGATTTAAAAATTTGAATTAAACATTCGTCAAGTACTTAGCCAAACAAAATGATTAATAATATTGTATATCCTAGAATGCTCATCAATACTCTTCATAGTAATGAAATACTTAGTGTACCTACTCGTTCGTTGATAATAATTTAGATGATATGGAGGGCAATGCAAAGCCCCAGTTTGGTATAATAATCATGTTACCAAACTACAGAAATGGTTAAATGTAGGTAGTTAAAATATTTACTCTGCAACCTAAAAGTTGGAAAAAAATATTCTTTTGCGATTCCCCCAAAGTTTTTGAAGAATCAGAACGGCTGTAGGCAATGGTAATAATGCTACGTCGTGCAAGTGAGAGAAAGTGTTTCCCTGAATTATCCTCTTAGTTAAGTGCTGGCATACCCATATTTTTATTAATTTGCCGCAATTTTTCAGTTTCAGCTTATATGAGCCAGACCTTTTCAACCAAATCAGTCAAGAGCAAGTCGAAATATAGGTTTACGAAGATTCAGTTAAACAGGTGTGTCACGAGGTCTACTGTTCGGAAACTACTAGTATATTTTTGATTTAATATAATAAATGGTTTATGCACTGCACTGTGCTGAAGTAAGCTGACGATGATGATGTTGTTTTCCGTTAAAATTTTCAGCCGCTTTTGTGCTATCTTTTTTAATGTTTAATTAAAGTTATTGTGTTAGTTATGTAAAGTTTTCGTGCTTATCGTCTCCACTGAACTGTTACAAAACCACACATTCATTGTGTTTTATGCGTTGGTGTTCATACATTGGTCTAAAAGTGTATTTTTGCATCCTGTAAAATATTGTGTCGTATGCCGAACTACAACTGCAGCCGAAGCATAATTAGGATACAACGTATTCTGAAATAGTTAAATAGGACTCAAATGGGTGTCTTATATCAATAATAACTGTGCAAAACTGAAAAACTTTATCTTACGAAAGTTAACCTAAAAATTGGTTGCCTGTAAAGTCGGTATACGGGCGAAAGTTTTACGTGACAACGACTTTGAGACGAATGAGAGCGCATAACGTGAGCGGAGCGTAACGCAGTTTCTTGAAGTGTCACCCGGCAAACCAATTTATAAGACGTTGTCACGTCAAAATGTCCTTAGAAATTGATGTGAATGATGAATAAACAAGAAGTAGCACAATATTTAGTCTTATTTATTAACTTCCTATAGGTACGTTTTAAAAATGGTAAAATAATAATTATATTTTAATTGGAGAATTGAATATTTTGCATACAGGAATTTATAAATATTTATGAAGCCAATAAAAATTACTGTCGCCATTTCGGTCGCCATGTTTTAAAAAGTAAATAAATGTCAAACTCAAAATTACCAGTCCGCTATTGGTTGTTCATAGATTCCTGTCTGATACGTAGAATCTATAGTCTATATTAGTCTGTGATTTATAATATTGAAAATAGAAATGTAGGTACATACACATGTAGTTGGAAAAGATGTAAAATGTCTTGAAATTCTTGAATGTCTTCTCAATAATTTTTTTACCTCTGGACTATATTGATTATTTATTTTGATTCTTTGTTTCGTTTGTAAATACAGGATTTTTAAATTCGCGACTAGGTACTATTAAGTTCAAATTATAATGGCAAGTGTAGATGAAGTTGGTGAAGAATCTAGTGATGAAATCTTTTTCGGAAAAATGACGTTACTAAAAGTCAAGAAATATATGTGGATGAATCCCGGTTACGGGGATAAGTAAGTTTTTTAATCACTATCTATCTATGATCGCCCTGAACATTATCTAAACATATCATTTTACTTAGCATTTCAAATAGGGATAAAACGCGCTTAGTCCTGTGCCTACTTATCCCTTGGCCCTTGCCCTCTCTGTAGTAGGTGACCGCAGATACTTCACTACGGCAACTGCTACTTACTGTCTTGATGATCGCATATTTTTTACACGCTATTTCTTTGAGGCTATTTCGAAACTATAAATTATCTTACTATGATACCTTCGAAAAAAAAAGATTAAAAAAAAGTATGATTCCCACCATTCACAATACTGGCTCTATCGGGGGTAATTATGACCAAGAGACATCTTTAAAATATTTAATTTTAGAGTCTGGCCAACGAAAGCTGTCGAAGAAAAAAGGCGGGAATTTTAAAAAATCAAGAGCTGTTAGCTTGTTTTCTAGTACCGCTCAGCTGATCTCCATGAAATTTAGCATGACGTTGGCCAGACTCTATCATCATTGCATTAATTATTTTGCAGGTCTCATAAAACCAACAAAGCAGCAAAAGATAGCAAAAATGCTAATTCTCTAGCTGTGAAAACCGAAAATACTGAAAACACATATACTGGGACTGTAAAGACAGATAACGAAAAAACAATTACTCTAACAACAGAGACTGCAAAAAAAACCCCAGCTAAGGCTTCTCCGAAGTATTTCACTCCTTTAAAAAGTCCAAGGAAACAAGCTGAAGTTTTTTCAACCCCATCATCAAATATGATGGAAGCTAAAACACCTGTATTTAAAACGCCTGCTAGTCCTCAATCTCTGAAAAAACCATCTTCGTCATCACTGAAAAATTTTACACCAAGCAGATCTCCACGTTACCAACACATTAGAAGCCCTATTGCAACATATATTAATGGATCTAGTGAAGTACGTATGGTCACTAATGTCTGTCCAAAGAAGCCATTGCCTGGGCGCTCTTTGATTCCAAAATTAGTGAAAAAAGATTCACAAACCAAGCAAAACAAAGAGAATGTTAATTTGCCCACTACTGCATATAAAAGTGCAAAGAAAACAAGAGTGGTAAGCAATTTTTCTTTTTATTGTAATTTTTAGATTGTTGCTCCACAAAAATACCTGGATCTGATCGGATCTGAAAACTAAAATATTATTTGTTGGGAGTTGTTAGCTAGAATCTAGTTTATACTGGCATATATTTATTGTTATGCACTGGGTCAACATGTTTCAATCAAAAACACTATACTCAGTTGTGTAGATTTTCATTTAAATTTATTATGACATGCAGTATCATTTACATGTAGGTCTATGTTCGGGGGGGGGGGGGGGGGGGTTGGGTGTAGATGGTGATTACGTCAGCAATAGTTATTTATTATTTTACGCATATGTGTGTTAAAGTCCACTATCCTAAATTTATTTTCTTATTTTTAGAATTAAATCTGCAGCTCATGAATCAATTAAAAAAGAAAAATGCATACAGGTTCCAATGTTTACGTAAGAATGGGGAGAAGGGGGTAAGAGCTTTGCTTACTTTTGCTGACAGGGGGGGAGAGGGGTAAATAATTGTAAATCTGCTTACGTAATACTTGAACGGCCCCTAAGTGTCAGTATCCAGTACTGTTGTACTAAGTCGAAATTATCAACTTATTCTATGGAGCCAACCCAGAATTCGAGTTTTTTTTCTGAAATTTGCTGTTTTAAACATTTTATTCATTTTCCAATTAGCAATTTTGTATGAAATTTTCTTTTCTCTTTATCTATGATAGTTTGTAAATCAGGAAAGTTTTACTGGGAACAATTTAAAATGTTTCTTCAACTCCAATTGGAATTGTATTTCCTAGAACAGACCGAATTATACAAGTTGGTGGATTTGAAGTTGCCTACAAGCTGCGCAATATCCAATCAGCGCGCACCTTTATGTGAGCTTCAGTCAAGATTGGAAATTGCGCAGCTTTTAGCTAATTTCACATCCGCCGACTTGTATGATTCGGTCCATACTTTACTGAAGAACAATCATATTAATTTTCAGATGTTGTAAAAGTATACTTTCTGTACCATCATTTACATTTTGACATGAGAACCTTCATTCAAATTCAGATAGATAGGGAGTCTTCTGCTTTTACGAGTATATGATTTATAATGACAATATTTTTTTGTCCTAGGTCCATGTACCAGTTAAAGAAAAAACTAACAGTCATGTGGCCAAAAAACTATTACCTACTCGTACATTGCCACAACCTTCGCTGGTTCTAAAACATGAAACCAGAGAATTTAATTCTGCAAGAAAACCACTAATACATTTACAAGAAGATACTATGGAAGACCTGTCTTCTTTGCAAGCAGATCTTTCTGTTTGCACACCAGTGAAGAAACCAAAATAGCATGAAGGAAAATTAAATTTAGATTATGTGTTAAATTATAAATTGTGTCGCAATTTGTTTTATGTTGCATGAAATAAAAATTAAACCAAGTATTAAATATTCTTAAATTTTATTTATTTGTAACTATTGTATTCATAAAAAACTACAGTACCTACATGTATAAGAAAAATCAGTTCAAATGTCAATGTTGTAAAAAACTATAAAAGCAGCATTTTTATTGTTCTTATTGGCAAAAATCTATTCACATTAGTGCAGTGCCTGAGATTGGCACGATATACAACCACCAGAATATAGGCCGAATCATACAAATCGGTGAATGTGAAGTTAGCTACAAGCTACGCAATATCCATCCAATGAACGCGCAGCTTGTGAGCTTCAGTTAGGATTGGATATTACGCAGCATGTAGCTAACTTCATGACTTGTATGATTCGGTCTATATCTAAAATGTGTTTCTACTAATTTGTAGGTAGGTACCACACAATCTGTCCAAGTGGTATGCAATGGTGAAGGCAGATACCAAACAGTGCACCACTTTTACTCTATGCTACTGCACGGGAAGCATGGCAAAGGGACTAATAGTCTTTCCACTATTATATCCCCTTGAAGAGAAAATAAAGTATGGATTGACAAAGACATCTGACATTAAGAGTGGATAAAATGGTTTTCTTCCCTTGCCGTGCTACCCGGGCTGAGAGTAAAACACGGCAACTAGCCACTGATTCAATACATATTTTATGTCCCTTTCTAACTCATGCCGTCTCTCGCTTTCTTTTCTCGATCGACCACATCATCCCTCTGGTATCTCTGTGATTCAACAATAACCAAAAATGTGGATTGTCGTATATAGTCTGTGGGCATTTACGAAGTATCTATATTAGTCTGTGGTGGGCATAGTGGGAGGAATCTACTGTGGACTGTGGTATTGTCTATGTGTGTGTACTGTGTAGAATAAACATGACGCCCGTGTTGTTTCTCTTGCTTAGAAGTAATTACTAACCCAAATAGATTAATTTAACCAAAAAAGGAACTACTACTGATGAAATAGTTTATTTGTAATTAGATAACTACATTACATATCGCGACGACATTTGTTCGATTAGATTCTGTGAAAGAAAATCTATGTGTGTGAAATGGCTGCTCACCATCACAACAAAGTTGAAATTAAAATCGAAAAATTATGCCGCACTTGTCTATCGCGCGATAATGAATTGAATTCGTTATTCGATATTACTATTGGATCTGTGTCCCTGGATACAGTAGTAACTGCTATAACTGGGCTTAAGGTAATACCTAATAACCTTTTAACATGAAGGTATATTTACTGTGTCTTGTATGGCTGGCTATGCATCTGCGACTTTCTAGTGTTTAAGCGTATATTTTTTTACTATGGTCATGATACGTGGTATACCAAGGATGAAGGAACAAGTTTCCTATTTGTTGTCTATTTCCTCCTCTTACTGGTTAATGCTTCGTACCTATGTGCACAGAGATTGTATAGGCCGAATCAAAAATCTTGGCGACTCACTGCTGAGATGTTAGTTACAAGCTGCGGATGACCCAATTTAATCCTCGCGTAGCTGGTAAGTGAGCTTCAGTCAGGATTCGGTTATCCACAGCTTGTAGCTTACATCTCAGCCGTCAAGATGTCTGATTCTCCCCATAATAATATTGTCTTTTTTTCTAGAAGCTTGCTTAAATGAGAATTTAGTACACATATGGGTGTAATGATAATAAGAATGCTTAGCGTTTGTAAATCTACATACCTACAGGAAAAAACAAGGCCAGGATTTGAAATCAAATAGGGTCATTGCATCTATTCACTGTCAATTTTATGGTCATTTCTGTATTTTCGCTAAATAATAACATTAATAAGACCTCATAGTCCTAAATAAATGCGCAATTGGTTGTTTTTAACATCTGTAAACATATTGTGGAAGCTATTTGCAGTCTCTTCTAGGTGTTCGTCAGTTCCAATTTGTAAATTTGAAGTAAGTTTGTGTTGAAGTGTGCAAGTGTCTAATTATTAAGATTGGGAGTACAGCAAGTTGAAGTCACTGATTTAGGGTGCCTGGTGGCCAGATACTAGATTTACAAAGTTAATTTACAACCAGTGTAATTTTTTAGGGTTCCATAATCTCATTTCAAGAAATATTTACCTCATTATCTATAGTTAGTTTATAAACAGATCTCTTCACCAATAATGTCACACATATGCGCACACACACACACTCACTTTTTTCAGTCCATACATCTATTAGTATACTTTATATGTTAGCCCAAATTAGTTTAATAGAAGTCAGAAGATGTTATTTACCTCTTATTGTTGTTGGAAATCGACAGATCCGTAAAGGCGATGGGTTACCTTCCACAATATGTAGCGATTGCAAGGATAAAGCAGAAAAAGCTTATGATTTTAAAAAGAAGTCACAGGAAGCACACATTTCTTTAAGAGGCTTTTTCAAGAAAGACCACACGGTACTGCAGAAAACAGAAGATGTCAATATTAAAGAGGTAATTATTTTACTAATTTAAATAAAAAAAAGCCTTTATTCTCTAATATCTAACCTTTTAAAACATTGTTCTTATTTCTTATACATATTTCTTAAATACTAGGTTGTCCACCCTGGACATAGGCCTCCTCTAGAAGTTGCCAGTGCTCCCTATCTCTGGCTTTCCTGCACCACCCTGGCAGTAGGTCGTCTTCCCATCTTTTCTGTGGTTGTCCGCTGATCCGCTTCCCGTCTTTTGGATACCAGAGCATGACTTCATTAGTCCATTTGTTTTTCTGACTTCTCAGTACATGCCCAATCCAATGCAATTTTTTTTATATGCAGTTGCATACACTACTTTATCTTCACTAATAAAAATAAAAAAAAACAAATGGCGAAACAATTAATTCACGCGTACGTGTATTGTCACAGTGAACTTGGCGCCATTAAAATCTAACCAATGAGAGCGCAGCTGCGCGCGCAGGGCCAATCAGGAGCGAGCGCGCGATGTTATAATGAGATTTTACGATATCGATGTGGATATTATAACATCATGTGAAATTGCTTAAATTGAGTGTTTTGTTGTCTGCGCTATAACAGTAGTCATTATAAGTCAAGTATTGGAAACATAAGTAGAATGTTACAACATTAGTGTAGATAAAAATAATTATGACATTTCTGCTCTGTTGCAAAACACAGTATTCTTTTCATTAAATTGTCTAAAAACATTGTGCTTCTTTTTTAGGTAGTCATGAAAAAAGAGAGTATCGTTAAATATCCATGTACATTTATGTAGGTATGTTTGTTTCTAGGTTATTTAGCCTAATGGACCAATTTTGTTCTATTATTAATTAACTTCATTAAATTATTGTGTTAACTTCATTAGTTGAGATAAGTTTGGTCCAAAATATGCGACCCGCCCGACTACGCACAGGCAGGTTTATTATGTACTAGCGACCCGCCCCTGCTTCACTCAGGTGTATTATACATATAAACCTTCCTCTTGAATCACTCTATCCATTAAAAAAAACCGCATCAAAATCCTTTGCATAGTTTTAAAGATTTAAGCATACAGACAAACAAACAGACAAAAATAGCGACTTTATTTTATACTATGTAAGGATAGATATAAACCTTCCTCTTGAATCACTCTATCTATTTAAAAAAACCGCATCAAAATCTGTTGCGTAGTTTTAAAGATTTAAGCATACATAGGGATGTAGGGACAGAGAAAGCGACTTTGTTTTATACTATGTAGTGATAGTGATTGATTCCTAATAGGCATGACGACTGGGTAAAAAAAAAATTAATGAGTTCATGAGTTAGATTATCAAAAAATATTGGACACATATTTTTTCTTTTGCTAATCACACAACAAATGACAAAGATAAACATTGTCAAAGTTTGGGAGTGGGGGTCGTGACCTCTCTTACAGAAGTATATACATTTGAATGGCACTTGTGACTTCACGCGGAACTTTGATGGACACACCATCAATTTTTGTTTAATTGACAAAAGAATAAATATGTAGCTCACATTTTATGATAGTCTATCTGACGGACTCATTATATTTTCATCATGCCTATTGAAAAAGCTGTGGTGGTCTAGTGGTAATGACACTGACCTTACAGTACAGTACAGTACATGCCTATTGAAATTTATGAATGGTTTGTTGCAAATTTTAACTTGATACCTAAATGTTTTCCAGAAAAAGCCAATGGATGTCAAAACTGAACACTTTTCATATAATGACAATGATGATTTTTCTGATGCGGATTATAGTTTTCCGCTAAGTAATAATCCAGATGAGTCTAGTAATTTAGGTAAGTTACATTAGCAGTATTTTTTATTCAATCTGTTTGCGCCCTTGCAATATTGTCAGAATTGCATAGTTCTCGTTTATTTTGGTTTCTACCAGCTTCTAAACATGTTTACTACATTTTATAAAGGTACATTAATGTTTTACTTCAGATATCTCAAAAAGTGTAAGCAGGACTGCATTTTTTATTTACAGTTGGGTTAACTATGGTATACTTACTTGCGTTGTGCTTTTTTTGCGTTGTCTTGAGGAATGTTGGCCTGGGAGACTAAAATATTAGGTAGTATGTATCTCGTATAAGTTTTAAACCAACTATTAAACCATTAGGTAGGTCAGTAAAAAAAATCTTTGTTATCTAATAAAAATACCCATTCTTCCCTCAAATGTAATAAAAGCGCTATACTTGATCAAGAATAGTACATTGTTCACCGAGAGGAGAAAGTGATCGATTACCGTCGAGGGTGTCGTTTGAAGCCCGAGCCGTAGGCGAGGGCTTTAAAACACCCGAGATCGGGAATCGCACTTTCTCTCGAGTGATACATAGTGCTTTATACTACACCTACGAGGAAAATAAAAAACGAAATCTTTACTAATTGAAATTTATATTGAAATTGTTGTAGTTAGTGAAGCTTAATGTAACACTTGAAAATGGCGCCAATGGCGTCTGCAATTTTCACATGTTCTTTTTTCAAATTGTTTGACACCATCCAACACACAGCTAGTGGCCACTGGCCAGTGTCATTTTGCGAACTTGGAGATAAAAACTCACTGTAAAAACTTTTTGGCTTTTGATATTTAGGTTACCAGCGCATAGTCTTACCCAAAATTAAAAAATAAAAACCATGTAAGAAATGGATTTTCATACACTTTTCTCTTCCGCTCAGATGCGTTTTCTCCCCGCATATTTGTTCGATATGCAATGACGTACTTTCTACCGTAAATTTGATAAAGTATCAAGGTACTTTCCGAGCAGGTGTAGTATAAATATTCTTGTTAGCTGAGCTTCATCATAAAGAGAGCACTCTGCTATTGAAAAATATCTATCTGTTGAAATGTATGCCTAGCTATTGGTTGAATCAAATATCTTAGTGGCTGTGCTGTTAGCTACATGCTGCGGATAAGCCAATCCTGAGTAAAGCTAGACTTAAGCATACATAGGGACAGAGAAAGCGACTTTATTCTACACTATGTAGTGATGAGCATCTAGACCCTTAATACTGAATTTGTAATTAACATATAACAGATACTCTGCATTATGAGCTTTTAAAATGGCTAAAAGTAAACTATTGCCTTATAAATAACAATAATTTAGTAGTGTAGATCTTTTAAAATCTAATTATTGTTTTTCAGAAGTCAATGTGAAACATGAAGCATATAAAGAAGAAAATGTATCATACATGGAATGCAAGAAGTGTTGTTTGGTATTTGAAACTGCTAGTAAATTTGAAGAACATAAAAGAAAAAGATGTGTAAAAGGTATTCTTCTTTCTTTCTATATTTAGTGAAATTTCAGATTTTATAGAAATCATAATTTCCAATAAAATTATGCAAAATAATCAGAAACCAAATGTCCAGACTATGAATATAACATAGGATGTGTTTGTAAGCACCAGTAAAATTGCTTCATAGGTCAAATCATACAACATGGCGGCTGTGAAGCTACGAGCTGCAGATAACCCAATTCTCGCTCAGATGTTAAGTGAGTTTCAGTCAGGATTGGTCTATCTGCAGCTTGTAGCTAACATCACATCTACCAACTTGTATGATTCGAGCTATATCTAGCTTCGCTTAGCTAAGCCGTTTCAATAAGAGGTTAGTTAAAGTAGCAAAGGTGATATTGCAAAAAGGGCTAAGACTAGGTACAGTAGCTCAAAAAATCCGATAAACTATGATAAAAAAATGCGCAGAGTAAAACAACCGCATTAAATGCTTAATTTATGAGTAATTTCACATTTTCCAATTCGATTTTTGCTCAGTTATAGAATTACTGCCATTTTGGTCACATATAACCTTTTTTATATAACCTACATAGAATTAATAGCCTACATGTAAAAATGCACTGAAGAGTTTAGTTTTGTTAGCAAAACTTCTCAGACGCTAATGATACATCAAATTGATACGTTTATAGGTACTTTATACTTCGGTCAAGACTTTATACGTTTCTTTTGTTTTATTTATTTCGTGGATTTTTTTATTATGGGATCAACAGCAATCTTCAGTTGTTCATAATAACGTAGGTACTACATATAAGTGGGTTTAGTATCATAAGATCTCTGAGAGACACACGGTATATGTATGTATCTACCTTTCATGTATCTGTAATTTTTAAAAGTATACTGCTGAACATAGGCTAGGCCTACGAGTCATATCTACTGCGGTGGCCCTGAGGAGGATTAAGTTGTTACTTAGTGAAGTCGCGGGTCACCGAGAAAGTCGAAGGCAAACGTGTAAGAGGTTTGTTTTTATTTTCCTGTTTATCGTAAATAGTCAAGAACATTTTGTCTTTATATTAATTTTGTAAAACGATCATTAGTAGTATGATGAGTGTAATGTTGTTTATATTCTCTTAAAAGTATTATATTATATCATATTTCTGTATAAATGGATCTAAACAACTGTGAATTATTTCGAAGTAACTTGCCCCGCATTCACATTGCTGTATTCTTATAATGGTGTATGAAGATCACGTAGCACATAGAAACCTCTTTAGTAATCAAACTCACGGGACAAGTTAGATCTATTTATTTTAAAAAAAGGAGAATGAAGGATGAATACTTACTTTTTGGCGGGAAAGAAACTAAGGAGGATCAATGATGTGAAAATGGAGCGAAGAATAAAAAAAATGTTTGTAACCATATATTTCTAAGATCGGAGAATGCTGAATAAAATATTTTGACTACGAGGTGTTTAAATCCTGTAATAGTTAACAATAAAAAATCATCCAACGAATTGCAATGAAACGTGTTCTTTTCGTTGTTAAAAGAATACAGGATAATTTAGAAATCGGTTTTAAACAGGCCTTTAGCCTATTTTTGTTATTTGTGACATTTTATTAATGTTTCAAGTCGAGTATGGCCGGGTGGTTTTTGGCGGGAACGGGAAAAAATCATGTCGCCGCATTTTATTATTTTGTGAAATATGTTTCTATCAGTGATAATTAGTTTGCCGATGCTTTACTGAGGTCTAACTTGACCGCGACTTTTTCTGACTACGACGTGACTTAGACTGTAACTATATTGATAAAATACAAAAAAAAGGTTCAATACTTATAGGTAACACTAGCAAATGCATAAACCATGCGACACCAAAATATAAAAGAAGAAGAGTATGGCTGCCTTATTTTTAAACAATGTCAATGTAATTTTCAATCCGAATACATGAAATTACTTTTAATGGACACTGTTATTGTATAAGATAACGGGAAAATAATTATCCGAAAGAAACGAAGCAAATTATGAAATACTGTACCCTTTGGTGGCCCAATTTCTATATATTTTTGCAATATCTCCTTTTATTAGTTCTTAACAAACATATCCCTAGTTATGTATCCTCACACATCTCTGGGGAAATCTTAGCCTAAATTAAAAATTTAACATTATACTGGCAAAATGCTGGTGGACCTTCGAGGTTTTAGGTACTGGAGAGCGCGTACCCCTCTGTCATGGTATAAGAAAAATTGTACCTACATGTGAACGAGACACCAGGCATTTCATTGCACAATTTTAGAAAAGCTTCTAAGCAATTAAGGCGAAAATGGATTATCACGAACTGGGCTGCATTGTCTCGCTCGCTCCGCTCCATAAACCCGTCACCTGTTAACATTTCGACTTTATTCTCATATCAGCTATTAGGTTGAAACTTCAGTGAATACTTCCTCCCCTGCGTCTCATGTAAAGCTGTCAGAATGTCGTGAATGCGAATCGTAGTCCGTTTCTAGTCTGGAGATAAAATGTCCCTGTGGTTGACAGACATCCCACAAATCATTGAGAATACAAAGAAGTCTTAGACAATGTTATGACTGCCTCGGTGGCTCAGTGAATAGTGACCCTGACTTCTGGGTCAAAGAGGCATGGTTTCGATTCCCACCCAGGAAAAGCATTCATGTGATGATCATAAGTGTTTGCTCTGTGTCTGGGTATTATTAGTTTTATCTATTTAAGTATGTAGTTAAAAATATGTTTATTTAGTATATAAATAATAGTCTCTGGCAGCCATTCCACAAGCTATGCTTAGTTTGGGGTCAGACACCATGTGCAAGATGTCCCCTATATTTGTTTATAACATTTTATACCAAACCAAACTAAAGTAGTGGTATTATAAAATTTCTGATATATGTGTACGTCTGTGTTTGTCTGTGGAGTAATAGCTTCAAAACCAACTATTAAGATCAGCATTTTCATGCTTTAATGCTGATGTCACCGAGTTTATTCCTAGCTTTTAACAAATAAATAATTGTTGAAAGCTAAGTATAATAAATAATTTAATAAGTCTTTACTTGGACTTGTTTCAAATATTTAATTTATAAATTGCAGTTGAATTTGAGGATGTGAATGGAACATATTGTCCGATTTGCGGCACTTGCTATGATGGGGACCAAAGTCTGTCCAAGCACATGTGGGAGTTCCATGCTGACTTGATGGGCCCCAAAAAAAGGGGACGGCCTAAAAAACTCATGACAACGGTAACGATTTTACCATCTATACTTTGACACTAGATGATTCCACATTAACAGCTTTGTAATATCCAACCATACCAAGCTTTACAATAGTAATTTTTTATTTTTTCCATTAAAATATCAATTCTGACACTGTTTTAAATTTTGTAACCATATGTGCAGTTTTGCTAACTACAAGGAACTTTCAGAGGTATAAATGCTCATCATTAAAAAAACTTTTAAAATGAGACCAATGCGAAATCCTGAAAAAAAAATCAGCTGTTCCTTACATTTGGGGTTGGTGAACTTTTTGTATGGAACAGCTGGTTTCATTTATACAATTTTGCAGTTGATCCTATTCTAAAAGTTGTCAGTAATGATTAGCATATACACCTCTGCAAGTCCCTACCCTTTTCATAGTATTAAGCAAAAATAGAATGGGTCTTAAAATGCGTGCTACCTTTGGGCCAACCTAGTGAAAGGTAGCAAAACAAACTCTACCACTATATAAGTACATCAAACTGTCTGGAGGGATCGAGCGGAATCTTTTGCTCTGTAGTGAGTCAGCTAGACAGACTTACAATAAAAATACATACTTCGTACAAATTGACTATGATAAATGCATAAAATGATTCATTCAAAGCTTTAGACCAAGACTCTTGTTGGTGGAGCAACTTCCACGCCTCATGGTCTGCCAGTGTTTTCACCTCCCTGTATAACATAAAATCTATCTTCTTTAATTTGGTCTATGAATGTTCTCTATGGTCTGTGAAAACCATAACAGGAGGAAAAATAGAAGGAAGAAAGAGGAAGGTGTGAAATATGTAAATAAAATCGAAACACACATTCACAAGTTCATTGTCATTTATTTTATTTTTTTACAACTTCTCATTTATTAATTTTTTTACAACTTCTCATTTATTAAATTTTTTTACAACTATAAATATTAGAAATAAAACTAGAGAGTTAACAATGCCTTTTTAATTTTTCAGACAATATTAAACAAACTGTCTGAAAATGGTCTACTAATTTCATCGAGACAAAAGAAGACATACCAGTGTTCCTTCTGTAAAGTCCAGACTAAAACCAAAGAAGATTTAAGTTCTCACATTTTGCAACATAAAGGTAAAAGATATTATAATTTGTTATGATCTTAAATGTCTGTATAATATTGAAATAAGTGACCACTTTTATCAGAATATGAGGTGTCCAATGGGATTGTCCCCCAACTTAGTCAATAACATTTTGTACTTACTATCTTACACTTTACACTTTTAGTAGCAAAATTAAGTTAAATGTAATGAAACTGTCACTGAATTTTATTTTATTTTATTTTGTGTATGTACTATGTATATGTACAGGAGGTCTAAACAGCTTAAATGGACCAGCAGCTATAATACTTGATTTGTTAGTTATTTTTAACCAATCCTGTTATTATAGGTTTAAGTTAGATCAGACACATGTTAATCGAAAAATACTATTTACCAATCCCTGCATTGAAGGTAAATACTAATTCATGTTCTCTATTTCAGATTTAAAAGTGTTATGCTGTATTACATGCAAGAAAATGTTTTTGAAAAAGAAGTTTTTCAATTTCCATGCTTGCAACAGAAATTCCACGAATGCCATTGAAAATGTAAGTACTACTTTTCAACCTCTTCAATCAAAAATAGTGAACAGTTGATAGATGTCATTTCAATACTAGTTGACATGGAAACTCGGTCAAGCCATTTGGAGGAGTTTGATAACAAATGCTATGTATTCTTCGAGTTAATATAAAGTGGTAGATAACAATTACCTGCATAAGTAAAATTAATACAGTATTTGTTTGTTTGCACAGGATTCATCAAATACCCAAGGAGAAAAGAATGGGAAGTCTGCTTATTCCACAGAGATGCTTTTGCAGGATCTGTTTGACCCAAATGGTGATATGGTTAGTATTTAATATTTTTATGTTATGCAAACAACATAATAAACAAGGTCATGTTTTGCAATGTGCGGAGACTAGAGGTATATGTTCATTAATATGAATAACTTTTAATATGGCCCCAACTGCGAAATCCTTCATAGCATAGAATACACAAAATTCATTGCTTTTGACATTTTTGTTTTATGGTCTAGCTGATTTTTTATGCATAGCAAAAGTTGTTCATAATGAAGAACTGATGTACTAAGCCGAAAGGAGGTGATTCAGACCATCGTTATGAACAACTTTTACTCTGGGGACAACCTTGAATTCGAAAAAAAAAACAGCTATTTCATCATAGATTTTGTTGATCGCGTAATGCGACTCGGACTCGTAATGTGACTCGGAAGTTGAAAATTTGTATGGAACAGCTGCTTTATTACTCAAATTTTGGGTTGGCCCTGTAGTAAAACTTGTTCATAATGATGGTCTTAATCGCCCCCCTTTTGGCATAGTACTGGGCAAGCAGATAGCCCTGTGTACCTTTGATAAAAAGACCCTGCCCTTTGTTGAGTAAAGTAAATAAGATTATACATGATAAAATACTTGTTTCCAGGCATTGTCTATGGTTCAAGCGTGTACAGCGTGCTCCGGCGTCTACCTTTCTGAAGCTGATCTCATCAACCACCACGACACCGAGCATCCAGAGCTCTCTCTTAGGTGTAACCATTGTACAAAGGTGAGTTGTCTTTATTAGATTGAAGGTCACGTCACACAGAGGCGGGAGCCGCAGGAAAACGGTCGTAATTTAGGATGCGATGTTCTACTTTGTATAGGCAGAAACATCTTGTCGGTGGATATCTAGTCAGTCAGATGTTAGCTACAAGGTGTGAACATTTATGTTTAAATAGATGCGAGGTCAAGTGTTCGGAGGAGTACTAGTTTATTAAATTGTATTTTTGATTCAATAAACCTTGTGAAACGAATTATTTAGTAACCTAAATACTACATAGTAGAAAACAAAGTCGCTTCCCGCTGTCTGTCCCCATGTATGCTTATATTTTTAAAACTACGCAACGGATTTTGATGCGGCTTTTTTTTAGTAGATAGGGTGGTTCAAGAGGAAGGTTTATAATAATACACCTGTGCGAAGCCAGGGCGGGTCGCTTGTTGTTTATAAGTTAATGTTATACGAAAATGAAAAGAAAAAATTAAGCTTTTTACATAATATTTATTTATTGTACAAATAATATATGTTTATATTTTTATTAATTTCATAAGTAAAATATATAGGTTTTTGTAGGTTGCATTGTACCGTGGTCGTACTTTTTTTTTTTAACTCATAAATAATGCGCCATGTGCCATTCCTGCAGGCAAACTGGCAAACTCAGTCACAACTGGGTTTTGCGCTGGTTGTAGCTAACTTCACAGCTGACAGGAAATTTGATTCAGCCTATATATGTACCTAGCTAGACAGGTCATAAATTCTGTCACATGTTTAATATAAAACAATTGAAACAAGTTTATTCATTATTTAACCATTTATATACCAAAATGAACTTAACAAAACATAGATTCTTATGACAATAATGTTTATTCAAAATGACCTCCGTGATTTTGAATACAGGCCTTCAATCTGCGCGGCCAGTCGTCTATCGCAGCACGAACGAGGTCCATGTCAATATCGGCGGCTGCCTTAATCAAGGATGTCTTGAGTGACTCCAAATTAAGATGAGGCTTTGAGCACGCCTTTTCCTCCAAGTGTTGCCATATCTTGTAATCTAACGGACTCAAATCTGGACTGGAGGAGGGCCAGTCTTCGTGCCGGATGAAGTCATTTCACGCGCCGCCAGCCAGTCTTGTGTGCTCTTCGCTCTATGAGCTGGCGCCGAATCTTGTTGGAAGACCCAGTGCCTGTTATTGAACATGGTATGAGAAACAGGTTCCACAAGGTTCGTCAGGACTGTATTTTGATACACAACTGCATTCGTTTTTACACCTTTCTCACAATGGAGGAGCGAGGATGGAAAGTGACCTCGTTGGACACGCGGAATACGGTTGCTCGCTTCTTCACTACTGTGTGCGTACACCTTATCATTTTGTTTGTTGTAGCTCTCTTCTACGGTAAAAATTTTTTCATCCGAAAAAAAAAATTCCCGATATTTGTTTCCCGTATACCGCTTCAACAAAGCGCGGCATCTCTTCAGTCTCAGGTCCATTAGACGAGCATTTAAACGATGTCCTGTTTTTCTTCGATATGTCCGAAGCCCTAAGTCTTCATTTTACACCCTTTTCACCGTGGTTCTGCTTAACCCCATTTGAAGGGCCAACAGTTTCCGCTTACGTTTGGGATTTCTTTAAATTCGCGCCTTCACAGCTTTTATCACTGCTGGAGTCCTAACAGACCGAGGGCGACCACTTCTTGTCCTGTCATCTACATTAGAGTCTTCATTGTATCGTTTGATGGTATGATAAACGAATCTTTTGGTTATATTAAAATTTTTCAGCATGTCAAAAATTTGAATTGGCGCGTAACCGCAACGATGCAACGCAATAACTGCAACACGGTCTTCTTTAAGCGTCCACTCCATATTTAAAAATGAGTAAAATTCTAAAAAGTATACATTTTTATTTTCATGAACAATTCGAAATTCGAATTCAATAAACTTTTTTGTGGCCAGCATTCTAAAAGAAAAGTTTTTACTGTGTGACAATACTTATGACCTGACTAGGTATACTTTTGAACACCAAGTTGCATCGATCGTGGTCACGGGTAGACTTGAATGTCAGGCTACCCGTGACCACGATCGATGCAACTCGGTCGAAACGTCGGGACGATGAGGTATTTATTTAATTCGTAATTTTCGTGCGCGATTAGTCCCATAGTACATAGCAATAATGTGTTAAAATCGCGAAAGTTTAAAAACAACATACATGTATACATTTTGTTTAATTTCAGTTATTCGCATCAGTAAAAACAGCGGCGCGCCACAGATCCGTGTGCAAGCAGATTGAGAGAATGCACAAGTGTACCACATGCGGATTAAAGTTCGCGTACGAAATTTCTCTCAACAAACACATACTGCGATATCATCAGGGAGAAAGTGTCTCTGTTGCTTTCATGAGCCGTAAGCACAAAGTTGAAGAAAATGTACAGTATCAGTGCGACACGTGTCACAAGATGTTCCTTAGGTAACTATTTTTTTGACCAAGCGAATTAGTGAGAGTGAGTGAGAGAGGGTCTCAGTTTTGACTCGAGTATTTTGCTTTTGTCTGTCTGGATGTTGATTGTCCTTGTTAGGTCACATTTTGCATCAAATCTCGACGAAACTTGGTCCTATTGGATATAGATTAAAGGTATCAATTACTATTTTAGCCCTGGAAATATAGAAGCTTCCTGTGGGTTAGCACAAAAACTAAAATATAATGCGGGCGAAGCCGTGCGCTAAAGTTAGTTGTATTATTAAAGCTATACAAGATTATCTAGAACTGGTGTACACTAAAACGAAAGGCCATCAGATTCAGACAATCATTATGGACAACTTTTACTATGGGGCCAAGCTGAAGTTCGAGAAAAAAAAAACAACTTTTTCATATTTCGTTGCTTCCGACTTGCAGTTTTGTATAGAACAACTGATTTTTCTCTTCCGAATACCTAATTGGTCTGAATCACCTCCTTTCAGCTTAATCACCCCTTTTTGGCTTAGCATGGTAAGGGTAAGCAGATAACCCTGTGTAATATTATGATAAATTAAAAATTAAGACAATAATATGCTATCTTTTCCAGGAAAGATGCTCTTGCGAAGCACGCTAAGCTGCACATGCCAAATCA
The DNA here is from genome assembly GCA_964007245.1 of Hypomecis atomaria. Classification (NCBI taxonomy): domain Eukaryota; kingdom Metazoa; phylum Arthropoda; class Insecta; order Lepidoptera; family Geometridae; genus Hypomecis; species Hypomecis atomaria. The sequence goes on from OZ023280.1 coordinate 19,008,575, forward strand.
GAAGCTTTTTGAATGCGATGTCTGTCAAAAGAAGTTCAATCGCAGTGATAATTTACGGTTAGTTGAACACTATCTTTACACTGTTATTAGATTTTCTGTGCCATCACTCATTGCAGTGAATCCCTATTATGACGTACTAGCTGCCCAACCCGGCGTTGCCTGCTTACGAATTAATTTCTGGTGTGTAGTTTAGAAGACACAAAAAGGTACTGCACAGTTCTACTGTCTACTGTTCTGAGAACTACTAGTATTCATCATCGTAATCAGCTTGTGTCAACCTACTGCTGGGTATGGGCCTCCTCTCTAATGTGCCATTGTTCCCTTGGGCAAATCTCATCCACACATGACCTGTGATGTAATAATAAAATACAAGCGACAAGTAATAATATACTGATTTTTTTGATTAGAATCCTGAATTACAATTAGTTTTACTAGCTTTTCTGGGTGTGTGTGGTCGACGTGGTAACATGTTCGTTAGCAATCATCGAAGTTAAGCAATGTTCAGCACGGTCAGTCTTCGGATGGGTGACCGCGGGTGGCATTTACAACTGAGGGCTACCGCGGCTCGGATGACACGTGAAATTGTAGGCCCCGGATGTTTTAACCGTTAAGCCATGTTAGAGGCCTTCAGGCGGCTTTAAAACTCTGACAGGCCTATACGAATTTACTTACTTATTGTTACAGAACCCACAAGAAGATACACGACGTGGACAGAGTTAAACCTCCGGCTAACAACTGCCTGTGCCTCTACTGCGGCCGAGGGTTCTCCAACTCTTCCAATCTGATCGTCCACATGCGCCGACATACTGGGGAGAAGCCATACAAATGCGACTTTTGCCCTAAAGGTATATTCTACCTTGTATTAAAATTTTTAGTTTAACCTTTTCAGTTTTGCGTTTGACTGAGTGACGATGACCAAGACACTAGCTTAATGTGCGTAACTTGTCGCGAGACCGAATTAATAAGCTTCAAAATAGCCCAACGCAGAAAGACTATCTCTCTGCTATTGATTTAATTAATTATTCATTCCTAATAATTACCAATTTGTTGATATGTTTTATTTTATTTTGATATTATGTTGGACGAGTCCATAAATAGGGAACATCGATGCTGATATTGAACTATTTTGACAATAAATGATTTCATTTCATTTTAATTTCATTTCTGCGGGATCGATTCAGGAATGAGGAGATTCGCAGACGAACCAAAGCTACGTAATCCAGCTGATTATCAAGTTAAAATGACACAGGTAGGACACAGAAGAACGGATGGCCGATAGGGCCGGAAATGTTCTCGAATACAGATCACGTACCAGCAAGCGCAGCATAGTATACAAATTATTAAACATTATGCGCCGCGACGGGTCCTACGCTGCGCTCATCTATTAGGAATTATTAATTACGACCGCTGAAACGCGCTAGTGCAGGCCGCTTCTAATCGGCCTTATTGGAAATCTATGGGGGAGGCCTATGTCCAGCAGTGGACGTCCTACGGCGGATGGATGGACGAAGAAGCCCACGGGAGAAGCCTTTAACAATAACTAGCTGGCTTGTGCCTGCCTGTGTCTACGAATGAATTACAGCTTACAGCTTATAAACCTTCGAGAATTAATGTTCTTGGAGATATAGAAAATAGCATTGTAACCTGTTGTGTAGTTTAGAAGATCGGTTACACAGACACACAAAAAGGCGACTTTGTTTAATACTATGTTTTTTCATTTGCAGGTTTCCCGAGGTCATCAGATCTTTTGGTCCACAGAAGATCGCATACAGGCGAAAAACCGTGTGTATGCCGCATTTGTGGAAAAGGTATGTGTTCTACATGATTTGTTAATGTTTATTAGAACTATAAAATATGTGGCTTTTATTTTTGTGTTTAATTTGGTTTTGCAAATAGTTTTAAATATCCTTAAAGCCAGGTTTTTCAAAAAGTTAGATAGGTTTTTAATTATTTAGCAGGTAGTCAGATTGTACAATAAAATACATCAACACATTATTGACACCAACAAATAGGAAGGAATAAGTAGCAGAAGAAACAAAGTCAGAAAAGGTACAAAAGGTGGTCTTATCACTAAAAGCTATTTCTTCCAGACAACCTCCTGGATAAAAGGATAATAATATACTGAAGACCTGTAGTATAGAGAGCATTGTCACTTTTAACTCGTAGCATAGCAAAGCAATGCAACTCTTTCAGGATATCTCTATCATGTCTATATTGGCTAAACAGTTAATACAACCGGGGTGTAAAATATAACGTCTCATCCAAGCCACGGTAGCGCTCGGTTGTAAAGCCACCCGCGGGGTCACCCATCCGAAGACTGACCGAATCGAACGTTGATTCTCTGCACGAACTCTGGTGATCGCTCACAAACACTCAGTCAAAATACGATACAAGCGCTATCTTCGAAGTTAGTACATAGATTGCAATCATTGAATTTGGTTGTGCCATTTGTGGTGAAAAATAATTCTCTTTTCAACTGACTTCAAAATAAGTTGTAAATGCGTGTCGAGACACGCGTATGATAGGCTTCCGAAGATGGTGACGATGATTATGATGATAATAACCGATTTTATAGTGTCAAGATGGTTTAGTGCTAGAAAAACTTAACGGGCTAAAATATATTTCTGAGGTCAATGACCTCTGAGCTATGTGCAAGCTTATAAAATTCAATTTTTCTTTGTAACTCAAAAAGCTATTATCCCACAGTGCTTAAAACAATTTTGAGATGTAGTTTTTAATGTGTTCTATAATCTCAGAAAGTTTGAACATTCTATCTCGTATACTTGAGAAATTAAGGGGGTGGTGGAGAAATGGTACATGTGACAAAAAATTGTTCAAGAAACTTTACATTAATTTTCGAAACCCTATTCAACGATACACCACACGAGGGGGTGGGGTTGAAAAAAAAGTTTCATCCCCACATTACAATGTATGGGAGCTACCCCTTAAATGAACTGTTTTGAAATTTTTAAGTATTTGAAATTGAGATCTATACTAGGACTATTATGTTGTCAAATTTCATTCAATGTGGTTCAAAAATGTGGAAGTTACAAGGCTTTGTAGCATGAGGACGGACGGACACAACGAAATTATAAGGGTTCCTCGTTTGACTACGGAACCCTAAAAAGGAGGCTCTCAATAGGCATGATGACTAAACAAAATATAATTAGTTAGTCAAATAGATTATCGATTAAACAAAAATTGATGAAGATATAGCCCGTTAAAGTTCCGCGTGACGTCACAAGTCACATACAAATATTTATATAGACTTCTGTCAGCGATGTGACGTCACGACCTGCACTCCCAAACTTTGGCAAGGTTTTATCCAATATCTTTTGTTAATCCAACTCACGGATTAATTTTATTATAATAATGACTTTACCCAGTCATCATGCCAACTGTATTTTTTGTTTCAGCGTTCTCCCGTAGCAACAAGCTGTCGCGACACATGCGCGTCCACACGGGCCAGCGGCCTTACAAGTGCACGTACTGTGAGAAGGCATTCTCTCAGAGCAACGATCTGACTCTGCACATTCGGCGGCACACCGGCGACAAACCTTACGTGTGTGAAGTGTGCGGCGAGAGGTTCATACAGGTAAATACGGACACTACGCAAGCTACATAATGAATCTAATTTCTGTGTCAACTCATTAAGCTAAGCCCAGGCCGCCTTTACGCTTCTAAGCTGCCTCTGACTGCACATCCGACGGCACACCGGGGACAAACCTTACATGTGTGAAGTGTGCGGCGAGAGGTTCATACAGGTAAATACGGACACTACGCAAGCTACATAATGAATCTAATTTCTGTGTCAACTCATTAAGCTAAGCCCAGGCCGCCTTTACGCTTCTAAGCTGCCTCTGACTGCACATCCGACGGCACACCGGGGACAAACCTTACATGTGTGAAGTGTGCGGCGAGAGGTTCATACAGGTAAAAATCGGTCAAGTGCGAGTCGGAGCCACGCACAAGTGCACGTAATATGGGAAGGCATTCTCTTAGAGCAACGACCTGACCCTGAATATCCGACCTTACGTGTGAAGTGTGCGGCGAGAGGTTTATACAGGTAAATACGGACACTACACATCAAGCAGTATGTAGTAGCAGTATGTATTGGGAGAACTAATAGTTTTATTAGTGGAGCTCGCAATACATCTCTTTAACTGGCCTATAAATCTCTTTCACATCGATTTGGTTCATACTCTCAAATCTTGTTAGGATTTAGTTACTAAACAATCTTGCCAAATATTATCAAAATCCGCTAATAAATAACGCGATAGAAATTTTCCCCCTATTTTGAGGAAATTTTTTGATAGGGGTTCTCCTTTCCAATCAAACCTCCGGTAAAAAAAGGTTTTTTTTTGAACTTCTATTAATTTTATTTATGAAAATCCTTACTATTATAACTCCGAGAGTGTTTAAGTCACTCTTTAATGCAGCAGCAGAACAACGAATGGACTTGATTTTTGGCATAATTCTAAAATTGGAGCGACATAGGCTACTTTCTATCCCTGATAAATAAAAGGTTCCTATGGGATAGGACAAAAATATAAATATAACGCGGGCAAAGTCGCGGGCAAAAAGTAGTGAAATATGAGTACTGCTCTGTATTGTTTGTACCAGCATTTTTAATAGTCCTCTGCAGGACGTAGGCCTACCCACGAAAGGTGTTGGGTCATATCCACCACGCTGACCCAGTGCGGGTTAGTGGATTCACATACGCTATCGAATTCCTTCTCCGAACCTATGCAGGTTTTCTCACGATGTTTTTCCTTAACCGAAAAGCCAGTGGTGTGAGAATCCGTCTATAAATTCCAAAAAAACTTATTGGTACGGGGCTGGGATTTGAACCCACCACTTCACGATTGCAAGAAGGGTGTCACTACCACTGTCCGGGTAGCACGGCAAAGGGAGAAAACCATTTCATCCACTTTAAATGTCAGTTTTCATTGTCAATCCATACTTTATTTCCTCTTCGAGGGGATATAATGGTGGAGAAACAATTTGTCCCTTTGCCATGTTTCCCGTGCTGGACGGCTATCCACCTATACGTATGCCTAGCTGAACCGGTGAACTTCATCTGTCAACTGTCAATGACAACTTTTAAATGCAGGAACATTTTGAATGGGGAAATGAAATTCACGTTTTTACTATTTTGCTCCCTACATTTTTATATTTCCTCATCGTTTAAACCTTCCCTTAACTTCAACAAATATTTTAAGACTAAAATTAGCCAAATCGGTTCAGCCGTTCTCGAGTTTTAGCGAGACTAACAACCACGATTTATTTTTATAAATAAGTGAAGAAGAAGATTACGGTTGGAGTATCTTAATAAATAAAATTAAAATTTCAGGGTACAGCTCTGCAGAACCACAGGCGGACGCACGGGCACTTTCCGCCGCCGCCGCCAGACCTGGCCTCCCTGACTAGCCAGGTCCAAGCCATCACCTACCCAGTCTCCAATATTTCCAACATCTCCAACATTAATCTACCACCACACGAGACTCACATGCCCAACTAGTCTTACTCTCTAGACCATTGTGTATAATTTTCTACATTACGAATAGGCAAATTGTTTCTAGGTATAATAAATAATTACATTATTTTTAAGCATTCGTGGAATAAATGAATTAAGTACGTGTACTTTGTTATTGTTTACGCAGTAAGTATACCATTAATAATAATACCAAGGATTACTTTTAACCCTATACTTGACCAGCAAAGGTTCAAAAGGTTAAAACTTTGTAACATGTTTTTATTATTATTTCGTAGGTACATTTATTTGGTGCGTTTTCAGTTAATAGAAAGCACTGCTGTAAGAAATGTGATCGAAATATTTTTGCAGTGCCTTCCTAGGTCCGAGTTTGTAAATTTTTTATGGGTAAATAATTAAGTTGTTCAAAGAAATTTAAGCAGAAATCATTACTAACAGTAAACGAATGCCTGACATCGATGCTATTCTATGACGCTTTTCTTTCGTTAAGAGGATTCTGAATCGACCAGTGACAATTACGGGAGAAAACTATTTTCATCTCTCAAATTGTAACAAAATGTTATGTTTTTGGTGTCAATCGCTTTAGTCAGAAATATTGGCTCTTACGTCTCATTTTTTTTTTACAAAAGTTTTAAGTTTCTGCATACTTTTCAGCCAACGTTTTGCGTAAAAATGTAGGGTAAAAACTGTAAAAACAAAGACGTATAAACCAAGCTATTGAAGTGCTGATAATATGAAAAATAATTACTCAAATCGGATAATAGTTAGAGGTAGATAACAGCTTTTTGTATGGAAAAGGTACAGTTCACAATTGCTTAGAGTTTCTTCTCTTCTATACTCCTATACTTTAATATAATTGAGAAACATCAATTCCAAATGAAACTAAAAAGACTTGAAGTAATAACGCGTAAAAAAATCTGTACGCCTGAATTGTTTTTTATAATAAGTATAAAAAAAAAACCGGCCAAGTGCGAGTCGGACTCGCGCACCGAGGGTTCCGTACAAACCTGCAAGGTTTACAAAGTTCGTTCATTACGACAAAAAAAGTAATAAGTTTATATTTATTAAAAAATATATATTTTGTAATGTAACTAAAAATTTAAGGTTTTCGGAATTTTTCCTTTATGTGTGCTATAAAACGTTGCTTCATGCCAAATTTCAAGATTCTAGGTCGACTGGAAGTACCCTTTAGGTTTTGATTCCCTTGCGAGTACTTGCGAGTTTCAAAATTTGCGGCATAAACGGCTGTATCTTTTGATTGCGTTGGCTTAGAAGTTTGATTTTTTCACAGCTTCAAGGGACAGTAGACCTGAGTAATTGATATAAATTTCAGCTTCATACCTCCACGCGTTCCTGAGAAAAAGGGTCTTGACAGACGGACAGACGGACAACAAAGTGATCCTATAAGGGTTCCGTTTTTTCCTTTTGAGGTACGGAACCCTAAAATGTACATAACTGTGAATTGTTATTTGGCCAAGTGCTATCGTTAACTGTAAAACAGTTATTAAATAAACTCATGATAATAATGATTTATCCACCGACTACTTAAGATCTTGAGATATTCCAAATGTTCAAAGCTCAGACTTCCCCACCACGATCATAAATGTTTGTTTGATATAATTTAAAATGGTTTGCTGTTTCGATTTGGATTTTTGTGTTTTGTGTCGTAACATATTAAAAATTTGGTTGATAAAAGCTGGGTAATCATTTTGATGCTTTGGTTTAGTGCATGTTCTTTGGGCTTTGCCTCCCCTGGGCCCCAAAAAACGTTAATCTGTTTGTTGCATAAATTGCGATATCGCCGTCGTTTTTTTGTGGCATGTATCGTATTAACGTACCCACGCTTATTAAATATGAAAGATGGACAAAAGAAGGTAAAAAAAAACAACTATTCTAAAACGGCAAAATGTGGCTACTTGGTGTGCAAATTGGCTTTCCAACTGTTCATTTTTAATCAGTTTGCATGAATTGCGTTCTCCACGTCGATTGTTGTGGTATATTTTGTCGTATATGATAAATACCAAGTAAGTGACAAATAAAGACAAAAATGGTAAAATATGGCTACTTGCTGTTCAAACTGGCTTCTCAACTTCTCAATGTTAATCTGTGTGTCGTATAAATTGAAATACAGAAATTTATTTGCAACAAAAATAAGAGGTACAATACATAAACAACAAAACAAACAAATCTGTGTGTTGCATGAATTGCGCTCTCGCCGTCGTTTTTTGGTTTTGTGTCGTATTAACATACCTCAAAGCTTAGTAAAGATGAACAAGAATAAAAAATGTAAAAAAATGACATGGGTCCTAAAATGGCAAAATAGGTATGTGGCTTATTAACTTCTCAATGTTAATCTGTGTGTTGCATGACTTGCGCTTTCGACGTCGTTTTTTGTGTTATAATTATGTCGTATTTTTGTGGTATATGCCACGCGCAATAAATGTAATGAATAAGAAGAAACAGTGAAAAACTACATGTCGCATAAAATTGAAAAAATGACTACCTCCTTGATGTGCTAACTGGCTTATTAACTTCTCAATCTGTGTTTTGCATGGCTTGCGTTCTCGCCGTCGTTTTTCTGTGATACTATTAATCGTTTTAACATCCCCTCGGTTTAATATGAAGTACAAAAATAAAATAAAAACACATGGCGCCAAAAATCGAAAAATACGCCTACTTGGTGTACAAACTGGCTTCTCAACTTCTAAATATTAATCTGTCTGTCATATAAATTACGCTGTCGTCGTCGTTTTTTTTTTGTGGTATTAGTCATATTGACATTCCTCCCACGCTTAATAAATATAATGAACAAAAAGAAAAAGTGTAAAGTGGCAAATGGTATGACAAGCTAGTATGACCATGAAGAAACAACCAAAATATGTCTGGAATACTTGGTGTACATACTGGCTTTGCAACATTTAATTGTTAATGGGTGTTTTGTGATAATTATTTGTCTTATTCATCCCCCGTCCGCGCCCACGCTTCATAAGTATGATGAATACAGTATACAAAGAAAAAGTACAAAAATACATAGGGTTCATAAGTAGCAAAATATGGTGAGCAAACTGGCTTCTCAACTTCTAAATGTTGATCATGTGAGTCGTATGAATTGCGCTTTTTATGAATTCGTTATTTTTTGTGCCATTAGTTGTATGTGTATCCCTCCCACGCTTAGTAAATATGGTGAACTTGAAGAAACAATGTAAAAAAAACTTGGTGCACAAAATGACAAATTACAGCTATTTGGTTTGCAAACTGGCTTTTCAACTTTTCAATGTGTCGTATAAATTGCGCTGTCGTCGTCGTTTATTTTTTGTAGTATTAGTCATATTGATATTCCTTCCACGTTTAATAAATATGATGAACAAGAAGAAAGTCTGAGAAAAGCATGGCGTCTACGATGGCAAATTGTATGACAATCTAGTATGACCATGAATGACAATCTAGTATGACCGTGTTGAAACACCCAAAATAATAATATGTCTGGAATACTTGGTGTGCATACTGGCCTTTCAACATTTCATTGTGGGTGTTGCATGAATTGTGCTCTCGCCGTCGTTATCTTGTGGTATAAGTCGTATTAACATCATCTCCGTGCTTAATAAATATAATGAACTAGAAGAGAAAAAGTAACATGGCATCGAAAATTGTAAAATATGGCTCCTTGGTGTTTAAATTGGCTTTCCATATATTCATTACATATATGACCATGAGGAAACACCCAAAATAATAATATGTCTGGAATACTTGGTGTGCATACTGGCCTTTCAACATTTCATTGTGGGTGTTGCATGAATTGTGCTCTCGCCGTCGTTATCTTGTGGTATAAGTCGTATTAACATCATCTCCGTGCTTAATAAATATAATGAACTAGAAGAGAAAAAGTAACATGGCATCGAAAATTGTAAAATATGGCTCCTTGGTGTTTAAATTGGCTTTCCATATATTCATTGCATATTCATCCCCCAACGCTTCATAAATATGATAAATACTCGTACAGTAGGTATTCAAAGAATGTACAAAAATACATGGAGTGCAAACGTGGCAAAATATGGATATTCATGGTGTGCAAACTGGCTTCTTAACTTCTAAATGTTAATCTGTGTGTCGTATAAATTGAAATACAGAAATTTATTTGCAACAAAAATAAGAGGTACAATACATAAACAACAAAACAAACAAATCATAAAACACAAAAAACAACAGTATTACACCTAATATCCTTGTCACAAAACAGGTCCCAACTCATCGTAATGCTAATTGCGCTGCCGTCGTCGTTTTTTTTTGTAGTATTAGTCATATTGATATTCCTCCCACGCCTAATAAATATGATGAACAAGAAGAAAGAGTGTAAGAAATGCATGGCGTCTAAAATGGCAAATGGTATGACAATCTAGTATGACCATGAGGAAACACCCAAAATTTAGCTGGAATACTTGGTGTGCATACTGGCCTTTCAACATTTCATCGTTAATGGGTGTTGCATGAATTGTGCTCTCGCCGTCGTTTTCTTGTGGTGTAAGTCGTATTAATTAACATCATCGCCGTGCTTAATAAATATAAGGAACTAGAAGAGAAAAAGTAACATGGCATCTAAAATGGTAAAAAATGGCTACTTGGTGTTCAAATTGGCTTTCTACCTTCTATTTTATGTTTTTTTTGTAATAATTATTTGTCTTAATCTGCTCTGAGTGGCAGCTGTGCATGATTCAGTTGACTTTGCTAACTTTGCAGAATTCTTTAGGTAGGGACAGGTTAACATCTCGAGAGGACTGCCAAAACCACTTGTCGCGGTATTTTGATCAGAAGTCCCAAAATTTCTATAGCAATGGGATCATGTCCCTACCTACAAAGTCCCTACCTACTAAGGTAGCCAAAAGTTTTCGAACAAAATGGTATATACCTACATACTTTAGTTAACTGTAAATTGACCATATTAAAAATGTTTTGAATTTTCTTAAAAAATGCGAAAAGATTTTTTCCCCGACCTATTATTTGAAAACACTATGTGAGTTATTATAGGTATCTAAGAAACAAAGAACTTTCCATAGAAAGTTTCATCTCCAATTTAATCCAATTGCCACGCTGAATGGCAATGCTAATGCGTTGAGCCAAATAAACACCAGCATTTTGGTCACGCGTCGCGTCCACCAGACGCTCAGAAAGACTTTTGAAAATAAGATGAGCTCCGGGCCCCCACGGACCCAATGTCTCAACTCCAAATGGCTCAAATATGTGACCACTACCGAGGTTAGCATATTTGCGCCGCTTGTGCTGCTCCGCCGAATTGGCCGCCGCTCCTTCCCTACTCTGAGTCTTAGAAAGATGTGACGGTGCCAAAGTATCGACGCAAGTTGCGTCCCATACTAAGGGCCGTCCACTTTTTGTACTTATATAAACTTATAAATACATTGTAAACGTTTTTTTTCTCTTTATCGAGATTCATAATTATATATCTGCGACAATCTAAATAATGGCATTTTTTGCTCATTGGTTAGTTTGTGACGCACCCGTCTCTGTCAAAGCTTAAAGAGAGAAAGGAGATGGAAATTAAAGTATTTTTTTGCGCTGACTATCTTAAAGCGTTTAAAGTGAAGTGTGTTTTAACATCGAAATTACTACTAGAAAACCTGTTTCGATGACGTTATAGCTTATGAAAATCGGATAAGCGATTAAGAGAATCTAAGTAGGTAGGTAGGTAGGTACATTTGGCATGCCCTACGTATTTTTATTTAATGAAACAGAAATACGAGAGTTTTGAGGTAAAAGTGTGTTTAGTGATTTTTAAGATGAGTGAATAAGTTTTTAATGAAATATTTACTTATTTTAAGTTTTCCGATGCTGAACAAGCTAGTGCAAGATTTGTAACATTGTTTTACTGACTTATTCTAGACGTTAAGGGGACGGTACCCGACAGTAATTTTCGCCAGTTTTGACACAGAATTAACAATAGTCTAGACCACGAAGCTACAGCTTCGTGGTCTAGACCATGCGCGCCATCTGTTCGATCCGTCGTCGTGAACCAAGTAGGCAGCGCGTTGACTCAGTTGTCATACCGCGCCGTCTACTGTAGTGACTGTAATTAGGTATAGGCAAATAACGTAGTGCAGATTGTCATAGAGTAATGTACATTCAGAGAAATCACTTCCTACTGTTCTGAGGATACATAGGTACAAAATAACATAGCAATACTTCGAGTAATATTTATTTTTCAGCGGCACATGTCGCAATTTTTCTTTTTTTATGTCCTGTCGCCAGAGCTGTGCTCGTGGATGGTTGGTCTGTCTCTGGACATGTCTTCCTTTTTTTAGACAATATTTTTGTTTTTTGTTTTCTGAATGACCTCAGTTACATTATCTGGGTCTCTTATACACATTTTTCGAGGGTGCCTTGGATCGATCAGCTCCGGTAAAATACAGTCAAGATAAAAATCTTAAATTTTTTTTTCTATTTTATTTTGCCAGAATTTTTGGTCTCTTTCGATGATTTCCGTCTTTACGGGAAAATTACTGCCCGACGAAATACTAAAAAGACATTTTTCCCTCCTGGTGATGTGAATCTGGCCCTGAATTTGAAAATACCAACTGTGGCCTTTATTTATTTCCAAACAACAGCTTTATCGACTCCAAATATAAATGATGTTTTAGGTACAACTATGGTATCCTCAATTACTATGCCATGGGTCGTAGCGCCTAAATATGGCACATCTGGATCCAGATACAATCCACACGGAAGAATCTCAACATTTTCCTGCTTTGATAACTGTTCGAGGGCGAGATTTTCGTTGTCTTTTCCGTGTTCAATGGATGACACATGTTCGATTGATTTTTTACATAAAATATCCTTGACCAAATTATGGCAGCTAATATCCATTCGCCGTTTAATTACGCGTCCGAAATTTGATGCTGTTAAGAGATTACGACGCAACTCTAACCATTCGCTACTTCCGCTTTGCAAAATGGTTTTCTCAGTTTTTTTTTTCGTTGTACGGCAGTTTTTTTGTAAATTTTGTAAAAACATTTTTTTAGATTCAGTCATCATATCTTCATCCATGTCTGGTTTGGAGCAATCGTCGCCGTAATTTCATGTGTCTGCGTGTGAAACAATTTTTTCTTTTTTCTCAAATATTTTCGAGCCAGAAGTCGGCTTTTCAAATTTTTTTCTTCAAACCTTTTAATGTCGTTCTGCGGAATTTTTCCTATTACAGATTTATGCAGTAAAGATAAAGGTTTTTCTGTATTAAAAGATAATGCTGCTGCATTGCATCGAATTTGATGTTGGTTGCGTTGGCTAAAGTTTACACGTTTGCCACCTACAAATTTTGCTACTACGCTATGATAACGCTCCACTGCGTTGCTGTCAACATCCAAAACTAAACTCCTCGCATGGGCTGCACGTTGAGCCGTAATAAGTTTAATTCTTTGCCAAATACTGTTAGAGAAAATATCTTTATCTACATCGTTATCTTCGCCAACGTCCTTAGTTTTGGAGCAAAAATACTCTTTACACTTGTAATGATGGCCAAATGCATGATCAGGTGCAGCAGTTATAATTATCATTATATAAGCTTGTAACATTCTCTGTGTTTTGTGTTCTTTTATTGCTTCTGTGATGACTTTTCTAGCAGATAATATTCTTTTCTTTGTGACATATTTTCGATACTTTAAAATATACTTTGTGTCAGTAGATAAGCCAGCCAACTTGTTGCAAAACTTTCTGAGCAAGTGGTTGCGACATTCTACTTTCTGTACAGTGAAATTTTCATACGGCGTGATTGTAGTATTTTTGAATAAGTATTTGCATCTCCATCTGATATTAATCTTCTATATATGAGATTTTGCATTTCCAAACTTGTTTTAAAGCCTTCCGTTAAGATCTCAGATTCCATTCCCGTAGATGGACCTAAAAGTTAAAAAAAGTGTACAGTGTAAGTGTTATAAGATAATTATAAGACAGCTCTAAATAAAATTTTAAAGTGTTGGTCTCCTCGTTTAATAGATCGCAATAAATGGGACAGCTACATTTTTAGGAAACATATCAAAATAATCTTTTATAGTTGAACTTATTATATAACTAGCTGCCCGTCCCGGCTTCGCCCGGTTGCGATTGGCTAAAGAAGACAGATTTTATAAATATTGTGACTATCACGTATGTGTTTTCGAGTTAATTTATAGCCTATGACACTCTCAAAGAATGTGGCTTGCTATTGGTAAAATAATTTTCAACATCAGTTTAGTAGATCCAGAGATTACCCCCTACAAACTCACAAACTTTACCTCTTTTATAATATTAGTATAGATTCGATTAACTAGCGACCCGCCCCGGCTTCGCACAGATATATCATACATACAAACCTTCCTCTTGAATCACTCTATCTACTAAAAAAAACCCGCATCAAAATCCGTTGCGTAGTTTTAAAGATACATATAAACATACTCGTACATGGGGACAGACAGCGGGAAGCGACTTTGTTTTATACTGTGTAGTGAAGTCATATCAGATTAGGATCACAAATAATAGTAATTACCTACCCTCTTTACTCTCGAGAAAACGTGATATGGAATTTGTGAATATCGCGTGGGTGATATGACAATCTTACTATCCTTATTACGAAACTACCTACGTGTATTTTAAAATATATTTAGATAAATATGACATATATGGCATAATACGAGTACTAACATGAAGAATTCTTGTAGCAAGTGTGAGCTTTCGCTTGTTCATTTTTATTTTTTGCTACCGCACATATAGAACTATATTTATTTTTATGGCCAAATATAATATTTTATTTATTATTTTTCCTATTACAGCAGCTGCTCCTGAGAGTGACGAATAATTTTTCTAATACGATCTTTTACTGTAGCAACCATCAGCTATAACATCTATCATAGCAATACCGTTTGAATTCACCCTTTCCTCTTTGATGGCCAAGCAACGCTCTGCTTCGGCAGCTTCACTCATTGACTTGAGTAACTCGGTTTCCCACATTTTATTTACGATTTCTAAGTTGCGTGAAAACACTTTTTTACTCATACGATTTAGTCCAATGGCAGCAGATATTTCTGTAAGTTGACTGTGACCACACCCAACATCAACTGTACCAGCTACTGCACTGGTATTGACATCCATTTCGTCAACAGCTTCATCACTTTTAATTTTAAAAGTTAATTACACATTTTGCACTTTAATTTAAAAAGTGAAATAAGGCCAACTTTGGTTTCAGAAACTATATCTACCTATTCCAAGCCACAATCTAGAGGACCATGATGAGATTTTCTGAAGTTGATTAAAAAACTGAGATACGTTTATTATTCTTGTTCCGTAATTGTTTGCATTGGCTCTGTAAAGGAAAACAAACGCATTTTATGATTTACATGTTTAACTATAAAAAGCTATATCAAATATAATGATTTAACGATAAGATGTTATGAATTCGTGTCTTACATATTACAAGTAACATCACTAACGCTGTTCTGTGCATCGCTTTCTGTGGTCGATGACGTAGGGATATCAAGTTGTCTGAAAAAAAAAACAGTACATACTGTGTAGCTACACATCATCAAATTTCTATAAGTGGAATTCTACTGTCTTACATAATGCAAGTAACTGCACCAACGCTGCTCTTTCTGTCACTTTGTGACGTCGACGAAGTAGGGGTTTCCAGGTGCCTAAAAAAATGTACACATGTTACATAACATGCATTTCAGATGTGGGAATATGAATTAGGGCTGTCAAGCTTAATAGCATTGACATAGCTACGTGTGGTAAAATCGAACCCGATGATAATACCATCATATTATGATGGCGTGACGGTTTGGCCATAGAATGCCCAATTCCAACAATAGCTTAAAGTTCTAAGAATATATTTATTTGTCCGTCAGATGGATAATCAAATAAAAAAAAAATTGACACGTATTTTTTTCCTTATGTGAATAAAACAAAAAAAAAGCTATTATTATTGTTAAATAATAATTAGGCGTCCTGCACGTAAGCCGCTTGACAAACATGAAACCTTTAAACGATGTATAATATAAGGTATGTACCGTGACTATTCCCGTGAAAAAATCGATGGTAAAATTGGTAGCTGTCAACAGTGACAATATGTCTCTGTAAACAGTACTACTCTATGCAAACCTACAATAAAATTCAATTGCCGTGCTTAGAGTAAAAAATGGTATTGTAACTTTACTTACTTTGCAGAATTTGCAGCATCGGGCATCAGATGATTTTCCTGCAGTTGGCATGTAGACATAGCTGACTTTTAAGGCAACAATCCTCTTGTTTTCACACTTTAAAATATCTACATTTTGGAACACACTTTTTCTCCATAAAATGGCTACCCCACCATGTGGCCTCCCTTTTAAGATCTCCGCTCCTGTATCAACTGCTGACACTCCTGTGTATGCGAAGTTAAGGTCGACTTCCCCTAGTAACGGTATGTCATGTGGAAGTAACCAAGTTTCTTGTAGGGCTACTTTAAATATAGGCATACTATATTATCTTTTTATCCCCAAATTAGGTTATTTGAAAACAACTATTATAACGGCGTAAGCCAGCCATGAAGTGATCATGCTCCAGCGGGAAGCTTTTAAACAAACAGTAAAGGAAGCTTTTGCAAAGGACCAATCCTGAATCGCAGCACATTCCCACAGATTCATCTTTGTACTTCAGAGATTCACCACTTGCATTCTATGTTCATCGGTCCCAAAACCACAGCATTATCACTATCGTACGGTATGTCTATCATAACTCAGACCAGAAAGAATTAATTCCAAGTTCGTAGACGTCCTACATGATTCCGTTCCTATTGTAACTGTGATGCTCTATACACATCAAGGTGTTGGCGCCGATATTTACTTGCAGCCTGTTTGTGTATTTCAGGGTGTTCCCGTTGGTAGTCATCAACAACGTGCCTGTGAGCTTCAGGATGTTTTTCCTGATAATAAGCTGCATGTTTACGATGATTAGAAGGTTCATTTTGGTTATATTTTTTTCTTGCAATTTGTTGCAATTTCTGACCACGTTGGTAAACCAAGCCCTGCGTTTCTTCGCTTTATTGTTTTGGAAGTTATTTGTTAAACTATTTTCATTCTGGACTGACCCTTGGGTAGTGAATGTAGAAGATTCTATGCAATTATTCGTGGATAAAGATGAAATTAAATCTGACTCACATTCAGATTCCATAATTGTAAAGTAGGCAAATGAAAGTCTTGCACAATATTAGAAATTGGTGAAGGTTGAGTAATTGTCGGAGATACAGCCATTTTTAACGTCGTGTTTTGGCTATCAGACGCTTATCAGTATTATTATCATCATCGTAGGCATCAAAGTGACCATTAGAAAGATCTTAGGAAAAACGTAACCTTTTGTAAGGTTGGTCTTCTGTACCAAATTTGGCATACAAGTTGCCATTTCGATAAATACAAATTCAAATTCAAATAGGTATGTTTGACCGGCTGCAACTAACTGGCAGAAGCCGTCATATGGAGAGTGTTGCCGCATATCTAATGTATACTCTTCTTTTGTCCCATGATTTTTTGCCATGACGGTCATGAGACATAACAGTAAATACATCCCAATTGTTCGTCACACATGACGCAAATTTTCTTTCTTCACAAATACGAGTATCCATTGAACATTCTTGTGTGCCATGCAACAAACAAGGAAGATAGCGTTCGGACAAGGCATGCTCCATCTCCCACTATTGGTACAACCACTAAGTTTACTAATGTACCATTGATGCCAAATATTTATTTCTAGACTCTGAACTACTCGGAAGTCTAAGCACTTAAGTGACAAAATTGGCAAATGCAAAATTTTACAGGACGACGTTTTTAGTGTACAGGACGACGTTTTTAGTGACTGGTGAAAAAAAAAGTGTACTGCGTAGTTTATTTTTATTATTAATTGTTAAATGTAACTAACAACTATTTAAACACCCAGAAAGGGTTTTATGAGGTACTTTACTTAATATGAAAAATAAAACTGACTTCAATGGTTTTGGGCGCCTACGTTGATTATACCTTTTACTAACTCACAATTTAAAAACCACTCAAGCCTGTTACCAAATCTACTTAAACTAACTAGTAGTCCGCCCCGGACTTGGACCTCGCGCTCATAGATGAATGAAGGTCTCGCTCCTCTAAGACCAATCCTTCATCCATGCTCGCGCTATTCCTATTTTATATCATAAATACTGTGATTTCAAAAATAATAATAATATTCGTATGAAAGTTTGGCAATGTTGAATGAAATGAGTAGATATCATTCAGTGAAATATTTATGATATATGATTTTCTGCCGACAATTGCTATTCTCTGTCTGCATGCAATGTATTGTGCTAAATCTGTTCATACTGAATGGAATCTAACACTCGCAGAAGTCGCGTAGCTTATATAACTTTCAAAGAACAAATTTTAAGTTAAACGGTTTTACGGAACTGGGGCATGAAAGTCGTATAGTTTTGTAAGAATGCGATTAAACTATAGTACTTTTTCGTCAATGTTAGATGCATGCACAACGTCAGACCAGTCCAACTCCTGCGCATCTCTTCGCAAGTTGTCGATATTTATACTACCCAAACTGCGTTGCCAAAGAATTTTGGGTTTGGCTTTAGGCGGACGGATTTTTTATGAAAGAATGATAAGGTCATGATGAGAGACGTCATCTGCCGCACACTGGCCGTGCTTGACAACATGACTTGGAGAAGATACGAGAATAAGATTAAGAAGTGAAGGATTACAGTGGGGAGGATTATGAGTAGCATTGAGTGGAAGTATTGAGAGATTTAGTGCCAATGCCAATGACTTTAATTCTGAAGTTCTATGACCTTCTTGAGTAAACACGTATTGAAATCACCCATAAAAATAGTATGGGCATAGGAGGGGCAGTTGTTTTCCAATAGGCTTTCGAAAAAAGAAAAATAATTCACATCTCGAAAGTGAGGGTAATAGACTCCTAGAAGAAGTTTGGTGTGATGCAGGACGACTTCAATAAGGAGATGTTCACCGGCATCAGATAGGGGCGGTTGTGCGGACATACCTACTAACGATAGAGAAAGGAATATGAGTTCTGAGTTATATCGAAACATGGCCACCACCCGTACCAATCCGATCATTCCTTATGAGACGAAACCCTGGCAACGCCACTGAGGAGGAAGGGAGAACCGGTTTTAACCACGTCTCAGAAACTAAAATAGCATGGATGTTAGGATGCACGAATGACGCAAGAATTTCTGGAAAATGAGCCGTAATACTCTGGGCATTTATGTGGATAGCATTCAAATTCTTAGGGACATCAGAAACAAATGATTCAATGGAGTCAGATAAGGAAGCAAACTGGTAAAACTGTCCATACTGTCGCTGGAAGATGTTAGGGCACGAAAAATATTCATTGTCACTATGAGACATAACATAATGTATGTAACCTATGTAATAAATATATAATTTGTATAATAATAATATTATAAAAATACTAAATAATAATATAATAAACAAAATAATACGCAAACAAACGTCCACCTGCCGGTAGTGTTTACATGTTGTAACAGGAGCATACAAAAACACTGTTCCGCTAAATTAATGCAATAAAAAAAACATCACAAAAAAATTCAACCATAACTCAGAAAAATATTTCAACTATTTGTAATAAATCGATCAAGTATTCAAAATAAACTAAGGTAAATTATAAGGTTTATTACATTTAACTTTTTGTGAACTGACATTTCACTCCTTTGCACTGTAAATTAAGAAAAATAAAACAATAAGCAAAGTCAACACTAAATTATCAACTGTGCCTGTGGTTATACCTAGAATGACCATTTATTTTTTAACTCAAAACGGGACATCGGTCTTTTTAGGGTTCCGTACCCGAAGGCAGTGGCATACTTAACTAAACAATCTGAGGCCCGTGGCAAACAAGAATTCGTTAGAAAGGGTAAAAATTGACGCATTATGATAAAATTTTAATAAATCACTTAAGTGATTAGAATTACCCAACACTGTTAATAGTATTGTGTGTATTTAGTTTCAAAATCTTATAATTTTTTTTTCTAAAGCAGCAACTTCACAGGTTGGGGACTAAGACTTTTGAACACAAGTTTTGGAATTATTTGCAAAATTTAGCCATAATTATGAAAAATAAGCCAACGGAAACAGTTATATTTTTACATAGGCGTAAGCGCAGCACGTGCGATTTTTTGTGATAACAGAAAAGGATCAGAATAGACTGCAACTGAGTTTGAGCGCGAGCGCAGCGAGCGCGAAAATTTTTGTATGTTTTATTCAGTAAAGGGAAAATTTGCAGCTGAGATGAGAATTGCGCGGTTTCTAAAAACGGGACATTTTTGCGTCTCGGGGGTTGTTTTCGGGACACCGGGATAGATTCTCGAAAAACGGGACCGTCCCGTTCAAAACGGGACGTTTGGTCACGTTAGTTATACCTCGTCGGTAATTGATTATTTCTATACAAAAGCTTACACCTGAAATACTGATATTTAAAAAGAATAAGTACTTACGTACCTACCTATATTTATATGGAGATTTCAAATGGGATCATGGGATTTCGATATATCTAAATATATTATAACACTGTTATCGTATGAGTAACGACTAAATAGACAAAGGGAAGTTAAGCTAAGTAGGTATACAATCTTCGCATAATGAAACATTAGACGACAATCAATACGGAAAATTCAAAAGACCAGAAACAAACAGCTCAAGCGTTAGCAGTTTTCAAACGACTTCATAAAAAGGTTCTCAATTTGACTAAACATACAGTTTTTTTGCATTTAGGTATGTTACGCGATTACTCCGCTAATTATGAACCGGTTTTGATGATTCTCTTTGTGTTTGGTAGAACATACTTCACAGATTCGCCATTTAAATTTTATCGAAATCGCTTGAGTGGTTTTTTTTCCTTTCGGCCGTCTATTTAACTGTATTTTGTAACCGGTTACAAAAGAAAATATTTTCTCGTTACCAGTTAGTAGTAAATATTTTAATGGAATTGACATATTTATAAATTGTTAGCATGAAAGAATCTCTGTTCCTATTTTGTAGTAAATGTTACCAAAACGATGTTCTGTTCTTATTTTGTAACAAAATTCAATTTCCTCCGTGTGTCATAATTTGGCAGTAGGTACTTACGGGGAAAAATAACGGAAATAAATAACAGTAAACGTAAGTGAAAAATGGCCTTTAAATTAATTTCTAAAGAAAAATGACATCTTACTTAATTCAATAATGAGTCTTGCTCTATCTATCTTATGCAACATGTTTTTGTGGACTAAAAAAATCGGAATTATTTCCGACAATATCTTCAATTGGCAAAAGGTAAATTGATATATTTTATTAAATTATTTTATTTATTTATCTTTAATGTAATATGTAGTAACATAAAAAGTGGCAAATCATTTATCATAATCAGTTTAAAATTTGACTTGATAATTTTTTTGGATTTTTTTAAATTTTACCATACGAAGACGCGCTCTCTTCGTCCGCTCGCCATTGTTCTCGGAAAACTTATACGCTCTATGCGCTCTTAGAAATATTTTTAATCCTGATCTATTTCTCTTATCAACAAATTCTCTGTTATCTTTTAAATGTTTTTTTGCTGTAGGTAATAAATATCAAATGATTGTGTAAGGATGTTTAATGACACCCATTTTTATTACTATTTAACAAGCCAATTACAAAATTCCTACATGTAAAATTGTCATTAACAGCTGACAGATGGTGAGATGAAGTTTACTGGGACAGCTAGTATTTACTAAATAAACACGCTGTCCAGACCACAAGCTTGCGGGAAAGTCCCCAAAACACAGCCCGCTTGACCTCGCTCGCTAATTGCAAGGCTTAGTCTTTGAGCGAAGTCCGCGCCAGCTCCGGGGTTTCCAGAGGTGAGGATTATAATTTTTGAAACACTTTGCAAAAGGTCTTTGTGTCAGATGACCACGGATCCAAAGTTCCCACAGCTAACGCAACAAATTCATAGTGTGCGTTAAGCTGGGAATACTTTTGGTGTTTGTTTCTCTGTGCCTTTTCAGCCGCGGTTCCAACACGGCGAGCAGAATCGCCTACCTATGACGGTGCCATGAAGGGTATCCACACACGTGGCGTCCCAGCCTAAGGCTCGGCCGAGACACCAAGGTTTTAGTGTAGCTCCAACAGGACGTTTACCTTCATCTATTGACATTCCGCTTGGTTCCAACGACAAAGGCAGAGGCAGTGGAGAATGCCCGCCTGGTTTAGTCATTTATTTTATTTCCCAATGGCTATAAAGTCAGCCGGCACTTTTTAGATGTAAGCCTGTGGTGACCAAATTAGTCGCCTTTTTTCTCTCTACTTTTTTTTTACTAATATTATATAGTTTTGTTTCCTTTTCCAGTACGTTTAAAACTTGGCCGATATATTCGCCCGATAATAGTATTATTTTTATTGAGTTCTCTTTGTAATTTAACATTTACCAAAAACAACAATGTTGAATGGGTTTCAAAATATAACTACACTAATTATATTGTTCTTTGAGTACCTAATTGCACTGAAGTTAAGATATTTCTGGTTCATTGTTAGTAGAGGTAGGAGTTGAAATTAATAAACATCAAGAGACTATGGCTGTTTTTTAAGTTTCTGGCCTAACAATTCAATAACAATCAAATTAGGTATTTTTGCTTTTCGAAATGTTTTTGTACTCTTGCATTCATTTGAACCAAGGCCACTTACCACAATTTCCATTCTGAATGAGGGCCTTAAAA
The DNA here is from genome assembly GCA_964007245.1 of Hypomecis atomaria. Classification (NCBI taxonomy): domain Eukaryota; kingdom Metazoa; phylum Arthropoda; class Insecta; order Lepidoptera; family Geometridae; genus Hypomecis; species Hypomecis atomaria. The sequence goes on from OZ023280.1 coordinate 19,030,822, forward strand.
CATGCGTTTTAAACGAATGGACCTCGTCTTCGGGTGTCGAAAAAAGTCGAATACTTAGTTTTATTTTTGTTGTATGGGATTAAAAAAACTCATTAGATGTCAAATCATTTCTGACCGATGGATGGATCATTAATTGGATATATTGGCTAGTTAAAAATGTCTTTGTTTGAGGCGATCTGTGAGCGCTCGCGTTTTCATTATGAAGAATGATTTGCCTATCGTTCGATGTTTTCCGAATTTATTCGAAGACTTCTGATAAAATTTGTTTATTTACTATTTACTCTCTTACATCTTTCTTACACGATAATCGTGACATGATCAGTAATACCGAAGAAACAGCCAATTATTTGTTTCCATGTGCTTCTTCACACAAAAAAAATAACGCTAATTTTTAATTGTTTTAAAGAATATATTGCTCAAAAAATGTTAAAGTTTCTATTAAAAATGTTGATTGCGTTTGGCAATACTCATTCATGCCTAGACCAGAAATATAAATAGTAGCCTAATATTTACAAATAACATTATGTAAAACAATATCAATTCAATTATTTCAGTTCAATTTACCGCAAGAGATTTTTTTATATCTTGTCAAAAACAAAAAAAGTCTGAAAGTAGCGCCGGTGACTGAGAAATTAAAGAGTAGCAGGGGTATGGGAATATCTTAGACGGGAAGAGAGTCATGTCACGAAAGGAACCCTAAACGTGATGGTCAGCGGCATAAAGGGGAGGGGACGACCAAAAAAAGTGTGGATGAATTGTGTGAATGATGATATGTGAGAGAAAGGAGTTGATGATGAGATGACATATGATTGAGTCAAGTGGCGAAAAGAAACGTGCTGTGCCGACCCCACCTAGTAGGATAAGGGCAGGATGGTGATGATGATGTTGCATGGGTTCAAACAATTTGTTCCGCGATGACAGTGACATGCTTCATTGCACCGCCTACCGCCATTACGGCACCTGCAGCAGCTGCTGCCTCCACAATTAGTTCTCGAGCAGTTGCAGCCGCTGGGCGCCGCCGCGCGGGGCGGTTAGATTCCAGATGATCTGTTGTTTCTTATAATTTCTGTTTGATTAACAATTTTTTTGCAAAATAAAGTGCGCTTTTGTTGTACCCTTTTTATTGAAGTATTTATTGAACCGATCGATATGATCTCCTTTTGGACATTTTTCATAACATTTTCTACTCGTAGGTACTTGTATATTCTCAAACCAAACCAACGCACCGATCAATGTGCCTGTGTTTTACTCTAATTTTCATATAAATAAAAGTTTTCCTTTTAAAAAAATTCTTCTTTATGACCCCACACAGCGGATACAAAACGTAGTTGCAATAAAAATATTTTAGCTTGTATAAATAAAATAAAACATGGTTATTGTTGTAACCTGTTACAAAATACAGTTAGAAAAGGAATTTCGTACGTAGATGGAATAACCGACTTCAATCGTTGCAACAATTTAAGTCGTATGTACCATTTTATTTAACAAAAATAATGATTATCTTACCTTTGTAGAGCAGTTCGAACCCGTGCACTGTAAAAAAGGTGTTATTTGTAGTAGTAATCGTTGTTTTCGACGACGAATGAACAAGAACGAAGTCGATGCGTACTTCTATATATGTATATGATATCTATATAATAACTAGCGACCCGCCCCGGCTTCGCACAGGTGTATTATATAAATATAACCTTTCTTTTGAATTACTCTATGTATTGAAAAAATCGCATCAAAATCCGTTGCGTAGTTTTAAAGATATAAGCAAACATAGGGACAGACAGACAGGGAAGCGACTTTGTTTTATACGATGTAGTGAAGAAACGCAAATAAATATAAGATAGCAACATTAACATTTAAATTCACTTTGAGATTGAGGCAACAGAGAGCGTCATTGAAATGGCTAAGTTTTCGTCAAAGCAAGGAATAATAGGTATTAGCACGCAACATCGACTGGAAAATAAGAATTATAAATGCATAAAATTCGAAAATATTAACATCAGTTCGTGTAAGTAACTGCTATTGTTAGAACGTGTTTATATATTCCTACGCACTGTTAACTAGTTTTTAGACAATGTTGCTATTTTTGACAGCAAAATACTGCAGTGGTCGCGCTTTTTTGTTCTGCTCCTCTAGAGAAATCTATGATCAATAAAAACAGTACGAGAACGTGTCAAGTTGGGTATGGTTTCTTTCTGTGGCCTTCAGGTATTGATGTCATTTTCTCGGGCTTATTATTCTTTTTACGTGTGTATTTTGGATGCCTGATATAAAAGAGGAAATTTAAACTTACGTGCGCTTTACAATATTTGGCGGTACACTTGAATAGAAAAAAAACATTTTGCTAAATACTCATAACTATTTCTCGGTATGCACTATGCCTAAGTTGGGCTTGCGGATTTCAAAGCTATGAACGTAGTCTGTCATTTCATCATGGGTTGCAAAGCCATATAAAAAAAATCAAATGTAATTTCTAGTTCTGTTTTACAATCAAGTGCCTTGTTGTTTTATTAACTACAACAAAATACAACACTACTACTTATGCTAAAACTACATAATTAAACTACCACTACAAAGGTCCAAAGCAATCGGATCAACCAAAGACTCCTATTTGGATTGATTATTTTTAGACCTCACAGTTAGCAGCGTGCCCAGCATGCAGGCGGAATCGCCACGCTGAATGGTAATGCTTATGCATTGAGCCAAATATACACTAGCATTTTGGTCAGGCGTCGCGTCCACCAGATGCTCAGAAAGACTTTTGAAAACAAGATGATGATCCCGGTCCCCACAGACACAATGGCTTAACTCCCAAACTTCTCAAAAATATGGAGGTTAGCATATTTGCGCCGCTTGTGCTGCTCCACCGAATTGGTCGCCGCTCTGGCCATACAGAGTTTCAGAAAGAGGTTAGTTCCTATTGGGTATTTTTACACATACAAAAAAACTCTAAGGTTTCTTTCGAATAAATAAAATAATGGACTCGCTTGACTTCAAAATTAGTCCTTACCTCTGCAATACATCCGGTGCCTTCACACTGACAAAACATACGATTTCACTTCTATTTATCATTTGAGCATGCTAAGTAAAGTAAGTAAGTAATAGTAAGTTATACATGAGAAAGTTATAAATATAAATTCTAGTTATTTGTCTTTTCATCTCGGGCGATGATTTGTAAGATGTCTAAATATTGTATCGTGGATTTTATTGAAGTTTGGTAACATGGTTTTTATGTAAGTACCTATTCTATATGTGCTGATTGTACTTCGATTCTTGCTTTTTGCCGTCGTCTTTTCCTGAGGTAGTTATTTAGTTTTCTTGCAATATTTCTAATATAGTCAATGACATATTCGAAGATGATAAAATTTAAGGACATATTCAAGTCAGATGATGAAGAGCCTTGAGTTGTCTAGGTAACGATATTATAATTCGATGGAGCTGTATATGGAATTGTAAGCATCTTCCTTTAACACCACATTACGAAGACATAAAAGAGCCCTCGATCCGTTCTCAACACCATAAATAGAAATAAAGACCTGTGGTGGGTAATACGAGTATTTACTTGAAAAAAATATGAAATTACACTTTTTAATAATTTTCGCCTTGGTTCAAGTTATTTTCGTCTCTGCCACAGTAGTTTACAGAGCTTTCGTCCATAGTAAAAAAATACAAAGAAGTACATGTATAATTTAGACATGTTTACTGAAGTTATCTAAAAAATATTTACCTGCGAATTGCAATAGGCGTGTGTACACTAAATAATTAATTATTGGTTTCGATTAGATATTTTATGTTTTAAATATTCTCTATTTTATACATGCTTAAGTAAATGAATATACTCACGTTGGAATGACAGCTTAAACCGTTGCACTAAAAAAAAAATTATGAAATATTTATGAATCACCATATAACCCCGATTTTGTATCAATTTACTTCCTTAGCCTGTATCGACCCTGCTGGATATGTAGACTTCCTTTTCAATGTGTAATTTTGTCCTATTTTGGGCTAGTCTCATCCAGGAAGAACCCGTAATTTGGCCTGATTTGGAGATGAACTTTATGGCATTCTTCACATCTTTTGCCAGGAAGGCAGTACATCTAGCCCCTTCATATTCTTTATAACTGTCTGCACCTTGCACCCGTCCCTGGTTTTGGCTTGCATGCTTGACGTCGGCCCAATTTGGGAATGTGGTTGCTGGTATAAATGCATCCGTCACCATTCAGAGAGAGGTAAAATATTGCATATGCATCTGGGATCGTGGTCAACATTTCTAATTAGAACTGAGAATATACTGATACCTCCCCCGAATGTTTCTCGGGGCGGCCCTATTCTAAGCTAGGACCGCACGATTAGGTACAATTCACCACACTTGAGTAATAAGATAAGGAGTTTAACAGCTTTGATACGTACTCGAGACTGAGATTGGATTCCTTCGCTCTGTAATTTGAAATGCAAGGTAATTTTATGATCTAGCACATTTCCTTGGACTAGAGGAAATGCTCCTAGTCTGATAGGGATTTCCGAGGAAAGAGCTGCACGCAAAGATCTATTTGTTTTTCTTTTGTACTGTTCGGTACCAACCTCCTTCATATATTATTTTTAATGACCCAATCGCCCTACGTAGGTAGGCTTATGTTTCTTTTCTGTATAATTGTGTGTAAGATGTCCCCTAATATTTATTATTATTTAATTACCTACACGTTTATACATATATTTGTACTTTATTTAAAACTCCACAATGACATCTAAGTACTCAAGTCAAAACATTTACCAGTTTCTAAGTCTTGAAGATGTAGATTAGTTTTCTAATTCTTCATTTAAGCGCATTAATATGAATGTTCCATCTAAGAGTGTCATCTAGACTATACATTCCTAGGTAGCTACCCGATTCAGTCTACTTTGGCCAATTCTTGCAGGAAAAACGAGTAGGTTGAGGACTTTTGTTACAGGGGTAAGAGTGTATTTTTATGCTGATCATAGAGCTTTGTCTTAAGACGTTATTTTTCTTTAGATAACGTTTTTTTCCAAAATGTTTGTTAGGGTCTACAAAAAAGTTTGGATGTGTAAGTTAAGCAAAAATCTTTATAATCTTGTTTATGTTTGCCTAAGAACTGTTATTTTTTTAACACTATGATAATTATCCGACATTTTCCGTAGATTCAACTGTTAGTAAGATGTCGTGGTATTTGTATTTTATTTACGACGAAACAATCTTTTTACATGATTCGTTATCAAACTTCTATACATTACACCTAGACAAAACACACCCCATTTATTTTTCTACTTTTTTATGTTTTGCCATTTTTATTGATACGAGTATTATATTGATTAATATAAATATAAAACAATTAATGTCACGTTGTGTATTAACTAAGCATTTTATATCTTTATTTGAAAAAAAAAATAGTTTAACACTTTATTTATTGTATAGGGCCTTTAAACTTATATGCCTTCAACACAACACAGTGGAAATACCTACACTCTTCGAGCAAATGTCTATAGAGTCACAATCTTGCAATAAAAGTGTCCGATCCAAAACCCAAGCCACGTAATAGACAGGCTTTTTAGTTAGTCGTAAGGCGATTGCAAGCCGACTACAACGCCGTGTGATGCCGAAATGCTCGGTAACAAGCACTAATTAGGTGAAACAGTGGAGTGATAAGGGAAGTAGTGACTCCACACCAGCTATGTTTTAAGGAAATAATGAAACTGTAGTTTTGCTATTAGGATCAAAATTAAATTATATGGCTTTTTCTCTCCTCGCAGAGCTCTGAGGCACTTTTTCTGTCTTCTGAAAGTAATAGGGATTGCTACCTTTTTTAGTTTTGGCTAGTCTGAGTGTCGCAAGTAAGACTGTCACGAAAATGCGAATATGAGTTGGATGAAAAGGGTTTATGGTTGGCTGTTGGTTGATTCAATTTTTCTCATATGTTAAAAAAGGCATTAAATCAAAGGCATAGTATCTAAGTTTATATCACCAGTTGGTATTACTGTTTTCGTTGATATATTTTCTTACATAATTATTACTCAGTTATTCTAAGTATGATCTAGTATTATTGAAACAGGGCGGCTTGTATGGACTTCTGAATAAATTATCCAGTTAACACTCAAGCGGTCGCGCGGAGTCGAATCGACCGCATTCAATACATTTTCGCTTATAACAATAATAATTATCGTCGCATGTGTTTCTTGTCCCAGGTAGCTTGTCATTGTTTCACTACCTACCAAATAAACAGTTTACAGTTACTCCCCGCGACTCTCTTGCCACACGGTGGTGCGCAATTGTTTAAGTAATGGCGCAGACGTCGAAAAGACTCCGTGCGCCTCGCGCCGAAAAGGATACGTGGGATTATCAACACGAAAATATTTTTTTTGGATTATCACCAATTATTCTCAAAATAACCTTATTACAGTGTTTTTAAAATTAGTCATCCCTTGACAGAGAGTACTATAATCTAGAAAATTCTATAAGAATATGAAAAGAGTGAATCAAAAATCAGTGACCGAGGATCAGAAACTTCCGATCAACCTGTATCTGTTGAATAATCAAGCAGCTCGGTTATAGATGAAGAGGATTTATTTGCCGTTTCCAGAAATAACCGCGCGCCCGCTTGAAGGTTAACATTATTTGACCTCATAGTTTTTTACAGTAGAAGATATGTTGCTCCAGATGTTATATTAAATTGTTCATGAAGTGAAAATAAAAATAGCCTACAAATGAGATTTTTTCAAATCGGTTGACAATTGGCGAAAATATCGGTGAACATACAAAAAAATACACACTAACATAAGACCTCCTCGTTTTCGGAAGTCGGTTAAAATACTTTTGATCATATTATCCATATATTTCACAGTGACAACATCTTGAATTCTAAACTAAATTACTTTTTATAAGTTATTTTATATTTTCATTAAGCAATAAAAATAAGTGCTTTTAGTTGTCCGCTGGCTATATACAAGACTATATAGTCTACAAATTAAATAGTTTCTTACATATGACAAACAAGACGTTGCAGAACACTGAAATAAATTGGATTAAAGCGTCATTTGTCTTAGGTCGGTTAATAAATAATAATAATAACTAAAAAATAAAACGTTTATTGTTCTTAAAAGTTAACACAAAACAAGTTGTACACTAATAGATCCCACACTAGGGCGACCTGTGTCGTGAGATCTAGGCTCTTCCTTATGATGACAAAAACAAAATTCCTTTACAATGTACAAACTTAAATCAACATTCATAGTGCACTGGATCTCACACTAGGGTGACCTGTGTCGTAGGATCCAGGCTCTTTGCCAGACGGGTGGGTAATACTTACTTAATGCTAGGTACATCTTAAATTAGGAAACTTACTAACATGACATCATTATTTTATACGAAAAATACAAGTGGGTAGGTATATAAATTAACTCAAATTAAGACTCAAATTTAAAAAATCAAAGACCGCTCAATTATACCTAGTAGGTATATAAAAAACTACGCCCATAACCAATTTTGAATTACGTGCTACATGTTATAGATACCACTGTAAACAATTTGGAATAATGTGTGCAGTGGGTAGAAGTACCAGGAGCAGTATACCGCTGAGCGGGTCATTCTCGTGACGTCATTCTTCGCTGTGATGCTCCTGAGCAGTAGCGGCGTAGGGTAGGGCGCGGTTGGGCGACCGCCCAGGGGCGCGAGACATATAGGGGCGCCGCAGGCGCCCTTTCGCGTTTAACCAAGGTTACAATAAAATTTGCCAGTGAAAAAAAAAACAGGAAAATTATCGCGCTCGCTTCGCTCGCGCTCTATCATTACCGTTTGTTCTTGGTTGACGAGTATCTACTTTGAGAGTAGGTATTTATAATTTATTTAATATTGAAGAATCCAACAATGATGGGCCGATATTGCGGGAGGTCTCGTAGGTTATAAGCAAACTAGCAGCCTCTCTATTTTTTTTTTAAATATAATGTAGCCTATGACACCCGGAGATTGTGTAGCTTCCCAACAGTGAAAGAATTTTTCAAATCTGTTCAGTAGTTTCGGAGCCTATTCAATGCAAACAAACAAAAAATCAAATCTTTCCTCTTTATTATATTGGTATAGATGTGATGTGAAATCGATTGTGGTAGTACTGTCTCTATTTTACCTGCAATAGTTCATAGTAAAATTTTCAAGAGCAGTCATCATAGCTTGCAACCTTTAAGCAGCAAATGCTTTAAGCTTTTTGCAGCGAAGTGTTTAACTTCTACACGGGTGTTAAGATTTTGCTTGAAGGTTGTTTCTCTTTGCCAGTAACATACGAAGGACACACTATGCCGATTAAGAGGTTTTTGTTATATCGACAAACGTCAAGCGATCGCTGCTGCTTGTATGCGACTTTATGAAATTGTTCAATTTACATGTTTGTAGTCTAAATTGTAATAAATTGAGCGTTGAGAAAGATGTAAACGAGTACGTAGTATTATTATATATTCTTTGATACGAGTATGAGGGTTTATTGGAGAAGTATTCTGAAATGTTCAATGACAAATTAGGCAGGTTCAATAAATAAAAGGTGAGCCTTAAAATGAAACTAGACGCTAAGTTAAAGAATATTTTTGCTCTTCGAAAACAGAGTACAAAAGCCGTTTTTATACTTACTTACTTAATCCTCTAGGGGGGATTAAGTAAAATTAAATTTAGAACATCGTGTGCAGCAAATTTGTGATTTCAAAACATCATTAAACCAACTACGGGTACGGGTACTACGGGTTAATTAATGATGTTTTGAAATCACAAATTTACTGCACACGATGTTCTAAATTTAATTTTACTTAATCCTCTAGGGGATTAAAACGGCTTTTGTACTCTGTTTTCGAAGAGCAAAAATATTCTTTCCGAGATGGAGGTATGAAAATGAAGAATGTTATGAAAGATAATAATAGGAAAAGCATTTTCCAAAACAAATAAAGCAAATGATTGAATACTGTAAAAGGTAATGGCTTAAGCTCGATACATCTTTACACGATACAACCTAGCCAGCACTAGCTCCAATCGCTGCAAATGGGTAGCCTTATTAAGAGCCGTTATCATTGCATCATCCAAATAGATACATACTCCCTCAATATCACCGAGTAACTGCTCCATAGTACGTTGAAAAATGAATGGAGCATTACACAATCCAAACATAAGCCTGGTGTGCAACAGGTGTTGAATGATCATTGTCTTCATCCTATTTATTTTCTTCTCAACTAAAGGTTTAATTTCTATAGCATCTAGACGTGGCTTGAAGAACTTTAACTTAGCGTCTAGTTTCATTTTAAGGCTCACCTTATATTTATTGAACCTGCCTAATTCGTCATTGAACATTTCAGAATACTTCTCCAATAAACCCTCATACTCGTATACATCTTTCTCAACGCTCAATTTATTACAATCTAGACTACAAACATGTAAATTGAACAATTTCATAAAGTCGCATACAAGCAGCAGCGATCGCTTGACGTTTGTCGATATAACAAAAAACTCTTAATCGGCATAGTGTGTCCTTCGTATGTTACTGGCAAAGAAAAACAACCTTCAAGCAAAATCTTACCACCCGTGTAGAAGTTAAACACTTCGCTGCAAGGTTGCAAGACTTGCAAGCTATGATGACTGCTCTTGAAAAATTGACTATAAACTATTGCAGGTAAAATAGAGACAGTACTACCACAATCGATTTCACATCACATCTATACCAATATAATAAAGAGGAAAGATTTGGTTTTTTGTTTGTTTGCATTGAATAGGCTCCGAAACTACTGAACAGATTTGAAAAATTCTTTCATTGTTGGGAAGCTACACAATCCCCGGGTGTCATAGGCTACATTATATTTAAAAAAAAATAGAGAGGCTGCTAGTTTGCTTATAACCTACGAGACCTCCCGCAATATCGGCCCATCATTGTTGGATTCTTCAATATTAAATAAATTATAAATACCTACTCTCTAAGTAAATACTCGTCAACGTCCTTTCCTATATAATTGCTATTTTGGACCTTCGCCTTGCACATCCTTTTTAAGTGTCCTTTTTGCTTGCATATCTGGCACGAATAATTAACAAATGTTCAACTGTTAAAGTTCAAAAGAGTCACAACGTTACAAGAATTGTTTGTCAAATATGTATAAATTTGTACTTATTCTAGATAGTTAAGGTTGATTGTTTTATTGAAATATGGTTAAATGAATAAAGAATTATTATTATTCCATTAATTTAAATTAGCATATTAGATTTAATTTATACAATTTTTTTTTATAAAAACAAATATAAAAACTTTTAAACGCTATTATTATTCATTTGTTTTACAAACTCACGGGCTGCCCCGGATCTTTGAAAGGCATTGGTGGGGCCGAAACTAATACCAAAAGGCCCTTTTACAATAATTAAGTAAAAAGACTATTTAGTATAAAATCGATGGTCAAATAACAAAATCGAGGGATATTAAATATGTCAGAACCAAAACGCATGAAAATAACGACTTGGTGTGAGCATTTTAGTATAAAAATTCGTTAAATCGATGAAAGAAGTAACTGCGCACGCGAGAAGGATACTCGTAATACGGATTAGTGTACAATTGATACATTATTTGACCAAAGAAAAAAGTATAGATTGTGATGCGTCATCACGCCAACCACATACCTTTACGGGGAATATATGTTACTATTATTTATTTGTTTTACAAACTCACGGGTTGCCCCGGATCTTTGAAAGGCATTGGTGGGGCCGAAACCAATACCAAGAGGCCCTTTTACAATAATTAAGTAAAAAAATACAGTTTTTGGGTGATAGGAAGAGGGAAACGATTGTAAAGACAGTGAATAGGTACTTCTTGGGCTATAATAATTAATTATTACGTGTTTATAAGTTGGTCTATGGAATGAGGTGCGGCACCCGCCAAGTAATGCCTCATTTCAAATATTGAGGCGAGTGGTGGCTTGCCATCCACTATGAAAAAGACTACCGTAAGTTGGCGCCGGAGGTTAAACTGCCTCGGTGGCTCAGTGGTTAGTGACCCTAACTACTGGGTCAAAAAGGCGTGGGTTCGATCCCCATGGGTGATTGCTCTGTGTCTGGGTGTTATTTAGTTACTATCTATTTATATAAGGATGTATTTAAAAAATATGTCTTAGTAGTTTATCAGTCTCCGGCAGCCATATCACAAGGTTTGCTTAGTTTGGGGTCAGAGGCCGTGTGTAAGTTGTCCCCAAATATTTATTTTAATATTTTATCAACTTACCTGAGCTTCACTGGCTCGTCCGTGACTCTGGCACAGCATTAATTAAATATTTGTCTGTTCATTTATACGGTTATATAAGTAGGTATGTATTATAAGTATGTAAGTATTATAAGTAGGTATATTTGAATAATCTAAAAATGTTTTTATGCAATTACCTTAGCTAAGCAAACGTTTTTGGCTCCATCGCACTATGTAAAATTTATAATCATTTGTATGTATCATGCCAGCAAGCAAGATTCTAAACTTTCAATAGTATTTTATTAAAACATCTGGGCGGGGTATACACTGAATTAAACAAGTCGGTGGATATGAAGTTAGCTGCAAGCTGCACGAAACCTAATCAAAGCGTAGCTTTATGTGAGCTTCAGTCAGGATTGGATATTTCATTTTTACAATCTCAGAAACTAACAGCTTTTATATAACAACTTATAAACTTAAATAGATTAACATGTACGCTAATAACAAGTTTCTACTAATAGAAATATGTTCAAAAGAAACGCTTATAATTACAAACTAATTAAGTATTATTGATAAGATGATAAGTATTATTTTACGGGGGAGAGTAATACTTACAGTTGATCTGCAAAATGCTCCATAGCACTAGAAATTATATTGGGCTAATAAAATTTATCTGTAAATACCTAAATATGCACTTTGACAAGTTTATAACTGGAAAAGTAAAAGTTGTTCATACACCCCTTTAAATCCCCGACTTTGCAAAGAAAATACCCTACATAAGAGACTACATACATTTCGTTAAATCAAGCCTTACTCATACTGTTTTTATTTTCGGTTAATCGCACTTGTATTGGCTTAGCAACCTTTAATAGTCCATTGTTGGGTTTGTTGGCTTAATCTCGTAATAGCTATTTGTAATGCAGTACTTACCTCTGAGATAGATAGGTCTCCATAACTCTGTCAAAATTATTGCCATATTGTAAAAATTATAAATATTTACAAACTTAAAACATATATTATGCAGATGATGGTGATAAATTGTAATCTAAAAGCCTATTTCCAATGGGCACAGGTCCCAAACTGCTAGCCCCGTTGCAACTTCGGATATTGATTATTTGCGCAAAGTAAGTACCTATAGGCCAGTATTTTGGTGAAGTGTTACCTCGACCAGTCGTGAAGATAAATCTGTATACTTTTCTGCTCCCCACCTGTCTAATGTTTCGACAAAAAAAAAAAAACTATAACCGCTGTCGATATTACTATATTTGTGCGTTCTGAGTTCTCTTTATCATAATTTATATGTGAGTACAGAGGCACTACTGAATAATAAATTATTGTTACAGGTAATTAAGATGAGACCGGACGGGACCCGTATGTGGGCCCTAGGGAATGCAATACCCGGATTCCAGGATCCCGAAATACCCGGGTCCCGGCTGGTATTACCGGGATTGAATCCCGGTCGAAATTTAACCGGGATCCCGGTGATTTACGAAATTACCGAAAATCGAAGATATTACGTATAAAATAGCCAATTTGCACAAAATCTTGTGTGAGAAGAAGTGTATTAGATGGCTTCTACATTGTGCTTGAAAGGTTATTTCAATTCAAGTTCAGATTAAGCACATTTGGATGTACATAACAAATATAAATATATATGTATACTAACTCACACATACAGCGAATATGAATAGGCTGTATACCTACCGTGTCTCTGAATTCAAAATCTTTATAAAAATATTCTAATCGGTTATTTTTTAATTTTAACAGTGAAATTAAATAAAATGAGAAAAATCAATACGTAGAACCATATTTTTAGGCACTGTGAGTGTGACCACACACCATTTCACGGTGATTTTTTTACTAACATGATCCCTAATAAACGTACTAATGAATCTCAATTACAAATCAAGCTTAAAATATTACTAAGTTAGTCGTAGTGTGGCAGCGCTTGTCTTCGTAACGACACTATAGTCTGCTGCTGCGTATAGTCGCCTACAAGATTTAACTATAATGTACGTAGAAGACCAGTGAAAAATTATCATTAAAGCAACAAAATGTCTAGATATGCACATGCATTTAGGTTATGTTAAATACGAAATTGATACAAGGATTTTGGGAAAAATTGAGAATTATTTTAGAGCATAACATGAAATTTGCATTGCTACAGCTTCAATAGTTACGTTAGCATAATTTACATTAGCCAAAAGCTCTTAATTATGTCTTTTTTATGACTTTTTAAAAATAAGTCAAGTCGACCGGGATCCGGGTATCAATTAGGATGGTCAATCCCGCCAATACCGGGATTAATATCGACCGGGACTGCATTCCCTAGTGGGCCCTAAAAAAAGATTGGGTCCATGAAATTTAGCTAACTGTAATGGAAATCATGGTCAAGTTATTGGAGGAATCGGTGAAAATTAATTTTCTTTTATTCAAACAGTATTAGTTGAATTTTGATTAATGATATGAAAATAAAAAAAAAACAGCCATCTTTTATAGTACTTATTTTAAAGAAAATTTGCCAGAATGTTTTCTGAGGTCAAGCCACTGCAACCTTCAGTTAGACAGTTAATGTCATTGTGTAGAAGTTTAGAAAAGAAAATTATTTCGAATTTGTCTCTTTACGATTGCATACTTTTGCTGTAGCGCTGAATCCCATGGCCTGAAAATTAGAAAACATTATTTTATGGTGACTCAGCCTCGCAGTGGCGAATTTGAATCGTGTGTTTTTTTACCAACTTATTTTCCCAATGTGAAAGACCCTTAAAATATGAAAAAAATAAGGTTCTACTTTTTAAAATGTTAAAGGTGCAAATATATTGATTGGGTCATCGTCTCCTACAGACAACTATTACATCTGAGGCTGTACCAGTTCGTATACCTATACTTCAGGATGAGGATTCCGATCACATTTTTTTAAAGTAACCCTAATAGTTGGGTAGCAGAAACCGAAGATTTCTACGCATTAATGCATGGTTATTTGTGGATGAAGTCTCTCACGGTGGTGTCGGGTTGTCATGTAATAAAACTCCCAGAGCATTCAATGTTGTAATACCTGTCACGATATAGGATCTAGGGTTTAAACTTATCGACGAGTTTGGGGTCGCATCGTAATCTAGTCTAATGTCTTTTGTAGCAATAGCGATTTGCAAAGTGATCTTTTTCACCCCAACTTACCACGGATACCGCCATGTCACCAGAGCACTGTTAAAAAGGAATTATGTTGTTAAGTTGCATACAACTTGTATGGCAAGTTTTTTTTTTACAATAGTTATTTAAACAATAAATAAGATATAAACCACACTTTAATTACCGACGAAAGAATAGTGTAGTAAAATTGAGTGTCATTATGACTTTATGGAATCTAACGAATGGACCAATTTCGATCTATTTGAAAGCTGATATAGGTTGTACTTAGCTATATTTGAATAATATCCGTGCTAAGAGTTTACCAATTCATTTATCATGACAGTCACTGTTAAAATATTTTTTCTGCAGTTAGGTATGCGAAACATAAGGTTCAGGAAATATACTTTACTGTATTTGTTGCCGGGGGTCATAATTACTTGCATTAATTTTAGTAATTTTCATTCAATCAAGGTAAATCTTACGTAAGCTAGACATTCATTGCCTTGGCACTGAAATGAAATATCAAATTATGCAAACTATAACATATAAATCCAAATAAAAGAAAAATATTTTTGATTATAAATACGAAATATTTTCAAATGATTTTCAATAGGATCTTCGCTATCGCTATCTGTTTTATGTTCAATGAGTTAACTATCAATGGATCAGCCATTTTTTGACCATTCTCCATAACCGCTGGCACTAAGCGTCCGGTAAACCAAACGGGTCACACACATCTCTAATTCTCTTGCGTTATATTTTTCGTTTCTGGCGTTCGTATTATTAAGACATCGCATCCGACAGAAAAAATATATTTTTTCTTTGACCAAAATGCCTGCTCCGTTCTACTACTATTCCGTAATACTAGCTTCTGTTAAATTAAGGGTTACACTCACGGCAGCTATAATGTCAAGGTGTACATTATAGCACGATACTTCTCTTCGAAAAGGATGTTCTAAAAGTTTCTTTGATAGACAGAGGCACACACAGTACAGTCTGTCTCAATCACTCAGTGAAATTTGTCTGTTGACTGTGTCTCGTCGAAGGTTCTGGATGGGTCTAGAGGACGTGTCGTAAAAATATGGAACATTTAATAGAAAGCGTGCGTAAGTATCCATTATACATACATTATACATATATGCTTATGGAAAGTGGATTTTTTATGTGAGGGATATTTCTTTATACTTTATGTGATCTTCAATCCAAATCGTTTTATTTTTGACACATGTGGCAATACGCGCGTCAAAATCACAATCTGAATTATCTTCTGATGAACTATCTAGTAAATCTAGTAGTAAGTAACTCGACGGGTTAAAATATTATAACATTAAAAATAAGAACACCCGTTATAACACTTTAACAGCTGGAGTGTGCGACAATCGGGACGTATGCCAATGGAATGAAGGGAAAGACACATTACGTTACCTGTTATGTGTGTGATACATTAAGATAATTTAAAGCTATACATCCCGGGATATAATGTACATTAATATACATAAAATAGCTGCTGTGTGTGAAGCCCTTTACCATCGTAATTGAGACATCTCCACAAATCGATCTAATTTCGTTGGTCGTAATTGCACAGCAGAGTTTCTGTAGTCAAATAAAAATCTTTACAACTTTGTCATTGTAGTTTTTTGAGAAACTGCGGTCTTCGATGTGGTTTTCAGGCTGATTTTGATATTTTTAATTGTTATGACTTGACTTGCACTTAAATGCATGTTAACATTTTATTTCACTGAAAGTATTTTAAATACATACATAAAAGGTACCTATTAATTTAAGGCCTAAAATTGCTCCCCTTGAGTAACAAAATTAAGACAATACGACCAAAATTTATTACTACTATGTAATATGGTCGTATTGTCACAGGAATATTGATGTGGGCGGAGCAGTTGGGGTACCTGCCTCCGTTGTCTGAAATCGTCGTTCCAATGCATCGACTGGTATTGTATGTCACTTACCTTCGAAGTACAATTGTTGATCTGAAATTTGAAAATGTCATCTTGTAGGTTCATTAATTAGGCTGTGGACACAGCCTTCTTTATCCTACCACTGAGTATTTATTACAGCACTATCTGTAAAGCTACCACCTGCCTTGGTCCTATGCCAGTCATCTCTAGGTTCTACTCTATATTTTTCTTGTAGGTTATTGTAAAACGATTTTGTAATGTCAGATATTTTTTTCAAGAGATTACATAATACACATTATTTACTACATAATATAATTACATATATTCAATGTATTGTCACGCCATGGGCGTGTACGTACTACGATATGACGTGAGCTGCGGCGGCTACTTGTGTAAAGCGCGCGTGCAACTATGACACAAGCTGTGACTGTGGCTTTGTTTACAGCGCTATTGTATTAGTTTTTTCTATTGAAGACAATAAGCCTTTGAGAACCTTCACGTTGTTTACTTTGTCAAAAACAATGGCGTCGATTATTCTTAAGATTTAGAGGAAACCTTAATTCAGATATAAATAGAGCAATGAGATTTCGTTCGATCACGTGTTAATTGCAGTCACAGAATAGGCCCTATTACACAGGGCACAGAAGGAGCATCTTCATACAAACCAAGACTTGGAAATGTGAAAAATACATTTTGTACCATAGACAACTTTTGAGTGAACTTGCAAGTTCAAAAGTGATTACCCAATTTTATAGGGGAAATATTTACAAACAGAATTATTAAATTTGATCAATTTCACATGTTTACAAATTGATAAATAGTTACGTAATTACTTATTACAATAAGTTGTCTAAAGTTATTGTGTCCGGCATTAAGTTGTTACTAAAGCAGTATTCGGGATATAATATAATTAAAAACAATTTAATAAAATTGACAGCTGCTTGTCATTACATGCTAGGACATCCTTACTTAATATTATAAATGCGAAAGTAACTCTGTCTGTCTGTCTGTCTGTCGCGCTTTCACGCTAAAACTACTGAACCGATTTAAATGAAATTTGGTACACAGATAGTCTAGAGCCTGAGAAAGGACATAGGCTACTTTTTGATTCGAAAAAATAGTTTTAAAGGGTTGAAAAGGGGGGATGATAACGCATTGGCTAGAATCTTAGAAGAAAAAACTTACATTCTACCATGACAAATGGTAATTTGCATCTTGACTTTCCAAATTACATTCTCTATGCCCAATGCCCATTCAAGGCTGCTCAAGTTGCAAATGTCAAAGTCAATCAACCTTTTCCTGTAAACTTTAGACAAGGTTACATATATTTTTTCAGTTTAATTACGTAGTTTTCATTCTAATAGGTATGCCTACAAAACGCAAATCGAATCTAGCGCGTAGTTCTAGCGGAGCTCGCGTAAAGAAAATTGCTAGAAGCCAAGAGTCTGAAGAGCACACTTTAACGCGTTTGACATAAGATGCCGAGCGCCACGCATCTCAAAGAGCTGCTGAGACTCAAGAGCAAAACCAAGCGCGTCGAATTTTAGATGCTGAGCGTCACGCAGCTCAGAGAGCTGCTGAGACTGAAGTTGAAAGTCAAGCGCGGCGACTTTTAGATGCTGAGCATCACGCAGCGCAAAGAACTGCTGAGACTCAAGAGCAAAAAAACCAAGCGCGTCGAATTTTAGATACTGAGCGTCACGCAGCTCAGAGAGATGCTGAGACTTAAGGAGAAAGTCAGCGCGGCGACTTTTAGATCCCGAGCATCACGCAGAGCAAAGAACTGCTGAGACTCAAGAGCAAAACCTAGCGCATCGAATTTTAGATACTAAGCGTTAGACGTTAAGCAAAAAATTGCATAGTTCCTGTAGGACAGGACAAAAACTCTCGAAAGCAAAACTGTCGCCACTATCACAAAGACGCTAAGTGATTAATTCCTCTATGACGCTAATATGGATTAATGAAACGTCACAGCGAAACGTAATTAGATGACAGGTGACATTGTCTGCAGACTTTTATAAATCACAGGTAGCATGGCAAGGGGACAAATTGTTTTTCCACCATTATGTCCCCTTGAAGAGGAAATAAAGTATGGATTGAAAATGACAACTGACTTTAAAATTAGATAAAATGTTTTTTTCCCTCTGCATGCCACATGTTACTATGACGTTTAATACCAGGCCGTCATTTTGTCTGACATTAAAAATATTTTTAAATCTACTATCATTAGAGGTTTAACATGTTTCTTTATTCTACCTTTATGGTACAGAATCATCATACCTACTTTAATATTATCAATCCGAAAAGTTTGTTGGTTTGTTCCTCTTTGACGCGGCAACGGAGCAAAAGATTGACTTGATTTTTGGTATGGATACCTATGGTTTAAAAGACAGAAAGTGGTAATAGGATACTTTTTTATCCCGAGAAAATTCGTGATTCCCATGGGATAGGACAATAACTGTTTCTCAGCAATGGAGCAACGGATTGACTTGATTTTTGGGGTGGGCATAGTTTGGAAGACGGAAAGTGACATAGGATACCTTTAATTCCGAAAAAATTGCGGTTCCCGTAGGATAAGACAATAACTTTTTCTCAGCAACGGAGCAACGGATTGCCTTGGCTTATTGCATGAATATAGTTTGAAAGACGAAAAGTGACATAGGCCACTTTTTATCCCAAAAACTTTAACAGTTCCCGTAGGATAGGATAAAAACTAAGCGAGGGGGCCGCGGTAGCATCCGTCTAAGCGCCAGAAATAACCTGTCATTTCAAGTTTAGGACGTTCCTACATTTTTCGCACTCCTTCGCGGCACTCAACGGCGCTAGGCCAGACTCGGGCTCCATAACGGAGCTTGCGCTCCCGCAATAATGACGGAGTGTTTCGGAGCACAAGACATATCGTCATCCACCACTCGGGACTAACCAGCACTGAGCGTTGGACAGCATTCCAACGCCCTGGTCCCAGTGCAACGGGTCAGTCATAGTAGCCCAGCGCCTGCCTTTTCAACTGCAGAGGGCAGTGAGAACGGCCATCGCGATACCGACACTTCTCTTCCCCTGCAACCCCACTGCGTCTGCCAACACGTTGACGGCCTAGCGGAAGGTAGGGTAGGTGGCGGCACCCACACAACCAGTTCCAACCCACCGCAGCCCCTAATCCTCGGCTGCAGCGTCTCAAGAGCGGCACTGCAGCCCGCCTCAGAAGCAACACTCTTCATAAGACAGGCAACTTACCGGCCATCCTCTCAGCTGCTTTAGTTAAAAGCGGCTGAACAACGAGTGCCGGCCTCTAAGCTGCCTTGGGGGAAAGACCCAAAGAAGAGGGAGAGTTCGAGCGCCGCCTTTTCAGCTGCCTTAGACCTCCCCCGCCACGACAAGGCGGGAATACACAGGGGGGTTGTATATACACTCCAACCGTAACTTAACCAACAAAAGCATTCCTCTAAGGTATTCTGATGTTTGTCGCTTAGGTTAGGTTTCGCAGCTGACATAAACATTAGCCAAAATCAAAATATAACGCGGGCGAAGCCGCGGGTAAAAGCTAGTATGGAATATGCTAGTCTATCTAGTGTAGGGACTTGGTTTCCAAAAATAATTTATTTTACTTTGGCGAACTACTATCCACCGATCGGCCCAAACTGGATCTCTAGGAAATCTAAACAAAATGTATAGGGATATTACAAAAATATCTTGTGGCAACACTGAAATAACTTTGAAATAGAGATTTCAAAATACATGATGAAAAGAATCGATTCCTAAATGTATTCGAGTCTAGCATGACGTCATGTCATTTCAGATGTTAAGTTGGACTGGCAATGAAATTTCGATTAATCTATTCACATCTTGATTCTTTTTAATCGATGGACTTATGTAATTATAAATACGTTTTATCGTTAATTCCAGATTAAGTTATCGACAAAAAGTCAATAACACTAGTATTAAATAACAGCTGGCAGCCTTAAGTACCGCTAAATTCATCAAGCTTTAACCAAATAACCTTCTCCTTTTTGTAAATCGGTTAAAATATGAACACATCACGTGAAACACAAATCGATCCGCTTCGTTGTGTTTAAGAATTGTCTTACATCGCCGGCCGCCCGGGTCAAAATCAATTTTGACCTTAAAGTTAATCGATTTGACGAGTCATTATTCGATCTCATACAGACATTATCCGACATTCCTAACTGACCATAGAGAAATTTTCCACTCTGTTTACATTTTCAAATGATTTAATTTTATTTATTTTGCTTGTAAATCACAAAGATATTTTATTACTTACCGGTGGTATGTGACAGTGCCTTTCGTTATTTCTTTTGAAACCGTGTAATTTCGGCAAGATAAAATGGCGCAGTTCACCATATTTACCTCGTTGCTTTGAGACGCGACCGCAACGCCAGTTTATTGAAGACTAAGTATGGATTGGTGGATTTCTCTATGATTGGTTGATATTGGTCGGCGACATTTCAATTTGTATGATTAGGTGTCTATCTTTAAGGTCGCTGATTGCAGTATTCAGTGTGTGAATATCAGTGCCAGTGTGAAGTCTTTTGTGCGAACCAGTTGTGACGTGCGTTTTGTGGTTTTGTAAAGTGATTGTGTGCAATAAAGTGCAGAGTGAATAATCGCTATTTTAACTGACTATCCAAAAACCCATCGCGTAACATGCACAGGCTCTGTAGGTTTTTGAGGAAGTTAAATTAGCACACAATCGATATATTTTCTTTAATTCTGTATTTTGTAATTTTATATCACACTTTTCTCTTCTATTTGGTTTCCATAGCAACCAACAAACAATTTGACAACTTCAAAAAAGGAAAAACATGAAACTGAATGAGAATTCCAAAAGAGTATACTATCCTGTAAAAGAGTATGCTCTCCTGCACATCCTCGCGCCGTGTGTGCTCACGCATCCTGAACTGGTGCAAGAACAACGTCGACCGGCAAGACGACTACCTTCCGGACCGGGCGGCGTAGCACGCCTGTTCTTGTCTTGACGTCTATTGCCCGAACAACGTCGTCAGGCCCGGGATAAACCGCAGTAACTCTACCTCCGATCCAAATGTTATGTGGAATGTTAGAGTCAATCAGTAAGACTAGGTCACCTATTTTCACAGCTGGACCACGTCCATGGGGCTCTCCCGCCGGTTTCGTAACTCAGCCAAATAATGTTTCTGTGTGTCTTAAATTATCTGTTTTCTTTCGTTCTCAGATAGTTTTGCTGTTGTTCTACATGTGTTCCTTGTCCACACTGGATTTTTTCTGTTATGCTTCTGTTCAGGTTTTGTAAAAGAGTGGTTTTGCATCTATTTTCTGTTACGGCTCGCTTTTCTGAATCTTTATACGGTTTCTGTGGGTTATTAATGCCTTAATCTGTTTCCTAGGAATCTCTTGTGATGAGACTTGTAGATTGTGTACGGTTTGTGCTTGGATAGGCTCCTCATTATTGTTGAGACCTTTGAGTATGAGTTTTATTTTCCTCGACTGTGTTTCAATGGTCTTCATATTGTTAATAGCTTTTATGCTCAATGAATCGATTAGTCCTGTTACGCCAATCTTCTTACCGATGCGGTCCTCAATAAGGGTAGTTGTTAATCCGTCGTCCAACAGGGCGTATGTATTGACTACGGCTGCTGGTCCTTTCACTTGAATCGGTATTATATTTAGATAAGAGTGTTTCTGTGTTTCATTCCGTGCGTCCTGTACGTTACTTTTTTCTGGTTCTGTCTGTACGGTGTTTACAATATCCGCTGGGCTGTTATTTTCTGTCACTTTTTTTCTGACAAAATGTATCATTTTGTTATTGAAACGATTACAGGTCAATGCCGCACACTAGCGCTTTACAGCAATGAGCTCTAGTTCTGTAGCGCAGGCATCTGAAACACAAATTATATTGTTTGGCCATATCACATCGACTATCTGAATCTGCTTTCTTTAATTTCTCGAAATCAGTGGCTGTATAGTTGGTGTCTGTACATATGGAGCACTTCACTGAATATTGATTTGACCTGACTGGATGTTCTGTAATTTCGTGTACCTTTTGAGAACGTTGATTTTGGTTAAAACCGCTACTTACTTGTTCGGGCTGCGCAAAACGCCCACATATTTCTGCTTCATGTCGAAAGTAGTACTACCTTTCAAAATGCTAAAGATCAGGTTCTTCGTTTTCGTCAAAAGCGAAGGGTGTTGTTTCTGTTGGTTTTGCCACCAAAAAAAGTCTCGCTGTTCTTACTAGCCGTGGCAGCGGAAGTTCCCGGCACTGTTGGATTTTCCGCCGCACGGGTTTTTATAGCTGCTGGTCGTATTTTATTCCGACTTTGAGTCATTGACCGTGTGACCGGCATTCTGTGTATTCATAACTGTATGACAATTGTGTGTTCCTACTGTTTCCCCCTCATCCGGCTCGAAGGACCACGATGTGCACCATGCACAAGCTCTGTAGGTTCTTGAGGAAGTTAAATTAGCACACAATCGATATCTTTTCTTTAACTCTGACTTTTATAATTTTATACCACACTTTTCGCTTTTACTTGGTATCAATAGCAACGAACAAACAATTTGACAACATCAAAAAAGGAAGCAAAAACTAAATGAAAATTATAAAAGAGTAGGTATATACTATCCTGTAAAAGAGTATGATATGCTATCCTGCACAAGTATCAATGATACATTGAATATTATGCTGTTAAACTGTGATAATAGGTACTTATTTTTTTTATGG
The DNA here is from genome assembly GCA_964007245.1 of Hypomecis atomaria. Classification (NCBI taxonomy): domain Eukaryota; kingdom Metazoa; phylum Arthropoda; class Insecta; order Lepidoptera; family Geometridae; genus Hypomecis; species Hypomecis atomaria. The sequence goes on from OZ023280.1 coordinate 19,053,774, forward strand.
CCAAGTGTTTTTCTTTACTACAAATACAAATATAATACTACATAGGTACTTAAGTTAAAACGACATAATATATAAACTACGACTACATAAAAAGCAATTGTATCATCCACAGAACCTTGAAGATCTAAAGATAATCCGAATGCTACTTAAACCTACTTTATTGTATTTTAAAATAAAAATATTAACACATACGTAAGGAATGTCCATGTTACCTTCTGACTTGACCAAAGTCTGCAAATTGTAACATTATATTATCAATTTATTATTAAGTTTCAATCACGCGAATCTGTTTTCATTACGACTCGATCTAAATGCGGAGTGATAGACTTTACACGCCTTCGCGAACACGAAGAACTCGCAGACTTTCAGTTTTTACCCGACTTCCAAAAAGGAGGAGGTTCTATGTTCGTGTGTATGTTTTTTTTTTGTGTATGTTCATCGATAATTTCGCCAATTGTGAACCGAATCGAAAAATTCTTTTTCAGTTCGAAAGGGTATCCTCCCTAGATGGTCCCATTTAAATTTTACAGAAATCGGTTGAGCCGTTTTTGATAAATTAAGAATAATGTAAACAACGAGCGAAATATTCAAATTTCGTACACGATGGAAGGCGGTTTTGCCATTTTTTGTGAAAAATAATTATTCATTATGATATTTCTTTCACTGTTTAAAATCGGAGAGACATTCATCATCATAGCAAAGGCATAGCATCATGGAACTCCCCATGCCAATAAGATCGGTTGGAAGCTGCTTGCGTAATGTAATCCACGTTTCTATGCCTTAAGTCAATATTGAAGACTTTCGACTTGAGGTACTGAGGAATGTCGGACCGAAAGACGAATCTAGCTAAGTTGGTTTCGACAATTGACCTATTTCTTAGGATCATGTGCAAAAAAATATTTTTGATTGGTTTTATTTCTACCTACTCCATCATCTAATAACCTGAACACTTACCAGAATACAATATTTCAAAGTCAAAACAAATGTTATTATTGGAACAGACATTGCAGTAATATATTTACGAATACTGACTGCAATCAGCTCTCAAGCTTAATTCAAGAATTCGTTACGATGTTAGTTAAATTCATTGGAAATTACACAATGCATTAAGATTTCTGTTATCTTATATACCTACCTGCGTGATTTTCAGGCGTGTGATATGCTTAGTTACGACTAGGTTTACACCAATAACCATTCCCATTTTCGTACACTAAAGAGAGTAAACCTTCGAGATTCTCGAAATGTACGTCTACTACGCCGTTGGAGAAATTTATCTATGAATTAATTAGACTAGGGACACTACGTAAAAATTTAAGATTAAAACAGTTTTATGCAAGTCTTTTAAGGGTACGTACAGAATAATAAATATGTTATATAACTTACTATAACAAGATGGTTTACTCGTATGTCATCATTACTTAAACATGTTAAGTATATAATATAATGTGTACCCACCTAATAAGCCGGGTTACCGTTTTCAGGAGCTGTCACTGCAGAATGCACTACTTGAGATCGACATTTGCTTATTGTAGTTGTAGTAGTATTAGTAGTTGCGACACACCAGTGTCGCAGTTCAGTTTTGTCGATCTAGCGTTATTCGCACAAGCAACTGTCGATCTCAAGTAGTGCACTCGTCACTTCATGTATCTTGACAGAATGTGTTCGTATGTCATCGCCACAGGTTCACATTATAAATTATACCTATATATTATATATTTATGGTTTGCTTCAAACAAAAAGGACCAATTCAATCTCCAAGAGCAATCTTCCTCATCTTTAGTGCTAAAGAGAGATCATGTTTTATATTGTGACAAATTACTCATGTACAAAAACGTACTCACAGTCTAACTCGGCCTACTTACACCACTTGTGCATGGTTCAATGTCTATGAGGATATATTTGTACACTTAAAAATATTTATTTTTCACCCGATTTCAAAAAAGGAGGTTCTTAATTCTACCGTATGTTTGTATTTTAAACTATATGGTTTTTGTATGTATATATTGCACGATTTCTCCGCCATCGTGCTGTCGGTTAAAAACAACGGCGGCTTAATTTTTTCCTTTATTTCGAAAATCAGCGAACAGTGACTTCTCTGTAAAATTATATCATTAAAGGGTACGAATATATCTGTAGAATGTATGGGTCGGTTGAGCCATTTTTGGCGAATAATAAATGAAATCATTTTTTTAAATCCAAATTAGTCCGCGCTTGACCACCAACTCGCCTGATGGTAAGTGACTTTGTGGTCGAAGATGAAGCACGCAGACCTAGAAGATTCACTCTGACCTTGAAAAGCTTTAGATTATATCTCTTAGGAAACAGGAAAGCAGGAAGACTGTTCCATTCCCTGGCGGGAGTAGGTACCTAATCAATGTAAATCTTATTGGGTAAGATATTAGGTATCAAGCAAATAGCGGTATCCAAACAGAAATGAGGAAATAAAACCATTTTTGTATTCATATAACTATAATTCATAATATATTTATCTGATTTTAGTACTAAGTGAATTAAAATATTATTTGTCAGGAAATTTTATTTTTCTGACATCAAATCTAACAATAAGTTATATCTCTACATGCGTAGTTAAATCAAGACTGTTTTCTCAAATACAATTTTGATATAATGATGTTACTATGTGGATTGGTAATGTGAGGTTATTTATTGGTCATTATGAAAGAATAAGCTAATAATTAACTATACAGTACGTACTAATTCAGTATAACTTTCAATGATAGCTCAGTTATTTACAGTACAGATTTATTATTATGTAGATAGTAGGTATATCAGCTTCGGTTACTTCAAACTTTTATTTACAATATTGCAAATCAAATCCTCTTATGTACAGATATTTCCGTGGTGACTAACGTACCTTCATTACCTAGTAACTAATTGATCCCGCTTACGTTACACAGCTCTTTTCCACCAGTCTACACCATTTTCTAGTTATAAAAGTTTATCGACACACTACGTGCGAAGTAGAGACCACGAAAGTTTCGAGTTCCGCGAAACAGCAGCCGCTATAATATTTCACTCGTTCTATTTAATAGGAAATATAAATATAGCAGTTGCACGGTTCCAAGCAAATGATCTACGGTCATTTGTTTCTAATTACGGAACCCATTCGTCGTCCCCACATGAGATGGTATCATACTATAGTGCCTTGGAGATGCTGCGTGTCAGGCGCCGGCGTCACCGGCGGCAGCGCTGGGCCCATCGAGGCGGTCGGTAGAGCCGCGGCCTCGTCCTGGTAACCGCTCATCGGTACGTTGGCCGGGAATCGGTCCATCGCGTGCTCTTCTGGCGGAGTCACTTCGAGCCCGATACTGCCGTTGAGGGCGATCTTTATAGCGTTCGCATTCTGTTGCTGTTGCTGATGTTGCAACAGCGAATTAAAGTGTGATATGCCGATCTCCTCTAGGCTACTTTTTCTTCGTCTCGGTACAGCGCTACAGAGCCCTTGACGTAGGGAGTTAGACCTGCGTAGCAATATATCGTCGACTACTCGAAGAGAGTTAGAGCGTCCCCTGAAGTCTGTTAAGATAGTCGGGCTGTCAGGAAGCGAAAGGGAATTCGCTTTGGTTGTGGAAAGCGGTGGGGCTCGCGGCTGCACGTATGATGTGTTAATGGCAGAACCTCGACGACTGACTGCTTGAGTTTGTGATTGGATCAGAGCTTGAGAGCAAAAACTAATATTGGATTTGCGTCGACTGTTGTGTCTTTCAAATGTTTTTTGAGCGGAAAACGGTGAAGGCCGTACCAAATATCTGAAATAAATAAAATTTGATATTAACATCCATATTGTGTTTTTTAATAATATTTTGCAGAGGTTGTAAACGTTTCGGGTAGTAACTTTGCCAGTTATTTAACCGCCAAGCAGTAGTAGTGTGACAAACACTAATAATTTATTTGTATTTTTGTAAAATGCTATTTATATCTGTGTTTCGTATTGCAGGCAAATGTTTTGAAGGACATTTCAGATCGGATAAGAAAGAGTTAATTTATAAAATGGAAAATAAAAAATATCTCAGTTTTGATTGCAATCACTTGCGTAGCGTAGTAGGGAAGGGGTTTGGTTATGGGGTTCAAACAACCCTTCAAATCATGTAAAAATACCGTCTCGCGGTATGAAATGCTCTCCATATTGTCAAAAAGATCTCAATGTATTCACGCACGTGCTTAGTAGATCCGCTAATTTTCCTTTAATGTTCTTCATTTAAATGGCATCGAATAATTTCGGCACAAGATTAACCCTCTCCTCTGACAAACAGAAACCAGGCTACGCCCGTGGTTGATTTGAAGGGGAATTACAAAGATGTGATAAAAAACAAGAACATTGAAACTCACATGATGTCCCCTTCTTGCAAATTGAGGTCGCAACTAGGATTGATTATAACATATGATAAACTGTTCCTTTTCTCGCTAACGTCGTCGTAATCGATGCCAGTGAGGTTTAGAGACTCCATTCTTGATCGAACAAGGTTCGCTATTTCAGCACGCTCTATTTGTTGTGCATGGTTATCCCTAGCTTCGTCGGATAAACTGGTAGAGTACTGTAAGGGGACAAAATTTTTTTTGAGTGTTAAAATTACAAAATCCACAATTTACAAGATCCTTATAAAGACCCGCTTCTTCATGGTATTATCTTGGATACATTTGTTCGAAAAGCGTACTTGGTTTTGGAAACTTTACTAAGATATTTCATGTACATATGTAGAAAGCCTTGCCAAAATCTTAATTTTCAAATTTTGTGATCATGAGTTGTAGAATGTTTTAGTTGGTATTAAAATTTAAAAACAAGGTTTTCCAATAAAGGCGGTTCAATGTTGAAATAGAATAAAACTAACCTATGTAGTAAACAATTGATTTGAATGGCCCCTTTTCGAATATGTGCGTGGCGGTTACAATGCGATCTTTTTAGTTTATGTTTGAAAAACTCTTTGGACAAATTAATTAAAATTATAGCACCGTCTTTCGTCCGCCTTTTGCTCTTTTGATTCATTTTGACATTGTCATTGTGTGAAAAAAATATGGCAAGAGTAAAATTCTGTACGGTGAAGCCACTGTTTTTCCTTGATATAAAACTGAATAACCATCTCCACAAAATTGCCATACCAGCATCTGAGTTCCTCCCGCAGACGGTGTCGGAGTTGAGGAACATTTTTATACATGGTATTCGTAGTATCTACATGTCGTGCAACGGCGTCGTATAGGCATTTTTTTCGCAAGCCCTTTTTTCAAAGATCCGCTGTGATAAATTGGAGTGACGGCTTAGCTTATGAAACCTTCAGTGAGATTCTGTCCACTTTACTTTTTGGATTATAACTGCAACTTCAAGAAACCCCATAAAAAGTCTAGCCGGGTCAAATTGTACGACACTAATGGCCAATTCACATTATCTCTGCGTGAGATAATCAAATATTTTCAATTATTTTCAAGCATAGATACGTAATGCAACATCTGCATGTGAGCTAACAATCTCATCGTTATTTTTACGAGTATAATTGTCTTATTAACTGGAAAGAACTCAATTGTGTAATTTCCCATTCAGACTGTACACGTACGTAAAGTAAGATAGCTGCTATAGCCGGTTAAAACTAATCCGTCTCTGTTGGAAAACCTCTTGTATATGTACAGTTTCCTCACAAATGTATGAAAAAAAAAAATTAAGCGGTACAAGAAGATTTATTTTAGACATCAGCTAACGCTTCTGATTTGCATTCTGCTATTGTTTGTATATTATATGTTTTGGACTCTTGTCTCTTGTTCCACACATTGCATTGAATGGTTTCAGTATTGGGCTTATATAGCATTTGATTGTTGACGCCTCTTAAGAAATGTGATCATGCAAGATCATTTAAGCCGCGTTTTACAGTACGAGTTGGCTCAGACCACTCAGACTTCAGTTGTGCATCTTTTCATTCGAGTGAAATATTTCTTTCATATAGTTCAGTAGGTCATTTGCTCAACAAAATTGATTTTGTCTTTCAGTTTTCTTTCGCTAGTTCATTGTCTTTCATCTAGTTTAGTAATTCATAGATGAGTGAAAAAATTTCGAGTCATTCTTTAGATGACGTACGATGATATTTTCTAGGATATTCCAGACTTTTATTGTGCGAGTGGTGTTTTTCACTTTTCGGATTGATGGTCAGACTAGTTTAGCCAACGGGAATGTTTTTTCGCTTTTTTTTTTAAATTTACTTGATCGCAAAAAAAGTACAATGAAAGTAAAATGTTTTAACATGAGTAAAATTATAAAATTATCTTAGGCGTTCTAAAAAATGACCCACAGTATATTCACCACCGATTAACATGATTTGCGTATTCATTATGAATTCGTCTCTCATTATAAGTTTATTTCTTTTTTAATAAAAAAATTTTCAGTAAAATTCTCAGTAAGTGCATTATCCCTGGTATATACCAGGGCACACAGTCACATCACTGGCTTTTCGGTATAGAAAAACATCGAGAGGCAACCTGCATACGTCCTTAGGGGAAACTCGATCGCTTTTGTGAATCCACCAACCCGCACTGAGCCAGCGTGGTGGATATGGCCTAATCACCCTTCGTGAGTAGGCCTCCTGCAGTGGACTATTAAAAAGGCTGGCACATTACAGTAAAAGTGATCTTGTTAATGAGTCTTAATCACCCCTTTTCGGCTTAGTAAAGAGTAAGCAGAAACACTGTAAATAATTTGCAGACTACAAAATAATATCCTTTTCAGGATCATAAAGAAAGTAATGGATTAATTAGAGTCACATAGATAAATAAAACATTGCAATATTCATATCTTTTTTTTTAAATGTCCCACTGTAACCACAGCGGTTATCAATTCCATCTGACAAGTTTGTATAAATTTGTCGTTCAAAATTGTCTTTCTTATTGAAGTATGCCTTGTACCAGTGGTCATCAAGCCGCGGCCGGTGTTTGTTGCAGCCCGTGGTTCAGGTGGAGGTCATGTGTACCTGCTATTATCATATTTGTTTTCAAACTAGATACTAGAAAATCGAATAACAACACTCTAGCTACACACGCTTATAATTAAAATATGAACAATGTTTATACTTGCTTTCAAATTACTAAAAATACCGAAAAACATTCATGCTCGCTGCACTCGCGCATATATGTAGTAACGTGGTCTGCTTTGTTCATACCTGTTTTAAAATTACTGAAAATGAAAAAACAAAACAAAATTGAGGCTTACTGCGGTCGCGCATGTTAGCAGTGTGGTTAGTCTGCTTTATTCATATCTGTTTTGAAATTACTGAAAAATGGCCGAAATGGCTCGCTGTGCTCGCGCATAATAGCAGGCAATTGGTCTGCTTTGCTTACGAATAAAATAGGTTTTATAATGTGGGAACCAATTTAATGTCATTTCATGAACCCGTAACACATATATAAATATTTTTCCCGAGGAAATCATAAATGTTTTAATTGGACTTCTGTAGTATGTCTTAGTGGATCTTGAACAATGTTTTTAAACAAAATTCTGTTACTAAAAAGCATGAAACAAATTGCAAAAAGTTTCAAAAAGTGCCAACAATCTCCATATAGTCACAAATAAAACCTTTTAAAAAATTATGTGATGACTTAATACTTTCCTTTTCAAAAGTAGGAAGGTACCTACTTTACTAATAAGGCGTCTATAAAATATTTTTTCGAAGGCACCAGCTTTGTTGGCCACAAGAAAATGACATGACGCTCCTCTGTAATATTAGTTTATGACAGCCTGTATCCATCCATAGTACTCGTAATAAGTTTGTTCACATCAGTGTTATACTCGTATCTTACCTAGCGCTAAACCATTGGCAATGCCCGAAAAGATTGTAAGTCCAATGTTTTAAGACCTTTCTTTATAACACTAAGTGGCAAATAAATGAATATGAATATGATCTGAGTAACGGAAAAAATATTCATGTTGGCTAGACTAGTTTGACCATCAATATAGTCCTGAACTACTGAATTGTTAGGTACTGAACTGGAGATAGAATGCCGGATAACAATTGAACTATTTTTGTAGTTCATTTGAAGGATTCATTCGTGAACTACACACGGTTGTTAGAGTAGACATCTGGGTGCACTCGGTCCTAGCCAACTCTACTGTGAAAACCCGACTTTAATTTAAACGGTAAAACTAGCTGTCTATGAACAATCGCTAAATATACTAGTCTGACAAATGATGTAACGTGTTTACCTTTGCTTGGTTCTTTTGAAAATGATATTTGTTCGACAGTGAACAAGAGTGCTGTGGTAACACTTCTAGTAACTACCTCAAGCGGAATTAACTGAAATAGGTAGCTAAGCTACTTTTAGCAAATTAGAATGTTCCTTCTAAAACTATTCTAAAAATGAATGTTGCATTTTGCATTTTCAAATGTTGCAAATGATGCAAATGGGATGTAAGTATAATATCACCATACAGGGAATTTGTGCAACATATTTCTAAATATCGTGACTAAATTTAAATTTATGTAGTTATTTATATAGGTAGTTATATATGCGAGCCTTTGCATTATAATATTTTTATATTCGCCTGACAAATCTACAGGGTTTTCCTTGTGACATGTCTGATGTAATATAGTATAACGTTTATCAAATATTATATGAATCTTAATAATTATTTGCCTATACACTATTCCCCCCATCTATACATTTAAATACAAGAAAATCTTTAGAAAAGAGTCGACAGGGGGCTGTTACGCGCTCAAAGTGACATCAATGATAGTAAATATTATAGAAGAGTAGAGTGTGGAAGTTGTTTAAGGGGGATGTGTTTAGCGCAATCCGGTTCGCGAGGGAGGCGCGGGCGCGGGCGCCGTCGAGTAGGCGGCGTGGGCGCGGGCGCGGTGTTGATGGCAGTTTGAGCGAGTAGCGACCCTCCTTACCGCGGGCGTGCGGTCCCCGTAGCAGCCGCCCAGGCAGCCAGTGCCGCGCCGGCCTCGGCCCCCGCGCCCGCCGCCGTTCTCGCCTTCCTCCTGCTGCAACTGTTGTGTCACGCTTTTCCAATTCTTACTTTACATCACCTCACCAACAATGCAACTCCGGCGAACACAACTCACAAAATAATCCAAGCAACCTCATTTACCTATTTTTACTAAATACCGATTTTTTGTGTTATGTGTTTAAAACGTAAATGTGCGGTGGATGTGGCTACATAGCAGATTTAATTCGGGCATACAAGAAAGACGTCGTATGATGTTTATATAAAAATGATACCATGCATAAGCGAAAGCGACTGCCAAGACTAGTGCTCACGTTACTCTATTTTAAGGGAACTGTATTGATTCGATTAACTATTATCTAAATGTTGATTCTGGGCTAATTTGAACAATCAGCTCATATGATTTATTCATTTTCATGCGGGGATGATTTCGACTACTGTTGTGTCTATGTCACTCACATTGTCATTATCTATTTGAGGATTTATAGATATGAGTATCAGGTTGCGCTACTCGTATTCATGATTGTTAGTCGACGTCTTATGGATTGTAAGTGTTTGTCTTCTCTATTTGGTATCATGCAAAACACACACTACAATAACAACACATAGGCGGGATTGCGATCATCGGGTCATAAAAATTTGTTGGGGCTAATTTAGATCCTTAGAACACATGTTTATCCAGCATTAATATATTTATCCTTTTATTGTCTCAAATTTATAAGTGTAGGGAAAAGCAAAACCTAATCTCTCTGGGCCGTAGCGATTTGCATTAATATCCAAGCACGTGAGTCAAGTTTTAAGAAGACAATACCAAGTTTTAAGAAGACAATACGCGTATACCATATCAGAAAGTACTTAATGCTAACTACGAGTAGTTACAAACACTTCTCAGGTGTGAGGCTCATTTGCTGTTGAATGGACATGGACAAAAGTAGATATACCCGAAATACAGTCCCGAGACATGGACTAAGATATAATTACAAGCGAGATTTTATAAGACATTACAATAGAGTATTTAAAACAGTGTTTTAATAATGTGGCTATAGCGTTCAGGCGCAGTAAATATGGCAATATATTGGCAATAAAGGACTGTATGTTAAGGAGAGAAAATAGATAGAGAGTAGGAGATGACCGACTCACCGAAGCACGCGATGGTCGCATTCTCGCGAGGCGTGACCAAAACCATTTTGTTGGAGTCCGCGGCGACATACTCACGTGGTGAGATGCGTCTGCCATGCTCGTGTCCTGCGTACGATATATCCCTATTGGGATTTCGCAGGTAGTGGAACATAACTTTTGGTACAGTCGACCATACGTACGTATCCACATATCCTCTTTAGTAATTTTCATCTGTGAGATGGTTAATACTCATTAATTATAACGTTAAAATGTTAATATGACAATTCAAATTTAAGTATAATGACAAAACATTCGCATTTATATGTGAATGGAATGAAGATGAATGATGATGAGCGCAAGAATTATAAAATTATCGCTATTTTAATACGCAAGATCGCATCAGCAACTATAAACTTGCAAAACTTACTGAAGTGAGGAATCCTGAGCCTGGTGCTTGGTCTACCCCCAATAGTAGTCTTACAAATGTTATAACATAGTCTTTGACGAATGCTTGATATAACAAGGTGTCGAGCATAGATGCCGAAAATACTGAGCCGGCAGCAAAAGGCAATCTGAACATGTAAGATATGTGAGACCCACGTTCTTTTTCTCGCTGTAAAAATGAAAATATGTCTTCAAAATGCGGAACAATATTCCATCAGGGTTGTATAATGCCGATAAACAAGAAAAATATATGACAAATAGTTTTATACTTCAGCGGTTTCTACTGGAATACCCCTGAGGATCTCACCTTTTCCATCTTAGACAAATGTAAAGCATATTTGTCATGAGCTCGAAATTGCATAAACCTCATATTTGAAGACTGAGAAAGTTCCGTAATAGATTTGATCGATGGAAAAAATCTGAAATATATTAAGTATATCAGTGCTACCAGTAAATCATAATAATTTGTTTCGCTATTCATTTCGCGTTTACACATGCAAATTTTTAACTGTACATTAGAACCATCGCAATTTAGCACTGTTTTTACAAAGTTCGCAATCGCTGAAAAAGTGTGAAAAAATTACTTGAACATTGTTTGCACTGCAACTATGGTATTGCAATCAGCTAGGCTGTCTTCCTCTGCAGAATTTGATAACTCTTTGTTTACAACAACCACGTTCTCAGCCAATGTGATTCCAGCTCGAAGCAAATCGTCTAAACTGTAACATGTTTATTAATCTTCACAAGTCATATTCAAATTACCTATCAATTATGATTATCAAGCTACCGGTCATCTTACCAGTCTATAGATCCAAGCATCCAATATACCAGCGGAAAGTAGGATATCGCGTCCAAGAACGCTATGTCTGGTCGTCTCTCCAGCAATAAAATGATGGGGTTCAAGGATGTCTTCGATCGAAAGTGTGCTCGTAGCGGTATTATAAAGTTATATATGCCGTTCGATGCATAGTCAGCAGCAAGGATAATAGTTTTATTCTGCCACTGATATTCTTTAGCATTTCTATAGGCACAATGCTCGCACACTTGGGCTAGTTGTAAGCAACACAGAGACTTTTTCTCTTTTAGAAGATAGCATAGTGTGGGACTCACTCCGATGAATGGCGATACAGGAGGAAATCCTTTAACGATCCTGAAACACCTTAAATTGCTGCACTCATAGTTGGTGAAGAAGTTGCTTGGCATTATACATTTATACGCCAGCTATATATCTTTTAGTGTCTTTGAGAATCAGAGAGTCATGATTTGTGGTCCAATGAGACCAATTTTATGCAAGATTTGCATGAAGTCCTAATCTCAGTTCATAAGATTTTCTGTAGATTTCGATATGGCGATATGGCGCCTTATGGTATATCAGTAATTAGACACTACAGTATTCTCCAAATGATTTATTTTTAAATCTTAAAATTTGTTACCCTTCGTTTTTTAAATTGTTGTTGTTCTGAGGGAATATCATACAGCAATGGTGTCGTATAAATGTACTGTCGTATAAATGTAATGCCTTAAATTTTGAATATCTGTTTTAAATAAAATGTCTCTTAAAATTTTGAAAAGGCTAAAGCAAAGCTAATTTCGAAATATTTTGAGTAAAAAAATATATATTAAAAAAACGAAAACTTAGTAAACTATGAAAGTATATGTACTTACAATTTTACGAAACATCAAATTACATCGAATCATAAAAAATTTAGCGACATTTTAGTGGCCCTAGTAAATAGATTACTTGTCTTTATTTATTAGTTTACCACAACATATTGTAAGAGGAGTTGTGATTACAACAGACTATGGCAACAAATGCTGTGAAAAACACTACTATGATTAAATCAATGTGCTTGATATATTATCTACCATAACAACTATGGACAAAAATTTACATTCTATGAACATAAAGAGGTGTTCAAATTTATTTTAGTCTCAGTTGCCTGAGTTTTAGGAAATTACCAAGTGATTTATACATTTAATTGTTTAACTAAAAGTGAGATGGTCTATTTGGGTCACATTACAATAAAAAGCTACTTTTTTTTAGATTATATTAACATCACCTACAGCGCCTAAACTGAACAAATTTTGGATTCTATTGTCAATATTTGATACACCAAGTAAAACTCAATTGGGCACTGTACAAAAATACTACAAAGTTTTGTTCTGTGAGTTTTTATTTGAATTGGATAACATAATGACGTACAACCGAGTTACAGAAACTACGGGTGTTTATGCCTTAGTTTGTATGAAAATTATCGGACTCTATATTTCAGCTTCATGACGTAGCTAATGTTAAATTGATCAGCATATTTTTTAAGAGTAAACTAAGTAGCAAACAACAGTGCCAAAATGAGGGAAAGCCATACAAATTACGGCAGCACAAATCCAAAATTTGTCAACACGATGTTTAACCTCATTGATTTTTGATTTTATAATGAAACCTGATTTGTTAGTATGATATTCGGGTGTCGAATGGCAAGAGTGAAGCTCACCTTGTGAAATCATTTCGCCAGGCGCTGTGTGGGGCGTCACTGCCGGCCAGCGACGAGAAGCTGCTGGTGGTGACGTCATCACTGGAGCAGGGGACACGGGCCGTGCAGTTGGGATTTACGTTCAGGGGTTTTACAAATACACAATGCACACAATTGCACAAGAAAAACAAACAAATATGTAGTCTCTTTACTGCGTGTGGTGTAATATAATTATTTTGGATGAAAGTAAACCGCGTACGCGTTTATAGATGATAGCTGCGCTGCGCGGCTGTGCTTTATATTTATATGAAGTGTTCAATTTAGGTAAAAGTTTATTTGTAATATGAAGGATATGATAGATTTTGTTCTTAGTAATAATATAAATAAACGTGAGTATTGCTTTTTGCTAAATAATTATTGCAATAAAATTTCAGATCATAATAATGAATATAATGTAAATCACGCGTTGGAAGGAAAAAGCGAACTGTGTTTTAAGCAAAATCTCCGTTGGTCAAAGCAATGATGCCAATGGAATAGTAGAGGCCGACTATTATTATACTATCGATTATTATTATTTAAATTTTTTATGTATCTTCCTTGGTGAAATTTGTTTTAACATTATAGATTGAACAGTGAATACATGTGTTAAATAGTTATTATATTGTAATAAAACAGTATTTCAAAAATAAGTGGTAACGGCCAGGACTTTTACATTGGATTTTAATAAAATGATTTTATAGTGGAGGTATGCAGTGTAGAGAAGAATAAATCGCATAACAAAAAAGCATACACTTACATGAACAAATGGAGTACTTTGTGCGGCATCTATTCATGCAGTTTTGTGATCCAGATCAGCTATCTATAGAGGTAAAATAGTAAACGGAAAATCTAAAAATAATACTTAATTGAAAAGAAGAAATGCATGATCTACAACAACCCATTGAGACAACATCTAATATTAATAATGCAGGCTATTCAATAAATATGTTGAAAATCAGAATTATCGATTGATATGATATATATTGGTAGACACTTAAGAAAAGCCCCTTGGACACGGAACATTTAAAAAAGTTTATACCTACCTTTGTACAACTTGGATACTGTTGTCCTCTGTTGTACACATGGTCCCACGTTTTCAGACAAATTCAAATTGTACTGGATAAACCAAATTAGATACGTAATACTAGCCGTGTTTATTATGTACATATCTGGGCTGTTGGTGACCAAAACTTAAAAGGCTCAGAAAATAAACTGTTATGTAAAATAGTTTGGAATGTTGAATTACAGTAATGAAATGTGCAGGTAATAATATTAGGTAAATCAAAATTACCGTAACATAAATTGTGGAGATATCCAATTACTATACGCAATTAAGGTATGCATCTACAGAAAAATGAGTTGTTACTATTACCCTCAGAACAATAACTGAACTTTAGTGAATGTTCTGAGCTTTTACCTAGATATTATTACCTCCTCAAAGTAGTAATAAATATTAAAGTCAAAATGCGTGCGTGTAGAGTAGATATGCAAATGAAGATGTTTTTCGTAGAACCCTTACGCGATTTTCTCAGACGGCGATCTCCAAGGGACATCGTCCTCTAGTTCGTCCTCGCTCTCATCTGGCTCTGGTTCTCCATCTACATTATCTGGTAGCACGCTGAGGCTAACCATGTCGGGAACTGGCAAAATGGACGGACGTCGACTCCCTTCAAATATACAAAATTACGGGTAAACACTATAAATATGTATGGTGGAAATTTTCAATTAAAAAGGTTACGCTGTTTTGCAGCATTTCACTATTCCTAATAATTCATTTACATTCATTTAGAATATGTCACTGCTGTTGAACGTTAAACTCGAACACAGGTTATTTTATTGCTACGTAAATAACGTTTTAAAGAATCCTTTAATAATATAAGAGCAGTTCTTCAGTTAGATTCTTTTAATTGAATATTTTTTTACGAGGAACATTAATACGTTTCTTTTTTATGTTCAAGTAGACTCAAATCAATTAAATTTTGACTCCATTTCTCTAGCAGAAATCGATTGTTCTCAACGACACCCCTGTACGATAACCCAGTGGTTTCGTTGGTAACAAATGATTTTTTTGACATTCCCAACGATACTATTAATTATTTAGTGTTGTTAAAATAAAGCAAAATTAAAAAAAAATAATGTTTGGCCATAGTTTAGCTAAAGCATTTCCTAAAGTTATGTCTCCGTTAATTAATTGCATGTATTTGGATATGCCTCACAGCGTTGTCACTAGCCACTCGCCGTTTACTTCTCGCTGGTGAATTTGCTATATATTTATAATTGAGCGATCTCATCAACGTATTTGTATTTTTATTTATTAATAGCTTCATTTAGGTTAGAGTGAAAGCCCTCTAATTTATTAGTTGTTCGGTTTCTTTCTCCAAATACGCTTAATCTTTAAACCAAAACCGCCATAATTTAAGATAAATGTCATATTAGAGGTATACCATCGATGCACTCCGTTGTTACATATTCCCAAGCTTCCAAAATTAATTCTTCTGGAATAATAAGCTGCAGTTAGCCCGACTATTTGCCTTTTTTGTTTTCAATTTCGAATTTTGGAAAGATTTTTCCTTTCTCAGGAAATATTATTGAGAAAATATCCAACACTATTAGTGTATTGTTGGGAATATCAAGTGAATGATTCGTTTCTCTATTGAATTCCAATTTTTTGTTGATCGAAGAAGACATACATTTTAGTGAAATTTATTTTCAACCAGGAGGTTCTCAAATCGACAATATTTTTTTATTTTGAATGTGACGCAATTACTCCGGCAAATATCCATTCTAATGTTTTTTTTTGTTTGGTAGATCACACTTGAGAGGTTTATCGAAATCGGTCCAGTCGTTATTGAAAAATTAACCATAATCTAAAAATAGCATATTTCGATTCCAGCGAACAATTTGAATTTTGTACGTAAGTACTTCGTAAATTGCAACATTCGAAATGGATTATGCCATTCTTGGCGAAAAATCAATGTATTTCTATAAAATTACTGCAGCATACATATTTTGTCGTATTACCTCGACGGTGAGCTGTGACATCTGGACTGAGAAAATTGCTATTGTCTGGTCTTGGTAACAGCAAATGACTGTCTGTTGCACTATCTGTTCCTGGAGAGTCTTTTAGGCAAGTTCTAGAATCTGTTGATGTACCTTCTCCCAGTTTTGCTGCATAAACAACAAATTTGCATCATTATAATAATCTGCTACTTTCGAAATCAATAGAATTATTAGCACTAAAATCATTTCGTTGTTATTGATCTCATGATTTTTTATTACAAGAGGTCACCGTAATGCTAATGGTTATGCCGAGTCAATGTGTCAATGCTACATATGTTATGTGTCATGATCAGAGGTCAAATTAACAATCATATTACTCAACACGATAAACTAATTTACTCATACTATCGCTTAAATTTGCTATTCAATTTATATTAAGTGTCCTTCTTATGTTAAAAAACTTCAAATTTTAATCCCAATTTCTTAATCTAACCTCTGGTAATGGTAAAATAAAAAAACAAACAATCTACAGTTTCAAACCACGACAATTTTGACAGCCAATTGAAATCTAAAACAGTAATAAATATTATGTGTAGGTAAACGTTACTTTGACATACAACACTTACGTTTTTGGAATAAAACATACCAGGCGCCATATTCAATGTGTATTTCAACCAACCTATTTCTGTTGTCAAAACACATATTTTTTGCCATATATATACATGCATTATTTATCAGCAGGGTCTAAAATTAAAGTTATGTCACAATAGAACAAGGCGCGCGGTAACTGTTTTTTAAGTAAATTGGAATTTGCTGCGTGAAAAATTATACATAAACTGAACATGCTTATAGGTTATATTGGTGTTCTGAGTACTACTGAGTTCTCCTAATTAGTGTTGATATTAATATTGTAATAGTCTAGTTTATCAAACGCGTCATTAAAATTATGAGCACAAGTTACAATGACAAAAAGTATAGGTAGTAATTTGTTTAAATATGGGAATTCTTAGAATATCACTTTCTTGGTCTTTCTATTGACTTCGTTTGATAAAGCTGTGCTAAAGTGTGTGAAACCTTTTTGCTCTCCGACAAGTTTCTTTACTCTAAGCTATCTTCACTATGATTATTATTTTGTTATTTCAAAGTAGTATAACCTTCTTCGACGAAACTGAATCGCTAAGCTCCTAGCGTAGCGGTCATGTGGTTACACTCGGCTCCATTCTGCAAGCATCCTCTACTCGGTGATGCTAACTATCGTATACTGGGCTGTGGTCGTCATCTACTACGAGTTCGATTACTGTCTAACCAGGGTTTTTATGACGTTTTATTTACCAATTAGGATAAGTAAAAAATTAATCGGGTTCGTATTGTAAGTTTTAACTTATTATTTCTTTCTCCTTTCTTTTTTTCTATGTGTAAGGTAGGGCAGGCTGAGAAGGCCCACTTTTTTACAAAATCAAATAAGTCTTTATTTTATCATCTCAACACAATAAAAAACGTGGTTATGAACCCTTCGTTCTCTTACTAATATTCAAATAAATATATTTTTTAAGTTGTGTAGATAATTTGCAAGGTTTTTACCTTTCTTAAAAACCCTTCTTTTGGGCCTTACTAAACGTGGCATGTCTAATAAGGCCCTGACAATAATATAATTATTTATCACGAAAATAAGAACTTGAGATTTAAAATTTACAAAAATATGTAAATTGCAATATTTTTCGACTTGGACAAAAGTGAATCCTAACTAATATCAACAATAGTTCATAAGAAAAAAAAATATTTCTGCTAGGTAGCAAAACAACACGTATTCAGCCCTTTTTAACTTTTTACGGGAATTATTTTGATACAGTATATGTTTTTTTAAAGTTAATGTTATGATTAGGAATTTAATTTCAAGATTTTTTATAAATAAATACTTCCATACTTTGGGCCTTGATAGACAACACTGGGTTAAAAGGCCCAGCTATAGGGTTAGAAGGCCCAAATTATCTTTTCGGGATAAGACATGATATTTGTTGACCTGAAACGAAATATTTTCTAATAAAATACTCATAAAATGAAATTTCAATCACAGAAAAAACAATAAGAGCATAGGCATGTTATGTACTTACCTACTTCATATCAACAAAAAAGGAAGATAAAAAAATTACGCTTCTTGGAAAAATATATTATTTCAACGACTATTTGAGAAAAACAAGAACAAAAAAAAACATTTTTTTTTGTCAAGGTCCAATCAAGCCTTGTAAGGCCCAAAAAAGTAACTACTTGGGCCTTCCAAAACGACTTGGGCTTTGAAACTCAAACTAACCATTTTTGTTATAAATTTGATAAAAAAAATCACAATTTAAAACTAAATAGTGTTAGGTAATGATTAAATAAACACTTTAAACTAATCATCTGCTTAAAAATCTTGGGATAGACAACAGAAAACTTACTTTTTGTGTCCGAGAAAAATAGCAAGATAGGTGACGACGTCCTAGCTCGGCGAGAAAAGTGGCGACACTGACAAAATGGCAGTCGCCAGCGGAACGCTGCAGGTGCATTCTGCGTTCGTATTGGTCCGTTAATCACGTGACTAGAGACCAGTGCGCTATGAATGTATTTAATGTGTTTTTTGAAACTTGGGCCTTACAACACAGCGGGCCTTCTCAGTCGGCCCTACCTTACTTCTAATAAATACAACCGTTATTTTCCTTTTTTATTCTGAATTGGTCAAATTGGTCAAACGCAAACCTATCTTAAATAAATAAAAGTTAAATCTATAAACTTTACAAAAATAGACGAGTCATCGCTCTTTGGGCTGCGAGTCTTGTGATGATGTAAGAATTATTTCATTTATTAGTAGTTCACGCTGTTTTATATCCTACCTACACCATAATTATGTGAATCCCGTTTCTTCACTATCGCAAAATTCTTCTTCTTTTTTTGACAGTTTCCAATCTTGTCCTATATCCTGATATATATTATATCCATTCGATATTCCTATTCTGATTTTTAATCGACGAAATGGAGGAAGTTATCACGACGACGCGTTAATTTTTTTATGTATGAAAGTGGATAACTTTTTACAGATTTGACCGAATTGGTTTTTGTAAAATCAACAATAAGTAATCTAAAAATGGCATACTTGGATTCGAATAAACTATGTCTACTGTCGGTTGTGCTATTTTTTTTGCGAAAAATAATTATTGGCTCGCATATTGCGCAGTGGACTACCATGTCGTCGACATTTATGTGAAAACATGAAAGCTTTTTTTTATAGTTCGCTAGTTTTTATGTAATTTCAGTGCACATCTTTATGGGTAGGATTTTACTAATTTAGTTTTGTTCATACGCCTACGCATAAAGAAATATTATATTGAAATTTGTTTCTTGATTCAGTCGGTCGGATTATTTTCGGGATACAAACGAGGCATAGCCGACTCCACAAAGTGAGATTTTTTTGCTAAAAAATAAAATAAAAATTACGACATCTGATTTAAAGAAAGACTTAATATATTGTGTATGTTATTGAGATACGATGATTTTTAATTATTATTTTGTCCGTACATATTAATTTGCTTTTCATGTGGACGTTCGTTTGTTGTATTTTAAAGATATTCGTTCTTCTAGGATTTACTCAGCTTATTCTTTTGGATAATTCCAAAAGCCACCAGCATCATCTACTTGCTTCTGCATCTTATAACACGCTTTTATGCTATTTCGTAAGTTTTTTGGTGTCTGTACTGGTAGCATACTCCATGTAATATATAAGTTTCTGTGTAGATAACTACCTAAGCAACGAATTGGCTCAATCATGAACACGACATAAAAATATGCCTATGCTTGCAACAAAGCATTTACAAGTGAAAAAAATATCCTTAATATTGTCTATACTAATATCACTCTTTTTTATGCTATGGTACAATTATAGTATCCACTATCAATTTTTTTGATCATTAATATACCGAGTTATTTGCAAAGTTATATCTTAAGATAGTCATTTAAGTACTTGCATAATATTCTAATGACGAGTGTAGAAAAAAATGCAAACAATCGCGAGTCTTTCTTGAAATCAGACGCAATACATTGTTAGGACACAGTAACAAAAATTGAAACTGAATGATTTTGCTCTATGTCTTAGAACCGCGTCTTCGCATACAACCAACTAAAACAAACTTATCGAGTAACAAGACATTGAGCAATAAGCAAATTCAAACAAAAAGTAGACCGAACGCATGATGCTTAAACCTTTATATGATAACACATGTTTTGCTGGAATATGCTGAGTTGGGCTCGGTCTATTTTTTGAGTAAATCCATCTGTGACACTCACAGCTAGCAACAGTAAAATTAGCGCATGATACGTTATTAGCTTGGAGAATGCGTGATGGCGATGCGTTTGGTGTGGAACTCGCGGGAGCTTGCAGAATCACTTGTGGGAGGTCGTACTGAACGACGTTACTACCGTCTGGTTTCCGCGCATCACCACCGCCGCCCTCTTCGGCATCTCCCGTTTTTCTTTCGCTCGAGAGGAGGCTACAAGCGGTCTGATCTTTAGGAATCGTCGGTTTCGGTTCAGATTGCTTTTCAGATACCACAAAAGCTGAGTTTTCCTCTTTTGTTATGCTCATGTAGTAGCAGGTGTCGCTAGCTTTCATTATGTGTCTCGGCCCAGGATTTAAAAGAATTGTTTCTTCATAAAACTCTGGCAGCTCCGACGGGCGCACACCAACTAATGCTACCCCATACCTTGAAAAGATCGTAACAGTTATTAGTAGGTACCATTTAGTATTTTAAAAGAAATTATTTGTATTTGACGTACTTTCTGTGGGAATGAAAGCTGGCATAGGTAAAACTTTTCCCTTCATACTCTCCGAAAAATCTACTATCACCTAGAACGATGTGATAAATTTCGTTTCCAGAACATTTGCCATATAACCGATGCCATTCCTCTGGCGATTGTTGGCCTTCTCTGTGAATAAAATTCATTACTGAAGGATATAGAAAGTAAAGTAATCTCACAAATGCACCAAGCACACTGAAACATCCTTACTGTCCACGGCTAGTATGCAACAGTAGAGTGACTAACGTTGATGCACCTGGACAAGTGCAATTATTCGCCAACAGAGCGTATTTGAACTCGTCTTCGCATACCACGAACTCTGCAAATTTCACATGCAACTTGTTTTCGGGCCTAAAAATCTGCACGTATTGTGGTACCATTGGTGCGAAATCTTTTACTGCCCAGGATCTGGAGAAAAAAAGGCATTTGACTTAAACGGTAAAACAGTTATTAAAAAAAAATTGTATTGCTCTACTAATATGCACGCTACGCCAGGCACAAACCGTAGTATGGTGTGCTCGTCAGCAGCAGTTTTGTCGGCGTAGTTCCTAGCAGCTAAGATGAAGCAAGCTTCGGCTTCGCTCATACGTGCTCTGATCAAGTCTGTGTCTTTTAGACATGAACCCTGTATATAGATCACGCGTTGAGCCCAAATTGGAACCTGAAATACGGTTTAAGAAAATTTAGCCATAGTTGTTTTACAAATTAGGGGAAAAGTGTTCAAATGATCCCTCGAAGAGAAAGGCAAAAGCTTACTGTATCGAAAATATGAAACGTACAGCGGATATCAAAAGAGTTTTATATAAATCAGTTCAATGTTGACATACTAACATATAATTTTTAGCGAATGTAGCGAATATTTTTAATTTATTAAAGTAAGATTAGTAATTATTTTAGTGACTGTCTCTGGCGTTTTATACGATTGTAAGACGATTGTTGATGATTTTGGTTTATCATACTCGTATTTTGTTTAGGTTTGATCATTTTGAACATTTAGTAGTTCATTCGTTTCAGCCATAGAACGTCCACTGCTGGACATGGGCCTTCCCCAAACATCTCTAATACATCGTTTAGTAGTAATTATATGTAATGTGCTCTGCCACAGAACATATGGCATCTACCCCAGTCACCTTATAGACGATTTTTGACCTGCCGAAACCACCGCGACCCAAATTTTATAGAAAGGGGTCCAGGTATCCTCACCAAACGCTAAGCATCCCAGCTGACTGAATCTGGGGTATTGCTGTACACCACCATGACAACGTAATACCAAAAATTCAGCTTTTAGAAAGTAGTTGCAAGTTTTTGCGCTTACCTCCCGGGCTATAATGCTTACACAGTTTCTGAACTTACCTGTAATATCATTCTCATAGTGGGGTCAAGTTCCATTGGCGACAGTAGTACCACATAGTAATCTTGGAGCAAAGGGTGTGCGTAAAATTCATTCAAGAAGTCCATGATGGTATCGGCATGCAATGTGGTGGAGCAAACAACCACATGTTTCTCAGACTGGGCACGATGTGAAGAATAAGAACCGCCCAGTTTCTGTCTTTCCATCCACGTGAATGCAAGTTGTTCGAACTGAAATGATACAAGATAATATATGTCACAGAAGCTCAGAACTGGGGCATATTTCTACAAATACAGCAAGCGCCTGAGTTGGCAGATGGGTACAATACTTATCATCGACAACTGACTCCCTAGCAAGATTGTGTGTAGCTGGACTTCTGGTTCTACAGTTTTGGTTGCGGGAGGTTCTTATGAAAGTTTACCTTTACAATGCTTCATTCATATCTCTTTTATGGTCGGTTTTATACTTTTCTTCTCGTGATAAAAGATAAATTGAGCCAAGAGATGGAATTACTATCACATTTTTATCTATCGACTTCGTTTATTTGTATATCTTCTTGTATGATTGCAATAGTTAGTACATATTAACAGTTTTTCTAAAAGCTTATACATATTTAGCTTTACCGTATTAAGTCTGAACGTAAAAAAACAAATAAAGTTCGTTCAGGCCGCCTGGAGGCCCCTGGCATGGTTAAAACAACCGAGACCTACAATTTAACGTGTCATCTGAGTCACGGTTGGAAAATGCCACCCGCGTTCACCCATCCAAATACAGAACGTTGCTTAACAAAACTAATTTAAGTATTTAATTCTTTATAAAAAAATGATGGTCGAAATGGGTGATCGAAATTTTCTAATGCGACATTACATATTTGCTAAGCCGCTCGTAACGCACCTAACAGATAAATAATTGATCTGAGAAAAATATACGACTGACTCGCGTGTCACGATCACGACCCACGTCAAGACTTTGGGTCACATCAGTAGATTATTTTTTCCTTGACCTTAGGGAAAATTCGTACTTATAATTACTAATTGATATTCTGTGTGTAGTCGGATGAGTAGCTTTTGGAAAATTGCCAAAAGTCTTCTCGTCCGACATACCTCAGTGCCTCAACCAGTTTGTGTTGGCCCTGATGACTGATGGCTCAGAAACGTGCTCTCTCTCTATAGGCCTTATTAGTAAGCTCCGAGTAGCGTAGAGTTATGGAAAAGGCTATGCTCGGAGTTTCCCTGCGAGATCGAATCAGAAATGAGGAGATCCGCAGAAGAACCAAAGTTACATAGCTCAGCGGATTGGCAAGTTAAAATGGCAGTTGGCAAAGCACATAGCTTGGAGGACTTATGACCGATAGGTTCGTAAGGATCTCGAGTGGAGACCACGTACCAGCAAGCGTAGCGTAGGACGTCCACTTATGAGGTGAACAGATCTTATCAAGAGCGCAGGATCACGATGGATGCAAGTCGCTTCCGACCGGTCTTATTGCAGATCCATAGGTGAGGCCTATGTCCAGCAGTGGACGTCATATGGGGCTGATGGATGATAGTGATATCAGATTCAATTTACTTAATCGTAAATAATGTGCGATGCTCAAGTTAAATGTTCGAAAAGCTTTGAAAAAATATGTGTTTATAGAGGTATATGAGTGTTATAAATGTTCAAGATTTATGCCAAACTGCAATAGACGAAATTCTTTTTTAAATAAAATAATATTTTCCTTGTTGGATATATTAATTACCTGCGTAGGCAGAACAACAAGGGCTACACCTATCATGATGACCATGAATAGTTGCGAAGGCCATATGTCTGGCACAAAGTCGCCGTAGCCGACGGTCGAGAAAGTCACCACCACGAAGTAGGTCGCTTGAAACAGGTTGAGATGTCGATGCCCAGCGCGCTGAAAGTGCTGGATGCCGCACACGCTGAAATGAGACAAGATACCATTATGTATTTATTCAATATGTCATAATATATTACTAATCTACGCTTTACACTTCAAGAAAAGAATATGAAAAGAATTGTATAATAGAGCTGGACAAAACTGTTTCATTTTATTTATTGAACAATTTAATGTGTAGCCCGAATCAAAACTTCTTGGCGGCTGCGAAGTTCAAAGCCCAATCCTCGCGCACCTGTTGTGTGAGTTTCAGTCAGGATAGGGTTTGCACCGCTTGTAGCCGTCAAAAAGTCCGGTTTGGCCTATATCAACATGAGAATAAAGTACTAACGAACTTGCTTTGCGTCATTATAATTACAGGAGTAGACAGTGTGCAATAAGTGTGCGTGTTATGATAAACAGATACGGGGTGCTATGATTTTTGTAAAAAGAAGTATTTAATAAACACACTAGTATTCAAACACTAAGCAAACACTAGACCTCATTGTCTATGATGGTTCAGTCAACTTGAGATATCACGAACCTTGTAAAAACTAGACACAGAAGCGTGACACACAATATCATCAACTGCTGCGATAGCGCCGACTGCGATTTTTGCATGGCTCGATGAAGATCGTTCTGAAATAAATCCATGGAAAATCATTGAACACTGTTATGCTGTCTATCAGATACATCATATTACAAACAAACAGAAAAACAAATAGACAAACAAACAATAACACTTTAATAGACAAGATAGACAATTTACAACCACATTACATAAAAACAGATCACAAGGACAAAACAATACCAATGGGTTTCGAACTGGCGACCTTATCGCTTAAAGCGATTTCTTCTTCTACAAAACATTCTCTGTTTCATTATTCACCAGTCTCTTCTGTAAAATGCCCCATCCCCACTCTCCACGAGATGACACGAGGGAGCGCGAGCACTAGAGTGTGGATGGGGCGCTCGTGCCGCCTCGTCTTGCCTTTTCTTTGCGTCCGCCGCTGTCGCCTCGCACGAGGGCCTCGCCGCGGCGCTGGCGAGAGTGTGGATGGGGCATAAAAGTTACCAAATCCTTTACAAAGGTCAGTCGGCTTAAGGTGAAACAAAAAACAGTAATGCTCCCTCCAGTGGGTTCGCCTTGCCGTCAGTAACCATAGAGCCAGTAGATTGGGTGTACTTTGGGGTGCACCGCAACCGAGGCGGGCTGCAGAGTTGTAAGGAATAAATATTAGGGGACATCTTACACACGGTCTCTGACCCCAAACTAAGCATAGCTTGTGATATGGTTGCCAGAAACTGATATACTACATATACATATTTTAAATACATACTTATATAGATAGTACCTAAATAACACCCAGACACAGAGCAAACACCTATGTTCATCACACAAATGTTTGCCCTGGGTGGGGATCGAACCCACGCCTCTTTGAACCAGAAGTCAGGGTCACTAACCTCTGAGCCACCGAGGCAGTCAAACAGGTGTAGGTGGCAACAAGGCAAAGCAGGTGTAGGTTGGCAGCCGCCGTGTGGATGCCGCGGCGATAAAAGGACTGCAGGTGTATCGTTGCCATTTACCCTACCTTCCGCAGCCTCGACGAGGTCGCTATCATCTGAGTGCGGTGGGGGTGCAAGGGAAGAGGAGGTCAGTCCGGCGACGCGCCGTTCTCTTCTACCTCTGTAGCCGAAGTGGCTGGCGCGGGGCCTCTTTATTAGACCCGTTGTTGCCTTGGGACCGGGGCTGTCGGATACGAGTGCTGCGCGACACCCTTTTGCTGGTTCGGTTCCGAGGTGGAGGATGTTGACGTGTCTGGTGTCACGACACATCGCCATCCTCCACCTGCGAAATACAGGAGACAGGAATACTTTTATGTTATATTGCAGTTGTATTTTAATAATGCTATGGTGCCTTTGTCAGAAGCTATCTTAACTTTTAAAATTGTGGTTTAAATTAGACATAGACATAGGTTCAATTCTGCACTAATTTAACTGGTACATACTCGTATATAAGATTCAAATTACTCACAAACATATTTTCTAGGGATCGCTTTGCTAACCAGCAGTTTAGGAATACTGGTATGAATAGATTTCGTAGTGGCCGAAATGGTATCTGTAAGAAAAACAAATACAGAATAATAAATCAAGATTTGGCATCTACAGATATTCGAATTCGATTATTTACTCACGGTCAGCGCAAATGGAATCGTATTCATCATCTCCAAGATGAAATGAAATGATAATACTTGCTGCCAGATGTTTCCCTGAAAAATTACTAACTTTGTGATCAACAATTCTTTACAAGATTGAACGAAATCAGGTTGATTTAATTAGAATATAATGAATAATGGATCTTGCAAAGCTAAAGTCTTTTGACCTGATTTTTCGAAAATGCACATTGTTATAGCTGATGCCAATATGTTGGTCAAAGTTTTCATGTTCATTTCATTATAATTGATAGCATGTCAAACCATTGGATATACAAACTTTAGAACAATGTTTGTAGAAAACTGCGAAATATGCTTTTTAAGCTAATAAGAGATTCATATTATGAGATTGAACGAGAGGTAGTCGGCAAATAAAAACAATATGGATTTAAGCCGTTTCGAAATAATAATCAATTCAAAGTCGTAAAATATGCCTAGTATTATAGCATGGTAAATTAGATTATGTATACACAATTCCTATTACAGGGAATTATAAAGTAGTTGCCTCGACCTAAATATTTCATTAATTCAACCTTATGCTTTATCAGTTGCATATACTCGTATCGTTGAAGGTTGGTGCAATTATGTTACACAAAGAAAACTAGCTGTGAATTTATTTACAAATTTTCAGTACCACAAAGTAACAAGCAATATTTTTTTGTATTTTTTGCTGGCGTGATTAGGGTAACTGACGAAAAACGAAACAAAATTATTAGAACGCACATTTACTTAACTATATACTATTATCCCGGCCTGTAGGTAATCGATCTCACAACTTTTCATCAACTAACACTAAATCTTATTGGGACCTTTCTTTTTGTTAATTTCTCAAAAACAAGTCATTAATCAAGTCGAGAATTTCGAGGCATATGACAGTAAAGTTAACAAAATAATACATGTGTAATATTTTTATAAATTAATGAGTATGCGAAGAAAATGCATTCGTAAGCCCTCGAAGTCACTAGGAACAAATGTTACTACGCGTGTCGCTGGGGATTTCGGATGGCTTATATACAATTAGAACAATTTTATGTTGATCATCCACAAGATCGCGTAATGCAAATCTCTGAAATATCTCATAGTAAGAACACGTAAAAGAGGAGCATGTTTGTCAGATTGTCAGACATGAACATTGTGCGACATCGACTTAGTTCGACATCTCTAGTGACACCGGCACATATTGTTAGTGCAAACTGCAAACGAAGTTTTTACGTCTATAATAAATACCTTATAGCCTAAGTAGGCTAAGAGAATCGCTTCCGTGAAAGAAATCATAGCCAATACACATTGTACAACCCACAAATACAAAGGTCGGTTGACCCATATTATTCCGTCCCAGTTGATTATCGGGCGCTCCTGGAACTCCTCTTCCGTCAAGTTAGCCGAATATTCAAACTCAGTCTTGTTACCAGGTTTACAGCCGTAACTGGAATAATCAAACAATTTAAATTTACAAATTACTCAATGGTCAAAGAGAATAGAAGTACTTTCCGTCCGTACTTCTTCTAAAGAGATTGCTGTAGCAGCTCAGAAGTAGCCGTACTTCTGACAAGTGCCTTGTTTCTCTGATAAATTAGCATTGGCAATGGAAGTATTCCTAGAATAAAAAAATCAATAGAGCTAACAGTGGCGGCGATTGTGATGCGCTATTTTCTTAATTTAACTAATTTGTTCGTGTTTACGTCACGGAAATCTATACCACTGAAATCTAAAACCGCTTTATCTTGGTCTATACCACTTTAGTGTTCTGGGAAACAATGGCAAACCATTTACACTTGTTAGTTTATAGTGCTTTAACTTATAACAGGTATGGTATAAAACGATGCTATGATAGAAAGGTCTGTAATTATGCCTGCCTAAATATTAAGTTATAATTATATAGTTAAGTGGAGTTAAAGAAGTTCCATCTGAATGAGGGTTATACGTATACATGTAATTCGTGAGTAACGTACATTTCACATTTTTTTCATTGTTTAGCCGAAAACTCTCGCGAGTAATTCTTTCATATTTTATTTAATTTTCCGAGTGAATACTTGTGTAAACTTGTGTTACCGATGTTCTGCTAAGTAAAAAGTCAAATAAAATAATGATTGTTTAAATTTTAGCTACTTCTAGCGGCAACACTGCTCGTAAAATAGTTTTAACAGGATGGCTCAACCTCATAGACAGGCTGTAATGATGAGTATGCTACATACTCGTAAAACTTTATCTCAAAAACTAATCAGTCACTGGTGATGATATCACTAAGTTACTCCATTAAACCCAAAGTAGTTTTTCTTAAAAAAATATCTCATCGGTAATAATATAAGCAAAAAAAAATTCGCCCTCTGCGACCTGACAGCAAGCAATATTCATCAGACTACATTGCCGAGCGAGGCGCAAAAAAGGAGCTAATGATTTTGAACACTGCGTATTACTTAAGGAAAACTATTTGCAAGCATTTGTTTTTGAAATTAAAACCCGCATCATCACCCGCTTTAAAAACAAATCATATAAAGTGATGATAAGTAAGATAAGTATTTTGTTAAATTCATTTTAACCACATAAATCTACCACCAGACTTGTATGAGATCTTTGCAGTAAATTCGAGTTACACAACTGTACCTAATTATTTATTTATTGAACATTCAACCGAAACTGATTTGAGACGTAAAATACACACTCTAAGAGTGTACACACACTCTTCGTCTCAAATCAACAGAATAAGTATACGTCGGTCGTTGTCAGCTTCATGGTCCGATATCACTAATTGTCGCCGGATACGAGTATCATGGTTCGTTTTCTGTACATTTTACAATATGTACTGGCGTATACGAGTACATGCGCTTCTCTGGCGATGACATTCGCACAGCTTCCCGAGCATACTTGGGCTTTATAACGGCCGACTACTGACCTAATTAGAACCACTTGATCAAGTGGTGTTTAATATCACATGTTCCGTATTGGATTGCGTCGTGCAATTTGCTGAGTAGGATCCGTAAGTGGAACTCAGGTATTAAGCTACTTTTACTAGCTAAGCTAAACTGTGAAGCTATGAATGCTTAAAAATCATTACTCATACAGGACCAACCATAATTATTATTGTTAATATAGGATATTTACATTTATCCATGAGGATCAGCTTCTAGTCGGAATAGATTAATCGAAACTAATGATTTTTCGATGGAGGGATACGACCTGAAGATGTGCACAATCCTAAGTGAAAAAGCTAAAAGCTAAACATCCTGAAGCTTCTTCAAACACGATTGGAACGACCAGCAAAGAGTGGGTAGTGAGTGCAGTTAACGATGACCTTTAAGTGATCTACAAACACAACTACTGGCATCGGTCTACATTAGAACATTTTGCTATATTTCCAATACTGTTACGTAAACATAAAAAAACACACCTGATATGAATTTTGCTCCCAACAAAAACTTTAATTTTCTGGATTTCTTGCCCCAAGGCATTGACAACAATTGCATTTATTTACACAAAATCCTATCCTAAAATTTGTCATGCTTTAGATCCTAAACTAGGGACCATGGTTGTCAAACTACACAAAAAAAAATTCGTTTAGGTTTGCGTATGACTACACACTGCCTGATGTTAAGCAGATATGCGGTCTAGGATGTAACACGCTTATCTAGAAGATACCTATTTACTCGGGATTTGAAGACACCTACATTGTACTTTAACGGGAAGACTATTATAATTACCTGTTGCTACTAAGTAGTGATCATTTTATTATAAAAGTTGTCTGAGCATATTTGTAGGCAAAGTGTTTTCCTACAAATATTCTAAGGCATTTTTTGCCCTAAATTTAAAATTAAAGAAGTTATTAGCAAAAAAGTGTGAGAGTGAGAAATCGAATAAAACCTTTTTACATTGCACGGCAACTGGAATTGTAAGGAGATTTTAATTGATTTAAAAAAAAACCTCTTTGGTTCCCGTATTAGTTCGTTTTTATAGAATAAGAACCTCTTTGCAATGACCGTGTTAGGCCATGATAATCGAGCTGGCCATGGTCTTATATGTTTATCACGTAGTATTTACAATTATAAAAAAAATATGGATATTATTTTCAGTTTAATCAATTAAACTGCGAGTTTTGTGTGCTGAAATTGCAAGATGCAGCTCATTTTCACAGTCTCCGAGTAAATCACCAGGTCCAGTCGTGGCTCGGAACATATCAAAATCCTGAAGATTGGTACTGGAAAAAGCATGCAATCATTTGGATGCCAATACAAACTTCCAAGCCTCCAGCACCCCCCGATCTCATGAAATTAATATTCTGCAGATGCAAAGGAAATGTGGAAACATGTGTGGCTGCAGAAAAGCAGTCCTCAAATGCCTCCACTTTTCTCACTTTTTTGCTTATAACTTCTTTACTTTTCAATTTAATTTATTTTAAAAAGTTAAATTAACATATTTGTAAGCATTTGGAGCCGTGGGGTGCCGGCAGAGTAGAATAGCACCCCCTCTAGTACCAGGTGTCGTAAGAGCCGACTGAGGTACAGCGGAACCGATTAATGGCGGTAAAACCATTCGACTAAAACGTAGCTAAAATGGCTTGTCGAGAAGCTACGTTTCTGCGATCGCCACCACGCCTGCCCAGCGCGGCGATTATAGGCAAATACCCTCAATATGGATCAAAGAAAAAGACCAAGCCCTCAGTCCCCAGCAGCTCCGCTATTCCGGGGCTACGGTAGCTGCCCCGGTAACGGCGGAGAAGGGCGTGCTAAGAATCCCTGGCAGACGCCCGGCTACCACTCCCGCAAACGACGACTGGCCCTGGTAACGCGTGGCCACAATGAGGACTGACGAGAAGATTGTTGAGCTGGAAGAAGAGTTGAGTAGGTGGCGTTGGGATATTGTGGGGTTGTCTGAAGTCCGTAGAGAGGGTGAGGACACAATAACTCTAAAGTCCGGCAACCTGCTCTACTACCGGGAAGGTGACCAGCGGTCCCAAGGTAGTGTAGTAGTTTTCTCGTTCACAAGACCCTCGCTAACAACGTTATCACCGTCGAATGTGTGTCAAGCAGGGTTGTATATCTAATACTCAGCATATCCAAGAGGTATTCGCTATGGGTCATTCAGGTATACTCACCGACTTCGTCACACCCAAATGACGAAGTGGAGACTATGTATGAAGACGTAAGTCGGACCATACATACTTCTAAGATCCACTTTACCGTTGTTATGGGGGACTTCAGCGCAAACTTGGGCAAAAGAAGCGATGATGAGCTGAGAGTGGGGGAATGAGCATATGGACAACGGAACCCCAGGGGCCAGAGGCTGGCTGACTTTCTGGAGAGAGAGGAACTCTTCATGATGAACTCTTCCAGAAGCCGCCTCACAGGAAGTGGACCTGGATGAGCCCAGATGGTTCCACCAAAAATAAGATGGACTTCATCATGATCACTGAGAAACGGATATTTAATGATGTCTCCGTGATCCACAGAGTGAAAACTGGTAGCGAAAGATCAGAATCGTAAGAGGCACATTAAACTCGAATGGTCACGCCTGATGAAGTCCACGCTCCGGGCTACTCGTGCCCATATCCAAAACACCGAGAGCTTTTGTCTCGAGCTCTCAAATCGCCGGCCAAATTTGCTTGCCGGGATAACTTTGCTTAGGTGGACGAGATCAACAACGGGCTCGTAGAAACACTCCAGACGGTGGGTGCTAAATTCTTTAGACCCCGTCGTACAAACAGACCTCAAAAATTTTCCGCAAAGCAATTTGTCACAAATTATGTCTTTACAATTTTTTTGTAGAACGAATAGTTTCCGAGATATCACAAATCCCCTAAGATGCGTCTTAAAATTCATGACTACAGGTGACTCTACCTAACAATATGAGTTACAAAATCTTTTCCCCATTTGCCTGCGCAGTTGAACGACGTGAGCGGTCACGTAAGCAACCACGTGTCGTCCCTCCCCCCGAGAGCTGATTATGGCCACAAGGATTTGACAATATGAATCATACATTTATTTTCATTTTTCTAAGTTCGCCAAGCCGCCCAAGCGACTAGCAAGAGTAAACGCCCTGAGAGAGTTGAGTACGACGAAAACTCGAACAACAATATCAGTCAGATTATGAATGTAGCAAAAGGTCATATTGAGAAATCCTGGTACTAATGTAAATTTTTTTGATATTTCCCTAATATCACGCGAACGAACTCTCGAGTAAAGCTAGTACTTAATTACAATGTAGCCTGTAGGCCAAACATTGAGCAATTTCTGCTTCTATTTCTGCGTTTAATTTTTTAAGGCATCCACGAGGAATCCTAACAAAGTCCTTCTTGCCAAACTTGGAAGTTTGTTCCTTTTGTTTTATACCGAAAAATAATGACTGGACACTTTGACATTTAAATATTGTTTGTTGTTACGATGTAAGTAACTAACTTAAATTCCGCAGTTTCGCCTGCGTTTTTCAGAAATGGCTTAAAGTCATAATCCATAGTCATTTCTTTTATTTATCACAAATGTTATTATTTTTAGTTTCCACCCTTTAAGAGGTAAACAAATCGTCATTAAAATCTACCTATCAAAGTATTTTAATTAAAAAAATTGTTTTTTTTTGTCTTGAACGATTACTTTTTAGTATGCTCAGTGACATCTTTACCAATCTCGTTTCCCACTCGTAAACCAAGTTATATCAAGTTTTTTTATAGTCGGCAGTCGGCATGTTTAATTAAGCCACCAGAAATGTAATTAAGGCTATCTTGAAGAAACCGATTTTTTGCGGGAGAATAATAAGACAGTGAATAATGTTAATAACCAGAGACCGGATCATGTGCATTATGCAAATGCACATGATTGCATATTTTACCTAAGATATAGTTATGATGCATATTATCGGTACAATTATTTACCTACAAAAATTTTCCGAGCGCCATGCACTCACCTTGCGTTCTGAAATGTGATCAAAGTAATAATATCGCGAATCTGGCGAAAATAATAATTTTAATGATCGAAGACACAATTTGACCACTGAACATTTGGAACAATACCTACTTTATTGTTTACGTTAACAATAATATTCAATAAGTTTAATGTCATGTAATGTTTTTGTACTTATTATCTACCTATTAAGGAATAATTTACTATCCACCCATCTCAGAAAGAGTAGTTTTGCTCTTCGAAATCTGAGTGCAAAAGACGTTTTTATCCGCTAATAGAGCATAAAGTAATATTAAATTTTGAACATCGTGTGCACTAAGTTTGTGAAATCAAGACATCATTAAACCTACTTCTACCTGCATGGTGCCGAATCATACAGCCTTTTTTATTTGTTAAAAACTCAGACTATAATCCTTCTTGGTGTACTTTTTAAATTTGCTCCGCGCGCGCCATTTGTTTTTAACGTCATATAGTTAAAACCTCATAAAAACAAGTGATAAACCTAAAATGAGTGACTCTAGCGACAAGGAAGTTTATTTGACACCAACAAAAATTGACTGAAACTGTTAATAATGCAAAAATGATCTTTTCCCCTCGACAATCAAGCAAGAATTATTTGAAACAGTAAGATATGTAAACGGCTTGAGTAATTTTCTCGCTAAGGTGGGATGAAAAGTTACGTGTTGCACTCGAGTGTAAAGATTTTTCACTTGAGCTCTTTTAATTTCCTCGCTAACGTTCAGGATTCTAATTTTTGAATATTTGAATTTTACACGCAAAATTGAGCACGCGGTTAAAAACCAATTTGGCACTCATGTCTAACAAATAACTACGAGTATTGTTATATGTTGCTTATTCTGCCAATTTTCGTGCATATTTCAAGCATTTTTCATATATATTTGCATGTTTATAACAAGATTTTTATGTTGCATATAATCCAGTCTCTAGTTACCGACTCAGAAAACATCGCATCCACAATTGTTCAGCCAGTAAAAAAATATTAAGATAGTTACTTTCAAGCATTGTCTGACTCGCTTCGGCCGTCGAGGATCAACCTCAGTTGGGCTTGGAATTTGGAAACTAGTTTTTTTTATATAAACGTTCAAGTAACTGGTTTTCTAAACAGCGTTTTTTAAACCTCCAAGAAAACTGGTTCCCATTCAAGAAGTACTATGTTATTTCAGGCTATGTTGTAGCTGAAATAAAACGTAGTAAACTAATATCCCGATTTCAGTAGGAATTTTTATTGGCATTGAGTATGGTATTTAAATAAATGTATTTGTAAAATTACAATTGTTTTTTGCCTAAAACAACAGAACCGACTTCAACATTGTACTCTACGTACAAAACTTGAATAGTTCGCTCGAATCGATGTAGGTATGCATTTTTAAACTATTATTTCAAAAACTAACAACCAATTTTGATAAAATTTACCCTTCAACTTCGGGGTTATACGCTTTTCCAATAAAAAAAGAATTTTTAAAATCGGAATACTCTGTAAAAAGTTATAAGCTAGTGCGTATTCAATATTCATACATAACTTACACGATAATGTACGAGTATATACACGAAAGATTCACGTTTGTTGGTTATTTGGCGATTTTGTTGGTTAAAAACCGTAAAGGCACACCATTTAAGTGTGATTAATTTAAAATGTTTGATTCAATCATATCATTTTAAATATAAAAATAACACTGTACTTCAGATGAAATGAAAACGACTTAATTTGTTAGTTTTAAAACTAAAATAAAATTATTAAAACGTCCGGTTTTCTTTTTCACATATTTAAGAATGTCGGCCATCAAATGTAATTGTGTATTATCAAAAACAGTTCAATGAAATGGTGTAAATAGGTAAGTTAGAACATTCCAACTGTTTTTGAATGGACTCAAGAACTTGTTGCGTCTTTTAGTTTATCGAATTCCTTCAAAACTTTACTTTGTTCATTGTTTAGCGTACACATAATGTCGCGATCGGAAAATTTTATACAAATACAAAGTAGGTATACTTTGTTCTATTTTCTTCCATAATGTTTTATGTATTATTAGTGACCCGCCCCGGCTTCGCACAAGTGTATTATACATATAAACCTTCCTCTTGAATCACTCCATCTAATAAAAAATAACGCATCAAAATGCGTTGCGTAGTTTTAAAGATATAAGCATACATGGGGACAGACAGCGGGAAACGACTTTGTTTCATACTATGTAGTGATGATAGTGATTATGTACCAATAATCAATTTGCTCACTTAACAATAGCACTAGACTAGCTGAGCAATTTCTTGCTCACCTCGAGTCGAATAAGAAAAGCTTTCATAAATATTTTATATTGTTAGGAAGAAACCTTCGAGCGATGCTGAGCTTTAAATAAGTTATGGCTCTATCGAATCAAAGTACCTGCTAATATTACGCCGTTGTTCCAGTATTCCGTTATTTATGTATTACTGGCGTGTCTCTGTTGCCAACCCTACTGTTATAACAGTATATTTGCTGATTTCATATCGATAATCGATAACCCTGTTTTCTGTTTCACTCCTAATTTTAACTGTTTTTTAATTAGTGTTTAGCGCCACTTAATTGCACTATTAAATATAAGAAAATGCTGAAGATGAGGCTTTTGAGGATGAAAGTGGAAACTGATTTTGTTTTGATTTCTGTTTTTTATTAGGTTATAATCCTGGTTTTAGCTAATATAACAATGTTTGTGAGTCCTAGTGACTTATAAAAATAGATAACTATTTTAATTATAAGATAAAAGTAAGGCCTCTTTTCACTTTTTCTACTGTTTTCTCCTGTTTTTTTAATGGCGAGCTGCAGTTGTTTTGTTTTCTGGGGCTGGCAACACTGCTCTGGATGTTTAATTAATTTAACACTCAGAGCACTATACTATACTTTAAATACATAATCTTATTATATGATTATATTTTTGAAACTACTTTATAGCATAAAGGAAATTATTCTTTACATGTTGCTTAGCAGCTGAATCAATGAAAATTATTGCTGTTGAAAGTCGTATTAAAAAGCTAATGTCAACACTGTAAATTAATACAATTTTACTATTAAAGTCACAATGATTTTTGCTTTATGACTAGATTTTTATCAATTCATCAATTGATAAATATCTATTCTTCTCGTTCTGAATTCCTGTTGGCCGTTATGCTCGTTGCGCTCGCGATTATTAAAAACATGAAGTGGTTTTGTTTTCTCACTCCTCCTCACCTCGAATTTAAATTTGTTTTTGCTGTTAACATTTTATAAACTACAAGCTCGCTTCCCTCGCGCTTGGTTTAATAATAAGGTTTCTTTTATACTAAAACAATTCGCAACTATGTAATACATTTATGTTTAAGAAAGCGAAAGGGTTTTCTTTGTAATCTTTAATGTAGAAGTCAATTTGTTAGTTTGCAAAATGCATCAATGCAATAAAGTTAAGCCTACGCTTCTACGCCACTGGCTGTCCTGAGTATGTACGAGTTTTTACTTAGGTTGTTTTAACAAATGTTAAGGATATAATAATTAATTAGTATTCATAGTTGTATGCGAAACGAACTCCGAACCACACCGGTATTATTCTAGTTGGAAGTTTACATGTTGGACCCTAACATATTTGCTTGGTTTTGAAAATGGCATAAAAGTCCTAAACACACAGAAAGAGTCCGGCAAAGTTGTACGTGTTAATAATGCTGAGTGAGTGAGTATGATGTGATATGAAATTATTACCGCAGATACTGGTGAGAATTTTGTGCAAAAACTTATTGATAGCATTTTTTGTTCAACACGTGAAAACAGAAAAACATACAATGTACGAGTACGAGTAATATATTTTTCATCCCCCCATCTCGGAAAGACTCTTAGATATAAGTCGTTTTTATCCGCTAGAGAAGAAAGTAAAATTGAATTTAGAACATCGTGTGCACTAAGTTTGTGAATTCAAAACATTATTAAACCTATTTAGTTCTATATCCATGGTGCCGAATTTATCATACAACCTTTTTTAATTTCTTGAAAACTTACACTCGGAACCTTCTTGGTGTACTTTTTTTTAATTTGGTTTGAGCGCCATTTTTTCGTATCATTTGTTAAAATTTTATGTTATATTATTAAACTCTTCGCCTTATATTAAAAATAAGAAACTTGAAAATAAGTGAAAAGCCTAAAATTAGTGATTCTATAATAATAATATATATTTATTGCCAAAAAACACATTACATACTTTTACATTAATAGTGATCCCTGAACTAGGCGATGAGGCCTGTGTTTCAGGGTTCTGAGCACGAGTTGCTTACAATTTTAAATATGAAGTATTAACAGATCGACGAGGAAATTTGTTTAACACCAACAGAATTGACTGAAACTGTTAACAATGTGCAAATGAGCTATCTCCCTCAACAATCACGCGAGAAGTAATTGAAACAGTACGATATGTAGATGACTTTAGTTATTTTCTCGCTAAGGTGGCATGAAAAGTTACGTGTTGCACTCGAGTGCAAAGATTTTTCACCCTGTGCTCTTTGAATTACCTCGCTCGCTCAGGATTCTAATTTTTGAATTTCTGAATATTAATAGAATTCTTCGGTTGCTCGGTCATCAAAATTGAGCACGCGGTTATAAAGCAACTTTGCACACTTGTATAAAAAACTAATAATAAACTGTAGTATTGAGCTGGGTTATTATCTCTTGGAATAAACACTTTAATATACATTATAAATACTATCTCGACCACACGAGCTTTAAAACCTAAAAATAAATCAAAATCGTGTGGGACTTCTGATACCACACTCGGGCAGTTTAAAATATCCACAGACATCTTTGAAATCGCTTATTCTGTAAATATCTTGCTCTCTATGCCCTTTGTGGCTTTGATATCTTGCTACTAGTTGCTACTCAAAGAGACGTTATGAAACTTTTGATTTATTTTTAGAATAACAAAAAAGATGTTTATACCACAATGAACAATTATACAGTTTTCTGATTCAATCATTATATTTCTTGCAACTAAAGACAAATAACGTTTTTATAATAATTACTAGCTGACCCGGTGAACTTCATATATTCATCTGTTACACTTATTTTCGCGTTTAGCGTCACCAACGACCAGATAGGGCAATATTAGCATGTAGGAACTTTTTGTGTGGTAAATTAAATTTTAGTTTTTTTTTTCTAGTAAGTTTTTTAAATATTTTATACCTTTTCAAAGCTTTTACAAATAATTCAAAACCAAAATTAACCAAATCGGTCGAGCCGTTTTTCAATTTTAGCGAAACTAACAATACCTATACTAACAAACACGATTAATTTTATGTACCCATAAGAAGAAGTTGTGAAATGTAATTTTTAAATCTCTAAGTGACTTCTGGGCACATCTGGTATATATTTAGGTGGGTCATATATTGAGGAAATATACTTGCAGTTAAGGGCACTTTTTCTTGTGTATGTGATGAATTCAAGCTTCATAGTATCACGAATTTCATGAAATAACTAACATTACCGCTTCGTTGGCTTACCTACTTAATAAAATATAATCGTTATATTTCCACTCTTTGCCTTGACGTCCTGTAACTGCAAATATCGTAAAAAATTCTCGACCGCTCTCGGTCCCAGTAGGGCTCGTGTACCTGGCTTGTTGGCATCGCTTTTACTTGTGGTTTTGAATGGATAAATCAATTTTCAGCTGGAATCGGATCATCTTAATACAAGTAATTAGGATATACCTTTTGATGCGATCTTAAAAATGGAAATGGGCAGAGTGCATGATACGACATAAACCAAACAGAAATAGACCAAAATAATAACGGAATGGCTACCAAGGCATAACATAAGGAGAAAAAGAGGAAGACAGATGAGGAGATGGATAGACGATGTCAGAAAAGTTGCTGGGCCATTATAGACAAGATTAGCTTCCATTACATACATTACAGATAACAAGACAGAGGGGAATGGAAGAATCTGGAGGATGCTTTTGCGTCTACAGACGTACTGGAAAATGTTGTATCCAAAGTGCAAAATTTATGAAATAATTAAGTGACAATTGTATTTTTCAGTAATTAAAGGCTTAATAATAAAAAAAGTAGGTTTTTTAAAACAAGTATGGCCTAAGTGTGTTGGCCGTGGGGTGCCGGCAGACTAGAATAGCACCCCCCTCTAGTACCAGGTGTAAGAGCCGACTGAGGTACAGCAGAAGCGACTAATGACGGTATAACCATTCGATTCAGACGTAGCTAAAATGACACAGGACAGGGATGGGCAGCAGCATTCCTATCGCGAAGCTACGTCTCTGCGATCGCCACGCCACCACGCTTGCCCAGTGAGGCGATTATTGGGCAAACCCCCCTATATGATGAGTACTAATTCGACCAGGCCCCCGTCCTCCGCAGCTTCGCTATTCCGGGCTATGACAGCGGCCCGGTAACGGCGGAGCAGGGGGTGCGAAGAATTGCTGGGAGATGCACGGCTTGACAGCCGTGCACATACCAAGAAGCAAAAAATTAAAATTGTAAGCAACTCGTGCTCAGAACCCTGAAACACAGGCCTCATCGCCTAGTTCAGGGATCACTATTAATGTAAAAGTATGTAAAATGTTTTTTGGCAATAAATATATATTATTATTATTATAGAATCACTAATTTTAGGTTTTTCACTTATTTTCAAGTTTTTTATTTTTAACATAAGTCGAAGAGTTTAATAATATAACATAAAATTTTAACAAATGATACGAAAAAATGGCGCTCAAACCAAATTAAAAAAAAGTACACCAAGAAGGTTCCGAGTGTAAGTTTTCAAGAAATTAAAAAAGGTTGTATGATAAATTCGGCACCATGGATATGGAACTAAATAGGTTTAATAATGTTTTGAATTCACAAACTTAGTGCACACGATGTTCTAAATTCAATTTTACTTTCCTCTCTAGAGGATAAAAACGACTTTAACACTCAGATATCGAAGAGTCTTTCCGAGATGGGGGGATGAAAAATATATTACTCGTACTCGTACATTGTAGGTATGTTTTTCTGTTTTCACGTGTTGAACAAATCTCCCAAGTATTTAAACGACGGCTGGCCCTAGTGACACACAACGTGCGCACAAGTAGCCCAACGAACTATGGAGAGGGCTATGCTTGGAGGCTCTCTGCGAGATCGAATTAGGAATGAGGAGATTCACAGAAGAACCAAAGTTATCGACATAGCCCGGCGGATTGGCAAGTTGAAATGGCAATGGGCAGGGCACATAGCACACATAGCATATATGTATAATAAACCTGTGCGAAGCCGGGGCGGGTCGTCTAGTATTTTATACAAACAATGGCTTATGGTAACCTGTCCAAACTGAATATAAAATATATGATACTAGCAGCGCTCCGCGGTTTTACCCGCGTTGTGCCCGTTACCGTGGGAATTTCGGGAATTTTTATACATATAAACCTTCCTCTTGAATCACTCTATCCATTAAAAAAAACCGCATCAAAATCCGTTGCGTAGTTTTAAAGATTTAAGCATACAGACAAACAAACAAACAAACGAAAATAGCGACTTTATTTTATACTATGTAAGGATACAAGACATAATTATGTCAAGTTATATACATATAATACATATAAAAAAGTATTTTTCCTATTGTGCTTGCCGATATTTCAAATTCAGTTTTTTGTTCTAACTTTTAAAACCTCTAAGTTTACTTCTTACTAAATGGCCTTTTCATTTGGTCACTTCAGACACTGGTTGTAATTGTTGTAAAAACTCAAGTACGAGTACATTTCATCATAATTTCGAAATCATTGTGCATATATGAGATTGGTGAATAGAGGGTAATAATAAAAATATTGTTATTATATCTAGACTCAATATTTATGTCCAAAAAGCCTGATATTATTATTTCCATTTAAAAACATTTATAAGCAAAATTGTCGCGGGATGTTCACGGAGTGGACTACCCCGGCTATGGCAGTTAATTACGAAGGAAACTTCGACTAACGATGTATTGTAGGCGAAAAGCAACAGCTTCCGGATATTGATTTGGAAATGTGCTCTATATACATATTTTTCTGCATAAATTACCAAAAAATATTTTTTTCTTTCTTCTGCTATTAATTCTAGTCAAATTAATTTAAAACGAGTGTACGTACCATGAAGCGGAAATAGGATCTCCATCAGTGCAAACGCGGAATATGTACAGCAAACAAGCCAAAATCTTGAAAAATAAGTTAGCTATCCTAATCCGTAAACCTGAAATAAAAAAGGATCACGATAAACAGCACTTAGATATTTTCCTAACAACTTTACAGTATTACATCGCTGGAACAGAGAACTTACGCGTAGGTACATAATATCTAACAGGTCATTGTATGACAACATGCAGGAGCTGTTAGAGACGATAATTTAGTGTAAAAACGGAGAGAAAATTGAAGATTTATATAGATTTGAACAGATTTGTAAAAGAGCCTATTGTAGTAATATTCATTTTAATTAAAAGTTATTGTATGATGTGACTTAGTTTGGGGCTCACCGTGAAGTATATCTAAGAAAGTGATCTATCTTAAATACATTCGAACATATCATATCAAGATAACATTAATATATCAAAAAAAATATTCGAACATTAATAATTCTTTGCTGCATTTTTTTAACTTGTCAGCTTTTATGACAATAAATTATTTACAGGAGAAAAAGTTGTACTTAACTAATTTATATTTTATTTTAGATTCCATAAAATATGTTAAAAAGATAAATAATGTTAAGACCAGACGTTTTAATTTTTTTTGAAATTGAAGTTAGGTACAGCCTTTTCTTACTATGGTGAAAGGTACTTACTTGATCTTTGATTTTTTATAAAATATAGTTGCAGTCTTTCTTTGAAAGTGTTTTCGTTCACGTAATACTCTACTCGCACTCTGAAACAAAATAGAAAGCCCGTTAATAAGTCCCTTCACAAGCTTACTTAGATGTTTCTGCGGCGTTAACAGCTTGGCGTACGAAAAATATTGCCATCTCGAATTTCCCGAAGCTTAATCTTTACTCGTACGAGCGACGATATATCGCCAATGTGTGTAAACTTCATATATGTGTAGATATCAAAACATTTTAGCAAGAAAAAGAACACGTATGTTTATTTGAAGAGGCTTGGCTGATGTTTTAAAATATTTTGTGACCAATAATATTTTATTTTAATTGCTAGAAAGAAAATTGGTGTAGTTACTAGTTATAATAAAATATTATTAAACTTGGAGTATAATTCAGTTGAAATAGGATTGGATAAAGGTGTCATGTCCATCTAACGAGATTTACTTAATTAACCTTTGACTTCATGATTAACTGCCGACATTTTGAAACGAATAATGTGTTTAAATCTGCTTGTAGATTCATGACATATCAAGCATTTATTTGAAAAAAAGTGAGTTTTAAATTTTATTTAGAATAAAGGATGAATTTTTGTATACGAGGTTTTCACGCGTTGCCGATAAAATTCGTAGTTAGAAAAAAAATACCTATTTTATAAAAATAAGGCGTGCTGTCAGGATTTTGTATTTGTAGCGCTCATAGTGTAGTTTAACTGTCTCAGCGATCACGAAGTACAGCAACGTTCGGCACAGTCAGTCATCGAAATGAAATGAATGAAATGAAATATTTGTTTCACTAAAAATAGAGTACAATCAAGGTGTTATTTGTAGGATTTGTCCAATCTATTTTGCCATTCCTTGCCATTCATCGAATAGGCGATCACGGGTGGCATATACAACTGAAAGCTACCGTTTTAGGACCGAGTTGCCGTAGTCTGTGGGTAGGAACCCTTTAAATATTTTGTCCTCCACACGTGGTCCTGGGTGGTACTAACCAGGCAACAAACATAATGGTGGCAGGCTTTAGCCGTGCCGAGAGACCACACACCAGACTAAGCCGCGCCGCCAAGCGACTCTCTCGAGCATGTGTTCCGGCGCAAAATCTTGTGACGCCAATCAGGAAGTTGGGTTGGAACAGTAGCGTCCTCTGGTGGATGAATACGGTGCACACATCAATTACCGCATCAGCCGACCAGTCGTGGAGCGCAGAGGTATCAGAGGCACGGTTTGTCGCTGGCTGACCGCAGATAGTTAGGGGCCAAAGTGGTGAGCCAGCCATTCATGAAAGGCTTTCCCGCCATCTTTCGAAAAATACCAGGGTTGCACCATGGTGCCGGTTGGCGACCGGAAGAGAGGGCCTGATAGATATCCTCTTTGCTCGGGCGTCCTCGCGGTCTCCAGGCTAGTCTCCCATGGGTTTGCGTGTTGTACCACTGAATTCTGCTGAGTATGACATCTCGTTCTACTACTGACTTTCTTCTTTACTCTGCAATCATGAGAAACAGTAGAAGTAAAGGAACGTATACACAGCGGCAGCAATCCCTCTCACTTAAAGTGCACCTGTGCAATATTCGGGGAGTGCACTTCAATCTTACGCCTGTCCATCGTCATCTCGAGACAGATCGACTCCAAATATTGTTTCTCACAGAGACGTAGATTGCTGGTCCATCCGACGTGTCGTACCTCTCCTTCCCAGGGTACTCCCTGGAGAATCTTTCGAAACCACGTGCGGGTGTATGCGTTTACGCCCAGGATAACATTTGCTTTCTGCGCCTTCGAAGGTTTGAAGACCCTTCTTTTTCAGTGTTCAGGGCTCTGGCGGACACTGGTATAGAAAAAATTGTCTATGCCTGTGTATACCAATTACATAACGGGGACCAGACGACTAGACCACTGACTGCCTCAGGGAGGCGGCGGATGCTGCTCAGCTCAGCAACCCTTCGGCCCAATTAGTAATCCTGGGGGACTTTAAT
Source organism: Hypomecis atomaria (assembly GCA_964007245.1). Classification (NCBI taxonomy): domain Eukaryota; kingdom Metazoa; phylum Arthropoda; class Insecta; order Lepidoptera; family Geometridae; genus Hypomecis; species Hypomecis atomaria. The sequence goes on from OZ023280.1 coordinate 19,097,743, forward strand.
GGCCACACAAAGAGTGTCTTCACCCATACCTGGACACACCATGCTGGGCTTGAAACGCGCAAGTTAGCCTTAACGCTAGATCTTACCCACCTGGTGCAAGGCGCCATACGGGTACCAGACGTTGACTCGCACACGGCCTACTGCTTGGACCTTCTGCTAACAACCGATCCAGACCGATATTCAGTGGTGATTTCCTCACCGTTAGGTACATCTGATCACTGTCTGGTGAAACCTGTAACCGTCAACCACCAGACCCCAGTCCTTAAGGTTCACGGCGGGTGCGGCGGTACAAGTTAGCAGATTGGGATAAGATGCGGTGTTTCTTTGCATCTTACATCTTACGTCGTCATCTTCTTCGTGCGCGGATGACGTGACAGATGTGGTTAGTACCGCCATGGAATACTTCATCCTATTTTCGGACGTACCTCTGTCTAGCAAAGCTCGGCCCTGGTTTGGGTCTGAATGGGGACGCGCCGAAGCGCAAAAGCATCAGGCATACCTGGCTTGGGTCGATGCTCGTAACCGTAAGACAGAAATTAACTAATTTTTGGTATTAAGTTATCAAATTGGTGTAAATCAATACCCCGGCGTTAGTCAGCTACGTTTCTTAGAATTGAGTGGAGGAATCCGTTTGAATTTTAAAAGTGTTTTGGTACTACTTATTCAGTGGTACTGATTTAAAGTCTGTATGATAGGCCCTGTTACAATACATATTTCAGGTGATTGGCAGTCGTTAAACTTCTTTTTTATATTTATTCCCATAGTACACCAATTTTCGGCTAATAGAGGTAGTTGCAAAATACTCATTTAATATTTTTTAAACGGGTACCCCTCCAAACGCTAAGAAGTCCAACTGACTGACTCCGGAGTATTGTTGTACACCACCATGATAAAGTAATACCAAAAATGCAGTTGTTAGAAAGTACTTGCATTTTTTGCGTTGACCTCCCGGACCATTTGTGTGAATTGTGAATGTTGTGATGGATTGATTGGTATCGACAGTGACAGCAACGCTAGCACCTATTTTTTTCTCTAATGTGGCGTCCTTTTAGAATAAGCTACTTTTCAAAACTGAATTTTACGGAAAATATAATAAGATGGCGGAAAATTTAAGACATAAATGTTTTCCTTTTTTTATGAAGGATTTGGATTTTTTTCAGTATTTTTTCATGATTTGTCATATTTTGTATATAATATAAAAGCGTGCCAGGTTTGGGCCAGGTTTGAGAATATCACCTTTAAAATGTTGTCACTTGTAGGTCCCGGTTATTTTCACCATTTAGCCATATGGGAGGCAATTCAGGTGGCTTAAAACTCAGACACTAGGGCTAGCCACCCGGCTAATACGAACTGACTTTAGGATTTTTTTGCTAATGATTAACGTAACCTGTCACAAAAAGGATCGCGAAGCAGCGCAGTGCTTTCACGCCGCGTTGTCGGCGACCGGGCAGTAGTTTTTGTTGACAAATAAATTCCATTATTTATCTATTTGATTCCGCTCAGTCATATTACGGCTTCAAGCGTTCAGTGCGTCTGTTTCATAAAATTGTTTGTCGATGCTTACCTGTGTACATTTTCTCTGTATAAAGAAAAAACAAACACAATACAATGACAAGACAAAAAAGATTATTGCAAATAGTTTGCACACGACAGCTAGAGATACACAATACACATGCAGTGTTAGCTTTAAATCAATATCACTTATTGCTATCCAATTCAATATTCATGCACTATGCGAGCTACCGCAAGGACAACACCATTATGCTGTAATTAATTAAAAATTTCAGCGATAAATTGTTAACCCCGGGGGTAAAGTTTATTTATAAAGTAGGTGGTCTGCTCTGATCTAAAATATTCAGAAAAGCGTAGAGCTGAGTTCTCCGACCCGGTTCCAGAAGCATTCTTGCTATCAACTGTATTGTTCCGCTGTCACTCTCACATAAAGGGAAAGCTTTATCACATTAACAACGCGCTGGTGCATTTACAAAATGCTGTGCGGCGCGAGGTTCCAATGTGTTCTCATATACTAGTTTAAATATTACAATACCTAGACATCATATAGGTAGTATGATGTCTACGTATTGTAATACTTAACACTACAGTGTTTGATGATTTGTACTTTTACATCATATCTAGGTAATAATAGATTTGATTGATAACCTATAATAACCTATAAAATTTATTAGAGACTGTTTAAACTCAGGCGAACCCGGCCTACAAAAGGTTTAAACAAGCCTCTTATATCGGGTAGCATGCTTCGGATTGTTGATCAATTTACTAGCGAATGTAAGTCTGATCTATTAACATTTTCATTTCATAATAAGAATTTATGACTGAATTTATCCGTGACGCCCTGAAATCAAGAAATAATCAGGAATTTTATCATTAGGGTTCCGTACCCAAAGGGTAAAAACGGGACCCTATCTATTACTAAGACTCCGCTGTCCGTCTGTCTTTCTGTTCGTCTCCAGGCTGTATCTCATGAACCATTATAGCTAGAAAGCTGAAATTTTCACAGATGATGTATTTCTGTTGCCGCTATAACAACAAATACTAAAAACAGAATAAAATTAATAATTAAGGGTCCCGGCTCCCATACAACAAACCTGATTTTTTAGCCTTTTTTGCTCTATTTTAATAATCGTAACAGGTAGAGATGCTTGAAATATTCACAGAATTTTTAGTTGTAAATTGGGCTCCTATATAGTACGGAACCCTCCGTGCGCGAGTTGGACTCGTACTGGGCCGATTATTTTGTTAAGATTTTGTGACATTTTTTGATAGAACAGCTGGGGTTTCATGATCTATTTAAATGGAAAACTTGTGACTCAGTCAAAGAAAATTAAACCAGCTTTCTAAAAGTTCAACCCATGCAAATCATCTATGGGCTCACAATATTATTATAAAGTTAATAGTATCTAAAAATTTTCATGGTTTACCACGACTACTCATATTCATAATAATAATGGCTTCCAAAATGTGATAATAGGTGGTAAAAACTTAAAATATGTACAATTGTGGACCCCGTCGGACACAGCTAAAATGTATTCTTATTATGCGTGAAAGAGAGGAGGAAACTTTACAGTTTTAGTAAATACAATGTATTATGAATATTTTCGAATGTCTGATGGTTTATTTCAAGTGAGGCTATCAGAATGGCGGCAGTTGCTAGCCTTGTGGGTGGTAGTTTATCAGCCGAGCGTAAAAAAATCACTTTCACTGCTTTGGTTCATGCATCTTTTACGATGTTTTCCTTCACTAGTAGCTCGAGTTCACTGAATCCAAACATCTTGCGGCGTGTGAAACAACCGCTGCATCTGAGCTGTCATCGCCACAATACGAGCTATTTCTTTATTGTGGCGAAAAGACTGAGCTATCTAAAGCTCAACGTCCTACGCCTACGTCCTCCAGTGGACTATTAAAAAGGCTGGTACAGTACAGTACAGATACAGTTTGATTATAGTAGCTGAAGTAACGAGGAGTAATTTTATCGATTTTCATATCTCTAGCTTCAAAACTTGCGGAAGTCTCATACCAGCTTTCATCCCGTATTATGTGGGGTTTGGGAATAAAAAATCAAAGCTTTAGATTTTTTCCTTTGTTTATGCCTATAGTGGATTAGGTTTTTGATTTACGAGTATAAGTCAGTCAGTGAATCAGTCAATGAAACCCCGGTTTTTAAACGTTAATATTACTTTAACTGTTAGAGTAAAATTAATGAAATGTTGTATTGTAGATGAGCTAAAGAAATTTAACAAATATGCTAAATTTCATATATTTGGGTTAAAAAGTTTTCGAGTTATGAAGGGGTCACAAGTGGCTCGAAATGGTTCGTGTAGTATTGCACACGGCTGCTGCGTCGCCTTTTTTTTAGTCTTGGCTGGAAACGCTGCCGCGTGTCTAGATATTATCCTATTCAATACATTTATATAAAAAACAAATGAAGGATTCATTTTCCCAAACATTGGCACATGGCAGCCTCATTTCGCAAATACACCCTATTTAAATATAATTCATATAATTATTTATATAATTCATATTATTATTTCCTGTTCATATAATTATGTACGTAAAAAATAGTTTTAACTGTATACGCTATCAGCGGAATGATCCTGCAGTGGGATCACGGGCTATAGTGGTAGTATAGTATAATATGATTTTATTTATGTACATAAAACGTTTCGTTATTCACAAAACAGTAAATGCGGGACGTCTGAGTGGGACTTATCGCCCACACCGAATAAGAATAAGAAAGATCACGTTATGATTTTCTCAAACGTGTTATTTAAAAAAAAACATGCGCTGATTCACCCTGTACAATCATTTGGACAGCAAAAAAGCTTTCTTAATCTATTTCAATATAGATTCGAATTTGCCGGCTGTCTCGCACTGTAATGGTCGCGAAGTGATGTGTCGTGTAGTTTATTTTCATCTATTCTCCACCATTTCAAAAATGTTATCTCGAACTAAGAAAAGGGCGGTTTCATTTAGTAATATACCTACTTGAGTTTACCTACTTGGCTTTAACAAGTCTTGTGCCTTGATTAGCTACCACTAAATACAAGACTAATATAATCTAAAACTACATAAACTACTACTACATAACAAGCAATTGGATTATCCAGAGACCATTGAAGGTCTAAAAAATAATCCAAATGCTCAAGCCCACTGCACGTTTCAAGCTGAATGGCAATGTTTATACGTTGAACCAAATAAACACCAGCATTTTCGTCACGCGTCGCGTCTACCAGACGTTCAGAAATACTTTTGAAAACAAGATGAGCTACCGGCCCTCACGGACCCAACGTCTCAACTTTAAACGGTTCAAATATATAACCACTGTCGAGGTTAGCATTTCTGCGACTTTTATGCTACTCCGCCGAATGCTGCTATATTGGCGGTGGCAAAAGCCCTGCGTATGACATCGTTCAAACTGGCGTGGCGACCAATTCGACCAGCACTTCTTGAGCAAAAGAGACCGTGGTGACTGAGCTGGTCAACTGTAGTACCACACTGACAGTGATAAGCCTCACGACACCTTGCACCCAAGCGTAAGCTGACCGCTAGTCGGGTCTGAAATGTTACCAGTATTGAATGAGGGCAAAGCTTGTAACCAAAGACCGGACTCCTAAACAGAGACCGCAAGGATACGAGCGCGATCCGCGACGCAAAGACACGTATCTTGAAGAGATTTGCGTGCTAGTTCGTAGATCGGCTGATCCCGCAGTCTCTGCGACGACAAAGTCTTTGGAAGCTCGGTATTTGGGTATGTGACCCTCCAAGCATTCGTTGCTCATTCAAATTAGTTACATCTACGCCAGAATGGCCTAAAGAAAATCCGAGGAATTTTTCAATCAATTTATGAGTACCATGAATTGAGGACAAGAAAGCGGGTTAAGCAACATTTAAGGCACTCAATAAATTTTGATTTTTTTTCAAAACAATAGGCAGAAAAGACTCATTTAATATTGGCAAACCCAGAATGCGAAGAGAACACTTGTCTACCGATTTGATATTTGGTGCCAAATCATTAAATTTGTTGATAACCAAATCTTTATCCGGACACGAAATGCAAACAAAAAAATCACATTTTGAAAAATTAAGCTCCATACCAATATGACGAAACTCGTCAATAAGAATTTCAAATCTCTTAGGACTGCTCGCATCGCCTTCCAAAGTCCCTTTATCAAAAAAAAAACCAAACGTTGAGTTTAGATTGGAGACGCTGAACAATTGGATGAATGGCCAGGCTGAAAATGGCTGGTCCGAGAGAGTCACCTTGTTGACAGGCAACGGAAGAAAACAAAACATGATTTTTGTAAATCAATTTTGTGGGTTTGCCGTGGCATTGCCAAAAGAAATTAAAAAAAGATCGGTAATTTTGTCTTTGACCTGTACCAACAAGGTGTCTCGCTCGATTTACAAATTAAAGGCACGTTTGACATCTACCTTCAGCAACACATCTCCACAATTTTGTCCCAGAAAAGTACGAAGGAAATGAACAGCAGCCTCACATCCGCCCCGCGAACCAAAGCCAATTTGTATTTGTTGAAGAAGGCTACTCCAAAGAGTAATCATTCTTCTACAGCCGGCTTTAGCTGCGAGGCGACGATATGTGGTGTTAACCGCAATAGGTCTGATTCCACCATCGTTTTTGACAAGCTCTCATAGATTAGCGCCATACAAAACTTTGATGACGTCACCATTGACCCGCCTAGATAACATTAGATTTGCCAAAGCCGTTAATTCTTTGAAGAGAGACTCAGCCACCTCACCTACTTGAGTGCTAGCTAACACATATTATATTAAGTAGTAAATGTCATTGCTTGAAAATACTCTGTCCGAAATGGTCCGTTCGAATCTAAAATATTAGGTTTGTTTCCGAGTTAAGACAAGTCCTCGTAAGATAATAACGTCCATAAATATTGTACATCGTAATATTCCTTCGCGAAAATTTAGTGACTGCTTCAAGTTTAAAGCTTCTGTACTCCAAAGGCTAAAGGAAATAAACTTAATTCAGCGTTGATAGACTTTGCCGTATATACGCTTTAACGTACGAGTATGTGCGTCACGAGATCTTAGCTCGTCCATGTAATGATGCATCACATTTTTTTTAATATTAGCATTTAATTATCATATTAAAATTAAAATGTTAATTATATTGGCCTTTAAAATTATATTTACTCATTTTCTTAGTTGCTTGGAAAAAATACGATTTTTAATACAAAGTTGTGTTACAAGTTATTAATTTTCGAATTATTTGTAGTTATTGTTGGTGTTCGTCACGCACCTTTGAAATTAGGTAGTCTTGTTCCCTTTGGGAGTGCTATTTGCGTTCGTTAAAATACAAATTGATGTTTGTATAAACGTACTTACACATTTAGCCTATATGTATAATGATTTTTTTAATTTAATGTTAACATTACTTACCTTCCTGAGACTCTTTTTAACACGCTTTATTGGGTCGACCTGTATGTAACTATGTAATGGAATCTAAGATAATTAATTTAACTATCTTCCAAGGGTCGTAGCGTAATAAAAATTGGCAGCTGTATGTAGTTCTGATTACAATACAATAATATGGTACTGTCGAACTTATTTGACGATGGAGCCGGAAGATATGAACTGCTTCCAGTTCATATCTTCCGGCTATTCATGATGGAAAATCGTTTCATAGCTGTATTGGTTTTCATAAAAAGGCTTGTAATGAACTTGACTACGATTAGGTTTCAAGGTCTGATGAGCGTGTCTAGATCCCAGGATCCCTGCGGGATGCCCATTTTTGAGCTCAAAGGATCCGATTTAGTCTCTCCTCCGTCTCCGACCACCACTTGGGATCTACACTGTGGCGAGTCTGTAAGACGAGAGTGACATTGTCCGTTTATCCCATGATGAGCGAATTTGACATCGAGTACTCCGGGATCGGCGACATCAAACGCCTTAGATAAATCACAACATAGAACGGCGACTCGCTGTTTTCGCTCACTGGCCTCCAGTATTCCTCTGACGACCTCGTGCGAGAGTGTAGTGGTCGACCTGCCGGCCCGGTACGCGTACTGTCATTCAGAGAGCGCCCCGGTGGCAGCGAGGTAGTCGGTGAGTCGCGAGCTCAGGCAATTCTCGAAAATTTTAGCTATTTCCGGTTTAATCGAAACGGGCTTGTATGCATCGGTATATTCGCGCTTTCCCTTACCTTTACAAGTGGTAACATTTTACTCACCTTCATCTCACCGGGGTAGATACCGTACGGCGCTAATTTGGTCCGGACCAGGGGCCTTACTGCGTAAGCGCTCTGATGTTCGGCTTCGCTTTTTCTCCCGCTCGCGCCGGTTACTCACGCCACGAGAGCGAGCGGGAGGGAAAGCGAAGCCGAACGCCATAGCGCTTACACAGTAAGGCCCCTGACCGATTAACTCCATCGATCTTCATATTCCTTTATCATTATCGATAAGTCATATATGTCTTTGGTCAGTTTCGGAGGTATGCGACACGTTTTGATCTTATACATTTCATCAGGCGTAAATCTCTTAAGCCTCATGCTGGTGTCAGCAAGAGGGCGCGCGGCGGTGAGCGCCGCAGCAACACGGGCAATGTCGGCGCGCTGCAACCCGCAGAACCTTGCTGCGTCCACAAACCATTCATCGCGTTAGCTGCCTCTTTTTTTGACAGGAATCTATTGCCCAGGTCGTCCTCAATAACAGCAGTGAAACATACTATCGACTTTTTATTGACACCTCTCTCTTTGTTTACTATTCTCCACATAGCTCTATGTTTACTGGGATCATTCGATATTATTCTGGCATACGAACTGGTTTTCTGGTCTAGGATGGCTTTATCGTATGACACGTTTAGTTCATTAAACAAATTTGTTAGTTGGTCATTATTAGTTATTTTTTACATAGCTGTTTTGTTTCAGATAATAAAGTTTAAAGCTTAAGAACGTTGTCACTAATCCGTGTAGCCTTCTTAATGTTTTTTTAATTTAAGTGGAAAACAGGTGTGACATTTATTAGTTAGTATTTATTACAGATCTAGCTATAGTCTGACCGTTTAACTGAGTCCTGCGCAGGCGAGGACTCAGTTAAACGGTCAGACTATAAATTATCTGGTGAACAGTTATGTTTACTAAATATTTGATCCCAATCGACACTCTCCACAGATGACACAAAATTAGTGCAATTTAAGTCAGAAAAATCTCTGACAAGGTGAGTGCGCTACAATAATTGCCTTGGTTGGCAAGTGACTGTAACGCGCACAGCTTTATGGCATGAATATCCGAGGATTGTTCAACATCAACCCCCTAGTCTGTCTTCATGCCATTTCTCATCTCGAACCTATCCGATATAGGTCCCCTCTTTGCTACGCCGACATAGCTGGTTACGATTAGACCTGCTCTCCCAAGATGTAGCAGTCTTAAAAGTACTAAAATACCAAAAGTTTGGATAGCACTATATACTTAAACCTGGAAATTCACCGGACGATCCAAAACGCTATGGCCCAATATCTCTGTTATAGAACGCCTACAAAAACTTTGAGAAATTGCTTCTTAACCGCCTCAGAGCTATTATTGAGCCTGAACTAATACCGAAGCAGGCTGGATTTCGAAGCAAATCTGGTCACAGATGTAGTTTCCGTTGACCTTACTGCAGCTTACGATACGGTTAACATCCACATTCTCTACATTAAGTCTACAATATGACAATTGTTGCTGGGTTTATCCGTATCCTAAGAGAATTGTTAACAAACCGACGATTCCAGGTCACCCTTCACTCTAAGAAGAGTAGGCGGCGCCGGTAGATAAATAGTTTACTCTAGAGTAGCGTGCTGGTCCCTTCATCGTTTAACGCTTACACTTACTAAAGGCTACTTACCCAACCCCAAACACAGAGATTCTTATACACAAATGACGTGGAATTAATATCTCAAGTCACTACCTTTCAGGAAGTAGAAATAACCCTCACTGAAGCCCTACACGATCTCGAGGAGTAATACAAAGCAAAAACCATATAGATAATATGATATTATAAGATAACCATATCCATAAGACCATATCCTCCAAAAACTCAAAACTGCTCAACTCCGCAACTGGCAAGTGAATCTACCCCTTAACAATATCCTGGCAATTAGTTCCAATCGAACACTGCTCAATCCCGAAACACCTCGGTATTACTCCTGATAAGTAGATCTCTTACCTTTCAAGCACACTGTCAAAAAACTAAAATAGTTTTTTTTTTCAGAAACAATTAGTTACGCCGCTTAATGACCGCAAAATGGGGAGAACCCCTTCAGTTGCTTCTTATAAGAGGCATGATTTGCCCATACCAAAGAGGTGGAACCTGACTTAAGCGACAACTACTGCAATATCTCTAGAATCTAAACACCGACACCTCTAAATCTACCTCCTCCGAAGGAAAGTTGCTTGCGGTGTAGAAAAAAAACCTACACCGCTTACGAACCTTCCCTAGCTAGGTTAAAAATTCACAAGAGTTTTGTTGGCAGCACCACACCCAGCTGAAGCTAGATATAATCTACGGGTAGAAAAAAACCTATTCTCACTTCAATATCTTTCAATAGAAAAGCTACCTTCAGGACACGACCTGCAATGGTTCATCTGGAAGTCCACTCCAAACACACGTGTGCTGTTGTACTAGAAGTTACAACATGTTCAACATTGACTGGTATGGCTCTGCTCCTCCGACCATGAAATATGTAAAATATATTCACACAGCATTTACAAAACCTATTTTAACGGATCCGACGCCAATGACATATACGTTTAAACGGACCTGTAAAACAGACGTTCTATGTGTACGTGCCCTAAACCTGCACAGAAGACGATCTAGAAGCCAAGACCGTTGTCGTGTCGACCTTTTAAATTACATCTTGCCAAACATATTAACAATATATATAACTACCTATATATGGTAACTTTATGATCGAGTCGCTGAAAGAATAAGTAAGTGAGTCTTACATATATTATGTATGATGTAAATGTTTTATAACATTTTTATCATGTCTTGTATCTCGTTCAGTATATCTAACAGCTTATTGTAGCATATAGTGCTGCTCGTATAGCACGGATAAATGGAATAATTATCGGGGGTTTATATTCGCATCAGCTACTCAGATCTTGTTTCAATCCGAGATCTTAACGCCGCCAGACTCATAACGGCTATTCATATAGCCATATCGTTATAAATCAGTTAATTGTTTAGTGACCTAAATAGCCCCGGTCAGGTCATTTTGTGAGTACAGATTGTAGAGTCAGGTCGGGTAAATAAAACCTAAAGTAATTTCAAAACCCTCTCTCGTAAGAGATACAATACCTGTCCTGCAACAAAGTAAAGTTCAATCTGATTTGATGGAAAATCTCTCCCTATTCGAATTCCATCCTCACCTTATTTTCGGGTTTATAGAGTGAAAATAGAGTCATTATTCGACAATTCGAATCCATTGAATTTTGTCTCACATAATGTAACTTTTTCTCTTTACTAAATCTGTAATTCGTTGTTTTATTTTATTTGCAAAGTGTGGATTAAGAAAAATGTTGTGTTTGAATTGGTTTTAGGTTGCGCTCTTATTAGTAAAGTTAAAATAATAACCTTTAATAAGGGCCTGACGCATTTAATGGCGTCCAATTACATTTTTAGTGTCATTGAAATCAATGATTTGTATTTTGTACTTACCAAGACATTTTTATGACAGTATCATTCTCAATTCAAAAGCCCCTTAGCAGAGACAATCGTGGCCAGAATGAAGGCAACATTTCCCAATGATCAATAGATCAAGCATTTTCTTTGATCCGAATCAGAAATCTTTATAATCCATTAGGATTTGAAACAGTATTTTTGTCATTATTTATTGTGATAATGAGTCACTTGCCATTTTTAGGGTTCTAAGACTCCGCTGTCCGTCCGTCTGTCTGTCACCAGGCCGTATCTCATGAACCGTGATAGCTAGGCAGCTGAAATATTCACAGATGATGTATTTCTATTGCCGCTATAACAACATTTACTAAAAACAGAATAAAATAAATATTTAAGGGGGGATGCCACAAAACAAACGTATTTTTTGCCGTTTTTTGCTCCATATTTATAACGGCAACTAAGAGGGTTTCCCTTCCGAAACCCTTCGTGCGCGAGTCCAACTCGCACTTGGCCAATTATTCAGAGCCTATTTACCTTAGCCTTTGCTTACTTTTATAGAGACGAACGTACGAGTATAATATCCGTGATCCCACCGCAAGAATATCTCGCTTATAGCGTACGCGGTTCAAACCAATTTTTTACGTAATTAAATTAATAGGAGAATATATTAAATAGATTTGCCTTGCGAAATTTGACTGCAAGTATTCGAAATTTAATAATGTTTAATTAATTAATAGAAAACATATCCTTCATTTGTTTTAGGGTTCCGTACCCTTTGGGTACGGAATTTGGGAATTCGGTATTTGGGTAAAAACGGGACCCTATTACTAAGACTCCGCTGACCGTCCGTCTGTCACCAGACTGTATCTCATAAACCGTGATAGCTAGAACGTTAAAATTTTCACAGATGACGTATTTATGTTGCCGCTATCACAACAAATACTGAAAAAAAAATTAAGGGTGCTCCCATACAACAAACCTGAATTTTCAGCCGATTTTAGCTCGATATTAATAACGGTGACAGGTAGTCATTCACAGAATATCTAATTAAATATTTACTTTAAATCTAAATAGTTTTTTTACCGGGCAAAAGTGTCTTTATTAACTACAACAAAACTGCTTAAATTATAAAATAAAATAAATAGTTAAGGGGGTTCCCATACAAAAAACGATATTTTTTACGATAATAATTACGGCAACCGGTAGATGCTTGAAATGTTCACAGAATATTTAGTTGTATGAAAAGTCTACTCGTACCTTTATGTCTATAGATTTTTACCGCAACCCTTGTCTTTGCTCGGGAACAAGCAGAACAAATTATGAAGAAGGTGTGAGTAACAAACAACAGACAAAACGTTAAAATCAACAGGCAAAAAAAAAAAATTGGCCGACTCATTGTGTGTTTTAACTCTTTGATAGAATATTACAAACAATAATCGAATGTCGCCTTGACACGTTATTCCCTTGCGAGCAACACCACGCATAATGAAATAAAAAGGCCCAAGTTTTAAACATTCAGAAAAGCAGTTGCAGGAATCGCATTATATGCATTCACGATAAACACTATGCCGTCACGTCCATATAGCATAGACTGATGGATTTTTATCCGTTCCAAAATCAAAACAAGGACAAGGACTTCGCGTGTCGTTTTAAAAATGCCACCGGGTTTTGATACTTCGGACAGATTTTGGATAGCAGCAGTTCCCACACCTTTTGGATGGTTGGAAGGGTCGTCACTGCCGGGTTTTAAATATACCACGAATGGAAAACGAAAGAAGTACCCATCTATATCTGTATTTTAATCCGCTATTGATTGGACGTTTTAAGAAACGTATTCATGCAACAAGAGGCATAGCTTATGCAGCTTATTTTTTCTCTATTGGTTTAAATTTATTACAGCTACGGTCCACAACATCTATAACACTTATACAGAATTTCATATGTTAAACCTGGAAGCACTGTAAATAATACCATCGCTAAACCGCAACACCTCTCTGCCTTCGAAGTACCTACATTATCAATTTCGAGCACAAAATAAATTAAAGCACTTAGAGAGTAAATATTTTACGCAATATCCTTTTTCGTACGTTATTGTATGGTTCGCAATTTGCGTTTGGGTAATTCCCAAACTAAAATGTTGTTCATTTTGTTCAAGTGCTGAGTTCTAATTAGTTCGGGCTTGAAGCATCGCTGGTCATTAGGAAATGCTATGTACGTATACTGACGATGGGATGCTACACGAAATATAATTTTAGTATGGAAATGAAATAGCTTTTGCCGGGAAGTGCAGTATTTCTGCGTAGTCAAAAAAAAAATCACCTTCAGGCTACGTTATATATAGGGGGTTCTTAGACTGTATGATTTATTTATTGAGATTGTAGATTGGGGAACAATCTGATACATTTTTACAGAATGTGATTATGTAATCTATAAAACTGAAGTAATATTTTTTCTATATATATAAAAATGAATCGTGGTTGATAGTCTCGCTAAAACTCGAGAACGGCTGAACCGATTTGGCTAATTTTGATCTTGATATATTTGTGGAATCTATCTATATGTATAAAAATGAATCGTGGTTGTTAGTCTCGCTAAAACTCGAGAACGGCTATAACGATTTGGCTAATTTGATCTTGATACATTTGTGGAAGTTAAGGGAAGGTTTAAACGTTGAGAAAATTTGTAAAACTTGCGAGAAAAATAGTAAAAACATGGATTTACGAGTAGTTTTCCCATACAAAATGTTCCTGCAAGTAAAAGTTGTCATGGACTGTTGATGACAGATGGTGAGATGAAGTTCACCGGGTCAGCTAGATTCCAATAAATATAACCATTTAACCTTACTTAATTTAAAACAACCTGAAGTAATTAAATGAATAGAAAAGAGCCAAATATCAAAATTGAGATTGTGTCCGTGTGGTAGAGTTCCAAGGATACTGGCTGCATTCCCGCACTGTAGGTACTAAAAATCGACACGGAGTGGAATGCAATTCTACCAACTTTTAGCTCATTTTTTTTTTCAAACTATAAGATTAAGAGAAAAGCGTCTTAGTTGAGATCGCCCGTGTGCCGTTTTAGTATTTTTGTAAAATTGACAATAATATTGCTCTGTCTTTGCTAGTACAACTAAAAGTGTTTGAAATTTGGTGGAAACCAATTCGGTTTTCATCAGTAGACTAGCGTCTACCAAGTAGTCGGTACCTTGACTGCTGATTAAAATAATATTGTTAGTTCACCGAACGCCACGACGGTTCTCTTTTTGTACAATCTCTAACAACCACAATATAAAATAACAATCTGACATTGAATTATCCACTGCTCTATTCTACTGTTACCTGTTGTTTGTTTAATGAACATACCTCAACAAAATTTGCATATTATTGATCAGTTTTGACGTGAATACGAGTACGTCTTTAAAATTGCAATATAAGGGAGGCAAGTCAAAAAAACTAAAGATAACAAAATCAGTAGATACAGTTTGGTGTTTCAGCTTCTTATCTATCATCTCTATACTGATTAAAATACACCATTGGAAAGCTAAAGAATCAAAGAACTCATTGTGTTGTGTAAAAACTGTCATACATGGCACGGGGTGGAGGGGAAAGCGACGCCATTTTGAGGTAATTTGGCTGCGTATAGAGATTTCATTTTAGTATGACGTTTGAATCGGAGAAGTTACGACGTTAACTTCTCCGTGTGACTGACTGTGTTAAAATTTAAAAGAACTAATGTCAGCCTACATGTCAAATAGAAATACAAATATTACGTATGGTTGGAAAGAGCGTTGCGAAAGCAATCGCAAAGTACCAATAAAACACCATATTACGAGTATAACCGATTCAAGCAGTGCTGGCAACGTAGGAAATTAATGCGGCTGAAAGGATCAATGACAGTATATCTGCAGCTGAGACGGTTGAAATAATGCAAGTGGATACTGATATCGCTTCAATAACGACACTATAATATAGTATCACCTATTATGAGACGTATTCACGTAGAACACACAGCTGCGTCCACTCCACAGCCAAACCCGTGTTTTTTATAAAAAGAACAACACCTCTTTTTATTGTAAGTGCAAATATTTCCGCTCCGGTTCAACCTTCTTAGTCTATGACTTGAATTAACCAGCGTGCGCTTTGATCATCACGAATTATATTGCCCACTGAGCTCGGCATACAAACTTGTGCATTGAAGTAACAACAATTGGGATGATTCAATTCTAGTTCTCTCTCTTGTGCAAAGTTTCCCAGCACCACCTTTATTGTGAACCAAATTGGAAAGGGTATGCAAAACAACAGTTTGCGTCTGCGTCAAACTAGTGCGTCTACTGGCGAAGACTAATATATAGTTAATGCCATAGTCATCAATCTCAAACGTTGGTAAAAAGATACTGAAAACAGTTGCTGAGCTCAGCAGATGATTATCTCACGATTAGAGACGTAGAATTGAATTTATGAAAGAAGCCTCGTAATGATAAGATAACTTTATTGATAGAACCTAATATAACAAAAAATATTGCATGATATTGATTCATTAACATGCTCGTCCGGTTTAACATTTTTTCACATTTTTACTAATAATGTTACAGTGTTATCTAATGTTTTCATCACAGAATAATATTAAATTCATTGACAAATATACAAAGGTATTGTTAATATGTAAAATCTAATATTTACAAATCGGATCCTGCGCCATATAAAATATATATAAAAGTGGAAAACTGGACATTACAAAAATTATAAAACATTCTTGTGCACGTACTTTAATTACTGTGCATTTCATGACACATGCCAACATAAATCTGGGTACTTCATACAATTTAAAAAAAAACTCAAATCGGATAATATGTAGAGGTAGATAACAGCTTATTGTTTTTGTAAAAGCAAGTTGGCATTTCACAATTGCCTTAAGGTGGCGGTGCATATTAAGTCAGTTTCAGGTGGTTTATTTTTTTTTTAAAGTAAATTAAAACAATGACTAGTTATTAAAAGATATTGTTTGAACGATCCATACAGTTTTCGTGTCATTTTGGGAAATATACCTTTCATAGAAAATTGATCACGGATCTTGTTAAATATGCGTTTTTTTAACTGAGCTCCTACTTTGAAGTAAAAATTTTACCAATCTACAGAAATCATGGGTACCTACTAGCGATTGTTATTTTTGCATGGTAAACAATAAGGGGATAAACTATAAAACCGAGATAAGTGGTCAAGTTCGACATTGTCTTTTGCACACTCAGATCGAATCATATTGCCACCACTTCATATAAAACTTAGCATTATAAAGCAATTCGTTAAAACCCTATCATAGATGGCGAATATACTGCTTTCAGTTGCAGTCTCTCATAAAAAATTGGAATGAGCCAAGAAAAGTTGATAGCCAGCATTTTCGATGACAATTAGACAACTGATTAATACCCTTATTTTGTCAAATCTATAAAAATATTTGAACGGTGGGATCCGGGGATGTTTTGTTTTAGTGATTCGAAATTTTCTTGGTAGTCATACATTAGGAAAATATTTTACGATTAATTAACGATACGTCGTCTAAAACATCTAGAGTGTAACATGAAGTTAACCTAGATTATTTACATCTCATTTCATTTGTTTCCTGAAAATCTTGAAGATTGTCGGAGCACGGTGAACGATTTATATGATACTCTAACAATGGAAGCATGTTACCAGAGGAAGTAGGACATACTTTTCATGGATTACTTCTAGAAACTTATACCAATATCTAATAGGCAGGCATTTTTTTCAAGAAAATCTTATAAAAAACATTTTATTCCTTCATGATAGTAATTTTTTTCAAATTAAGTGCGTGAAAAAATCAAATTTCTGGAATAATTTTTAATTTGAATTTAAAACTAGAAATGCTAGGGAAAATCCAGTATTATTTTCGTAACCAGCACACTTAATTTAATCAATAACAAACAACAAATCCTGGAAAGTAAAAAATAAATGAAGTTCCTGTATATTTTACTAAAATTGAGTTATGCCTATTTCATTTATCGTAATCAAAATTTTGTATTTTGTACATGTACGAGTAGCATTGTAATAATTGTCCTAAGACGGAATTCTTATTGAATATCGTTTTGTTGCCAGCAAGCGAGCGTTTAACCCGAAAACATTTGTTTTATAGTATTGTACTGAGTAAGTGTCGACATTAAAGTGCCCTTAACGGCGCTTGCGTGCCCGTACCATCGTAGCTATAAACACACGACCATGAGGAAATGGCTTTCATTACATATGTGATGTCTATGTAAAGTCAATTCGAACACCTTCACTGAACAGAAGTATGACAAAGTGCAGCGAAAACAGTAATTATGTCAATCAGCTTTGGTACAAACGCTAGCAGCAACAAGTAGAATCAAAAATAACATGCATAAAACAATGATAATGAATCTACTAAAAGATTTGTATACCTAATCTAAAACTAAATAAACACTACTACTACATAACAAGCAATGGGATCTACTAAATGTAACGTTATAGCATAGTGTTATGTTTTTCTGTGTATTCTGAAAATTCAAGAATGGAATAGGTTATGTGAAATCAAGCTTACGTGCTAATTAATTCGTGACGTATGCAACTAAGAGCATCCACCATTCACACTGGGCCAGCGTGGTGGATACGGCCCAATCACCCTTTGTGGGTAGGCCTACGTCCTGCAGTGGACAATTAATATCGAGGAAGTATTGTTAATTTATTCTGCATTGTATTGAAAATTTCGATCATTGATTCGATTCTTATTTAGCATATTCAAAATGTACGCTGATTATGTGAACCGGCTTAGTGTGTCCAAGGCTTATTATACCAATCATTGAAATTGGTTTGCGTGAAACGTTAATAAACCAAACCATATAAGAGTAGACGATTAAAATCTCTGCTAGAATTAATCTATGCTGTTGGTGGGAATCTCCACATGGCCGTAATTTGATTTCTTAGATGAGTGGCCTATTCTACTTCTACTTCTATGTCATCCAAGGAGTCGTCTTCATCATGGAGGGGTTTGGCTGTCTTTGCTCTTGTTGCTGGATATTTCTGGCTGTCTCTGATTCTTTGGGCAACCGCCAGTGAATCCTCGTGTCCGGCTTCAGTGTTGGGGGATCCAGCAGACAACTGAGTGGCGATGTAGGCATGCTTTCATGCTGCGTCCTTTTTTCTTAGACTTGGCTGGACACGCTTCCGCGTGTCTAGATCTCAACACAATCTCGAGGGCTATGGCAGGTCAATAATGTTGTATGAAACTCCCTAGGGGTTAAAGTGATTTTAATTTGGAACGTCTAATTCGTATGAAAATCTCTCAACTTACAACATTTAAGAACATCTTAGAGAGGTTTCAACCGCTGGATGCAAGCCGCTACCAACCGGTCTTATTGGAGATGCATAGGGGAGGCCTATGTCCAGCAGTGGACATCCTATGGCTGATGGATGGATGGATAGTAAAGAGGTTTCATTTTGCAAAATCAAATGTAACTTCTTTTTCAATGTACGGCAAATGGCATTGTAAGGAGGTTCTACTCGACTTCACAGAATAAAACCTCTTTGGTGCCCGTATCAGTTAGATTTTATAGAATAAAACCTCTTTGAAATGCCCATGTTAGGCTATGATAATCGAGCTGGCCATGGTCTTATTTTTTTCATGTAGTATTTCCATTCTCTTTTTGTTATAAATTGTGTGCGATTCTATAAAAAATCGTAGGTACATTTTAATTTGTTTTAATTTATTGTGAACAATACCGAGTTGCCTAATGATTACCTACATACACTTAGTGACGTAAGTATCACTGATATTCTTGGGGTTATATTTTCTCGCAGGATGTATGAAAAGTAGAGTATGGACCTTTAGAACCAAGTTTGTCTTCGCCTTGGGCGACTTGAACCCCCGCGCTTCACTCATGACTCTAAAAACTTAAAACATCCTCGCTGCGCTCGGGAGTTAACTATAGAGTCCGTCGCTACGCTCAGGGTCCAATTGTCGCCCGTGACATAAGACACCACTTGGTTCTCTTGGTACATAATCTACTATTAAGACTAGTGCTACATATTCAGTCGGGAAGTAAATAATATTTATGTACTTGAATGGATAGGAGGGAGGAGGATACTACATAATTTATGTATTCCCTATATTTTAGCAACAATTTATTGTTATCCTTTCTTTTATTTATGATTTTCGCGTCATCGGGTAAAGGTTTTCTTCCTTCCATTACCCTCAACTTCAAGTCATTTTGCTGCAATTCTTCCGATAGGAGTCCAGTTCATACTTCTATCTCCTCATTCGGAGATATAGATATAGGTCGACAAATAAATGAATTCATTTAATAATGTAGAGATTGCGAATTATTGCTACCTGTAAGATCTTTATTTTTTGAAACCAAAAGAAGAATGCCCGTAGCTCATACATACTGGTACACGCATTTTCTCTTATGTGTTTGCTTAAAAAATGATGTTCAATATCCTAATTTATGGTGCTTCTAAAACGATTCAATAGTGTGTAGTTCCCTCAAAACAACTTTCAAGCTATACAAGAAACATTACTTTAGTGTTATTTTGCAATAAGTTGCTAAATTGGTTGAAAATTTGCTGTATTTTCATTTAATATATGAACTTCAGACTGCGCTAGGATTCTTTTTCCTTCCCTTAATATTTATGTGTTTCTTCTAATAAATTCCCTATTATTTATTATTTAAGAAAATAATGAGTTAAAAACGGTAAAAACATCAAAATAAACCCCTAGTAAGCAGTCAAAATATCTCAAAATATGTCCCATGTCAAGAAAAAGTTGTTGAAAAGAGAAGTACAAAGTACAAGATTTAGTGGTAAAAGTTAAAAATTACAATGGTGTTTGACACAAATCGAAAATTGCTGATCTGAAATCTGAAACAGCATCGACAACAACACAAAAATTGGACAAGCATGTCAATCTCAATCACGTGACGTGACATTAATAGTGTTTTTTTTTTAAATTATTTAAAAAAAAATGTTTCTTCATTTCAGCTACCTATGCACTAATATGACATTTAGCCAACAGTAAGGGCAAATAATGGTCATCATCAAGTTATAAGATCAATTCATATTCTTTGTTTCAAAGAACAATATTTATATTTTAATTAGGTATATAAAAATAACGAAACTGTTGGCAGTAGCGCGCAGTGTCCAGATTAGGCCCATATCTTGTAGACGCGAGGATAGATAAAAATACAATAATTTAAGCAGAAAATATAGATGTTATATTTTCTAGATTCATACAACACAACAGTGAGAAAAATAACAAAAGACTGCATAAAAGATTGACATGAAATACGAACACTATCTATTAAAGATTCTCATATCTAGCAGAGCATTTAACCTCTTTCAACACTCCTCCTTAAATTAACCACTAGAACCAGTCCAAACTCCTCCTTAATGCTGCATCTCTTTCAAACATCTTTCATGCTTCTCACGACTAAGACCTTTTGTCAAGATATCAGCAGGCATCTCACTAGTGCACAAATACTTCAGCTTCACTCGTCCCATTCGTACCATCTCTCTGATGTAGTGATGCCTTACATCAATGTGTTTCGTCCTCCGATGATGAATGGGGTTCTCGGCGATTTGAATCGCAGACTGACTATCACTTAATAGTACTATGGCTCCAGTTAAAGTTGACCCATACAGCTCAGCTAGAAGTGCAGTCAAGAACACGGATTCGCTACATCCCTCAGATAGAGCTACATATTCCGCTTCTGCACTTGAAAGTGATACCGTCGTTTGTTTCCGACTCTCCCAAGTAATGGGACCTCCTGCATATGTGAATACAAAACCAGTATATTATTTCCGATCACAAATATCCCCTGCATGATCTGCATCCACATACCCAACAAGTTTCTTGCCAGTCTTTCTATACATCAAACCAATCTCTTTGGTTCCCTTCAAATATCTAAGCACACGCTTTGCAGCTTTGATTGTAGCAGCTGTTAAATTGGCTCAAATAGCTCACTGCGTATGCAATATCGGGTCTCGAGCAAACCGATAGATATATGAGCGACCCTATCAGCTCCCTGTATGGTAGTTCGCTTGGTGGAATATAGTTTTCATCTTGTGGCTTTTCCACTTTCCACAGGAGTCTTCTCAGTGTTGCAGTCGGTCATCCCGAATCTATTTAGTACCTTCTCAAGATACTCAGAGAATACTCAAGATACTATTGATTCACCCGTGTATAGTTCTTTTCACACTGAATTTTTAGCCCCAGAAAAACATCTACTTCTCCTAAGGCCGTTTTCTGACTTGTCGGTGCGGGAGCGGCGCGGATTCGTTTCGCTCGGTATACACGGTACCGAAAGCTTGCCGAGCGCCTATAATGCGCGTCTTCTGATTGGCGCGGTGTGTGCGGGAGCGGGGAGGGATCGTTTCGTCTTACCGCGTCTCGGGATGCGTGTCCAGGCGCTGCTCGACATTTACCGCGCGAGGTCGTGCAAACAAGATGGCGGAGCGAGATATTCACGTCATTTTAGTACTAGAAATTGAAAAGTATCCTTCATTGTATACAGGATACTTTGTATATTGTACATTGTATATTATATTCTATACATCAATAAAAAAATTTCGTCATCTTGGGAAAGTTCTTTAGCCGCAACAAAAAATCGGCAATTAATTTTATTTTCGATATAAGGATTACGCCAATAACGTTTTCTTTTTTTACGTAGGCGATAAACATAATAACACGCCAAAATATCGTCATCACTAGAAGACGACGTCTTCGGTACTGCAGAATTTTATACCGAGAATATACCGATAGGTGAGTAGGTGAAGGCAACGCGGTATCGTTTCGGTACAGACCTTACAGATCCCGCACCGCTCCCACACCGACAAGTCAGAAAAAGTCTTTTATCTGGAACTTGGTGTGGAGTTCTTTCTTTAATGATATTCTCTCTTTCTAATCATTCCAGAATATAAGAATAACGTCCACATAGACAGCAATAATCATCATCGTGTCTTTATTCTTCCGTGTGTAGACACAGGGTTCAGTTTCACATCTCTGGAACCCAATGTCTGACAACACCTGATTGAGCTTTTCACACCAAGCTCTGGGAGCTTGTTTCAGTCCGTAAATGGCTTTTTTCAACAGACAAACATAGCCTTCTTTTCCTCGCTCTTCAAAACCTTTTGGCTGTCTCATAAAAACTTTTTCTTTTAAATCCCCATTTAAAAATGCGGTCATAACGTCCATTTGGTCCACTTTAAGATTGTTTTCTACAGCTAAAGCTAGTAGCAGTCTTAAGGTAGAGGCGCAAAAGTTTCATTGTAGTTTAATCCCTTTCTTTGCGTATATCCTCTGGCTACGAGTCTCACCTTGTACCTTTTCTTCCCCAGCTCCTTTTTGATTCTAAAAATCCATTTAGAATCCACGAAGTAGCCATCAGCCTGTTCTACTAGCTCCCACGTTTGGTTTTTCTTCATAGCATTGAGCTCTTCTTGAATAGCTTGCTTCCATTTATCTTTATCGATTCCAGATAAAGCCTCTTCAATCGTCAAAGGTTCTTCGATTTTATCTTCTTCAGCTAAATAGAGAACTTAATCTTCCAAATTCTTAGGCTTCCTTTCTCTGAGAGGATATCTTCTTTCAGGAACATCATGATCGAAAAATTCATCGCTTCTTCTTGGCATTCTCACTTGCCCTTCTCGATGAATTTCACAAGGAACTGTTCTGCATATAGACCTTTCCAAGCTACTGTAATCTGTAGGTATCACTTCTGATACTTCTTCGGTGCCTTTTTCATGCCTCTTAATTAGATTTTCAAAAAATACCACATCTCTTGCTTTGTACAGCTTTTTTGTTACTGGGTCTATAAGTCTATAGCCTTTCGTTGTTTCACAGAAGCCGACAAAGAGTAGTTCATTCGTCTTCGAATCAAATTTCCTCCGTTTTTGTTTTGGGACATGCATGAAAGCCCTGCAGCCGAAAACCTTCAGATGAGCAAGGTCTACTTTTCTCTTGCTCCAAGCTTCTTCAGGGGTCTTTTTTTTTTACTGTTCGTGTTGGACACCTGTTCTTCAAATAAACCGAGGTATTCACTGCTTCAGCCCAATATTTTTTATAGAGTTTAGCCTCCTCGAGCATGCTCCTGGCTCTTTCTGCGATCGATCTGTTGGCCCTTTTACTCACACCATTCTGCTGCGGAGTATAATCGACCGTTAACTGATGGATTATCCCGTTCTCCCGCAAGTAAGTGTCCATCTGCTTATTGACGTACTCAGTCCCATTGTCAGTGCGTAATTTCTTGATCTTCTGCCCAGTCTGATTTTCAACAAGCGCCTTAAATTCAAGAAACTTCGCAAAAACCTCGCTTTTGTTTCTCATAAAATAAACAAAAGTTTTTCTAGTCTTGTCGTCAATGAACGTTACGAAATACTTACACCCTGTGAATGATTCTTCTTCCATTGGGCCACAAACATCGCTGTGTATTAATTCAAGGATAGCACTAGCACGTGTGCTCTTCTGTTTTGGAAAAGGTAGAGTAGTTGGCTTACCTCTTAAGCACGGCTCGCACTGTACTTTATCCGGGTCCTTGAAACTTACACCTCTAGCCAGCTTGTCACGTAGCACCTTCATGTTGTGAAGACCTAAATGTCAGAGTCTCTGGTGCCATAGATGAAATTGATCTTCACTCTCATTTTTCACAGCTGAAAACAGCGGGATTAGAGTCAGGCTTCACAACATAAATCCCCTTATCTTCTTTGCATTTCAATTCCACCTTACCTCTCACCTGACATTCCTCTGCCTTATACAACTCACAACCTCTTTTTGAAAACACTACTACAAAGTTACGTTCTACTA
Source organism: Hypomecis atomaria (assembly GCA_964007245.1). Taxonomy (NCBI): domain Eukaryota; kingdom Metazoa; phylum Arthropoda; class Insecta; order Lepidoptera; family Geometridae; genus Hypomecis; species Hypomecis atomaria. The sequence continues at coordinate 19,121,712 of OZ023280.1, forward strand.
AGGTACTTACGCTCAACAGATTCGTAGCTAATTTCGGCACATAAACAGATCCTTTCACACTCACATTCAGTTCCTCTGAACAGACATTTCCTCGGCCTTCACCTTCCACCTTATTCCCATTCGCGCAGGATATTTGGACTGGCTCTTGTAACTCAGTATAATTATCTAGCCAATCTCTTCTGTTAGTCATATGAAGTGACGCTCCGGAGTCCAAAATCCACTCTTGCGATGAATTTGTGTAAGCATGAAGTGCCGTATGTGTACTGTGAGCTTGACTGCCATGCTTCTTTGGGCAAACACGTGCTCTGTGATTATCCCCACACACATAGCATTCAATCTTCTTCTGAACTGTCTTCTCTTTAGCATAGTTTTTCGTCCGATTAGCACTCAAAGCATTCTGCGGCAAATCTTCCGTAGACTGTTTCATGTCTATTTGCATCAGCTTGGCTTTGACATAATCTGTAGTTAATGTTAAATTGCTATTCTCAATAGCCATCCTCATCGGCTCATATTCCTCACCGAGGCCTTGCAACATAAGTGCAGCTAGCATTTCGTCATCGACTTCTTTGCCCATTTCTAGCTAATTGATTCGCTAAAGAAAGTAATTCAGTTACATAAGTTCTAGCACTGTTATACATAGAAAGTCTCTGACTGACGAGTCTTCCCAGCAGGCGACACCTATTGTTCACTCCTCGATCCTCAAAAGCCGCTTGTAGTGCAACAAGATACAACTCCATTTATTTGTGTCTTCCATGTAACATAATTGGTGGCTCCGTCCAATTTTTCAATGCCTTGAAGAATACCGCCCAGGACCACTGATGTGTGCTGCATGCTAGAGCCAGCCCCACCATCTCCAACACCACCTCGTATTTCTTCCATCTTCAAGAAATAATCGCGTCACGTCACGTCTACCACACGCGTTCTATATTCTCGACAATATAAGAACGCAACCCAGCGCTCATGCTACCATGTTGGCAGTAGCGTGCAGTGTCCAGGTTAGGCCCATATCTTGTAGACGCGAGGATAGATGAAAATACAATAATTTAAGCAGAAAATATAGATGTTATAATATATTTTCTAGATTCATACAACACAACTGTGAGAAAAATAACAAAAGACTGCATAAAAGATTGACATGAAATACGAACACCATCTATTAAAGATTCTCATATCTAGCAGAGCATTTAACCTCTTTCAACAGAAACGAGCCAGAGAATCAGCCATTTTTAAAGCACATATTATTGTTATCAAATTATTAAAATGTTTTGTGAGGTTGAGTCAGAGTATGATTCTTTGCCGAGTCTGATGAAATACTTCAAGCTAAAATATTTGAGTTCGCGAAAGGTCTGGCAACTAAAGTTACGAAGTTACTTTCCCGTAATGTCAACTGTGACGCACCATACAGACTACTATTAACCTATTTTTAGGTACCTATATTTTTGTGTACCATGTTGCTTCTACATCTAATTAATGTGTATGAGTTTTTTCATATTATAGACAAGTTTTCTATAACTCTTTTGTTTCTCTGCCGTGGGGAAAGTGCCAATATCATAATCAGCCAATGACAAAGTATATTTTAACTGTAACATAATTATACAGTGTAGATAAGTTAATTATTTTCTTACAACAACGGCAATATTTTCCCGTAGGAGGTGACGTAATTTTTATACCGCAATTCACGTGTTAATGCAAACATATGAGGCCGGAAAGCTATTAACTTTCATGAGAGGTCTTTCAACTTACGTCTACAAAGGTACAAAGACATCGCTAATTTGATAGGTAGCCCCTATGATGTTATAATTTTATAATATAATATAAAATTTATGTACACTTGACATTTCAGTATGTTTAGTTCCTTCCTTACATAGTATAAAATAAAGCTATTTTTGTCTGTTTGTTTGTCTTTATGCTTAAATCTTTAAAACTACGCAACGGATTTTGATGCGGTTTTTTTAATGGATAGAGTGATTCAAGAGGAAGGTTTATATGTATAATACACCTGTGCGAAGCCGGGGCGGGTCGTCTAGTAGATTATAATATTCATTCTAACTATAAACGCTCACATTATTATAATAACAAACATTTTAACAAAGTTAATAACTCGAATCACATGTTTAAGTTACGATAATACTTGATATAAGATAGAAATGCTGTCTAGAGTAAATGTTTCTTCGTAAGAAAACAAAAAGACATCTCGATAAAACTAACGATACAATTTAGTTTCAGCTAAGTAACAACGTCTTACTGATAGTTCGACGTTGAGTATCCATTGAAAAAATATATAGGCTAATGGCACAGTCAATTACTTACTAGTGGTGGTAGTGGTTTAAGGAGCTTAGAAGGAAATGAATAAATGGACTATTCGTCTCTCATCAGTTGCTCACAACAATGATGTACAAATAAGGATTTTCTCACGTTTAAACTCCTCTCATATATTAGGAGCATGATCTTGCAATCTCTTCTTATTTAGATCCAGTTGGAGCAGATTCGACTTGACTAATGATTTCAATTTGGGTGTGTTGCGAGGCCGTACGGTTTACGTACCGGTCAATACTCGACTCGATCCAGTTCACTAGCGGTGCCTGTAAAGCTCAAAATTGATGATACGCTCGAACCGAGAACCTACTCTCGTACCTATCGAAGTTAAGGTTGAATGTTTAGTGACTGAGATCTCCTCTATTTCTGTATAGAATATAAAGATCTTCTAACATTCTTGTAGAATGTATCTTGTAGTTTTCCATGTAAATTGTAAATAATGTTGAAACAAAAATACGATAAAATATTCCTTACGCTTTGTCATTTTCGCTATAACAGGGTTGTTTGTTGGCATTATTAAGGATGTGCTAGAGGTCGTCTAGTACAGGTGCTAGAATGACAACACAATTATTGTGTACCTACTATACCTTTTCCTTAACTATTTCTTCAAAAATGGTGAAGTTTGCTATAACATTGAAAAAGTAAGGCATCTTACACAAGTTGTCACGTTCTTTCACCCTTGTTACATCACAATACAACATTGTTACTGTGCTTGAAGTGCGTAACCTTCTTGGAGTGTCTGAATTACAGAAAAAAACCGGACAAGTGCGAGTCAGGGTCGCCCACCGAGGGTACTTACCGTACAAATCCCGAAAATTGCAACAAGCCTCCCGGCTCCCGGTTTTTCCATTATAAACCGAAAATTAGAGTAACACGCGTCTGTCTAAATTGAGCTCAGAAAGCTCCCTCAAATCGAAGGAAGGTAAGTGGTATAATAGACGCCGTGTATTAAGAGATTGCCGATTGAAAGCCTAAATACCTACTTGTATTATAAGACGTATGGATGGATTAGTTAGGGTATCAAAAGATAAAGCAAAATATTTATGTACAAATCATATACCTTATGCAATATTATCCTGGGTCTTCATACATTACTATTTTTAAATTACACAAGCGATAGTCCAGCAGTCATCTTCTGTGTTTTTAGTGATTATCTTCCTGTTGCCGTCATTATTATCGAACAAAAAAAAAACATGTTTCTTATAATAATTAAGAAGTGAATATTTAACTAAATATTCTGTGAATATTTCAAGCGTCTTACCTATCATCGTTAGTGTGAGGTGATCACTGTTTTCACGTTTTCTGTAGAACATCAAGAGAATTTTCAGTACATTTTTAATAAAATTTACATTCCATTTCACTCCTTAAATTGTAACAAAATGTTACGCTAAATAAATTCCTCTTTGCTAGAAGCACTCATTTTAGATTTTTCACTTGTTTTCGAGTTTCTTGCTTTTAACATAAGGTGGGTGATTCTGTATGAAAACAAGCGCGTAACGCGCTCTAACGTGCTCTTTGTTTTAATAATTTCGTGTGAAAAATATTCAAATAACATAACTAAAACTCGGTTCATAACTTATTTTAAAGTAGTTCTATATTTATCAATCATGGCCCAAGATTTTAACAATATGACGTAACAAGAAAATGGCTCGCGCAAAGCAAATTAAAAAAAGTACACCAATAAGGTTCCGAATCTGAGTTTTTAACAAATATAAAAAAGTTGCATGATAAGTTCAGCATCATGGAGGTAGAAGTAAATAGGTTTAATGATGTTTTGAATTCATAACCGACCGACAACCAAATGCCAATACTGCGGCTGCGACGAGGATACGGCGCAGCACACTTTGGAGGAGTGTCCAGCATGGGTAAGTAAGCGCCGAAGCCTCGTTGCAGCCGTAGAAACTGATCTTCGCTTCTCAAAACGCCGAAGCACGAAAAGGAGAACCTCTCGGAACTTCCGATGCGCTGCCGAAGAACTGGGCGTCGCAGGAGGATCTTCTACGCTGTCCTTAGACCCCCAATATAGGGGGCTTGACCGAGTCTATTGCCTGACAAGCGTAGACCCTGAGGTGGAGCGTGCGGTATTTACGCACGCCCTTTAAGGAAATAAGGATGAAGCTTCACCCTTGAACAGGGCCAGGTTCTAAGGGATCAGCGCTGCTGGACCCGTGGACGAGTGCGAAAGCGTCCCCGCAGCACCGGCACATGGGCGCCAGGCAGCAACATCCCAGGGTTTTTAGTAGGTATACAGACCAGTCGCTGGGACTCCTACTTAACCACCCTGCTTCCCCTGGCGGGGTGGTAACCACAAAGGATTTTCCCTGGGCAACAAAAAAAAATAACAGGATAGTTTCCTCCGTGGGGGATAGGTCGCGATGCTGATGGTCAATTTGGCTCTCAACACATCAAAAGTTGTTTTATCTCTAATGCCCTGATCGACGTACAACAGACTTCGACTTTAAAACTGCGGTTTTAAGGTCGCAACGTTCCATTTGACAATTTTTAATTTTGCTATTTACCCTTTCTTACATTAAAATAGCTGTGTTCAGTAAAAAGTGTTACGTGAAAAAAAATACATCATTCTTTCTTAAATTAGAAATTATCATTTTCACGCAACGTTTTAGTACTGAACACGGCTGTTTTGAAAGAAATGGTAAACTGCAAAAGAGGAAAGCGACAAATGGAACGTTAATTAAGAAAGACGACATTGGTTCGCGGCGCGGCAAAAAAAGTTGAAGTGTTACTTGGCTCGCCACGCAGTGTTGCCAATACTGCAACTATTTCTGTGTTCTACGGCTTTCGGGTGGAAATTTCTTCGGATATTCTCAAATAATTTCTGAAGTCTGTTGGTTCTACTATCAGTTCTTGGATTAAATTGGTGTGCGATAACCGAGCCTTTTATTCTGTCCAACTCTTACTAACACAAATTTTCAAATTTCGAAAATGACTACATTTTCGAAGTCATACAACCTTTAAATCGCGGTTTAAAGTCGAAGTATTTTAAGTTTTGTGTAATATTTTTAATGCTATCTACATAACATTATCACATGAAACAAAATTTATTTAGTGGATTTTTACAACATCCTCTTTGATCACTAGCCATATTTTTTGCAACAAACGTCTGTAATAACTGAACTTGATGTAATAACACAAAAAACTGTAAATTTGAAATATTTGGAGTAATCTGTTGTGAGCATACTTGTACAAAAACACTAACCTGGTATCATCTACCTCTAAATATTATCAGATTTGAGTGATTTTTGTAATGTAATCAACATTTCGATCGGGGTTAAATATCTTGGTTTACACAGTTTTTTTAATGATTTTAAAGTTATAATCCTCTAAAAACCATATTTTCACAACAACAACACAAGCGTGCAATATTTATTTTTCAAGCGATTGACAGCAAAAACAAATCACTTTGTTACAATATAAGGGATGAAAAGAATTTTCTCCCGGAACGTAAATTTTATCAACATCTGTACCAAAAAAATGTAATGTTCTGCGGAAAACGCAAAAACACTGGTCGATTTACAAGTTAAAAGTGTTTTCTCTCGGAACGTAAATATTATCAAAAATGTACTCCAAATTTTCTCAATGTTCAACAGAAAACGCGAAAACAGTGGTCGATTCACAGTCCTCTTCTTTAAACTTTGATGACTTGTTGTGAGTGACATGACGGGAGTTTAGCAAACATAGGTAAATGATAACTTATCTAGTAGACAAAACCCTTGTTTTCCTCCCTCTAACAAATTTCGATAAAATCTAAGAGACCAACTTCGGGGTTTATACCCCTTCGAATATAAAAAGAATTATCAAAATCGGAATACTCTAAAAATTAATACGTGAAAACATATAAAAAAATTACGAGTACACTTGAGAATATCCTCCGGTTTTTCGTCGATTAAAATAATTGGCCAAGTGCGAGTGCGAGTGCGAGATACAACCTGGTGACAGACAGACGGACAGCGGAGTAATAGGGTTCCGTTCTTACCCTTTGGGTACGGAACCCTAAAATGAACAAAATTGTGTCCTCTTAAAATGCACGCTAAGCCTAAGAAAATATAACATATCATTGGCCTACCAGTATTATCGGAACTTAAAAAAGCCAGAAAGATAGAAGTAGATAGTTAAGCATCATATTAAGCTGTTAAACTTAAGTTACCTTGGTATTCTGTCGTAGCTGTCCCAGCCGTTTAGACAGTTGTATGAGCTGTATCTACTGACTCCGGCCATGTCTCTTTCTCCACTTATCCTGAGTTTGGCTGCGCAAGCGCATTCAATTATGAAGAGAAAAGAAAAACTATAGTTTTTTTATTCATCTTGTTGCATTGTACAAACAAAAACTAAACTCTATTTTTTTATTATTTTAATAACTCCAACATGCAGAGAAAATGAGCTGAATGAATCAATGGATGGAATCTAATTTAGTGATTGCAGACCGTCTAGAAAATGGAATTGCCAAGTACGCTGCAATTCTTTGATTCTTCCGAACAAAGGTAGTAACGATATACCAAGTACCTCCAGCTATAACAAACGTAGATTACTTTTGTTAAAGAGTATTGAAAATTTCAAAATGGATGAAAAGTTTAGCTTCCAGTATCTACTCCATTTTATCGATAGTTGTAAACTACTAATGCTTAGATTTTTTTCCTCGCCCCCCTTGACGATCTTACATGTGTCGACCGGTGCGACTAACTTGCAAAATACATTTATAACAGTCTGACTTGATTCTGTCTTGTTCATTAATAAATCTGAAGTTAATAGACGTTCATCGACGTTGAAACGCGGCTGAAGCTTCCAACACAATTGTAACCCGTAACAATGTAAACTTAGCAAACAAGACGGTTAATTTTATGAAATAAAAAAATCTACTTCAACGTCTTTTGAATTTGAATTACTCAATTAATTACGAAGTTTTACGTACAATTCAACAAGATGAAAAAAATAAAGTATGAATATCTTGGAATGAAATTATAATTTACAATGTTTCAAAACAATTAACGGAATTGCTTTATGTATAATCTACGAAGTGGGCACACACACTATAGCGTGTATGTAAGAGTACGCTGTATACAAAGTATTCCCATTAGTATGACAAAAATGTTTAGGAGTTTAATCTACATAATATGAGACGTACAAACCTTTTATTACAGACATCGAATATGTTTTAAAATGTAAGTATCTCAAAATGTTTCCTATCGTTGAAGCTATAGGTACATAGTTATATCAAAACAATGTTTTCTTAAACCAGTCTCGCAGAGCGATTCCACTTATAGAGTTGTGCATAAGTTTGCGTACTCTACCTTTCTGATATGCTCGGAATTGTACGTTGGATAACATGACATGAATGTCTCTAGACTGGGTCACTAAATTGTAATTTAGTTAAAAGCCCGTGGTTAGCAGTAATCTATTTACTTACTGCTTGCTAAAAAACTTTGGTCCGGGATATAAAACTACTCATTAATTCTTTATTTAATTGGGAGCTGAGCATGTAATTCAATTAATTTCACAATGTAATACTGTGTCGTAACGATTTGGGTTTTTTGTACGTTCAATAATTCATAGAAACTTGATTAACGTTAATTTCACGAGTAGGTTTCGGATTCTTGTGACTGTTGTTGTGTGTCGTGGCGTATTTTTAGTGGTAAAAAGCAGCACTTCTGGCAAGAGTGAATCTAATGTCGAGGTAAAGGGTAGTAGGGGTAGGTTAATGTTATTGTTTTGTTGTGGATAGCGCGAGCGAGGGGAGCGGCGGACGAGCGCCGCGACGCGCGTCCGTAGGCGACTGAGCTCGTGCCGGAGCGGCGAGTCTGAAAACTCTACGTCAGAACAGAACCTCCCCTAAGCAACGGCGGCGTTTTCTCGCATATCATACCTCCCTACAGACTCTTTTTAACTGCCTTACTCGGTACACGGCGCAATAAAATTCGTACGAGGATTTTACTACGACAATTTACTTTTCCTATTTAACACCAGTAAAACTAAAGCGAACTATTTTCGTACTGGTTGTTATTTATTAAGCTTTAATTCTGTCAACAACGTTAGCTAACTTTATATTCAGAAACATAATTTTGTATGCACTTGTCAGGAATTCGATAATTTTATTGCGTTGATTTTTAATCTTGAATTTTTATTGTCAAGTCTCAATATAGTATAAAACGAAGTCACCTCCCACAGTCTGTACGCTTAAGATTTTTCACTTAATAGTATTATTAATCTTCTTTGATTAAGCATCAAGATCAGTTGATCTTGATGCTGTTTTTAACAGTAAACATAGTTATTCCAAGGGTATATGTTGTTATGTTTGATGTTGTTGTATATGTTTGAAACATGCATGTTATTGTATAGAAAGACCAAAAAAAAATCATAGTGGTACCCAGAGCGAAGCGAGGACGGATGCTAGTGCAAAATAATATATTATAAATAGTAAGATTAGTTACATAACATAGAGTAGGTACATAGAAGAATATAAAAAGTTATACACTAACTACTAAAGGAAGGAAGGAAGGAGAAAAAAATACACCCTAAACCCTAGCCTCGGGGTATTCTCCCACTTCCCTTTAACCCACTGAATATGACGAGTGTATATCTGTATATATACTTAGTCTTTAAAATATTTATAGTAAAATTTTATTCAATAGAAATACAGATGCAATTATGTTTGTTACTTCGAGCAAATATCTATAGAGTCACAATAGTACAAAAAAGTGTCTGAGCTAAAACCCTGCCCAAGCTACGTAGTGGGCAGGCTTTTCAGCTGGTCGTGAGGCGATTGCAGGCCGACTACCACGCCACGCGATGCCAAAGTGCTCGGTTACAAGCACTAATTAGGTGAAATAACGTCGAGATTCAAGAAAAGAGGCCCTTGTGAATTATTTAATGTAAATATATGTGTATGTACAATATGACGGCGTTCAGATTTTTTTTTAATACTTTCACTTAGGGACTGGGGCTCTTAAGATATTTGCAAGAAGGTTTGTTAACATACGAGTAAAGTGTTTTGTGGCTTATCAGAGGGAACCCTGACGAACATACTCGTACAAAAAAACGAAAGGATTATATATGACAAAGATAATAACTACTAAGAGAACAGTCAAGAAAGGCATAATTATGTCATCTTAAATGTTATGGTCAAATACTTAGCAATCAACAAATAAATAATAGTTCTTAGGAAAAGGGACAGTAGTATACAAAGGGTTGAAGGGTCCAGGTATTCAATTTCAAATATCAAGTATAAGTGTGTCAAGTGTCTGTGGATGATCTAATAGCCTAGACGACAAAAAAAATATTTGTCTGTCATCGTAACACTATCAAAATATATTAGATACGCATTTTTAGGGTTCTGTACCCAAAAGGTAAAAACGGGACCCTATTACTAAGACTCCGATGTCCGTCTGTCTGTTTAACGTTACCAGGCTGTATCTCATGAACCGTGATAGCTAGAACGTTGAAATTTTAACAAATGACTTATTTCTGTTGCCGCTATAACAACAAATACTAAAAAACGAAACAGTTAAGATTAGAGGAGAGGAGGGCTCCCGTACAAGTAACGTGATTTTTTTGCTCGATATTAATTAGGGCAACAGGAAGATGCTTAAAATTCAAAAATTCACAGGATATTAAATTGTATAATCCCTTCCAAAATAATTAACAAAAATAAAATATATTAAAACCCTACGGGAACTCTTCGTGCGCGAGTCCGACTCGCACTTAGCCGAATTTCTTTTGCAATTTAAACAACGATGTTGAAGATACATCTTCATCATTAAAGTCAGTTAAAGTTCAGCGTGACGTTACGCTTAGGTTGACCTGTTATCTAAAAGTAACGTCACTTGGCCCCACCACAGAACTTCTCCCTTAATACTTTTGTTATTTTTATTAGAATGTCAAAATAAATAAACGTGTCCTATATTTTTTTACCCGACTGCGCCACGCAAAGGAGTGGTAATGTGTTTATCAGTATTTATATGTATGGATGTTTGTAATATATGTTCCTTTGAAGCACTATACAGACCAAAAGCCTGAGCCGATTTTAATGATTCATACGTCAATCGATTTCTCTTAGTCCGGCGAGTGTCACTAAAGATACGACGTTTGTGAAAATTCAAAATGGCGCTTACTGGATGCCATATTGTGAAAATTTAAAAAATTGAATGTCAACATACTATGTCAAGTGGGGTATCGTTGAAATAGGTAAAATGATTTTTAGTTTCTTCTCAACATTTTTCGATTTGACTGACCGTTTAGGATCCATGTAGATTTAAAGTTGCGTAACAACCATTATCGCATGCCTATAGGTATAGGTTTTTACACAGTAGACATTTACCATGAAAAGACGACAACTTCGTGTGAATGTGGATGGACATAATAATAAAGCATCTACTAGGTATATTGGACTACCTAAAGTATCTGATATAATGTCTGACACGGTCGCCCACCTCCAATTTCAAACGATTTAGTACTCTGATTCTGATAGGAAAATCCAGTCTGGTATATTTACCAGATCTGGTAATGCTTACTCATAACTTAAAAAATTAATATGAAATAAAAAAAATAAAAAATCAGAAAACCCGACTGAGTAAAAAGTGAACCAAACTACATAACAGCTGAAAAAAAAAACAAGCACTTGGACAATGGAACATACATAACAACTGAACAGTCGGGAGCCATTGAAAAATTAGATTGGCTGTCGAATAATGGATCCCGTGATTTTTTGTAACCTAACTGACGGAATAATTCTACAATTAAGATAAGATTAAGTTTTTTTTTGTCTACTCTCTTTTGCTACTCACTCTGTTTTTTCTTTTTTTATTCATTCCTCTCTAGATAAAAGGGTTGCCTGGAAGAGATTGCTATAAGCAAAAAGGCCGCCTTTTGTTGCACTAGTTTTAAGTCGCTTCTTTTTCTTTTCTGTGTATTTGTTCTGTATTGTATTTTTGTGTCAACAATAAAGTGTTCATTCATTCATTCTAATAATATTTTCAACAAACTTGCTCATAAAGTGGCTCTAATTTCACCGCAATTAGGCACATAATGACACCTGTAATCAAACTGTGACTTTTTCATTACTATTATTCACAAGTGAGTTATAGAGTTTCTTTTTATTTAACTAGTTGAGTTACTTTGTTCTTAAAAAAAGTTTCAATACAAAAAAGATCGTGTTCAATAGTAAGTACAAAAAATGTACAAATAAATTAATGTAACTAAGATAAGATAATCATTTATTTCAACAAACACAAATTACAAAGGAATCTTAAGTATCGCATGCAGACAAAGTAAAAGAAAGCAAGAAAATCAATTCCTTATTACTATTTCCAGCGGTCTCACACTAGGCTCGAAGGCCCGTGTTGTGGAGACCAAAAATACGAAAATATTCTAATTCCTCCACAACTTATCAAAAAAGTTGTGGAGGAATTTCGTAACATTAAAAGCAAAACCCTGACTTTACTTTACTATAATATAAAACCTCATTCTTTTAGTCTATGGCCAACATTCTATTCCTATGCGCGCGCATAGGAAAACTGTTTAAGTTTTACGTAGTTTTAAAGAGAGACAGGGAAGCGACTTTGTTTTATACTATTGTAGTGATACTTGAAACTGGCAAATGCACAACAACGCGACGCCAAAACATAAAAGAAGAAGAATATTTTTTCCCGTCATGTCGAAACATTTTTCACAACTCGTTTTCACTGTTGAAAATATTTTTTTAGTATTATTTTATTCATAAGTGTGTTGAAAACCGTCGTATGCTACACGTGAGTATTGATGATTACCGTCCTCGGCTCTCTTAAGACCCTCGCCTGCTCAATGGCGCCTCAGCCGTAATCACCATCGTTACACACTTGTACCATAATGTACTATTATTTTACTCAGATGATATTTGCTTTCAATATAGTAGTAATTTAACTAGTTCAAGTATGTAGTATTGTATTTAGTTGTAGTATAGGAGATGATACGTGGCAATAACCAGTTAGTCGTGCAATCTGCCAAATGTTCTGGGACCCACTGCGGTGCAACATCTGATAGATGTGGAATAATCTCGGAATACCTCGAGGGATGTGAAAAGATTGCTTTTGTTATTACATACCTACTCGAATACACATAAGTTATTTGTAGGTTTGTACATGACGAATTCACGTGTTCTATAGAATTTGCAATTTGTAAAAATCATATAAAATTGAAATATTCGGCAGGTTTAGGAACTTATGGGCCGCGTCTTCTGACGTAATGTGTCTAAAAGCGACTTATGTTTGCATCTCAGTCGCAAAGCTTGTAAAAACATCCTGAAAGAGAAGCCCGACATTTTTATGATTCTTACAAGATTTATTACAGTTTACAGGATCGTGAACATGGATCGGAGTTTAGGTATCCATCTTTGTAGAAATATCGGGAGCACAAAAATACCAAAAACCATATAATAAAATTGTACTTTATATGTATTATACTCAGTAAAGAAAGCAGAAATAATATTTCGGATAGCAAGATGTTAGAACATCTTGTAACATTCTTGTTTTTATTTGGTGTTTCAATGTGTACTGTTTAAATGGTGTATTGTTAACATCTACGTCGTAGATGATTCGAATGTATTCTTATTTTTGCGGTATTTTTTTTAGAAATCATGTCAATCATCAACAATTCATCATCAATAAAGACTCGACAGTTTTGTTATAAGCTTAGTGATTTGGCTAACGCCAAATGATAGCACTTTACATAATTAGCACTTATCCACTTTGCACATATGAGCAGCAGCTTTTAGTGGTATCAAACTAATTGCATCTAATGAAGCCCACGTGCGTGTAATAGGACTTAATACCTGGCTTGTGGACTACGATCCGCTAATATTTTGCGGGAAGTTCCATTGGGGGCGTGGAAACAATTTTTAGGGTTCCGCGCCCAAAGTGTAAAAACGGGACCCTATTACTAAGACTCAGCTGTCCGTCCGTCTGTTCATCTGTCTGTCTGTCACCAGCCTGTATCTCATGAAACGTGGTAGCTACACAGTTCAAATTTTCACAGATTTATGTTACCGCTATATCAACAAATACTAAAAACAAAATAAAATAAATATTTAAGGGGGAGCTCCCATACACAACAAACCTGAATTTTAGCCGTTATTCGCTCAATATTAATAACGGTAACAGGTAGACGCTTGAAATATTCACAGAATTTTTAACTGTTTGTTGACTTCAATAATTAATTACGTATTAAATTAAATTCAAATAAATATTTAAGGGGGACTCCCATACAGTATGGAACCCTTCGTGCGGGAGTTTGACTGGCACTTGGCAAATTATTATTACCGTAGCGCTCACAAAGTAGTATTATTATAGTATTGGTGATTCTTAGCGGTCACCGAAGTAAGTTAAACAACGTTCGGCACGGCCAGTCTCCGGATGGGCAACCGCGGCGCGGGTTGCATTTGCAATTCATACTCATACTCATTTATAGATAACAATAGAGTTAAATCGATTGCAAAAAAGTAAAATGTGTACACCATAAAAATACAATAGTTTATCGCATCGCAAACGTGGCTCGGATGCCACGTCAAATTGTAGGTGACGGTTGTTTTAATCATTTAGCCGTGTCAGAGTCCTTCAGGCAGCTTAGAAACTCTGACACCTGGGTTAACCACCCGGTTATACTAACTTTTACTTACTTTTACGGTACGATTTTATGACAGTTTAGTTTACTCACGTTTTCCCATTTTTGGGGTCTTATACTTATTTGATAAACATTTGTGATAAGAGGACCTTAGCTTTCCACATAATTATGTAGTCCACACCGGGGTAGGTTCTGACTGAATAAATAGAAGTAGCCTGGAGAGGGCTCTGTTTGGAGTGTCTTTCGAAATAAAAACAGGGATGTTGAGGTATACGAACCAACCTGATTGTCGGTAACTTTGGCTCACAGCGATATCTGCTTACCAAAACTATCTGAATTTAAAAGATCGCTATCAATCAATTCAAGGCTTCATGATTGCTTGATTGATGTTGGTGGTTTTTGATGTCTTGTCCTGTTTTGATAAGTATAAAGTCCATAGGGAAAGCCTATGTCCAGCGGTGGACATCCTATGGCTGATGGATAAATGGAATTTTTGAAAAGGTCGTATCTACTCTGAATCTACATTTGTCAGCGGAAAGTAAATATATTCACCGACACATCTAATAATACAAAGTTACCGGGAAAAATCTAAATTTAATCATTTTACTGAATTAAGTAGGTATTAATATTAATATGTACAGGCACGGATTCGTATCCCTCAAGAGAATAGGTATTCAGATTTTTAATTATTCAGATTTTAGGCAAAGGACATTGGGTAAAGTTGGCGTCGTCCTAAAAATGTATGGGGAAACCGAAATATTTGAAAAACTTGCACCAAATTGCTATGTTTGAAAGAGCTAATAATATATTAGTATTCCATTTTTTCCAGTCGGAGAATTCAGTACTGGATTTGGGGTGATTTCGACGTCGTATTATAACTATGGAACGGCTCATTTCACTGCAATAAAATAGCAGTCCATCAAAAGGAAGGCTTAAAACCATCCTTTACATTAGAAAGCATTTGACTTAACTGTAAGAGAAACTGAATTATTTGACATACCGTTAACAAACTTTACTCTTGAAAAACTCTGGAACACGTCATTTTTTATAATCGAAAGTAGTTAACTTTTGCTGAAACCACTTTTGCCTAACTACAACGTGGGCCTAGATATTTTAAAAATATGATAGTTTTTTTAAATTCAATTGTTATAATTCTACGGAACCGTATAGCGGACTTCGACTAAAGTGTTATATTCTGAAAGCCCATTTCAACGACCATAATAGTTGCATGAAAAGGGCGAGGCCTTGGCTGTGTCTCTCGGTATATATAAGGCCTTCGATAGAGTTTGGCACGATAGTCTTCTGAACAACCTTCCTTCGTATGGGTTACCTGCTCGCCTATGCTCGTGGATTGCTGATTTTTTTGAGGGACCGATCGAAACGAGTGGTAATTGATGGCTGTTTGTCTAATCCTAAGCAATTACAAGAAATTTCCGTGAAGTTTATTGTGGCCAATGTAATTTGATATTTATTCACCTTGTATCAAATAAAACAACGAAATTATTTGTTCACATTTGCTACGAAACCTATTATACAGTGAACAGTGGGGGTAGGAGTGGCCCCCGCTGTTACGCCGAAGGATGTATATTCTCATACGTTGAGCTTGATCTTTCGGTAAAGGAAAACATAATTTTGCTTGCTCGTACTCATCTTGGCGTACAATGTAGGTAATATCACGGTAGTCTCGTCAACGTTATGTACACTAGTTTTCTTTGTAAAGGTCTCTAATTACTCATTTATCATAAGAGCACAAAACCATAACAAGTCTTGTCAACTTTCAAATAAATTGCCACAAGTCACAAAACTTGCTGATGCCACAATATTTATTTTAAAAAAGCCAAGTGCGAGTTGGTCACGCGCACGAAAGGTTCCGTACCGTATGGGAACCCCCTTAGGCCCATTTCAAGCGTCTACCTGTTACTGTTAATAATATCGAACCAAAAATGGCAAATAAAGTACGTTTGTTGTATTTGAGCCCTTGAATATTTAGCGGCAACAGAAATACTTCATCTGTAAAAAAATTCAGCTGTCTAGCTATCACGGTTCATGAGATACAGCCTTGTGACAGACGGACGGACAGCGGAGTCTTAGTAGTAGGGCCCTGTTTTACCCTTTGGATATGGAACCCTAAAAGACAATAAATGCTGAAGAATTGAAACTAAAATTAAAAGCACTATCTATAGAAAATATTGAAACAAATCCATGAAATTTTAAATTAAAAAATGTATGCTTAAATACTAAAGTAATCCGTTTTTGAACTATAAACAAAGTAGTGAATAATAGGTGTAGTATATATTTTTTTAATTCATTATAATGTTGTACAACGATAACCTTTTAAGATCATCCACAGACCCTTGAAGGTCTAAAGATAATCCAAATGCTCAAGCCTACTGCCAGTTGGCAGCGTGCCCAGTATGCTGGCAGCATTGCCACGCTGAATGGCAATGCTTATACGTTGAGCCAAATAAACACCAGCATTTTGGGCATGCGTCGCGTCAACCAGATGCTCAGAAAGACTTTTGAAAACAAGGTGAGCTTCCGGCCCCCCACGGACCCAATGTCTCAACTCCAAACGGCTCAAATATTATGCAACCACTACCGAGGTTAGCATATTTGCGATCCAATTGCTTTCTATGTAGTAGTAGGTAGTTTTGACATATAAAGTAGTGTTGTATCTTATTGTAGTTAATAAAGGCACTTTTGCCCTCTAAAAAAACCTTTTAGGTTCCATTTTTCAGAGCATATCTACTAAATTTTGGCACACTCAAATAAAAGTTACAATTTAAGTAAGTACACCACTTTGTTTTGTTAACATAGTTTTGCAATAAATTAGATTAGATGTCCTTATTTTGGTTCAAAATTATCCCCCTGTCAGAGTAACTATAGGAAAGCCTATTAACATTTACATAGTTCGAACTTATTATTGTATTATTGTGTTTCTAAGTTAATATGCTGAAATCAATAGACTTAAGAAACAAATATTCTTAAATGCATAACTAAGAAAATTGTCGATCACCTTTCAAACGAGACAATCTAAATAAAAAGTAGTTGACTCATTTACGAGCTACACTTCTTTAGAAGTTTATTGATTACACAGTGCGAATCAAAATATGAAGGAAGTTTATTCATATACTGCTTTATTTTGTTTTGTCATTAAGATATATCAAAGGACATTGGGTGAAGCGCATAGAAGACTTGGCGTTGATTATTTTATTCGAGTATGGCGTAACTAAAGCCTGGTTATTGAAGTATAGATATTTTTAGATGCTTAGTATATTTCATTTTAAGAATAACAAACTAAAAAAAACAGATTTTTGGTGTTCGTTTAACTTTTCGTTTTCATATTGATTTTTCTTGTATTTTAAGGGTGGAATGCGTGCCAAATTTACTAAATAAACTACCACGTGAATTAAGGAATACAATTAATCCCAAAAATTTTAAATCTGTACTAAATAAATACTACATTGAACCTTTTTAGATTCAATGTTTGTAAATAGTAGTTAGCATACATAATCAGGAATTCCCTGTATTGAATTAGAAGCGCCAGATTGCAGCATGGATTGTACTCGTAGTAATTATGTATACGACTAGTTACTGTAGATAAGAACCTGTTCTGTGTTATGCCTGCGCACGGTTGTTCTATGCGTTCGCGCACCTATCACTTGTTTTTCATTTTTGTGCAATTGCTAATTATTGCATTTTTATCTTACCAAGCACTAAAAAATGATGTAATATGTAAGTACCTAAATAGTTGCGGTGTAATTATTGTAATATATTACCAAACTTTATCATTGTAAATGGTTAAATAAATAAAAAAACGAGATATTTCGTCTTCGGTTTCGGCGTCTGCTTTGGTTTCGGCGTCGGCGTTGGCTTCGGCTTCAGCTCTGACCAAAATGAAATGAAATAATGAAATAATTTATTGCTTAAAACTGTGTACAGTAAGATCTTCACAATTTTTAACACCAAGCACTTTAATACAGTTTTGTCTTTACAGACATGCAATATAGTGTTATAAGTACTTTAAAGGTTACTAACACAGTTAACTTACCACTAAAACTAAGTAGCCAGAATCAGAGAGATATTTCAGTTTATGGCCGCTTAGTCTATATTCTAAATCATTCGAATGAAATATGATTCCCAACATTACCTCTATTTCAAATTTTCATATATCGGAGAATATCTTGGCGGGCATCAACTTTGGTTAAGGCAAGCTTTAGGGACGGTTACTTTATTGTTTTTAAATGAGCCGTTCTACAGTTATCACACGTGGTACCACGCCAAAATCACATCCAATGCTATTTTGCCCAAGTTAAGCCACTAACTCAGTTTCTATTAGAGTTAAGTGAAATGTTTTCTAATTTAAAGGATAATTTTGGGCCGGTCTGTTAGGAAACTGTTACCATATTGCTCTATTATTCCGTTATCACACGACGCCAAAATTACCCCAAATCCAGTACTATTTTGCCCAAGCTAAGCCAAGTTCATATTATTATACTCCAACAAATATCTTGGCAGGCATCGCTATTGGACTAAAGCGTTTTTTTTAACGCGAATTTGTCCGCGCTTGACCACCAATTCGCCTGATGGTAAGCGACGTTGTGGTCGAAGATGAAGCACACAGACCTAGAAGATACCTATTCTCTCTGAGCTTGAAAAGCTTTAGATTACATCTCTTAGGAAACAGGAAAGCAATAAGACTGTTCCATTCCCTGGCGGTACGAATCAGAAATGTTGAGTCAAACCGCTTTCTTACGTATCGAAGGAAAATCGATAGTGTAGGGGTGGTAATGTAATGTCCTCCTACTTGTCCTGTAATAAAGGGGATGGTAGGATAAGGTCGTGCAGCTCAGATGCACACTCTCCGAAATGAATCCTCTAGAAAATGTACAGACTCGCAACCCTACGACGATGCTCCAGGCTATGAAGTTTTTTTGCAACTAACTTTTCATCACCTATAAGCCGAACAGCACGCCGGTCCACCGATTCCAAGGCCTCGAGCAGATACTTAGCCGAGCCATCCCAAAGATGGCAGCAGTATTCCAGACACGATCGGATCTGTGCTTTATACAGAGTAAGCAACTGTCCCGGTGTGAAATACCGGCTAACCTTGTTCAGGATACCCAGCTTCATACCAGCCAATTTGGCCCTAGATTCTAGGTACGTGCCGTAGTTCAATGTTGGATTAAGTGTTAGCCCCAGCAGCTCAAGGCGGTCTGTCACTGTTAAAGGAGTATCTCGAAATATAGGCGACAGTGCAAAGGGACACTTTTTTGCGGAGAAAAGACAGGCCTGGGTTTTCGAAGCATTGAATTTGACGAGATTTTCGTCACCCTACTTAGAAACGGCTGCGAGAGCCTGATTCATTCTACTCTCTAACCATGACTACTCTCAACGCTTGTGATTCCTCCTTTGTTGCTCTTGGATTGGATGTGTACTTTTGAACAACTATGATCTGCATACCCAAAAATACCGGGAACAAGCAGGTCATTGATATGCAGCAAAAATAGAGTTGCGGAAAGTACAGACCCTTGAGGTAACCCGGGACTATAACCAATTGATTAGTTAGATTGTTCCGTATACTCGTACTCGTACGCACGAACATGTGTTGACTCATTCTTTTTTTCACATATAAATGTCAACTCTTGATGTTTCAATATAACTTTTTGTGGACGTTTTTGTATACTGCAATGCCATGGAAGAAGACCTCTTGGAGGTCCTGTATGGTGCAGGAATACGATCTATTCCGCAGAGACCCCAAAATTACTGGACTGTGTCTACGTTCGAATAGAAAAGCTGAAGTAGAAACGGAGCTCATATTTTGCAGTTGATATAATGTTGTTTTTTAAGACACTGAATGATTTTGCAACTCAACAAAGATGTTACCAATCGATTTTAAAGAAACACGAACGACAAAAAGTCATTATTATTCTGGACTAATGCACCGATTGATGACCACCGAGAAATACTCGTAGAACTGGATTTAAAATCGCGAACAGTGAAAAGTGAGCTCAGTAGGTACTGACACCATTCGCTTAGCTCAGTGACTAAATTAATATACGTATCTGCTTAACGAATCTCGGCAAGTAATCTGACTGGCAAATGAGCATTTCGTGGGAAATGAGAGAGGCTTCTCGTTGTCAATGCATTCCTAATTTTTAGGGTTCCGTACCTTAAAAGGAAAAAACGAAACCCTTATAGGATCACTTTGTTGTCTGTCTGTCCGTCTTTTATAATAAAGGTAGTCGTAAAGTTTTCTTAATTTTTCTTTTGTCTGCGCAATTTTCATATTTTTGACCGACGAAACGGAGGAGGTACTCAACTCGACGCGTATAGATATATTTTTTTATGTATACCACGCATAACTTTTTACATAGTTGTCCAAATTTGATAATTCTATTTTTATTGAAAAGAGTATACTTCAAAATTGGTCCCCTTTATATTTTATTGTAATCGGCTGAGCCATTTTCGATAAATCAACAATAATGTGAAAAATGTTACATCGATCTGTACGAAATATTCGCGAATGCAGTACACGGTTGAAGTCGGTCATGCTATTTTTTGCGAAAAATAATTATTATAATGTAAAAACCTTCTACGTAGTATTAGAAAACATAAAGATGAATGAAATCGGTAAATCCGTTCTCAAGTTATGCCCACTGTTGTCGCCAATGCAGGCACGAGTACATAAGTATTATGTGATGCGTCATATCATACCTGGGATAAATTCGGTGTATTGGCGATAGCAGTTATTCAATCTGGAATTTTCAGATAAGTATTTACCGTTTCATAACATCAAGCAACAATTTTGATTGACTTTGACCCTAAAATAAATACATAGTTTTGAAAAGGACTACTACTGAAATTTGCAATCTAATCAGCAACTGCCAGTGGAATTGTTCTCAAATTGCTGACCTGAACGCCACGTTGTATAGTGGAGCTCACCCTTTGAGCTTATAGTAAGCTGAAGTTGACGGTAGTGCCTCACGCTTCACAAAATTTGATGGAGTTGCTGGGCCAGCATAAATTTCGAAAATGAGATGAGAGACACAAACTCAAAAATCTACCATGTCCACAATTTTAATTACATTTCTCCACATACCAGAATGTACATCGCATTCAGAGAGAGATTAATAAAAAAATGATGTGAACGCAAAGGAATCAAATTTCAAAGCGATGGATGAGAATAAAAGTTTTCATGACGATATACGTACATACTCGTACCTGCAACGGCTTTCTATGCCATACTACTGAAATTAGCCTTACATGGTCATACTACATAATTAATGCTTGATACGATATGCCAATTCGGTTTATGTTTGTTAAGGTACGAGTATGTGTAAGTGGAGCGTGTGTCGTCCGGTAGCGAGGTGGGTTCACGATATCATCATTCATGAATGTCGCGGGTCGAACCTGGATACTATTGGTATAGGACCCTGTCACGATATCATTGTCAGAGAGGCCTATACCCATGTGGGGAACAAAGAAGGCTCCGAATGATGATGATCATGGTATGCCAGGCGTTTAATATGACCATAATAATAACTGTGATTACGTAACTGCGGCAAAGGAATTATAGCTAGTTGAGCAGCTACAGCCGTTGAATCAGATTTGATCTTTAGCCGTTCATTCGCCGGAGCCGAACAAACTTTTGAACAAACTGAAGTGTAGCCAAAGATTAAATACTTCTTATAAAAGGAATAATTAAATATCGTTGACTTTGAATTACTTCAGCTTATGAAACTTTAGTTGGCTGATAATAGGTTATTACTTATCAATTTATACTTAAAGAACATACTTACCAAGATTTTACAGTATTTTAGTGCACGTGTTAGTTTAGTGAAATCAACAGGGTTATTATAATATATCCGTATGCAAATCAATATTAAATAAATAAATAATTATTCTTCGCAAAAAATGGCAAAACCGCCTTTCATCGTGTACAAAATTCGAATATTTCGCTCGAATCTTTACATTATTGCTGTTTTTTCCAAAACGGTTCAGCCAATTTCTGTAAAATTTGAATGGGACCACCTCGGGAGTATACGCTTTCGAACTATAAAAGAATTTTTCGATTCGGTTCACAATTGGCGGAATTATCGATGAACATACACAAAAAAAATCCTACACAAGAGTAGTTCATATGCGCTGCTTAGCGTCTTCTGTGGCCTCTGCAATGTATTCGACTCTTTGACTGGTCCCAATGCGGCGAAAAGGTTGATAACCTAAGGAACTACGATTAAAAATTATTTCTATTAACAGATATCACGACTAAAAAGAAAAGAGCTCTCTCAGATTTAACGAAAGCTTTTACATTTGTTACAATTAATAAATTGTATTTTTGTCGCTGAAATCGGGTCGACCAACGAAGTAGGACATGACCTTATGCGGTTTGTTTCGCCCAAATCCCTACTTAAAATTGGTTGCTGCTGTGGACCGCCGCATTCATTTGTTTCTGTCAATTAATATTTTGCGGTTATCAGACAGTCTACATCTGATAAATTTGGTCGCCACAATGTTTTGCTATTTGGGAAACCACATGGTACGAAACGTTGAATTCATTTAGACTATTACGACACTCGAAAGGTTGGAAGGTTTTTTGCCCCTAAGTAGTCGTGTCAGAGTTTTAGACCGCACAAATGTCACTGAGCTGACACTGGTTTCCATGGCACCTTGTAATATCTTTAGCTCAAATAAATTGCTTAATTGTTAATGAATGTTTGATACTCTTTCACGCAAAAACTACAGAACGAATTGAGATAAAACTTTGCAATTATATATAACTTATATATAGCATAACACATAGGCTATAAATTATAATGCGTAAAATTTCCATATTATAACAATAAGTGTTAAGTAAGTAGGAAAAATTCTGCGAGCTATTCTAGCGTGCGCTCCAAGAAATATCAAAAAAGAACTGTCGAAACGAACAAATGTCATATCATTTTTTTTTCCACCTCCTTTATTAAGGGTGGTAAGGTAGGGGCTCGAAATATCATGCGGGCGAAGCCGCAGGCAGAAGCTAGTACTTCATAATTATGAATCATGTGCATTCATGAAGTATGGATGGAAGCGGAGTCACTTTCAATTCTTTGAATAAATCGTAAGAAATTGCCCATACTCATCGTTTCTAAGCAATGAAAGTAGGGAACCCCTTGTTCTATAGACTTACATGGCATGATTAACTCAAGCCGAAACTGATAACTTAATTTTTTTAAAGCTTCTTTCACTTTTTTAGGACATAGCATTTTGTTACTTTAATTATGATACTTTTTCGAATAATTTTGATAAAATGGAATTTAAAATTCTAGAAAACACATTTTTTTTAATGTTACATAAATCCAAATCATGCGAACACGAATACAACAGATCAAATAATGCTTATATAAAGTCAAGTACAGCTTATCTCTTTTCGGGGCACGGAGGGCCGGATCTCGCGAATAATTTAACTTCCGACCTTTATAACGAGTAAGTATCCGTATACATTATAGCCATAAAGTAAGGCGACCATTTTGTCGCCAACAGTATAATAGCTTTATCCGGTTATCTGACAAAGAATCCTTGTATTGCCATTTGTGTTTATTCTGAATTTCTACTTCTTATATTCCTATATAGTATAAATCTAATCTGATATTATACAAATACCTATAAGAATCGCATTTTTTCAGATTCATTTATGGACAAAAATAATTTATGTACCACCTTTTTTGGTTTCCGAATGTCGTCAGGAACAACTAATGTTAGTAAATTTACGTGTCATTCTTTGACGAATAATTTCAAACCGTCATTTTATTCATTCGAAGTATATTCGTGTTATTTTTTGCGTTGTCTAAACTACTATGTTGAGTTAAACAATGACTCTTCGTCAGCAGTTATATTCGTTTAAGATTAATTTATTTGCATCATATCCCGCAAGAAAACTAATTTCTAATCAAATGTCGGATGTTCTTACCAAGATAAATTTTAATAGAGGGGTTAAATGGCATCCATTTGTAAATATACAAGAGGTTTCGAATTTACATTTAACCGAACTAAAATGATATCTGGAGTCTCGGAGATGTGATTTCGAATTACTTAGTTGGATCGCAAGCCTCGAGGCATAAGGATCTAAAGGACTTGAGTGTGACTAGAATAAATCGGGCTGGTATTGATAACAAGTGAACCAGTGCAAAAAGAACGACGAATGATAAAATGAAACGAAGAGTAAAAAAAATATTTTAAAACTAGTTTTTAAATGCGTTGAAGAGAATAAAATATCTAAGAAATATATTTTTCTTTAAAGCTTTAACCATCAACATAGTACTACTCGTACTATAATTCCACAATTTATAATTATGACACACAAGCTTGCCGGCTCAACACGCCAAAAAACTGTCCTGATCCTGCTATTTATATACAAGTAGATTGTGGTACTGAAGGCAGGCAAGAACGAATTTGAACAATATCTGTTACCAATTCTGGTAAAAGCTATTTGTATCAAGATGAATAGCTGTTAAAGCAAATTTATGTGTTCTCTGTCCGCGAATGTATTGCAGCTTGCTGACATAAATAGCCACCCGTGGGAACGGATTACCTACTTTGTTATATTATATACTCAAGCGTCAGGAGCTATAAACAGTCTACCTACAAAAGATTCGATTAGTGAACTCGTAGTAAAAATTAGAACAATGAAGAATAAGGCGTGTTATTTGAAAATTCTTTGTAACCTTTGTATTAGTAGTGAATGTTAGTTGTATATTATGTGTTTAGTTTTGTTTTTGTCACAAGATTTGCATAATTATATAACTGTTAATGTCTAAATCCTTTAGAACACCTTTCCGTTTTATTGTCCAAAGTGCGGCGCACCTTCGCAGCCGTCTGCGTTACAGCGTTACTGGCCTCCTTGTCGCTCAACACGTCCGACCTCAATGGTACTCGCGCTCTTTTTAAATAAAGCATACGTTTCAAGTTCGAACGCGATCTTCTTTTGTTTATGATTATTGATTTTTCTATTGCCGTGCAAAATTTCTATATATTTTTTTGCAAATTTATTTGTTTTTCAGACATTTTGAATAATTATGTATTTTGACTCTGCTTACATCTAATATTTAGTGAACGTTTGATATTTTAGTGGTTATTTACCAGGTAGTTGTTGGTTATTATAAGACCTTTTAGGCCCTGCAATTTGAATTTGCCAAAATGTTGAATTCTTATAATATTTAATTTTAAAATGTATGTACAGTCTTAAAATGTTGAATTTTCATTACATTGAATCCTAAAATACAGCTTTCATCTAACCAATTATACAGAACCCGAAAAATTGTTCGTTAATAATTGTAAAATATCAGGTTCGGATTCAAATAGCTGACTGTAGGGTGTCCGCTTGACATGCCTTTTCTTTCTCCACATTTTTTACTACATAAAACCACTCCGAGACAGGAGGTGGTCTTGATCGTACTCGAAGCTCGCGAATTAACACATTTGTTGAATAATTAGCATTGATTTGATACCATCTGATATTTCGTATTATGCAGTGACTAATTTTGCATCTCTAGTAAATATTTCTGGCAATGTAAACTTATCCAGCTCTCTCAGTTGTGATAGCTCTCCTATATTTTGTATCTCAGTTGTGCTAGTTCTCCTAAATTTTGTGTCTCAGTTGTGATCATTTGAATGGTTTCATCGACTAGACTATGAACTTTCTAATTGTCGGTTGCAACAGGTTCTTCGAGATTATAATTCTCGATTATCAAAACAATTTTTTTGCACTCAGCTGTGACTTGATTTTGGTATTTTGATTTGTTTTTTTTTTTATTTTTATATTGTCTATGGCATTTAATATACAATAATAATAAACCTTTTTTATTTTCTAAATCCTTATCTAAACTACAAAGATTTCTTTACGAACAAATAACACTGATAAATGTATGTACTCGTATGCATTTGAATCACAACTGATTTTCTTGTTTTAATCTTGGAACTCCTGCCTGGGTATAAAAGACTTCTTCCGGCATACTGCAAGTCTTTCTGTTCTTTGCTTTTTCTATCCAGTTGTTTCTCGCTGTGCTTGTTATGTCGCCGATCCATCTTTTCATTGTGTAAGGTTGTTTATATTCTCTTAAAGTGACCAAAATTTTCTGTATAAATGTATCTAACCAGCTCTGAATTACCTATTCAAAGTAGCTTGACCCGCCAACGCAGTTTTATATTCGTATTGTGGTGTATGAAGATTACGTAGCACATAGAAACCTCTTTATAAGATAGGTCGATTTTTTTACATATTTTCTGTTTCTGTACAGGTAATATTTTGAGAATTATTTTTATTTATTATTTTGCGAATGTAATGTTTTGTGACGTAATATTTTGAGAATATAATATTATGAGAACGAACCGAATAGGCGATTAAAAAAAAAAGGCAACGAAGGTTGAATAGTGACACTAGCAAACGCTTAACCATGCGACGCCAAAACATATAACAGAAGGTTGCATAACTTTTGGCGGGAAAGTACAGAAGAGGAAACAAACGACGATCAAGGATGTCAAAATAGAGTGGGGAATAGAAACATGTTTGTAGCGGTATATTATTAATTATGGAGAAATATTTAACAAATTGTATTGTCAATGAGATGTTTAAATCCTGTAATTGGACGGTCTTTCTTTTCCGATCGGTTCTTTCAATCTTTTCGATTCTGAGGTCCATCTTTTGTCTTTTTATCTCGCTGTTTGACCTGCCCATCGCGTAAGTAGCTTCTGGGCGTAATTTAAAACAACTAATATGTTTGTTTTCCTTTGTGTTTACTTCGTACCTATTTTATAGATTTTTCTAATTTTTAGTATACTTCGTTTCATCGTTTTTTTGGCAGGTTGCAAGTCTGGTTTTAATTTTTGAGTTCCATGTCGTATGTTTGGCACCCGTGAGTGAGAGACTGCAGAATATAGGTATCAGAATTTCTTTTAATGATCAGATTTTTCTCCTTACTTATGTTTACTTTTACTAATATACATAACATAGATATAATAGATAAATTGTGAGTGTAAAGTATCGAATCCAGGCCCAATATCGACCACACATTTTAATTGGACTTATGGGATTGTGCAAAAAAATAATATGGAAACAGCTAACTTTTAAGATTCTGACATTGGGATTTACACTGCGATTATTGTTATATTGAGTTTTCGATAATTGGCTACAGTTGCAAATATATTGGCATATACATGCTTTAGAAAAAGCGAACTAAAATAAATTGCGAATTCTAAAAATCACTAAAAATGTCGACCTTGATTATGATTTCGTCACGACAAAATTAAATATTTAACGTATTCTTAAAATATCTGTCATTCTGTACCCTTGTTTTCCTGAGAGATGTAGCTCGAATAAGTAATTTCTTGTGATATTGAAGAGTGAGGCGACAAAGGTTATAAAATAAAGATTAGGGTAAAGCGTCGGTAGACCCAGTGAAGTCTGCTTACTTGCATCGCGGGCTACCGGACTACCGGTATCACTGGTGATCGGACCACCGGAAATGCAGTTTTCTATCAGTATTACCATTGACATTACTCACGTATGTATACTTCGCTAGTCGCTTATGGAAGTAGCGACGTAGAATTTATATCCTCTACGTCGCTAGTACCACTGATGGTACATTTCACACACTTATATATGACTAGTACCATTAATGCCTTCAAGCGCGGAGAATAGAATATGTCAAAAGTTTAAGTTTCTATAAGGCTGTATATGTATCAAACCATTGAAATCAATGGAACTAATCAATGGTAGATACTACTGACTGAAAATAGGAAACGCACACACGCCGTCATCTCATAATGAACTGTACAAGTTTTACAATTATTTTAAAAGTACTTAGGACTTAATCTAGTCGTCCTTGTTAGGCGAATCCTGTGCTATATCTCCCTTTTTTCAGACCCGTCTCAACCCACTCAGGCTTGTCGCAGAGTAGGTACATTTTCCAGATACCGCCCTTGACGGTTTTTGGAAGGGGGTAATTTTTCGGCGTTCACTATATTGTAGATAGAACATCTTTTACTCGTATACTTTGTTCAAAAGTAAATGACCTTTCTGATTTCTAAAATTTAAAGTCTTACTATTTTAAAGATCGTATTTTAGCGAAGGTTAAATGATCATTCAATAATTTCCGACTATTAAAAACGCTATAGTACATTGTACACCGAGGGGAGAAAACGATCTATTTCTGTTCGAGAGTATGTTTAAGCCCATTATTAAGCCCTCCGAAACTCGAGAACAGAAATAGAACTTTCTCCCGAGTGAAACATAGTGCTTTATACTACACCTACGAGGAAAATAAAATACAATATTTCTTTAATTAAAGTTTACATTAAAATTGTTATAATGGCTTAAACTTATTGTGACGTTTTTTTCCAGGAAATTAAATAATTAAATTCCCCCTCTTTTCTCTAATGATATAAAACCTTTTTGAGATTTGAGGTTTGTATGTTTCCCGTCTCTTTTTCTAATTATTTCACACAAAACCTTTTTGAGGTTTGACGTTTGTATTTTTTTATGTTCGCTGCTGAAAAAACAAAAGAAAGCTAGCCGGGCAGTTATGGATTTTCATACAACATTCCTGCCTTGCTTCAGTGGGCAGTAATGAAATTCCATACTTTTCCCGCCGCACTTTTTTAAGGGAGAAATTACGAACTTTGTAACCCGTTTATGAACGAGTAATAAGACACTTTCCGTGTGTATGTGGTGTGGTATAAAAATGTTTTCTCCTACAAGTGTAAAAATACAGAGTGCAAACAACACTTTTACTTTTATCGATTCGTTTATGTGTATGTACTCGTAAGTGTCAACCCACGGGTAATAAAAACTGTCCAAAGTTCTTTCGGCCTAGTTAGATTATGAAAAATTTTTGTATACAAAGTAAAAATGTTAGGAATTGAAGCGTGTTCTTTTGTTTTAAGATAATCTGTAGCAGTGTTAATCGTAGTAGTAGGTGGATAGTTTTAAATATGATGATAATTTAATAAATGATTACACTGTTTAATTGTAGAGCCCTGTTGTTATAATCGCTTAACCATGTCAGAAGCCAGGGCTAATTGGCCCTATACAAAAATTTACTCTTATTTTTGCTGGAAACAGTTTTTCTTTTTTGTAAGATTTTTCCTAGTATGTTCATCATTATGTTATCAGCTTGTCGTATGTAGATATTATACATTATGATTTCAAATTTACAAAAGCAAAGTTTGGAAACATATATTATTTTACCTAATGTTGCTTCAAGAAATTTTCCAAGTCTTAATAGGTACTTCAAGAACTCGGCATCTTATAGCGTCTATCAGTCGTAGTATAGGACTAGCTTAAAACCCGCGGCTTCGCCCGCGTTTTCTTAGTAGACAGGTACTGGCTTATGAAAATAGCCCGTGGTTTGACCCGCGTTTGTCTTATTACTTGCTTAAAATTATAAAAGGCTGCCGGTTGGCTTGCGTTGTCTTGGCACTTCCTTAAAATAATAATAGGTCGTGGTTTAGCAAAGCATTATCGTATAACGTATTACTTGCAAGGATAATGCCTATGGTTTGGCCTGAATTGTCTTAGTATTTGGCTAAAATGATAATAGGTCGCGTTTTGGCCTGCGTATTCTTAGTACTCGCTTAAGATGGTAATTTATAGCACGCAGCTTAGCCTGCGTTGTCTTAATACTTCCTCAAAATTGTAATAGCCTACCGTTTGGCACGCGTTGCCGTACTCGTATTACTTGCAATGATAATAGCCCACGGTCTGGCCGCTTTGTTCGAGTAACTGCTTAAAATGAAAATAGGCCACAGTTTGACCCGCGTTGTCTTGGCACTTGCTTAAAATAATAATACTTCGTGGTTTCGCCTGCATTGTCGTATAACGTATTACTTGAAAATATAATGCTTAGTAGGCATTATCTTTTCAAGTAATAGGCATTGCCTACGGTTTGGCCTTGATTGTCCCAGTGTTAAGCTGGAATGATAATAGGTCGCGGTTTGGCCTGCGCATTCTTAGTACTTGCTTAATATGGTAATTTATAGTACGTAGCTTGGCTCGCGTTGTCTAAGTACTTGCTTAAAATTACAATAGCCTGCCGTATGGCTTGCGTTGTCGCATTGCTTGCAATGATAATAGCCCATGGTCTGGCCCGCGTCGTTATAGTATTTGCTTAAAATGATAATGGCGCGCGGTTTGGTCCGCATTTTCTTAGTATTTACTTTAAATGGTAATTTCCCACAGTTTGGCCCGCGTTGTCTTAGTACTTTTTTTGCTTAAAATAATAGCTCTTGGTTTAGCCCACGTTGTCGTATTACTTGCAAGGATAATAATTAGCCCACGGATTGGCCTGCTTTGTATTTGCTTAAATTTACTTGTATCTAAAGCTTATTATGGAGTACGACAATTTTTAGATGATAAATTGCAAAATATTCAAATTAAATTTAATAATAATGATTGTATAATTTTTTCACGTTCTAATGGCCATATTGGACTTAACTGATAATTCAATATTTTTGTGATTAGTAGTAAGATCTCAATGTAACACAGTTCAACAATAAATGTTCTTTGACTTTAATAGCCCCCGTGGGCTATTAAAGTTTGGACCGCGTTATTTTATAACTTGTCACAAAATAAATACTTAATAAAGTTATATTTTAATATACCTACTGATTTTTTTATAGCTAGAAAAGAATATTTTTCGATTTATGATGAGATATATGACGATCATGAGTTGAGCCATGTAGTTTCCCACTCGTATACCAAATTTTATCCAACTCCATTCGCACGTCATGGTCGGCCAAGTGCGAGTCGGACTCGCGCACGCAGGGTTCCGTACCGTATGGGAGCCCATTCCTCTTGCCGTTATTAATAGCGAGCAAAAAACTCCTAAAAATCACGTTTGTTGTATGTCCCTTATATATTTATTTTATTCTATTTTTAGTATTTTTTGTTATAGCGACAACAGAAATACATCATATGTGAATATTTCAGCTGCCCAACTATTACGGTACCTACGGTGACAGACAGACAGACGGACATCGAAGTCTTAGTAATAGGGTCCCGTTTTTACCCTTTGGGTACGGAACCCTAAAAAAGGCCAGTACAGGTATTCATCATGTTGCATTAAGTCATTAGAAATTTAATTTCGATTATTCTGAACCCAATGACAATCTCGCCCAAAACCGTTTACGCGGTCAAAAGTGATCGAGACACTTGTAGGACTTCTCTGACCAAGTACCTACAGACGAAAAACATTTTATTTGAAAAATACATAGCGCACCTACATCTAGACGACAGGCATGTTCTAGGATTCCATTATACTCATCATTTGACTAACTTTTACTATGGTACCAACCCAGAAATCACGTAAATAAAATTAGCTGTTCAACACAAAAAATTCATCGACCCGCGACAAAATGTAAAGAATAGGTAATTTTCGCTTTTTCAGGGTAGTTCCCATAGTGAAGTAAGTAGTTTTTGATCCGTATGTACTCTAAGTTCAAGTCTATTGGCTCACAAAATAAAATCGTTCATAAACTATTAGGGGCCCATTTTGCCCCTATTGAAGGATCTAAATTTTCTCAATTTAATTCTAGATATTTCACTACGTTTAAAAAAAACGCGATCAAGTTACGCTTTTCACGCTTATATAGGATGTTTGGTCTAGCGTTAGACAAGGAATCCGGGACTTTTCCCAGGACGTTAATAGTCATATATTAGTTAAAAGGGTGGGCTATTTTCAAACAATATTGCATCGGTTTTCGAACAGTCATTTAGTACTATTTTAGGAAATTGATATCCTGAAGGACCCAGTGAAATTTTCCGGGATAGCAGTACCCATTTGTGTTAATGTCTAGCGTCGTACCAAATTTCGTTAGAATTCATTTACCCCTTTTATCTTAGCTTTACAATTGATTATTTTGGCTATTGCTAAGAAACCCAATAGATTTTCCGGGATAAAATAGTTACTGTATTGAAACATGTTGTGTGCTTTCTACATACCTACCAGATTTCATTTATAACCGTTTAGCTCGTCTGATGTAATTATTGATGTTTTTTTCACCAACTTTGGGAACTTATCAGACCCGTTAGATAAGGAAAATTCGGAAAAACAGGAAGAAACGTAACTTTTATTTTATTTGTAAAGCATTTATACAAAGTTTTAAGTCAATCGGTAAAGGTAAAAAAAATTTAATGCAAACAAAAAGGGCCCGTTTTACCCCGTTAGAGGTCGATTTTTTGAAATTTTCGTTCTTTGTGCTTCATTACGTTGTACATTGTACCTATGTTCGAAATTTCAAGTCTCTATCTTTAGTGGATTGGGTTGTAGCCTAAACTGATTAATTTTGGCTATCCCTAAGGATCCCCATAGAATTTCCGGGATAATAATAGTTCATGTGTTGAAACATGTTGTGTGCTTCCTCCATACCAGATTTCATCCATAACCGTTCAGCTCGTTGGATGTAATAGACGCTTTTTTCACCAACTTTGGGACCCAATTTGACCCCTTAGATAAGGAATATTCGGAAAAACAGGAACAAACGTAACTTTTATTTTGTTTGAGTAGCATGTATACAAAGTTTCAAGTCAATCGATAAAGGGAATAAAAAGTTACATACAAACGAAAAGGGCCCGTTTTACCCCTTTAGAGGTCGATTTTTCAAAATTCCGTTCTTAGTGCTCCGTTACGTGGTCCAATGTATCTTTGTTCCAAATTTCATGTTCGTATCTTTAGCGGTTTGGGCTGTAGGCTGTCTGTCAGTCAGTCACTCAGCGAAGCCTTTTATATAATAGATTCATATTTGTTAGTGGATGTAATGTTAGGCGGTAAAAACTTTAGGTATGTGCATTCAATAGTAGATATATTCTGGTTTATTTTGCACACTTTTCTATACGAAGAGGCTTGTCCACAGAGCGACTTGTCATGTAGAGCAAATTTGAATTCACGAGGCGTCGTTTAACTTTGTAAATGCGCTGCTCTTACCAAACCTACTGTGTGTACCTGAACTGTCTCCTGTATTGAATGCCCTCTACTAATAAAGATGGCGAATGCCGTATCAACACTGTTTTGACTTTTTTTCTATAGGAGGATAATTCTTGTTATATATTTTACTAATCTATTATTTCGTTTCATTCTATTATATCCTTTATTTTGTTTCAATTAATTTCGCTATTATTGTACACCCCGTCCCTTACCTTTCTCTATAATCCTTTCTCTCTTAATCAGGTTGCCTGGAAGAGATCGCTCTAAGCGATAAGGCCGCCGATTGTTGCACTATTATAATTATATTGTACTCTTTTATTGTAATATTTTCGATTGTGTGAACAATAAAGCGTTTCTATTCTATTCTAATCTACGTTTCGTATAATATATGCACCGAGCAGTCCTGCCCCCGCAAGCAGCACCCGTTCACGAGTTGACGCTGGTGCCAGCCATTGTCGTCCTCGACCACATTTTAGGAAAGAGGGCGACCGCCACGCAACGCCGCCACAAAAAGAGCCTGAATGCTCTGGGCATACTCGCAATCCTTATCTAATGTTGGAACCTACACTATCAATATAGCGTTGGTAACAAACATGACAGCAGCGTGGACACTAAAAACTGATAAAATATATTATTTAGCTACCAGATTGTGCGGTATGTTTAAGTTAGCACACTGTAGTATCTATTATATATATATATATATTTATCTATTATATATATTTAGGAAACTAAAAAAATATAGCTAACGTCCATTATTAATACACTCAATCTAAAGCAATCAGTGTGCGTGCATCACATAACATTTACATGCGAAAAATAATTATAGGTATTTTAGTAATAAACATAATTAGCATTTAGTACAAGCTAGACAGCTAGAGGCGTTAGGTCTAATTTTACTTAAATTTTAGTATAATTTAATAGTTTATCAACATTTTTGACACATGAAATAATTTATCAACACACAACAAGCGACAGTGTTGGCTACAAATGCTGCGGCAACAGGCGTTAAGTCTTTTGTCGAGAGAAAACATCAAATGCCTTCAAGCAGTCTATAAAAGATAATTAAGATGTCTCAGTTAGCACATCGGCAAGCACACAAAATTCTACCCGCTAGAAGAGGCAGCGTTGCGAGAGTCAGAACTTAGTGACAATTTCACAAAAAAAAAAAATCGAGAAAAACATGTAAATCAAAATAAAGACATTAACAGTGGTAAAACATTTCTTCTAAAATTTCCATAGTGGGCTTAAGTTTTAAATATCTGTATTTTATTGAAGTGGAGAAATTGTCACGAACAGAACGAGTGTCTGACTCTGCACAAACTTGTAGGTAGGTACATATATTGAACCTGGGTATCTGCCGTTCGACCTCATCCATAACGTCGATGGGCTCGCTGAGAGGGCGCTCGAGGAGGCGGGAGGGGGCGGTAACCGTGTCGGAACTCATGGTTTGTCTAGATTTCATCGGTCGGTTCCGTTTCTTTCGATTTTCCTCAGCTCGTTGCAGATTGTGAAATCGGAAGAAGAACATCGACATTATAACCCTTTTATGTATTCACTTCTGATAACAGTCGTAATGTTAGCATATTGTAATCACTATCACGACCATTTCCACTCTTCACTTTCACTTGTGTTGAAGGTAAATAATTTTTTTGTCAAAAGATCTAAAATTATAAAAAACTATGAAATAGTTTTTGCCGAACATAGGATGGGAAAGATAAACAGAAATGCATATTTCAAAGCTATTTCGGTTACATGAAAAGTGAAGCTGAAACACAAAGAAGAGTATTTAAATAAAGTTGTTATTATTCGTATTCGGAGAAGCCTCATATACTCGTAGGCTCGTCCCTTTTCAGAAGTATCATGACCTACATTTTATTTGAAAATGGCTGTTTGAAGATAATTTATGGCTGATATCTTTTGCAGTTATGTGTTTATTTTACTTTTATGACCTTGGGTGGCAATGTGACAAAATACTGGCCAATAAATTTACCCTGGGCAAAAATGAGGGGTTTTATTATTTAAAAATAGTTGTTTAAAAATATATAATTTATGGCTGGTATCTTTTGCAGTTATGTGTTTATTTTACTGTTATAACCTTGGGTGGCAATGTGACAACATACTGGCCTATACATATAATTATCCTGGGCAAAATGAGGGGTTTTATAAATAAGCTCTGTACCTACAAAATATGTCTAGCGTCTGGCATCGCAGTTTCCAAATGTGGTTTGCTTTTAAAGCTGATGTTTTAACTATATTTCAATGTTGGTAGTGGTTGAGCGGTTTCTTAATTTGATCTCATTAACAAGACAAAGCTTTGCATCTCTTGTTAAAAAAATCTTCTTAAAACTTTATGATAAATAAGAGATAAGATGTTCCTAGTGATATTAGTGGGGTCGTTTTGCAGTTGTTCTAAGATTTGTTCTACGAGTACAATAAATAAATTCTTCGTAATTCGTTCAATAAATTATTTATAATTTTGAATACAACACACGTATAGACAAAACATTAAATCTAATTAGGTATCATATTAATTCTACAAAATATCCAACATTTGTTAAATATTTTATTATCATTATTAACACTATCGATTTATTATTTCAGAAAAAATGTTATGTAGAAAACATGTAATTTTTTCCAACGATTTTTTGCAGTTTAAATGAAAATTACTTGCAGTTTTCAGTGATTTTTTTGTTCCAGCTTTCAACGACATTCTTTGTTCGATATTTTTCAGCACAACTTGAATTGAGCCGAAAAGTTAGTCATCCCTCAGCCAAAAAGTTCTTCATAATCTTTTTTAAACTTTTTATTTGTCTCATCCGATAGAGCTGACATTTGAAATGTAGATCTTGCTGAGTTTCCCACTTTTGTAAAGACAAACGATCTACAATCAACGGTTACGGACACCGAGATACCAGAAGTATAATGTGGTCGCATTGATTGAATAAGGCATGAGTTAGAAAGAGACATGAAAAATATCTCGATTCAGTGGCTAGCTGCCGTGTTTCTGTCTCGATAGTGTCAAATTCTTGTCAAATTCCATTATATATTGATGTATAGACAATCACTATCACTTAGTGATAGTCCAACATTTTATTTTGCAGTTGTTAATTGCCTCTTAGCGACAACGTTCTAAAATTACATGTCCTAAAAAAATTCGAGAAAATCAACATTTTATCAACTGAAATTCTAAGCCTTATGGCGAATTTTTCTATCAATAGCACAACCGGAAAATTTTATTACTGCTTGTTGTTTTAGTGGAACAGATCGTAGAATACCCGGAAACGACCCGTATATAGTGTACCTACTGCGCGAGTGGCTACAATGGATTAGTGCCACAGAGTTGATAGTAGTGCACCAAAGGGCGCGTCCGCGTCGTCGGGCGGACCGCGAGCGTATCATAGCTATCCATAAATGTACAAATGAATAATTCCGCCAACCTGTTTATCTACTACTAGCTTAAAACCCGCGGCTTCGCCCGCGTGGTCTTAGTACATAGGTACTTGCTTAAAATGAAAATAGCCCGCGGTTAGACCCGCGTTGTATTGGTACTTGCTTAAAATTAAAAAAGGCTGTCTGATGGCCTGCGTTGTCATATTACTTGCAATGATAATGGCCCACGGTCTGGCTCGCGTTGTTTTAGTAATTGCTCAAAATAATAAAAACCCACAGTTTGGACCGCGTTGTCTTGGCACTTGCTTAAAATAATAATAGCTTGTGTAGCCCAGCATTGTCGTATAACGTATTACTTGCAAGGATAATGCCTACGGTTTGGCCTGAGTCGTCTTAGTATTTGGCTGGATAAAAAACGTATTGTATGGGTCAGAGTGTTCGGCCACCATAGGGAGAATGAAAGGAAATTGCATGCAGCGGAGATACGAATGCTGAGATGGATGTGCGGAGAGACAAGAATGGATAAGATTAAAAATGAGTATGTTAGAAGAAGTCTGAAAGTAGCGCCAGTGACTGAGAAATTAAAGAGTGGCAGGCTATCTTGGTAAGGGCATGAGACGGGAAGAGAGTAATGTCACGAAAAGAACCCTAAATATGATGGTAAGCGGCAGAAATAGGAGGTGACGACCAAAAAAAGTGTGGATGAATTGTGTGCAAGATAATATGCGAGAGAAATGAGTTGATGATGAGATGGCGTATGATAGAGTGAAGTGGCGAAAAGAAACGTGCTGTGCCGACCCCACCTAGTGGGATAAGATAAGATAATATTTATTGTCATCAAGTAAATCTAAGGGCAGGATGATGATGATAATAGGTTACGGTTTGGCCTGCGTATTCTTAGTACTTGCTTAAGATGGTATATAAATTACGCAGCTTAGCCCGCGTTGTCTTAATACTTGCTTAAAATTATAATAGCTTACCGTTTGGCCTGTGTTGTCGTATTATTTGTAATGATAATAGCCCACGGGCTGGCCCGCGTTGTTTTAGTAATTGCTTAAAATGATAATAAACCACAGTTTGGCCCACGTCGTCTTGGCACTTGCTTAAAATAATAATAGTTTGTGGTTTCGTCCGCATTATCGTATAACGTATTACTTGAAGGGATAATGTCTACGGTTTGGCCTAAATTATCCCAGTATTTGGCTAGAATAATAACAAGTCGTGGTTTGGCCTGCACATTCTCAGTACTTGCTTATAATGGTAATTTATAGCACGTAGCTTGGCCCGCGTTGTCGTAGTACTTGCTTAAAATTATAAGGGTAGTATTTAAACGTAAATCAAAAAATATCCTTATTCTATGCAATAAGATTCCAAATTCCCATCAAAATTACTGATTGCACAGCATAATATTCAACTTAAAATATCACTAAACACACTACAATTTATTTTCGCAGCGTACAGCGATTTTTCCTAAAGCAAAAGCTTTTTCATCAATGCACAGCTAATAATCTTAATGCACATTATACCTGTTAACTCTTTTTCTTTTAAATATAGCTTCTATTTTTATATTATTTACAGCAGTTTTTCTGAATAAAACAGCATTTTATTAATCACAGTCGTCTTAATATTTAACCTAAACTAACCTAAGCTAACTTAAACTAACCTAACCTAACCTAACCTATTTTTTGTTTCACACCTAATCTATAAAGGCGATTCGCTTCTGGCACTTCGCCGGCCGCTGCCGCGGCACGCTCGCTTCGCTCGCTCGGCTCGTGCGTTGTTTTGTCATGTTCTAACATAACCTAACCTATTTTTTGTATCACACCTAATCTAATTTCTTCACTAATTTACCCTAAAGAAACCATCCATTGATCTAACCCCTGATAACAGAGCATTCCCTAGGAAGCGAGGGTCAACTTAGGGATTATGCGACTGGGATAGTTATTTTGCTATGAAATATGAAAAATTTGCTGTGCAGTCAGTATTTATGCTATGTATGTAGTATTTTTGTACAAAAATAAATTTAACTGTATTACATTATGAGGAAAAAAGTAATGTCATATTGATGTAAAATTTCGAATTATCTGCAGTTTGAGTTTTGTTAAACATTTAGTTTATTTGTAGTGAAGTAAGTTATTTGATGTAAAAAAGAATATAAATGATGAGTATGTATTGATAGGCGATTATTTATTTGATATGCAATTTATATTATCCCAAATTATAATAGCCTGCCGTTTGGCTTGCGTTGTCGTATTACTTGCAATGATAATAGCCCATGATAATAGTCTGGCCCGCGTTGTTTTAGTATTTTCTCAAAATGATAATGAGTACTTACTTTAAATGGTATTTCCCCACAGTTTGACCCGCGTTGTTTTAGTACTTTCTTGCTTAAAATAATAGCTCATGGTTTAGCTCGGGTTTTCGTATTACTTGCAAAGATAAGATTAGCCTGCTTTGTCTCAGTATTTGCTTAAATTCGCTCGTGTCTAAAGCTTATTACGGAGTACCTACGACAATTTTTAGATGAAATTGATTTGCAAAATATTTGAAATTAATTAA
This sequence comes from Hypomecis atomaria, assembly GCA_964007245.1. Lineage (NCBI taxonomy): Eukaryota > Metazoa > Arthropoda > Insecta > Lepidoptera > Geometridae > Hypomecis > Hypomecis atomaria. The sequence goes on from OZ023280.1 coordinate 19,160,540, forward strand.
ATAATAATTGTATGATTTATTCATGTTCAAATAATTATTTTATGGCCGCATTGGATTTAACGGTTAATTCAATATTTTTGTTCTTAGTATTAAGATCTCAATGTAACACAGTTCAACAGTAAATATGTTCTTTGACTTTAATAGCCTACGGTTTGGCCCGCGTTGCCTTATAACTTGTCAGAAGATAAATACTTAATAAAGTTATATGTTAAAATACCTACTCATTCTTTATGTGGTAAAAAGAATATTTTTCGGTACATTGCTCACTCATGAACCATGTAGTTTCCCACTCGCATACCAAATTATATCCAACTCCATTCGCATGTCATGGTCCACATCACAATCGTAAGGTCCTAATCCTGGTCAGACCACTGAGCTTTGAAACTTATGTACGAAATTTACACTAATGGCTTTTTATTGATGGAAAACATTGAAGCAACCTGCAAAGGCACGTCCATAGAGAAAAATCGATGTATATGAATTCAGCAACCCGCGCTCGGCCAGCGTGATGGATATGGCTCAATCACCCTTCGTGGGTAGGCCTACGTTCAGTAGTGGACTATTAAAAAAGCTCAGTACAGGTATTCAACATGTTTCATTAAATTATTAGAAATTTAATTTTGATTATCCTGAACTCAATGACAATCTTGCCCAAAACCGTTCACCCAGTCAAAAGTGGCCGAGACACTTGTAGGACTTTCAGGCATTCTCTGACCCTGTACAGATGAAAAAGTAGCACACAAGTAGGTATATTTTATTTGAGAAATACATATTGTACCTATATCTAGACGACAGGCATGTTCTAGGATTCTATTATACTCATCATTTGACTTACTTTTACTATGGTACCAACCCCGAAATCACGTAAATAAAATCTGCTGTTCAACATAAAAAGTTCATCGACCCGCGGCAAAATGTAAAGAATAGGTAATTTTCGCTTTTTCAGGTAGAACCCATAGTAAAGTAAGTTTATTTATCCGTATGTACCCTAAGTTCAAATCTATTGGCTCACAAAATAAAATCTTTCGTAAACTATTAGGGGCCCATTTTGCCCCATTGACGGATGAGTCAATATCTAAATTTTATTCTATATACTTCACTACATTACTAAAAAAATGCGTTTAAGTTATTTTTCATGCTTTTATAGGACGTTTGGTCTAGATTTCGACAAGGAATCCGGGACTTTTCCCAAAACGTCAATATAGTCATCTATTAGTTAAAAGGGTGGGCTATTTTTAAACAATTTTGCATCGATTTACGAATAGATTTTTAGCATTTTTTTAAGAAATTGTTATCGTGACCCACTGAAATTTTCCTGGATAGCAGTAGGTACCCCAAGTGGTAATTTGTGTTATTGTCTAGCATCGTACCAAATTTTGTTAGAATTCATTTACCCGTTTTATCTTAGCTTTATCTGATAATTTTGGCTATCCCTAAGAGACCCTATAGATTTTCCGGGATAAAAATAGTTACTGTGTAGAAACATGTTATGTGCTTCCTACATACCAGATTTCATTCATAACCGTTCCGCTCGTTGGATGTAATTTATGTTTTTTTCACCAACTTTGGGACCCTATTTGACCTCTTAGATAAAGAAAATTCAGAAAAACAGGAACAAACGTATTTTTCATTTTGTCTGAGTAGCATATTAACAAAGTTTTAAGTCAATCGGTACAGGAATACAAAATATACTTACAAACGAAAAGAGCCCGTTTTAACCCGTCAAAGGTCAAAAGTTCAAAGTTTTCGTCTTTAGTGCTCCATTACGTCATACAATGTACCTATATTCTATATTTCAAGTTTATATCTTTAGCGGTTTGGGCGGCAGCCGAAACTGATTAATTTTGGCTATCCCTAAGGATCCCCATAGAATTTCCGGGATAATAATAGTTCATGTGTTGAAACATGTTGTGTGCTTCCTCCATACCAGATTTCATCCATAACCGTTCAGCTCGTTGGATGTAATAGACGGTTTTTTCACCAACTTTGGGACCCAATTTGACCCCTTAGATAAGGAATATTCGGAAAAACAGGAACAAACGTAACTTTTATTTTGTTTGAGTAGCATGTATACAAAGTTTCAAGTCAATCGGTAAAGGGAATAAAAAGTTACATACAAACGAAAAGGGCCCGTTTTACCCCTTTAGAGGTCGTTTTTTCAAAATTCCGTTCTTAGTGCTCCATTTCGTGGTCCAATGTATCTTTGTTCCAAATTTCATGTTCGTATCTTTAGCGGTTTGGGCTGTAGGCTGTCTGTCAGTCAGTCACTCAGCGAAGCCTTTTATATAATAGAAGATTAAAATTACTTTTAAAAGTACACGTCAAAGTTTATTTAAAATTTTCTAATTACATAAAGTTACTGTTCGCTATGTGCATTCATTCGGAAGAGTAGTAAGATTCAGATTCGGTGCTGTGCAATGCACGTTCGTTCGTTTTACCCTTGTCGTTGGTCTAATCCCATCTGGCCCGGTGACTTGGAATACGGTCTATGTAAGGCGTAAACTGTAGAATGATTATTAGAAACTAAAAATAATGTTTTCATTACTACTCCTAATCTTAAATTAAGTATAACGGCAACGGCAAAATTAATGACGCTCTCTGTACGCTGTATTCCTGCTTTTTAGGGTTCCGTACCCAAAGGGTAAAAACGGGACCCTATTACTAAGACTGATGTCCGTCTCTCTGACTTTCACCGGACTGTATCTCATTAACCGTGATAGCTAGGCAGATGACATTTTTACAGATGATATATTTCTGTTGCCGCTATAACAACAAATACTAAAAAGAGAATAAAATAAATATTTAAGGGGAGCTCCCATACGACAAACGTAATTTTTAAGAGTTTTTGATCACTATTAATAACGGCAAGAAGAATGGGGCTCCCATACTGTACGAAACCCTTAGTGCGCGAGTCCAACTCGCATTTCGCTGATGTTTATTCTTTGCGATCGGTATTAATGTCGATAAGTTAATACCGATCGCCTTATTGTGTAAGCGCTCTAACGTTCGGCTTCGTTTTTTCTCCTGTTCACGCCAGTTGCTCATGCTACGAGAGCGAGCGTGATAAAAAGCGAAGCCGAACGTCAGAGCGCTTACACAATAAGGCCCCTGATAAGGCATAATATGTCGAACAGTGGTAAACAATTTAGTTGTTTAGTACCACCACGGTAATGTAGTTATTATTACCGTGGTACCACGCTTATTTTGTTCCAGTAATTTTTACCATAAATTTCGTCACGCTCTTGTGAGATGATAGATTTTTAAACCAGATAGGTATAAACTTTTTGTAGGAGTTAATTTAAAACGTATTGTGGAAGTAGATGTCTGCGGTGAAATCTCTTAGGTTTCCGTATTGTCGCGAAAGTCGAGGAGCGACATGGCACTTGACTCCATTCCTCATTAGTGTGAAGCGTCGCTAGTCGCGTTGTGCATCCTCGACTATTCTGTTTGTGTATAGGTTTGTTAGCAAAACTGAGTGACACAGTTTGGACATGCTGAATCGGATGAGATACCCACAGTATTATTAGTATATTCTTAAAAATATCAAATGATTATTTCAACGCAAATATTTTACTATTTATCCTTTGTAATTTCCTTTTTTTATATCTAGTCTATTTTTTTTTAAATTTGAATTCGCTCCTATCCCCAGACCTGTTTTCTAGGATCTTATTGCAAACATTTATCGTGGCTTTCTGTTTCCACATTTCTTTCTTTTCTACAGACAAGTCTAGATGTTACAAAATAGTAAAAAACATGCATATTTCTTATTGTAAGTTTTATCCATAATAACATATTTATCATTAAAATGCCTTGTTTATTTTTATTTACAATGTTGACAAACGACAATTCAAAATTAAATGTTGATAAGTTGCAAAAAAGTCGGCCAAGTGCGAGTCGGACTCGCGCACGATGGGTTCCGTACTGTATGGGAGCCCCGTATTCTCTTATACCGTATTTCTCTTGCCGTTATTAATAGCGAGCAAAAAAACTCCTAAAATTCACGGTTGTTGTCCATACAACCCACCCAGCCACCCTTAAATATTAATTTTATTCTGTTTTTAGTATTTGTTGTCATAGCGGCAACAGAAATACATCATCTGTGAAAATTTCAGATGCCTCGCTTTCACCGTTCATGAGATACAGCCCGGTAACAGACAGACAGACAGACGGACATCGAAGTCTTAGTAATAGGGTCCCGTTTTTACCCGGGTACGGAACCCTAAAAAGGCCAAACGATAAAAAAAAAGTTACGATATACCTATAAAGTAAAATTATACATGTGGGCAGTATTAGTAGACACGTGTAGGCAACTAAGTTCGTTTACCTGATAGTGTGATTGTATGCGAGACTTGGCCCCTTTGATGGTCCAGATGTTATTGACATATTAATAAGAGGTAAAGGTCTATCTATATAATCGCTTTTATGTGCAGCTTTATGTCCCTTCTCTCCTAATCCCTTATAGATAGGTAGATTCTTTATTGTGGCCCATGTACGGGTTGGGCTTCTCAGATGTTATAGGATGACGGAGAGAAATTTGGATGTGTTCATTAAGCAGGATTTATAGGTATTCACCGTTTATTGACCGAGCAAGTGAAGCGAGCGAAACATCTCTACAAAACTAGTTTCTTTCAACTGTTAAGATGTTTTTTTTTCGCTTGTTTGTGTATGTTTGATGTTGACACACGCGTATAGAGGTAGAGGTGGTACTTATAATTTTTCAATTTTTTTATGGAATCTTTACTTCACTTTTGAAATTATTTAGATTTTATTCCTCTGAGATCTTTGATTTGAGATATTTTCTTAAAAAAAGTGGGTAAATTTCATTTAAAACCACTAGAAGTTTGATTTAGAGGCATACCGAGCCACATACCCTTTTTTGGTTAAAAAGAGGAAGTTTGCTAAAAGGTACGCCATTTGTCAGCCAATTTTGATCATCTTCATATTAATAGTATATTTTATGTATAAAATTGGATATCGAGCGTAATTCGATAACATACTATTATTATATTTACTAATTTTAATTAACTAGTTAGGGGGAAGTCTCCTAGTGACGGACACCAAAGTTTTTTTTTTTTAAATAAAATATATTTTTAGGAGAGTTTATTTATTTATGCCTTGCAGTAGTATATAACATGTAGTGGTATAGATAACAAAGTTAGAAATCAAATTACATAAGTAAAAACGCAACCTCTGCTTAAAAATATTTTTTATCATCAATCAAATTTGGGTACCAAAAAATGTAATTTATAAAAGTGGCACCGGACAAATATTTATGACATACCCCTAGCACCGAATATTTCAGAATAGCTTGCATCGATCACATAATTATATAGCCATCTCCACACTCTGGAACGTCAGCGTAATCTTTATGACTCGTAAAAAAAACAACGGGTTGCACTCCGGGAGTACCGGCAGAAGTCAAAACTTGAACATGTACATATAAAGTACTATCAAATTACATGTGGTCAAATACAATATTATACACGCACACTCACGCAAGTGCCCTGCGCCGCATAAGCGAAATAGCAGGAGCAGGGCACCATGGGGGTAGAACAAAAAAATGTAGTGCGCACGATGTTGCAAATTCAAATTTACTTTATGCACTAGCGGATAAAAACTGCTTTTACACTAAGATATCAAAGAGCAAAAATACTCTTTCTGGGATGGGGGGATGAAAATAGTATAAAATAAGTATCGTTCGGAATGAATTTATAATTATACATATAAAATAAATTTGGAATGTTTTAGTATGTATGTGTAACTAATATATAATTTGAATAATCTTATGTTAAATACATGGAAATATAATAATACAATTTATGTAGGTGAGAAGTGTGTAATAATTACGAGTAGCCTACAACTTAGCCTCTAATAAGGTAGGAGTAAGTAGGGTACAATTGAATTACCCTGCCTTAGCCAAGTTTATTTGCGGTGTGATAAATTAAGTCCGCCTTTCGGTGTCTGGTCTGGTGGACACGGAGTAAGTAAAAAACTATTCGGTATAAAGTAAGGCAAAAGTTAGGATTATTAGGGAAGTGATTAAAGTAGTCTGAGACGTACATTTGGTAAAAATTATTCACATTACAAATCTTTTGTCATGATCTTCATACAGACAATGCAGAACCAAATGACAATATTGATGCATCATTCTTGCTTCACTTTGAATACTCTTGGGACATCGAGAACTGCGTACACGAATTATTCGTGTTGATTCTCGATATTGGCAGCATACAGGCTTTGTTTGTTTGGTGTACAAGGAGTGGCGACAGCAGTTCAAACAGCTGATTACAGTCTTTTCGTCTTTTTACCTTGGCACACCCAAACCTTTCTAAGAAATGAGTATCGTTAGACTATTAGACATTGAAATAATATACCTACTTAAGTATAATGTTAAAATATTGCATGCATCGTAGGATTTGTTTAGGAGGACCATTACTACGAATACCAATACTACCAATACGTACGAAGCGGTTTGACTCAACTTTTCTGATTCGTATCGCCAGAGAATGGAACAGTCTTCCTGCTTTCCTTTTTTCTTAGAGACATAATCTAAAGCTTTTCAAGGTCAGAGTGAATAGGTATCTTCTAGGTCAGCGTGTTTCATCTTCGACCACAAAGTCGCTTACCATCAGGCGAGTTGGCGATCAAGCGCAGACTTATTCGCGATAAATCTCTGGAGTAGCAATTAGAATAAGGATAAATTTCAAATTACAAGAAAAGCAATTGTTCTTGAAGAAGAGTAATTAAAATATTTTATTTTAATTTGTTGATTATTTGTGTAAGGAATATACCACATCATCAGTGAAAATTTCAACGTTTTAACTATTACGGTTCATGAGGTACAGTCTGGTTACAGACAGACGGATATCGGAGTCTTAGTAATAGACTCCCGTTTTTACCCTTCGGGAACGGAAGCCTAAAAACCATGTCTGCAAATCAAGCGAACGATTATTCATGAATCGCTTATTACGAGCGATGGGTAGACTAACGTTACGGAAATATTCTGATTAGGATGATTCGGATTCAGGAAATTAAATGATAAAACGAGTTACCTCATAAATTGGGTTTATCATAGATTGCGCAAAAGTACCTGTGTAAAAAAGCTTTAAAATGTTTTCTACCGTTTAATTTATCTGGTCTAATGAAACATTATTGTAAAACTGCACTTTTTTGAGCCATGAATTTGTGAATGTTATATATAGGTATGTTAACAAAATATTTACTCTAAAAAAACTGAAACTTCTATTAGTTGTGAATAAACATAATGTTATACTTATTCTCGAAGTCACATGAATCAAGAAACGTTTTTTTTTATAATTTGGTTTAGTTTTCTTACTTGTTGATTGGGTGAACTCATATGACGGAGAAAATTACGAAAAATTTATTTGGACGATACTGTGAAATTTGGCAATCTGTTGTAGTCCTAATATTAATTTTTGTGCTTTATGTTTATTATAGACAAATATTTTCCTAAATTTCTTTTTCATCTTCGATTTTTCCAAATCCTTAATTCTAGTAATGATACCTAGTATTAATAGTTAATCCAACTTTGACAATATTAGTACACTATCTATCTAGTAAGTATGCGTCTTCAATTCCAAACATAAAAAGAAACAATGCAATAACTCGCACTGAAGATTGAAATCTAGAGAATTTGGGTATATAAAATTAGGTTGCCGCCTCTACTGGGAAGAGCTCTACCTCTTGGTAGAGCCAAGCTGCGCGCCGCGCCGCCTGCTTTCTCAATTTTCATTTCCATTTTGTTTCAGATTAGGTCATTATTACATTTGACTGTCGTAAAATATAACTTGGGGGTTTTATATAATATTTCTTACCTCGTTAACAATTCGTATAGATTTTCATGTTGTAGTACTCGGATTACCTTCTTAATGACTTGTTTAGTTAACCAGTCTACGCAGCGTAGGATTATGTAACTGGAAATGTATTGAAACAGATCTTAAATTCAATCCTTAGAAAATAACAATGCCTGTAATGGCCAGCCTATGTATAATTAAATCTTGTTTCTAATATTCACTTGGGAATTGTGTAATCCTGGATTGTAAGCCCAACTCGTTGCCAAGGTTATATGTTATGAATAAGAGGACATTTTCAATAATTTCTGAACTATATGAATGAACAGTGAATGTGCAAATATCATATTCGAATCGAATTCATCATATTGTCGAAATGTTACTGAAAATTCTATGTGACTGTTGAATAATGTGAAATTGTTAACGGACCATACCGCTGAATTGAGTAGGTAACATTTATGCTCGAAAGACTAAAAATCGGATTCCAATCACATTTATGGTATAAATAATTAGTCTCAATCAATCTCATTTATAGGATGGCACAAAAAATTATAAGCTTTGTTTATGATCGCATCGTCTTTTAAAATAGGATATTTTTTACAATATCCAGGCATAACGAATAATAGTTTATTAATTACCTAGTCCATAGTATAATTATAATATAACTTTTCTAAGACTTACATGCATAATCTATAGGAAAGTATTTCCCAGGACTGTTTGTTTCACGATCGAGCGCTTGTTGAGTAAACTTTTGCTCGCGTCAGAAACTGGAACACATTATATTAAGCAAAATTTTAGTGATTACGAATACCAAACATTTTACAAGTTTTAGTCTGGAAAGTCTCTTAGTTTTGTTTGATGGAGTGCCATATGATTTTCGTCTTTTATATTTCGCAAAACGTTTAAAAGCCGAGTTGCGCCTAAATACTCCAGACATTTGGTAGTTTTCCAAAGTTATCCAGGAGTTTTGAAAATGGCTTATTTTGTAGGTTTTGATGTGTTCTTCTCAAATTTGCCACCTCGTATCATTGCATCGTATCAGTTGAAAGACAGACTACGGTAGGTAACGCTTACGTGGCAATAAAAATGCGTAAATCCTAGATATTAATTTATTACTATCTAGCAAGGGATGGTGTAAGTTTATTACTATCTAGCAAGGGATGGTGTAAGTATGTGTATATAAATGCAGCGACAAATTCGACAACTTAATGAAGACCGATGTAGATACCGCCTTAAAACACAGCCAAAAAGAACATACGTTGTATGATTTATGTTTGACCTTACTCGAAAAATCTATAAACTTACTAATAAGTATTCCGTTCCAATTAAAGATAATTACGATCGGATCGTGTATGTGGTTTAAATATCTCAATTTGTTAAATTGTGTCACGCGATAATACACGTTAATTTAGGCGTAGGTAATACAAAGTCTTCACTCGAATCATATGCCTTTTGAATTGAGTTATTTGATATAAACTTTTTTTTTATGTATGTTACATTAGCCGAAATGTCGAATTTTTATAAGAATGAATGAAAGAACATGAAAACGTTGAATCCTTTTGTTTGAGTCTCAGAATGATGAATTTCTATAAATCTGGCATAACTATCTGTATCTTTGCATTGTACACACATACATCTGTGTACATATGTGTATCTACAGCACAAAAAGTACATAATTTATCCCTTCCTCGTTTTTTTCTGTTGTTAAGTTCTTTTAGAATCCTTATAAATGTAGTATAATTATACATACCCATTTTTTCAAAGAATTGCATTGGAGATATTTTAGAAATCTTTGGTGAATCGGGAGCTGCTGTTATAATATCATACCAAACTTGTTTCATTTCTACCATAATAATACCATAACCTTAGTAACTTTAAAATAAAAGCAAGTACCTATTAGTAAACCTAATATCTAAGTTATAAATGTTGGAGACATATTCTCTTTGGCTACTCTTTTTGTTTTTTTCTTCCAAAGTTTTTGGTTTTTTTTCCAGTAGGTATCATTATAATAATTTATAATTCAATATTTTAGGATTCATCGTTTTGATGTACTTACTGAACGTTATAAAAATTGCATTTTGACATAATTATTAACTTACGTGATAACAAAGGCTTACCGTGTACAAATAAACTTAATGTGATGGCAAAGCTGTACAATTATTATTTCCCATCCATCCATCAGCCATAAGAAGTCCACTGCTGGACATAGGCCTCCCCTATGGATCTCCAATAAGACCAGTTGGAAGCGGCTTGCATCCAGCACGATCCTGCGGTCTTAATGAGGTCATCCGTCCACCTTGTGGGTGGACGTCCTACGCTGCGCTTGCCGGTACGTGGTCTCCACTCGAGAACTTTTCGACCCCATCGGTCATCAGTCCTCCGCGCTATATGCTCTGTCCATTGCCATTTCAACTTGCCAATCCGTTGGGCTATGTCGGTAACTGGTTCTTCTACGGATCTCCTCATTTCTGATTCGATCTCGCAGAGAGACTCCGAGCATAGCCCTCTCCATAGCTCGTTGGGCTACTTGGAGCTTACTAATAAGGCTCATAGTGAGAGACCACGTTTCTGTGCCATAAGTCATCACTGGCAACACAGTGTGTGTTGAGTGAGGCGTCAGACAGGGAGATGTGATATCTCCGATAATGTTTAGTGACCTTCGGATTGCCGACAATATCGTGGTCATGGTGAAGTCGATGGAAGAGCTCAGCACGATGCTCGAAGGCCTCAATCGAGTTTCTCAACAAGTGGGTCATAAAATGAATATGGATAAAACGAAGGTCATGTGTAACGCCCATTTTGTACCCACCCCAATATCTGTTGAGAGCTCGGTTCTTGAAGTTGTTGACTCGTACGTCTACCTAGGACAAGTAGTCCAACTGGGTAAGTACAACTTCAAGAAAGAGGTCGATCGCCGAATTCGACTCGTCTGGGCATCGTTTGGAAAATTGCGTAGTCTTTTCATCCGATATACCTTAGTGCCTCAAGACGAGAGTTTTCGATAGTTGTGTGTTGCCTGTGATGACATATGGAACTTAAACGTGGTCTTTAAATCTTAAAATGGTCAGAAATGAGGAGATCCGCAGCGCAGACGAACCAAAGTTACCGACATAGCCCCGCGGATTAGCAAATTAAAGTGGCAATGGGCAGGGCACATAGTTCGAAGAATGGATGGGCGATAGGGCCGTAAATTTCTCGACTGGAGATTACGGACCAGCAAGCGCAGCGTAGGACGTCCACCGACTTGGTGGACTGACGATATAATAAAGATCGCAGGAACGCGCTGTATGCAGGCCGCTTTCAACCGGCCTTATTGAAATCCATGGAGGAGGCCTATGTCCAGTGGTGACTGTGGACGTCCTACGGCTGATAGATAAATATAAAAAAGAACTTTTGTGATTCTTATGTGGGAACTCAAATTGAATATGCTTAAAGCATTGTGTTATGTTCAAATAAGCTTAAATTATATGTCACCATAGTCAATTAGGACAATACATTTTCAATCATAATTATCGTGCAAAAGTCGTAATGTCCTATATTTTTTAACGGGGTAAATGTTTTCACAATGAGCGTGTTGAAAATCGTGGAAGGGGAAGCAAGACAAGTGCCGAAGTCTCAAGTGCTGGGTCGCTCACTATAAGATATTTCCGTATATCGCGTCTGAATCCTACAGATTCGTAGGTCACTATATTATACATAGGTATTTAGATCTTCAAAATTAAGATAAACCCCATCTGTGTTAGTAAAAGGAAATTGTTCATTGGAACTGCGACAAAAAAAAGATGAAGTAACTCACTAAGACGCAACTTTCTTAGCTACTTCTACCTGTGGCTTACTTACTCTGTCCGTATACAAAGACGCTGTTTAGATCCTCATAATGGAGCTGGCTTATTTTTCTTGCTACATATATAGGATATCTAAATCTTACAAACATGTACCTACCAAGAATGGCAAATTATAGACAATTACTTCGGCAGTTATTTTTTCAATATTGGTAATACTTAATATCATTTTGTGAAATTTCCATCCATCGAGAGAGTGGAATGGAAATCGCTTTAAAATTCCGCGTATTATGGCCAACAGGATAAAATTTTAGAAGAATACGAGTTTGGTTAATATTTATTTTCATCATACGGACCACTTAAAATTCCTGTTCTATCTTATAATAAAATTGTATGATTTAAATCCAAAGGGCTATGGTACTTAGTTGTTTTGAAATTATCAAGGCAATATACTTAAAATTATCAAGGCAATATACTTCATTTCTTCTTAATTATTGCAATATGTTTGTGATTCCAATTAATTTTGCACATTGCAAAAGAATTTTCGCTTTCCATTTTTATACTTATATATTATTATATTTTTATATAGGCTTTATGTAATATAGTAGTCAGGATTGACGAGTGTCTAGTCTAAATACAGGAAACCACAAGTATGTACCATGGTCATTTTCTTGATTTCATTAATAGGTAAATGTTTATTTTTTGTCACACAGATGCTGCCTAGTAAAACTCTTAAAAATAATATTTACATAGTTTTATCTACTTTATTATCACATATGTACCTCTTTGACTAGGACTCACGTAACAATGTTTCCAGTCATTTAAATTTCCTCCAAAACAATACTTGTAGAATGTATTCTTATCATCATATATTGTACAATTAATGAAATCACCATGCTTTCAGTTTGAACAGCTGTTACCTATGGAACTCTTGAAATAAGAATTACTTTACAAATCCTAAATAAACATTTATGTTACAAATGGCTTTTCGCGATCCGAGTTCACATATTAAATGTGTTGATTTTTAAAAACACAGGAACAGTTTTAGTTGTGACCTACGTTAAGTAAGGATAAATCATGTGATTCTTTCTATTTTTATCTCCGCATAAGTTGTCATGCACGCTAAGCAAATGTGACTTGTGATTTAGAGATTTGTATATTGAATGGGCAATTTGTAAGCGTGTTTTGTGCAGATTGAAAATACCTACGCAAGTTTGATATATGTATTTACAGGGTTTTCGAAAAATACGAACCCGCTGCGTCCGCAAAAATTATCGTCACCTAATTCCATTACAGCGTTTCGAATTAGAAGAAATGTTTGTCAAGACTGATTTCGATGTAAGTTTATTATTTAACTTTTGGTGAAGGAAATATTAGTTTCCTTAAAATAGATATATATTAAGTAACAAGCAACTGAAAAAAATTATACGATAGAAGTATATTTTGGTTCAGCACTTTGTCACTGGAAGTTAACATGTTTAGTTAGGTCGCGGTTTGTTGACGCGAGTCGCGGCGGGTGCGGGTAGAGCGGCACGCGCGGCGCGGCCGGCATGTCCGCCGTGCGTTTGATGCCGACTACTCAATGTGATTTCAGCTTCGTTCGTTGCGCCGAGATACTACCCTCCGCGGCCGCCCCGGCCCACCGCCCGCGTGCACCTTACCCCGCACCTACCTACACTAAATCTCTTGTTCGCCAATATACTCGTGCTCTCGATCCTTCTACTTGTACTTCTATGTTACGAGGTAAATGTTCTACTTTACAAAAGCTAGACATGCCGCGATCATCTTGCCTGCTTTCGAATGAAAACAGACCTATTATTTTACATTACAATTGGGGTAAGTGTCATTTTGGTGATTCTGATTAGTAAAAATAATGTTGTTATACCTACTCTCTGAAAATCGTTGATATTTGTATGTTTTTTTTAATAGATAGTCGTGTAATTTGTCAATGCTTTTTTTCTAATAAAGATATGTTATATGCACCAAATGTTTATACATTAATAATAGAATTTCAAATTTATTTTTCTTTTTTCTGGGTTAGTTTTTCAATGGTATAATTTTAGCGAATATAGGTATAATAGGTGTGCAAATCGACGGAAAAGTTTCCAAAATAAGACTAAAATAAAAAATCGATTTTGATATTAGAAATGATTTCATATAAATATACATATACTATCCTATTTGTTTGACTGCGAAAAAACCGTTTTTAGTGACCATTTTTCAAGATTTCTTTTTTACCCTACCTCGTAAACTGTTAATGAGGACGACTTTGGACGTGAAAAGCATGTTTTTGGGATAATTATTTTACTATGACTGTTATTGCTTGCTGTATATAATAGCTCATATCCTTAATAAAACCAAATATGAACAAATTTTATTAAGAATTCTGTTTTTTTTTAAATATTACATCCGTTCAAAATTCCGTTGTAGTGTCAGTCACAAAAAAAAACTAGTATTTTCTTTATAATTCCAATAAATTGTTTAACGAACTGAATAGTTTTTTCTTACTACTTGGTAACATAACATTTAATTATTATGACCTATTTATGGTGCCTTCCTCTGTTCTGTTCTGTTTTTGCTGCGCCCGACGGGGTCCATATGCTACTTTGTACTCTTTATATTTTTACCATCATGTACTTTATGGAAGCAGAATAAATGAATTATGAATTATGAATAACCGACATGTTAGGTACTAAAGAAAACAAATCATTGTGTATTTTCTTTTTATTCCCATTAACGTCCCTGTAGAGTCGGTTACGGTCGGTAACAGTCAATGAGAATATTGTTGCGCGTACGTTGTCATAGTTTGTCGAAAAAAATTTTGAGTTGAAGGGGGGATCAAAGTTTATACAGAGGCGCCATCGTAATTATATTAGCTAAATAGCATAGTTCTGTTTCTTTTCACTTTAGGCATTCAATAGAGAGAACGCTTTTTATTTTGCTATTAAATTTACGCTGGCGACTCTGTAATCGCACACCGACCTCGCCGGCGAGGTCGAAGACCCTCCGGATCTGTCAGAAGATCGGTTAGATTCTCTCCAAATAGTCAACCAGCTCAACCCATTAGGGCCACAGGGCACACCCCTCCTGGGGTGCCCGGGGAAGTCTGATCTCCCCCGCCGGGTGACGGCCCAAGCCGAGGTCCGTACCTTCTCAGGTGCCCTTGCGCTAGTCACCCTAGCCGCCTTCCGCGCTCGCCCATGTCCGGTAAGCTGTAGAGACCTCAGTGGCCAACAGCTTAAAGTCATTAAAAAAAAAACTGTAATCGGGCTTATTATTCTGTTATTTAAATGATTGCGTTTTTCTATAGTTTCCTTGATAAATACTAAATAATAATAATTCTAAAGAAAAAAAACTTGGTTTTTAAAATTCCAAGTGACGCTACCGTCACTTGGAATTTTAAAAACCAGTCAGTCGCGGTTTGACTGTGGTGTCGGTCACGAATTAAAATTCGAATAAAAAACATACTTCAAGCTTAGAATTACATAGTTTACCATTTTGTTACATTTTGTTTCAAGATCTTCCACAAATTACACAATTTAAAATTATAGAGCCTACGATGAGAAAGATTTGTATAGTATAAAAACACTATCGAGAGCGACTTCCTTTTGCATATAGTGTCAGTCACCTTTACATTTCTTGAAATAAATCATATTCTGAAACTTTATTCAGATAAAGTATTCAGATATATATTGAACTAAAAAGCAATAATTGAACATTTAACTATAAAACTAAACTAAATTCAAATCGTAAGCACACTAATAAACAAGTGACGAAATCTGGGTCAAATGTAGTGTCAGTCATATATACTCGTAGAATTGTCCAGGTGATTTCATAACATACCTACATTTAAGCAACTTTAGAGTACCTAATATAAGCCATGTCAGAACCTTATACGATTCCAATTCACGAACATAAATATAATATTTTTGCCTGACATCATAACACGGTAAGAAAGCCCAAATATACACACACAGGAATATTAAATGAATCAGGAAATTATGACAGGCAAATTAAACTTTTTTGTGCTTGTTTTTGCTCATGTAGATTCACTCGTACTTTATTGTACATAGCTATATGTTTTTTTCAATATATAAGGAAACATTACGACGACACAAGATAAATGTGGAGAAAGATTCGCAAATAATTTAAAACAAGAAAAGTCGCCATAGGCTATTTGACCACATTGAAAATAATCTATTGATTGCGGTAATCCTGAGAGATAATGGCCTGAATAAGACATATTTCACTTAATTTAAACTAAACTAATTATGTTGCATTTTCGCAAATTGCACGAAATAAAGTACGATATTTTTATTATATTTTATCTGTGTCATGAACGCTCTAAAAAGGGCGGCAACTCTGGTGACGTCACATGATAGTTAACCAGAATTTCTCGATTTACTGTTGTTTGTGTAATTTGTGTTTTGTGATTTCGGAGTAATGTTATTGGATCTGTAAGTTACTTTTAAAGTATTTTTTGTCGGTTTTTTGGAGAGGACTAGTACAAGCTAACGTTATTTACTAGTGTGTGACGTCAAAGACCAGCGCCATTACAGAATGTCGTTTTTAGCGGGATCTTAAATATCTATTCTTTAACACTGATTTTCATTGTTAATACAGTAGATCTATCGGAAATATAAATGTAGTGTGCTTATTATGTCCTAACGAATAATTTAAAACGATTTCCAAAAAGTAGTCAAATAGTCTATTGTAGCAGCGGCTAGACGCAACAACCTACAAATTGTGCTTCCACTAGTTCCACTAAGTTAGCATTTAGTTAGATTGAATAGATTAGCAAAATGCGAACCTAGCACTGATATAACCTCATCGTATAAGTTAGTTTTCAACTGCTGTAATCAGTTAGTTCTAGCTCTCTCAATGTAGAGTTCAAAATAGAAATGAAACAGTTTCTTATCGAATATTTTATTGAGAATTGTTGTTTGTATTCGATCAAAATCTAATACATAACCATGTCACTATAAAACCAAACTACAGTCGTAAAATAAACGACAAAATTAGTTTTAAATAAATTGTATCAACTCACTCCTCATCGGTCCTTGTGTACAAAGGCGTTTTCCAAAAAAGTGTACCACCCACTTTTCGATTGTACCTTGTGTTTCAAGTCTATCAGCAAGTAGAATATGATTTAGGGTGAATATTTTTTGACTGCAAAGCATTAAACACACTTTATTAGGCTATTTGACAACATTGAAAATATACTATTTATTGTGGAATCCTTACAGATAACAGCCTAAAACAGACATATTTCACTTTATTTAAACTAAAATATGTTTAATTTTTTCTAATTACATGAAATAAAATACGATATTTTTTGATATTTTATCTGTGACGTTAACGCTGTAAGATGGCCTGCAACTCTGGTGACGTAACATGCCTGCAAGCGAGAATTTTTCGATTGGCTGTTGTTTGTGTAATTTGTGTTTTCGGAGTAATATTATGGTACCAAAGGATCTGTAAGTGACTTCTATAGTATCTTTTGTCAATTTTTGGATGTGAACTAGCGTATTTACTAGTATTAACTAACGTTATTTACTAGCGTATGACGTCACAGACCAGCGCCATTACAAAATATCGTTTTTGACGAGATCTTGAAAATCTGTTCTTTAACACTGATTTTCATTGATAATACAGTAGATCTCTCGGAAATATAAATGTAGTGTGCTTATGTACTAACGAATAATTTAAAACGATTTCCAAAAAGTAGTCAAACGCCTATAATACATTAATATAATTTGAGAATATTTAAAATACTGACCAATTTTAAACAGAGCCCAGTCAGTTTTACCTCACTCAAATTTCTTAATGTTTTAATAAGCTATTCTGAGCACCTATTGTACGCTAAACATAAAGTTTTTTGTACGGTTGGAAAGTAAATTAAGTCGTTTTTCGTCTCCGGTACTTTTAAACTTAAGCCTATTGTGCATTAAAACACTGTTTCATTTCCAAAAAAGATGTAGAAAGTGGTAACGACCGGACATGTCAGGTTTGTCACGGCTAAAACTACTATTTTAATAATAAACATGATTTTAAAAAAAAAAATGAAATAGCTTCATTAACCTTTAAGCCACAGAGATACCAGAAGGATAACGTGGTCGATCGAGAAAAGAAAGAAAGTCATGCAATGATTTATTATGGCATGAGTAAAGTTAGAATGAAACATGAAAAAAAATCTCGATTTAGAGTCAAATTTCAATTCATAAATAATAGTTTTAACAGCTCTTGACTAGATTTTCCATACATTTTTACATAACCTGCCGCAGCGTATGGATGTGGTCCATGGTGCTAAAGCACTTTTGGAAACATGCTTGTTCGGAGGGCTCGATGTCATTAAGCATGCGCTTGAGACGGTTAGTGCCCTTGAAAACAGTTTATAAACATGTCAACGTCAATAATAGTCGCCGAGAATATCTTGCCGGTGCCGAAACGCTCCGTGCATGGCACACTGCGGTGGTTAATCGTTATCGACTCAGATTAACTTTAAATTTTAAATACTTGATTAACTTTAAATTTCATTAAAATCAAATTCTTCTTCTAGACTATCGTCACAGGTAAAGCTGTTGGTGTTACCATTATTATTGCTCGATGCATTTGACGTATAGTTGTGGTTGATCGTGGTTGATCGAGCTGATGATGACAACTCTGTCTGTTGTCCAAATAGCATCTCTTTTATAACCTGGATGACTTTGCTTTGAAAAGTCAAAGTTTGCAATTCGGTAAAATTATCCATTGAAGGCAGAATTCCTTTAAAAAATGTCATGTGTCGACTTTCTTTTTCTCCTAGGGCTTTCAACGTCGCTATTTCCAAATTGTCCATCTCTGAGTGAGGTATCTTGCGACCAACAGTAGCAGGTACGTAGCGAGACGGGCCTGGAGTCGAAAGCGTTGCAGTTGATGAAGATTGTGATTGTGCCGTTGGTGGTGTTGTGATAACATTTTCCGTTCCTTGTTGAATGCTATTGTCGGTCTTATTTTGTGTGACTACCGTTATAAACTGTGGCTGATTCTAATGATAGTATTTATTGATAGTCTTTGCTGCTGAACCCGATGCACTGTTCTCTTTTATCTTCTTAACATGTCTAAAAAACTATCTCTAATATTTTTCAATTTTTTTACAATTCCGTTACCTGAAATCAGATTTCATAAATTATATCTTCACTAATATTTACCTCACGGCGGCAGCGACTTGAGTTCGATGTTTCAAGGATAACCTCTAGGTTGTCTTTTTTATCTATTATTATTATAATTTTTTTTTTTTAACGGGCCAAAGTGCCTTTATTAACTACAACAAAACCACACTACTATTACACAAAAAGCATTGGATCACCCTCAGACCTTTGAAGGTCTAAAGATAATCCAAATGCTCAAGCCCACTGCCAGTTGGCAGCGTGCCCAGCATGCTGGCTGCATTGCCACGCTGAATGGCAATGCTTATGCGTTGAGCCAAATAAACACCAGCATTTTGGTCACGCGTCGCGTCCACCAGACGCCCAGAAAGACTTTTGAAAATGATATGAGCTCCCGGCCCCCACGGACCCAATGTCTCAACTCCAAATGGCTCAAATATGTAACCACTACCGAGGTTAGCATATTTGCGCCGCTTGTGCTGCTCCGCCGAATTGGCCGCAGCTCCAGCCCTACTCTGAGTCTCAGAAAGATGTGACGGTGCCAAAGTATCGACACAAGTTGCGTCCCATACTAAGGGCCGTCCACACTTCCATGGGACCAGCGTCATGCCGTCAGGCCTTTTGCCATCACCACGCGCGAGCCCACTCGGTTCGAGTACGGCTGCGATATTGGCGGTGGCAAAAGCCCTGCGAATGACATCGTTAAGGCTGGCGTGGCGACCAATCCGACCAGCGCTTCTTGAGCAAGAGAGACCGTGGTGACCGAGCTGGTCAACTGCAGTACCACACTGACAGCGATGGGCCTCACAACACCTTGCACCCAAGCGTAAGCTGACAGCTAGACGAAATGCAGTTGGGTCTAAAAGGTTACCAGTATTGAAAGAGGGCAAAGCTTGCAACCAAAGACCGGACTCCCATACAGAGACCGCAAGGATACGAGCGCGATCCGCGACGCTAGAACACGTATCTAGAAGAGATTTCCGTGCTAGTTCGCAAATCGGCCGATCCCACAGTCTCTGCGACGACAAAGTCTTTGGAAGCTCGGAATTTGGGCTAGCGACCCTCCAAGCATTCGTTGCCTCATTCAAATTAGCTACATCTACGCCGGAATGGCCTAAAGAAGGTGCGAGGATTTTTTCAACTAATTTATGTGTACTATGAATGGAGGACAAGAAAGCTGGTAAAGCAACACTTGAAATTTGGCGGACCCCTAGCCCTCCAAGCCTAACAGGCAAGGAGGCTTGTAACCACGCCCTTTCACTCATCTCAATATTCAAAACCGATACTAGGGTCTGCTTTACAACATCGTCTAAGCTCAAAAGGAGCTCATTGTGCTTCCACAATGGACTACAACGTAAAGCGTACATGAATTTTGGAATAAACAGACAACATCTTATAATGGTAAACGCCATGTGGGCGTTAATTTTGAGTAGCCTATCAGAGGCACTCAAAAAATTTTGAATTTTTCTTGAACGAAAGGCGGAAAAGACTCATCTAGTATCGGCGAACCCAGAAGGCGAAGAGAACACTTGTCTACCGATTTGATATTAGGTGCCAAATCATTAAATTTGTTAATTACCAAATCTTTATCTGGACATGAGTCGCAAACGAAAAGTTCGCATTTCGAAAAATTTCGCTCCAAACCAATTAGACGAAACTCGTCAATAAGAATTTCCAAATCACGTAGGACTGTGTTCGCATCGCCACCCAAAGTCCCGTCATCCAGATACCAAACGTTGAGTTTTGAATGGAGACGTTGAACAATTGGATTGGAAAATGGCTGGTCCGAGAGGGTCACCTTGTTGACAGCCAACGGAAGATAGCAGAACATCATTTTTGTAAATTAATTTAGTGGGTTTGCCGTAGCATTGCCAAAGAAAATTGAAAAGATCGGGAATTTTTTCCTTGACCTGTTCCAACAAGGCGTCTCGATTAACCGAATTGAAAGCATTTTTGACATCTACCTTGAGCAACACCTCTCCACAATTTTGACCGAGAAAAGTACGAAGTGAATGAACAGCAGCCTCACATCCACCCCGCGAACCAAAGCCAAGCTGTATTGGTTGAAAAAGGTTACTCAAAAGAGCAACCTTTTTTCTACAGCCGGCTTTGGCTGCGAGACGACGATATGTGGTGCCAACCGCAATAGGTCTGATGCCACCATCTTTTTTGACAAGTGCGCATAGGTTAGCGCCATACAAAACTTCGATGATGTCACCATTGACCCGCCCAGATAACATGAGATTAGCCAAAGCCGTTAATTCCTTCAAGAGAGACTCAGCCACCTCACCAGAGCTAAAAGATAGAAGATCTTTTAGATGTTGAGGTGAAAGACCATCTAGGCCTCCGGCTGAGCCGCTCCGAAAAGAAGAAACGGCCGCTGCAATCTCCTGTGCTGACACTTCAATGACAACGTCATCAGGGTGTGGTGGCTCAGGCAGGTGGAGACATGCTGCCGGCGGATGCTTGTCACGGAGTGACTGGACCGTATCGGGGGTGTGGGGGGCAATAGTGTCGCTGGAGAACAAGACACGTGCGGCGCCTTTGATATCGCCATCACTAATTTTGCTTTCTACTATTTTAATAGTGACCGAATCGTCAGTTTTTTTAGAATTTGGTTTATTCTGCCTTGTTGGCGGAATAATACTTTCAAAATCTAAAGGGTTCTCTTCCAATGCGCTGTACTTCACGCAATTTTCCTTAACCCTAGTGGTAAGGGACTTTTTGTTTGTTGGGTCCGAATGTACGTAAAGCACAACGTAAGGAAAAATCAGCAGGTGTTCCCAGGCGTCTATCGAATTTTTTGAAATAACTTTTCGAATAGCAGCAGATAAACATTGGGCAACCGAAAAACGAGCACCACGCGGGATGCGTTTTAGAACAGGAAGAGAACTTTTGAGTGAGCTAAGAACCTCCCAAAGCGGTTTGGAAGGAGCAGCAGCGCTCACGGGACTGCTGCTGGCTCCATCGGAGCCTGCAGTAATTTGGCTATTTTTATGGCACCGCGTACGGTGAATTTTGAGGCCTTTCTGGCCTTTAAAAAAATAAATAATAATAAATAAATAATTTATTATAATTGTCGATTTGTTACCAATTACCTTTTTGTTATTTTTGTTACAGGTACTTGGCAACCGGAAATTCAATAATCGATTTACATAACAAATTTAAACGGGGAAGATCAACAATTTCTAATATAATACTAACAGTTTGTCGTGTTATATGGCAATATCTTGCGAAGGACTACATCTCAGAAATAACTAAAGAAAAATTACAAAAAACTGCATCTGATTTTGCCACTAAAGCTAATTTTCCTAACTGTATCGGAGCTATAGACGGCAAACATTTAGGTATCTGTAAACCTGCAAAAAGCGGCTCTCTATTTTATAATTATAAAAACTATTTTTCAATTGTTTTGCTAGCTATTGTAGACTCTAATTATAAATTCCTTTTTGTCGACATCGGTGCTTATGGGAAGGAGTGTGATTCAACTATTTTTCAAAATTCTAAATTATATGAACTTCTGATGAAAAATGAAATGCCCCTGCCTGATCCACGACCACTCTCTAACATTCCAGGCAGATTCCAGGTGACAATAAACTAATCCCATACGTATTTGTCGGTGATGAGGCATTTGGATTAAGTCAACATGTTATGCGCCCGTACGGAGGCAAAAATCTCGATGTGAAACAAAGAGTTTACAATTATCGTCTAAGCAGAGCTCGAAGATATGTTGAATGTGCTTTTGGAACTATGGCAAATAAATGGAGTATTTTTCATAGACCTCTAGATACCGCACCCGAACTAACGATCAATATTGTGAAAGCATGTTGTGTGTTACACAATTTTGTTACAGAACGGGAGGGTTACGGCAACGGGATACAATGTTAATAAATAATTATTTACCAGATATTCAAGACTGTGGAAGTGAAGAATCATTGGGGCCTAATTTTATCAGAGACCATTTTGCAAATTTTTTTATGAGCTCTGAAGAAGCTTTGAAATGGCAATTGAATAAGATTTAGGTAGTGAGTACAGCTTGCTATCCGGATATACGAATGTTCAAAATACAGTTTATCCGTCAATATTGTTATCCGGATAATTTAACATAGGTTATCAGAATTTTTCGTTTTAGTTTTAATTTATTTTAAATGCAACCCTAGTAGTGAGTGAAGATATAATTAAAAAGTAAATATTACCGATTTTATTCTTTTTTATGTTTTCAAATTCGTCATAATCTGGAAATAAATCCTTGCAAACCGCTGCCCACTCGTTTGCCTTCCGTAGTTTGTTACTAAAATCATCATTTGATTTATCCCATAGTATAGGTCTTTCTTGTACTAAAGAGATAAAATAATCTAAATCAATATCTTCAACACTCATGTTGAGAATAATTTTATTGTGAATGATTTCATAATTTTGAATAACAGCAACTGTCACTTTCCATATGCTTATAAAATCAACAAGTTAACACGTTACCTGCGGGACCTTTTCTAAAAACTTACAGCTAGTTCATTTGAGACTTATAAGTACTCGTAACAGTGCTTAACAGCAGTCCTTATTTGACCTCAATAATCGGCCTCACATACACTCGTATTTGCCATAAACGTGAGAAGATTTAAAATAATGAATCAAGTTTTATATTCGATGGATACTTTAATAAACAACAATTTGGATATATTTATGCATCACGCCATTATATAAGCATTTAAAGTTTAAATGTGTTAAACATGCAAGAATGAAAGATTGTGATTTCTATTTTTTATCTGTGACTAACGCTTAAACCATGGACTATCATTGGTTTATCTGGTCTTATGTTAGTCTTTGATTTGTAATAGGAACGTATTTTAATCCTTGGATTAACTTTAATACCGTAACAACCGTGGATCTGCTAGGCCTGGTTTACGCCTGGTACTAATGAACTTTTTTGAAATAAGACTGAAGGAGTATGTATGCTACGTTACTGGAAGATTCACTCGACGTATCTACGTGTTTTAGTTTAAAAGTAACTTTTTCTTTTTTTTTTTAAGTAGAATAGGTCTACATTTGGCCACCAACTCGCCTGATTGAAAGCGAAGTTGTAGCCGAAGATAGAGTATCTAGACCTAGAAGATACTTTTTTACTCTTGATTTGAAGAAATCCAAATTGTAATTGTCAGGAAACAATGACGGAAGCAGGGCATTTCAATCCCTGGCGTCCGCATTATGAAGGAAGAAGTGAACTGCTTAGTACGAGCAGATGGTACTTCGACTATGTGGGGTATTTATGCGACTTCTGGCTTGTTCTGTTGTGAAAAGGAGATGAAGTGATCAGGTCGTGGAGTTCGAGCGCACACTCGCCGAAATGGAGCCCATAGGGAATTGCCAAACACGCTACTTGACGCCTGTGTTCTAGGCTTTTCAGTTTGGAAGCGACAAGCTTACTATCCCCGATTATCCGCACAGCATGACGTTCAGTCGAATCTAAAGCTTCGAGCTGGTATTTAGCTGATCCATCGAAAAGGTGACTGCAGTACACCAAACATGATCGGACTTGAGCTTGTTATAAGTTAAGAAGCTGTCCCAGAGTGAAATAACTCTTCACCTTATTGAGGATGCCAAGCTTTTTGCCAGCTAATTTAGCTTTAGACTCCAGATAAGTAACGAAGTTCAACGTGGAGGAGAAAGTGAGGCCTAAAGCTCTAAGCGGTCTGACATCTCCACACCACAGTATTCCTCTAGTATATCTGTGATCAAACGAAAAAAAACCAACCAACAAAATACACTTTCTGAATTATAATATTAGTAAGAGTTAGCGGGGAAAAAGTTGGACCGCTGACGATACACACGATCTGGTCTCGCGGTTGGATGACACAAAATCAGAATGTATATGAGAGATTTTACTCATCTTCAGCTTAAGGTAGAACGGTTATCCCTAAAACCTTTTTTTTCGCTAAATGTCTAGATGTCATCAGTGTCTTAGGCAACATTGGTCGCGGCCGTGGGCGACATAGGTCGACGCCGCCGCGGCGTCGCGGCGACCTATGTCGCCCATGTGGCACCAGCCTAAAGCTAAATCAATTATTCTTATTCTAGTAACTGGGTTTCATTGCCGCGTAGTTGAAACGATTCTTATTAGCGGCGTCCTCTGCCGCTACCGCTAGAGTACGAACGGTGAGACTCGGGAAAATAGTTGCAACAGTAGCGTCCACTACTATAGCACATGCCGTTTTTCCATCGCACCAGAGTCAATACATCCGGCCTCTCCCCATCGGGCCTATAGTGTGGTATACTGCTTGCCTACTGGGCTAGGATGCGCACGCAGTAATATTTCTTTCGACGTGTCAGAACGACACAGCGTTATGGCAAAGTATATTTCTGTCACTTTTTCACACGTTGAAAAGTGTTCTTTCCGTGGCTTTTAGTGGTTGCACGCTGGACTAGCTGGACTGAGGGCATTGAGAGTTATAATTAGAACTATTTTCAACCGACTTCAAAAGAGGAGGTTTTCAATTCCTGTGTTTTTGTGAGTATGTTAGGCGATTACTCTGCCAATTATGCACTTATGCACCGATTTTGACGATTTTTTTTATTGTTTGGTAGGTTATACTACTGAGGTGGTCCTATATTATTATACTCTTTGGTGATCCCATTTAAATCAAAATCTATTTATCGCAATTGGTTGAGTAGTTTCAGAATTAATTTAAACCTTTTTTCAAAACTCAAAATACACCTACACATACACCATAGAGCATGAAATAAAAAAGTAAATAAAGATGAACGTCAGTGTCAAGTTAATTTGTCAAATGTTTATCAGATCAGTTGCATTTTCTTGGCCGTACTTGTTCGCGAAACAAATAGAAAAGACGAAGATGTTTGCTTTTTAACTAGTCGTCTATGTTCATAAGATTACATAACATATTTTAAAGCACGGAACTGGGAGTTCTCAAGTTTGGGATGAAGAATTTTGGGTTCCCTAAGTTTTTGGTTTATTCGTTTCTAATTACTGAAAAGGCGTCGTTTTTTTCAAGAAGATCTTTGAGTTTGAGTATGTTTTGCTCTTTAAGTCCTAGAATACACATTTCGTGTAAACCCGACTTGGTAATTAGTCATTACCTAATACTATTTATTTGATACTTCGTAGAACATTAAAATTGAAGTAAAAGTTTCTATTGCGCTGATCTTCGGCTAAAAAATTGCCGTATTCTATTCGCTCCGTTTGTATCTTAAAAATATCTTCATCCAATTCTTTTTCGTCCATGTACCTATCCCACTTTTTCGAGTCGGTTCTCGCGTTCCCTTACGCGTGTAATTTGGGAAAACATTTCTTCGTTCTGTCCTTGAGGTTTGCAGCTTTATCCTGAAAGGTCCGGCAGGCAATATAGATAACTTCTAAGAACAAGACCATTGCGAGGGCTCAAGACGATCGTTGTGATTTATCAATACATAAGTAAATGGTTCGATTGTCCGTTGGTATAAAATGGGGTTAGGAATATTGTATATAAAAGATTTTCGCTAAAGCCTTATTTGTTCTCGTTTTTTTACTACAAGGATTTTTGTACTTACTTTTTGTGTTACTACGTGTTGCTAGGTATTTCACAAATTTTAGGCTTTGTGTTTCTTTGTACCTTGTAAGATCTATGTGCGTGAAGAGTTAAAATGTCTATATCGTATAGTATAGAATAATTTCTAGAATTCTTCATAAACTAATAAAGTTACATAAAATCTTAAACTTTGAAAATCCCGTGTTATTTCTCGTAACAAAGAATCAGATAACTCGTGATTAAAGAAACTCCCAATATGTTGTAGCTGGATTCCCTCTTAGGAATTTATTTATTTATGTTGCACATGCTAAATAGGCTATGTACTTATCTATAAAGGTCTTCTGTATCTATCAATCTATGTATCTATCAAGGTCTTCGTTTTGCACCGATCAGTTAATAATGACATTCGGATTGGATTTTTTATTTTTTGACAGAAAAAGATGAAAGTCTGACTAGAAGTTTTTCTTTCTGAAGATAATCATATGGGTTATTTTAATGCCTGAAATAAAGATATGTATATCCATTCTTTTTAACCGACTTCCAAAAAGGAGAAGGTTCTATGTTCGTCTGTATGTATTTTTTTTGTGTTTATGTTCATTGATAATTTGGCCAATTGTGAACCGAATCAAATGTTTTTTTAAGTTCGATAGGGAAGCTTCCGAAATTGTCTCATTTAAATTTAACAGAAATTGGCTGAGCCATTTTTGAGAAATCAACAATAATGCAAAAAAACATTCGAGCGAAATATTCGAATTTTGTACACAACGGAAGGCGGTTTAGCCATCTTTTGCGAAAAATAATTATTGCAACTTCTAATTCGTTGCTTCTCATTAGTGAAAGTCAAAATGTTGTGTCATTGAGTTTTTTTTTCAAAGGAAGTGAATTTTTTTATGTTATCGGCCCAGTGTTTTCAGAGTCAAAGCAGAACAAAGCAACTAACATTATAATATTAATGTTGAAATGTACCTCTTGATACGTATTAAATTATTAAAAACTAAAACTAAATAAACTTTGATCTTCTGCAAATAAATCTTCAGCCAAACGATGCACGTTCAGTTGACAAAAATATTAGAATGAGTATCGAAACGTAGTTTAGAGATACACCGTGCCAGAATTGGACGATTTTCTTGCAAAAAGTTATTTCTTAGCAAGAAATGCCTGGCACTTTTTATGACAAGGTAAGCAGTAACGAAAGGTTACACGTAACTTTTTCCATGGTTAGAGACCCTAAAGAAATAACATGTACGTGACTTAAGTTTTGATATAGAGTGGAATAGAGTATTCTGTACACAATATGCGTCGACGTGATTTTCTCGTGGCAAGATCACGTTTTATTCAGATAGATATGTGGTTGGAAGAGAAATTGCCTCATCCCCACAATGCTGCGCAATCATAAAAACAGCGAGCAAGCAAGCCCTCGTAGATGATTTTAGCTGAATTAATATAATACAGGTAACTTCACACGATTAGGTTTTCAGTTTATCTGCTGTAGAAAAGGTTTTTGAAATAAATAAGAAATAAAGGTTTATCTTGTCTGCCTAACTGGTATCTTATGGTTTCGAGTTTTGGTCTGTTATGCAATAAAAGACAGTGGCGTCACAGTTTAAAATGTTAGACTGTGGTAGGTAGTATTTTCTCTAGTCACCAGCTGCCCGTCCTGGCTGTGCCCGATTATTTATAGCTAAAAACATTTCAGAAGAAATATTCCAAAAGATAGTTAAAACCCGTTTCAATCTGTTGTCTATAGTCAAACCGCTAAACTCAGACATCGCCTGCGCGGGTACAGGGGCGCCGGGGGAGACGACACAGGGGACTGAGACAGGTGCGGGCGCCGGGGACCCGCTGCCCGCGCCTGTCTCAGTCCCCCTGTGTCGTCTCCCCCGGCGCCCCTGTACCGCGCAGGCGATGTCTGAGTTTAGCGGTTTGACTATAGTTTAGAAGATTTGAGCGAATTCACAGACAGACACACAAAAATAGCGGTTTTGCTTTATACTATGTAGTAATTATTCATACGTTTTTGCGTAACAGTTCTGATTTGATTTCTGCGTTCAGTTTTGATTAGAGGTTTCTAATCCAAATCAACAACTTAACTGGAAAGAGCTCTTTCCACAGTTGTTTACCGAACTTAATTTTTCGTTTTTTGTTGAGAGATTTGCATATTAGGTACTATGTTAGGTTTAGTGGGTTTTTGTGATGAGAGCGGATCTGGATTTTTGGATTCACTAGTATTTAATTTTATTTTAAGCTTGATTTCTTCGATCTAGTTGAACGGTTTTGACTGTATTACTTATTCGATTAAGCATACTAGTGTCGAAAGAACATTTAAACAGAAGGGATCCATCATCTAAAAATAAAAATTGACACGTTATAACTACTGTTAATATTGATCAGAAATAGAATCCCTTGCTTATTTCACTTCCTTGGGGTATGGAAATACTTAAAGTGAATATTTTTTCTTGTTTCGTAAAATTGTTTTTTGTAATCTATTTGGACTAGCTGTTGTCTGTTAGGTAAAAACGAACGTGTACTCGTTTTCAGTTCTATAGTTTTTCTCGAACGCTTTTCATATAATTATTAAAATAGCATTTTGAAAGTTAGTCTAGATTTTTTATTCCGTATATATAGTGCCTGTACTAATATGTACTCGTAGTACAGCCATTTGAAATTATCTCATAGTAATATTTTGCAATACAGCCTTAACAATTTAAATCTAAATACAAACTCACGAAAATAATCGAGAGGTATAATAAAAATATTATGTGACATGTTGTCATCGGGTTTAGTCGTATCTAGTAGTATTCCAGTTTATGGTGTTTTTCTTTAAAATAGTTTAAGATGTATTGGTGTATATGTAATAGTTTAAGTGTTGCAGATGGGAATATTTTCGAAGCCAAAAAAGAGTTTTATTTGTTAAATTGTATTTGTTTAATTGCATAAACATGGTCATCTGACCATGATCAATATCTATTGAGCGTTTAAAAATTTGATAATCATTAGTAGAAGTGCTAGGGTCTGAAGTGAGCGTCGCCGCGTCGCCTGGATCACGGACGTCATTTGTATGGTAGAATTGATAGATGTAAGGTACTGTTACGCAGTAGGCCACGCAGTTAGTAACTATTTATTAATCTGTGTCCGCGCGCGGTACGACGGCTAGTTGTTTACATCTAATCGCGAGATTTATGGTTTTATGACTCAGGCGGCACCGGCCTTTGTGTCGCGTCTATTGTTTGTTGTTTGTTAGATTTTTTGTGGTGTTTTCGTAATAATTAGGAACAATAGGGTTTCTCGAACTTTACACTTGTTTACTTTGTCAGTCACAATGGCACCGAATATTCTACAGATTTCTAGAGAACCCTTATTCCGATATAAATAGGGCGATGGTTTTCGTTCGTGGCAGTTATCGCGTTTTACCCGGAGCGAAAACATCTCGTGTTCAAGTGCGGTACCAGTGATTGTGAAGTGACTAGTGGTGTGAATATTCGTGCCAGTGTGAAGTGTTGTGCGAACCAGTTGTGTCGTGTGTACTGTGATTTTGTGCAATAAAGTGCAAAGTGAATAATCGGCGTTTTAACTGATTATCCAAGAACCCATCTCGTAACATTTGGTGTCAGAAGTGGGATAATTGAAAATGCCGGTAACACCGTACGACGAAGAAACGCCTCGCACACGGAGCCAACGCCGTCAGGAGGAAGCGCGCCGACTAGAGGAGCAGGAGCGCCGCCAGGAGGAGGTTGACCAGCGACGCTTCGGAAATAATTCGCTGTTAATGGAAGGCAGCGAGTCCGAGGCAACCAACGACGACTCCAGGAACCCGAGAGCACCTGCTGCTGCACCAGCTATCCCTGCGGCATTGGACATGACTGCAATGATGTCGATGTTGCAGTCAATGTTGGACCGCAACAACAGCAAGCTAGAAGAAAAGTTGGACCGCAACAGAGAAGAACAGGCTCGTCTAAAAGAAGAACTGCTTTCAAGCTTGCAGACGACTTTGGGCAAAGAGATAAAAGAGGTCAAGGACACGGTCAAGCAGCTTGATACCAGCGTAAAGGAGCACGAATCCCGTATTGTCGAAGCGGAAACGCAAATCGCCGACGTGAGGAAAGCCCTCAAGGTTATCAAGTCTGGAGGCGGAATTGGTGCATCTACAACCTTGTTGCCAGCCTCACAGAAGATTAAAGTGACGCCTTTCGACGGAACATCATCATGGTCAGCCTATAAAATTCAATTTGACGCCGCTGTTAAAACCAATGGATGGGACAAAGACCAAGCCATGAACGCCCTCATAATGAGCCTTCGCGACGAAGCCCTGAGTATTC
This sequence comes from Hypomecis atomaria, assembly GCA_964007245.1. Lineage (NCBI taxonomy): Eukaryota > Metazoa > Arthropoda > Insecta > Lepidoptera > Geometridae > Hypomecis > Hypomecis atomaria. The sequence goes on from OZ023280.1 coordinate 19,191,117, forward strand.
TCGATGCCGTGGGTAAGGAAGTGACCTACGATAAATTAATGGAAACGCTGGAGAGTCGCTACGGTGATGAGCACCTGGAACGTGTGTACCGAGCGCAGTTGAAGAACAGAGTGCAACGTCGTAACGAAAGTCTTCAACAGTGGGCCGTCGAGGTGGAGAAACTGTTCCGGAAGGCTTATCAGTCAGCACCGTTACCCAACGACGAGCATCTAGTGGAAGCGTTTTCTAACGGGATAACAGACTTCGAAGTTAGAACTGCAGTGAAACTCGGGCATCACAAAACACTAAAGGAAGCTTTGGCCCAAGCCTTGGAAGTGGAAGCTGTACGAAATCCAGCGAGAGATGTTCAACACATAAAGGAAGTTAAAGAAGCGTCACATCGTACGAGGTTTGGTCCAAGATGCTACAACTGTGAACAGAGAGGCCATTTATGGCAGAATTGCCCAAAGCCATGCCGAACCAGGGACGATCGACTATTGGAAGAACGGAAGGATCGCGAGGCAACGCATTCACTATGGAGGAATAAACGACCTGCTGAAGAAAGCGGAAAATGGCGAGTGTTATCCGGGCCAGAAAAGCCAAAGATTTTGATCTCACAAGCTCACGATGGGAACAGCTTGATCATCAATGGTGCCATCAATGGAACTTCTTGCAAGCTGACATTGGATACAGGAGCTTCTCGCACTGTCATCAGTTCCCGACTGGCTAAGCGCTTTCTTCCGAACTTCGTAAGCTGCAAAACAATTCAACTTCTGACAGCGACCGGTCAGCACATATCCGTCCGAGGAGAGAAGCTGGTGGAGTTAAAGCTGGGTGAGAAAACTTTTCGACACAAGGTCATCGTGGCTGATATCGTTGACGATTGCATTCTGGGTCTTGACTTTATGCGAGAACATCATTGTGAGATTGACGTCAACCAAGGAATCTTAAAGTGTGGAAGAGAAGAAGTCTTCATGGAAGGCGCCATATCAGGAAAGGTTTATTGTCTGCAGAGAACAGTCCTTCCACCTAGATCGGAAACAATTGTGGCAATTAGATTACCGCCGAAGTTGAAACATCAACGACGATGTGTGTTAGTAGAACAATTGGAAGGTGATCAACCATGGTTATTGGCCCGAACTCTGGTGAGGACTACAAATACCGCTGTGGTGCGTGTTCTCAACACAAGTAACGAGGAACAACTCATCAAAGGAGGAACCCCAATTGGTACTTGTGAAGAAGTAGACTGGATGCGCAGATGCCAAGAACAACCAAAGGAGAAATACAACTGTGCTGGGAGTTACACCGTGTCAACGCTATTGGAAGATTCCCGTAAAGACCTGACCGAAAGAGAACTTTTGATGGCAAAGAAGATGCTGCAGCGCTACTCTGACATATTTGCTCTCGATGATGCTGTCAACGGGAAGACTGGGTTAGTGAAGCACACAATAAATACAGGAAGCGTGTCACCGATTCGACAGCGGCCAAGAAGGATACCAGTGGCTCGAGAAAAAGAAGTTAAGTCAATGATCGAAGACATGGCACGCAATGGTGTGATAGAACCTTCATCCAGTCCGTGGTGTTCGCCAGTGGTTCTAGTGAAAAAGAAGGATGGCAGTATGCGGTTCTGCGTTGATTATCGACGACTCAACGACGTAACGAAGAAAGACAGCTATCCTTTACCGAGGATTGATGACACGTTAGACACACTGACAGGTATGAAGTGGTTCACTACGCTGGACTTGAAGAGCGGATACTGGCAAGTGGAAATAGATCCTAAAGATAAAGAGAAGACCGCATTTTCGACGGGAAAAGGCCTGTGGCAATTCAACGTGATGCCGTTTGGATTGTGCAACGCGCCCGCTACGTTCGAAAGACTAATGGAGTTAGTGCTCGCGGGACTGATTGGAGATGCATGCCTAGTCTATTTGGACGACATCATAATTGTGGGAAAAACCTTCGAAGACCATCTGCAAAACCTGGAACGAGTATTGACTAAGATTCGCGCAGCCAATCTCAAGCTGAGTCCGAAGAAATGTTCCTTCTTCAAGAGGCAAGTGAATTTCCTGGGACATGTGATTTCCGAAGCTGGCGTACAGACGGATCCAGGAAAAGTCAGTGCTGTCAAGGATTGGCCTGTGCCAAAAGACAAGACGGAAGTTAGAGCATTCTTGGGTTTATGCTCCTACTACAGGCGATTCGTGAAGAACTTTGCTGACATAGCCAAGCCGTTGCATAGACTGACTGAGGAAAAACGACCCTTCCTCTGGGATGAAAATTGCGACGCAGCTTTTCAAGAGCTAAAGAAGCGACTTTGTAATACGCCTATTCTTGGCTTCCCGGACACAGAGAACGAGTTCATCGTGGACACTGACGCCAGCAACACCGGCATCGGAGGAGTACTGTCACAAAGAAAAGGAGACCAAGAAGTGGTGATTGCGTATTTCAGCAAATCCCTGTCCAAGCCGGAAAGAAACTACTGTGTGACCAGAAAGGAGCTACTTGCAGTGGTGAAGACTTTGCGACATTTTAGCAAGTACCTGCTCGGGCGGAAATTCCATCTGAGGACCGACCATGCTGCTCTTAAGTGGCTACTACAGTTTAGATCCCGAAGGCCAGGTGGCAAGATGGATTGAGCAACTACAAGAGTTTGACTTCACCACGGAGCATCGCAGTGGAAAATCTCATGGCAACGCGGACGCACTGTCAAGAAGGCCATGCTCAGAAGACTGCAAGCATTGCTCAAGAGATGAGTCGAAAGATTCAGTGCCCGTCAGAATGCTCAAAGCTGACATCGGCGACGAATGGAAAGAAACCCTTCAGATTGCACAAGAAGAAGACGCCGACATCAAGCCAATTCTTGAATGGATGGAATCAGATGCCCCAAAGCCAGACTGGAGTGCTATTGCTTCGATGAGTGTTACGACAAAGAGCTATTGGGCGCAATGGGATAGTCTGGTGCTTCAAGAGGGAGTTCTCTGCCGAAAATGGGAAAACGCTCGAGGCAACCAGTGCCATCTCCAAATGGTTGTACCCAGAGCAAAAGTACCCGAAGTTTTGAAGCTGTACCACGAAGGGTTTTCGGGAGGACATCTGGGTGTGAAACGGACACTGTTGAAGGTTCGAGAAAGGTTTTATTGGATCAACTGCAGAGATGACGTAGAAGACTGGGTACGGAAATGTACGAGCTGTGCATCAGTGAAAGGCCCGCATACCCGCAGCAGAGGAGCATTAAAACTGTATAATGTTGGAGCACCATGGGAGCGAATCGCGCTGGATGTAGCCGGACCATTTCCTGTGAGCGAAAGTGGCAACAAGTACTTCCTTGTCGTCATGGATTACTTCACCAAGTGGCCGGAAGTCTTCGCAATTCCGAACCAAGAGGCATCGACGATAGCAGACAAATTGGTGCATGAAGTATTCTGTCGATTTGGAGTACCATTGGAAATCCACAGTGACCAAGGAAGAAATTTTGAATCTCAGCTGTTTCAAGAGACGTGCCGGTTAATGGGTGCACACAAAACAAGGACAACGTCTTACCACCCGCAACCAGATGGAATGGTGGAGCGATTCAACCAAACTCTGGAGAGGTACCTGGCAAAAGTAGTCGGAAGCAAACAACGGGATTGGGACAAGCATATCCAGCCATTTTTGTTGTCATACCGAAGTGCTGTTCATGAGAGCACAAATGTCACTCCCGCTTTTGCCAATTTTGGACGTGAATTACGGCTACCAGCCGACTTAATAACTGGCATTCCACCGGATTCTCCACAACCCATAACTGAGTACGCCAGTGACCTCCGGAACAAGATGAACGACATCTATGAGCACATTAGAGAGCATGGCCAGCAAGCATCTGAAAGAATGAAGACTCGATACGACAGACGGGCTAACAATCCTGGGTTCAAAGAAGGCTCGATGGTATGGCTGCACAACCCTATACGCAGTAAAGGGAAGTCTCCAAAGCTACAAGCCAAATGGGATGGACCGTACCGAGTGGTGACCAAGATCAACGACGTGACGTTCCGCATACAGAAAGGACATCGAGGTGCCCCCAAGATAGTTCACGTGGATCGATTGGCGCGATATCACGGGTGCAACGATGCTCGGGACGAGCATGTCTTGGGAGGAGGTGGTGTTACGCAGTAGGCCACGCAGTTAGTAACTATTTATTAATCTGTGTCCGCGCGCGGTACGACGGCTAGTTGTTTACATCTAATCGCGAGATTTATGGTTTTATGACTCAGGCGGCACCGGCCTTTGTGTCGCGTCTATTGTTTGTTGTTTGTTAGATTTTTTGTGGTGTTTTCGTAATAATTAGGAACAATAGGGTTTCTCGAACTTTACACTTGTTTACTTTGTCAGTCACAATGGCACCGAATATTCTACAGATTTCTAGAGAACCCTTATTCCGATATAAATAGGGCGATGGTTTTCGTTCGTGGCAGTTATCGCGTTTTACCCGGAGCGAAAACATCTCGTGTTCAAGTGCGGTACCAGTGATTGTGAAGTGACTAGTGGTGTGAATATTCGTGCCAGTGTGAAGTGTTGTGCGAACCAGTTGTGTCGTGTGTACTGTGATTTTGTGCAATAAAGTGCAAAGTGAATAATCGGCGTTTTAACTGATTATCCAAGAACCCATCTCGTAACAGTACCATACCGTGTCATGAGGCATTGAGAACATTTACTGTTGCACATTTTCATTCAGATGGCATGGCATGGCCTGTGCGGTGGCATGTATTTTATCAACTTTAATAATGCAATCGTAAGCATTAGTAAAGTATGTAGATAAAATACATCTACAATAGTGACGTGTGTACATTTTCCAGATTTATTTCTTAGTAGATGCAATTTTGACAATGATCTAATCGTTTGTGGCCAGCAATAGTATACCGAATCTCTGTGTATATACCGCAGTTAGAGCAGATACGGCTCTTTCGTGGTTTCGCCCCACAAGCTGTTCGGTCCGCGGGGCGAATCAACGAAGCCTCTTTTTAATGCCCTCTTTCGCCCCACTCCAAACAATGCGGGGCGAAAGAGGGCCTTCAAAAAGAGGCTTCGTTGATTCGCCCCGCGATTCACTTTTTTTATCTGTACATTTAAGTAGAAAAGTAGTTAATGGAAAAAAAAACAATTGCATTATATTAAGGGCATCATTCTATGAGTCCTATGGGGGTGTATGAACAAAAATGCAATTGTATATTGATGATGATCGTTATCAAGCTTAAAAAATGAGAAATGTCAAACCTTTCCGCGTACAAGGTGAAGAAAAAAAAGGAGTTTTCTTCACCTTGAATATGCTATCTAAATCAATACAATTTTGGCACATTGTTTTCATTCGATGGAAGTTTAGATTCTATAATAAAACTATTATAATGTCAAATTTCATGCAATTCGGTTCTTTGTCGTAGTTATGAGGGTTTGTGACTTGAGGACGGACAGATGGGAAGACGGCCAGACAGACGGACTGTTATTTTTTGGTACTAGGACTAAAAGTTACTTATTTTCTCCAACTTAGGTAATTTTAAGTGAAAAGTTTTAGTAAAATCTAAAATTTTATTTTTTACTAGCAGCCTAAATTAGGGATAATTTAAAAATAAAATATAATATAGCTTATGACACCCGGGATTGTGTAGCTTCCCAACAGTGAAATAATTTTTCAAATCGGTTCAGTAATTTCGGAGCCTATTCAATGCAAACAAACAATCAAATCTTTCCTCTTTATAATATTGGTATAGACAATAACTGTATTCGTAAACATTTTGTAAAACCTATAGTTTCTCAGATAAACAATAACTTAACATTAAAAAATTAAATAGCGTCCTGTGAAAAACGCAACCCCAAACGTAACTTGATAAAATGGACCATAAACACAAGATTTAAAAAAAAACAAAATCAATATCGCTCCACCCGTTCGTAAAGTTGAGCTATTGAGGAATTTAACTCAATTTCTCGGTTTTAACTTTTTAATTACTTTTTAAAACCTGTTTTTTCCGGTCTGGGGTAAATTATACTCCATATTGTATGCGAAAGGTAAGCGGCATAATTCTACATAATTTCTATTTCCACAAAAGTGAGATAGTTTAACGAGATGTCAGATGTCAAACCTAAAAGTGGTTTAAAGTAATGTGAAATCAAAGACTTAGTAACCTGTAGCACTCTTTATTTGAAACCAAACATAATATTTACATAATTTTAAATCATATCAACCGACAGACAGGGGGTCCCAGCGCGAAGCTTGGGTACTATTTACAATGCAATTTATATACAATTTAAATGTGGCGGTGCTTTTGCGCTCTGCATCATTTGTAAACCCAGTGAAATGATAGAAAAACAAAAAGAGCACTGTCGGATCAGTAAATAAATAAAACCGGACAAGTGCGAGTCAGGCTCACCAACCGAGGGTTCCGTACTTATCCCAAAAAATTAAGAAATAGGGAGCTAAGTTGTTAAAACCTTAGGGAAGAAAGAAAAAACTTAGCAAATACAAAATTTTGTCATCAACAATAGGAGTATTTTTTTTCACATTTCTTCTCATAAACGGAAAAATACACATAGTAAAAATAATCAAATACCTGATTCAGTTTGCGGGAATGAAGTTCTTTCATATGATACCTCCTAGATACGATTAACTCACTTTAAAACTTGGACCCCTTTTTCTTGCATTTAGGCACTTTTTTTATGATTTAATATTTGTACTCTTAAGACAATGATCCTCGCCATAGCACATTGGGTAAAGTTGGCGTCGTCCGAAAAATGTATGGGAAAACTGAAATGTTTGCGGACGGAATTTTTGTATTTTTTTAAGATATGTTTTATTAATGTTTTCATTCATTACAATGACATACTTCATTGGTGTAACTTATTTAAAAAAAATTTTTTAACATTTTAATTATTATATGTGGTTGTAAACATAACAAATGAATAATGATGTAGTAGGTAGTTAATGTGAATATTTATTTGTTATCAATGTACCTGTTTTGCTGCAATTTTGGATCTATTCATTGTGTAATGACGTGTAATATTTTTTTTATGAATAAAATGAAATCGAAAATGTTACATAGTACGAGTAATAGATCCCACACCTGTTAATTTTCTTACAATTTATAGTTTGCAAATGGGCCCCGCCTACTACCAAACAATATTCAATTTAACTTAAGCCCTCAGCTCATAATGTCTGTTATATCAATATAGTAAGTTTTTGGTAGTTTGTTTTTTCTTGTTTAGTTTTTTTATAGCGTTGCATATCTGTTGATTACTTGTAGTGGGATTTTTATTTTATCTCATGTAATTTTATGCGTGGCTGTACCATAAGAAATACGTAATACTGATGCGGGAAATTGATCTTTATCAACGTGGACCGAAACGGCCTCTTCTTTTATCGTTCTCGGCGTTTCGCCCCACGGGGCGAAAGAGGGCATTCAAAAAGAGGCTTCGTTGATTCGCCCGCGGGCCGAATAGCTTGTGGGGCGAAACCACGAAAGAGCCGCAGATACGTACTTTCGTCAGTTAAAAATTGAACTGAAGCCCGGGTGTGGAGAGAAATGTTATGATTCAGTTACCTAATAATTGAGATGGTTCAAAATAAACGAACCATCTCTCTATCAACGATATAAATTAATTGAATGAGTTCCTACTTGGACTCATGTGATAAACTGATTAGTCCATCGCTCCGCGTGTGCCCACCGCAAATGAGATAGTGCGATATCCCCTTGCTAACCTAATGGCAATCGCTCGCCGAAGCCTGTTAAACTTCACTCTGTTTCGCTTAAGCTCTGACACTATTACAGCCCATATGGGTATCAAATATCTTAGAAACGAATAAAGCGAAACCCAAGTAATCCACATCTCAATTTATGGACCGTTTGACCTATTACACCTCTATATCACCCCGTCAATTATTTCAATTTGTAGGTAGGTACTCTTGTAAAATAAATTACTCTTGTCCGTGTCGTTGTTTTATGTCGAGTAGGTAATTTCTGTCTGTTTTGTTTAGATTCTTTGTAAAATGCTAATCAATTGTAATAGGTATCATATTGTATGTATGATGCTGTGATGTATGATTGTTTAATTTTTGGGGTTACTAAATATAGTATAGATTTTAAATGAGTATATATAAGAGGTTCCTATTGCTCTATTGAAAGTTCGTTCATATTTAGTTGCCAAAAAGATACATGATCCTGTTTTGTTCGCAAATTCACTGTCTATCTATCAAAATGACACAGCCTAAATAACGCATGTAAAATAAGTAGATATTTTTTGATGTAGACATTTCACTCTCAGATGTAGATTCTAATTATTCTCATTATATTTCTGGTTTATTTCTTAATTCTCAGGCGTCAGCCTTTTTTTTCGAGGTCTAACGAATTCGATGTATCAGTAAACAGACATGTTGTATTCTTTACTATTTTGAAACATTTGTTAGCTAAAAACACAAACATCAATTCTATCTACGTACCTAACGTAGATAGGATTGTTGTTTTGTTACTAGGTACGTGGATACGATCTAATGTCGAATATCGTCATTTAAATCCTGTTCGTTCTATTAATTGAGTTTTGGTTGGCCACGCATCACAGCCGAACTACATCAAAACCGTGTGTGTATATGTATATTTGATACAGGCACGTTTCTATGTAGTTTAGCTATAAGATCGTCAAAATTATTATCACACTATTTAATGTTACAACCGAGACTTGACTGGACTGCCAGATCCAGCCATCTAGCTACTTTACCCCATAGATTAACAAAAAGAAATAAAATCACATTTTGAACAAATAAAGAAAAACCTTGCGAAAAATCGTCAATTTTATGTTACAGCACCAGTTTTCAGATTCATCTGACTTTATATCTGATAATACGATTGATTTAAAAGATTGCCTAAATCTGTGCCATTAGGTAGCTATTGGTTTGGAAAATACTAAAGCCCTTTTGGCACAAAACGAAGTTTCGTCGCGGCTCTGAATGCGCATGCCAAGATTTTGCCGATGCCGTAGAATGCGTCAAATGTACTCCATGATGCGAATGGTTAGCAGATTCCGTTTGTAATGTATGGTGAGTGGTTGTAGAACCCCCTTACTACACCCTGAGTATTTTTCTAATGCCCTCGTCCTTTCTATGGCATGAATGGAACCTCTAAAAGTATGCTATACTTAAAATGCACCTCTGTATATTTCATTACTTTGTCGCATGATTACCCACGGTAGAATCTACCTACATATTTATTGTCTATCAGATCCTTACACAAGTACTCTACCGATTAATATGTTTAGAAACTATTTGCAAAAATGTAACTAAATTACTACGATCTAATCACAAAATGTAACGTAGAAAAGTGAAATAGCTATTAGAGGGAACTGACCTTTCTTCGAAGCGTATGCTGGAGCGGCTGATGTCGCTCCAGGCGCTCATAGAGCGACCGCGGCCGCGGTGGTAGGCGGCGCTGGCCAGCGCGCCCGCCGTGGCCCGCCGCTCCAGCTCCACATCCGGCGGGAAGTTGACTTTGGTGGAGGCTCGCGACGAGGGGCCCTCGGCCGACTCGCCGCCGGCAGACGTCTCCATCTCGAAGGCGGCGTACTCGGGCGCGTCGTCCGGCTCCCCGTCGCTGCCGTCGCTGGCGGCCGAGAGCGCTTCATAGCCGTAGCCAGGGCGGGCGCCGCCGCCGCTGGTGACGACCGCGCCGCCCCCGCCGCCGCCGCCGCCGCCGCGGCCGCAATCCGCGCTCGCTCCCAATCTTGGTGATGCCGATGAAGCCTCGATGCGACTCAATGACGCCGCTTTTACGCTCTGTCCGCGGACATTCAACGGCGAACCCCTCGTCGGCAAATGGTTCGAATAACGTAGTTTGCTGTGGCGAAACGTGGTGCTGCCCTTAATTGTTCTGCTTGTGTAATAGCGCCAGACGCGTACAGCTTATGATAGTACCTGGTAGATTAAAGTTTCCAAGTTTTTCACTGTTTGGCATGTAAACTGTTCACACTTCTTTAAACAATCACAGAAAGCATCTTCTTGAAGCCAAATTACAACAGTTATTAAACGCGACTGATCTGTAATTGTACATGAAAAACTTATTCTGTTTCAAATTTACCGCGGTTGGTTATTAAAAATAAAAAATGCACAGCGATATGTTCGGGTCCTCACTAATCGTGTTATGATAGCACAGCGCGCATCAAACCACTGATGTGACACAGACATTTAATGAACTGAAAATACAAGAGTGAATGACGCCGCACGAAGACAACACTCGTCTCTCGTGCGAGTCTCTGTATAGTATTGACTAGTGACCTTAATGCCGCCAAACGGTCTCAAGTTTTGTTAATGGGGGCTAAACAAAAAGTCGTATAAATAGTACGGTTCATACATAGTGTGGATGTGTTGAAGTGAGTTAGCGATGGAACACTGCTGTGAAGTTGGTTGGCTACAGCACCGGGCGGGGCAAATCGATGCGAGCGCTCTGCCTACGGCGCCCCTTTTCCTAGTTCAGATTTGTACCGCAGCGGCGCTATTGTCCCTCGTGATCATAAATATATTATTATTGTCCCGAGTCACGAGACCAGATATCTATCGGTGTACAGAAACGGCCATCGCATCGGCACCTTCACTAGAGAATTATGTTTACGATGCTATGTAATCATGTTATAGATTTAACATTTAGTGTTTAATGTGTTTATCATTCTTGCTCATTCATGTTGTAAAAGGTACATATTAAATATCTTTAAATATTATTATTCATTAAAAAAATATTATTAAATATAGCTATATTTATACGTATGCAGTCTAAATTCAAGTTTACATACCTGAAAGCTTTTTCAATCTTCGGAGTAGTTTTTTTTTTCTAAAGGCAAATAGACTGAGACATAATAAGTTAAGTAAAAAGCAATCATAGTAATTTGTAGTTTTCTTATGTCTCAATGAGTAATTTATGTTTAGTCCCTTCTCTGAAATATACTTCAATGGCCTAATTTACTCGGAGGTTTTAGGTACACAGGGACGTTACCGTGGACACCGACGATGTCATTAAATATTTAACCACCCGCCTACCTACTTGCGTAGCGGTAGGTAATACCTAACACATACCCTCGTTGATTAAGGTTGTTCCTTCAAACGTCAGCGTGAAGGCCAAACGCTATCTGTTTGTGGGATTTTTCTAGCAATTTTATCCCGCTTTTTTTCCAACTTTTACAGCAATCAGAGAATACTCATTTAAAGTATATAGTGTCATGTTCCCTAGCGGGACCACCTAGTTATATTCATGTAATACAGGGTGTTCAGTAAAGAGTGGAAAACTCACTCTTTTCATAACTCACTGGCGGGTGGGGGGTCTCACTACTAACCAAATACACAAAAATGACACGGTTTTCGAACATTTTCTTCAAAATTGTAGATCATTAAATTAGCCATAAAAAATTAAAAATACTTTTTTCAACATTTTAAGAAAAAGCACTCCCATGGTCTCTTATTACAATCCCGTGACCTGAAATCTAGATTGTTTGTTGTCATCATCTAGTTTTGTGAATATCAGTGCAAACCAGTTGTGTCGTGTGTACTGTGATTTTGTGCAATAAAGTGCAAAAAGAACAATCGGCGTTTTAACTGATTATCCAAACTAACCTAACTGTTGCGTGAAGCGCTCCAACACACTATATTTCCGATTTGTCTGGTAATCGTCGCCCCACTTCAAGATCGGCCTACCTACTCCAGAGTTATCTAACTTATTTAATAGTGTGTCTTGTTTAAGAGTATCAAAAGCTTTACTAAAATCGATAAAAACCAGAACGACATGCTGTTTACTATCCAAGCACTGGTTTACTTCATCTGTAAATTTTGATAGTAATATAGAAGTCGATTAATGTGTTGCTGGAAAAACTTGAACTGTTCGCTGAACGAATCTTAGGCGACTATCAGTGTAGGTTTCGACGTAACCGCTGCATCGTGGATCAAATCTTCCTCCTCAGATAGCTAACGGAGTAGAAATGGGGATACGCACAGAGCATTCACTAGCTGTTTGTGGACTTCAGTAAAGCCTATGACAGTGTGGACAGAGAGTCGCTCTATGCCATTCTTACCAATTTCGAGGTACCCGATGAGCTGATTCGGCTAATAAAAATTGCCACTATAAAACAAGCAAGATGTGCGTAAAAGTTGCAGGAGGATTCACTGAGGAATTCCAAGGGATTACTGGCCTCAAACAGGGGGATGTTCTGTCTCCTATGTTGTTTAACTTTGCCCTGGAGTTCGTTATAAGGAAAGTGCTGGAACTGGAAGGCGGAGTGCAACTTAATGGACGACACAAGGTGATAGAGTACGCCGATGACCTCGCCCTATTGGGGCAGTCTAAGTAAGAGGCGTTAGAGCTAGAGTTTTACCTCCTCCAGTAGGTAAAACTCTAGCAGCCGAGGTTCGCAGGGTTAGGCTTAGAATAAACCAGGAAAAAACCAAATACCTCCATGTCAAACGCTACAAGGACACAAGACAAAAGCAGGCAGACCTACGATTTGGGGATCTCTGTTTTAGCGGGGTTGCTAAGTTCAAATACTCGGGCTGCACTATAACGGACACAAACACCAGAGAAGAGGAAATTGACATCCGGATTCACAACGCTCTCCGTTGTAGTGAAGCGTTACACAAAGTACTCGTGTCCAAGCTTCTAAGCCGGAAAACCAAGATCCGCAGACACAAAACGGTCATTAGACTGATCTTGATTTATGGGAGTGAAGCTTGGACGTTAACCCTAAAAGAAGAGAATAAACTCTTAGTAGCGGAGAGAAAAATTATGCGGAATATCCTGGGACCAACCCGACGAGAGGACAATAGCTGGAGAGTAAGGAAGAACGCCGAAATAGAGGTTTTGGTCGCTGAACCCAACATAATAGGCGAAACTAAGGCCCAAAGACTTCGCTAGGTGGGCCATCTGCTGAGGATTAAATTAACCATGATTTCCACACGATTTCCATAACAGTTGGCAAATGTCTTTAGACTGATAAGCCAAAATGACTTCATAAAAGATATGAAAAAAAAAATTATATCTTAATGTCTGAACTACGAGTAAAACTGTCAATTTCAAAACTTATCAAATATCACCTTATAATTGCTATCACAAAGCCTAATGCTTTGCACTTATCTTCATACAAAACAGCTTTTTCTTGACAAAGTACGTATTTCGATATATTTTGACTGTTCATTAGGAGTTTATTTTGAGCATTTTGTAACGCATCATCGTTTCTTATTACTGAATAACAGGGAATTGACAGAGGAAATGCATAAATGTTACGTGAATAGAAATTAAAAGAATGATCTAGCGATGTCTGAAGTTCAAAATCTAGATATTTTTTAGCCTATTTGGCACCTCATTGCAAAATAATGCTGGCAGCACTTTTGGTTCTTGTACTCTAATATCTTCAAAATTGTTTCGTTTTTTCATATTTTAACTTCATTTTAAACCAAATTGTACATATCTGAACAGTTTTAGAAGCATTATAAATTACTCTAATGAACATAACATTAATAGAAACAAACTTGGGAGAAAATTAGTGTATTCGTTTTCGTGAGCTGCTGGCAATGGCCGGTATCCTATCGTGCGGATTTTATGTTTGATCTTTCTTTTAGAAGTTAATGAGTCAGCAATTTACACCAATAAATCACTGTACTTGGTCTGTAATGGTTCATTACTTGTCATAATATTCCAATCTTTCTTTACAGATTTTACGCCTTTGTTTATATCTGCTGGAAAGTACTTGTTAACTTTCACCAAGTCATTCATTCGTCAAGTTCATCTATGTCAGTAAGCAGGTCTGCTTGAAAGTACTAGTTAACTTCCACCAAGTCATTAATTTTTTTGTCAAGTTTATCTATGTCAGTAAACAGGTCCTTTTTAGATTTTTCACATAATGCTAGGTTTTTTCGTAATGCGATATTCTCCTCGCACATTTTTTTCAAATTCGATGGAATACAATTCATGATCACCAAGCAATCGTTTTATTGATTTGTCCTTTTCTGCAATATCTTTTTAAAGAACATTTATAGCAATCTCATATTTATTTATTACTAGCGACCCACCCCGGCTTCGCACAGGTTTGTTATGCATATATTATAAACCTTCCTTTTGAATCACTCTATCTATTTAAAAAAACCGCATCAAAATCCGTTGTGTAGTTTTAAAGATATAAGCATACTTGGGGACATGGGGACAGCAGAAGCGACTTTGTTTTATGCAATGTACTCGTAGTTAATTTCGCTTCTGCAGCTTTTGTAGCTTTGGTTTTTGGACGGGTGCTCATTTTGGATATTAAAAATTCAATTTTATCAATCTGCAGCCAAGCTTTAATATTTACACTAAATGGTATAGTTTATGTGAGGTTGGTCACCCAAAACAATAGTCGTGCAGAAATCAAAATGTGTCTATGGTCACTGTTCCGTTTTAGGTTTCAGAACGAAACTTTAACTTTGTTTTGTTGACGTACCTAACGAAGAAAATGACAAGTAACAGCTGATCCAATCAGATAGGCAGTTGAGTTGTGATGTCAATAAAAAATTACGTTCGTTTTAAAAATTTCTCCAATTTTAAGTGATTAGGACAATTTCTGGCTATTTCAAATGTGATTTCTTGTGGAGTAATTTTCTCATTGTACACTGGTGTTTGAAAGTGTGGAGGTTTCAGCCAGGGGTTTTTTTGGCAGCACTTATAATACTCGAGTACGTGCTGTTTAGTGGACGTTTAACTGGTTTGTTTTCTTTATTCTTGCTGTTAGTTTGCTAACATGAACCACCGTTTTCGGCGGACCCCTGTGCGTTGCTCAGATATGCTGTTTTACTTTTAACAAGTTACAATGAGAATTTTGGCGTATAAACACTTTTTTTTACTTTTTGGCATAGAATTTACTGGCTTATCTATATAGGCAGTTAAGTTCGATGGCAATAAAAAAATACGTTGATTTTTGATTTCTCCAATTTTTTTAACCCTTAATAAGGCGCGAGCCAGTAGGCTAGTTAGAGAAGAAGTTGAAATTGATTTAGGGTAAGTTGATACTCTAGAATATGAAAAATTAAAAAAAGGGGGGGTTTTCATGGGGGGAGTACCTTTTTTTTGGGTGGGAAATAATATCCCTTTGCCCGATTAGGTTTACGCATTAGGTTTTTGGGTGGGAAATAATATCCCTTTGCCCGATTAGGTTTTGTACTTTTAGCCTCAGTTTCATTATTTCCATATACAAGCACTAGCCCGTGGCTTGGTTTGTATTTTTTGTAAAATTATAAAAAAATTAAGTAAACTAAAAAAAGGGTCTTGTCATATTGTTACTTATATAAAATTTTCTGTTTTGCCTTATTTTATGTAGACCCCTGAAATAAGTTTGTAAACTAGAAGATTAAAACAATTTAGAATTACTTATAATAGTGTTTTATTTCGCTTATAAAACTAAGAAACTTATACTTACCTAAAGGAACATAAAAAAAAAAACATTCTTCATTCCGCTGTGGGACCTCGAATGTTATGTTAATGTTATAAAACTAAGAATGGTACCATCTGATTCTGTTTGATAGTAAGCATCATCGTCAGAGTTTATATCCGACAAATCTGACAGATTTTCTAGCACTTCTTCTATATCTCTCTTATTCATTACACTTCTTCTCTTACTCATGGTTGACAATCCTAATAGGAAAAGAAAAAATGAAGGTAAAGAAAAAAGCGTGCGACAGAGAAAGAAAAGGGGAAACTTGCATGTGCCGTTAAAACGAATAAATAAAAGAAATAAACAGGTGAGATGAATAATAAATGCAAGAGCTTGCCACCAAAAAAAAAATGTTCTGAAAACCATCCGCAAAAACATAAAACAAAATAAATTCAAACGAAGTCGGGTGCAGTAGCTAGTTAGCCATAAAAAAAATCATGACCTTATCGGGCAAGGGGAAATAATTTCCCACCTATAAATTTGCATTTTTTGAGGTTATGGTTTGTTACATTGCATTGGAAAACACATAAAACAGCTTCAGAATAGACCTTTTACCAGATATAGCAATCAAATTGTACTTACAGGATTTTTTGTAGAACAAAAACTCGTTTTTACTTCGGATCGTCACAAAAATCAACGCTCGTTTACTCGAAATTCTGACACTGACACTTTGACATAAAAAAAATAAGTCAAGGGTTGCCATGAAGCAAAAAGTGTTGCCAGGAAAAGAAAAAAAAAGTCCAAAAAATTTGTGGTGTCTTTCATTCGTTCACTGCAAATAATTTGTCGATAATATTTTACTTTAAAAATAAAACATCGTGGTGGGAAATAATTTCCCCTTGCCTTATTAAGGGTTAAGTTTTAGGACTATTACTGGCTGTTCCAACTATAATTTCTTATGGAGAAAAGTAATTTTCTCATTGTTAGGCTCTCATGAGTTGAACAAAAGTTTTAGTTCGGTATGGGATCGTATTAGAAGCTTGTTCTGATCGCAAAAATGCAAAACAACACGGTTACACATTAGGCAGATAGGTGATAAGTAATAAAAAGTAGGATTTTCCCCATGATCAAGTAAATGCATCTATACTATAGGCTTCTGGGTCTGGCTTCCATGATATTATGAATAATTTACATTGTCATCTAGGTGTCATCAATTTCTGGAACACCCAGCTCACTAGTTATCTTTTTAAGCATACTCGGCCAACTGCCATTATGTGTCCTTTTTGATAACACGTGATTCTTTATCAGCTTCCGCATTATCTTTTGAACTTAAGTATGATGCTGTCAAACAAATGTCTCTTTGTTCGCACCATTGCTATATTTTTCGTGTTAGGTCATTGAGATGTGGTTGTGGATATTGTACTCCCCCATTTTATTTATGTATGTTATGGCAGTGATGTTTTCTATTCTAAGCATTTCAAAGTCAAAGTCAAGTCAAATTCTCTTTATTTCGTAGACACATTACATGTTCTTGAAAACGTCCGATAACAATACTTTTAATAACATTATAATTATAGAATTATTTCTTAAAAATTTACATTCATTTTAAAACACACCTAAAAATTATCAAAATACAACAAATTAAAAACCAAATGAATACTATACAAGCAATAGATGTCAGTGTCATTTGAGGTGACAATTTGGATGTCAACAGGTACCGGTAAGAAACAAGTAGCATTTTAATACGTTACGTTATCGTTATCAACGATAACATACTAATAGCAGTTACGTTATCGGCAACAGTATGTTAGTATGCAATATGCCAGAAATTACTTATAATTTAAAAAAAATTTCATGTCCACTTCTCTTATTGTGGGCAGCAAATATTTTAAGCGCAAAAAAGGCAGCTAGCAATTCTAGATAATTGATATGCATGTTTGATTCTTGATTAGTCCTTCAGCCAGATTTTGATGAGTCTGAAAATATCTCGCAAGAAAATTTGCTAAATCTGATCTTATTAGAGGATTTCAGTTTATTATTCTTCCATGAATTCAAATCTTCCGTAATACAAGTTGCTAATGTTGTTTCTGTACTATAGTCATCATTATTTTCAGAGAGTGCAGTATATGTGCAATGTTCTAGTTTCTTAGCGTATACCCAGCTATAAGCTACAGTCAGGCTTGCTGAAGTTAGAAAACCTATAATTTCTGATAATGCCCTAATTGCATCTTTTTAGTGTTAAGAAGTTTGTGACTTCGTTCAAATTTTTTTCTTTATCTCTTTTGTTAAAGAAATACGAGTAATGAGTTTCTTTGAATAAATTACTACACCTAAAATTTTACAAATCTGACTGGGATATAGTTTACATTTTTCATAATTAAGAATAAACCCTAGAGACTGTAACAAGGCAGATGTTTGCATAGTTTCTTTCAACTAAGCATTTGGTGTTAATCCACAGTAAATCATCGAGATACTGGACAATTATAATACCTAGACTCCTTAAATGTGTCATTACAACCTTAAGACCTTAAAATCTTAGTAAACACATAGGGTGCCGTTCTAAGACCAAATGGAAGTACATTAAACTCGTAAAGTTCTTAATATTTAAATCTTAAATTTCTTTTTTTTTACTCTACATATAGCAGTATATCTATAGATGTCATGAAGCAGTTGGGAGACATTAATTTTAAAACTGTACGAAGATCTTCCATTTTAAAATGGTGTGTAATAACAAATTTATTGAGGGATTTTAAGTTCAGCATGAAACACTTTTCCTCATATTACTTAGTAATCGAGAAAATGTTAGACATGAACAGACAGGGGTAGGCTTCTTCTGATGGCTCCCGAATCAAGCAATTTTGTTAAGGATTTATCATATTCTTACCCTTCAGACACTTTAACACTTACTGTTCTTGGTGCGTCAGCCTGAAAAGGTCTTTCTGTAAGAGGGATTGTATAGCTCTGAATCCATGACAAAATCACTTGGTCAGATGTGATTTCTTTCTATTTGAAAATGAAATATGGTAATCTTGGTACCTGATTCAAAGCCGTATGGGGATGCTTACCGGTACACCGGTACCGTGTCTTGCTGTAATGGGTGGGCCGGACTTGACGAGGCCCACCACGTCCCTGAGGCTGATGTCGATGCTGTGGTTGGGATGGGCCCTTTTAGTTTAAAGCTGAGCTGGTTGATGCAGCGCTTGTTGTAATTCTCAATCTCAACCGAAGGCGAGGTCTATTTTTTAAATCAGTTGCTGATCTAGTGATAGCTTTATAAGCTTTTATTTTTTCTGTCAGGCCCTTTCCAAAAAGCCATTCATCTAATTTTACCCCATGTATGATATTTTTGGTAGTTTTATGTTACGGCTAGTATTGCTTCTTCTTCGTCTTCTACTTATCACTTCAAAATATTGCTGGCCGCATAGCAGTCTTGCTGCATTGTTTACCGCTTTTAATGCGTGGTGATCAGATCCTATAATTAAGAAGTCCATCGCCAGAGCTAGGCATGACAAAGAAGCTCCATGCTGCTTTTGTTTTCTCATAAATCTTATTCGTTTTAGATATGGCCTCAGTCACTGCGGCCTTTATTTCTAAGTTAAGCTGCGGAGCGCTTATAAGTGCGCAGTTAGATGGTGTAAGATACTTTTTCAACAGATTTTATTTTTGATGTTTAGGCCAAATGATAATATTTCGGTCCATTTTGTGGCGATTCTCTCCTGAATTGGTGGTCGGTATCAACTCAAAGTTTTCGACAATATTTTTGGTTTGTAATCTTTTATTTTTGATTTTCTGTGGGAACCATTATTATTTTACAGGATTATAGAAAGCTAATTCATGTAATTGCCTACTCACCTATTTATATTAAATCCAATTAAATGTCATATCATGAACCCGTAAAAAAGTTATAAATTTTTTTGTCCCTAGGAATCATTAATGTTTTCTTGGAGCTGTACGTCTATACTCGTAGTCTATGTCTTCGTAAATTTGTAACGATGTTTTTAAACAAAATTTCATCCAATTCGGATAAGTCTTATTCTCAAATTGGCGATTCTATTAAGGAATCGATTACAATTTTGGGGATTATAGTGGCACTTATGCTAATTTGTGTTGTTGCCTGCTCCTATACTATATCGCATTCGAATCAGTCCGTTTGTTTTGTCTAAACAAACTTTTTTTAGTAAATTTGGCTATCCCAAAGGAATAGGACTGATTTTTCAGTACAACTATGATTCCAGTATTGGTACATATTATGAGCTCCTCCAACACCAAATGTTATCCCTTATCTATTAAGTGAGTTGGACGTAGGTAATTGATGTGTTATTTCACAAACTTTGGAATTTTATCGGGCCCCTCAGAATATTAAAATCGCAAAAGTTAAATTAAACGTATTTTTTATTTTGTTTGCAGAATATTTTTTTTTTCAATTTTCATATCAATCGGTCCAGTCAATAAAAAGTTTCATACAATGGAAAAGGGCCCATTTTACCCCTTTGGAAGACGAATTTCTAAAAATACTTCCTTAGTGGATCCCTATGTCATAACAGGTATACGTGTACAAATTTTTAAGTTTTTAGCCCTAAGGGTTTGGCTTGTGCGTTGATACCTGAATCAATCAGCTTTGCCTTTTATATATATACATATAATGTGGGTATATAGATTTTTTACGCGAACCTTAAATGGTTGAGCTATTATGTATCCATCTCGATCCAATAATCTTTCCTGGTTTACTCTACCAGTCTGTATTTTTAAGTTTTATAGTATTTCGATAGCGTTACAGAACAACTCTGGCAGGAATCATACTCGTCCTTCAGGGGTTTGGAAGAAAATGTCGGCTGCAGCGCACAGTCCCGGGTTAAGCCCATAATTGGATCTTGCCGACGTTGGATGATAAAAATGCAAAAGTTAAATGAGAATAATATGTAAACGTTATATTTTCAGTATTTCGACATGTCAAGTAACAAAGAAAAAGACAATATTTTACAAAAGTGAGAGAACTGAACGTTGTCAATCAGTCTAGTAGCTCTGTTCACAGAGTGACTAAAACGTCGGTTAAAGTTAACCTGTTGATTTTCCCTACGTGCTCACTAGCTGTCGCATGCAATAACAGCTGGTTAACAGACATACAATTACATTATGGTTTAACGCTACTCGCCTGACACTGCCTATACTCGGAATTTTACTCGGACAGTTTTTGACAGTACATACTGTCAAAAATGACAGTAGCTAATGTCAAATCTGGAACTATTTTTCAAATATCAGATAGCTTACTTTTCTGTAACTTTAAGTACGATTAAAAGCCGTTAATTAAAAAATTAATTACTATTATATTTTTCCGTCTATCCCCCGTGGCTCTACTGCTTGGCTCAACTAGTAGAGCCAAGGGAAATTTTTCTTTCCCGTGACACGATTAATTTTCTATGGCTGCTTAGTCTATACAATCGAATTACCCGTGATCTTGGTCATTACCCGTGGCACTACTGAATTTAGAAATATGATATAACTATTTGTATCTTGAAATGTTATTAAAAAAATAAATAATAATATGAAATACCTATATTATTAAAATATAAAGATTATATTTTAACAAAACTTAAAAAAACATTTTATAAACTATAACTATTAAAATTAACCTACTTAAAATAACATGGCCAGAATGTTGGCAGCGTTGCCTCGCTGAATATTGTATTTTGCAATTTAAAAAATGACAGATGTCAAAATGACAGCTGTCATATCCAAGAATTCATACGAAATTTGCATGCAGGTGTAAAAGTGACAGCTGTCATATTCTGGAATTCATACGACTTGCATGACAGGTGTCAAAGTGACAGCTGTCAAACTAAAAAATAGATTATCTACGTTACTTTCGATTTTAGGCTACTTTTGTCTTCAGAAAAGTGATAGAGCTCAACTAGATCTACATTTCGGATGACAGCTGTCAAACTAAAAAGTGGATTATCTCCGTAACTTTCAATTTTAGGATACTTCTGTCTTCAGAAAAGTGATAGAACTCAACTAGATCTACATTTCGGATGACAGCTGTCAAACTAAAAAGTGGATTATCTCCGTTACTTTCGATTTTTGGCTACTTTTGTCTTCAGAAAAGTGATAGAGCTCAACTAGATCTACATTTTGGATGACAGCTGTTAAACTAAAAAGTGGATTATTTCTATAACTGTCGGTTTTTATTTAATCAATTAGATCTAGTTTTTAGATTAAATTCACATAAGTGAAAATCCTCGTAACTTACTCTTTGCTCTGCACAGCTCTAGCCAAAATTCTATGGGCATAATAAAGTAATTTGCCAAATAATCTAAGAATCTAATAGATATCGAAAAATAAAACTATAATTTTAAAAACTAAACAGTATTTTATTAACTAAGATAATCATAAAGTACGAGTAAGACTACTACTTACCTAATCTCGCTGGTAGACGAAAATAAATGTTAACAAAATCAATGCTTCTTGTAAATAAAACTGTGAACAAATTAGGTACTTATGCACTCGAATGAAATAAAAACAAAGTTATATTGTAGGTGCATGCCACACATTATCCCTACTGGAGTATGTGCAAAACGAGAACCGTCGTGGCTTTACGGTGAACTAACAATAAGACAAGGTACCAACTATACTTGGTAGACGCGAGTACTGATGAAAACCGAATTGGTGTCTACCAAGTATCAAACACTTTTAGCTGTACTAACAATGACAGAGCAATTGTCAACGTAACAAAATTAGTAAAATGGCACACGGGCGACCTTACCTACGACGCTTTCCTTGTTGCACAAACTCTAAATCTATTATATCTCCACAGCAAATTATGACTAGGTGTTCGTTTGGGCTCTACCTTGGTTCGGATGAAACATTAAATTGTAGGTCTCAGGTTTTTGAACCGTTTAGTCAGGTCAGTCATATAATTAATATATCACCGAATGTATCTCAGACAAGACAGGTGAGAGAGGAGTTCAGAAACTCTTGAACATTCTCCTACAATTTATCAATCGACAACTAATTTACTACATAATATATCTATATTTACTACGGAACCCGAAATAAGTTGCGATAATATGTCATAACAAACCGGTGGCATATTTATGGCCTAAGAGCCGCCGAAAATCGACTTTCACCTACGTGATAACCAGATGAGAAGTATTATTTATTTATAAACATGCCTATGATAGCTTGCCTGCCCGAAAATGTTCATGGCTATTTTTTATTATACTTAAAACATTTCGTGAATGATTTTTTAAAGACAAACTCGTATGAATAATTTTGTTATTAAATTATCCTAATTTATTAAATTAATATGATACCAATTTGGACTGGTTGTAAGATCGGTTTCGTAGTTAAATTAACATATTTGTACATAGTTGCTTGCCAGGCAGTATGAACAAAATCAAGTAGACAAACCTACCAAGGTATTTTCTCTACATTAAAAACTATTACTTAGTTGGAATAACAATATATCGGCTATCAGGCTTTTCGATAGGCAAGCTACCTTAGGCCTATTTGTATGTAAATAAAATTTCATAAAAAGTGTGTCTTATCTGGTTATCAGATGGGTGAAGGTCGTTCTTTCACGTCTCTCCCCCTATTATCGCAACTTGTCTAACGTATGACCAACAGTTAATTCTCCACTGATGAATTGAAGGAGAACATTTCGTATATAGTCATCGTTATCGATATCAATTTGGTTTCGTTTTATACCTTTGTTGTTTTTTGTTATTTTTTTCAACATATTGGTATTCTGAAACTCCATCAATAGTTTTAGCAGTCTTGGTAACGTTATTGTACCTTTCGTCACCCTCTTGTTGACTTTAGAGTGCCAGCCTTCCAAAACGTTGTTGGTTCTATGACGCAGACCATAAACACTCAACATTTTTGGAAAAGATGACTTAAACCAGAAACGTTGAATGTAATGTATGAACTTTTGCATGCCCAAATCATTACTTTCCTCTTTAATATACTCCCAACCCCGTACTATTTCTTCAGCCGGCAACAAAGGCAGGACTGCTGTAAGTCCTATAATGCGTTTGTGACCTTTTCTTTTAGTATAGCCGAGAGCTTTAACTTTCTTCCATACTGCTCTTGACCAATGGTAAAAGCAACCTTTTAGTTGAACGTCAGGGAAAACCTCTATCAATGCATTAATGGCTGCTAACTCAAAGTCACAGTGGAATGTATTAGGGGACCAATTTGGTAGCGTTGCTTTTATTAACCTGAATAAGGTCTCATAAGTTTTCTGTTGCTTGTTTGGTAGCAAAGCAAAAATTAAGGGAATGACATTTGTAGTGTCTATCGAGCTGCCAATGTCACCATGTATGCTGTATAGTTCAGCAAACGGCAGAGGACAACTTTTAAATGTCGCATCCCCAAAAAATTCCCTGATTTCACCAGTTTTTTGTCTACAATCTGGCGAACAGAACAATATAATACGAGTCCCTTCATTTTAGTAGTCGGCCAAAATGCAATCAGCAAAATTGGCAGGTATTTGAACTTCTTCAAAACAGCAATATACTGTTTTTAACACACCCATTGCTTTGTTTCTTGTGTCATACAAGCAATGTTGCACACTTGAAAGTGTGGGTAGAGATGCCACAAAATTTAGACCTTTATTTTGAAATGAATTATAGGTCTCATCGTATAACTGAGTGACAGGTTTGTCAGATTGTATTACTTGAGTCTTTAAATTTTCAATTTCTCTAGTAACCACGTTTCTTCCTAGAAAAGGTTCACATGTGTGAAGTCTCTGCGATATTTTGACCAATTTATCATCCTTAAATCAAACATGAAGATAATTATTAAACAGGTAAAATACACTCGTATTACTAGAGTAGGACAACAGAAACAAAGGCATTACATTGCTTGAAAGTTAGTTACGTTATAGTGAAACTTCTATTATCCGGTCCTTAGTTATACGGATTTGCGATTGTCGAGACTACAACCCGCGATCAAGAAAATTATTTTTACAAATTGATTGACTCTAGGTGTACATAGACGGACATGTCAAAAGTAACGTAACCCGCTCGCGCCCAGCTCTTTTTCTATTCTTGGCGAATTGTTATCGTTTCAATTGCAATGTATTCCGCAGCGCAGTATCGCCACGCAATCTTCGAAGTTAAAAATTTCAAAGCATAAAAGTGTGGTGTTTTCGCGTAGAGATAAAATATTATTTAATTTTATTCATTTAAAAAGGGAGCAACTGGTCGTAAGTTAGCTAAAATAATAAGAAAAGAGCTTTTTTCATTCGTTCGGTTGACGAAATGCGTAACGACACGAATTAGTTCAATGTTAATCGAGGCTCTACCTACTGTGTAAAGAAAGAGCTTCATACAAAACTACTACTAGGTATGCGTATTTTTTTATGCATAGTCGCACGTCACCAGATCCATAAAGATCTCATTACATGCTATCGTCCTTGTGATTTCGTCAATGTCTTTACTTTGAACCTCCTATATTTTTAATATTATCGCTCCAAATATGAGACTTTATTTTAGAGGCTAAGTACTTCGAAATATTCTGCCGGCGAATACCTATTATGGTTCTTGTAGGCGAGGATGGAATTAACAGAATAATGGAATTTATTCATAAGGCGCATCAAACTTAATGGAGTCTGTGAAGTTGCAATCTGCGCAAAACCCCACTCTTCATAGGGATGAACTGACATACGAGTTTGCTACTACGCATCAACTCAGTCTCAGAGCAAATAAAAAAATCAAGAGAGAATGTTGTGAACAAACAAGTGAAGCCAACCAAAACTACGCCTCGCCGTGTACAGACAATTACGCACACATCCAGGTAACTATGAAACTACGCCTTGGCTTGCAAGTCAAACTATGGCGGCGCAACAGCGACGCACTCACACATGTATAAAAAACCGGCTTCACTTGACTGTTCAACGACGTTCCCTCTGGATGTTTTTATTTGCTCTGAGCTCACAGTCACATTTTTTTGTTCACAGATGTGAGATGCCACTAAGTTTGAATCGCACTATTTACTCGTATCCACTTACTTTAATTGTAATTGTCCCTGGACATTTACATTTTTTATAGGCAGAACATCGCCATATGGACGAACCATTTTTGAAAACTCTTATCTTGTGGTACTGGTAGTCTCCATTCAAAACTACCGTTCCACCTTTATACTGTCGGAAAAACAACCCTCCTTCTTTTCCTTCCATTAAAAATGGGTCTTGTTTTTGATTTTTTTCTCAAAATATTTTAATATTTCTGTAGGTATGGAACTATGGATGAGCAATGGATGATATTTATGTTACAGAAGGATTGATTGGAGTCAAACAAAATACAATCACATTACATGACATCATGACTTTATTTTCTAGCCATCAATTTTCTCTCAAATGCCAGTACCTTCCTTATTCCAAGTAGTTTTGATTCAAGAAGATTGATATGTATGACAGACGTGTTAACAAATAAAATTTCATAATGGCTATCCCAGTTGTGTCACAGGAAATAATATTGCCCGTGACACTACTGGAAACAGAGTAGTGTTATGGGAAATGTACTTTTACCCGTAGCACTACTAGTAGTGTCACGGGAAAGTAAAATTTCCCTTGGCTCTACTAGTTGAGCCAAGCAGTAGAGCCACGGGGGATAGACGTATTTTTCTCGTATAACTTATCTCAATCTATATTGCTTTCTTCTTGTAGTTCCACTCCTATCGGAGGTTGGACCACATCAGGGCAATTCTAATTTTTGAAGCTGCTGCTCTAAATAATGAGGTGGTACTGCAGCCGAACCAGTCCCGCAGGTTCTTTAACCATGAGTGCCGTCTTCTGCCAACACTTCTCTTTCCAGCAATCTTTCCCTGGATGATGAGCTGAAGCAGTCTGTACTTATCATTTCTCATGATGTGACCCAAGTACGACATCTTCCGGTGTTTAATGGTTTTCATAAGCTCCATCTTCTTTTTAAGCCTGCTTAGTACCTCAACGTTGGTAATTCGGTCACGCCATGAGATCTTCAAGATAGATATTGATTGCAAGATATTGCTTTAGTATGGAGTACTCGTATTTCGCTGTAAGGCAATCAAAAATATTTATTGTCATAATTTTATTTGTTTTTCCTAATTATTATTCACATATGCATTTATTGTCTTAAATTTAAGTTTTTTTTACAATATTTATAAAAAAGAACAAAATACTATATAAAAACTTAAACCTAGAGTGCCACCGGCAGCGGGGCGGGGCCCAAGCTACAAAGGGTTGGGGCTACAGGCTGAGGAACCGCCTGACAATGCGCGCCGTGTCCAGGATCACTGCCTTTTGAATCTGGCCCTTGACCCAACCGTCTAGCGAGAGCCTCTTGAGGTGTTGGTCGAGGCTCTTTGCTATTAAACCGTTCACCGACACGACTATCGGGACAATGATCGTCGAGTCAACATCCCACATGGCGGTAACCTCGTGAGCCAAGTCAAGGTACTTGCTGAGCTTGTCCTTCTCGGCCTTCACGAGGTTCTCGTCATGCGGGATGGTGATGTCGACGAGCACTGCCCGGCGCTGGGACCGGTCGACCACCACGATATCAGGCCTATTGGCGACAATAGTCCTGTCCGTGATGATAGAGCGGTCCCAGTAGAGCAACGCACGACCATTCTCAAGAACTGGCGCTGGTGCGTACATATAGTACGGCATCTCAGACTCGACAAGGCCGTATTGAAGAGCAAGTTGCTGATGGATGATCCTGGCCACTTGGTTATGCCTGTGCAAGTACTCGCCGTTAGCAAGATGAGAATTTTAATTATAATTAAATTTATAATATACTAGCTGACCCGGCGACCTTTGTTTCGCCATATTTTCTAAATTCAATGACTTTGTTTTATGACAACAAAAAAAGTAAATAAACAGATCTGTTTTAAATAGAACCATATATTGAAAGAATTTGCAATATTGCAAAGTCTTTGAATTTAGAAAATATGGCGGAACAAAGTTCGCCGGGTCAGCTAGAAACGAAATAAGGCCAGCATAGTAGCGTCAACAGGAATTCTCCCATTGCCAATGTCTAATATTGTATTTGAATTTTGCAAAACATTTCCGCCGATAACTATTAGGCGTTTCTTTCTCATCGACTCTTAACTTTGGCTCTTATATAGAGTCAAAAGCTCAATTAGCCTCCAAAAAACTTGGTGTTCTTTCTAAGGTGAGCCGTATTTCACACCTGAGCAACTGCTTAGTCTTTATAAAGCACAAGTCAGGTCTTGCATGGAATACTGCTCTCACCTTTGGGATGGCTCTGCCAAATATCAACTGGATGGAGTTTCTGCAGTCGATTAAGAGGCGAGCCAGGAAGCTGATTGACAACGACACCTTGACTAAGTCGCAGCTGCAAAGTCTCGAGAATCGACGTAAGGTAGCGTGTTTATCGGCCTTTTATCGTATACCTACACTTCGGAGAGTGCGCTCAGGAGTTGCACAATCTGGTCCCACCTGCCCCTTTCTTCTATCGTACGGCTAGACAGACGCGACCAAAGCACCACCCTTTTATGGTGGACATTCCGTGCGTTAGAACCAAGCGTTTCGAATCCTCATTCTTCATACGAACAGCTAGAATGTGGAACGCTTTGCCTGGGTCTGTCTTCCCGCTAAAGTACGACGTGGGTGTCTTCAAATCCCGAGTAAATAGGTATCTTCTAGGTAAGCGTGCTACACCTTAGACCGCATATCTGCTCAACATCAGGCAGTATGTAGTCAAACGCAAACCAATACGGAATATTAAAAAAAAAGTCATTTTGCAACTCCACTCGCATATTGGTTAATTGAAGTTTTTTTACGTATCAAGCATTTATTTCATCAGCAGCTGTTGATCTGGGAATGACTGGTAGCGTTTGGCGAAAATCACCAGACATTAGAATCATCGCACCTCCGAAGAGGTTCTGATTGCTACGTACCTAAATATTTCAATGTTCGATCGAGTGCCTCTAATGCTCGTTTGTGCTACATCGTACACTCATCACAGATAATTAATTTACAAATGTAGCAGCGATCCCGGATGAAGATATTGCTATTGCTATTTGTCAATAAAAATCCTCCAAAATTAATCCTCCATTGCCATCATTTACTGCTTTCAAAATAGTATCGTGAGCTGTTTTTTGCTACCTATTTAAAAGTGGGACTTTGCTCTGTACGGATTGACTCAAAACATTTATGTCATATTGCCGTTCTCGTTCAAATTCTCGATTTAATGCAACGTGCATGGGTCGATTAGGTGCAGGCAATCCTAATTGGTGCAGCATCTTGCCGAACAACATCGCGCACAAATCTTCTAATGATATTAATACCTCAATATGTATTTCTGCGCAAATTTCAAGCTCAAGATTTTCTGTTATTAAGCATATCCTATGCAAAATGTCTTTAGCCATACTGTCTTTGTATTTTTTCCCCAAATTATGTGTATTTGATGGTAAGGTTGAAATAAGGATGGCAAAAAGTGACCGAATTCGAAAAATTAGAATTTAATTTGTTTTTATTTTTTTAGATACAAACCTTGTCCTGGCTATAACGATCACAATAAAAAAAGAAATAGCGGAATCGGTCCAGCCGTTCTGAAGTTATGCGCGTACATACATTTCGCAGATTCATTTTTATATATATAGATTTTATATTTTATATATTTAATTATTAATTTAATTATAACTAATATATAATAATAATAATTATTATTATGATTGTTTAAGTAATCATTTTCATTTTATAATCTTAATTATGCTATGTAACCCTTAGACATGGTCATGTTGTAAACGTACGAAATTGCAAAGTATTACGTACCAAAAATTATAATGTATTTCCTATCTACCCTCTACTTACGACTTAATGAGAACTTTGGTAAATTTATAACATAATGTTTAGATACAAGTTTTAAAAGGTGGCATTAGCCTACAAGACACTGTAAATATTGTGGTAAATTGTAACTTAGTTAGCTAACGCTAAGCTTTACAAAACATTGTAATTTTATTATGTTAATAATAAAGGTTTCTTAAAATCAAATCAATCAATCAGTCTAGTAGTACCTTCTATGAGAAAAATCTACATAATTTATGATGAAAGATATTTTCAGGAAATAGATTTTTTTTCAACAAACGAGACTATCAACGCAATGTTTTACAAAAATGCCCAACAGCTACTTTACCCCGAAATGAGCTCCAGTTGTTTATTTTCAATGATAATGTCACGGAGTATACATATATTTTTCCTCTCGTTTGTTGAGGGCTTTTAATTTGTTTTTATTGATAGTTAACGCTTCTTTTCTGATATTTTTTTTTTTTCTAAACAGGTCAAAAGTTCGACTAATTCAATTTTCGTGGAGCACTTTCATTTAGTCAGAAGTTTCAAGACTCGCTGAAGTTGTTAGTACGATGCTTCGCTCTAAATACTGACCACTGATTGATGAACTCGCCGCTTTTTAGCCAGAATTTCCAAAATATTCCTGGGATATATTTATACTAAATAACATACATATTTACATATATTTATACCAATGTGGAAAACATTCAACATCGCAGTTTTTATCTCGTGCATCAATCGGTGCTGTGTTTACTTTGAGCATTTGGTAGAGTTCTGAAGCTGGTGCATTTTGTCTCCGTTCATTCAAAGGATATATGGTGTAATGCTCATAGTCAGTTTCCTTTTCTCTTGTAATTTGGTTCAACAGTGCTGCTGTATCGTGCCGAGATTCCTTGCCGGATAAGGCTGTATGGGGAGAGAGGGACAGGGATCAGGTTGATCAATATTCTCAATTGTGTTCGACTGGTTTGCGTGATGTCGACTTCCCCGTAATGTAGATCATAGAAAAATAATTGACTCAATGTATGATCAAAATAGTTCATACTCAGAGAAAAGCTGCTTCTACTTGTAGTCAAAGTCAAAGTCAAAATATTTATTTTGCGGAGACATGGGTAAAATGTAGGTGTTAAATTGTAGTTCTAATATAAATAGAAAAATGAAAAAGGTACAAGTAGTAGCCTGGAACAAGCATGTCAAACCACTTCACGCTGAGGCTCGGCTTCGGTGTCGGGATTGGGTTCTCCATGGAAAGTCTAGGTCTGGCTATATAAATGAACAAATGCAGACTTCGCGTAAATCTTTCAAAACTAAACTTAAATGGCGTAAAGATAATCAAATTCAAATAAATATAGATATTCTAGCGACACAGCACGCAGCTAAAGACTTGTAAAGTCTAAGTTTTGGAAGGAGACCAATAAACTGAATCCTATGCCGAGTGTGCCCGTAAGTGTAGAGGGTATTAGTGATCCGGTCCATATCGCCAATCGGTTTAGTGAACATTTCAAAGTATGCTCTCTGCTGGGAACAGCCACGGGGGATATAAGTGGATTGAATATTGGGGATCCTATAAGGCGCATTACTGCGAAAGAGGTTGCTCAAGTGGTGAGGCACATGAAACGGGGAAAATCTTCCAGCCATGACGGTCTAAGCATTAAGAATTTGCAACATGCGGGCGTTCATTTGCCGTGGGTGCTCGCTCGCCATATTCTTCAACTAACAGCGTTTCTGAGATTAGCGTGCACAAAGCACAGGCAAAAAATCCAAATACCATTGCTTAGGGTGCTAATGCGTTGATAAAGGTCCCAATAATATATATTTTTTCATGTATCTTCCAAGTACAGACAGCAATCCGTTACATTTTTATTAAATGTATTGATTTTCAGACACCAAGAAACAAAAAGACAATAATAACTACACGAATGACAATTTATATAGGGTCACTGATAAAAACACCATTTTATAAAGGATTTAACTGGTAGAGCATTTACCCTCTTTCAAAATCTCTCATTATTTTTAGTAGGTAAAGAGACGTAGAAGTCCGACCATCACCCACGTGATAACCAGATGAGACATATTTTTTTATCAAATGTTATCTATTTACGAACATAGGTATCCATTATAGCTTGCCTATCGAAAAATATTCAGGGCTATTTTTAATTAAATTATTTTTTAGCCATTTTTTTCGATACTTTGATAACCAGATAATAATGTGGAACCAATGATAGTTTTTAATACGGAGAATACGATGTCGTAAGCTTGCCTACTTATTTTTGCTCATTAGATACCGGGCAAACCGTTATGAATAGGTGAAAAAAAAAAGTGGTAACATGTAGCGTTGCAAGCGGTGAAGCCGGTTGCAGCACCACAAGTTAAAAGGATCAGAGAGAGAACCGGTAATGTGGCAAGCGGGGAAGCCGGTTGCAGCACCACCAGTTAAAAGAGTCTGAGAGAAAACCTGTAATGATGCAAGCGGGGAAGCCGGTTGCAGCACCACAAGTTAAAAGGATTAGAGAGAACCTGCCTAAAGAGTCCTGCCTATAACCTAGAAGTTAGGATTCCTAGCGGTTCGGAGAAGGAAGAATAAAATAGAAAACTAACCTTAGTATATACACATTTATTTTACACCACAAATATAAATACCGCACTTATAGTCTGTAGTTCCAAAAGGGAAAGCGAAAACGGAGCACTTGAATTTTAAAAGAGGATGAAGGGATAGACCAAGAAGTTGCGTAGGGAAATGACGACGGCAGAAGATGATCTCGCAGGCAGCTGGAGGGCAGCAGTAGAAGGTGATAACGTGGCCCTCACCACATCCTGTACCAAGCATTCAGTCCCATAGGTTCAGGCGAAGATGGAGAACACCAAAAAAAAACCAGGCATTACATTTATAAAAAATAACACTCAACTAGATTGCACTGCATCAGACCATGCCTTCTCGATGACTGAAGAATTTTAAAACAAAGATCGCTGATCTTGTCAGCGATTCGTTATTTAAATTTGAAAAGCAGAAGGCCAGTGCTCTAGCTAAGTATGAAGCTTGAATGTAGGGAAACTAATAAAAAGGTTATAGTTTCTCTACATTTCACCCAAAACCCCAGAAAATTTTCACTCATAGAACATTTTGCAGGTTAAGAATAAAAACCTGGACCTTTCTGACAGATTGATTCACACACATATTCCATACTCCCTCACAGGCACGCTCAATCAAAAGTTGGGGTTATGGTTCACATTCTATGATGACCATACTCCACAAGGAATAATCATTCAATGCAAGATGAAATATCGCAAGATAAAAGCACAATTTAGGCTCTATTGGTATCATAACCATTGTGCTAGCCTATTTCAATTAAAACATATATATTAAGGGTATAAAAAAATAAGCCAGAGGGTTTGGATTCTTTGTGAAGCATTAACAGGTAGTGCGTAGAAAATAAAGAATTACACATTAATACAATAACATGACATCACTTCTTTAAAAAAATAAAAGCAATGAAATTATAACTAGTTATGAAATATGCACCAAACAAAACTAATTTTTTACACAACGTTCTTTCAAAAAGTAAAGATAAATCAGCATTATTTAGAAACAAACAAAAATTATAAAATATACAAATTAGTATTAAATATCATTAATACGCCATCTACCTCTTAAGTTAAAATACTATCATAGATAGTGTTCAATGTAGGTATATAAGGATTCCTTATATACCAACGTATTGTTTATTAAGGAACAATACTACTCTCAGAGAGTACTAAAGAAATGTGGGCTGTGACCATCCTAATGGGCACAAAAGAACATTACTACTTTTAAAACGTAGTAAAGAAATGTGAGGGTGTGACCATCCTAGTGGACACAAAAGAACATTACTACTTTAGAACGTAGTGAAGAAATGTGAGAGTGTGACCATCCGAGTGGACACAAAAGAACATTACTACTTTAGAACGTAATAAAGAAATGTGAACGTGTGACCATCCTAGTGGAGACAAAAGAACATTACTACTTTAGAACGTAGTAAAAAAATGTGAGGGTGTGATTATCCTAGTGGACACAAAAGAACATTACTACTTTAGAAAGTAGTAAAGAAATGTGAGGGTGTGACCATCCTAGTGGACACAAAAGAACATTATTACTTTAGAACGTAGTAAAGAAATGTGAGGGTGTGACCATCCTAGTGGACACAAAAGAACAGTACTACTTTAGAACGTAGTAAAGAAATGTGAGGGTGTGACCATCCTAGTGGACACAAAAGAACATTACTACTTTACAACGTAGTAAAGAAATGTGAGGGTGTGACCATCTTAGTGGACACAAAAGAACATCACTACCTTTGGACTGTAGTAAAGAATTGTGACCATCCTAGTGTGGACACAAAAGAAAATTACTTCCTTTTGATTGTAAAATTTTAAAATGTATCGAATTTCTTCATTAGATTCACCATTTTGACAGTACGAAAAACAAATTAATATCACACATTTTCCTAATTTTAATTTGGAATTATGTTCTTTAAACCAAACCAGCCAGATACTAATAGTATAGCCAAAGAGATTTTATTACAAGTTCATACATATTATAATGCGAAAAGACTTTCCCCAACCTATTATTTTCTGTTTTTAGTATTTGTTATTATAGCGGCAACAGAAATACATAATCTGTGAAAAATTCAACGTTCTAGCTATCACCGTGCATGAGATATAGCCTGGTGACGGACAGACGGACGGCGGAGTCTTAGTAATATCCCTTTTTGTTTTTACCCTTTGGGTACGGAACCCTAAAAATATGTCTGATCACGCCGGTGAAGATCGATCCTCAGCGGCTCTTAGGCCATAACGTAATTATAAACTTTGTAATATTTTATTCCTAGCGTTGAATACATGAATTGTGTGATTGTCAAGTTGTTGTGTGACTGTGAGCATAACCATAAACAAATACGAAAATATGGTGTACATTGTAAAACATCCTTTGGATGAGAAATCTATTGTTATCATAATACAAAACGGATATAGTACCGTTGCAAACGTGATGTGATGCAGAAAATAAATTTTACTTTCAGTCAGATTTCGTTCGGTTTCCAAGATGGAACCCTTAAAGTTTTGTCTGATTTTTGTAACTATTTCTCTAACAGATGTAAGTTAATTTTCCTTTGCTTTTGATATTGCGCGATTGGTCTCGTGATTCGCTCAGGTATTTTGTAATATTACCACTCTACAGTGGGTCCAAATATGTTATTATACGAAACAGAATCTTGATATTGTATGAAATCAATATGAACATTTTAGTAAAAAAAAATTAGAAAGGTTACAATGGTTTATAATGTTTTTATTTTCTGCGTCCTATTGGTTGATACTCAGATATTTGTACATCTTTCTTTCCCTTAACAAAAAACAACTTTAAAATTTAACGTGAAAGTATGACGTAAATGACTTTTTAAAATTACCTGAATTGTATTAAGATTTAGTGACTAATTTGGAAATGGTCAAGTTTATCAATTTTTATTTCGTGCTATATTGTATAGTGCCCTAATGTAATGTTTACTTTTTGACTTGTAACAAGTGGTGTTATGAATAAATGACTATATGACTATATGCTAGTCAGAATGTTTTATTCACAGAGCTTATATTTTTGATAACACTATTGTTATCAAAAATCATTTAAATCGTTCCCTTAACATATAAAGTACATTATAAATATGAACTTGAAAGTAGGTATGCGTATAAAAAAATTACAGTGCAAAATGCCCAATGTCTCCTGTCTATCCCAAAGTGAAAATCAAGTATAAGATACTCACTAAGTATCAGTTTTTCAATATGTTGCTTAGCGTTACTAAGCAAAACAGGGAATAAAAAAAGTATCAATAAAATTAATACTTACTTAAACTCTTGGGTGACGCAAAATGATTGCAAAGCTCAATACACAAGTTAAAGAGGTTTTTTTTTCAGGGAGCGGTTCCGGGAACATTTTATTGGGCACCGAGATTGGGAATAGACATGTCTGTACCGACTACAGGTTAGCATTATCTCTTTTCTGAATAGTGAATGTTCTTGTTTACAACGTGGGCGTCTTCAAATCCTGAGTAAATAGGTATCTTCTAGATAAGCGTCTAGTACAACCTAGACCGCTTATCTGCTCAACAGTATAAGGCAGTATGTGGTCAAACGCAAACCTATTCTGAATTTAAAAAAATACCTGTTTGAATCACCAGTAAAAGTGCTTGTAAAAAAGTTGTTTTTCAACTCATTTTAGCTTCGTTCTATTCACATCCACAACCTTGTGCTGCTTGGTTCCAATTTTCTTGTGCTCTGTCACGGCGTTAAAAATATTAGAAGGCTTCCCTGAGTGACTGCCTGACAGACAGCCTACAGCCCCAACCGCTAAAAATATAAACTTGAAATTACGAATATAGGTCATTGCACATTTTTTTTGAAAAATCGACCTCTAACGGGGTAAAACGGGTTCTTTTCGTTTGTTTGTAACTTTTGATCCCCTGTAGCGAATGATTTGAAACATTTTATTATGCTTTTCAGACAAAATAAAAAATATGTTTGTTCCTGTTTTCCCGAATTTTCTATATGTCAGATAAGGTCTCAAAGGTAGTGAAAACAGCATCAATTACATCCAACAAGCTTAACAGTTATGAATGAAATCTTGTATGGAGCAAGCACACAACATGTGTCAATACAGGAACTATTATTATCTCGGAACATCTATAGGGTTCCCTTAGGGATAGCCAACATTAATCAGTTCAGGCTACAGCCCAAACCGCTGAAGATATAAACTTGAAATTTGGAATATAGCTACTTTGTACGACGTAATAGAACACTAAGGACGAAAAGTTTGAAAAATCGAGCTCTAGCGAGGTGAAACGGGTGCTTTTCGTTTGTACATAACTTTTTATTCCCAGTACCAATTGACTTGAAACTTCCTAAACATGTTTTTCAAACAAAACCAAAAAATCGATTGTACCTTTTTTTCCAACTTTTTCTTATCTAAATAGTCAGATAAGGTCCCAAAGTTGGTGAAAAAAGCGTTAATTGCGTCCAACGAGCTGAACATTTTTGGATGAAATCAGGGGCCTAAGTTTTAGTTAGTACTAGTAAGTTTTTTTTTTATTTCCGTGAATTTTGTTTGAAGAAATGTTTGTTAAATGTAAAGTTACGTTAAAATGAATTATAAACCGAGTTCAAGTCATGTTATTTGAAAAATACCTATTTTTCACATGATTTTTTTAAAAACAAAGAGCATGCTTGAGCCCGTTACGCGCTTGTTTTCATACAGAATCACCCACCAGGTATGGAGGAAGCACACAACAATAAATTATTACTATGGAATTGGTATCAAAACTGATCAGATCCAAAAACCATATTTTTCAAACTGAATATGCGGCAAATATAACAACATTGAATTTAATAGTTTCCTTATTTTCAAAAGAGTTAGATCCATGGTAAGTGTATGAAAATTCGCCACAAAATGGTCAAAGCAAGAGCACTTGATAATCAAAATTTGCCAAATCCATGTCAACCAATCAAATTCAAGCGTTTAATAAGGACTCGTCAGGCATTTCATTTTACGTGAGTTGCATTTTTGAGAAGTTTGAATGTATTACCCCGGTTTTTATTAAAAAACAATTGAAATAATAATGAAAAGTGTCGCGGAAGTTGTGGACACTACTCCTAATTTATCCAGCAACTAGCAGCGCTCCGCGGTTTTACCCGCGTTGTGCCCGTTCCCGTGGGAATTTCGGGAATTTTTAAACATATAAACCTTCCTCTTGAATCACTCTATCCATTAAAAAAAACCGCATTAAAATCCGTTGCGTAGTTTTAAAGATTTAAGCATACAGACAAACAAATAAACAAACAAATAAACAAACGAAAATAGCGACTTTATTTTATACTATGTAAGGATAAGGATACAACAAAAATGTAGATGGAAGAGCAACCAGAAAATAGTTTCTTGGTAGGTAAACCCTTGCTTCAACTCATCTCCACATTAGTAGGTAACATTTTGAAAAGCAGATGTACTCAACAGTTTAGCATTGTGAAGTTTCCTAGAAACAACAGGGGTAGGATTTCTAGGTTCAACGTCGCTTAAAAAATTGATTATTGTTGATTATTATTAGACCATATACCTTCAATTTAAGCTGACTGTGCCATTTTTTTTTTACTTTGTAAAAGAAAATTCGAACATTTTAAAATACATTTTAATTCTTCTTAATACGACATTAATTTCGTTTCGTTTTAGATATAGGAGTAAGGAACAACATGAATTAGTATATTGTTATCCAAGATCCCGAAAAAAAAAACTACTTTCTCAGGAACGAATAATAAAGAATAAACTTTGTTTCACATATTGTTAAAACGCTGACTAGATTTCTATAATGTTTTGTATAAGAATTCACTACAGAAATAACTAGAAAATGAGATATTTACGTCTCGGTAAAAGTGTACAATTCCCTCAGGAAAGAAACCCAGATAAATACCTTATACCTAGAATAAAATTTTGATGATTCTTCCATAAGTGGGGTATAATGGGCTCCTATTAGTTTACTAAAGTTCTTATTTTGTGATCCAAAAGACTTGTTTTATGATCCAAAAGACTTATTTTATATATACATATATATATTACAAATTATGTAGTTGTAGGTACTTCCTTTACCATGAGTTCAATCCTGAAAAAGCGAAAATTAGCTAATCCATACATTTTTTCGCAGGTCGATGAACTTTTTAAGGTTCCATACCCTAAGGGTAAAAACGGAACCCTATTACTAAGACTTGGCTGTCCGTCTGTCTTTCTGTCACCAGGTTGTATCTCATAAACCGTTATAGCTAGAAAGCTGATCACAGATGATGTATTTATGTTACAGCTATAACAACAAATACTAAAACAAACTAAAAATTACAGATATTTACAGGTCTCTCATGCAACAAACCTGAATTTTTAACCGTTTTTCGCTCGATAATAATAATGGTAACAGGTAGATGCTTGAAATATTTAGTTGCATTTACAATCAAATAATAAATAGTTTTGTAAATTAAAATAAAATATTACTGTATGGGACAGTACGAAACCCTGCGTGCGCGAGTCCTACTCGTACTTGGCCGATTATTGTGTGGAATAACTGATTTTGTTTTCACAATATCGGAGTTGGTCTCATTGTATAAGTTAGTCAAACGATGGGTAAAGTATACTAGAACATGCCTGTCGTCTTGATACACTTTGTATTTCTCGGATATAATAAAAAATACTTGTATGCTACTTTTTCATCTGTCTAGGGTTAAATGACATAAGGAAGTCCTACTTACCTCGATCACTTTCAGCTGGCTGGACGGTTTGGGTAAGATTATCTTATTGTTCTCTCGGAAAATATCTCTTCTTCCTTCGTATTCTTTCAGGTTCTTTCAGACAGGATAATGAAATTACATTTCTGATGCCTTGATGAAACATGCCGTAAACCTGTACCGATCTGTCTTAATAGATAGCCCATTACTGAACGTAGGCAGGCCTACCTAGATAAGGTGATTGGACCATATCCACCACGCTAGCCCAGTGCGGGTTGGTGGATTCACATACGCCATTGACTTTTCTCTATGGGTGTACCTATGCAACTTCAATGTTTACCTTTACTGAAAAGCCAGTAGCTTGAAATCCCGTATATAAGTTTCAATGAGCTCACTGTTCCGGGACCTGAATTTAAACCCATGACCTCAAGATTGTAAAGTGGGTGTTAATACCACTAGACCATCACATGCGAATAAAATTTAATAAAATTTGGCATAAGAGTGGGAAACGATATGAATAATGAGTGAGTAAACCGAAAAATATTCTTTCTCGACGTAAAAAAACAGTACATATTTTAAAATGTGCCTATGGAAAAACTTGGATTGATTTTAATGAATTTCTGAAAAAATATGTATAAATTTATAATATTATATTTTCACGGTATTTTTATTTATTAACTATTTAAGATAGATATGGGAGTAGGAAATGATACGTTTTCTGTAATCACGAAAAGTTTGTACTGTTCCCACAGGAAATAATTCAAGAAAATAATTAAAAAATATTGAAAACATCAAATATATTATACTGCCACTACTAACCTAAACAAATCAATAATAAAAAATGAACACCTAATTGGTATCAGTGCAATATTTTTTATGGATCAAACGTCGGGCTATTGCCATTTTAAGCAAGTAATACCTGCGACAATGCCGGCTAAACCGTGGGCTATTACATAATATCTTAAACAAGTAGGTACTAAAACGGCGCGGGCCATACGGGCCATTATCATTTTAAGCAAGTACTAAGACACACTAAGAACCCTTCGTGCGCGAGTCCGACTCGCATTTGGCCACTTATTATATTTGTACGCCACAATGGGCAAAAACATACGTTTTCTACTCTCTAAAAATCTCTATGCAACTT
This sequence comes from Hypomecis atomaria, assembly GCA_964007245.1. Classification (NCBI taxonomy): domain Eukaryota; kingdom Metazoa; phylum Arthropoda; class Insecta; order Lepidoptera; family Geometridae; genus Hypomecis; species Hypomecis atomaria. The sequence continues at coordinate 19,230,695 of OZ023280.1, forward strand.
TGTATGTTGTTAACACTTCCATATTTCTGACAAAGTATGTATCTTGAAGCAAGTAGGTACTAAGACAACGCGGGCCAAACCGTGGGCTATTATAATTCTAAGCAAATACTAAGACAATGCGGACGAAGCCGCGGGTTTTAAGCTAGTAGTACTATACAGAAAAAACAATCATAAATATGTCAGCATAGACGCAAGAGGCAAGACCCACCTAATCCAAAAGAATTTCCAAACAAATAGGAATTAATATTATAATGTTGCAGAGGCGACTATAGATGTGGCAATGCCTACGGTAGAGAACGTGAGAGCAGGCTTGATTATGCTGATAGACGGATACCAGGCTGGCATGACACTTATAGCACTGGCTGCTGGCGGTGCAGATGCATTTCCTTATCCTCACCTTAACCCTACGCGTGGCTACTTTTACACTAGTGCCTACAGGTGGTTTCTGAGGCATATGAGCATGTAAGATTTATTATTTTCTTTGCACTTTAATTTTTATTATCTGAGTCTCAATAGTTTCAAACACATACTAAAGTGTTGTCTAATCAATCAAATATTCTACGACTTTGATGTTTTTTACAACAGCCTTCTTTATTCTTCTTCTTATAAATCGCTTAGTTCTTACTATCTTTACATAGCAATTAATAATACTATATAATTAAAAAAAAAACACTTTTGGCCTTCTTTTTGTATAAATAAAAATGCACAACAGTTACGAGCGTAACATCTACATTAGCGTTACATTTTCTGTGTTTTTTTTTCATCTTTTTGCCAAAGCAATGCTTACCGCAGTTTTTGTAAAATCCACCTGAGTTAATAAAATATTATTACTTAAAATTCTAAATAATAAAAATACTTTGCAGTAAAAATTAGATAATAAAATATTTGAAAGAGATTTGTAGATAAGAATTGTTATTCATATATTTTCTGTTTAAGTAATTTGATCAATTTCTATACATATATGTGATGTGTTATTTCAGGATGCCGTTTTGGTTAGGAGGTAACAGAGGCAGTTTTTGTCACACACTTAGGATGTGGAAAAGACGATTCTTCTACATGGACGAAATCATGCCAAAGTGGCTGAGGTCTGCGTTTTTTTACGTAGATAAAGAAGACTGGATCAAAGAAATGAAAGATCTAAAACGGTACAAGAAATATTCAGAGTACGCCTTCGCTAAGCATTATAGATTTCCAAACAAGTATTTCAATGATTTCAAATCGCTTGAGACAGAAGAAACAAAAGAGCTGTTAGATTCTCAGTCAAGTTCATATTTGAGTAGTAAAGCTACATAATGATAAAACAATAAAAATACTTCATTATTACAAATACCTATGATATCGCTCGAAGAATAACTATCTAGAGAGGATATAAAGTAAATAGACAACAATATTATTAGTAAGTATTAGTGAAGGCCAGTTCTTGAGGTAAAGAGATGTGCTGAGCCCCACATGAAGCGGTGTGATCGAGCCCTCAACGTGTGAAGCCAGTAATCGTGATGAGTGGAAACATTGGCTTCACAAAAAGATTTAAGCATTTGAAGACCAACGATGGCGTGATCTAGATGCGAAAGGAGAACAACTTACAAACAGACAGCCTGCAAACATACTCTTATTTTACAATTACGTTGATGTTGTCGTCTGTTGCACCTGTGCTCGAACTTTTATTACGTAGCATAATTATATATTCTTTGCTTTCATTGCTAAAATTGGTTATTTTGGTCAGTTATATCAAGTAACCTAACAGGAAACTATGCCAACGGCCTGGAAATCGTCATCATCATCATCAATAACCATAAATGTGATTCGAAATTAGTTTTGTGTTTTATTTATCATCATTGGCATTGAATATAGTTTTTGAAGGTCGTTTAAAAAGCACCATAAAATGTCACAGAAGATTGTCTACGTACCTACTTTTAGTCTTTGAAGGATTTGTCTGAGAACAATCCATGCGTTGTTTACGTCATGGGTAGCCACATAAATAGTTTATATCTCTTTATTTATAATATTTTTAGGGTAAAATATTCTGCCTTTTATTAAGTCAAACGAAGAAGAACTTTAACACTGTGACTAGGTACACTACTGGTTTTACTAGAATCAAGTAAGTAAGTTTGTTGTAGAGCCTTATAAAGGAACCTACCATCTAACTTTAACGTCTTGGTAGTAAACCTCATGTTGAGGTTGGTTAGGCCTTGGTTAGGCCTTCTGTTTGTTTAAGATTGTGATCTCGTGGTAGGCACAATACGAGAGAATTTCCAAGAAGTGATGTTCTTCGCAAAACTTGCTCCGAACGAGGAATTTACTGTCGTCATAACATAAAGGCCGTAGCACATTGAAAATATACATCGAAGTATGGAATATAATTATTACTTTCTTATTCTATTTCGAAACTTCTTCCAAATGATTTTAAAAAAAATCAATTTGTCTCCGTGCATTTTTTTTTTTGTCGTCAGTGTCTATCTTAGTCAACTTGGTTTATTTTCCACATCATCATCATCATTTTTAGCCTGTAATCGCCCACTGCTGAGCATATATATGCCTCTCTTCTTGTACGACATTCACCTCGATTTTGTGCTAATCTCATTCAAAATGCGATTGGTCCCGCGACTCTAACAATTTTCCTCGTCCCAATAATTTTTGATAATACTTTCTTATGATTAAATTTCAGTAGTATCATTGATGGCACAACTCACTATTGCCGTACAACTCACTATACAACTGATAATGCTGATTTTTTTATGCATAATTTGGCTACATTTGGCCACCAACCGCCTGATGGAAAGCGAAGTTGTAGCCGAAGATGGAGTATGATGTATAGGTAGTTATTATCAGGAAACAATGACGGAGGCAGGGCATTCCAATTCCTGGCGGTACGCATTATGAAGGAAGAAAGGAATCGCTTAGTACGAGCAGGTGGTACGTCGTGTTCCTACAAAAAATAGAAACCTTAAGTCAATTGAGCTTTTACACTCCGCGTGAAAATAGTACTGAAAGCCATCATAGAGGAGCACTTTAGTACTAGAGCCCATCACAGAAGAGCTCTTTATTACTGGAATTCATCATAAGAATAAGAAATATTTATTGGCCATAAAATAACATTAAACGTTACAGGCAAGTCATGATTTACATTGGATGTCTTACTTATTAACATAATCATTATCTAGTACATGAAAATCAGTATTCTGAAAATTACATTGACATATATTCACTCAATTTGTGCAAACATAGAGTAGCACTTTACCACGGCCGCGTGTTATTATTTGAGTATTAGGATGGGCATCATTAGTAGGGCAATAGAACATTTTTTTATCAATATTCCCCAGAATAACTCTTTTTTATCCGGTTCTATTTCACGTGAAATTGTATAATTTTCTTTTACAAAATTTAAACGTAGTAACAAAATAAAGCAATTTAAGGTACTATCTATATAAGTATGCATTTAAAAAAATGTATATGTAGTAGGTATATCAATCTCTGACAGTCATATCACACGCTTTGCTTAGTTTGGGGTCAGAGACCGCGTGTAAGAAGTAGGTACTCATATATATAAACAAAAAAAATAATGAAGAGAAAAGAAAGAAGTGAGTTGATTTTATCCACATATATTTTTTTTTTCTATTTGGTAATCAGTTATCCAAAAGCAACATAAAAATTGGGCGCTAGCATCATTATCATGGACTTACCGATTCGATAAATATGTTGCCGCCCGTCTGCCATTAAAAAAAACAGACACGGGCTATTTTTTTTCATGCCGTAGCGACGTCTTTTTTTAACATATTTTTTTACGTTTCGATCAGTACAGCAAGTTTTTTATCGTATACTGTGTATTAGCCCTTAAAAAGGATAGAGCGTTCCATATCGTGTGATGGTTGAGAGCAGCGATATTGCGTTCAGTTTGATTTCGTTCTGATCCCAAGATGGAGCCGTTAAAGTTCTGTATTATTATAACAGTAATTCCTCTAACAGATGTAAGTTTTTGTTATATCCTCTTCGATGTCATTTTAGTAGCTTGCATTCCATTTTCGTGCGCGTAGCGTGAATTCCATTTTCATAAGAGATTTATACTAAACGAAATGGTAACTATAGTTTTTGGAAGTTTGATGTATCAAGACCAGGCAGGCACTTCAAATTTAGAATATTTATGTGGATGTGTATATTTATCATTTACAGGGTTATTTCTAATCAATTAGCATCATTTTAGGGGCTTATTCTGTACATCAAAACTAATAACTTATGTTTTGCGACTTTTGACAAAACTAAAAAAAAAACAGCTGTTCCATACAATTTGTTGAGGGTGAACGATATTTTTCTATGAAACAAATTTTTTTTGAGAATAAATAAAAGTCCTAGAACAAAAGTTGTTAGTTTTGATGTACAGGATAAGCCCCTACTGTACCAGCCTTTTTAATAGTCCACTGCAGGACGTAGGCTGATTAGGCCATACCCACCACGCTGGTCCAATTCGGGTGGGTGGATTCACACACGCCATCGAATTTCTTCTACGGACGTATGTAGGTTGCCTCACGATGTTTTCCTTCACCGAAAAGCCAGTGGTGTGAAATTCCGTACATAAGTTCCAAAGAAACTCATTGGGACGGGACCGGAATGGGATTGAACCCACGACCTCATGAATGACAGGCCAGCGTTACAACCACTAGGCCGACACGGCTTGCCTCTAAAAGGATGCTAATTGATTAGAAATAACTCTGTATAAGGATAGAGGTTATCTTATAACTAGAACTATATCTATAAATTTTCTGCCCAAAGCTACCATAGTTTTGTTTAGAAATCATCTGTTTCTGCTTAAATATTTGAAGGAAATCAAAATTCTTTGTGTTGAAGCTACATTTTGTTTTATGCTACCAGGGAGCGATTCCGGGGACATTCTTTTGGAAGCCGCGTATGGGCATAGATTTAACAATACCAGTACCAGGTAAGCCTAAAGTCAATTGCTATTGATCTACTAAAACACTTCTTTAAATTACTGCTATACAGTAAAACCTTTAAATCTTAATCACATATTTTCAAAAATCTGTCTCCATATCTATCACCTTTAAATAAGGCAAGTGTGCCTTTATTAACTACCACTAAATACAAGATATACATAATCTAAAACTATATAAACTACTACTACACAACAAGCAATTGGATCATCCACAGACCCTTGAAGGTCTAAAGATAATCCATATGCTCAAGCCCGCTGCCAGTTGGCAGCGTGTCCAGCATGCTGGCAGCATTGCCACGCTGAATGGCAATGCTTACACGTTGAGCCAAATAAACACTGCATTTTGGTCACGCGTCGCGTCCACCAGAAGCTCAGAAAGACTTTTGAAAACAAGATGAGATCCCGGCCCCCACGGACGCAATGTCTCAACTCCAAACGGTTCAAAAATGTAACCACTGCCGAGGTTAGCATATTTGCGCCGTTTGTGCTGCTCCGCCGAATTGGCCGCCGCTCCAGCCCTACTCTGAGTCCCAGAAAGATGTGACGGCGCCAAAGTGTCGACGCAAGTCGCGTCCCATAATAAGGGCCGTCCACACTTCCATGGGACCAGAGTCATACCATCAGGCCTTTTGCCATCATCACGCACGAGTACGGCTACGATATTGTCGGTGGATAAAGCCCTGCGTAAGACATCGTTCAGACTGGCGTGGTGACCAATTCGACCAACGCTTCTTGAGCAAGAGAGTCCGTGGTGACCGAGCTGGTCAACTGCAGTACCACACTGACAGCGATGAGCCTCACAACACCTTGCGCCCAAGCGTAAGCCGACAGCTAGACGAAATGCAGTTGGGTCTAAAAGGTTACCAGTATTGAATGAAGGCAAAGCTTGTAACCAAAGACCGGACTCCCATACAGAGACCGCAAGGATACGAGCGCGATCCGCAACGCTAGGACACGTATCTTGAAGAGATTTCCGTGCTAGTTCGCAGACCGGCCGATTCCACAGTCTCTGCGACGACAAACTCTTTGGAAGCTCGGTATTTGGGCAAGCGACCCTCCGAGCATTCGTTGCCTCATTCAAATAAGCTACATCTACGCCAGAATGACTTAAAGAAGGTGCGAGGATTTTTTCAATCAATTTATGAGTACTATGAATAGAGGACAAGAAAGCTGGTAAAGCAACACTTGAAATTTGGCGGACCCCTAGCCCTCCAAGTCTAACAGGCAAGGAGGCTTGTTGCCACGCCCTTTCACTCATATCAATAGTCAAAACCGATACTAGGGTCTGCTTTACAACATCGTGGAGCTCATTGTGTTTCCACAACGGACTACATCGTAAGGCGTACGTATATTTCGGAACAAACAGACAACATCTTATGATGGTAAACGCCATATGGGCGTTAATTTTGAGTAGCCTAAAAAATTTAATTAAAAATTTAAAAAAATGATTTTTTTCTTGAACGAAAGGCGGAAATGCCTCATCCAATTTCGGCGAACCCAGAGGCGAAGAGAACATCTACCGATTTGATATTTCGTGCCAAATCATTAAATTTGTTAATTATCAAATCTTTATCCGGACATGAATCGCAAACGAAAAGTTCGCATTTTGAAAAATTTAGCTCCAAACCAATTTGACGAAACTCGTCGATAAGAATTTCCAAATCTCGTAGGACTGTGCTCGCATCGCCTTCCAAAGTCCCGTCGTCCAAATACCAAACGTTGAGTTAAGATTGGAGACGTTGAACAATTGGATGAATGGCCAGGCTGAAAATGGCTGGTCCGAGAGGGTCACGTTGTTGACAGCCAATGGAAGATAGCAAAACATCATTTTTGTAAATCTATTTAGTGGGTTTGCCGTAGCATTGCCAAAGGAAATTAAAAAGATCGGGAATTTTGTCTTTGACCTGTACCAACAAGGCGTCTCGATTAACCGAATTAAGGCATTTTTGACATCTACCTTAGGCAACACCTCTCCACAATTTTGACCGAGAAAAGTACGAAGGGAATGAACAGCAGCCTCACATCCGCCCCGCGAACCAAAGCCAAGCTGATGAAGTATTGGTTGAAAAAGGCTACTCAAAAGAGCAACCTTTTTTCTACAGCCGACTTTGGCTGCGAGACGACGATATATGTGGTGCCAACCGCAATAGGTCTGATGCCACCTTCTTTTTTGACAAGTGCGCATAGATTGGTGCGATGCAAAACTTTGATGACGTCTTCATTGACCCGCCCAGATAACGCGAAAGATACGCGAAGGGTTTTCCTCGGTGTTCTTAGCAAGATATATCCCAAAACAAAATAATGTCATGACAGAAGAATCAAACTTCGCTAAGTTTGATTCCTCTGTCATGACAGTATTTTGTTGTCGAAATTACGTGTCAAACCAGATAAATGAGTGAAATTAGCAGTGCTCAGAGTACAACTTTGGGATGTAAAGTATTGAGATCACCCTTCTTGGGTAGGTCTACGCCCTGCAGTGACTATTACAAAGGATTAATGCAGAAGTTTTCATATGGAGCCCAAAGCTTAGCAAGCTATAATAATGACAAAATATAATGTAGAATAGAGAGGATCTCGATTAGAACTGAGTTGTATAATTAATTTTACGAGTATGTACAGTAAATAAAGGTTATATGACTGAAATGATGATGATAACTCCTAAAATGTAGGAAAATATCATTATTGAACAGAAAGCGAGGCTTATGATTCTTAAAGATGCAAAAAAAAGATATGAAGCATACCTTCAGTGGCCACGGATGGTAAGCGCTATGGCTGAGATGATTATAATGGTGTTGCCGATAATACCTAAATTGTAGTTAATTATCACTTGTGAATAGTTGTCGTGCCTTATAACCAGCAACAATTCTAAAAAAATGAATGAATTATGGCTTGTGTGGGCACGGAATGCAAGCGCCACACAGTGCTTACTTTACAGAAGTGGTCACTACTCGTTTATTTATATATACTGGTGGACAACGTTATTGGGCTTAATAGAAAGCTAGAAAGGACATTCTACGTTTTTTATTTCGATGTTCAATTCATTAATACACTGAATTTTTACGTTATATCGGAAAATAGACAAAATTTATGAGTACAAAAAATCGATTTTTTTGAAAATATGTTTAATGACTACACTTACGTGGTAGATGTCTCAGAAAGAATAATGGGTCATAAAAAGACCTATCAAACGATACCAATCACGAGCTCTTTGATAAGTTATAATTTTGCAATACCCGACAAGGGTGACTGAGTTGTAAGTACGTAATATCTTAATTAAGACCTCGAATGTAACACTTAGTAGCAATAAATAAATATGAATATCAAATAGAACTCGAGATATAAGCAAATACCTATAACGTTCGGCGGCCATCTTTGTGACGTCATAACTTCTAAATTCTACCAGTTATCGCTTGACGACCGCAAGATCCTTGGTCTAGAAGTAATAACGAACACATGATACTATTTGTAGGTAAATAGAAGAGATGGCTACGAAAATCAAGATCTAGAGGGCTTTGGCTCGTTTTGCCTCCCTACCAGAAACAGCTGATATTTTTCTCGAATTTTTGGTTGGCCCCATAGTACAAGTTGTTAGTAATGATGGTCTCAATCACTCCCTTTCGGTTTAGTACAGGGTATAATACTCACATGCATTATTATGGCACTGCGCCAGTTTTACTGCAGGCGCTTTTCACTTTTCATTGCAAGATCCTCTGCAGCTGTAACAGGAGACTTGCGAAACCGTCGATGTTTTTCACTTTGGTGCGTGGCAAGTGCAATAAAGTTTTCCCTCTGTTTGGGTTATTTTTTTTCGTTTTGTTACTGTGAGCTGTTTGGGTAGATTTTGTTTTGTCAGTGGTGTCGTCGTGTATTATTATCGTCCTTGATGCCATCTGCAAATATCAATGATATTCTCTTTTAATGTATGTAGTTTCCGAAAAAGAAGGTAAGAGAGAACATCATGATAAGTCACTTGTTCCGTATAAAACGATCCACTCGTGCATCAGACCATGCCTTTTCGTTGTAAAAATAGCTGTAGCTGATCTGGTCAGCGAATGATATTATTAAAATTTGATAGGTAAATAATAAGGACAGATGCACTGAGCAAGTAAAAAGTTTGAATATACAGAAGCTACCAAAGACCGCATATCTGCTTAACATCAGGCAGTGTGTAGTCAAACGCAAACCTATATGAAATGAAAAATGTGTGGCTGTGTCTTGGACAAGGCCGTATGTTTACGTGAATACGAGTACGTCTCATCTGCAGATGTACCTATTTACTCGTTACATTGTCGTTCAGCGCGAGCTCGAGCTCGAGCTGAAAGTCGAAAGTGTTCGATCATTGTGTGTTGCCAGTGATGACTTATGGCACTGAAACGTAGTCTATTACTATGGGCCTTATTAATAAGCTCCAAATAGCCCAACGAGCTATGGAGAGGGCTATGCTCGGAGTCTCTCTGCGAGATCGAATCAGGAATGAGGAGATTCGCAGAAGAACCAAAGTTACCGACATAGCCCAGCGGATTGGCAAGTTGAAATGGCAGTGGGCAGGACACAGCGCGGAGGACTGATGACCGATGGGGTCGAAAAGTTCTCAAGTGGAGACCACGTACCGGCAAGCGCAGCGTAGGACGTCCACCCACGAGGTGGACGGATGACCTCATTAAGCCGCAGGATCACGCTGGATGCAAGCCGCTACCAACCGGTCTTATTGGAGATTCATAGGGGAGGCCTATGTCCAACAGTGGACGTCCTATGGCTGATGGATGGATGGATGGATTGTCGTTCATCCGTTCGGCCTCATTCATTTTTTACGTTGCCGGTACTAGTTGACTCGGTCGTATGGTGTTTTATTAGTACCATTAGATTAGATTTTACGGAGAAGCTCTTTCTAACCGTATATGTGCATTTCGACCTGGCTTTTTGACATGTATAGACTGACATTTAATACATTGCTTTTTTTTTTTTTAAATTTAACACCTAATTATAGTCACAGTCACAATAATACACTAATGTTTTATCTATAATTGTTAGATTTTGTCAAAACAAGATAATATAAACGTAATTCCAATATATTTATTTCAACAAAACTTAAATAGCATTTCATAAACTATAACTATTAAAATTAATTTAATTATACAAAAACTTATAATAAAACACTAAAACTTTTACTAAAATAAAATTAATCTAAAAGACCCGTAGCAAAGGATAACGTGGCCAATTGCCTCGCCGAATCGCAATACTAATTTAATGGCCGAAGTAGATGCCAGCATTCTGGTCACGTGTCACCTCTACCAGACGCCTAGACTAAAGACCTGGGTCTTTATAGAAAAAGTGAGTATCCGGCCCCCACGGACCTAAACTCTCAACTAGGGCATGCAAACCGGTTAACCGAAAACCGAAAAAACCGAATAACCGACCGCATTAGAAACTCGGTTTTTTCTAGTTATAAAACCGGTTTTTTCGGGTTTATCGGTGTTTTCTACATTTTTTTTAAATTCGCATATTAACTTTCCCCTTCGCAATAAAATGCATTATTGTCATCTAGTTGCTCTAACCTACAGAGAAATAATAAGCTAAGCTAACTAAGATACTTTTTTTCCATTTAAAAAATTACGTCTAATGTACCTATACGTGCTTAGTTAATTCAAGTGCGAAAGTTCTCACTCTTTCTCTGTCTTTACATAGCGAGTATCGTGATATAGGCAGAGCGCTGCGCTGTAGCGTTATAAGCGTAATGGGACGCTTTTTGTCTAAACTTCACCGAAACGCTATCGACCACCGCCATTTTGTTTTGTTACATTTGTCCGGCAGTCTCTGTTAAGCTACGTAGTAAAACTACGCGTAGTTTATATTGCACGTTTGTCTAATATTTGTAAATTATACATAAAAGTAAGCTCGATTGTTGAAATTAAAAAACAAATAAATATAAATAATGACTATTTTTTCATCAAAATCATAGAACATCGTATATCAAGAAGACTAGACATGGAACAACCACCCAAACAAGCTGGTTTTCGTCGCGGGCTATATAAACTACAGACCATCTCCACGCAATCAACCATGAGTACCTCCTCCGTTTCGTCGGTCAAAAAGCATTTGATAGCATCACTCACGTTAATCTTCTCCGCCTCACCTATTCTCAAAGTACTGCTGCAATAAAATTACAATCTTCTGGTCCAGCATTTACAATAGAGAAATGTGTTAAACAGGGAGACCCGCTGTCCCCTAAAATATTCACGGGCGTCCTCGAAGATGTTTTCAGAAAGCTGGCGGCAAGCTGGGAAGGATGGGGTGTTAATGTCGGTGAAAAATGGTTAACTAACCTTCATTTTGCAGACAATATCGTCAGCTAGTACCTCTTCCTCAGTGAGAGAACTATAATCAATGCTACAAACCTAGCCACTGCAAGCCTTGAGGTTGGATTGCGGATACGGAACATGTTAATTAAAGACCAAAGTGATGACCAATGGCATCAAACATCGGGTAACTGTCGATGGCGAAAACATATACGTTCACGATTACATCTATCTTGGCCAAATAGTCACCTCCAGGCGAGACAAGACCAAGAAGAACAGAGAACGCCTGGAAGAGCTGTTGGGCCATGAAAGAACATATGAAGAAACGCCTTCCGATCACATTTTGACTTATGGTGTACAAACATGGTCATTAACTAAGGTCCAAAAGTCCAAGCTCAAGGTTTGCCAAAGAGCGATGGAGCGCAGTATTCTCGGTGACCGGCTTATAGACCAAGTAGGTACTGCGAGTAAACACCGAACTGCGTTCCAGAACTCAAATCAAAGATGTAGCTTTCACAGCCGCTAAACTGAAGTGGCAGTGGGCCGGGTAAATCAGTCGAATGCCAGAAGACCTCTGGAAGACCTCTGGGCTAAAATCACCACCAAATGAAGTCCCAACTCGATGCGGCCTCGTGGCAGACCCTCTATTAGATAGTGCGATGAACTGAACACATTTTATCCAAATTGGCGGCATCAGCACAAGACCGACAAAACAATCTGGAGAGGATACCTTTGCCCAACAATGAGGCAGTACAGGGTCATAAACAAAGAAACTGTTATATTTCCTAGTATTTTCATTAATTTACTTGAAAAAAAACCGAAAAACCCGAAAAACTCGATTTCCCCGGTTTTTTAAATAAAAGACCGAAAAAACCGGTTTTGTAAAACCACCCGGTTTTTGCATGCCCTACTCTCAACCCCAAACGGCACAAAATGGCAACAATTCTGTCCAACGACTCATATTTGTTCCGTTTGTTTCGTTTTTCGGTTTTCGGCTTTAGCTGCAGTAGCACCAGCCTTCTTTGTTGTGCCAAGAAGATGAGACAACGCCAGTGTGTCAACACATGTCGCGTCCTACACTAAAGGTCGTCCCATCTTCCATGGCGCCAATGTCATTCCGTCGGGTCTCTACCCGTCGTCCCGCGACAGTCCATTAGGCTCTAAGATTGACGGGACGCCGGCACTGACAAAGGCCCGACAAAAATAACAACGTTCAGACTGGCGGCGTAGCGTGAAAAGCGTGCTGCACTTTTTGTGCAAGATAATGAGTGGTGGCCGAATCGATCGACTATATCGCCGCATTGGCAGCAGTGCGGGACCAGGCATGGGGCACCTAAACGTAGAGATACGCCTATCCGGAAGGGGTTATCATCCAAAAAGCTACCTACATTGTTAGAAGGTAGGGCATGTAACCAAAGCCCTGACTCCCATCTCGAAACAGCAAGCAAGCGAGCGCGCTCTGCGATGCAACTCAATGTTTGCGTTAAGTTATATAGTTCTAACTCATAGAGCGGCCTGTCACACTGTCTCCGAGAAATAGGAGCCTTTGGCAAAGTTTAGCTTGGACCGGCTATTATCTAGCTTTCAACAGCGTCACTCAGATTTGAAAAAGAAGATGATAAAATGTCCGTTGCCTACTAATTTTTGAGTGCTGAGAACTGAAAACAAGAAAACTGGCAAAGCTACGCTGGAAATTATGCATATACCGAGATCATCAAATCTTACAGGCACCGAGGCTTGGCGCCAAGCGCGATCATCTAAAGGGTTGTTAAGAATGGTAGTGAGTGTATCTTTATGGACGTTGCGAAGCTTTTGTAAAGATAAAGAAAGGGTGGTTCCAGAGCTGACAACATCTAAGAGGAGAATACATACATTTTGGGACAAAAAATCAGTAACGAACAATAAAATAGGCCATGTGAATGGTATTTTTTTAGGTCGGTCAACCACTGAATAAAATATTCGAATTTCTTTATAACAAAATCTTGAATTGACTCATCTAGATTAGTGAAACCTAAGAAACCAAGCGATTGGTTTTTAAAACTTTGGATCTTTGGACCAATTTTACAGAAAAGGTTTGTGATCTCATATTTTTGGACTGGTGAGGAATTTGGGATAAAAAGCTTGCATTTGGAGAAATTTAGGGTGAGCCGTATAGTATCGAACTCTGTGATTAAAAATTGCAAGTCTTGAAAACAGTGTTGACGTCGCCTCTAAGGGACCCGTCGTCTAGGTACCAAACGTTGAATTTTGACTCTATTTTTTTTAATGATAGGATGGTATGGTGTCACCTTTAATAGCACATTATTTTTGTACATTCATTTGGAGGGTTCACCATAAAATTGCCAAACAAAATTGTAAATAAAGGGAACTTTGTCTTTAATTTGGGCCAAAAAAGCGTTCCTGTTAACGGATTTTGAAGGCGTTTTTAACATCCACCTTCAGCAAGACTTCACCTCCTTGGTGGTGAAAGAACGTCCATAAGGCATGCACTGCCGTTTAACAGTCGCCACGTATACCAAAACCAAGTTGTAGAAGTTGTTATTCATCGCAGAGTGTTGTTTTAATGTGCTTAACACAGATTTTGACTGTAAGGCGACGCACTGTACCAACAGCAATTGGTCTTATACCGCCTTCATTTTTAAGAAGTGCACATAGATTAGCGCCGGCCAATAAAACTTTTTTGTCATTATTTACTAACGTCGTCAGCTCTTTAAGTAGGGTATCCCCGAACTCGCCACAAGTAACACTTGTGAGATCTTTTAAATGTTGCGGAGTGAGAGAATCACTGCCCGTTAGTGTCATACATTTGCCGTACTATGTACATGTAGTAAATAAGATAAAACCTTTAGAATAACGTTTTTTTTCGACAAAATTAAAGTCACACTGATTGACAACTGTGAAGTAATCAAATAAAAAAATCCTTTGTAAATAGGTAGAATAACATAGACTCAAAGGAGTTTTATCACCACATTCTTCCAGGCTGTGAAAAATTCCAGATTAGCCGAGGTCATAGTCCTCATAACGGGCTGGTAATCTTTGCTCCCTTGAGGATCTGCGCAGTTCACCTGTAGGCTGTTCTGTGGTTCTAATTCTCTACAATCTGAGCTTCGGCTATTGATGCGGTACAAGCAGAACTCTTCGTCACTTGACCCTTTTGTTTCATTCAAAATTTCAGGCATTTAATGCTCTATGTGGATATCTGTCCCAATGGCGCTAAGTGTCGATTTGAAACTAGATTCTCGACCATTAGTAAGACGAACATAGGAATTCTTCTTCTCCGTCATGTCGATGATCCTCAACATTATATGATTCTCTCCCAGTACTCAGCTACATTCGTTCCGCCGGGGCTAGCCTGATAGAGATCCCGCATTGTGCACGCATTCGGACACTGAGAGCATGAAAGAAGGTGCTGGGTTTACATGAAGTAGAGTTACTTCCTCAACGATTGGTATTGATGAGGTATTCCCATAACCGATTTCGTTTACCATCATCTTATCATTTGTTGAGCAAGCCAGTAGTCAAGTAATGTAGTATGTTAAAGGCGTTTCAAAAGCATTGAATAAGGTCACGGCAATTTTAATTTCGTGAAGTAGGTGCGTCGCAGGTCGCAGCTCTATCAAAACCGCAGGTGGCGAAATTGATTTTTTAGCTATCGTCTACCCTTACCAACGTCACATAAATAGTTGTCATTTTTCGTGTCATTTGCTTGTTGTGTCGTTAAGTGATAATATTCACTTTCAATTTTTGAAACGGGCATATTTGTGAGATAGGTACCCACACGACTCCACGCCATCTATGCAGTCGCAAAACACTAGATCAAGAATAAGCGAGTCGTTTTCTTTAAAATACGAATGGAAGGGATCGTCCTCGCTATTTAATACGTTGCCTTTATGGAGAATGACTTGAACTAAAAACACGTAATCTCGTGATTAAAACGTATATTTTACAAAAACACAATGTTTACCCGAAATTCCTATTATCCAATATTTCCTTTCCTTAATACGAACTTTTAGTATTATTAATTTAGTAAATTGCAAAGTTTTGGTCTTCGCTACAATATACAATGGTATCCTGCTAATGTCGCATATGAGCCCAAGATGCAAGATTGTGCTTAGTTTGGGGCTCGCCGTCTAGCCTTTTCTTGAAACTTTTGCTGATCTGTTTTGAGTATATTTAATCTTTGTAACTATAGCTATACGAGTATGCTTTGTTTTAGTTTTAAATTTATTTGATGCACTACTTTGTTATTTCTTTTTGATAATAAACCTATAATATTATGTTCATCATTTCAGAGAGTATTGTGGCTTCCGACAGTTTGCCCATATTTTTTTCTAAAGATGCCAACTTTACCCAATACATTTGTCATTATTTTGGATATCTATCCTTTTTACTCTGACACCAGGGCTAGCCACCCGGCCTATACGAACTTACTTACTAACTTACTGTATAGTACAAAAAAATAGTCTTAAAAGATGAGTCAACCATCTGGTAAAATAATTTTCTTTAAAATTACGAGTCCAAAATAGATTAGACAATTTGTACAATACAGTGTGTAGCAGTACCTACACTGTATAAATCCCACGAGAATAGCTAATTGTTTTATAATTACCTATATTACGAGTATGTTGCTCTACTGTGACCGCCTTGTATTGGGGTCACGGACAGGATTATTAGTCACCTTGACATAGTTGTAATCGACCGGTCCTAACGCTGGCCATTACTTGTGGAAATTACAATTCTAACTGACGAAAACCAAACCAAACTAAGATAGACACCCTCTGAAAGTGACAAACCCTTTGTGTAGTTTCGATAAACAACTTGAAACTATCAAGTAATTTCTAGCACTTCGCTCGCTAGCCCGGCCTGTCAATTTGTCTGCCTATTAGGTTCCGACGCTTGTCGCACTCGAGCACTCGCCACGGTCAATTCGCTAGGTTTAGGTACCTACTCGTATAATTATATTTCACACAATATAATCACGCCCGCACTATAAATGGTAAATATTATATTTTAAGGGATGTACTACTGAAAACAGACAAATGATTCTAACTGACTCCGAATATAATCTAATCATTATTTTTCGTTAAAAATCGCAACACCGTTTTCCGCCGTGTACAGAATTCAAATAATTTATACGAATCGATGGTGACATATACATTTTTGTTGATTTATTAAAAACGGCTCAGCTGATTTCGATAAAATTTAAATGGGACCACCTCGGAAGTACACTCTTGCGAAGTAAATTAATATAATACATAAAACCTATGTTGATCACATAAATAGTTGCCCTGGGTGGGAATCGAACTCACATCTCTTTGATCCAGTCAGGGTCAAACTACACACTAATCAAAACATGAACAATAATTCAATGTTAATTGAATAATTCAATTAACACAAAAATCAAAACAAGTCATCAATAGGTAAAACATCACACACAACCAAATTGTTAAAAGCGCCAATATTTAGAATCTTTTCTTCGGCATCGGTACTGGCACATGCCTTGTGCTACAGTGACGAAAGTAACGACAGTCTAGTCTAGTCTGTCTGCGATCATTTCCAGGACGCTGTTTGACCTAGCTCGAACTTTGCGCACCAAAGAAAGAGGCTACCCGCGATCTCATAGTCGCGTGAAAACATACGGTGTGAGCGTCCGCAAACATGCCTAAAGCACTGCAGAAGCGGGACAGCCCCAACAACTTTCTGAATGCGTTATTATACAGGACTCGAAGGTCACTGTACTTCTATTTACAGTAGTGTAGTCAGCCCACAGGCTGCACGTGTAGAGGGATGTGCAGTACGCTCTAAAAAGCGTAACTTTCACCTCTGCCGAGCAGCGTGCAAACCTGCAGGCTATTATATTCGATCTGATGACAGTGACCTCCGCTCCCGCTCCATGTCCTCATTGTCCTTGAGGTCGACGGTGACCACGTGTCCGAGGTATTTGAACTTGTTTACCTTCTCTAGAGGAACTCCGTTAAGCATAACGGAGGGTATGTCTGAAGGGAATTTACCGTCAGCCTCAAATACCATAAACTGGCTCTTTTTACATTGTGAAATAAACGGTGACCACACGAGTACTCCTCGTAGATTCTCATCAACCTCTTCAAACCACAAACTGAGGCACTCAGCAGCACCATGTCGTCAGCGTAACTCAAATTACTGACGCAAACGCCGTCAATATGGCAGCCGACATGCTGACTGCTGAGCGCCACAATCAGACCATTAATATATAGGTTAAGCAGGGTCGGAGAGGTTAAACCGCACTCGAGGCGATATGGATCCGACACGACGCCTGCCCACCTGACGCTGTTTTACTGGTGCGCATACCAAAACTGGAACATGATTATAAGTTCCTGGGGTAAGAACTCGAATTTCCTCCCAAAGCAGATCGTATGACACCAAGTCAAAAGCATTAGACAGGTCAGCAAGCATATACGGGTGTTTTACGCTTCGTGTAGTATTTGACAGTATACTTAAGACACTATATAACTTATATAACTCATTCCTAAAACTTGCCTTCCAGTGTAGGCCTCTTCCTTAGAATTCCACACATTTTTATTATGAGTCATTTGCTTCCAATTTCTTCGGGTCCATATTGATATCGTCCTAAAATTGAAGTCGTTGTCTTTTTTCCTATTCCCTTCTCCGGGGTACTATTCTACTACGTCCCTACAAAATTCCGTTTACATCTCAGAATATAGTCAGCCCAGTAATTTACCACTTTTACCAGTACTTTCCTAAAGATAAATTCTTCAGAGAGTGCATAAATTGCCACTTCGTTTTCCTTATCTTCTTCTAAACTCGTCACTTTACGGCACAAAGCACTCCAGTAACTTACATAGCCTTACATTTTTTTTATATTTTCTTGAACTAGATTTATTACACTATTTGTGTTCCAAGAGAAGTGATGATTTATTACACAGTTAATTAACATAAATAAAATTAAGAAAAGGCGGATACTTCCGTGCGAATACCGTACTTTTTTGAAGTGAAACTTCTAATGTGACTTCCGGTTGCGTCAAACGTTTAATAATAAGAATAATTTATTGTTCCAGAAATATTTTTGACAATTATATTACGCTACCATGAAGGGGGTTTGAAAGCACTGTTGCGACGAAGTTTCACTTCTTCCGCGCGGAGGGACTCCACTTGCATTTTTTTCTCATTACTCACAGTTTTTTCCCACGAGTTTTTCTTTTTAGCTAACTTTCAAATAGAATAAGTGGCAGTGCCTCGAATTTTTATCTGTGACGAAAGCCAAATCGAGAGAAAACCTCAGTACTCTACGAGTATTACCGTTACTTAGATCCTTTGCAATAAATTTTGTTAGTTCAAAGACGGAGAGGTTTTTCCATTTTAATTATTAGCATGAATGAAATGTGTTTAAATATAATTGAAAAAGATCATTTTCATCTCATGTGATCAACTCATACCACTTCCCCTACTTCAAATTATAAACATTTGTTCTGTTTGCAGAGCGCCCTAAAGATATTATGCCTTCTGGCCTCAAGGTGATGCCTACGAGGGAGCACATGAGAGAGGGCTTAGTGGTGATGGTAAATGGGTACGAAGCCGGCGTGACGTTTATGGTACTAGCTTCTGGACTAGCTGATGCAAACCCGTATCCTCACCTAAATCCCGCTCGCGGGTACTTCTACACAAACGCCTATAGATGGGCTTTGAGACACCTAAGCATGTAAGATTTTTTTTTTTTTTAAATTAAAATTTATTAACCACAGACTCCAGGGTCTGTGCCCTTTGTTAACTAACATTTACAATTATTTAGGTATACTATACAAAGAGTGTTAGTAGGTACTTGAAATAGCCTAAGTTAGTCAATGCACTGCGTGAATGCCACGAGCAGACCGGCGACCCGCAAGCAGCACCCGATCACGAGTATGACACATGTGCCAGCCATCATTCTCCTTGACCATATTTGAGGGAGGAGAACGACCCGACACATGATGCCGCCGCAAGAAGGAGCCCTCGATGGCGAGCATGAATGCTCCGGACATGCACACAATGCTTATTTCTTATAAATTACAAATGCACATTTTTTACATCCTATGCCAATTTTGTTGCTTTCTCCTGGCCCAAAGCCTTCATCACCGCCTCGTTCCGATCTCTGACGGCCATCTGCAGGTTGTATTCCTTGATGGTCTCCGATGACGCAGACGATGCGCGCCGCACGAATCGACTGATGGCATCATTTTCGATGTCGTCGGCGTAATAGATGAAGGTCCCAGTGTGCCGCGATAGTGCAACGACCGCGTGTGAGACGCTCTCGTGTAGTCTCATTTTCGGCTTTGTTTTTATAACGATTACCGACTCGTACGTTAGTCCCTGAGCTTCGTGAATGGTAAGGGTGCGTGATCCTGAGCCTCCCCCATAACCTTGACTTATGAGGGTCTCATTTTCTTCCTGTGTATGCACTAAGAAAAGGGTGTTAGGGAGGGTTTTGGATATTTGGGCCCCCTTGAACCTTTTCTGCTCAAGAGACCTAATACGAGGGGCTGAGGAATATATACCTGAGTATATTTCCCTCAACGCATACGCGACATCCATTGGGTTTCTGTGTGTACAGAGCAACTCCTGGGTGATATTTGCAACCAGCGTTGGACGATGGTACCTCATCTCGAAGAGATTTTCTCTGTCGATATAAGGCAACTGATTGACGTCTCCAATGAGGACAAGTTCGCTAGCACCAGATAGCCGGGCAGCCATTATTATGGCTCCAAAATGGTTCATTAGAGCTTCGGCCACCAAAAGGCGACTGAAGCTCTCTTTTCCGAAACCATTGACGAGAGATGAAGCCATGGTTCGCACTCTGGATTTTACCAGATCTCCTATTCGGTGCGATAACTTCTCCCTCAGGTCTTTTGCTGCCTCTGTTGTTGTTGTAATGATAGCGTCCCTATCCACATCAAAGTGTCTAATCACCCATGTTGTCTTGCCACATCCTGGTACCCCGTTGACCCATTGTATCTTTGGTACCGCCCAGTTTCCCCAGCCTGCCTCGACGTCTGAGCTCCGTTCGATGGTTTTAGCCATCTCAAGGATTCTATCGTCTAGCATTATCTTGGTGCACTTGGCGGTGACTACAATTGGGTCGTTCGATGGTATCGCGTATTTCGGTCTTCTTATTCGCTCCGTCTCTCTCTCATTCAGCTCCACAAAACCACTTACTGCGCTGTAAGCTGCCATATACTGTCCTTTCATGGTCCCTCTGATGACTTGGGAAGTGACGTTATTGTATATGGCTGCTTCTGCCTCCTCGAGTCTTGATTTTAGTAGACTCTCACTTACCGGACCACCCAGCCTAAAGAACTCCAGGATGTTGTCACAGTTCTTAAGATTGACATTTTTCGTCGCTCTCAATAAGGCTAGGTATTCGATAAAGGCATTTCTCGCGTGGTCTCGTGGCGCCGAGGCCAAGATATAACGGGGCGCATCGACCTGTCCCATTTCGGCTCTCGTTCGGGTTACCTGAGGTGGTGAAACTACTCTCGAGGTCTCCGTTGTCTGTGGAGGTGGTGTTTTAGGCATGAAACGGAATAAGCCCTGCATTGCGACACTGAAGAGACCCGATAAGGCACCATCGTTGCCGCTTGGACGGAAAACGGATCTCTCCGATGCCGCCATTAACTCTGCTCTTTCAGAACCAGATTTAATGGCTGAATTTGGAATGGGGCGGCCCCAACTGTCTGTTGCATTATCAGGATCGTTACTTGGAGGCTTCAGAAAACTCAGGTTTTCACCTCTGTCCTCGTACACGATAACCTCATGGTATTCCGAGGCTTTAATGCAACCCAGCCGGTCCGCAGCTTCCGCCTTCGACCGTTCAACCACCATCGCATCCACGCTTATCACCCGGGGAATGCTGTCCACTTTCATGAGATGTTCAAGCAGTGAACTGGCCTGCGCGAAAGGTGACTGGGCGGACCATTCGACTAGTGCAATCGTTTTGTTTTTCGATCTCACCAGTCGGAATTGGTGGCCACCTGCCTCGCACACTGGCATAGCGTCGTAGGATTTCCGCTTCATTGTTACTTTGGCGGTGCTCCCGTTGAGTAGACATGCTAGTCCAGGTGACAAGCGGACGCGTTTATGGGCCCTGACTTGGCAAAAGCTTATTCCGAATCTTTCTCTATTGTTGTCCATGAAGAGAGCCACACCACGGATTCGAATCCCCGGAATTCCTTTTTCTGCGTTTACTAGAATTTCGTCGATAACTACGCTTTTAGGGAGTAAATCTCGGACGGGGATTGCGCTTTGTGCGACTTCGGTGGACTGTGTGTATGTAGAGTGTATTTGAATGGGGTCAAGTGTTAGAGTAGAGGGCGGTGTAAAAGTGTCAGTCAAAGTGGGTTGAAGAGTTGAGGTAATGGGGGATAGTAGGGTAGTGGGGGATGGTAGGGTAGTGATGGATGGTAGGGTAGCGGGGTGTGTTGCGGCGGGATTGTGTTGTTGGATAGAGTGGAGGGTAGAGTTTCTTTTGGCCGCAATTCTGAACGACTTCTCCATGAAAGACAGAATATGTTGTCTGCTTTTTGGATCTGCTAAGATATTATGGAGATCCGAGACCACTAGATTTCTGTCTATCATTATTTCGAGGTCATGTCGTGCGGCCGAGAATCGGGGGCAATCAATGAGTACGTGCCAGACCGTCTCGGAGACATCGGGGTCGCACTCGCATCCAGGGCTGTTCTTGATCTTGCATCTGTACAGATATTCAGCTATTCCTCCATGTCCCGTCAAAGCTTGAACTTGAAAAGGAGTCAGTTTCGTGACGCGCGTCACCCGATATGCATTTACGATATCAGGAAAGAACGTCTGAGTGACTTTACCTGCATCTGAGGTTTCGTATCTGTCCTGCCACTTCTGGACCGATTCCTCGCGAATTTTGCTTTTGACGTAGGACAAGGGGGATCCCCTCGTAATCTCTTGAGGTTTCAGTGAGTGCCGCTGACTTTGCGAGCTCATCAGCTCTCTCATTACCAGCGGTGCCCACGTGCGCTTTCAGCCAGAAAAGACGAAGAGATCTCCCCTCTGCAGTTATCATTCCAATGTTCTCCTTTATCCTCTTCGCCAAAGGATGACTCGTTTTGGGGTTCCGAAGCAGTTCAAGTGAAGATCGTGAGTCACTTAAAATGTTGACTTCAGAGTTTCTACTTGTTACCACCATTTGAGTCGCTCGGTAAAGAGCATAAAGTTCTGATTGGAAGACTGTGCATTCGGGATGTAGCTTGAATTTTGAATACTTGACTTCCCTGCCGTTTTCCCACCAGGTTAGAGCTGCACCAACTTGACTCTTGATCTTGCTACCATCTGTGTAGATTTGGGGTCCATCGGGCAGGCTTGAGGTGTTTTCCAGTAGCTCGAAGTCCACACATATCTGGGTTGACGGGTGTGGCTGTGGTTGTGGATGTAAGAATTTGAAACATAATTTCTTTATACAAAGTATTTTGTTGAAAACAGGTCAAATGGACTACAAAATAATAAACATTTAACTAGTGTAAAAATAATTTTGATTTCTTTGAAATACGAGTATTCTATCGTAGAAAAATAGGCCTTTCATTAAATCCTTACTCCTTATAATGTAGCTCTTTCCATTCGTTGCGTAATTGCGTTCTATTAATTTATGTAATGTATCGTTTACAAAACACGATGATGTTAGAGGTTATTGAGAGAAAGAAAGGTTCCTTATCTGATTTGTACCTCTACGAGTATGTGTGTTTGTGCATTGTGGGGAGAACAATATAATCGTATATAGAGGTAGATGTGCTGTAGATGTTGGTCTTACTCTAGAGATAAAGTCCGAAACACGACATAAGACAAAAGTGATAGACGTGGCAACGATGCTCTGACAGCTTAAATGGAATTGGGCTGGTCACCTCGTTCGGGCAGAGGATGGCAGATGGAGCAAGTGCATTTTCATTGGCTTTCTAGAGACACCATACGAGACAGAGGACGAAAAATTATGGGAGCGATGACGTTACCGAGGTCGAAAGTGCTGCAAAAATGCAAATCGTCTAGCGCAAGACCGAGTTTCTGTGGCGAGACATGAAAGAGGCCCATACCAAAGTGTGCCAGTGCACAAGTGCCATTAATTAAATTCGTTTTATAAATAAGTTTTTTTCATTGTGTTCTTTTTTAAGGTTCCGTACCCAAAGGGTAAAAACGGGACCCTATTACTAAGACTCCGCTGTCCGTCTGTCTGTCTGTCATAAGGCTGTATCTCATGAACTGTGATAGCTAAAACGTTGAATTTTTCACAGATGACATACATTCAGTCAACAAAGTATCGGGAATGGATGATTTGTTTATGGTTCGAAATTCAAATTTTTGTTTTTATTGTAGTTGTTAGATTGGCACAACTGTTTTCCATTTTGGCGCGGAGTTTGAGTTGCATCTGTTATATTAAATACAGTACTGTTTTTAGTTATATCATTTATCTAGTGTGTATAGCGAATTTAGTATGGACAAAAACATCGAACAAAGAGTTTGTCTTAAATTTTGCATCGCCAAAAGAGTTACTTAAAAGAGTTACGTTATGTTCGGAGTCACTGAAAATGTTACAGAAGGCTTAAATGTGCTTTTGTGTGGTACAAAGGGTTCAAAAGCGGTCGAGATGTGATGGAAGATTTGCCTCGCTCTGGTAGGCCATCAACGTCTGCAAATGAAGTTAACATCGCAAAAGTGAAGGAAATAGTGACTGAAAATCCTCATTCAACTTTGAGAGAGATAGCCGCCGAACTTTCTGTACCTCACGAGTCGATCAGTACCATTTTAAGTAATCATTTGGGTATGAAACATGTTACCGCTCGGCTAGTCCCAAAAGACCTGAATTTTCTCAAAAACTTAATCGCATGAGAGTCGTTGAGGACATGCTAGAACGAATCATTTCCGACCAATAAATAACTAACATTTTGTGTATTATTGATCGATTCCCGGTACTTTCTTGACAGAGTAGTATTTCTGTTGCCGCTATTAACTACAAATACTAAAAACAGAAAAAAAATAGGGGCTAAGGGGCTTCCATACAACAAACCTGAATTAAGAGCTGTTTTTCGCTCGATATTACGACTAATAACGGTGACAGGCATATGCTTGAGATATTTACAGCATATTTATTTAAATATTAAAAATTTATTTAAAATTATACCTAGCTGCTCAGGGGGGAATATGTAAAACTAACATCAAACCTATTGAATGTGCACAGAGAGCTATACTAAAAGTAGCTCATCTAAAACCGCGCCTTTATCCCACTACTGATCTATACAAAGAATGTAATGTACTCACCGTTCGTCAACTTAATATACTACAACTATTTTTACACCAACACACTATAACACCGACAGTATTAGATAATAACCTGCTAAAAAAGGTAATAATAGAAACAAATCAAATATTTACAACGTAAATAAAATAAAATAAAATAAAATAGCCTTTTATTTCCTCAAACCTTATAAAACATTTCATTTGATTAATTAATTGGTGTAATAATTGATATTTAATGTCGATATTATA
Source organism: Hypomecis atomaria (assembly GCA_964007245.1). Lineage (NCBI taxonomy): Eukaryota > Metazoa > Arthropoda > Insecta > Lepidoptera > Geometridae > Hypomecis > Hypomecis atomaria. The sequence continues at coordinate 19,255,463 of OZ023280.1, forward strand.
ATTATATTAATTTATTAATTATGTTATTAGAATATACATACATCTGAGTCAATCCTTTATAATTTTAATTAAATTTGTAATTTAGGTCAATTTACTTTGTCAGTTATTTAATATATCTTCAGAGTCAGTTAATTAGTATATTCAATTTAGTCATTATTAGTATAGTCAATTTGGTTGAGGACCCCTCTTCGGGTGAAGGCCTCCTCCAGAGCATTCCATGTTTTTCTATTTTGTGCCTGTTCTACCCAGTTTTCCCCTGCTGTAGCTATGATTTCATCTTTCCATCTTTCTTGTGGTCTTCCTCTATGTCGACTCCCACATGGGCCTTGCCACTGTGTGGTTAGTTTCGTCCATCTTATGTCAGTTGTGCGTGCTAGGTGTCCGGCCCAGCTCCACTTTAGTTTCTGTGCTTGTTGTAGCATATCCAGTACTTGTGTTTTCTTTCTTATCTCTGAGCTTCTTATTTTGTCTTTTAGTCTTATGTTTAAAATGCATCTTTCCATTGCTTTTTGGCATTTCTGAATTTTGTCTCTTGTGGTGTGATTATATATCCAGGTCTGGCAGCCATAAGTAAGACATGGTGTTATACAAGTGTCTAGGATTTTCTTTTTGAAAACTATTGGTAAGTTTGACTTCAAGATTTCTTTGAAGCTCCAAAATTTTTTCCAACTAAGTGTTATTCTTCTATGTATTTCTTCGATGTGTCTAGTTTTCTTAAATGATACTAGTTTCCCGAGATAGATGTACTCTTCTACATATTGTAATGCAGCGTTATTTACTGTTATGGGTGTTTTGGAGCTGTTTGTCATAACTTTCGTTTTAGAAGTATTGAGTTCTAGGCCTATCTTCCGACTGACAGTGCAGAGCTCGTTTACCATAGACTCAATTTGATTTGCTGATTCGGAGAAGAGAACTATATCGTCAGCAAATCTCAAGTGGCTGAGTGGTTTTGAATTGATAAAAATGCCTTTTCTTCTCCAATCTAATTCCTGCATGATGTGTTCCAAGACAGATATGAATATTTTTGTAGATATTGGGTCTCCCTGTTTCACACCTCTGGATATTTGGAATGCAGGGCCTACTTGGTCAAGTTTCACTCTTGCCGTACTCTTGTGATACACATCTTTCAGGATGTTTATGTAGAAATCTGGAATTTCTTGCTTTGATAGTGCTCTCCATATACTTTCATGTGAGATTGAATCAAAAGCTTTTGCATAGTCTATGAATACCAAGTATAGTGGTCTTTTAAACTCAACATATTTTTCTATTATTTGTTCCACAGTTTGTATATGGTCCATAGTGCTGAAACCCTTGCGAAAACCTGCTTGCTCTACTGGTTGATTTTTTTCTATTAATGGGCTGAGTGTCTCATCCAAGCATGCAGCAAACAATTTGTATATGGTCGGGAGCAAGCTTATAGGGCGGTAGTTCCCTACATCTGAGGGATCTCCTTTCTTGTAGAGTAGTATTATGTCTGCTGCTGTCCAGGTTTCAGGGACTGTCTGTTCTTCTAAGATTTTATTAAATAAGCATGTCAGTGGTTTGACTAGGACGTTTTTTGCAGTTTTTATTAATTCATTTGATATGTTGTCTGGGCCAGGGCTTTTGTTGTCTTTTAATTTATCAATTTTTTTCCATACTTGCATTTCCTTGAATGTGGGAGGTGAGTTGTTTGCATCTATTTTTGTTGGTTTATATGTGGTTTGGCTTGTACCTTGTCCACTGTATAGATTTTGGTAGAAATCTGTGGCTGCATGTGCTACTTCCATTTACAACGTACCGCTAACTAAAACAGTATTTGCAATGCACTTTGGCTATTATTTAGGTCCAGCATTATACAATAAACTAATTAAAGAGTCTACATTACGGACCCTAAACTCTAACAAACAAACTTAAATAATCGGCCAAGTACGAGTCGGACTCGCGCACGGAAGGTTCCGTACTGTATGGGAGACCCCCTTAAATATTTATTTTATTTTAATTTTATTATTTATTATTGAAGGGTATATAAAACTAAATATTCTGTGAAAATTTCAAGCATCTACCTGGTACGATTATTGATATAGAGCGAAAAACGTCTAAAAATTCAGGTTTGTTGTATGAAAGCCCCCCTTAAATATTTATTTTATTTTTAGTATTTGTTGTTATAGCGGCAACCGAAATACATCATCTGTGAAAATTTCAGCTGCCTAGCTATCATGGTTCATGAGATACAGCCCGGTGACAGACGGACAGACAGACGGACATCGAAGTCTTAGTAATAGGGTCCCGTTTTTCCCTTTGGGTACGGAACCTTAAAAACACCCTATCTATGTAGCTAGTCTATATAATAAAGAGAGGTGAAAAATACTAAAAATCATAAAATAGGTGTGGTACGAGTTAGTAGATTAAGGGATATTTTCCAGTTCTGTACTTTTGTTGCATAAAATTTAGTTCTTGATTGAATGTATCCTGTTCTGTGTACCTTTATAATAAAATAAAAAATAAAAAAAGTAGTGTATTTTATACTTACTTTGACGAACCGTTGTATAAAAATAAAAGTAACAATTGCTAACATAAAATTGATTGACTCTGTCGGATCGTTGAATTACATTTCTGTTCCCTGTTGTCTTCTCTTCTTTATTTATTGAGTTCATTTAGGTATTTAAGCAAGTGTTATGAAAAGAGCCGTCATGCCATAACTGCTGAACAGCCTGAGGGAGCTGAAAGCTGAAGCTGAGCGCTGAAATAGTCTTAAGATGTAATATTTCTGACATTATCCTCCAAAATTAATGCTCGATTTCCAGGTTGCCGTTTTGGTTGAGAACTAAGGACGGCAGAAAATATAGCGACACACATAAGGTTTGGAAGAAAAGATTCATATACATGGACGAAATCATACCGAAATGGCTGAGATCTTCCATCTTTTATGTAAATAATGATGACTGGAATGCAGAAATTAAGGAACACAATCGGTTCAAGAAATTTTCAGAGTATGCCTTCTCTAAGCATTACAGGTTCCCCAGTAAGACGTTTAATAATTTCAAATCGTACGAAACGAAGGAAACTGTCGAGGTGATAGATTCTCAATCAAGTTCGTTCCGCAGTAATTCATCATAACAACGAAATGTGCTAAATGGAAAAAAAGTGCAGTTGCAGTTACGGCAGTCTGTACCAAAACGAAAGGACGTAAATGACGTCAATCATATATTTTATTCAGGGCAGTTTTAATATCAAAGGACACGCAAGGTTCACGCAAGTTTACACATTCAAGACTGTCGAGAATGTCTAGAATAATCTCTACCCTGCGCGATTATTTACTGCACTTTCAATCCATTTGTAGTTAAATACTAGTGTCCTGTTATTTTAATGGAAATCCCCCTTGAAATCGGACACAGTGTTACAACGTTTTTCCCTATATCTACCTAATGTGGCGCCATAATAAAACATTGTGAAAATAATTTACAATAACAGTAATCTAGCTGTACGTTGCTTGTCCGTTAATTTGCCATCGTGTAATTTTACTCAGAGACTCGTGATCACGCCGTTTTGCTTTACTTTTGTCAACATAATGTTTAGGGTAAGTTTGTGATTTTCCAGCAGTGAAGCAGTGCTTCACTGCCTCGTATTGTAAAGAACTACCAAATTATTAATATTGTGTACATATATTATTATCACAATTAAAATAAACTCTTAGAAATAATAATAGTTTTAGAAATGTTTTCAGTCCTAGGACTGAAAACTTACATACTCAAATCTTTATTTTAATACACGAAACTGATTAACCTAAGTTTCACAACAAAACAATTAATGACGTAGGTAGGTCGCATGCATAATAGTAGATTATGTACCAAGAGAATCAAGTGGTGTCTTATGTCACGGGCGACAATTGGACCCTGAGCGTAGCGAGGGACTCTATAATAGTTAACTCCCGAGCGCAGCGAGGGTGTTTTAAGTTAATTATTTAGAGTCCTGAGTGAAGCGAAGGGTTCAAGTCGCCCAAGACGAAGACAAACTTGGTTCTAGAGGTCCATACTCTACTTTTCATACATCCTGCGTGAAAATATAACCCAAGAATATGAGTAATACTTACGTCATAAATTCGCTAAGTGCAGGTACTCATTACGCAACTCGGTATTGTTCACAATAAATTAAAACAAATTAGAATGTACCAGCTAATTTTCATTGAATCGCACACAAATTATAAAACCCTAAAAAAGAGAATGGAAATACAACATGAAAAAAATAAGACCATGGCTAGCTCGATTATCATAGCCTAAACGGGCATTGCAAAGAGGTTTTATTCTATAAAATCGAACTGATACGGGCACCAAAGAGGTTTTATTCTGTGAAGTCAAGTAGAACCTCCTTACAATGCCACTTGCCGTACAATGTAAACAGGTTATATTTTATTTTGCAAAATGAAACCTCATTACGATGTCCTTAAATGTTCTAAGTTGAGAGATTTTCTTACGAATTAGACGTTTCAATTTTAAATCACTTTAACCCCTAGGGAGTTTCATACAAAATTATTGACCTGCCATATCCCTCGAGATTGTGTTAAGAAAAAAATGACTCGTTTTAAGTTGAGATTCTGTGACATATATGGGTCATTTTCGAGCAGGTGGTAAAAAAAGAAATGTACCTACCTACTTCTACAAAAATTTAAATCGACCTACTACTGATGAAGCTGTAGCTTCTTTTCAGCTAGATCTGGCTGGAAACTCAAGCTTTGTAGCCTATCAGAAAACTCATGAGGTTTTTGGAAATAACTACCTCTTGATCTTGATCGTCGTGTCTGATGTGTAAAATCACATCAGACACTTCACTCATTTTACTCATTTTAATCATTGTTTAAATTAAAATATTATGTATTGTGAAATGACGAGATATATTTTGCGGTACTTTATATTATTGTACAAACTGTTGTATATATAATTTTAGTATTAAGCTCAATACATCAATAAACGATTCTAATTCTAATTCACTACTAAGATACAGACCTACTGTTCAGTCAAGTTCAATACTTTTGAAAGTATACGAGTGAAATAAATTAATGTACCGATAGTCACACAGGTGTAGCGAAACGGTGTGACCACGAGTTTTTTCACTGATGTTTTTTTTAATAAAACTACAACCAAATAAACATTCGACGTGATTTTACTTCACGAAGTTCTCCATTGAAGAAATCCTTAGAAATAACATTCATTAATTAGTTATTAAAATTATTAGATATTGCCAAGGGTCACGTGTACCAATAAGTTGGTTGAAATAAAGATTTTTAACTTATTTAATTAGTTTTATTTCATAACAATCTTAATTAATCATTAGAAAAAACATAGAATAATTATAATTGTACAATAAATGCTGTTCTCTCAAAAAAAGGAGATTCATGATAAACTCAAGATAAATTAAAATCTAGGAATAAGTAAGAAACTACCGGGTAAACGTAATATCTTGATTCCAGTAGTTTCTTTATGAAAAGTAAGCTGGCAATAGTTAACTGGTAGAAAAATTACTTAGCTGAAAAAATGCTTCCATCATTCCTTTGCTTCTGCATTATTAGAATTGGATAATATTTATTATTGTTCTCGTTTTATTTGTTCTAAAAGGCATAGAAATTTGATACCTACATGAATTATCACAAAAATATTTGAGAATAAAATAGATACAAATTCACGCCATTAAAAAAACATGTTAGAAAATGTTGTACAAATACTGAGTATATAACTTGGCGTACTTAATCATAACAATGCATACTGAAACAATGAAAATGACTGAATATTAACTTAGGGCTGCACGAGAAACAGCTTTCTATTGAGTATTTAACTACAGTAAAATTACCAAGGCAACATTTAGGAGAAAAACCGAAATTTAAGCTACTCAATTATACTTTATTAATTTGATTCTTAAGAACAAAGTCTATTTTTGCGCGCTCTTTTGTATTTAAGACTCGATTAATCAGTGCTCTAAATAATAAACGTGATTTTTTATCTTTCACTGTCGTAACATGGCTTTGCAACTGATTATGACGTCAATGCTACGAGTACACGTGTGGATTGCTCAAATAATGCGACATACGCTATGCCTGCGTTACATGAACACAACAAAACGTATGATTTAACATTAGGCTAAGCTACAGTTGTAAATTCGTGAATTAGAAGTGTAGTGGAAACGTAGTCTCCCGTTATCAAACAAATTAGAAATATTATATGGAGAATATGTATGAGGACGTACGTCGGACCATACAAACATGGACTACTTTACGGTTGTTATCGAAGAAACTTCATCACAAATTAATGTCCATTACAAATCCACACACCAATAATTAGTTTTCGCAAAAAATGGCAAAACCGACTACCATCGTCACAAAATTTGAATAGTTCCCTCGAATTGATGTATGTAGGGTATACAATTTTTATATTATTGTTTATTTTTCAAAAACGGTTCAGTCGATTTCGATATTAAAGTTTAAATGGAGTCCTCAGGAGTAAGTGTACCCTTTTGAATTAAATTGTAATTTTTTGATTCGGTTCACAATTAGCGAAAATATCGATGAACATACACAAAAAAAAATTTACGTAGTGTAACCGCACTCCGGTAGTGCCGGCAGAAGTGAAAACTTGAACATATAATGTACTATCATTTATGTGGTAAAAAACAATATCACACACGCACACTCGCGCAAGCGCCCTGTGCCATCTTACGAATTTTAGATCAGGTCACGTGTCCTGACGCGAGTTTAACATTTTTTACCCATCACAAAAAGCGCCAAAAGCCGCGAAAGAAGTTTTTGCTTACCTGCAGGCGAAAATAGAACCTCTACCTTTTTGGAAATCAGTTAAAAATGCAGCCGCGTGCCTGTGCACAGCGCGTGCAGCGGACAGTGCCTTAAAAGGGAATCCACCAACATACTCTCGTTAAAATTGCAACCTTATTTACTCAGTGTTTGACAATAAAAAAGTTCTGATTCTCGAGTCTCGAGCGCTCAAGTACGAGTATAGTCTCATAGTATATTTTAATAGAATTAGTATTGTCTTTGGCGTTTGAATTCTTAATTTAAAGTGTAAAATGTTGCCCTGGCAGAGTGTGGGTAGATTCACGGGTCGACGAAAGAGATCATGATGTAGCGAGTGCCGTTGGTGACGCGCAGGCCCTCGTGGAAGTGCGTGAGACGGCCGGGGTGCATCAGCAGCCAGCCGCGCTTCGTGTCACGCACCGAACAGTTGTAGCGGATGAAGTGGCAGCCGCCGCCTTCGTAGTCCAGATCTGCACACACAAAACGACACGTTCACTTCTTTATTAAAGTGCCAGCTCCCGCCCGCGACTTCGTCTGCGTAGGTTTACTACTGCGGATTGCCAATCAAATCTAAATTATTTCATTATGGACCAGAATTGTCATGACATTCTGAGCACAAGATAGTGCAATTGCATTGAATTTAAATCCGTTTTCATCCTCGCAAAATCCTTGTTCTATTGGTCAATGAATTGACTGACCAAGTGATACTAGATCATTAAAACCACACATTGCTAGTGTTTATTACGCCGGAGAGCCCTACCAATGGATGAGCCACACATAACGATGGGTGGTGACTTAGACGATCAGTCTCAATATAGTACATATTATACTCTGTTTTAGGGTGTGGCAAATATAGTACATAGGTTTGATATAATTGTACTATGTAATTAAACTAATTGATAGTTAAACTAATTGATAGTTACGTTACCCCCTTCGCACACGAGGTGTAGCGTAGTAGTATCGTAGGAGGCACCGCTCCGTGTGCGGACTTGTTTGAACATGTACGTGCTCGTATTGCTCTCGTCATGCGCGCGTATTACGATACGACTATGCCTACGTCTCGTGTGCGAAGGGCCTTGATACGTTTGTTACGTCAACGAGTGCGGATCTCTTGTACAGGCCGAACCAAACTTCTTGCCGGCTGTGATATTGAAGGCCTCTGATATGACATGCTGTACGATTAGCTGGAAACAAACTATCGAACGCGGCTGACGGACGCGACTGACAGCCGCGACTTATAGGTATCTAGATAATGAATGTCCACTGAGCCTTACAAGCTATCAGACATTAGTCGCGGACATCGCCTTGGGCTGAACTTGAGCGTTCGGATATCCGAGAGAGATCTGGCAGCCCGATCGCCGGATCTTTTAAGACAGTGCTAAGTCGCGAACGTCAGCCGCGTCCGATAGTTTGTTTTGAGCTTTGAAAACAACTTACGTGGCGTGTTGAGTGCCAAGTTGATGGTGTAGGTGGAGGAGTCATGGTGCGGCCGCAGCGAGGGCTGCTCGTCCGGACGGTACCGGACCACGAAGTTCATAAGCGATTTCGGTGGCTGCAAAGATTAACATTTTTTTATTACACAACCGGTCTTATTGGAGATCTATAAGGGAAGCCTATGTCCAGCAGTGGAGGTTTAATAGTTGAAACGACGATGACGACTTTCCGGTAAAAGGTCTATAAAAGCTTAATTATAGTAATTCCGCGAGAATATTAGCCAGGCACTTTTTCTTTTCTCAATATGACGACGTCAATAAGTTATTTAATGTAGAGCCAACTTTATAAGGGGAGCACGGATTTCAGAGACACAAGAACAAAGCTTAGTTCGGCAATCCATAGCTCATGAATATTGTAGCTAATAAATAAGTTCATTTTAAGTTGTTAATTATGTTAAATTCTATACATTTTAAGTTTATTAGCAAAATTGTAACTTATTAAGTTGTGTCAATAAATCATTTATTATTATTTATTATTATTATTATTAGCCAGGCACATAAATCTTGCTGTAATCATGTGTGCACAATGCGTAGTGAGCGCGCTGGAGGCATGAGGTTGGCGGGCGGGTGTGCCCCGGCGCGAGTCTCTCTGGCTCCCGCGCATACCTATATTTCGGCTTTTACGCAGTGTTCTGCGCATAACTTCCCATCCGCCGATTTGTGTGGCGCTTAGTATGACACAATGTAATCCCAAATAACCGAGTAGGGGTGTGTATTTTTTCTAGTTAACTATGAACTAAAGCTGCAAAAATCAAATGACAAGAGAGTGTTTGGAATTTTCTGGGTATAAAACCCATCTAATAGCCCGGAAGGTAAGCGCAAAAAATGCCAGTACTTTCTAAAAGCTGAATTTTTGGTATTACATAATATTAATTAATCTAATATTTTGGTATTACATAATATAATATTTGGTGTACAACCATACCCCGAAATCAGTCAGCTAGGTTCCTTAACGTTTGGTTAAGGATACCAGTTTAAATAAAAAATAATCGGCCAAGTACGAGTCAGACTTGCGCACGGAGGGTTCCGTACTGTATGGGAGCCCCCCTTAAATATTTATTTTATTTTATTTTATTATTTATTATTGAAGGGAATATAAAACTAAATATTCTGTGAAAATTTCAAGCATCTACCTGTAACCATTATTAATATCGAGCGAAAAACGTCTAAAAATTCAGGTTTGTTGTATGGGATCCACCCTTAAATACTTATTATATTTTCTTTTTAGTATTTGTTGTTATAGCGGCAACAGAAATACATCATCTGTAAAAATTCCAGCTGCCTAGCTATCATGGTTCATGAGATACAGCCCGGTGACAGACAGACAGACAGACGGACATCGAAGTCTTAGTAATAGGGTCCCGTTTTTCCCTTTGGGTACGGAACCCTAAAAATTAGTATCTCGCAACTACTTCTAAAAGCTGAAAATTGGTGTACGGGTAGGAAAATCATTTAAAAAAGGTTTAAGGGCAGTCAATTACCTGAAACATGTAACAGGGCCTGTCCTGTCAGTCGGGCTATCAAGTAGGCCAATTTAAAGCCTGACACAAGATACTACTACTTATTCGTTGCCGCTAAATGAGTTGTAAAATTAAAATGAGTAAATAGTTTATCTGTACATGGCAAAAACACCAAAAATAATCGAATTTGGCGAGCTGACCTCGTGAAATCTCTATAATAGGCATGGGAAAAGAAAAAAAAATGCACTTGTTTTGCACCATAGACAAATGGTAATTTCCATTTTGACTTTCCCAATTACATTCTCTATGTCCATTCAAGGCTGCTCGAGTTGCAAAATGTCAAAGTCAATCAATCTTTTCCGTTAAAATTTTCAGCAGTTTTTGTGCTATCTTTTTTAATGTTTTATTAAAGTTATTGTGTTAGTTATGTAAGTGTTCGTGCTTATCGTCTCCACTGAACTGTTACAAAACCACACATTCATTGTGTTTTATGCGTTGGTGTTCATACATTGGTCTTTAAGTGTATTTTTGCATCCTGTAAAATATTGTGCCGTATGCCGAACTACAACTGCAAGCGAAACATAATTAGGATAAAACGTATACTGAAATAGTTAAATAGGACTCAAGTGGGTGTCTAATATCAATAATAGGTAACTGTGCAAAACTGAAAAACTTTATCTTACGAAACTTAACCTAAAAATGTCCTTAGAAATTGATGTGAATGATGAATAAAGATGAAGTAGCACAATATTTAGTCTTATTTATTAACTTCCTATAGGTAAGTACATAGGTTTTAAAAATGATAAAATACTAGTAATATTTTAATTGGAGAATTGAATATTATGCATACAGGAATTAATAAATATTTATGAAGCCAAATAAAAATTACTGTCGCCATTTCGGTCGCCATGTTTTAAAAAGTAAATAAATGTTAAACTCAAAATTACTAGTCCGCTATTGGTTGTTCATAGATTCCTGTCTGATACGTAGTATCTATAGTAGTCTGTGATAATAGGCATTGATGGTACTAACGTTATGGTAGTATCCCGTGAAGACCATCTCCTGCAGAGGGCGCACGTAGTCTTTCAGTATGGTGAGCCAGATCTTCTCCAAACCGACTTGGTTCATGTGGATGTCGCGAGTCGGGACCGCTTCGTAGCCGCCCTCGAGCCGGTTGTCCTGAACATACGATATCATTATACTTACTATCAAAAATATCAAAAAAAATTATCAGAAATACAAAATATACAAGGTTATCCAGAACTGATGTACTAAGCCGAAAGGAGATTACTCATACCATCATTTTGAACAACTTTTACTAAACCAACTCAGAATTCGAGGGAAAAATCAGCTGTTTCATACATTATAGGCGCTGTTTTTTTCTCGTATTCTGGGTTTGACCCATTGTAAAAGTTGTTCATAATGGTCTCAGTCACCCCCTTTCGGCTTAATACAGGGCAGGCGGATAACCCTGTAGACGCACGCAAGACAACTATTTCACATATAAATTATTTATCAGTACACATATAAATCAGTCGCCTTTTTGTGTGCCTGTCTGTGTAGCCGTTAAGAGCGGTTTCAGGATAAGCGTATTTTTAGCGCGTATACGGTGCTTTCGATCGTTACATTACGCGCTTCAAAAAACCGGACTCGCGTAAACGAGCATATTTCGGCGTGTTCGCTCGTACCGGTAGTGGTGTCCTGTCAGTATACGAGCAATATATAATTATGTTATGGTTTATTTTATTATGATTTTATGTTGGACGAGTCCATAAATAGGAACATAGATTCTAATATTTAATTATATTTTGTTATCAATGAACTATTTTGACAATAAATGATTTCATTTCATTTATAGGACCTTAAAAGTGCGTCACGCTAGTACGAGTTGTGCGTGTGCCAAAACGCGCGCTTATACGCGCCTACATGTGCTTCCAAAAACGAGCTTATACGCGCGTTCGTTCGTTATCTACTACCGTGACCGCGGGTGGCATTTCCAACTGAGCGCTACCTTTGCTCGGATAACACTTTAAATTGTAGGTCCAGGGCTATAAGCATGCGACTACGAAAAGCGACGAAAGGAACTTATTTCGACGTGTGAAAAAGTGACAGTTATATACTTTGCCATAACGCTGTCTCGTTCTGACACTACAAACGAAATAATTCGTGGCGCGCATACTAGCTCGGCTGGTTGCTTTAACCGTTTAGGCATATTAGATGCCAACGGGCGGCTTAAAAAGGCTCTGACACCAGGGCTAGCTAGGGCTATAAAAACTTATCTTTTAGAATGTTTTTTCCGGAACCGTTATAGCTATAATGCATCCATAGCCGAGCCAAGAGGTATCATTTGTACGGACCGTTACGTCTTTTGTCTTTCTGTTATTAAGTAATTTTGTTCGTTGAAGTTCATAACAGTTCATTTGTACCTGGGTGCACGGCATTGCACCCAAACTAGTCGAGCAAAAAAGCACAGCTGTAAAGCACAGCCGTAAGCATACTTTTCCCGAAGCCATTTAATTTTGTCGTAACATATCACAACTAAATCGATACCTACACAGGCAGGCCTAAAATGGTATATAGTACAATAGAATACAAACTTTAGAAAGGTACTTTCGCTCGCAATAAAAATGTTAAACGCGCAGCAGAGTGTCCTTAAACTATACGTACTATAGGTACTTTGTACTTTATTTATTTAATACGTTAATACAATTAGGACTTAGCTTAGCTTATTGAGACTAATACTAATACTTATTGTTAATTCAGTAAGTGTACATTTTCACCATGTCTAATAGAGCATAGCATAATTACTTTAGCATTGATGCCAGACAGTGTAATTAAGAATAAATATAAGATGATTTCAAGAAATATACTAGTTCAAAATGCTTAACCGCTTAACTTAAAGCACTCAATGCTCGTGAACAGGTGTTGGTTAATCGTTCTCTTTCATGTGTTCATTAATTTAGTATTAGTCTTACTAGGTAATAATATCAACTCGCATGTATGAGGTTAATGAGTGTATGATGTCCTTCGCCGCCGCGTGTTGTGAATGCATGACAAAGTGCCAGCCTGTGACATGATTATTGAAATAGAAAAATCGATTCTACAGGGTTATCTGCTTAGCCTGTATTAAGCCAAAAGGAAGAGAAAAAGGCACTTTAAACAACTATTACTATTTACTATAACCCAAAATTGAAGGATAAAAATACTGCTGTTCCATACAAAACTGCACTTCGGAATCAAATGTGTGAAACAGCCGTTTTTTTTTTTCGAATTCTGTGTTGGCTCCATAGTAAAAGTTGTTCACAATGATGGTCTGAATCATCTCATTTCGGCGTAGTACACCAGTTCTGAATAACTCTGTATTCTTATGACGTTGACCGAGTGTTAGAAATGAGATGGCATTATTGCTATTACTATAAGGTTGAAAATAGAAGTCGGCGGCACTTGGACGGCTTTGAAGTGTATTCGCCATATTGCTGAGGCGCCAATGTGACATTTGATCCGTAGTTCAAGTGTCACTTGTGTCAAGTTATGTCGCATGACAGCAGTTTCTATGCATTTTCGACGCCATTTTGCTATGATCATGTCTTATTCTACCTTAGAATAATGAATGAGTGTAGAAATGTCCTAAGGTCGGAACTTACGTTGTTAGATCCGTCACTCCACTGGCCGAAAGCCTCCATAATGTCGATCCACTCCTGGCAGAATCGATCTGTCATCAGCGGGAACCAGTACACGTCGGGACACGGCTGCAATATCAACAAATGTGACTTTAATCAATTAATCTTAACCTTAAATAAGTTCTTATTCAATAATCGTTTTTCGCCAAAAATGGCGTAGCCAACTTCAACCGTTTACAGAATTCGAATATTCCGTACAGATCGATGTATCGTCGATGTAGTAATTTTCACATTATTGCAGATTTTTCTAAAACGACTCAGCCGCTTTCGATAAAAGTTTAAATGGGACCACCCCTAAAGTATGATCTACCAAACTAGAAAGGAATTTTGAAAATCAGTTCATAATTGGCAGAGTAATTGCGTAACATACATACAAAATATCTACAGTCGAATTGAAAAACTTCTTTTTGAAGTCGGTTAAAAATGGGGGACTTTAAACACATGTCCGTGTGCAAAGGTGCCAAGTGCGCTGGTTGCATTCCCTGCTAAGGTTGCATTCTGAAATCTGCGAGAGGAATGAACCCAGTATGATGAGAATCACTAACGGCGTCGACAATTTTGGGTGAATTTATTTTTATGATTTTGTTATATTTTTTCCGCGTTCCGAATAAATTGGATTTTTATGTATGCCAGTATTTTGTAGATTCTAAAACTTTTAAGTAAAAAGAAGTTCGTACCATGGCGTGCTTCCGATCAAGTGCGAAGTTATCGGCGTAATCGGCACGCACGTAACGCTCGTTCCATTCGATCCTGTTTTCTATGAGCTGGTAAACGTCGGGGTGCGTCCGGCTGATGTCGTACGTCTCAGGGTTAACGAGGTGACCGAAATCTTCCATGTTGTTCACGTGCATGAATATACCCTGCAAATGTTAGTGCACTTTTAACAACACAGTTGCCGTCAGAATTACATCCAACATTGCTGTCAGAATTTAACCAAAAATCAAATCAGATCAAACACAATGTTTATTTATTGATATCCAACAGGTGACAAAAACTTAATTTAATCCACTGGCTCCGAACTAGTGTTGCAACTGTATTTCTAAAGCAAATAAAATAAAATTAAGACTTAGTCAGCGATGGAAATTCAATTTTTTTGGTGTTATTTGCTGCCATTCTCAATGAGTGTTTACGAAGGTATTGAATATTTTATATCAATCCTATGAGTTAAAAAAAATGTCATTGGCATTATGGCCCTGGCTTTAGTTTATTAATCCAATAACAAATATTCGAATTCAAAATAGATTCGAAAAGATTCAAAATCCGAAGATTCAATCGGCATCAACGCTAGTTGTGTTGTGTGAAAATTTGTGAATAACTTTTCTATTTGCCGTTCTCAAGTTCATGTCAATACTTTTTTGTTCTTTATATTGAATTAAAAAGATCATAGAGAGAAAATTTGACTTACGAGTGATCTTAGGCTGGCGCAGAAAGCCATGTCCGGGTCCACTTCTTTGCTTTTATACGTGATCACCTTCGCCGCCTCAGTCCTGAACAACGTCATCTTCAAGAGGTAGCAGTTCGTTATGAAAGGCACATTCCAAATACCCCTGAAAACAGAAAAAAAAACATTCTAAACAATTTCTTGATTCAATAGATTATACAATATAGTCAGACTACAGCATACGCTCTGTGGAACCTGAACATACATTTTTTTATGTTTTCGAAATAAATAACGCACTTATCATTATCAGGATCCAATTATTGTATTTGTCATGATATTTCAGAACAAATTTGTTTTGAAAGTCGATTTTTCCTTCTTTTGTTAATAATGGCTGTCTTTTGAGGATCTTAATTATTCTTAAAATTAATTATCTATGCATTTTGTTGTAGCTTAACAAAATACAACAAAACGTACAAATTCATTTTCATTATTTATTTGGTGGAGTTTGGAGAGAGTAAAACACAGCTGTACAGAAGAGAGACTGGTAAGAAGTTTTAGAGGGGCTCTAGTTTATTTTAGGGTATCCCGGTTTAGTTTGAGTAGGTGATTCAGCAGTGCGTTAAATGGCTAAACGATCTGCTTCGACGATACTTCCTTGCTGATTCTCAACAGGCGATGCATTGACTTTTAATCCAGCTTGACGTTTAGCTTAGTCAGCCAACCTTTGGCAAGTTTGAGTAGGTGCATTAGTAGTAGTAGTTTATTGTCTAAATTGTTTCTACGGCATTTCTTACGGTTCTCAGTAAGCGATGCATTGGCTTTTAAGTCAGCTTCACGTTTAGCTTAGCTAGCTAACCTTTGGTAACTTTGAACAAGCGATTCAGTAGTGCGTTTAATGGCCAATGATCTGCGTTTACGGTATTTCTGCGCTGATTCAACAAGCGATTAATTGGCTTGTTAACGTTTAGCCTGGTCAGCTAACCATTGGCGAGATTGATTTCAGTAGCTCGTTCATTGACTGCCTCGGTGGCTCAGTGGTTAGTGACCCTAACTTCTGGGTCAAAGAGGCGTGGGTTCGATCCCCACCCAGGGCAAGTATTTATGTGATGAACATAGGTGTTTGCTCTGTGTCTGGGTGTTATTTAGTTACTATCTATATAAGTATGTATTTAAAAATATGTATTAGTAGTTTATCAGCCTCTGGCAGCCATATCACAAGCTTTGCTTAGTTTGGGGTCAGAGGCCGTGTGTAAGATGTCCCCAAATATTTATTTATTATTGGCCAAACGATTTGCTTTTATGGCATTTCTTTGTTGATTCTCAGTCGATGCATATTGGCTTTTGATTCAGCTTGAAGTTAACCTAGTTCGCCACTGGCTTCAACTCTAACTTGCACTGTGAATGGTCAAAAATCGGGTTATCGTTACTTTTGTTACTCGTATCTATTCCGAAGTCTGCCATGGCGGTCACTAATTATTACTGTGTTGAAGTAATAAAAATTGCAGATCAATAATCGAAAAATCATTAACATAATTTGTTTTCTCTTTTTTTTTCTATGATTACAATTTTCTTGTTTGCCGAAACTTGATTGGATTTTACTTTTTCATTTTACAAAAATACATATTAAGTATATGGACTGTTAATAATGTCCTTGTTTTATTTATCTTCACCTTCATCGTCACTAATGAGAAAAAGTATCATCAGTAATAACAGCTGTTTTACAGATTTTCTGAGCGCAGGTCTTCCGCTCGCTGGTTAGAAATATCGCATTACGAAAATTAAAAATTTCAGATGCACCTAAAGGTACATAAAATGGTATAAAATATTGATCGCCACGTAAGGAGCAATAAGCTCACGTGAGCACCGGCCCTTCAGTTCTGATGAACTGAAGACGATTGACGTCAAGTAAAAATTAGGAAAATGGATTTCGCACACGGACATTTTTTGGATGTACCTACGTCACTCCAATTGATCAGTTGAAATGACTTTGCATACCCAGCTTGTGTCACTTGTTTCACCAGGAAAGAGATAAGGAAAGAATGTGAATGAACTCATAACCTCTAATCTTAAAACTGAGTACCTACGTCTATCTTACGATAAGTAGGACAAGGCGAGAATAATGTTGCGAATAAAAAATAAAATATTTTTGGAGCAATTGAAATTCAACTGTTATTGTGCCTTTGTTTTTACTTTTCATTATTGTAGGCATTTCTTTGTTAATGAGGGGAAGTAAAGAGTCCCCTTGACTCGTGTATGATCTGCGCATAATACGACTGTTCCATTGACCCTTACGTTCTGATGTATAAATATCCAATTGAAAGTAACATCGTACGAAATGCCAAAGGAAATGACGAGAGCCATATATTACATAGGGGAGACAAGGGCCCGCCTAAAGCACCTCCGTCATTAGCCAATTGAGAGATTGGCGCGGCAGGAATCGTCTCTACCACCAGTTGCATTTGGAGTCCACACAGGGACATACTTCAACATAAATATCGCAATACAAATACAATAATTCAGTTCGACCAAAGTGAGAAAAAACAGATTGGAAATGTTTCTGCTGAGGCCGAGGGTGTTCCTGGGTCTGCTGGTCCTTTACTGGTTTTTGATGGACTCGGCCCATGCGCGACGTGGTCGCACCAGGAGCAGGACTAAATCGAAGGTGATAACCTCCGTTCTACTGTGCTTATTAAGCTAAACATTAAGCATTTAATGATGCAATTGCAAATATTGGCATCTGGCTTAATCCAGCGTACAATTAGTACCAGTTTATTATGTCACCATCACGTCGTATTTCGATTGATGACCAAACTCAAGTTATTTTATCGTCTATTAATTATTATTTTTAGTTGACCTATGACGGCCTTATTTATCACAACGATCGATTTTTTAGATTAGGCTGCTCGTCTTGAGTAATAAAATGGGTATTTTTTTACAAGCAGTTGGTACCATTTTAATCTTATTGAGTAGTTTTATCTAGTAGGTACTAGGTACCTGAAGTATATTTAAACCGTTACGTCTCAAAACTTGACTTTTACTCAGTTCGATTTGTTCCATGCATTTCCCGCACGACGCATATTTTTGAAATTTTGTATTCGCCCCTATGGAATCTTCCATATCATCTTGAAATTTTGTATTCGCCCCTATGGAATCTTCCATATCGTCTTGAAATTTTGTATTCGCCCCTATGGAATCTTCCATATCGTCTTGAAAATTTGTATTCTCCCCTATGGAATTTTCCATATCGTCTTGAATTTAAGAAAACTTCGTTATAATGATGTGACAAATGGTAGAGTGGTAATAGGCAGTGTTGAACGAACAGTCTATACTTTGCGATAATTTTATTGACTGCCAATTGATCTTTGCGAGTTTTTTTGCGAATGTATTAAGCTACTGTAAATTATTGTTATCTTCAGAATATTGTGCCAATCAAATTACATGACAACGAATTTATTTTCTAGTAACTTGAGGCCAAATATTTGATTGCTTTAAAAATAAAAACTAGACCTTTTTCACTGAAGTCAATAATGTCAATGATCGATATTACCCATAGATTTTACATTTTACTATTAGACTACTTTTTTTAACGCAAATAAGTCCGCGTTTGACCACCAACTCGCCTGATAGTAAGCGACGGTCGAAGATGAAGCACGCAGACCTAGACTCTATACCTATTAACTCTGACCTTGAAAAGCTTTAGATTATATCTCTTAGGAAACAGGAAAGCAGGAAGACTGTTCCATTCCCTGGCGGACTTACTTTTTTGGTCTGTAATTAATGCTGGCGCAAAAAGAAGTTGTGGTTAAAGGCAAACGTGTTTTTTTAAGTGTTGATAATTTTTCTTTATATATTTCACAGGTACAAATTGGATTGCCGATTACCGGAAAATATCGGGATCCAGAATCCGATCAATATTACAATAACAACGATGTGAGTATTTTGTACTTAAGCTTAGGTATAACTTACGATGTTATTTACTTCATTTTTATCGCGATTTTCGCACACTGACCCAGTTGGAGTTATCGGTCAAATATTGTTGATATCCGCTAAGTGCCAAATTATATTTAATTTTATGTTACTGCTATCTCCTTCTTTGGCTAAACAATGAGAAGGTTCTCGTACTTGGTCTATCCAGTATTAGATTAGATATACTAAATATATTAAATAATAAGTGTACTATTTTACTTTGCTCATGCACATACAAAAATTAAAATTGTTCCGTGGAGCTTAAAAAGGAGAGCTGACGCCGATATTAAATGAAATCACATATTTAGCCTTCTCTTTTAAAGCCTTCGTAACATATACGTTTGAATTTATTAATCAATTTTCTAAACATCATTTTGGAGCAACCTGTATCTAAGCGGCTATTTTGACATTAGACAAAAGATCTGGAATACCTATTTTGATTAGTTTAATGTCTAAATAGCATGAATGAGTTCCTTATAATGTCATCATCATCATCTTGCCCTTATCCTACTAGGTGGGGTCGGCACAGCACGTTTCCTTTCGCTACTTCACTCTATCATTCGTCATCTCATCATCAACTCCTTTCTCTCGCATGTCATCTAGTTCCTTGTTACGTATTATGCTTAATTACTTTGTTACGTTATTAATAATTTAGTTTCATTGAAAAGTTTGTTTTTCCGATTTAAAGTTTTTTTTTTTTTCTTATTGCTTTTATGATTGTTGGTTACTGGTACTACTTGTAGGTCAAATTAATGTCGGCGTCTGCTCTGCACCCTGTATTTCGTTATTATTGTTTGGGATTGAGTTCTTAGTACTAGCTTCGGCATTACATATACTCAAAAAATGGATCACCGATTATAGTGTACACGGTCATTGGAGGATTTTTCCACGAGATCGCTTACAGTCATTGTGATGAGATAAACAGAGCAGCTATGAGATCTTAATCGACCACTAATGCTAATCAAATACCGAATCATTGTACAAAACTGTCCTGGAAGCTATTTTGAAATATTGGCATGACATTAAAATGTTTAATAAGAGGGTGACGTAGCTTTGGCCCTAGTAATTAGAATTTACAAAACCTGAAATTCTTTGAAGTATCTTTACTGAGCTTATTTTTTTATAAATATAAAATAACGATATTATGTACAGTTACTAGTGTACGTTTAAATCCTTGTAGTACCGATAACATAATACTTACAAGCTCAAGAAATACTATTAAAATAAGCGACAGTACGAAGCTCGTACGACGCACCGTACGATGCAGTGGCCCGTACGGGGCCCGTCCGGGCTTTTATACAAAATGTATGGAACGTGCGTCGGACGGGCTCCGTCTGAGCCCATCCCGCGCCCTCCCTGTCCTAATATAAATCATCCCTATAATTGTATTTTGGGAAATATAGTTACTTTTATGGTAAAAGAAGAGATTTTTCCGAGTTATTCCTCTAATAGCCCGGAAGGTAAGATCCAAAAATGCAACTACCTATACTTTCTAATAGCTGAATTTATGGCATTATGTTGTCATGCTGGTGTGCAGCAATACCCCGGAGTCAGTCAGCTGGGATGCTTGGCGTTTGGTGAGGATATCCGTTTGAATTTTACCATAACCGTAAAAAATCAGCTTTTAGAAAGTAGTTGCATTTTTTGCGCTTACCTCCCGGGCTATAACTGATTTTAGCTGTTGTACCACCCGCAATCATGCATCGCAAGCTAGATCGTGTTGTCAGTCGCTTAAAGGGCTCCCACTGACTATGCTTCCGAATGGACGACGACCACTCAATGTTGTCAATTTAACGACATTGCTTCCAAGCGAACGACGTCGATCGTGTTGTCGATTAAAATTAGATGTCAGTCATTCATTTAGCGACAAAAATAGTTTAGTAACTAATATATGACATTAGACATTGACATTATCTATGGATTTTTCTATAAATATACTGTCTTTCTGGTAGTCTCGAAACTCTCTGGTAACTCGAGCGTAACTGTTTAACCGTGCAATTTGTACTGTTAATTTACACACGTAAAACTTTTGTAGTAAGACTACATATATCCATTCGAACGTCTTTCATTCGGACGCTTGGTCAGTGCCGCCAATAACGCCTTGTCGGATGGAGACACCCAGCCGATCTACGATACGAGTGGTCCAATAGCCGACGGCAAGTGGTATACTTAAGCAATTATACAATTGAGTGCTAGAGGTGCCGGTTGTTTGTCCTAAGACAACAACCGCTAGCCGTGTCAGAGGCCTGATTTTATCCTGACCGACTTCCAATTGTCCTATATAGACTGAACTAGCTTTTGCCTGCGGCTTCATCCGTGTTCCTTTTATTTTTCTAAGATAAAAAGAGTTTAGGACACTCGCCTACCTTTAAACAATAACCATGCAAAAAATCGAATCGGTCCTTCCTGTGTTGCTGCGTAAAAAAATTATAAAATACAAAAAATAATCGGCCCAGTACGAGTCCACGGACTCGCGCACGGAGGGTTCCGTACTGTATAGGAGCCCACCTTAAATATTTATTTTATTTTAATTTTATTATTTATAATTTAAGTGTTTAAATAACATAAAAATAAAAACTTAAATAACCTATCTAAACTAAAATAACTAATCCAAACTTAAATTAACCTATCTAAACTAAATTATCCTATATAAACTAAAATATCTCATATCTAAAGTTAACTAGTTAAAAAATTAGATACTGTTTAAACCTACAAAATGTTTAAACAGTCTCTAGTCTCAAGCAACGTGCCTAAAATGCTGGCCGCATTACCTCGCTGAATTGCGAGGCTGACTTTCTGACCAAAATACAGGCCAGCATTCTGGTTACGTGTGCTTTCTTTTAATCTCCCCGACAAATCTTTGAATATCTCTAGAGCACCCGGCCCCCACGGTCCAAGTGTCTCTACCCTAAATGGCACAAATGAATATCCTCTATCGAGAGATGAATATTTGCGCCGTTTGAGGAATTCTGCCGCAATAGCCGCACCGCTAGGCTGCCTTGATGTCTCTAGAAGATGTGACGGTGCCAGTGTATCGACAAAAGTAGCATCCCACACCAGGGGCCGTCCCATCTTCCAGGGATTCAAGGTCATTCCATCGGGCCTTTTCCCATCGTCTCGTAGCAGACCTGTTGGTTCCAGCGTAGCTGCCACGTTTACGCTACCAAAGGCCCGACGGATGATATCGTTTAAAGCGCTATGGCGAGCAATACGGCCGGCACTCCTGCTGCAAGACAAACCGTGGTGACCGAGGCTGTCTACATTTTCTCCACAGACGCACCAGTGTGGGAAAACACAAGGAGCGCCGAGGCGTAGCGAAATGGCTACCCGGAATGTGTTGTTGTCCAGCAAATTTCCCAAATGAAACAAAGGTAGTGCCTGCAGCCAAAGACCTGATTCCCAGCGAGAAACAGCTAGAAGACGCGCCCGATCTGTAGGAATGTTTGTGGATAGTAATTTGTTCCATTCCAAATCACAGATCGGCGTATCCCATTGTCTCTGTGACGTTAGGGTCTTGGGCAGGGTAGTATTTGGGCAGGCTATTTTCCAAGCATTTATGGCTTCAGTCAAAAATGAAATTTGCACATTTCCTAAACTTGGCGAGAAAATTTGATTTCCTAACTTTCAGTGCTTTTTACTGAAGATAAAAATGCGGGCAGTGATACGCTGGAATTTTTTCTAATACCTAAGCCTCTATAGCGAATCGGTAGTGACGCCTGGCACCATATGGAATTTTCGAAAGACACATTGAAGCTGGATGTGAGCGTATCCTTAACAATGTTGTCCAGTTTTTGTAAAATTTCGGGGTGATTCCAAAGCTGGCAACATCGCAAAAAATACGTAAATTTTTGTAGAAAAAGACAATACTTAATTATAGTATAAGCCATATGCATATTAATTTTGGAAAGTCTATCCGAAACTGCGTTAAATATTTATAGATGATTTATACATTTATTTAAATATTTATAGATTAGTTAGTCAATAAATAAATGATATCATTTAAGTGGAAATACAACTAAATATTCTGTGAATATTTCAAGCATCTACCTGTTGCCATTATTAATATATAGCGAAAAACGGCTAAAAAAATCAGGTTTGTTGTATGGGAGCCCCCCTTAATTATTGTTTTAATTCTGTTTTTACTATTTGTTGTTATAGAGGCAACAGAATTACATCATCTGTGAAAATTTCAGCTTTCTAGCTATAACGGTTCATGAGATACAGCCTGGAGACGGACAGACAGACAGACGGACAGCGGAGTCTTAGTAATAGGGTCCCGTTTTAACCCTTTGGGTACGGAACCCTAAAAACGAATAAACCAACTAATACACTTTCGGATTTATAATATTAGTAAGGATTATATGCATAAGCATCTTCCTAAATAACTGCTTTAACTTTAGTCAAATTAGCGGTGTCAAAGTTACGTCACCAATCACCATGTATCCGTATTAGGCATCATATATCACGAATTTACTTAAAAACTTACTACCTAATAAAGAAACAAATGAGGTCTAGTTTACTTTGAAATATCAAGCCCAAAAGAGCAATAAACTCTGTCTGCTATTTTCATAATTCAGTGTGATGTACATATTTTAGAGCAAATGCCAGAGAGAATTATGTAATGAGAAATGAATTCTCGAAATATTTTTTCCGATTTCACCTTGTAATTACGTTAACTTTGTCGTGTACACCCTATGATTAAATTGTGTAGGTAATCATTTTACCGCCATATTGCCACCGGCATAGAATATAAGATACCATATCACATTCTTGCACAATGCACTGTAAAAAATGCAATACGCGGCGTTTCGTATTTCGTATTGCAATATCTACTCGAGATTCAATCCATAAGTTAGTTCTTATAGGTTGGATGGCCTCGTGGAGTCTCTGGTTGAAGTCGCCTGAAGGCCTCTCACACGACTAAACTGTTAAAACAACCGAGAGAGTTTAACGTTCCATCCGAGCTACGGTAGCGTTCAGTTGGATATGCAATGCGCCATCACCCATTCGAAGATTGATCGTGCCGAAAGCTTAACTTCGGTGATCGCTGACAAACACCTAGTCAAACTACGCTGTGAGCGCAATTTTATTCAAACCATAATTATAATATCGCATATCATTATTTTATTAATTATATGCAATTCACTAAAATCCGACTAGAGAGTCTAGTGTGGTGGGAGGTTAAAGAGTCGTATATAGATCTTTAGATAAAAGTAAAAACATCAATAGGGTGAAAAACAAGCAGCTTTACTTTTTTATTTTTCGATGCTTTGCTAATAAAATCATCGTTATGTACTTCCTTGTTTGCTTTATGGTTTGGTGAAGTCTCCAAAATGGTATATTTATTTTCTGTTTCTGATATTCTCACAGTAATGTCCTTTTTTCGATATCAGCAGTTTTTATGCTTGTGGAAAGCCATTTTGGTCGCTGTCGCGCTGCCTTAGGTGATAATACGCATCGTAACATAATGTTAATATGGAAGCAACTAAAATATTTATACTTTTGTTTTCAGGGAGCAAAAATTCTACTAGCATCTCATTTCGATCTTGAGTACGTGTTGGGCCACAAGATAGCGTTCTTGTGCATCGCCAAAGGCTCTCCAAGACCTCACATCACCTGGTTTAAGGACGGCGTGGAGATATTTGCTCATCATTACCTACACGTGAGTTTAATGTATACGAAGTACAAATTAAATAAAGAAATAGTACCCGTAGAGCTAGCCTGTGCGCCAGGACATTAGGACGGTTTATTATAGACTTCCAAAAAGGAGAAGATACTATGTTCGTCTATTTGTATTTTTTTATCATCGATATTTTCCACTTGTTTTCCTTGGTGCAGTTGGGTAGTACAGTTGACCGGACCACGTTTAAACAAAATTAACAGTCGTACAGTTAGCCGGACTAGGCTTTGTTTTCTATTAACCGTGGTACAGTTAACTGGACCACAGCTCTCGAGCCTTACAAGGAGACTCCAATCAACACATCATTGAAAGGATTTTCGTATTTTGTATTTTGTAAATGCTCAAAAAAAAAAAACTTAACACTTTCAATCCGCGAAATTACCGAAATAAAAATAAATCCATCAATTACTAGCGAAGCTTTTCCAAGGCATGGCCCAATGTGATTTCTCTGTTCATGAGTTGTAAGTTGCAACTGAACCTGTCTCATGGCATCATCTCTCATTATGTGCTCTAGTTAACGTTTCCGAGAGATTTTTATTAATTTGGAATTTTGCAACTCTTATTTGCATTTCTTTGTCAATAACATATAAAGAGTTTAGTAGTCGCAATATATTAACTGAATTCTTATTTAGTGTGCGATTTAACTTCGAATTCCACCCCTCGACTGTGTTATTGGTCCGGTGGCGTTCACTAAACACACTAATAAATTCGCATAATTTACCATATATCCAGTACTTTTCAAAGTATTTAAAGAATTTATCCATATCGGACGACAGGGCTTCTCTTTTAATATTTTGCCATGCCTCGATTATGGTCTCGTGCGGCAAAAGTGGTAAAGCAGCACACAAGGAAATAATTCGCCTCTCCACTCTCATTTTAGTGTGTCCTAGACTCTTGGCCTTTCGCCATACACATCGTGACCAATGGTAATAGCACACGATCACTACTACTTCCGGGAATATTCTTCTAATTGAGTTTATGGCAGCTACTTCGTAGTCACAATGCAATTTTGAGGGATTCCATTTTGCTTTTGTTTTAATCAAATAAAATATTATATCATAACTAGTTTCTTTTTTATCGCACATTAACACATATAGTAGGGGAATTACATTTGTGGTTTCGGCCGAAATACCAATATCACCGTGAATAGTGAATAACTGTGTAAATTGTGGAGAACAGCTTTTGTAAGTTGCGTCAAAAAAAATCATTTATCTTAGGAATTAATTTTTTGGCTTCTTTTGAGCAAAATATTATAATTCTGTTTTCTTCTTCACAATAATCAGCTAATATAAAATCTCCGAACATTCTAGGCACTTCTATACTTTTTGGATCTTTACACTCAAGTCATTGCACTCCTAAATTGTCCTTTCTAGCTTTGTATAACTTGTGTTGAATGTTTCGTTAGTCAGGTAATTTCGTTACAAGATCGATTCCACCATCTTGTAGTTTTACAATAGCTTCATTGAATAATTGTGGAATAGGTCAGTCAGAAATACTAGTTAATACTGTTTTCCGTGGTCCAGTTAACTGTACCACGGTTAATAGAAAACAAAGCCTAGTCCGGCTAACTGTACGACTGTTAATTTTGTTTAAACGTGGTCCGGTCAACTGTACTACCCAACTGCACCAAGGAAAACAAGTGATATTTTCGCCGATTAAGAACTTATTTCAAAATTTTTTTTTTTATTTCGAAAGAGTATACTTCGGATGTGGTCCCATTTAAATTTTATCGAAATCGGCTGCACCGTTTTAAATAAATCAACAATAATATACATGGATGTCACATCGATTCAGGCCAACTATTCGAATTATGTACACGGTAGAAGTCGGTGGTGCCATTTTTTTGCGAAAATTTATTATCACTACATAGTATAAAACAAAGTCACTTCCTGCCGTCTGACCCTACGTATGTAGAGGAAGATTTATATGTATAATACACCTGTGCGAAGCCGGGGCAGGTTGCTAGTCTACTATATACTTTGTGCTAGCTCTTCTAAGACGGGACAGAATAAAAAAAAAATGTAAAATGCAGGAAACTGCGTCAATTAATAAAGATTTATACATCGCACTCGACTGTAATTTGCGTGATCCACGCCATATGTCCAACTAGTGGTGCGAAAGCAGTTGGTCTACGAGGTACTCCTCATGATTTTATTGTTTTATCAAAAATCCTTTCAAAACACACTATTGATCTCAGGAGTCTAGAAAGTAGATAAGTAGTGAAATTCAAATCGATAAAATCAATTTACACACGTTTGTATGTGCAATAAATACAAGACTTTAATAAACGCTGAATTAATATCATTTGAGACTGAGCACATTGTTCTAAATGCTTTAATTGAACGATCATTGCATCGCGTTCTTGGCTCGGTGTGCTCTATAATAATGATATTCACTTTAATGTTCTGGATCATTTTAACCGACGAATCAACGGAGAATATTCTCAAGTCGACGCGTCTATGCTATTTTATATTTATTGCATTAACGAATTTATTGGCTAAGGTGTTCATAGCAAGTTAATGTACAGCTTATGACCATAGACAAGCTAAGACTGCGGTCTTTGCATTGTTGATTGATTATTCTTGGCGAAACGAATTAGAACTACGTATTTCAATCTCCAATCTCTCCTTTATCAAAACTATCAAGAGTTCTATTCACTTTCATTTTAATGACATACATTTTGGAAGTATAAAAGAGTTAACATCAAACCCCAAAATAGATGAAAGATTAGGATTTCGATATGTAAGAAATAAAAGTAGGGACTGTACCTACATACTTAAAATAAAATGTCATATTCTAAAGATATAAATTGATCAGACCATTCCGCGAGTTTCCTATTCTCTAACATAAAATAACAGTAAACATATCAGTTGGCAGTATCGCATAAAAACAAAAACTAGAACATTCTTGTGGAAGCTCGTGAAAAAAGTACAGACCGTTCACAGTTACTTTACCTCTAATATTTGTCGCTGTCTCTGTCTGGTCATGACACACTATTACAGGTTAGATTACATTAATGTATTTATAACTGTGAACGGACTGTAGGGACCAGAGAATCTGTAATTGAACTTCGAACGGCTAGGATGTATACGAAACTTACAATCTGCCAAAGTTTCTCATGTACGTTGCCAGCCGTTCGAATTTCAATTTTAGGTATTTATAGATCCCCTCAGAAAGAGCCCTACGATTAGGGAACTTAGGGTCCCGAGCTTAGGTTTTGGGGCCCCCATATGACTGAATTAGTTTAGAGGTCAGCGTGACGAACACGAATGATAATCTTCGTACTGGTACGTAACTACAAGTTTGTTGAAAATTCTGATACGAATACTGTTTACTTCGTGATATTCTATGTTATTGATATCTCTACATAAGGGCAATTTTTGATTGGTGTATTTCCCTCAAAAAAGGGGGATATTTACTGTCGCGCTATATTTCGATAATCATCATCATTTTGTGGCAATGGCTAAGAAAATTTTTTTGCTGTTGTTTTTTTATGACAATTTGGCAAGATTGTTTAGTGTTTAAATCTTAACAAGATTTTCGAGTATGATTGGCCAAATCGGTCAAGAGCGAGTCGAGATATAGGCTTATGAAGATTCTGTTGAAGAGATGTGTGAAGGTCTCCTGTGCGGAGAACACACTAGTTTAGCGATATTTCTTATGAAGAAATGTGACCGCAATCCGAAGGAAGTCGGGACGGGCTAGTGTAGCACACTAGCTAGTGGATGTTCGGTTCATTTTATGAAGTGTTTGTTGTTCGTAGATCCACGAGTGGCCGATCGGCGACGACCGCGTCAAGTCGAAGATCGAGATCGACCCGGCCACGCAGATGGACGCGGGCGTGTACGAATGTACCGCAGACAACATGTACTCCATCGATCGTCGCTCCTTCAAGACAGACTTTTCCATCGCTTTCGATTAGTACTAGTCCACCTACTTTTTATATTATATCCCATTTACAATCATTCGATAACTCATGTTGTTTTTTTTACGTTGTGACACTAGTTTTTTACGAGTTGGCATACATCAATTTCGACAGAAAGACGCAAGCGTGTAGGCCGTCGCTCCTACTAGACGGAGTTTTACATGGCCTTCAATTAGTACTACAGTCTACATACTCTGTGTTTTAATAGGTATCATAAATTATATTAGAACCCTTTTAAAAAAAACTTAAATATTAAAAGTAATGCTATTTTTAATGAAGTGAAACTTTAAATTTTTTCGAGTCGAAATATACTAATTTTAGCAAATGGACAAATATACTCGTACTAATGTACCGTAGACAACATTTGTAAGTACTCGAATTTACTCGATCGATCGTCGCTCCTTCAAAAGAGACGTTTTCGTCGCTTTCGATTAGTAGAACTGGGGCATTATTTTTGACTTCCGTACGTCTTGAACGTATATGGAACTTGTACGGAGACAGCTAGGACGTACACGGAACTTTACAGATTCTCCATACAATCTCAAAGTTCCGTATACGTCCAAGCCGCACGAAAGTCAAAAATAATGCCCCAGCACTCTACTACTATTTGATATTTTTATATTATACTCTACTTACAAGCATAGGATAAGCCATGCTGTTTTATAAAGTTATGACACTATTTTTACCAGTTGGTATTGCTTTTCATTTTATAACTGGACTATACCACTTCTCCATATTCAAACAGTTTTATTTTATATTTTCCCATTTAAAACATATTCGACAAGACATGCTGGTGGTTTTCATTACTTTTGTTTTTTACGAGTTGAAATATCCTGCAACAATGATAGCTAACTATGTAGTTGCTTAAATTGCTAACGTACAATATTTGTACAATATTTTGGCCAGATACAAGTTTAAACGACTAATTAAGTACATTTTGTATGAGAACATTAGTTTTAATTTAGCATATTCTGTGATAGTTCTTTTAAGTACAAGTGCACAAATAAAATGTAGATTTAGATTAATATAATTGGAAATTAATGTATAGCTTAATGTAAGACTTTTATTAAGATTTAATTGTTATTCCTATATTTAAACTGTTTAGTCTTATTAAGATTTGTTTTTTTCTTCCTGCGCAGTTTCTGACTTTAGCCATAATAATATATATCTTTAAACTGTTTTATTTTCATTATATACATCATCAAAAACGTATACTCGTAGTAAGCTCGCGCCAACTAAAATAAATTAATCATCAACTAACATGCATCTACAGGGTTATCTAAAACTGGTGCACTAAGCCGAAACAAGGTGATTCAAACCATCATTAAGAACAACTTTTAGTGTGGGGCCGGCCGGAATTCGAGAAAATAAGAATAACTCTGTGTAGCACAAGCCGAACAGCGGGGCAGCCTGCGAAGTTACCCGCTGATTACCGTTCTTATCCAAAGTTCTGGAGCGTCTTGTCCACAGACAGCTGAACGATTACCTTAACAGACATGATCTCCACAATCCTTTCCAATCCGGTTTCCGTCCTGGGCATAGCACTGTGTCCGCGCTTATTAAGATCACCGACGACATACGCTTGGGTATGGATAACGGTAAGCTTACTGTTCTAACCCTGTTAGACTTCAGTAATGCCTTCAATACCGTTGACTACGACATTTTATTAGCATTATTGCGCTCGTCTAACATATCTCCATCAGCGATCGACTGGCTTCACAGTTATCTGTACGGACGCCGGCAGCGGGTTCGCCTTGGAGATGATTCTTCTTCCTGGTGTGACACTACTGCTGGTGTGCCACAAGGCGGCGTGCTATCTCCCCTTCTTTTTGCCTTTTTCATTAATTCCATATCGCAACGGCTCACTTCTTCCTATCACCTTTATGCAGACGATCTCCAAATTTATTCGCAAGCTCGGCTAGATGATCTAGATTCAGCGATAGCTGCTATAAATTCTGATCTCTACCAAGTAACAGAGTGGAGCAGATCTTTTGGCTTAAAGATCAACCCCACAAAGTCGCAAGTCATTATAATTGGCAGCTCTTATAACATTTCAAGAATCGACTGGCCCGAAATTCCTTGCGTAGAGTTCGATGGAATCACTTTGCCATACAATGAATCCGTAAAAAACCTCGGTGTCATGTTTGATCGTACGCTATGCTGGGATATTCATATTAAAACGATCAGCTGCAAGTTGTTTGCTGCTGGTAGCTCTCTTAGACGGCTCCGAAACTTCCTGCCTACTGCTACTAAAGTTGCGCTCGCACAGTCCCTTCTTCTTCCTATTTTAGATTACGCTGACGCCAGCTTTTTAGATCTCACTGAAGTCCAACTTGATAAGCTTGAGCGTCTTCAAAATTATTGCATTAGGTTTATATTTGGGCTACGCAAATATGACCACGTATCTCATTTTCGAACTAAGCTCAAGTGGCTTCCAATTCGTCTTCGTCGGAATGCTCATATCCTCAATCTCCTTTATAATATCCTCTTCAATCCTTCTACTCCATGCTATCTTAAAGACTCTTTTTCCTTCTGGCAAGATGCACATTCCCTTCCCCTCCGATCCAAGGAAAACCTTTCCCTTATGACCCCTACTGCACGTTGTGAAACTTTTTACGGGCGGTCTTTTGCCTTTCAGGCAGTCCAGCTATGGAATGCCTTGCCCGTTACTGTCAGAAAAGCTCAATCACTGAACGTATTTAAAGATCAGGTTAAAAACCATTACCTGCAGAAATTGTCAATACTTTAACTATGTA
Organism: Hypomecis atomaria; assembly: GCA_964007245.1. NCBI lineage: Eukaryota > Metazoa > Arthropoda > Insecta > Lepidoptera > Geometridae > Hypomecis > Hypomecis atomaria. Next base: position 19,286,582 of record OZ023280.1, read on the forward strand.
ACTGTTGTTGTTGTTGTTATTTATGTTGTTTTATGTAAGTAGTATATTGTAATGTATTATGTAATAGTTTATTATTTAGTCATAGGTTTCTTTTATAATTTTATATGTATGGTTTTCTTTATTTTTAGGTATGTTAAGTATTTATATCAATTTTATTAGTATGTATGTTTATGATATAATCAAACTTATATTTTAACTAATGCGCACCCCGTCCATTATTTATACGCTTTCTGTCCTCTCCATCCTAAGGTTGCCTGGCAGAGATCGCTATCAGCGATAAGGCCGCCCATTGTTACACTGTTTATGTATCTTTGTTTCTTCTTTTTGTTTATTTCTTGGTGTGCAATAAAGAGTTTATCTATCTATCTATCTATCTATCTGATTACTTTTTTTACCTTAGCTCCAATACCTAAAAATCGACTATCGCGCAGGTTTTAGTTAGTGGCACGAGCAGTATTGTATGTATGTGATATGTAAATGTACCTACCTTACGATGTAAAATTACTCCCACATTAGACATACCACCTGCTCGAACTAAGCCATAAGCACGGTAATGGTATCTGTAGAGTATTGCGACTCGGGCCTGTCCTTGAAATAAATATCTGGCGCCACGCGTGGCCACGCAGTACGTAACAGGCGCTAGGGCTGCCCGCGTGGTTTCTAAATCGTACGTTTACTGGTTACAAACCCACACGTTCGTTCGTCACTACGGCGCATCTGCGACTGATAGTGTACCGAGTGTGTACAGAACTCCGAGGCGTGTAGGTATGATTCGCGTTTCGACCGTTTGTATGAAGACGTACTACTGTATAGATACCATAACCGTGCCATTAGTCTCCTGTTTCACAATATGAACCACCATAGGGACCAGAAGGACCTCTGTTTTTGTACCGTACTGTGCCGTTGGAGCTCTAAGCTGGTGCAGTGCGGGATTCATATACGCCATTGAATTTCTTCTATAGACACTCAGGTTGCTCCGTCAATCATTCCTGACAGTTATTCAGACACTATATTTTACAGTGTTTCAACGAGAAGGTTTGCAGCTATTACAATCGTACCTGGGCGAAACCGGGACGGGCAGCTAGTGTGTATATAATAAAAATGTCCTGGTCAAACATAGAGACTTACTTGATGTTTTGGTACACGATGTCCATGTAGTCGAAAGACCTGGCGTAGAAGCCGCTCGTGTTGATGGCTCCCCAGAAATTAGACCAAGCCATGCTGGGCCGCACCAGCAGCGGGGCCACCACGTCGTATCCTGTATGAATAAAACGTATTATTAATCTTTTGACCGCCATAGTCACCTATACTTGACCAGCATTTTCAAGCGCCGACGATGTTTATAGTCGTCAAAAATCGGACCTTATAATATAAAAGCAAAGAGACGTCTACGTCGCATTCTGTATGAACCTATTAACCTTCTGACCGCCATAGTCGCCTACACTTGACCAGCATTTTCAAGCGCCAACGATGTTTATAGACGACACGTACAAATATTTTAGGATATAATTGTACTCATCATTATAGCCCAGTTTTTTATAACGCCAGCAATAGACCGTGGAGAAAAAATAACTGTTCTATTCAAAAAGTTTACTTTCCTTTCGAAGTGAAGAATGACCAATTCTAAAAATGACATATGGTTTTTAGAGAGAACAATTCTGCGAATGCCGCCTAAATTAATAGCCATTATGACTGGGTAAGAAAGTCATTATTATAATTAGCCTACTATTTAGAATTTTGATTATAAAAATAGGTTGGACACGTATTTTTTCTTTTGTCAATCAAGCATTAAACAACAAAGATAAACCTTGTCAAAGTTCGGGAGTCGGCTCGTGACGTCAAGACTATACTTATATAGTCTAGTCGTGACTTTACGTGCAACTTTAACGGGGTACGAGTATATCTTCATCAATTTTTGTTTAATTAGCAAAAGAAAAAATATGTGTGTAATAAGTTTTGATAAATAGTCTATTTATTGGACTAATTATATTTTTAGTCATCTAGCCTATTGCTCTTTTAAAGGTATAAGAATACTACTTGCCAGAAGAAATCAGGCTGGTCAGCGTCGTCGGCTCTGTGCGAGAGACGCTGTCTATCGAATACAGATATTCACAAACGCTGTTCAAGCATCTTTCCCTGAAATAAAACATTAAAATGCAAACTTCATAGTTAAATTCTTAACCTACTACAATTTAGAGGTTTCTTTATCGCCTTATAACTAAGACCATACTATACATACAATGCTTGTTAAAAAAAGGAAACAAACATTTAGATTTGAACGCTGCTATACAAAATCTATGAGAATTTATACAGGGTTATCTATCTGCTTGTGATTCAGACTATCGGTTTTTTCTTACATTTTGTAGATTCCGAGTTAAGGTCTTTTATGGAACAGCTAAATCTATTGCCTCGAATTTAGGTTGGCTCCATATCAAAAATTGTTCATGAAGATGGTCTTAATCACCCTCTTTCGGCATAGTGAAGGGCAAGCAGATAGCCTTGCATACAGTATTATTTCTAATCAATTAGCAACCTTTTAGGGGCTTATTCTGTACATCAAAACTAACAACTTTTGTTTTGTTACAAAATAAGCCCTTAAAAAGGATGCTAATTGATTAGAAATAACCCTGTATATTCTAAATAATAACTAAAAATAGGGTGTAGCTGGGTCTTTAAAAATGCAAAAAGCCTTACATTGCCAAGTCCCTGGCTTCAGATTCAGTCATAAAATCACTGGGTTTAATCCGTTTAGCTGAAGCGTAATCCTTGTATACTTTTTGGAAGAACGTGTCAATCATTTTCTCATGATATTCTACATTGTTTCTCACAAACAGATGGATCTTAGATTTTGGGTAATCGGTCAAATAGATGGAATCCAAAAATTCTTCTAAAAATGGCGTTGCTTGTTCAATGAATACTGCCATCATTACAGTTGGTAAGTTGTCGTTCTGAAATAACATAAAACAAGTTAGGATTTCAAGATATCGCCTCGTTTTTCCATAACTTTGCTTTAGTATGCAGTAATCGAAACTGGAACACTATACAGGGTTATCTGCTTGCCCTGTACTATGCCAAACGGGGATGATTCAGACCATCTTTTACTATGGAGCTCACCCGGCGTTCTAGAAAAAAACCGACTGTTTTATACAAGCAACTCGGAATCGACAAAATATATAAAACAGCTGATGTTTTTTTCTCGAATTTCGGGTTGGCCCCATAGTAAAAGTTCATAATAATTGTCTGAATTACCTCCTTTCGGCTTAGAACACCAGCGGGGCAATTCTGTTAGCCGATCTCTCTACTGAAGTGAGAGGTTCTTGAACCATTCTCGTTTTTCTGACAGTTCCGACACCTCAAAACTGTCAGAAAAACGAGACAGGTTCAAGAACGTGTCACCTTAGTAACGAGATCGGTTGACCGAATTGCCCCGCAGTTCTGGATAACTCTGTATACTTATTTTTTTTACACTACGTCAAATTATTCTAATATATTGACTTTACAGTAGTGAATTTATGATAGTTGTTTTTGCAAAAAAAAATACTATTCATGTTCAGACAGATCTTTTTATGTGAGAAAATTGGTGACATTATACAAAAATAGACGAATTGAGATATATTTTAAATGAGCATTTCCATTTAAAAATAGATGCTGATGATGATGTTCAGAGAAGTGGTGGTCAATGGGGCTGTAAAGTTCTTCAATGGAGTTCGCGCACCGGCAAGCGCAAAGTAGGACGTCCACCGACTAGGTGGACCAACGGTATAATACAGAAACGCGCTGGATGCAGGCCGCTTCCAACCGGGTTTATTGGAAATTCATAAGGGAGGCCTATGTCCAGCAGTGAACGTCCTACGGCTGATAATAATGACGATAATATAAAAATAGTAAAAGTCGAATAATACAAGTCGATGGATGTGAAGTTAGCGACAAGATGAGTAACATCCATTCAACATGCAGCTTCTAGTGAACTTCAGTCATGATCGGATATTGTGCAGCTTGTAGCTAGCTTCACTTCCGCCGACTCGTATGATTCAAAATAAGATACATTACATCAATTTCGATTGCTTTTTCGTTGCACATAGCACATCCGCTTTTAATCGACCAAGCCTTGGCCAAGTAGTTGCCGAACTGGTTGAGTGTCAACTTCGCTGGACCGTTTCCGTGGACGATGAGAGGCCTTTCCTTCGTGATCACATTCTCTAGATACGGCCATTCCTCGGTGGTATTGGTCTTCAACTCTACATCAGCTATAAGATTAAATAAAACATATAAAAAAACATTACAATAAGATTCCTATGGCAGCTAACGAAAACCTCCAAGAAGGAGTGTTCCAGAGCTTTCACGGTAATACTCTGTGCATGCGAGCTACATATTTGTATAGTGAACAAGATTAAATTAAAAATAAAAATAATAAAAAAAAGCAATACAATAAGACTCCCATGGCAGCTAACAAAAACCTCCGACAAGGAGTGTTTCAGAGCTTTCACGGTAGTACTCTATGCATGCGAGCTACTTATTTGTATCGTGCACAAGATTAAATTAAAAAAAAGAAAAAAAAACAACACGATAAGTTTCCTATCGCAGCTAACAAAAAAGCTGATAACTTTGAAACAGCTAACCCGATTTTGATGAAACATACCTAACCCATTAACGCACTTCGTCCACGTACGTGATTTTTAATAGGTGATTGAATATTACAGATTATTTTAACTGTTATTTTTGTAAAATTAAATCATTTATTAAAATGGTGTACACTCACCGGTACGGTGATGGGCTAAGAATATGCCCGACTAATTCACCTTTCAAACAAAAAAAAAACATAGAATCGAAATCGGTTTATCAGTTCGGGAGCTACGATGCCACAGACAGACACACAGACACGTCAAAGTCGTAAATACCCAGTCGTTTTTGAGTTGGGAGTTAAATCATAAGGCCAATGAGAAATCTTGTCACAATATACAAGATTATCTGTATGCACTGTACTAAGCCGAAACGGAGGTGATTAAGACCATCATTATGAACAACTTTTACTATGGGGCAAACACGGAATTCGGAAATAAACACCTGTTCCTTACAAAATTACAAATCAAAATCAACAAAATGTATAAAACAGCATTTTTTTTTCGCGGATATCGGGTTAGCTCCATAATAAATGATTTTCATACCTTTAAGACTTAGTACACCTGAGGGGTATACACAATTTTATCGATGTGTCAAAAGGAGACAGAAATATAGAGTGTATATATCTGTCACTTTTTCACACATCGACAAAAAATATGTCGTGGTGAATGTATTTTCATGCATTTCTGTGAAATATTCCGCCTTACCACAAAAGATTTAAACACTGTTTAACCGTGAAATTTGTACTGTTAAACATTGTCTAAAGCGTACGTAAAACTTTTGTGTTAAGACGGATGTAATTAACGAGTAAATTGTTAGAATGCACTTACACACAGCACCATTCAGATTTTGGAATATAGCAGAGTTGTGATCTAATGCAATTTTGAGCTGTTCCCTCATCGCACTGTCGAGATAGACCTGCGTGTAATACAGCTGGTCATCCGTTTTATCCTCAATTTTCTTGTAATTCAATATTTCTATTAGCTCCGGCATATAACCTGTAAAAGGTCAAATAAAGTTAAATTAATAACTTGATCATTTAAGTCAAATAACAGAAACAACAATTTTAACAGAAGCATCTAGAAGAATATTATTTTACACAGCAATATCCTTACATAGTATAAAATAAAGTCGCTATTTTCGTTTGTTTGTTTGTTTATTTATTTGTTTGTCTGTATGCTTAAATCTTTAAAACTACGCAACGGATTTTGATGCGGTTTTTTTAATGGATAGAGTGATTCAAGAGGAAGGTTTATATGTATAAAAATTCCCGAAATTCCCACGGGAACGGGCACAACGCGGGTAAAACCGCGGGGCGCTGCTAGTTTATTTATAAGCAGTTCTATGTCTAAAACTTAGTGTAAACTTTCAAGGTATAGTACGGGTAGTCTGCAGATTTTTTCTATACGCCAAAACAACATTTGACAAGTCTGCTAGTCACTATATTTCACTAGAAAATGTAAGTCTTTCTTACCAATAAATCCACCAGAGTTGAGATATGGGTTCGGACCATCTGCTTTGGGGTATAGTGCAGCTCTGGGTATAGTATAGTCTGATAGTCCTCAACATAATTTCACTAGAAAATCCAAGTCTCTCTTACCAATAAATCCACCAGAGTTGAGATATGGGTTCGGACCATCTGCCTTGGGGTATAGTGCAGCTCGGCTAGCATCTGGCCAGCAGTATGGTTCAGCAGAGAACACTACCCTTGTGTCAGGGAACGATTTGAACTTCGTCACTATTTCTTCTAAGCCTCCTGTGTATATCACATCATAGCTGCAAACCATAAGGATTATTTAATTGATAGTGAACAAATCAAGGTAACTTAAAAACAATAATAAAATATGGTCTTGTCTGCCTCGGTAGTACACTCATTCCTGTGTCAAAGAGGCGTGGGTTTGATTTCCACCCAGAGCAAGCATTTATGTGATGAATTTGTTTTTTGCTCTGTGGCTGGATGTTATTATCTGTATAAGTATGTATTTTAAAAATAAGTCAATGAAGTATATCAGTCTCTGGCAACCGTATCACAAGCTTTGCTCAGTTTGGGGTCAGGGACAGTGTAAAGATGTCCACTTATAATTTTTTTAAATTAAGTTCTGCAATAAGTAGTCTGGTCTCGACAAGAATTTATACCTAGATTTAAATTTGATAACTTCCCATACATTTTCCACAAAGTGACATTATTGTATTTAATAAGGAAAAATATTCTAAATGATTCACTGTAGAAATAGAAGCGATCATGGAAGCATGAAACCTATACCTAATTATAAAGGCTGATGTCAATATTTATCTTTGCAGAGGCAGGCATAGTTTTTGCATGATATAATCTTGCTGCACACTAAGTTCAATGAAGATCACATTACAGTGAATTAAAACTATCATATTTTTTCTTCGATCAATATTGTGAACAACTGTACAGCGTTAGATTTATTCAGAAAGGGTGTAACATTTTTCACTATGGGGTCAACAAGAATTCGAGAACAAAAATTAGCTGTCTTATACAAAATAGCAACTTGGAATCGAATAAACGTATGAAATAGCCTGATTTTTTCGTGAATTATATGTTGACCACATAGTAAAAGTTATCTATACCAATATTATAAAGAAGAAAGATTTGATTGTTTGTTTGTTTGCATTGAAACTACTGAACCGATTTGAAAACTTCTTTTACTGTTGAAAAGCTACACTATCTCTGGACGAAATAGGCAATTTATATTTTCAAAAAACTTAGGGTTCTTTACTAAAACTTCCATACCTACATTACGTGGTAGGTATATAGGCACAATACTTATAAAATCTGTCTTCTTTAGCTAATTGTACCTGGGCTAAGCCGGGGAGGCAGCTAGTTCATAATAATAGCGTGAATCACCTCTTTAAAGTTTTGTACACCCTTTCTGAATAATCAATACATATTATAAAGCCTGTCTGTGTATCCGCTTATATCTTCTAAACTACGCAACAGATTGTGATGCAGTTTTCGCCATCTTTTAGAGTGTTTCTTCCGGGAGGTTTGTAGCTATAAATTTACCCGGACGAAGCTGAAACGGGCAGCTAGTGTTGTATAATTTAAACAATACAATTACCTGTCTGTAAATAACACAATTTTGTCATTTCCAGATTTAGAAAGCTCATTTAACTTGTCCCTGAGGAGGTTGATTTTGTGCCCCCCGCCGGGGTAGTTCATGTCTCCACCCTTCCACTCCTGGCCCTTTCCAAGTACTTGGACATCAATACCGTAGACTTCAGCTGAGCGCATGAACCTCTGGAAGCCAGGAGTTTCTTCTGTTGCCACCGTAAGGACCACGACATCCTCTGTAACAAATAAAAACTTGAGTATTTTTTTTTTTGTAATTGTGCCATCCTTATCCCTGCTCCAGACTATCTTTATCTTCTTTAGATAAAAAATTTCGTGTCACGTTGTTAGTCCGCGATGAACTCAACTACAGAACCGATTTTAGCAATATTTTGTACATTGTGTGCAGTTTGATCCAACTTGAGAGATAGGATAGTTTGTATCTCAATTTATTTTTGCAATATTTTTTTAACTGGTGCTATGTTTTAATATCATTTTTGCATAACAACGTTTGGCGTGTCAGCTAGTATAATATCATAAATCCAAAAGTGTTTATTGGTTTGTAACTCTTTCAAAAAGCAGCAGAAGAATAGATTGACTTGGTTTTAGGCATGGATGTAGTTCAATGGTCGGAGAGAGAGAAAGGCTATATTTTGAATGGATAGGGATCCCCAGAATTTGGACAGGAGACATCAAAGAATTTAACTGCCTTGGAGACCTAATAAGAGGTGTGGGTTCTATTTCCACCCAGGGCAAGCATTTATGTGATGAACATAGGTATTTACTCTGTGTCTGGATGTTACTGTCTAAATAAGTATGTAATTAAAAATATGTATATGTAGTATATTATTATCTGTCTCTGGCAGCCATACCACAAGCATTGCTTAGTTTGGGGGTCAGAGGCAGTGAGTAAGGTGTCCCCTAATATTTATATTATTAGTATATAAATTAATCATAAAGTTTAATTAATAAATAGAATTTATAACAAATATTTGAGTAGAATATAGTATAAGGAAGTTTTTAAGAGGAAATAGTTGGCTATGACATAAAGAATGATATCCTGTTCAGTGTTCACATACTGGCATTCAAAAAAGTATAATTTTGTTGGATTATAAATAATTTGTATCTAGGTAAGTATATGTAGAGACTTTACCTAATTACTATGTTTACCATGTAAACCTGATCAGAAATACATTTTTACCTATTTTTCAGAAGGAAAAATGGAATTAAATTTGCAATGAAAGTAAATGAAAATTAAATTAAATACTTTATTAGAACTAGTTTATATAGTAGAATCAAATTTATTTAACTAATAAAGAACCCAAATAAGATGTCAAGTGCATGTCTCGAGACACAATATGATAGGCTTCCATAGATGGTGACGATATTAATGAACAAGATAAAAAAATTATCATGCCATTAGATGGTAAACTGCTAGAAAAACATATTTGACTAAGAAATATGTTTCTAGGGTCAATGATCTTTGAGCTATGAGCAAATTAAAAAAATACAGTTTTCTTTTATGACTCAATTACTTATAATCCCACAGTGCTGATAGTTTTCAAAATGGTCTATAAACTCAAAAAGTTTGAGGATTCTATCTTGCATACTTTAGAAATAAATGGGGGGACACTCTTTTTTCAACTTTGTCGACCTATATCTCACCATTAGTACATGTGACAAAAAAATTGTTTAGGTAACCTTACTTTCATTTTAAAAACCCTACTCAACGACACCGCACATGGGGGGTGGGTTTAAAACAACATTTTCATTCCCTCTTTACATGTATGGGAGCAACCCCTTAAATATACGGTATTGATTTTTTAAGTAATTAAAATTGAGATCTATACTAAAACTATCATAATATCAAATTTCATGCAATTTGGTTGATAAATGTGGAAGTTATAATGCAGATGGACGGACAGACAAAGTCATATGGGTTCCTCGTTTTACTGCGGGACCCTATAGATAGTTTATTTAAGTTAATTTAGTTTAAATACATCATTTTTGTTATTTTACATTTTTGTGTAACATGGATTTAAAATATTTAAAAAGTACGAACTTTGGGGGTATTATTATAAAAGTGCTTCTATCTTTCCGGAAGCATAGTACTTATTTAGTATTTACCAAAACAAGCTTTGTTATACATAAAATAATTTTATATCAGACGAAAAGAACCCCCGTTTTTAACACAAATTTTTGAATTTATCAATCATTGTTTTATTTGACCAAAAACACAAGAACATAGTGCTAGTAGATCAAATTTTAAAATTTTGGTTCAGGTATCAAATCTTAATTTGTGATAAATTATGTTACTTATCGACATTCCGACTACCCTATTAAATATAACTAGAGTACCTATAAAAATGACATAGATGTAAGAGCTTTAGTGATTACTAAAGCAGATGCAACAGAATGCAATGATGTCACCCACATATAATTATCAATTAAATAAGAAAATAAAGATGCTAGTAAAACATCATATTTACTTAAGTAGTTAAATTAAGTACATTGAGAAACTTACCAGAGGCATTGATTGAACAGCCAAATAGTAAAATAACACCAATCAGTGCTAGCATGTTTCCAGATTGATCCATGAGCAAACCGCGAGTTGAATGTACTTCCGTCGCTAGCACATTAAACGGGTGTCGTTAAACAGTCCGCGGCTAAAGAAAGACTGGTGGTTAATGTGGATGCTCGCTCCAGTTACGCTTCCGAGCCGATAAGCTTTCAGAGCTGTGTACGTGACGTGGCGATAAGGCAACCGGCAATTCCTCCCGCCTCCCGGGCCCCCAGTGCCCCTTCAGTAAATGAGATCACTCCCGGTAGAGCGTATGATTTAGTTTCAGCGAAACAGTAATGAAATATTGTGCTAGTAACCCGTACAGTCGTCCCCTTACATCACTCGTTCGTTTAGTTTATATTTTGATAGCTACTTTTGTTCATTGAATTATATTTGTAAATGTTTTAAACAGTAGCTGTTAGATACATGATATTCTATCCAGAAGGCAGGAATATTTAACAAATAATTTGCAAGGGATACGAACTTCTTTGATTTGTTTATTTTCGCTGTTAATGACATTCATTATTGACATTGACATGACAGAAACATGAAAACTGACAATTGACAATTGGTGCCAGTTTACCTTTTTTTTATTTTTGACGCATTATGCCGTTATACTCTCCGCCACAGATAATTATCCAAATAATAACTGTACGCTACGCAATACGCTATTATATTGTTGAGCTAAACTTTATATTTTATACATTATTTTATACATAACAATTATTTATTGTAGATCCAAGCATTATACATGCACTTAAAACGTATATCTGTGATAAATTAAGTAGTATATCAGTCTCTGGCAGCCATATCATAAGCTTTGCTTAGTTTGGGGTCAGAGGTCTTGTGTAAAATGTCCCTTAATATTTATTTTATTTTTTATTTAAATTACTTATTTTGCACTGGTCTGGTAAATGCACGGAAGTGTAAGTCAAATACAAAAAAAAAGAATGCTGTGAAGCGCGAGACGCGGGAAATTCGAACATCGCAGCTTAGTTTGAAGACTTTAGAGGTTCACTTTTCGTGCTCTCTTTCATGGCGTGGAATCTTGTGGCGTAGTACCTACTGAATCAAATCTTTTGTATTCGAAAGGAAAGGCTTCTCTTCCTATGAACCTTACTTATAATGAATGAGCAGCTCAGGCTAGATTTAAGCACATGATATGTACTACATTCCTACTTTTTACACAACGTTCTATTCTAAAAGTAGGTACATAGGTAGCTCTAGAATACTACGGTGTATACCTAATTAAAGGAACTAATCGATTGAACCTATAACCTACTTAATGTAGTTATCTACTATATCGCATCTGCAAGGTGTTGTTACTTTTGTATCTGTACCTAGGGATAAGTGTTGGTACATAGGTATCTACCCTACTTATAGGCAGAAATAATAATACTTAGAGATTATATACATTTTTAAGACTGTTAGGTACCTAGGTACCTACTGCGAAATCGAATATCATTAATTACGTCGATTCCAAGTTGCAATTTTGTATTAAACAGCTGATTTTTTCCTCGAATTGAGGGTTGGTCCCTTAGTAAAAGTTTTTCGTAATTATAGTCCTAATCACCCTTTCGGCTTAGTACAGGGCAAGGAGGTCGCCCTTTATGTCTTTACATGGACTTTTATCAATCCCAGCCACAGAATTGAAGAACTAATTTAAGTCTTTCTCTCTTCTGTGATCCCAGCACTTTACAAAGTAATATCGTAGTAAATTAGTCCCAAAACTAAATTCGCATAGCAATCAATCGCAAAGTCCATCACATTGTCTTACTTAGGCCTAGAAATACAAAGAATAATTCAGTCGAATTGAGAACCTCCTTTTTGTCTGCTAAAAAGTAGCTAAGCATAAAATGTATCCCTCACCCTTTTTGTATAAATTGAGCTCCTTGCAGTTGTCATCTTCAGAACTCTTGGCGCAAAACTCTTGGGACAGCGTGCCACATCTGAGGGCTACGAACATTGCGAACACCCAAACACAGCATTTTAGAGGAAAACAGCGGTGCCTCAACATGCTTTCAGTAAAGCTATCGATAGACTGCAGCCAATGGCAAAGAAACTCTACAAATTGATTACGACAGAAAAGTGAGAGCTCTCGATCGGTACTTAGGTAGGTACTTCTTTTGGTTACTTTCAGAAAAGTTAATACACCGTGAAATGAAAGTGTCATGCCCAGCAGAAATAGATAACCAAGTCTACCGTTACCTACCTCCGTTACACAAGCTTCGGAGTAACTATAAAAACTTGAAAACTGAGCAAACATTGTCTGTACGTTGATTTAAAATTATCATGACTACTTAGGCAAAGCATGTTATTTATTACGTTTTTTTTATTCATCTTAGGGCTCCACATTTTTCCACTAACTCGCCTGATGTAAAGCGTTAGGTAATTCTATTGATGAAGGCACACACTACATAAAACCACATCTCGTGAGTAGGTACCGGATTATTTCTAAGGAAATTTAGGCAATTGCCTAGGGGCCCCGCATTGACTAGGGAGCCCTTGGGCACGGGTAGGGGCCCCGTGAATACATAAAAAAAAGAACTAAAGGGCTTAAGTAAGTTCGTATAGGCCGGGTGACTAGCCCTGGTGTCAGAGTTTTTAGGCCGCCTGAAGGCCTCTGACATGGCTAAACGGTTAAAACTACCGGGACCCACAATTTAACGTATCATCCGAGCCACGGTAACACTCAGAAAAAAAACTGGACAAGTGCGAGTCAGGCTAGCCTACCAAGGGTTCCGTACAAATCACTAAGAGACGCCTGGTGTTGAAAAACTATTAAACATCGTAATAGAAAACTACGCCTCAATGCGATCAAATTGTATTTCCAATAGCTACCCGTACGCGGCCGATACGAACTTAATTACTATTACTAATTAGGGTTTCCTTATGGATCACCAAATTAGCCGTGTGTAAGCAACGTTCGGCACGGTCTTCAGGTGGGTGATCGCGGGAAGCATTTACAACTGAGAGCTACCGTGGCTCGGATGATACGATACATAAAATTGTAGATCCTGGTTATTTGTAGAGCCTTTAAGGTGGTTTAAATCTCTGACGATATGCGCCAGGGCTAGCCCATACGAATTTACTTAAAGGTCGAAACAAACTTCTTAGCGGATATGAAGCTACTTGCAGCTAAATCATCTTTGACCACAACGTCGCTTACCATCAGGCGAGTTGGTGGTCTAGCGCGGACTTATTCGCGTTAAAAAAGTTTGAGTTGAGTTTCAGTCAGCATTGGGTTATCCACTCACAGCCGCTAAAAAGTTTGATTCAGTATAAACTTATCGTATACGGTTTCGTAACGAAACCTGCATTCGTTCGTAGGAGAAAATCTATGGCGTATGCAATCGCCCAAATTCGGCAGGTTTGTTAGGCTTTGTTAGGTTGGTACAAAATACGAAACTGTGAGTAAAGGCTTTTGTTAATTTTGTTACTTTTTAGGGTTCCGTACCCAAAGGGAAAAACGGGTCCGTCTGTCTGTCTGTCTGTCTGTCTGTCTGTCTGTCTGTCACCGGGCTGTATCTCATGAACCATGAAAGCTAGGTAGCTGAAATTTTCACAGATGATGTATTTCGGTTGCCGCTATAACAACAAATACTAAAAAAGAATAAAATAAATGTTTGAGGGGGGCTATGATGCTTGAAACTTTCACAGAATATTTAATTTTATATTCTCTTCAATAATAAATTATGAAATTAAAATAAAATAAATATTTAAGGGGGGCTCCCATACAGTACGGAACCCTCCGTGCGCGAGTCCGACTTGTACTTGGCCGACTATTTATTTTGGTTTCGTTCGTTTATTACGTCGATAATTAGTACTTGTTTGGATTTGAAGTCCACGCAATCATAATTTTGAGGTAAGTACCTAAGCACGATTACCACTAGACCATCACGGCTAGGCTGCCACGGCAGCTTAGCCTTGATGCCCATGAATTATAATCTAATGCGCTCTGCGCTCATGGTGTAGTTTGATTAGGTGTTCGTTAGCGATCATCGAAGTTAAGCAACGTTCAGCACGGTCAGTCTTCGGAAGGGTGACCGCGGGTGGAATTTACAACTGACGCTACCGTGGGTCGGATGACAAGTTAAATTGTAGGCCCCGGTTGTTTTAACCGCTTAGCCATGTCAGAGGCCTTCAGGCGGCCTAAAAACTCTGACAGCCGGCCTACTCACTTAGGTACTTAAGGAAAATATCTGTACCTACATATCTAGGCTATAAGATAACAATGTTGCGACAAGTTTTTGATTTCTTTAGAGCGTCTTACGTAGACAATGCTGACCAAACTGACAATAGATTCGGTCAAAAAATTGGTTCAGTGAAACCGCTGCTTCCATCGGTCATGCTTCGTCTGCTTCTGTCGTTGAACGTTTCGGTTTCGATCTACTTACTTAATCTAGTATTCCAACCTAACTGTCCAATAATAAGGTTTCGATTGGGCGTCTTCAAATTTAAAGTAAACAGGCGTCTTTCCTTAACTCCAGGAAAAATTGGTCGCGCCACAGGAGAGAGAAATATCCTTTAGCACTACTGGTCGAGCCAAGCAGTAGAGACACGGGGATAAACGAACATACGTTGACCTACGAAAGGCATTATCCCATTATTATGCGTTATGCTAGCCCAGTATGGATTGGTGGATTTATGAGCACGTATATGGCATCAAATAACTTCTCCGGACTTATACAGATTTTCTTACGAAGGTTCCCTTCACCGAAAAGCCAGTAGTCTGACAATCCGTACACGAATTCTAAAGAATTCTTATTATAATGGGACCTATCAAGCTTACGTCCCCATGATTGTAAGGCGACCGTTAACTCACGAGTACCAACATGCTACCAGACCTCTGTTCATAGCTACAACACTGTACGATTATAAGTAGATTATATTTAACAGAATCCAGACACCACGAAACAAAAATCCTATTCCATGGTTTTTATGAACTCTCCGACAATCTATACATAGAATTAAATGTAGGTAACTAGTTATTTAAAAAAATCAGCTAAGTGCCAGTCGGACTCGCGCACGAAGGGTTCCGTGCCGTATGGGAGCCCCCCTTGAATATTAAATAGCCCCATTCCTTGCCGTTTAAAAATAGCGAGCAAAAACATCTAAAAATCACGTTTGTTGAAGGAAGCCCTTCACCGAAGGAAGCCCCCCTCAAACATTTATTTTATTCTTTTTTAGTATTTGTTGTTATAGCGGCAACAGAAATACATCATCTGTGAAAATTTCAGCTGCCTAGCTATCACGGTTCATGAGATACAGCCCGGTGACAGACAGAGAGACGGACATCGAAGTCTTAGTATAGTTGTTTTGTGATTTCAAGAATCACCAAAAATTTAGACAATGTGTCCGTGTACCAAATATCCATTATTATAGTCGGGTTTTTAGAATTTACAATGATTTTTAGTATTCTTTTACTCAATCCTTGCTAAGAGATATTACTATAGTGATCACATTTAACACACATGTTACTTATCATATCAAGCTATTATTGGAGGAGGCATTATTCTGTGGAACGTAGCGCACCACTCAGCACATATAAAGCTTCAGTAAAGTAGGAAAATAAAATCCAATTTGAGTAATAAGATTAAAATACTAGGCTTGAGCTATGCTCAGAACAGCGAGCACGACGGACCAGTGAACTGGTGGGAACCAGGTGTTTTGCGCCTATAGTTTTTATAAGAGAAAAATATGCCGAAAGAAGACCCAGAGACGACCGCTCTGAAAAAGGAACTAACGGATCTCATAGACAAAGTGAAGGTGTGTCAAAAACGTTAAATGCACATGTTAGTGTACATAATAAAGCTTTATCGGTTAATCTGACTATATAGCCGTAGAAAAGTAAGTAAACCACGAAACAAGTGAAATGAACAATCAGGGTGTCCTCTGGATTGCAGGCTGAACAAGAAAAGGTGGCCGATGAGAAGCTGGCAGACAAATGCGGGGATCTCGGCGACGTGCCGAAGATTCGGCTCTCCACCAAGAAAGTTCTCAAAGGCCACATCAATAAAGTGAATTCAGTTCACTACAGCGGTGACAACAGGTGAGGTTGCGGTACTTATTGCGAATTAGCTTAGCTATGGGCGAAATTTTGTTGTGAGATTAGCTGCGCTCCGCTGATTCAAGCATAACTATAGTTTAACCTTTTCAACGCCGATAACGGGTACATCCGTACATCTGGTCGACCGCCAACGATGGACTAATCCACTTGCATACAAATTTTGCCATAAAAGCTTAAGATATTTTTGATGACATAGGCAAATAGGCAATCGAAAACATTTTATCATAGAACATTTTAGGTTGACGTCGATAAATATGAAATAGAATTGCGGTGGTCAAAAGGTTAACAGTCTCAAATCACTGAAACGTAAAAAATCACCTGATTGTGGTTCGGCCGAAAATGGCTAACTCTTTCAGATTTTAGGAGAACTGTTTAAGAAAAACTAGTGACCCGCCCTGGCTTCGCACAGGTTTATTACACATATAAACCTTCCTCTTGAATCACTATATCTATTAAAAAAAACCGCATCAAAATCCGTTGTGTAGTTTTAAAGATATAAGCATACCTACATGGAGACATGGACAGCGGAAGCGACTTTGTTTTATACTACTTATGTAGTGATAGTGAAGTATAAATTCATTACTTTTATAAAATTCATTAGCTTTTAGGGGAACAATTTAAGAAAAAAGTATAACTTCATTACTTTTTCATGATCCTCGTCAAATAAAAATTGGGAGACCATAAAATTATTTGATGTTTTAGCTACAATAATGTTTTTTATTGTAGCTATACTATCTCTACAACTTCACTACTCTACTCATTCTACTACGTAAGTTTACATTTCACGTAATACAATAGATGTTTATTTATTTACTAAATAATAACATGATGCGTGTGTGTGATACGTAAACGCGATCGGCGGTAAGACATGCTGACACAAATGATGTATTAATTATTAATTGTAACCAACTGTTACGAACAAGTGACTGCTAAATCACGAATGATCTACTTTTTTTAAATTCGATTATAATAATAATCGAATTTAAAAAAAAGTAGACGACACCGTGAAACAATGCATAGTTTATTTAGAACAAAATAAACAATTCATGCTGCACAAGACAGCTACTGCTGGGCAATCGACGCGATGATGGTATTGACAAGTCTACTGCAATAATAAATAAAATAAGTGACATAAACTAGGGAATATTAAAGCAATCGTGAGGCGCCAACTTGGCCACACGAAAGCAATAAGCTTTCCTCATAATAATCTCTTAATCCTCACTAAGCTTACTTACCTCTAAATAGTTTAAGATTTGAGTGATTTCATTTCATGTACTTAATCAGCACTCTCATTGCTAGGATCAAACGTCTTAGTTTTCACAGTTTTTTTTTTATATGAACTTAAAGTTATAGTTAGCTTCTAAAAAATAAAATATTTTTGCGCAAAACTTGGCTGAAACGTATACTAAAAACTTTTCTGAAAAAAATAAAACGTACGAGCGTGCAATATTTGTTACTCATGCGATTGACACTAAAAACATAACATTTTGTTACAATTTAAGGGGTGAAAAGAGTTTTCTCCCGGAACGTAAATTTTCTCGATGTTCTATAGAAAACGCGAAGACACCCCTGTCTTCGCGTTTTCTATCACGATTTCGATTCACGATCCTCTTAATGCAAAGACAGCTAGCTAGTCGTTTTAGACTGAAGTCTTAATACACGACTTTATAACACCAACACTACCACAAACTTATGGAACATTTGAGACTGTCTTGCTACAGAGGTTGGTAAGTTTTGTAATAACTAAATAAAATATAGGTTGCTTTAATAAAGCGATCAGCCATATGAAGTGACCTGCATCCAACGCGATCCTGCAGTCTGCCCAACTTGCAGATGGACTCTGTGTTTGCCGGTACGTGGTTCCCATTGGGGAATTTTTCGACTTTTCGGTTTGGGTCATCAAGTATAACATCCACCCATCAGCCATAGGACCTTCACTGCTGGACATATGCCTCTCCTATGGATCTCCCCTATGGATAAAGAAGTATAACAAACATACCTACTGTAATTTAATTTTAATATGTAGGTACTTGATAAACAAAATTACGAAAATGTAAAGTATGACCGCAAAAAGGTGTTACTTATTTCATTGTGTATACACAGGCACTGCGTTACGGGTTCCTTGGATGGGAAGCTGATCATCTGGGACACGTACAGCGGCAACAAGGTGCAGGTCATCCCGCTGCGCTCCGCCTGGGTCATGAGCGTAGCCTTCGCACCCTCTGGCAACTTCGTCGGTTAGTCTCTGACAACTACAGACGCAGCATGAAGATAACGAACTTTTTGAACAGAACCTATGCAGCTGTACCCGCTGAGCTCCGCCTGATTTAAGAGAGTTGCCTTCACACCCTTGGTAACTTTGTCGGTTAGTAGAAACTCTTACGAGTAGAACTCTGCAGTGGTACCTGATGCGCTCAGCCTGGGTCATGAGCGTAGCCCTCGCACCGTCGCGTCGTCTTGAATATTCTGTGTCACAGGTACGGTACGAGTATAGGTGAGTAGGTTAAGGCAATGTCTTCGCTTCACCCTATGGATTAGTGTGGATTTTGGAGTGGATTAAGTATGTTAAGCACATACTTAATCCGCTCCAAAATCCACAGAAATGTGTACCTACATACGACATACGGAATAACCTTAGATATTATACCTACTCATCCAGTAGTAGGAGCATATTGTAGTTAAAATGCCTTAGACAGAGTTCATAGCAAATTGAAGTTTTGTAAACACCGCAAAAAAGCAACTTGATATTTATAAATGTACATAGGTACCTACGTAAGGAGCCAACGGAGTGCTAGTAAAAGTTGCAAAATTGGTCCTTTTGTTGAACCTTTCGTAAATTTATATCGTACCTATGTCACAGAAAGTCTATACACTTTGGAAAGTAACACGCTTTATTTCTATGTCTACGGTGTTAATTTCTCTTTTTATTGTCTTGCGAGCGGATTTAGGATTTGCGACCTACCGATTTCATAAACTAAGTCACATATTTGACTTTAAGCATGTTTTAAAGCCTTTTACATATTTTAAAATTAATAAATACAGCTATATACTACTTGTATATAAATTAATAAAACAACGTTTTACACTACGACATCAGCAACCTATATAAATAGCGATTCGAGCTGAAATTATTTATTTTGAAATGAGCCAAAATATTAATCTCTCTTTAAAAATATTAAGCTCTCGCTTTAATATTATTTATTATTTAGTTTTATTTTGAGCTATTCGGATTTTTCTAATGTCAAAATAGCATGAATGAGTTCCTTATAAAGTATGACGTTTATTATAAACGTCATACTTTATAAGATTGGTAGTAACCTACCAATCTTACTACCAGTATTAAGAATGGTAAATGAATCACCGTTCTTACTACTGCCGTATGCCGTTGAAAGTTGTTAGAAGATGCCTAATTATTTCCTTTATTTATTATTTATTTGCTTAAATTATTGTTTTTAATTTTTATTACTTTTATGATTACTGCATGGTTACCAATAGGTACTACTTTTGGGTTAAATTAATGTCAGCGTCAACGCGTTTCATATCACGCAAGCTTGTGATATCAGAGTTCATAGCGTAGTGTGACTAGGTGTTTGTCAGCGATCATTGAAGTTCGACACGATCAGTCTCCGGATGGGTGAGCGCGGGTGGCGTTTACAACTGAGCGTTACCGTGGTTCGGATGGACGTTAATTTGTAGGTCCCGGTTGGTTTAACACTACCAACTTACGTATACTTATAATCATGCGGGCCGCACGGACATAGCTAAGAGCGTGCTATCACATCCGAACACAAGCAAAAATCCGCACGACAGGTGGTAAAAGTCTAAAGGTTGGTATTTCCCCAATGACAATGATGTTGATGTCAAGATAAGCTGACTCAAACAACTGCGTTGCTATGGCGCCACATTAAACACCCGAATATCGTTGATAGGTAATCAAAGAATCATATCTCTATAAGTAACTGTTACACTAGTTGCTAAGGTGTGGCAAGACGTTGATAGGACATAAAAAGCTACATTATAAAATTTTATCGGATAACTGAACTGGCACCATAAGTAGGTACTTATGGTGCCAGTTCATTAGATTGAAAATTTCCCCAAAATGTTACGATGTCTTCTCAATGTCAGTGATACTAACCGATATTTATAAAAATCAACATTTTCAACAGACAAGAATCTTCAGTTCTCTTGTATAGTACTTCAATGTATTTCCCCCAGCATGCGGAGGCATGGACAACATGTGCACTATCTACGACGTGAACAACCGCGACCCGACGGGGGCCGCCAAGATGGTGCGCGAGCTGGCGGGCTACGAGGGCTTCCTCAGCAGCTGCCGGTTCCTCGACGACACGCACATACTCACTGGATCGGGGGACATGAAGATGTGAGCCCAGTTTTATATCACTCGAGTTACAAACGCCGACGCGCTAACTTCTAGCTCTTTGTTTCTGTAACCATTGGCGTAGCTAGAGATTATCCCTAGGGAGGGCAGCTGTCTGCTTTGCTAGATTGTTACCCGTGGTACTACTACTGCACGGGTAGCATGGCAAAGGTACAAATTGTCTTTCCACCATTATAAGAGAGATAGCGCTGTTGTCGCTCGAGGTGATTCTCAACCACGAAAATCTAAGGAAAGTTTTTGCCCAGAGCGGTCAGAACTGTCATATATATTAAGTATTGGAATTTGACACTATTGAGAGAATAACTCTGCAACTAGCCATTGAATCGAGATATTTTTCTTATTATCATTGTATCGCAAAGATAATGTGTTCAAATCGCGAAAGCTTAAAAATATCATTTTTCATGGCCCTTTCTAACTCATGCCATGTTAAATCATTGCATCTCTTTCTTTCTTTTCTCGATCGATCACATTATCCCGCTGGGTTCTCTGTGATTATATTATATCCCTTCGGAGAGGAATAAAATATGGATTGACAATGACAGCTGTCATACTTATTGAAGCCTGTCATTAAAGAAACTAAAAAAGTGTACCTAATTAAAATGTTAACGTTTACCTACTATTACGTTTGATTTTCTTTGACGTCAAGATTGATTAAGAACAAAATGGGGCTAAAACCCTGAAAATATGTCACTGCAACGTTAGTAGTAGATACCATGGGCACATATTTGTTTCCCGTGGTCCTACCAAGCACTCTAGTAATACTACGGAAAGAAATTTCATGCCCGTTGAACTACTAGTAGTACATCTGGTAGTACTACTGACAACAACGCTTTTGCCCACCCCATAAAAATAAATTTCAAGTTTTCTGGAGTGGACAAGGAACCTGTACCTGAACCCCCGTACGTTATACACAATAACATCATCGTATCGAGTTTTGTAGCCGCGTTCGTGGCAGTGCAGCTTTACTTGTCACATTCAGAATTTGGCCGAGCGCAAAAGCTTTTTTTTTATTATTAACTGAACCAGTGATAAAAATATTTCCAGAGTTCTGTTAACTAACCTGAACTGAACTCTATTAACTCTAATAATTTTCAACAAACACACTATCAGATTACATAGTAATCAACGTAATCATAATCATAGTAAGTGTTTGTACTCTTTCACGCAGCGACAGAGAGAGGTTGACTTGATTTTTTTCCATTGATACAGTCTAAAAATCGCAGTTTCATAGACTATTTTTTATCTTGGAAATGTAAAACCTTTCGGCTACCCATGTAACCGTATTTTGTAACCGGTTACAAAAGAAGAACATTTTCTTAAAGGATTACTATGATAGCACTAAATTAAATATATCACGAATGAATGAATGATCTTAAAAATCTGGATATTGATGTAGTCTTAGAGAGTAAATATTATCTATTCCAGCTGTGTCTGGGACCTGGAAGCTGGCAAACGAGAGATGGAGTTCGACGCTCACGCTGGAGATGTCGTCACTATATCACTTGCCCCAGGTTAGTTCCGTAGCAAATATTGAGCATAAAGGATGGGCAAAAGTGCCTTTTTTATTATCTACAACTAAATACAATACTAATTTATATGCTAAAACTACCTACACTACTACTACACAAAAAGCATTGGGTCATCCACAGACCCTCGAAGGTCTAAAGATAATCCAAATGCTCAAGCCCACTGCCAGTTGGCAGCGTGCCCAGCATGCTGGCTGCATTGCCACGCTGAATGGCAATGCTTATGCGTTGAGCCAAATAAACACCAGCATTTTGGTCACGCGTCGCGTCCACCAGACGCTCAGAAAAACTTTTGAAAATAAGATGAGCTCCCGGCCCCCATGATTGAGCATAATAATGTAGTAAAAATACTGTTGGTAAGTAATTATATCCTAAAAAATCATCGTTTTAAGAAATAGATCATATTTTTGCTCTACCTGGTGTAATAAAACTCAGTCTTGAGCCTTTTGAAGTGTAGGCGAGGACAGAAGTATTTTTATAGAATAATTTTTAGGGTTTTTTTACTAAGACTCCGCTGTCCGTCTGTCCGTCTGTCTGTCACCAGGCTGTAACTCATAAACCGTTATAGCTAGACAGCTGAAATTTTCATAGATGATGTAATTCTGTTGCCGCTATAACAACAAATACTAAAAAATAATAAAATTAATATTTAATTCTTTTTTTAGTATTTGTAATTAAGGGTCATACAACAAACCAAAATTTTTTTAACCGTTTTTAGCTCGATATTAATAATGATAACAGTTAGATGCTTAAATATTCACAGAATATTTAGTTGTATATACGATTCAAAAATAAATAATTGAAATAAATATTTAAGGGGGGCTCCCATACAGTACGGAACCCTGCGTGCGCGAGTCCTACTCGTACTTGGCTGATTATTTAGAATGGCATCTATGAGGTTTGTTTCAGTATGGGCTGAATCAAACATCTTGGCGGCTCTGACTTTAGCTGCGGATGACCCAATCCTGAGTCCGGGTGGTTAGGACTGAATGTCAAAATGTACTGATCTACATAACGTACCTACGTACTTCAAAAACAACTTTTCCCGAAATGACTGACTTTCTATAGGTCTTCATTATTAAATGTCGGAAATGAAACTGTCAAAATATGTATGTACAGTCACCATAGGGGCGGTGTTTCAATTGACATGGCACTATTACTATGACCTTAGGGCTCAAAATAAATCTCCACCTAAGAGACGTGTGAAGTTTGTCCACCATTATTATGAAATCGAATTTGACACTTGATTACTGGTTCAAGTGTCATTTGTAGCTTTTAAGATGTTAAAATAAAATTACATTCTACTTAAATTGAAGTATAATAGGCAAACAAACCAAAAACACAAATCCTACATTATTTTTAAACTACCTTAATGTGATGCGTATTTAGTGAGTCTCGCGTAGCTGTAGTGTAGCGTGAGTGTCGGGATTGGGCTATCCGCAGCCTGTATTTAACATCACAGCAAATGCATATTATTTGCAAGAGCTAATTTAAATATTGAAATGTGTGTTTTTAGGGTTCTGTACCCTAAAGGTAAAAACGGGACCCTATTACAAAGACTCTGATGTCCGTCTGTCTGTCTGTCACCAGGCAGTATCACGTGACCCGTGATAGCTAGACAGCTGAAATTTTCACAAGTGATGCATTTCTGTTGCCGCTACAACTACAATTACTAAAAACACATTAACTTTTGCTAAAACCACTTTGGCCTAACTACAACTATTTAAAAATATGATAGTTTTTTAAATTCAATTGTTATAATTCTACGGAACCGTTTAGCGGACTTCGAAAAAAGTACCTATTACATTCTGAAAGCCCATTTCAAGGACTATAATGGTTGCTTGAAACGCTTTAGTCCAATAGTCATGTCTGCCAAAATGTTTGCTGGAGTGTTATAATATTATTATGAACTTGGATTAACTTGGGCAAAATAGTACTGGAATTAGAGTGATTATGGCGTCTCAAAAAAAAAAAGAAAAACGGCTCGTTTCACAGCAACATATATATAGTAACAGTCCCTTAAGAGATCGGCCTAAAAGTATCCTTCATATTTTAGGGAAACTTTAATAGAATCTGAGTAATTATTTGACGTAACATAACAAAAAATTAACATGCGTCTACCTCTGGAACGAGTCATTTCTCAGAACTGGAAGGAGTGTCATTTAATAGGTCTAATAAATACAATTATCTTTCCCTAAAACCACTTTCGCCCAACTGCAACATGGGCCAAGATATTTAAAAATATAATAGTTTTTTTTTTAATTCAATTGTTATAATTCAACGGAACCGTTTTGCAGACTGCGACAAATATATTATATGCTGAAAGCCCATTTGAAGGACCACAATAGTTGGTTTTTTATTTTAATCATATTCATAGTCACCATCTGCGGAAGCCTATCACACGCGTGTCTCGACACGCACTTAACGACTCATTTTTCTATCGAGCGAAGTTTATTGAATT
This sequence comes from Hypomecis atomaria, assembly GCA_964007245.1. NCBI lineage: Eukaryota > Metazoa > Arthropoda > Insecta > Lepidoptera > Geometridae > Hypomecis > Hypomecis atomaria. The sequence continues at coordinate 19,311,297 of OZ023280.1, forward strand.
GTGTAGGCACGGTAATGGTGCAGGTACCTAATAGTTTTGAGAATATTATTTTTAGGGTTCCGTACCCAAAGGGTAAAAACGGGACCCTATTACTAAGACTCCGCTGTCCGTCTGTCTGTCACCACGTCACCAGGCTGTATCTCATGAACGGTGATACCTAAAACGTTGAATTTTTCACAAATGATGTATTTCTGTTGCCGCTAACAAATTCTAAAAACAGCGATATTAATAATGGTGACAGGTAGATGCTTGAAATATTCACAGAATATTGAACTGTATGTTTACTTCAATAATTAATTATTAAATTAAAATATAATAAAACAATAAAATTAAAGGTATTCCCATATAGTACGGAACCCTTCGTGCGCGAGTTTGTCTCGTACTTGCCGATTTATTTTTCTATCCGACAACTTGAAGGTTTGAAAAGTCAGTTTAACTAGTGCTCTGTACAGGTATTTTGAGATTAGATAGCGGCTTAATCGACCTTTTTCGGTTTAGTCCTTAGTACCAGGGTAAGCAGATAACCCTGTATACTCGTACCTCTCCGACCGTATTCGTTTTGCATCTAACGCGATCTTTTGATTCTTATTAAAGATAAAGATAAGATAATTTATTTATTCACAAATACCTAACCCAAACACCAAACAATACAGATTCAATTTGAGTACTTATTAACTAAACGAAAAATTTACAATTCAGATAGGTACAAAGGTAACAAGTATAAGCACTAATTGAATTTAACAAAATTACCGGAGTAGAAAGGTAGGTATTTAATAGATTTTAACATCGTCTTGTATTACTAGTGGGCCCCAAACTAGGCTAAGCCTGTATCTTGGTGACCCAAACCGTGAGTTAACGAGTAGAATTTCGCGCGACTACGTAAATGTGTTAGTATTACTAGGTATATAATATACAGTATGCCTATATATTACTTAGACCCTTAAATTCGTCCGCTATGAGAATGGATGTCCTTCGCCGGGCTTACCGGTGCGTGGTCTTCATTTGAGAATTTTGCCACAGGCCGAATCAAACTTCTTGGCGGTTGTGATGTTAGCTACAAGCTGCTGATACCTCAATCCTGACTGAAGCTCACTGAACAGCGTCCAACAAATTTTATTCGGCCTCATCCAATTGGTTTTTGTTTTAACTAAGTTCGTATAGGCTGGGTGGTTAGCCCTAGTGTCTGAGTTATGAGCCGTCTGAAGCCCTCTGACATAATCAGTCCCTCTGGCTAATCAGTTAATGCAACCGGAGCCTACAATTTTTTTTTTTTTTATTTATTTACAGGCCAACAGCACAAAAATAAAATTAAACTTAATTATACAGATGAATATAAATAGCCAATAACAGGCCTAATCTTAAAATTAATTAAGAAAAGAAAAAACAAGTCGAGTCTACCACATACAATACTACATACGTCTTAGTGTTTAAGTACAATTTTTAATATCTATGAATATACTATAGAATTAGAATTAGAATCGTTTATTGATGTATTGAGCTTAATACTAAAATTATATATACAACAGTTTGTACAATAATATAAAGTACCGCAAAATATATCTCGTCATTTCACAATACATAATACGTAGCAACGAATTTAAACAATGATTAAAATAATAGCTATCTACTTTACAATTGAATACAAAATTAAAAAATGTCAGAAAGAATAAATGAAAATGTCATGGTTTTTTTTGTTCAATACATAATTACAAAATTAAATTTAAAAAATGATTAAGTACAGTAAGTAAATATTAAATATTAAATATTAATTATTATAAAACCACAATACATATTAAAAATAACACTAAACAACTAACTATTAGAATAAACGTCTAAACTAAACACTAAACAACTAACTATTAGAATAAAATTAGAAAAATCGTCTAACTATTAGAATAAATATTTATATAAACAGAGAGAGAAGAATGCATAAGGAAAAAAACATAAATAAATGAAAATATATGTACCTACTAGATATACAAGTCACTGAAAAGATTAACAAACATCATAAAGTAGCTGCATGATCAATAAGACTCAAAGGTGCAAGCAGGCATATCATGCGCGTGTGTGCGTGCCGCAGGTATTTATTAGGATTCTCTGATGGATGCATTCAAGCAGTAATACGCAATTTAGTAATTTATTATTTAATATTTAACGTGTCATCCGAGCCATGGTAGCGCTCAGTTGTAAATGCCACCCGCGGTCACCTATATAAAGACTGACTTTGCGCTCTAAATTCGGCCTATACCACTCTTACCATGAAAAGTTCACCGAAGAAGATATAGATGGCGTTAGTAGAAAAGTTAGCTCTCACCAACGGTTTGTTCAACAGTCTCGTAGTGTCTGTCATACGTGTGTCTTTGAAACGACGCATTTTCATGGAATTGATTCTAAGATAGTAAGTTTTGGAAAATGTGTACGTTGCTAATTTCAGCGACTACACGTTATAGTACGGTAGCGAAATAAGAATATACGTCCTCTAGTTCTCGATTTTCGTACATTTCGTAGCCATCTACTCTATTTACCAACGAATGGTACTACTGCGTTCGTTATTGCTTCAGGACCAAGGATCCAGTGATCGTCAAGCGATAACTGGTAGACTTTAGAAGCTAAGACGTCATAAAGATAAGTGCTAGGTTGGGGAAAAAGTCTTTTCGCGTTATAGTATGTATGAACTTATAATAAAATCACTTTGGCCATACTATTTGTATCTGGCTGGTTTTGGTATCATTGAAAGTTTAAATTTTAAAGAACATAATTCCAAATTCAAATTAGCAAAATGTGTGATTTTCATTTGTTTTTCGTACTGTCAAGATGAGTGAATCGGTCCAGGCTTTTGGCTTGTAGGTATAGTGCTTCAAAGGAACATACAAACAAATATACATACATACATAGGCTGATGATCACATTACCACTCCTTTGCGTCGCGCAGTCGGGTAAAAAGAGTGCCACGCCCCCTATATTTCTAAAGTATCCTAGATAGACTCCAAAAACTTTCTGTTTTTATAGACCATATTAAAAAAAATCTTTCAAAATCGTTTTCAGTGCTGTGGGACTAACTAGAGTTACGTTTAAAAGAAAATATATTTTTTTAATCTTGCACACAGCTCAAAGGTCATTGACCTCATAAACATATTTCTTATGCAATCATGTTTCTCTAGCAGTCTACCGTCTAATGACTTCAAAAAAAATATGGGTTTTATCATTATCATAATCATCGTCACGTCACCATCTACGGTAGCCTAACATACGCGTGTCTCGACACGCATTCGACAACTTATCTATACATCTATACAAATAAATAAAATTGGAGTGTCTGTTTGTAATATTGAAATAACGTACTACATGTGTATGAATATACGGTACATACACCAAAATAAACGCCAAGTCTTCTACGAGTGTGCGCTTTACCCAATGTTCTTTAAGATGTAGGTACACATTGTACATTTTGTTGTATTATTATTATATACTACGGGACTAATCGCGCACTCAAATTGCGAGATAAATAAATACCTCACCATCTCGACGTTTAGAAAACGATTGTTACAATTCCGAGATAAATGAATTGATGTGAGGTAGGTACCTATTTATTTATCTCGGAATTTTAGTGCGCGATTAGTCCCGTAGTATATAACGATATTGTGTTCAAATCGCATCGAAAGTTTAAAAACAACATTTTGTTGTAATTATAATTATTATAGTTCGGCCGTTCAGAGAATGCGTTCCTGACACGTCATCTTGAAAAAATGTTTTATATATGGCCCATTTAATGAAATTTCATTAAATGGACCTTAAAACATTAAATGGTCCATAAATCGTAAACGGTAAGTTTTACAAAAAAGTTTACTGGAAACAAAAGATGCGAAATTTTGTTTTCTACAAAAATGATCTTTATGTTTTTTGCCCTTAAGTACATAGTTTCCGAGATATCAGCCAAAAACATTTTTTCAAGATGACGTGTCAGGAACGCATCCTCTGAACGGCCGAACTTTCAACAAAGAGTTCTGTCTTTTTTTATTATGCCAGTACACTGGCAGTAATCTGCCAGTGTACTGGCGGCAACTACGTAAATCTACGTGATCTCTGTTGCCAAGAAGTTTGATGCCGGCTATAGGAAGGTCCATTTACTCCTTGTCTGGTATTGCAGACATGAAGTCATACGTGACCGGCTCCGTGGACAGGACCTGCAAGCTGTGGGACGTGCGCGACGAGAAGGCGAAACAAACCTTCTTCGGCCACGAGGCTGACGTCAACAGCGTTTGCGTAAGTTTTATAAATAGTACCTAAGTTCGTATCGGCCGGATGGTTTGCTATGCCCTGTTGTCAGAGTTTAAGCCGCCTGAAGACCTCCGACATGGCTAAACGGTCGAAATAACCGGGGCCTACAATTTAACGTGGTAACTCATCCGAGGCACGGTAGCACTCAGTTGTAAATAAAAATATTAAATACCACTCGCGGTAACCCATCCGAAGACTGAACGTGCCCAACATAGCTTAACTTCGACGATCGCTAACGATCACCTATCCAAACTATGGGCGCCTTATAGATTTATTATACATTAACTAGCTGCAGCCCGCGGCGTTACCCGCGGTAGGCCGTAAAATAAAAAGCACCTAGCCTATGTGTAAATCCAAGGTCTAAGCTACCTACATACCAAATTTCATCTAAATCGGTTCAGACGTTGTTCGTGAAAGAGTAACAAACATCCAGCCATACACACTCACAAACTTTTGCGTTTATAATATTAGTAGGAAATTATATTCCTTTGCAAAGTTTTATACTACGCGAGTTTCATACATTGCTAGCCGTCCGCCCCGGCTTTGCATAGGTGTAGTATTATAAATACGAACCTTCCTCTTGAATTACTCTATCTATTTAAAAAAAACGCATTCCGCATACAGGGACACACAGACAGGGAAGCGACTTTGCTTTATACTATGTAGTGATGTGATATCTTCCTTTGCAAAGTGCATTGATTTACAAAGGTATACCTAAATCGACAGTATATATGAGTAAGTGTCCATATATGAATAACTTTATCATAGAACCAACAAAGAAACCGCGAAAAAAATCAGCTGTTCGATAAGTCTATAATATTATTAAAAGTCAGCATCGTCGAAAATTAGAGCATTTTTTTTCACAACAGTTTCTTTTTCAAAATTGGTCCCATAGCGAAAGTTGTTTAGGAGATGTTTATGTATATACAAACTGATTTCACACACAGCTTCTCTTTCTTGTCCTTGTCAGTCATTTCACTTTGCAAAACAGCAGCCGGTACTTTGTTCTACTTTCTAGCTGTACAAACGAGAAACGTAACGCCTAACGTTAAATAAGAATATACACTTAAATAATCGTGCTTACAGATGAAGGGAGTAATATCGCGACTGCAATATATGAAAAAAATGTTATAAAGTAAAATTAACTCAATTTAGAATATTACCGAAATTTAAATGATGATCTTAACGTAGAGTAAAAATGACATCTTCCTACCGAGTTACTACTGCCACTACAGGGACTCTTAAGGGTGACTTTAATAGGTACATTAAGATGTGCCTACTAACAAGTCATTCTATGGGACTCTAGTCCCTCTGGGTAGTTACGAGGTTGTGTGTAAATTACCAATAACCCTATACTTTATTATACTAACACTTTTGTTTAGGTTTTGAACTGTTTCGCTGCCTCCATGTTTTTGCATCCTTATTTACTTCCTCACACATAAGATTTTGTGTTCAGTTCCATAACAGCGGGAATGCGTTCGCGACCGCGTCTGAAGATAAGACGGCGCGGATGTTCGACATCCGCAGCGACCAGCAGATCGGCCACTACACACCTCCCGGCGCCAGCGGGTTCACCAGCTGCGGTGAGCATACTACCCTCTGTACTCTAGAGAAATGATAGAGCAATGATCGATCTCAGTGACCAGCAGATCGGCCACTACACACCTCCCGGCGCCAGCGGGTTCACCAGCTGCGGTGAGCATACTACCCTCTGTACTCTAGAGAAATGATAGAGCAATGATCGATCTCAGTGACCAGCAGATCGGCCACTACACACCTCCCGGCGCCAGCGGGTTCACCAGCTGCGGTGAGCATACTAACCTCTGGGGATCGTTTTTAGGGTTCCGTACCCAAAGGGTAAAACGGGACCCTATTACTAAGACACCGCTGTCCGTCTGTCTGTCACCAGGCTGTATCTCATGAGATACAGCCTGGTGACATACAGACGGATCTGATCATCGGATCAACGGATCATGATCCGTTATAGCTAGGAATCTGAAATTTTCACAAGTGATGTATTTCTGTTGCCGCTATAACAACAAATACTAAAAACAGAATAATATTAATAATTAAGGTGGACTCTCATACAACAAACCTGAATTTACCGATCTATATTAATAATGGTAACAGGTAGATGCTTAAAATTTTCACAGAATGTTTAGTTGTATATTCACTTTAATAATAAAATTAAAATAAAAATAAATATTAAAGGGGGGCTCCTATACAGTACGGAATCCTCCGTGCACGAGTCCGACTCGTACTTGGCCGATTTTTTTGTTTCACTACTCGGTTTCGTGTCTGCTTATTTCTTGGTCAATGTGGCAACTGTGTACTTAATATTATATTATACCTACTGTAGGTGCAAAACAGAATAATTATTTATAATGAAGTACCTACCTAGGCACGAGTAATTACATGTTATTGCGCTGTCAATACCGAATTTCATAAGATTTTTCAAAAGTTACACCATATTAATTTATCGACGTCAGGAGCTAAACAAGCGAATGACCTTTTCCATATTTGCATAAAGCTGAGAGTCGAAATTTCAAGGTCTACAAAAACGCATAAAAAATAATACAAGTTTCAAAATCTGTATGATAATTACAAGGTGCTCGAATCACGAGTCCTTTCAACCTCTTTCAACATTGAGGCAGAACCTAGCGAAATTTATAAAAAGTCATTTCTATTCTATATACGTTAGACAGAAGAAAAATAAATAAGAGAAAAATGATATCCTCTGTCATAAAACAACGATCCGGAGCACCTTGCGCAGAGACCCCTTTAAACATATAAAAATTGTTTCAAACTCAATAATTCTCATATACGTGACATGTATGTTATTATATTTATAACACAATTCCTAAATGTAAATATGATATGGTAGGTAAAAATTCAGACATTTGCCAATCAGATCTTGGAATTAGGGCAAAAAGTTACCGAACAACAAATAAACTCATGCATGTAGGCACGAATATTCTATTTTAAGTAAAATATACCAATATGCTATATAGTGTGAGTATAAATGACTAACAAATTTTACAGGTTTGTCTCTGAGCGGCCGATACCTCCTCGCTGGGTCTGATGACAACTCTGTCCACTCCTGGGACACTCTGAAAGTTAAACATACAGGTAAGTGACGAAATACGCACTTAGTATGTAATATAGGTAGCAATTTTAAATAGTAATATCAACATTATATATACATATCGTAAGCAACATTTAACGGGTGTTATTATACATCTACTACACTCTAGATTTGAAGGCAAAAATGTGTTAAAATTGTGATGGAAAGCAATAGACTGCATTTGAAAGTTTTGATCTAGATTTTTGTAACGTTTTCTAAAATAATTCTTTGATAATTCTAGTGTTCCCAGTTTCCTAATTTCTGTCAGTTATAAAAATCCATGGTAGAAATGTTAATTTCTCCAGTTTGATACCAAAGTTTTCCAAAGAAATATCTACACACAACACAACAACAATAACAAATAGGCTAGCCACCCGGCCTAGATGACCTCACTTACACCACAGCATCGGATACCCAAAATACTAAAAATCATGAGGTATTTAAGGCACTTTCAATTTCAATTTCAAAAATTCTTTATTTAACATGATAAAATAACAATAATATGCATAGTTACTAGTGTACATTTAAATCCTAGCAGTAGTGTATATTTAAGGCACTGTCTCACGCCTCATAGACAATATTGGACAGCAACATACCAATGCATCGTCATCGGTCCATACATACATTTTTTAATAGCTCATTGATCTTTGTCTACTTCACAAGCGCCTAATATAATATATAATTATTTTAATTCTAGTCATGGCTATCAAAACAGCGTTAGATGTGAATGGAATATTACCACACCTAAATTAGATAACTGTTGAAGGACAACCTTTGGGTCAGTGATCCCAAGTGATGTTTGAATTTTATTTTTTTCTTGCGTTTAGTATCTTATATTTGTTTGTACCTTTTTTGAGAAAACATGCTGTGTGATAGGAATGCTGAGCCGGTGCAGGTAGTAGAAACAGCAGACAATGAAACATATAAATACAAACTATTCAAATAGTAATTCAATTAGTAAGTGTTAGATGCTTGCACAATTGCCTTTGGCATTCGAGGCATGTACCTAGATCTTTAACCAAAACATACTCACTGTACTAAGAGCATAATTATTATTTGAGTGCACTTATAAACCACAAAAATAGACACATGCAAAAACCATCCTTATTAGAAACCTTCCCTATATTATAAGGATGTTTTTGCATGTCTCTATTTTTGTGACACATTATACACAATATAATTTATAACATCTATTCCTATAGAAGTTGAACATTGTTTTGTATTTATTCGCAACAAAAAATATAATTACTCATTAGTACAAAAATATAACAAACAGACTAGCCATCGTGAGAGGCAAAATACTTTATGACGAGTTGTACCTACACACAACAGCGTTCTATAGACTACCGTTTACCGCGGGTATAGCACGATTATTTCTAGCCTAATTTAGCCTAGGCCTAGGGTCAGGTTGGAAGCAGCTTGCATCCAGTATGTTCTTGTGTTTTTAATCTCGTTGCATATGGCATCTTAGAGTATTATGAATGTCACTGTGGCTCGGAAGCCCCCTACGACACAGGCAAGGATATCTATTTCGTAGATCCAGAGAGATATATTTGAGAACTTTTGGTTCCGCAAATAGATCCTAAAACCTCATTTTGTTTTGTAGGTACTCTGAATGCGCACGAGAACCGAGTGACATCCATCTCCCTCTCTCCGAACGGCGTCGCCATGACAAGCTGCTCTTGGGACCAGAGCGTCAAGGTCTGGGGCTAACAGAACAAGCTTGACCTTCCACAACACCATCAATTATACTACCGTCATAAGGACAAATGCCTTAACTTCAGTTTCACCTTGACACTAGGATTTAGGAAAAACTAGGTTCTCATACAGAGTCGTAGCTAGCGGAGCGGAGCAATACCCGGGCTATGCCTGATTACCTGCTTTGCCCTTGCCTTGATTCAGCCCTAACTAGTAGTTCTCCGAAAAGTAGGTCTCGCTTCACATCACTTTGACTGTTAGAATATTATCGACCTCGGCTGAGAAATAGCGTGACAGCAAATTTCCTCCCTTTTTGAAGGATATTCACCCACAACACAAAAAAAACATTCACATATAGAACTTATGGACTAAGTTTCGTGGAGATTCGGTAAAAAATCCGACGCGAAGATCTGGACAGACGACATCAAAATCGCCGTGTTAATCCGAAGACTTTCGCTCCGCTTCGGTTAATAATAATCATAGGACCTACCTATAACTCTGGCTACGATGCAACACCCTCTAGCATGGCAAAGGAATTTAACCATTTTATCCACTTTTAATGTCACTTGTCAATGTCAATCGTAACCTGGTTTCCTCTTCAAGGGGATCCATGAATAGATTGATAATTTGTCTATTTCCCAGGATAGGGGTGCTGTTATCATATAGGCTATTTTATATGGCGGTAATATAAGGCTGGCAATAAAATAATTTCCATAAGTAAATGTTACATTTTGTAGACAGAATAATTAATGACTGTTTCAATCTTAATGCATGTTGATTGGACTATTTCAACAATTTTCAGAACCATAGTAATTTAGTCTCGTGAAATAAATTAATCATCGATTCTGCAACTTTAATTACAACTTGATTGAGAAATAAATGTTTTTTTTTGTATCTGAAATTTCTGAGAGCCACTAATTGTATTGACACAAGTATTTGCTCTATTAGGTAATATACTAGACTACCTACACGAAATCAATATGGGCACAGAATATATAATTAGTACCTTACGGTAATATGGGTTTAGTTTTAGTCAAAGGTTTAAATCAATTTGAAAGGGTTTAATACTGAATGTTGATCGTACTGTTTCAATAATTTACAGTTAACTTTAATAATATGTCTCGTTAAATAGATTTAAGCATCAATTCTGCAACTTTAATTATAATTTGATTAAGAAATTTATTCGATTTTTATTTGTATCCTAATATTTCTAATCCCTGATTTAATTGACCCTGGAATTGGCTTCACTATTTACATAACAGACCACACGAAATCGACGTTTCAAAAATCAATTCACGAGTTTGGTTCTAAATAGTTCTAATCAAAGGGACACTCAGCTCTAGATGATTGGCACGGCTAAAGAAACTTCGGCACAACCATCTTATTAACATCAAGCAGGTTGTCAAACGCCCACCTATCGGCAGTAAGAAATAGCTACTTATAACACCCCACTACAAGAGTTAAAAATTAAAATCGATGGAATGGAATGATTCCAAATATGCAAACAACACGTACCTACTGCATTCGATTCATAGAAGTATTGTTTACAAACTTTCATGAAAAGAAGTCTTCGTCAAAATAGTGCATAGCTGCAAATTTTGTATCAGTGAGCTGGCTACAGAGCATCAAATCACAAACACCAATGCACAGAACATAAAAAGGCGATGTCATTTTACCAAAAAATATTATTGTGCAACATTGTGAGACACAAGTTTTCGAAGTACTCCTATGTTTTATTTGTTTTGCTCTGTATCATTTACTTTGCCATTTATTCTGGCTTTAATCAAATGCCAAGACTCAATCTTGACGTGGAGATACAGATGCAAAAACTTATATCGTGGACTACTAGCAGACCGTTAAACGTAACTATACCGGTACAAAATCTTCCCAAGAAATACATATTGCTGTGGACGAATCCGCAGAAGTACCCATTCATATATTTTGGTGAAGGAAACTCAGTTTTCGTGAACAAGTCGTGTAAGTGGACTAATTGCTACGTGACTAGTAACAGGGGATTATTGGGATCATATAAGGAGTTCGATGTTATCGTATTTAACGGCCCCCAACTGCCTTTAATGCTGTACAATAAAGACTGGCCGAGGGAAAGGCTCCCACGACAAAAATACGTGTTTGCTAATATAGAATCGGCTGCAAATGTCCCTTTCCGCACTAATGTGTTTAATGGCTTCTTTAACTGGACTTGGACGTATAAGTTAAATTCCGATGCAGTTTGGGGCTATGTTGTTGTCAGAGATTCCGATAATAATGTGATTGGCCCTCGGAGAGATATGCACTGGATAAATGAACGGGAAATGGCCCCAACTGACGAAGAACTCAAACAGAGACTCAGGACTAAAGACAAGTCTGCGGCTTGGATGTGTTCGAGTAAGGATTCCGCCAGCCGGAGAGAAGCGTTCGTACAAACACTCCAAGAACACTTGAAGAAATATTATATGAAAATTGACGTATATGGCAATTGCGGCGATCATAAATGTCCTAAAGAAATCATGGCACAATGTCTCAAACTGATACAGAAACGTTACTATTTTTATTTGGCGTTCGAGAACTCATTCAGTGATGATTACGTAACGGAAAAGGTTTTGTATGCTCTCAATTATGATACCGTGCCTATTGTGTATGGTGGTGCTAATTATTCAAGGTAAAAACAATTCGTTTTTTTCTAAAATACTTTTTAATCTCTGTTGATACGGGTTTTTAAGGTTTTTAAGTTGCGTTCCATCCAGAGTTGGTAGCCCGAACCCGACTATATCTATTGATTTTCATAAAAATGTGTGTTTACCTAGAAATCATCAAGTACCAAATTATATTAGAGATTATTATTAGAGACACTTTTAGCATTAATGCTCGTATATGACACGAGTAACTAAAGAAATAATAGAGAATTGAGCAGGTACTTACCTCACAACTGTTTGATCGGACATGGACATACTGGTGTAAAAAACTGGTAGAAATCAATGCTTGTTAGTGAAACCCAACTAATAAAAAAGCATGTTGATAAGAGCCGCGAAGTAGTAATCTAAGCTCTATAAGGGTCATTTCAGATCAACGTACGACAGGAAGAAGCACTTTGTGAAGTCATCTCAAAGAACTCTAAATATGTACTACACAAAAAGATATTCAATCAGTAAACATAATGTATAGCTTAGTATATTTCTGTATCTCTCCTCGGCGTACTTTCGAATTCTCTGTTTATTTTAGTAACATGTGTACATTTTCTTGTGTATCGTAAAGGAGATGAAGCTTGATCTCCTACTTTCTACCTTAAAAAGTACACATCACATCTCCTTAGGTCACTTTTCAGTCTGAACTGACCCTTACAGTAAAAATGTATTTTTAAATTAGTAGGTATCATATTATACGGGGCGAATTTATAGACTCTAGGCTAGGAAATCTAGGATATACAGGGTTATTCCTAGTCAATTAACATTCTTTTAGCGGCTCATTCTGTACATCAAAACTAACAACTTTTGTTCAGCGACTTTTGTCAAAACTCAAAAAGAAACCCCTAAAAGGATGCTAAATGATTAGTAGTAACCCTGTGCATTGTAGGTACTAATGGTTATAACTAACATTTTACTCTACGGCCAATCCGAAAACCACGCAAAAATCAGTTGTTCCATACATTTAGTCAAAAGCCAATGCACTTTTGTATGGAATAGATTTTGTCACGATCTCATAGTTGGTCCAATACTAAAAAAATATTATAATGGCGAGACGATGTCCCAGACATACAGACCCTGCAGTATGTCTGTCATCTATAAAATACTCCCTGTACCTAAATTTCATAGAGCACACGATATAAATTGACTGGGTCCAAATTCAATATGGGAGTAAAAGTTTCATTTAATTTTATATTTAGTTATCGTTTGATGATTTATTACAAATCCATCACTAATTTGATTTTTGTTTTAGATTCCTACCACCAGGCTCATATTTGGACGCAGCGAAACTGGGACCAAAAAAACTCGCACGGGTCATGATGGACCTCATCAAAGATCCATTAGGGTATTCCCAGTTTTTCCGTTGGCAAAACCATTATTTCTTCCACCCGCCCCACTACAGCCGCGAAACAGATAGCTACTGTAATTTCTGTGCAATGATCAACAATGAAACTTTAATGAATCAACACACTGTCTATGAAAACTTCAACGCCTGGTGGATGCAAAAAGTATTAAAAGTACTCAAATAACCTCGAGCAATATTTTATAATCATGCCGTGTTCTGTTACTTCTATTGTGCACCTTTTTAATTTTATGGTGGCCAAAAATCTACCACCACAAACTCTAATAGCTAACTCAGGTTGTGTAGATTACTAACGAGATAATTATGTAAATTATTCAATGGCTATTTTATTTTGGTTTTGTCAATACAGCTCCACAAACGATTACCATCCATATTTATGAACTGTATGTATGTATTTAGGTACGAGAATGATCCCTCATAAAATCTCATGCTGAGATTCCAATCATCAGATCCAAATAGTGATATTTTCCGGAAGATAATGTGTTTACTGTAAATGTATGTGAATTCATTTTTTAAAATAAACATTTTTTTGCTTTGTAAATTATTTTTTGATTATGTAGGTTGTCTGTCTAAAAAATGTTGATGATCTGAAAAACGAACGTCATGAAATTTTGTCAATTTTCCGATATTGTACTCCTGAAATTAGTATTTTTTACTGATTTACAAATATGCATTTTGAACTCGACTATTTTTGAACTAAGATTCGGGGATTCAACGCTTGCTTAGTTTCTCTCATCCGATACGATGGAACTGTGTCGCTAGTGTTGTTTAAATGTCGATGGTACGAGTAATTATAAAAAACTGATCCATAATTTGTCTTAATAAGTCTAATAGCCAATGTACTCGTAGGTGTAGGGTAAATCTAATCAGACCGGTTATTCTTGTTGATTCTCATTATATTCACAACACAAAAATTGCACCTATCGGCATGATTTGAAGGTTCACGCCAATTTAATATATTAATGTTATAATGTTTTTCGATGGCATAATTTGATACAAACTCAATTATATATCTATGTATAAGTAGGTGAAATATCGGTACGATCAAAACGCGTTATAATTTTGTAAATGGTGTAAATTTCGGCTACGGATATATCTAGAATATAATTTTAATCATCATTATGACTAATTTTTACTGCGAGTCTACCCTGAAATCTCTATCTCCGTTGTCTACACCCTGTATTGGGAGGATCATCAGCTTCATCTTCAAGCATTGATTTTACATTAATAGATTAACTCACTTGTTCTCCTTCCTAATGATTCCTTCAATGCATAAAAACTATTCTGTATGCATAAAAAAGACAGTCAGGCAGAGCAAGAATACCATTTTTAGACCAGCAAAAAGAAAGAACAAATGTATTGGAGGAATAATAAGAGGTGATAATTCTAACAGAAGCTTTCCAACAAGAGCTACTTGCTGCTATTCGAATAAAGAAGAAACCAGGAAATTCACGCTCAGAAAGTGAAGCCTCTAAAACTATTCTAAAACAGATTACCATAGTGTGTCGCGCTTGATGAGCTACTCTGTCATTTATAGCGGCGGTAGCGTGCAGAGTGTAGTCGATGTCAATTTTGGACAATCACACAAAGTTCTGAGAGTGCCCTGGTTTCTTCCATAGTCGATGGTTCTTAAGTAATTTGTTTGAAATCAGAAAATCAAGTAGAAAATGCAACTAATTTATTGATATATTGTTAAAGTTCGTCTATAAACCTGTGATGTTTTACTTTGTGCCAAAGCGGTAGAGTCTCCCAGAAGCGCGACTGTGCGAACAGGTTGCCTTTCATTGTAGGCTCTACGTTGATGTCGAGATATTCCATCTTCTGGCTGCCGCTCGCTGGCTCCCACTTGAATGGAACCTTCACGGGCTTGTTTGGGTCTCTGAAAACAGACCACATCATCACCATCGTTTCAGTTAGGCGTAGCTATTTACGAGTTACAAACTACTACGACTTACAAGGCAATAATTTCTACTCACGATGCTTCCATGCATCCGAATGGAAGACGTTCGAATGGATTCATTCCCAGGACGAGGTCAATGGGGTAGTTGGCTGGCATTAAATTAGTTAAAAATATTAGTATTAGTGACTTTATGCAATTGAATGTGATTCGTAAACTGAAAAAATAATTGAAATTGGCTTATCAAGTTCAGAGATATAAGCTTGTAAAGATTTTGGTAGAGATAGAGAGGGGATGACTTGTCCCTTTCCCACAAAGCATAACAATGTATGACGAATGTATTGCACTTGCGGGCAGTGACGTCATAGTCTGCTATAGTGCGCTCTCTGTCTAGCAAGAAAATAAATACTTATGCTTGTAACTTCTTTACTTAACGTGTGTAAGATGTCCCCTAATATTTATTTATTTTTATTTATTTTTAAATTGATTTTATTTTTGTTTTTAATAATCCGCTCTGTTTATGGTTAGCTGTTTCAAGAGGACATAAGAAAAATATAATCAACTGGCCTATTACAGTGAGTTACAATTACAATCTCGAAAACAATTTTGCCGTGAGTACAGGCAAAATTGTCCAGCTAATGTGGTGCTGTTAGCGTGGATTTTTAGTTTATTTATTTTACATGAACGGCCATTAATTTTTACATTAACGGCCATTGCTAGTTCGCTATCATATCATCATTCTAGCCATGGGATATCCACTGCTGAACATAAACCTCTCATAAACTTCTATACTTCTCCAATAACACAGGTCGGATGCGCCTTAGGTATATCTAGCATGACCTTGTGGTCTTAATGACGTCGTCCACATCATCAATTTACCAACATATGTAATAGAAATAAATTCATATATGTAGAATTTGTGTCTATTATCTATGAGTAATTATATAATAGAAGCATAATAAATATGCTTTCAAAAGCCTTAACGGGAAAACGTGCAGATGGCATGAGA
Organism: Hypomecis atomaria; assembly: GCA_964007245.1. Taxonomy (NCBI): domain Eukaryota; kingdom Metazoa; phylum Arthropoda; class Insecta; order Lepidoptera; family Geometridae; genus Hypomecis; species Hypomecis atomaria. The sequence continues at coordinate 19,327,347 of OZ023280.1, forward strand.
CAGAATAATTAATATACCTAAGTAGCCATGACTACCACGTTCACAACAGTAACAACTAAATTGCTAACATCATAACAACAAAAAATGTTTCAACTAAACATTGAGAAGATATTATTTTACTGTCAGCCCCTAAAAACGTCCCGAAAACTTTGCCACTAAGTAAAAGGGATAGCTATTTGATATTAAATTTCCGGACATTGTGTGTGAGCATGCATGGAATGATTTTTAAAACAGGACGGAGTTATTTGGTTATTTTTATAAAAACTCCAATCCATGAGGGAGGCCTATGTCCGGCAGCAGCAGCAGTGGACGTGCTACGGCTGATGGATGGATAGATAGACATCTATGTTACCAGTATAAGGACTACTTATCCGACCACAACGTCGCTTACCTTCAGGCATGTTGGTGGTCAAACGTGTGCTTCTTAGCGATAAAAAAAAAATCGCCACTACACTTCCCATCCATCATCCGTCCATCCATCAGCTATAGGACGCCCACTGGTGAACATAGGCCTCCCCTAGGGATCTCCAGCAAGACCGGTAGGAAGCGCCTTGCATCCAGCGCGATCCTGTGGTCTTGATGAGGTCTTCTGTCCACCTCGTAGGTGGACGTCCAGTACTGCGCTTTCCGGGTACCTACGTGGTCTCCACTCGAGAACTTTTCGATCCCACCGGTCATCAGTCCTCCGTGCTATATGCCCTGCCTACTGCCACGCCCACGCTTACCACAAAACTTTATTATGTGTAAACCTTAAAGGTACTCACCCGCTTGTTGCAAAATTGGTCCATAACGTTATGATAGTCTCACTCATTCGTATATCTTCCTCTGAGAATGGCTTGGATAAAAAGTGTATGGGGAATAGATGCATCAGCTCATCAGCGTGACAAACACCTACAAAAAAAAGTGAAGATTAGTAAGCGGAATCAAACTTATAGGCGTCTGTGAAGTTTTTTTTTTTTTTTATTCTGAATAGGTTTGCGTTTGACCACATACTGCCTGTTGTTAAGCAGATATGCGGTCTAGGTTGTAGCACGCTTACCTAGAAGATACCTATTTACTCGGGATTTGAAGACGCCCACATTGTACTTTAGCGGGAAGACAGACCCAGGCAAAGCGTTCCACATTCTGGCTGCTCGTATGAGGAATGAGGATTCGAAACGCTTGGTTCTAATGCGCGGAATGTCCACCATAAAAGGGTGGCGCTTTGGTCGCGTCTGTCTAGCCGTACGATAGAAGAAAGGGGCAGGTGGGACCAGATTGTGCAACTCCTGGGCGCACTCTCCGAAGTGGATCCGGTAAAAGGCCGATAAACACGCTACTTTACGTCGATGCTCGAGACTTTGCAGCTGCGACATAGTCAGAGTGTCGTTGTCGATCAGCCTCTTGGCTCGCCTCTCAATCGACTCCAGAGCCTCCAGTTGATATTTGGCGGAGCCATCCCAAAGGTGAGAGCAGTATTCCATGCACGACCTGACTTGAGCTTTATACAGACTAAGCAGTTGCTCAGGTGTGAAATACCGTCTCACCTTAGAGAGAACACCAAGTTTTTTGGAAGCTAATTGGGCCTTTGACTCTATGTAAGAGCCAAAGTTAAGAGTCGATGAGAGTGAAACGCCTAATAGTTCCAAGCTGTCAGTTACCGGAACGGAGACACCACGGAAAGCGGGAGACAATTGGAAGGGCCTCTTTTTGGCCGAAAACAGACAGGCTTGAGTCTTCGTGGCATTAAACTTGACCAGGTTAGCATCACCCCAGTCAAAAACCGCCTCCAGACTCAAGTTGAGCCGCTCGACCATAGCCTCTCTGTGAGACTCGATCTGTGGCCCGCTGGTTCTTGCATCGGATGTGTAGCTCTCCACGACTGTACTGTCATCTGCGTACCCAAAGATTCCGGGCTTTAGCAGATCGTTGATATGCAGTAGGAAGAGGGTCGCAGAGAGCACTGACCCCTGAGGAACCCCGGCATTGATAGCCATATGATCTGACGAGCAGCCATCTACGACCACTCGTATCGACCGATTCCTCAAGAAATCTGATATCCATGCGCAGAAATCAGCAGGCAGGCCGTAAGATGGAAGCTTGCCAATTAGGCTCTCATGCCAGACCCTGTCAAAAGCTTTGGAGATGTCCAAGGAGACAGCCAGCGCCTCCCCGTGCTTTTCGATGACCTCACTCCAGATGTGTGTGGCGTACGCCAGAAGGTCCCCAGTAGACCGGTTTCGGCGAAAGCCGTACTGATGGTCACTGAGTAGGTCATTCGCTTCCAGGTACGCCAGGAGCCTGTTGTTAAGGACACGTTCCATACTCTTGCAAAGTATGGACGTGATCGAAATCGGTCTGTAATTGGCAGGGTCGGCACGGCTACCTTTTTTGGGTACAGGCTGCACGTTAGCAAGCTTCCAAGATTTGGGCACTTGACCTGTCTTCAGAGATAGGCGAAAGAGGCGAGTCAGCACAGGCGACAACTCAGGCGCACAAGTCCTCAATACAATGGCCGGAATACCATCAGGGCCACTGGCCTTGTTCACATCAAGACTGCGGAGAACCTTGAGAACCTCCTTTTGCCGGATATGTATATCACTCATTACAGAGCCACAATTTGGCAAAGTTGGAGGTCTCGCACTACCGGGGTCCAGACGCGAAGACTCAGCAAATTGAGATGCAAATAAATTTGCTTTCTCAACCGCGGTATGGGCCAGCGAACCATTGGGTTTTAGCAACGGAGGCAGTGAAGGGCGGCAGAAGTTCGCTTCAACCGATTTAGCTAGGGACCAGAATGCCTTACTACCCGCAGGGTAAGAAGTAAGCTTATTGCCTATTCGACTAATGTGATCAAAGCGAGCCCTCCGCATAACCTTTTTACAGGACTTAGCAGCCCTATTGTATGCCTTCTTCCTCAGACGAATGTCCCTCGACTTACGGTTTCGAGCATCGGCCCAAGCCAGGTATGCCTGATGCTTTTGCGCTTCGGCGCGTCCACATTCAGGTCCAAACCAGGGCCGAGCTTTGCTAGACAGAGGCACGTCCGAAAATGGGATGAAGTATTCCATGGCGGTACGAAGCAAATCTGTCACGGCATCCGCGCACGTAGAAGGATCATCGGAAGAGAAGCAAACAGACTGCCAAGGGTAAGATGCAAAGAAACACCGCATCTCATCCCAATCCGCTAACTTGTACCGCCACACTCGCCGTGACCCTTTGGGGCTGGGGTCTGATGGGGAGTAGACGGATACAGATTTCACCAGACAGTGGTCAGATGAACCTAACGGTGAGGAAATCGCCACTGAATAACGGTCTGGATCGGTGGTTAGCAGAAGGTCCAAGCAGTAGGCTGTGTGCGAGTCAACGTCAGGTACCCGTGTGGCGCCTTGAACCAGCTGGGTAAGATCTAGTGTCAAGGCAAGCTTGCGCGTCTCAAGCCCAGCATGGTTAGTGTCTAGGTATGGGTGTAGCCACTCCTTGTGGTGGCCATTAAAGTCCCCCAGGATCACTAATTGGGCCGAAGGGTAGCTGAGTTGAGCAGCATCCGCCGCCTCACTGAGGTATTCAGTGAGTCTGGTTGTCTCCTGGTCCCCGCTATGTGATCGGTATACACAAGCGTAGATAATTTTCTCTAGGCCAGTGTCCGCCAAAGCCCAGAGTACTGAAAAAGAGGGGTCTTCAAACCTACGAAGGCGCAGAAAGCAAATGTCATCCCGGGCGTACACGCATACACCCGCACGTGGTTTGAAACGGTGCTCCAGGGAATACCCAGGGTAGGAAAGATACGACACGTCGGATGGACCAGCAATCTGCGTCTCCGTGAGAAACAATAGGTGGGGTCGATCTGTCTCAAGATGATGATGGACAGGTGTGAGATTGGAGTGCAGGCCCCGAATATTGCACAGGTGCACTTTAAGTGAGAGGGAGTGCTGCCGCTGTGTACACGTTCTTTTGCTTCTACTGTTTCTCATGGTTATTTGCGGAGTAAAGTAGGTAGAAAGTCGGTAGTGGAACGAGACGTCACTCTGCAGATCCAGTGGTACAACGCACAAACCACACACATCCATGGTAGACTAGCCTGGAGACCGCGGGGACGCCCGAGCCCCCCCAAGGATGTCCATCGGGCCCTCTCGTCCGGTCGCCAACCGGCACGATGGCGCATCCCTGGGATTTTTCGACAGATGGCGGGGCAGCCTTTCATGAGTGGCTAGCTCACTACTTGGGCCCCCTACTATCTGCGGTCGGCCAGCGACAAACCGTGCCTCGGATCCCGCTGCCCTCCACGACTAGTAGGCCGATGCGGCAATCGATGCGTGCACCGTATTCGATCCACCAGAGGACGCTACTGTTCCGACCCGACTTTCAGATTGGCGTCACCAGACTTCGCGCCGGAACACGAGCTCAAGAGAGTCGTTTGGCGGCGCGGCTTAGTCTGGTGGGTGGTCTCTCGCCGCGGCTATAGCCTACCACCAGTATGGTTGCTGCCTGGTTAGCACCACCCAGGACCACGTGTGGGGGACAAAAAATTAAAAGGGTTCCTACCCACGGACGAAGGCAGCTCGGTCCCAAAGTTAGCAACAAGCTGCGCAAATCCCAACTTTGAAGCTCACTTAACATGTGCGCGAGGATGGGTTTTGCGAAGCCTGTACTGCACCGCTCCGGACTTCTGAACATACACCTGAGCACGAAAGGCTATTGGGACATATGCGCCACGCTGACCCAGTGCGGATTAGTAGATTTTTTTATTTTGTTGCTTACTGAACAGCCATTAACCACCATTATACATGGCCTGACCTGACCATTTAAATATACACGTTCAGTCGTTTAAATAATTCAATCATAGCGCTCCAGGGCCCTCGGTTGTCCAAAATCAAAACCTAGCAAGTGTATTTCCCTTCTTATGATAAACTCTTATGTGCCAAATTACAAATAGTGCGTATACTTGATAGGTAGGTTTGGGTTTCGGACAGCTGCTTTGGTTCCCTATTGATAACGTGACGCGACTTTATTTTTCATTTCGCGAAGTTCGTTTGGTACTTTAATGATTTTTATAACATATTTGCTCGTAAAGTGGCTGTAATTACTCCAATTTCAATATCGTAATGTATTTCATTACGCACTTGTGCTTTATTGTAACGTAAAACGCACGCCGCCACCGACTGCAGAACTCTGTGGTATCGTTTCTCCTACTTTCACTCAAGAGAGTGAGATGCATTACGGCACTTGTGCGGTAATGTAATGTAAAACGCACGATGCTTCGACTGATGCACGACTTTCACTCCGCACGATGCTACTTTCACTCAAAGTCAGAGTTTTATTAATTTCCTCGCAAATATATAAAAAACGTGGTATGACATATACTTGTGCTTTGAAAATTACAGCCTCTGCTTCCTTACAGCAGCTAGCAATATCGCCTCGGCTGTAATTTTCAACTTACCGCACTTAAGTATATCATAATGTACTATTACGTCAATTTTAAACAATTATGACGTAATAATGAAGTAAAACTGAGTTAATGTTAAAACATTAGAAATGTAATCATGGATTTCACTCGAAATTTATGAATACCAAATTTAAGTTGTGGCACATAATGAGCGGTTTTTCATAGATAATATAATCACCCTTCTGATGAGGCTGCTTTGTATAATACTGCCCTTCTTATGAGTTATGATAAACAATGTACCTATACCTATGTGTCTTGCGACGTGATTTGAAAACGCAACCTTCTGACTCCAGTCATAGGGTTGAGATTTCAGATCACGTCGCACGACACATACGTTGTTATTGTGTATCGTGTATTATAAAAAGGGCAGAATATGTTGCGTTAAAATGCCATGAAACCAACTTTTTGCCGCCAACAATGTATGACATTGAAAATTCGGAAGTCAGTGATTAATGATAACGCATTATTCAATGAGACGATACCGACAACAACATCGTTCGAAACTATTTTAGTATAACTTGTTATAACTGGGCAGGGACGCATACAGATTATTACCTACGTAAAGGTAATACTACAAAACGTAGAGTGTGATTTTATTTATAGGGGTGTTTCTTTAGATGACGGACAGATTCTAAGATACCATTTCCTCATCAATTCTATAAACTTTTACTATTGGCGCAACCTCGAAATAGCAATAAAAAATCTACTGTTCCATGCATTTTGTTGTGAGTCAGTGAAGTTTTTGTACGGAACAGCTGACTTTGTTTTCGCGTTCGGATTTAGTCCCATAGCAAAAGTTGGTGGTATTGATGAACTCAATGATGTTTTAGACTAGCTGATCCGGATTCGAAATGGGAATGAATATTTGCCATCCAATAACATCTGGAGAGGGCCATTGTGATCCTCTGGGTATACAAAATAGCCCATTCTGCATTAGGCCTAGCAAAATATGTACCCAAAAAGTTATAAAAATCGGTCAAACCGTTTCGAAAGAATTAACCATGGCAAACAACATAAAATTGTTATTTGTTAGAAAAGTCCGTCGTCTAGAAAAACACCTAAACTATACAGGGTTATTTCTAATCAATTAGCATCCTTTTAAGGGCTCTTTCTGTACATCAAGACTAACAAGTTTTGTTCTGCGACTTTAGTCAAAACTCAAAAAAAAAAATTGGTGTTCCATAGAAAAATATCGTTCACCCGTGACCAAATGTAAGGAACAGCAGATTTTTTTTGTGTTTTGACAAAAGTCGCAGAACAAAAGTTGTTGTCTTGATGTACAGAATAAGCCCTTAATTAAAAGGATGCTGATTGATTAGAAGTAACCCTGTATATGTATAAAATTGAAAACTCACCATAGTCTCCTTCAGTATCGCCAAATATCTGCGAGAAGCTGTTGGTAGCCCTATAACTCAACTCGTACAGGTAAACAGGACTCTTCGTGTAATTAAATATCAGCTCAGTAGCTTCCAACGCCGGATATGTGAAATACGAATCCGAATACAGCTGTAACAATATGGATACGGTTATATGCTTCGAACACGGAAAAAAATAGAAGGACGCCAGCACCTCCATAAATGGCTAATAGACAAATTCTCTTTCTACTAATTTTTCCCTTTTTTTGTCTTCCACCGTCTGTATTATGGATGTAGGATATCATCAGCTGGTCACGGACTCTGAACTCCGCAGTTAAATCCTTACTAATATTATAAATCTGATAGTGTATTTGTTTGTTTATTGGTTTATTAGATTGTTCCTCTTTCACGCAGCAAAGGAGCAACGGATTGACTTGATTTTTGGCATGGATATAGTTCGAAAGACTGAAAGTGACATAGGCTAGTTTTTATCCCGAAAAAATAAAAGGTTCCTCAAGGACAGCACAAAATCAAAATATCACGCGGGCGAAGCCGCGGGCAAACATTATATTATAAACAGTTCTGGTACAAAAACTATAGTTATTGGCTTCACGCTCTCAGCAGTTATTATGGTCCTTACTCTCAGTAACTAGGAGCAGGAGTATTTCTCTAGAATTTATCCCCTTGAAAAAGAAACAAAGCATGGGTTGAAATTGACAGCTGAGATTATAGGAGGATAAGATAGTTTCATTCATCTCTTTGCTAAGTTAAGGTGTGCTGAAGTTGCTGAAGCTCAAAAAGCGAAGCCACAAAAACTACTCTAAAATAGATTTTTACTTGATTGAATTAATTGACTACCTAGTTTGTAACGTAATTCCTTGGTACTTCAAAGCGGAGTGAAACGTGTTGTCGATGTTAATTTTCATTCAAATGCATCTAGAGTCCTGCTGATTTATTCCATGTTCGATGGTTATATGTTAGCCGCGTTGAGAAAACCAGTTTTAACGTGGCCCTGAACCTCAACAATTACGTATGAACGCACTTGAGATTTAGGGGCCTTTCAAGTTTGAAAAATATTTACTTGCACAATGCAAGTATCTATTTTATCTATAAATTGTGCGAGTCAGACTCGCGCACGAAGTGTAGGTAGGTACCGAATAGGAGCCCCCCTCTGAAATATGTGATGTTAGCTACATGCTGCGGACAGCTCAGTCCCTCTTTTAACAGCTGCATGAGGATTGGGTTATCCGCAGCTTGTAGCTAACATCACTGCCGCCAAGTTGTATGATTCGACCTATAATGTCCCTCGCTTCCTTTCAGGTATCACGTTCCATAGCTATTTCCCGCTACCCGGTAGGCGTCAAAAACGTTTCACCAGTGCTGTGTCTTAGCCTTTCCCGAATTAAAGCTGTTCGTGAGTTACATTAAAAAAAAATATTGGACACGTGTTTCTTTTGTCAATCAAATATCAAATGATAAAGATAAACCTTGTCAAAGTTTAGAAGTGAGGTTGTGACGTCATTTTCTGACAAAATTCCACACATTTGCGTGTGACTCGTGACGTCACGCGGGATTTAGCGGGCTAATCTTCATCAATACCTATTTATTTAATTGACAATAGAAAAAATACGAGTCTAATATTTTTTGATAATCTATCTAACGGACCAGTTATATTTTTTAGTCAACATATCTAATAGACACCTGCCAGGCTAGTATGCGCGTCATGAATTATTTCGTTCGTAGTGTCAGAACGAGACAGCGTTATGGCAAAGCTTAGAAAAACACTTTGGCAAAGTATACAACTGTCACTTTTTCACACGTCGAAATGAGTTCTTTTCGTCGCTTTTCGTGGTTGCATGCTTTATAGCCTGTTCATGATTTTAGCATACTTACTTCCAAGATTTGTCTCGTCATTGCTTCCAAGCTATCTTTCTTGAAGTAGCGTTTTCGAAGGCTCTTTGTGATGATGTCTGCGTAAGGAGAGTTTTCGTAGTAAAACGTCACTGGAGCTATTGCGTCGAACCCTGAAGTAAACTCTTGGTACCTCGTAGCGTTCGCAGTAATCCCTGATGAGCGAAGAAAGAAAAAAATAGGTTAGTGTTATTTTTTTAATTTCTTATAGGTTTGCGTTTGACTGCCTGATGTTAAGCAGACATGCGGTCTAGGCTGTAGCACGCTAACCTAGAAGATACTTATTTACTCGGGATTTGGAAACACCAAAATTGTATTTTAGCGAGAAGACTCAGGCAAAGCGTTCTAAATTCTGGATGTTCGTATGAGGAATGTGGATTCGAAACGGTTGGTACTTGGTAAACGCTTGGTATAGGGTAGTGGTAAGGGCTCAAACTCGTAGTTCAGACAATCTGGCCGATTGTAAAGTTCTCGAATGGAGACCACAAACTGACAAGCGCAACGTAAAACCACCACCGACAAGTTAGACTGATGATTCAATCAAGACCGCAGGAACACACTGGATGCAAGCAGCAATCGATTGTTTACTTGCATATCGCTCATGTCGTCGTCGTTTCAGCCACAGGACTTCCGCTGCTAGACATAGGCCTCCCCTAAAGATCTCCAATAAGACAGGTTGGTAGCGGCTTGCATCCAGCGCGATCCTGCGGTCTTAATGAGGTCATCCGTCCACCTTGTGGGTAGCCGTTCTACGCAGCGCTTGCTGGTATACATAATAATTTCATCTGTAGCCTTCGAGCAAATTTCTACAGAGCCACAGTCCCTAAGTGAAAGTAGTAAAAAAATGTCCGAGCGCCGTCATACATACCGACTTACATATTTACATTAAATAATACACAATGACCCGTTTTCTCGAATCTCGACGTTACGTCACCTAATTAGTGCTTGTAACCGAGCACTTAAGCATCGCGCGGCGTTGTAGTTGGCTTGCAATCGCCTTACGACTAACTAAAAAGCCTGCCCACTATGTAGCTGGGGTTTTGGCTCGGACACTTTTTTTGCACGATTGTGACTCTAAAGATATTTGCTCGAAGTTGTAGTACATACGCAGTTACGCAGCGTTTTCAAATAATATCATGCAGAAAGGCCATGAAGCAGAAAGGTAGGTAGGTAATGTAAGTAGGTCTAATTTATATAATAATATACCTGCTTCTGCCTCACGACTTCTTCATTATATCGTATAGAAACTTTAATTCAAGCTCAACTTTAAACGAAGGTTTTAAATAGATCGAACTTGGTTCGATTTACTTAAAACCTTCTAAATCTAAACAGTCTATGTACCTAATTGCGTAGGTACGAGTAAAATTAAAAACAATCGAGATATATTGGCTATAATTCTACTAACTTTCAGAGCATCAAAAATGAATAATAAGTCTTATTAATATACAAAATGTGACAGATATCTATGTTATTAAATTAATGCGTTAGGTTTATTTGCGTTACACGTGTTTCTAATAACCTACAGGAAAATATGGGAATCTCCCGTTTAAAGTTATCGTTGATTTTATGAGATTTTTTAATGCAAATAAGTCCGCCTTTAACCACCGTCTTGTTTGATGGTAAGTAAGAGACGTTGTGGTAGATGAAGCACGAATAAATTCCATGATGAATAAATTTCCTGATAATTTCTTACTAGAAATCTAAATAGGTATTAAGCCCGATTACAGAGGCGCCAGCGTAATTATATTAGCTAAATAGCATAGTTCTGTTTCTTTTTACTTTGGGCATTCGATAGAGAGAACGCTTTTTACTTTGCTAATAAGTTTACGCTGGCGCCTCTGTAATCGGGCTTATTTGTACCAATAAATGTTTATTTTTACTGCAGTAGATATAAGGTGTAGTCTGTAGGCAAAACAACACTTTTTATGAACAAAGCCTTGTAGCTAACTTCACATAACCCAATAAGTGTGATTCGAGCAATGAAGAGTTTTTTAAAGTTTTATACAAGTTTCCGTTTGATCACATCCTGCCTGACGTTGAGCAGATATGCAGTCTAGGGTTTAGCACGTTTACCTAGAAGATACCTATTCACTCTTAAGACACCTATGTTGTAGGTAGGTAACTTTGTGGACAGACAGACTCAGGTAAAGCGTTCCACATTCAGGCTGTTTGTAAGAAGAATGTGGATTCGAAACGCTTGGTCCAGCTGTACCTATACAGGATTATCTGCTTGCCTTGTAATAAAAAATCGGCCAAGTACGGGTTGGATTCGCGCATAAAGGGTTCCGTACCGTATGGGAGCCCCTCGGCAATTGTTATAGCGGCAATCGAAATACATCATCTGTGAAAATTTCAACTCTCTAGCTATTACGGTTCATGAGATACAGTTTGGTGACAGACAGACGGACAGCGGGGTCATAGTAATAGGGTCATGTTTTTACCCTTTGGGTACGGAACCCTAAAAGAGGGTGATTTAAGACCATCTCCATGAACCACTTTTACATACAAAAATTGCTTGTTCTATACAAAATTGCAACTCGGAATCGACAAAATATATGAAACAGCTGACTTTTTCTCAAATTCCGGGTTAGCCTCATAGTAAAAGTTGTATTAATGATTTTTTTTTATCGCGAATAATTCCGCGTTTGACCACCAAATCGCCTGATGGTAAGCGACATTGTGGTCGAAGATGAAGCACGCAGACCTAGAAGATACCTATTCACTCTAACTTTGAAAAGCTTTAGATTATATCACTTAGGAAACAGGGAAGCAGGAAGACTGTTCCATTCCCTGGCGGTACGAATCAGAAAAGTTGAGTCAAACCGCTTCGTACGTATCGAAGGAAAATCGACAGTGTAGGGGTGGTAATGTGGCGTCTTTCTACTTGTCCTGTTGTAAAAAGGGGATGGTAGGATAAGGTCATGCTGCTCAGATGCACACTCTCCGAAATGAATCCTATAGAAAATGGACAGACAGATGATGGTCTTAATCACCCGTTTCGGCTAAGAACAGCGCAAGCAGTGATGACAGTGTATTACTTACAGACAGATTTCAAGCAGCCCTCGTCCTTGTTGACGCCGTTGATCCAGGGCACGGCGGGCGCGGCGGGCGGCGCGCGGGGGTTCCGCGTGAGGAAGGCGCCCTCCCGGTCAGCCTCCACCACGGCCTTGAACGGCGTCATCGGCTCGTAGTCCCACTCCTGCAACAACATAAAAAGAAGTTTTTATTTCTATAACCAAAATTCATTAAATTAGTGTAGATTGGGGCATTCTATTAAGTTATTAACATTTATCTATCCATTTACTAGCTGACCCGGTGAACTTCATATCACCTTCATCTCACTGATTCGGTCGATTCTAATTTCGTTTAATTTATATAGGAAAATTAAATCGACGTTTTTATTACGTTCCACGGAATTAATCGGTACAGCCGTTCACGTGGAGCCGTGATCAAGAAAACAGCGATTCATTTTTATATAAATGATGTAGATATCTACGTTTATATACTTAGGTACTCATATCTACTCGATATAAGCCAAATTAATAGTAGGTAAGTTCGCATAGCCCTGGTATCAAAGTTTTAAGCCGCCTGAAAGCGTCTGACATGGCTAAACGGTTAAAACTATCGGTTAGAGCACAAGATATATGTAAACTATTCGCCCTGCTATAAAACTGTCAGTAAGTTACTTATCAGTCTGGTTAGTAAAGTACAGTATAGGCCGAATATAATCTCTTGGCGTTACGTTACGTTACGGTTAAAACAACCGGGACCTACAATTTAACATAGCATCCGAGCCACGGTAGCGCTCTGTTGAAAAATGCCACCCGCGTTCACCCACCCAAATACTGACCGTAAAGAACGTAAGCTACGTTCGTTATTTTGGTGATCGCTGACAAACACGTCAAACCATGCTGGGAGCGCCACGAGGTCTATTCTTGTTGTAATGAAATGAGAACAAAAACGGAATATTTCCTTTCTTCACACTTACATAAAATCGGAACTCCGTGTCGATAATCTCGTAACTATCCTTAGTCCTGAGACAGGCGAGCATCTTCTCCGAGGGTGCTTGGGGACAGTCCAGGAACTTCGCCAAGCGGAAGGCATTTCGTAGAGCTTCGCCTGGAGACGCTTCAGCCCACGGCACTACAGCTGTACCCGACTCGGATATTGCTTTGTGGAAAAGACCTGTAATACCCAGATATCTGTAGAAACAGCATATGATTGGTAATTGTGTACGCCAGCCTTTTAGAAAGTCATGTACCTGTTTGTAAAAGAAAAGTAAACAAAAAATGTTTTTTGTACCTACTCTGTTCTTCGGAAAAATGTCTCAAAAAAGTGATATTGGCCAAATTCTTCTAATGTAATATCGTCTTGAAACATTTCTGAATAGCTAGAAGATTATCTTTGTTTTAATTTTTTCGCATTAGGTACTACCAGTATTCTCGTGGATCCAGAGGCTTTGAGGAACCGTAGAGCTCCGCGGAGCACACTTTGAGAATGGCTGGTGTACGCGTTCTGACGTTCGGCTTTATTTTTTCACCCCCTCGCTCTCATGGCGAGAGTAACTGGCGGGAGCAGGAGAAAAGGCGAAGCCAAACGTTATATGGCCGGTGGTCAGTAAACCCTCTACGGCTATGTTTACGAAAGGTGTAGCTGTAGGAATTGCGAAAAATATCAGATAACTAAATCCTCCAAGGATTTGCATGGAACAGTCCATCCAAAACGATCACTGACCTTCGATATACAGGGTTATACGCTTGCCCTGCACTAAGCCGAAGGGATGATATTCAGACCATCATTATTAACAACTTTTACTATGGGGCTAAACCGGAATTCAAGAAATAAACAGCTGTACCATACAAAATAGCAACTCGGAATCGATCAAATGTGGAACAACTGATTTTGTTATTTCGGATTCCGGGTTGCGCCCATAGTAAAAGTTGATCATAATGATAGTCTGAATCTTCTCTTTTCGGCTTAGTACACCAGTTCTGGATAACCCTGTATTGTACGGAACAAGTTTAGTGACATTTTTTTACAATTTCCGGGTTGATTCCGTAGTAAAAGCGTTCATAATGCTCACAGAACAGAAGAACTAGGTAATGCTGAAGCTTGTTGAACACTATCAACTCAGAAGCAAATGTTCTAAAACACAACCAGATTTAGAATATTTTCTGGGAAAAAACGCGACACGGCACGATAGTATCGTTTCGTTAAATTTTTTGCTTCATAAGTACATTATAGGAATGTGATTCAAATTATATTAAAGATGCATTTTCGCAAAAATAAATACAAGTCGCACATGCATAATACAGCTTACAACTTAACATTAAGTACCTAGATTGCTAAAAGTAAAGATATAATAAACAATTAGAATCACTTAATTGTTAATAGAGATGACGATTGGGTAAAAAAATGTTATAAATAATAATTGACGTGTATTTGACGTTTTATTTTGTTAATCAAACAAAAAATAGCAAAGTTAAAGCGAGTGTAAGTTCGAGTTTTATTTTGGTAATCTATTAATATATTTTTTAGACTTCTAGTCTATTATTGCAACGCAAAGCTATATAGTGCGAATCATACCTACAACTTGGCGGATGTGAAGTTAGCTACAAGGTGCGGATAACCCGATCCTCGCGCAGCTATGACACTCAATCAGGATTCGACTAACAGCGGCTTGTAGTTAACATCACAGCAGCCAAGTTGTATGATTCGACCTTCGAGCAAAAATCTACAGAGTCACACTTTCACAGTCCCTAAGTGAAAGTAATAAAAAACAGTCCGAGCTCCGTCATACATATCGACATAGATATTTACGAGTACATTAAGTAATTCACAATGACCCGTTTTCTCGAATCTCGACGTAAAGTCATTAGTTCTTGTAACCGAGCACTTTGGCATCGTTGTAGTTGACTTGCAATCGTGTTACGACTAACTAAAAACCTGCCCACTACGTAGCTTGAGCAGGGTTTTGGCTCGGACACTTTTTTTGCACGATTGTGACTCCATTGATATTTGCTCGAAGGATTCGACCTATAATTAACAATAGTCTATTGATACATACCAACACTTGACTTCGAGAGCATGTGGAAGTGAGCACTCGCGCCTCCGGCACTCTCCCCGAATATGGTGACTGAATTCTTGTCTCCACCGAAACTTTCTATGACCTTCTGTATGAATCTGAGGGCCTCCTGCTGGTCCTTCAGCCCGTTGTTCCCTGGACAGTGCTCGTCCATCGTCGACAGGAATCCCAACGGACCTAAAAATGATCAAAATGTTACTTCTTGCTCCTTTTACAGACTTTTGATGCATAAGTTCATAAAACAATAATCAACAAGGTAATATTTATTTGAAGTAATCAAAATCGCGCTCCAAAAACAGTTATTTATGATGGAGCAAAATACGCTGAAAAATACAATATCTAAACATTTCTTTTAAACCAAAGTAAAATATGAGGCTACCAAAGACAAAGTAAGATTGAAATAAACGCAAAAAAAAAGATTAACTTTCGATTACCCAGTAGCTATGGCAGTTATATACTGACTGATTACATATAAAATAATCGGCCAAGTAAGAGTCGGACTCACGCACGGAGGGCTCCATACTTATGGGAGCCACCTTAAATATTTATTTTATTTTAATTTTATTATTGAAGTGAATATACAACTAAATATTCTGTGAAAATTTCAAGTATCTACCTGTTACCATTATTAATTTAGAGCGAAAAACACCTAAAAAATCAAGTTTATTGTATAGGGGAGAATAGGGGCCGCCTTTAATTATTAATGTTAAATATTAGGTATGTTTTTAGTATTTGTTGTTATAGCGGCAACAGAAATACATCATTTGTGAAAATTTCAGCTTTTTAGCTATAACGGTTCATGAGATACAGCCTGGAGACAGACGGACAGACGGACAGCGGAGTCTTAGTAATAGGGTCCCTTTTAACCCTTTGGGTACGGAACCCTAAAAAGCATGCCAAAATGTAAATAAAGAGTAGACTTAACTATATTGAAAAAAAACATTTTTTTTAATAATTACTTAATAAATAGATAATTAAAACTACACCATTAGTATTTAATCGTCACTGCACTCTACTGAATAATTAGGATGCACCAGTAATGACAGAAAATCAGATATGCTTCAATAAATGGTCATTAGTCACAAAATGCATTAGCTTGGCAGACCCACTTATGGCGATCGATAGGTCGCTGATGACGCTTCACATTGCCCCAAGGTCAGTAAGCTCTAGCATAGATATTTTTTTTTTATTCGCAGTAAGTCCGAGCGTTTACCATCAGGTGAGTTTGTAGCCAACAAACTCTTCTGGTGGTAAACGAGTCAGCTCCGAAATGAATGACACAATTTCCTAAAAATCAAAGGCTACATTGTCTGACTGACAACAGAAAAAATAAGTAAAACGTATTCAATATTTTTGATAAATCAGACAAACTGACTAAATATACTTAAATTTTTAGTCGTCTAGCATATTTTTTAAGTCCCAATCCCCTGCTTACCCAGCCTGTAATTAGTGGTGACAAGGATGACGTCCCTGTCTAAAATGAACTCGGGCCCATACATATCCGTGGTGGAAGTCCCGCACATCCACCCACCCCCGTGGATAAACAGCATCACCGGCAGAGGCTTCGGCTCTGACACTTCCTAAAATGAAATAACTCAAATTTAAAAAAAGAAAATCTTGAGGCAGAAAACGTAATGTGTACCTTCATGCGGATTGAGGTTTATTTCGATATTTTATATTTTGTTTATTTTTAATTTGTGTAAACATTGTTTTACTAGGCAACAAGTAGATATAAGTAATAATGCGTCAACACCTATCATATTTCAGACTAAAAAGTAAGATGACTTAATATGCTACGCTTTCTATAGAGTCACCAAAAATCACCAAGTAAGTATGAGATAATTAAGCGGAATTCATTATGTGCGGAAGAAGAAAAAAAATACTCACATTTTCAATAACTGGTACATAAATATTCAAGTACAAACAATCTTCCTGTCCCACAATTTCTTCTTGCCGGATGTAGGGGTTCCTTTGGACACATGAGGGCGGCTGGTTCGTGGCGTCCAGAGAATTCTCCCAAGGCTCTACTGGTACAGGCGCCTGAACACGAAAAACAATTTCAAAAATATGTTATCGCGACTGACACAAAAGGCACAAAATATGTTATCTTGATATTTAGATAGATACGAGTACTAGCTGACCCAGTAAACAATGTTCAAAAATATTTTTAAATAATTATTTTTCGGTAAAAACAACACAACCTTTCTTCAATACAGACTTCAACCATTGCATTCTACGTATAAAACTTGGTGTTACCAAAAAAAAAGAACTATCATAATTACTTATCGCAAAAAATGGCAAAACCGCCTTCCGTCGTATACAAAATTCGAATATTTCGCTCGAATTGTTTACATTACTGTTGATTTTTCAAAAACGGCTGAGCCGATTTCTGTAAAATTTAAATGGGACCACCTCGGAAGTACTTATACCCTTTTGAACTAAAAAATATTTTTTTTGATTCGGTTCACAATTGGCGGAATTATCGATGAAGATACATAAAAAAATACATACAGACGAACATAGAACCTCCTCCTTTTCGGAAGCCGGTTAAAAATCAGACTACTCTGTATAAAATGCGTGATGATAAATAAACAATATAAATACCTATGCGTCGACTTGAGAACATCCTCCGTTTTCTCGTCGGTTAAAAACCCTACAGGCATAAAAAATACCCTACGACACAGTAAAGATTTAAATGTGGATAAATGGTTTAATTCACTTCCATAATCTTAAATTTAACCTCTTTGCCATGCTAAGGGTGCTGGTGTGTAATCTGATCCCATACTTAAAGTTAAAAGTTGTTCATAATATCCTCCACAGTGTAAGTACCTACAAGTAAGTCTAGTGCCGAGGATACTGTGGAGGAGATGGCTGCGCATGTTGACCGCCATACTAAACGCATGCGCAGCCATCCCCTCCACACTTCGTTCAGCGCGAGACTTATATGCCGCGACCTGTACACTAATATTCATGACGGCATGGCAAAGTCCAGGCTTTCGACCCGCACTCTACTAAGGTCTTTACAATGTTACGAGCAAGCATCTATTGTTTTAGAAAGTGAAGTGCTGGCAGAGAAAAATGGTAAAAACACAGTGAATATAGCGTGACACTATGAATGGCATAATAATGTAGTCAATGAAGAACAAAAAACGCGATTATACTTGGAATAGGTAATTCAGCAAATTGTTGCTAGGCGCCTGGCTAGATTATAGAAAGCTGATTTCGACTCATTTGACTATACGGGGTGACTATCCAGGGCACTTTTGGTGGGCAAGGCCGGATTAATCAAGACGATTTGGAATTTTGATACTGATTGCCTGATTGTAGTGACAAATACAGATAGCGTGTGATCGACTGGACTAGGCCAAGGGGTACCCTTGCCCCCTCCCCGTTAGCTACGCCCATGTTTCCACCCTAGCTCTAATCACAACTGCCCTACCTTAAAAACTAACTGCCCTACCTTAAAAACTAACTGCCCTACCTTAAAAACTCTAGCTACGACCCTGTGGCCTTTGGTGGTGAATGTTAAACTTTGTGACTTTGGAAATCATATCAACATTATGAAGTTCTCTTACTAGGTGTAGGATTAATTCAGAAATCACCATAGAAATATGTGGCTCGATAAATTAGATCGATTTTTTTACTCGTTCTCAGAGAGTAGGGTAAGGGTCCCAAAGATAAGGTCGTAGCTGATGATGGGTAAAATGATTTCCTAGCCTTCTTAGAGCAGGGCTTTAATTCAACTGGTCAACCACCAAATAGTTCGTTCGCATGCGCTTGCCGGTACTATAAAGTATTTTTTTTTATATATATTTTTTAATACAAAAAGCTATTTGTCTACAATAATACTATTAGTCTATATATGTAGATGTAAAAATCTTTTTTTATATTTTTTCCGCGCTTGATCACCAACTCGTCTGATGGTAAGCGACGTTGTGGTCAAGGATGAAGCACGCAGACCTAGAAGATACCTATTCACACTGACCTTGAAAAGTTTTATATTATATATCTTAGGAAACAGGTAAGCAGGAAGACTTCTCTATTCCTTTACATTTAACATTATAAAAATATGTGTGTTTTGTACATCTTTTTTAATCAGGTCTTAAATGCAGAACAATCTCCAATATAAAGTAATTATAATCTATTATATTAATAGGAAAATAATGCAAATTTAAATGATTTTCTTAAGTGCGTCATTTATTGTAAATGATTTAATTTAATGAATTATTTACATCCATTAATATTAAAAATACAAGTAAACTCTTGTTTTGCAATGTAAAGGAATTTTCTGATGTTGGCTACTCTACTCATACAACCCCAAGGGTAAAAAGGATTTTCCTACTTATAATATGTTATACCAATCACTACATAGTATAAAACAAAGTAGCTTTACGCAACAGATTTTGATGCGGTTTTTTTAATAGATAGAGTGATTCAAGAGGAAGGTTTATATGTGGTTAATACGCCTGTGCATAGCCGGGGCGGGTCGCTAGTTTAATTATACACATATTATTGCATCTGCAAGCATTTGTTGTTTTTATTGAGAAGCATTTTTGAATGGCGTAGATGAATTTTGTCATCTTCTATCCAGTTCTAAAATCAACAAATTTGACGATAATTTGTTAAAAATAAAAAAATACCATAATTTAAATTTGTCATATTATCTGGGATGTATCTAAAAACAGGCTACAAAAAGTTTCGGAGGTCAGGGTTTTAAAACTGCTATGAACAACTAATTAAGCAAAGAGACAGCCTTGTCTATTTTTTGTCGGTCTATGTAGGTATTTACATTGATAATTATTATAATAAATTGTGAACCTGGTCTGACTGAGGAGTACCGACTCAATCGTGTTCATATAACCTTTTGACAGAACAAAATATTTATAAAACTCACATTATTTACACGCAACACATATACAATACATTATGTATTATTTCTTGAGTCAACCAATCTTGATTTTTAACCGACAAAACGGAGGAGGTTCTCAAGTTGAGGCATTTTTTTTATGTGTGATCGATCACGTACTACTTTTTGTAGAGTAGTCTAATTTTGATAGTTAATTATTTTTCATTAGAAAGACAATTTCCCGAAGTTAGTCCCATATAAATTTTATCCAAATTGGTTAGTTGATTTTTGAAAACCTAATAATCGATGACATAGGTAAGTAAGTACATCGATTCAAGCAAACTTTTCGAAATTCGTACGTAGATAGCAACGATAGGTGTCAGTTGTGCTAGGTATTTTATGCGAAAAAGAATTATTTTACTCAAATAATCCTGTACGTGTATACTAACTGACCCGACAAACGTTGTTTAAGAAACCAACCTCATCAGATCACCTAGGGCTATAAAAAATATCCCACGAATCTTAGACTTACTAAATATACATAAAATATTTCATAAAAATCGGTCAAGACGTTTCAGAGGAGTTTGATTACAAACACTATGACACGAGATTTTTAACCGACATCAAAAAAGGAGGAGGTTCAATATTCGTCTGTATGTATTTTTTGTGTATGTTCATCGACATTTTTGCCAATTGTGAACCAAACCAAAAAAAATATTTTAGTTCGAAACGGTATACCTACGCCCGAGGTGGCCCCATTTCAATTTTATCGAAATCGGCTAAGCCTGAAAAATCAACAATAACGTAAAAATTGTAAACATCAATTGAGCGAACTATTCGAATTTTATACACGATGGAAGAAGTAAAAGAAACAGATTTTAAATAAGTTGATGGCTACATTTGGTAGTTAATTTTGCCGCCCTCCTAAAATTTGCCGCTCAAGGCTTCAGCCTACTTATCCTATTGAAAAAACCGCTACTAGCAATATTTTAATCACATATCCGGCATCTACACATTACGTAGAATATGGCAGGTCTACTATTGTAATACATTTTTTTGTATAGGTACTGGTCTAAATTCAATATCACATAGCAGATAAAATTGAATTATCATTAAAGTAGATAGATAAATATCTAGGTATGTTTATTAAT
This sequence comes from Hypomecis atomaria, assembly GCA_964007245.1. Lineage (NCBI taxonomy): Eukaryota > Metazoa > Arthropoda > Insecta > Lepidoptera > Geometridae > Hypomecis > Hypomecis atomaria. The sequence goes on from OZ023280.1 coordinate 19,348,120, forward strand.
CGTTGTATTTGACTATTGAACTTTGCGAAGTCAAATGCTAGCGCAATTATTTTTCGCAAAAAATGGCAAAGCCACCTTCCATCGTGTACAAAATCCGAATAAGTCGCGCGAGTTGCTAATATTAATGCTAAATTTTCAAAAACGGCTCAGCCGATTTCTTTAAAATTTAATTGGGACCACCTTGGGAGTAGGTATACCCTTTCGAACTAAAAAATAATTTTTCGTTTCGGTTCACAATTGGCGAAAATATAGATGAACAGACACAAAAGGAAATACTTTCAGACGAACATAGAACTCCTCCGTTTTGGAAGACGGTTAAAAATATCTTAATAATGTACCTCAACAGGAAAATGCAGCAAGTGTTTAGCGGTTAGTTCGTGCCCGTTTCACGCAATAACAAAAAGAGCGCCTATTTCAGAAACGCCGTTAGAGGCTTTAACTATGAGATAAAAAATCGCAGCTTTACTTAGTTTGGAATTAAAATTTAGGGATCATAAACTAATGCTTCACTTACCCTGAACCTCAGGTCTCCAAGAGGCGGGAGCGCGTATGGTATACCGGTAAATGCCGCTATATCTCTGCCTCCCCGACTCCTCATAGAATACCCTTTAATTTCTCCCAAAGGCGTCTTCACCGATGGCTCCCTTTCGCCGACCACATAGCCCACCACAAGCAACACGATCACAACTTTACACATAATAATCAATTCTTCAACGACAAATTTAAAATGTTAAAAACCTGTTCAGCATGAACGCACGGGTAGTCGCCTTGAAAGCAAAAACGAAATGAAAACACACGCCTTGGCCCCTCAACTTATATTAGACCAAGAGATCATAAAGCAATAGGCAAACGAACTTAGTGATGGGCAGGCGACTCACCTGCGGTTGCGGTGCGCAGACGCCTCTGCCACAATCATGGCGTTACGTCACTCGCACGGCTTTTCCTATATGATTTTATGAACAAATCATCATTGATCATAGTAATAGAAGGAAGTCATGTCCCTACATTTTTTTATTAAAAAATGACGAATGTCGAATACTTATCTATTTGCCTATATCCTTTCCATACAGGATTATTGGTAATCAATTAGCATCCTTTTAGGGGCTTATTCTTTACATCAAAACACAACTTTTGATCAACAACTTTTATCAAATCTTAAAAAAGAATTGTTGTTCCATAGAAAAATATTGTTCACCAGCTGTTGAACAGCTGTTTTGTTTTGAGTTTTGACAAAATTCGCATAACAAAAGTTGTTAGTTTTGATGTACAGTATAAGCCCCTAAAAGGATGCTAATTGATACCAATAATCCTGTATACGCCTAGTAAAGTATTTTATTTCAAACTCTTGGCGATGGAATGTTTAATCACACAGTTATAATAATTAATGTTAATGTTAGAATTTGTTCTGCGTTTTATTGACCGAGCGACCAAAGCGTCGCCGTTTCGAGATTAGCAAAATTTTCTTTCATCTGTCCGGATGTTGATTCTCCTCTAAAGTTTGCAATTTTCAACGAATCAGTACACTGATTCTGATTTTAACTGATTTTTAATATGGGAGTTATTTCCGTCAAAAGCGGGAAAATTTGCTGTAGGTAACTCTATTTCTCAGCCAACCTAAACCTAGCCAAGCCAATCTACCTAACTAATAAAAATCGGCCAAGTACGAGTCGGACTCGCGCACGAAGGGTACGGTACTGTATGTGAGCCCCCCTTTAATACCTATTTTAATTAATTTAATTATTTATTATTGAAGTGAATTTACAACTAAATGTTCTGTGAATTTTTCAAGCATCTACCTGTGACCATTATTAATATCAAGCGAAAATCGGCTAAAAAAGTTTGTTGTATGGGAGCCCCCTTAAATATTAATTTATTTTATTTTAGTATTTTTATAAATTTTTATAGCGGCAATAGAATAAATACATCATCTGTGAAAATTTCAGCTTTCTAGCTATAACGGTTCATGAGATACAGCCTGGTGACAGACAGACGGACAGACGGACAGCGAAGTCTTAGTAATTAATACTCGTAGGGTCCCGTTTCTACCCTTTGGGTACGGAACCCTAAAAACTAAATCTTAATAAGATTTGTGAACGAAAACGGTCAAGAGCGAGTCGTGAAATGAATATGAAGTGAATATGCTGCGTATGAAGAATTAAGTTAAACAGTTGCGAGGTCTACTGCTCGGAGAACTACTAGTTATTTAACAAGAGCACGTAGAATATAATAAATCTACACCTACTAAATACTGTTAAAGTAATAAAAATATACCTAATCTAGTAATCTATCAACCACAGGTCATTCAACCACAGATCATTTAGAATTAAATATTTAATTTAGCTGTCGACATCTTCGAGCAAAAATGAATAGAGTTACAATGGTGCAAAAAAGTGTCCGAGCCAAAACTCTGCCCAAGCTATGTAGTGGGCAGGCTTTTTAGTTAGTCGTACGTAAGGCGATTGCAAACCGACTACAACGCCGATGCCAAGTGCTCGGTTACAAGCACTAATTAGGTAGCATAACGTCGAGATTCGGGAAAACGGGACATTGTGAATTATTTTATGTAAATGTCTAAGTCGGTAGGTAATGTATGACGGCGCTCGAACATATTTTTAATACTTTCACTTAGGGACTGTGGCTCTGTAGATATTTGCTCGAAGATCGACATGTAAAATTCTCGTCTCATGTTTTATTCTATTTATTCCCCATAAACAAAAGTATCACAAATAAAACTTCAATATTTCATCGACTCATAAGCATGTTGCAAAACTTCGTGTGCTTTCATCGATCCCTATTCTTTGATGACGACCGTACTAATTTTCTGTTTAGAGCATTGACTATTCTGTTAAAGAAGTAAGCGTGAGGCCGCCTTCGAGCTCTGTACCTTCTCTTCTTCTCCGTCGATACCATGGGCACGTCCTCAGTTGTATCCAATAACATACTCTGGTTTATACGATTGGCGGCAAAATTCCAACTACCTGTAAATAGACAAAATGCTTAAAATAATCGGCCAAGCGCGAGTGGTACTCGCGCACCAAGGGCTCCGTACCGTATGGATAATACACAACCCTTTATTTTAATCACGCACCCACGATTATTTTAATTTAATTATTTATTTTCAAAGGGAATTTACAACTTATTATTCTGTTAATATTTCAAGCATCTTCCTGTTGGTGTTATTAATATCGAGCAAAAAAAAATCATGTGTTTTGGATGGGAGCCCCCCTTAATTGTAATTTAATTATTTATTTTGAAAGTGAATATTTAACCAAATATTCTGTGAATATTTCAAGCATCTATCTGTCACAATTATTAATATCGACCGACAGGCTTAACATTCAGGTTTATTGTATGGGAGCCCCCCTTAAATATTGTATTTTTTTCTGTGTTTAGTATTTGTTGTTATAGCGGCAACAGAAATACATCATCTGTGAAAATTTCAATGTTCTAGCTATCACCGTTCATGAGATACAGCCCGGTGACAGACAGACAGACGGACAGCGAAGTCTCAGTTGTTACTAAGACCTTATTAAGACCTAAGGACCTTATTAGGTCCCGTTTTTACCCTTTGGGTACGGAACCCTAAAAAGTACCTAAGTACGTATAGGCTAACCAAGATTTTTTAAAGCCAACTGTAGGCCTCTGATATGACTAAACGGTTAAAACAACCGGGACCTACAATTTAACGTGTCATCCGAGCCTCGGTAGCGCTCAGTTGGAAATTCCGCCCGCGGTCACCCATGTAAAGATTGACCGTGCTAAACGTTGCTTAATTTCGGTGATCGCTGTCTAACACCTTCTCTATTTATGAGCGCTACTACAAAATATGATAACACCAGAATCTGATGATCCAAATACAGGATGCTACATCTAACTAGAGGGCGCCCCGGCCTTCCCTCGCGATCTTTAAAAAAATTAGCAATGAATCGTTTCCTTTTTATGGGAATGATATTTTCGAAAGGTGCGGAGGAGATCCCTCCATGCAGCCTGGACGCCTCATGAGGTGTGTCCCTCAAGATGTAATTCTGCTACTTTAGTATGAACAGTTTTATGCGTGGTATTGGATAATAGCTTTAGTAAGTAAACTACACGTTATGAAATAAAATAATGCTAGAAACAGTCACGAAATCCAGCACTTCTCCCGAGAGGCGCCAGGGTCAAAGAGCTCCGCTCCGGGCTGGCGGCTTTCACATATTTTTTGTATTTATTGCGTAGTCCAACTTACCCAGTGAAAAGGAATTTAAATTTCTTTTGCGATAGCTGTGGCCTGGAACATCCATAGACTTCTTATTGTGGTAAACATGGGAGGGGACAGACCTAGAAGCCTCTCTGTTTTGGAGATCTCTCTTATTTGCGTCCGACAGCTTTTGAAGAATTTCCTTATTCTGAATAGCTATTTTTTCAGACACATGTTTGATGTGAGCTACCTCCCAATTCAACCTAGGCAGTTGGATTTTGTTGACGAGATCGAACTTTTCACTGAGAGTATTGATTATTTTTAAGAGATGATCATTTGAGTTGGTATCGAGGTTGTTGGTTGAAGAATGACAGCGGGGACATTTCCATTGGTCCCCACTCCCTAGATCACTGTGGACGGTGCTCTTGTTCCGGTTCTTTGTAACGTAGTTAGCTTGTGTAACATTACGGCTATTCTGTGGTCCAGCCTGGCACCGATGCCACATCCTTTACCAGTAAATACAAATACCTGATAAATACTGCCTCCAAACTGTCTTTGATCTGCTTTCCTGGTTTAATTCAAATAACTTTTTATTTTATATGCAAATGCGCATATTATGTAGCGGCAGATTATATTATATCTATTATTTTACTTTTAAGCTGAGGGATGATCACATGTTGCGTTGGTAATCTAGATCTCTTGATTTCTTGATTATCAGAAAAATAGGTTTGGGAAATTATTGAAGATTTAAATATTAGGTAAGGGCACCCATATAATAGTTTTCTGGTTTTCATGTACAAAAATATATCTAAACGATCATTAAAAACTAATCTAAAATATACCTAGATAAAATTCTTAGAAAAGAGATAAATAATAATGTCATTGTCATTAAAAGACATCTTGATATTTTTCTTTTAGATCATATCGCAACATGTATACTCCATAGTCATTTAACTCGTTGGTAGGTATTCTCGTATAAGTATTATCTTTTTAAATTGCAAGAAATATATAACAATTCAATACCTATGTCGGCCTCAGCCCGCACGAAAGCCAGCAAGAATCGGAAAGGGGGAGTAATAGGCCAGGTGTAGACGGTTTTGGGAACACCTCAAAGTTTTCAATCTGCCCAAAAAACCGGGCGCATTGCCCATCTATAGTATATTATATTTCGCAAAAAATGGCCAAACCGACTTCTATCGTACAAATCTATCGCAGTTCGAACGGTTCGCTCAAATTGATGAATACAATTATTCAATTATACAAATATTCAAAAACCTACATACATCAAGCCGATGCAAGCAACTAGAAATTAAGATAGTATTAGGTATTTAATCGTCGAGATAGTGTAGTGTACCTAAGTAGCATTATTAAAGCCTATGAAAATAATATAGCAACAATCTAAGTTCTGATGCTACGTGCTGCCGTCTATGTGCAGACATGTATTTAGGCGCACACTGTTTATTTAGAATTCGTTTGTGCATCTATAGGTACAGGGTTACAAAGGAGGGTTATCTGCTTACCCTATACTAAGCTGAAAGGATTATCTAGAACTGACGTACTACCCCAAAAGAGCGTGATTCGAGAAAAAGATTCAGCTGTTACATACATAATTGCATCTCGGAATCGTCAAAATGTATGTAACTGCTGATTTTATTTTCTCGGATTCCGGGTTTGTTCCATAGTAAAATTTGTTCATAATGACCACGTCCACGTCCTTTTGGGTTAGTAACCCTGACCCTGTGTTCTGGATAACCCTGAATATATTGTAGGTACTTAGATTAATGATCTCGTCTCGTTGCGTTTGATCAATAATTAATCTAATCTAATTTAGTTATTCTTCTTCGTATCGATGATCTAAATAAAGTACAAATTCATATTGAATGCAAGACTTATCCCAGTGCTTCGCCACTGAGACTCCGCGAAGGGATGCTTCGAATAGATCATGTAAAAAAATGATAAAATTATTGATAATTTCAACTTTGGACTGACGATGTGTGTACCGTGTTCGTCTTCGTAGTATAGCTCGGACTTTCGTGGATATTTCAATTTTGGGTACGAGTATAGTCCGCTCCATAACTGCTGAGATTAGACCAGTTGAAAATCTATTGAAAAATTTGGTTTAAATAATACATAATAATTACCTATTTTCAGCTCCCGTTTATGATCTTTTAAAAACTACCAGAATGTAGTGATATTTTTAAAGCAATCCTATTAGGTAAAATAATTGTATTCGTCAAAGATCGTCGCGACCCTAGTTCTCAGCGGGTATGGGATGGACTACAGATTTGTGTTTGACCACGTCCAATGCGGTATAAAGTGCAGCACGCTTATCTCGAAGATGAAGACACCTTTATACCTTAGACTATTATAAAATAGTCTTACGTAAAGCGTTCACATTCTTGTTGTTCGTAATATACATATAGCTATTATAGTTAGGGACGCCATTACAAAACTAGTTGAAAGCATCATAAGAGTGAGATGACTGGATTCTTAAACTGATTTTGATTTATTGTTTGATTAAAAACTAAAATTTATGTTTAACAGATCCACTACCTACTGAAACTGATTAAAAGAGCTATGTAAATGGAAAACGGCGCTTGAGAAAGATTTAGCAGTAAACTTCACATTCTGTGATAGTATAATACACATAGCATGTACATTAGTTTTACTTTACAACTTGTTATATAATTTTAGTTGTATAAAAGTAGGTAAATTCGCCTATTCTTAAATCATTTCTTTATCGAAATCAACAAAGATAAAGCTTTCAACAGTACAACGATCGATTTTGATAAAACTACTTATTTATCAGTTTGATAACAGCTAAATAGGAAAATAATCTTTGAATTATCAGCGGATATAAAAACCTGTACTGGATGTAAAAATATGACATACAATACACATAGATACTTTATAAATACATTTATTTTGATAAGGTACAGTCTTATATGTACTTAGTAATAACTGTTAGTAAAGAAAACAAACCAGATGTGTAAATTTAACATTAAAATGAAAGATAAAAATACAACAGTAAAGTGACTCCCAATAAGTGGGTTAACTCTATTTGTGCAAATAATTTATAAACAGTCAGTCATACTTCCTATTATGACAGCTTGTGTGCTTTTTGTACTCTAAAAAATGTTTGCGATACTGAATTACAAAACAAAAAAGGTGCAGGTTCAAAAGTACCAGATAATATAAATTGATCTTCATGGCACATATCTTAAAAAATAATTAGTATGTACCTTAAAAGGCATAACACAAACTAAATTAAAAAAATAAACATTTCGAGAACTTAAAACTTTAAATTAAGATTAAGTTAAAGTAAAAAAAAGGTATAAACCATGATTCCCCAGATGAAAAACCTCAAAAACTTAACTACTACAAAATAGCACCGTGCCTTTCATAAGAAGTGATTTACAAGTTGGCGTGGTATTTCTTGTAGGGGGCCAGACCGGCAGCAACCTGGTTGCCGAGCTCGGGGTGGACGGCGGCGAACTGCTTGACGGCCCGCTCCTGCAGGAATCCAGCGGCGTCCTTCAAGTTGCCGACAATATTGGAGACGAGGCGTTTCTTGGCCTCCTCGTCGAATACTCTCGAGTAAAGGGTGGTCGCCTGAGAGAAGTTGTCTTCGGTCTGGCCGCTGTCGTATCTGTCGACGTCGCCGCTGACGTTGTAGCGCGGCTGCAGGCGCTGCGCGCGCGGGCACTCCTGCGGCCCCGAGAACGAGTTGGGGAAGTAGTTGGGGCAGTCCTCCTGGTTCTGCAGCGCTTGCGGTCCGTCGCGCTGGTAGTTCGACACCGTCACACGGAACGGGCAGTTCACAGGGATCTGCAGGTAGTTGGCGCCCAGGCGGTGGCGGTGCGTGTCGCTGTACGAGAACAGGCGTCCTTGCAACATCTTGTCGGGAGATGGTTCGATTCCCGGTACCAGGTTTGCAGGGCTGAATGCGATCTGCTCCACTTCAGCAAAGTAATTCTTTGGGTTTCTGTCCAGAACGAGCTTGCCGACTTGGATGAGAGGATATTCACTGTGTGGCCAGATTTTGGTCAAGTCGAAAGGATTGAACTTGCAGCTCTCGGCCTGGGCCATGGTCATCACTTGAATATAGAAAGTCCAGGATGGGAAATCTCCTTTGGCGATCGCATTGTACAGATCCCTGATAGAGTAGTCGGGATCGGACGACGCGAGTTCTCCGGCCTTTTCAACAGACAAGTTCTTGATGCCTTGGTTGGTCTTGTAGTGGAATTTGACATAGTGAGCAACTCCTTGAGCATTCACAAGTTTGAATGTGTGAGACCCATAACCGTTCATGTGTCTGTATCCATCAGGAATTCCTCTGTCACCGAACATATATAATACTTGATGTGTTGTTTCTTGTCTCAGAGTCAAGAAATCCCAGAACATATCCGCATCCTTCAAGTGGGTGGCAGGATTACGTTTCTGGGTGTGGATGAAACTAGGGAACAGAGTCGGGTCTCTGATGAAGAAGATAGGAGTGTTGTTACCGACCAGATCCCAGTTGCCATCATCAGTATAAAATTTAACAGCGAATCCTCTGGGATCACGGACGGTATCTGCAGAGCCGCTTTCACCGCCCACAGTTGAGAAACGGACAGCAATTGGTGTCCTCTTTCCAATGGTTTCAAACACCTTAGCAGCACTGTACTTGGTAATGTCATGGGTTACCTCAAAGTATCCGAAGGCACCAGCTCCCTTGGCGTGCACGACTCTCTCAGGGATACGTTCCCTGTCAAAGGAGGATATCTCATCCAAGAAGTTGACATCTTGCAGAAGAGCCGGTCCATTTTTGCCAACTGTCTGAATAGCAGTCTTCACACCGACTGGAGATCCAGATTTAGTGGTGATGTAGCCAGGAGACTCCTGGAAAATTAAAACAACATAATTAGTTTCACAATGCAGTATCTTACATTACAGCATATTTAAATTCAATGGATTGCCCAGACAAAACTTTTGCAAAAAAGTGAGAAAAACCTGAATAATAATTAACAAACAGTGAGCAAAATAAATGTGGGATTTATATTAAGTGAGGCCATTCGCAAAAGCAATGTTCAAGGTGAATCATTTCAAACATGTACTAGAAATGTACAAGTAATGTGTTTGCTATAAAATGTTGAAAATACCTAAAATAAAATGTCATTGAAATGCCGAAGCCAGCTTCTAATAAATGCCTAACAATTATCATAGACATTTAAATACAATAGATAAGTACCTACAAGATTGTTGACATGGAATTTTTCACTTATCATTGTGACCAAAAGCATTAGGACAAAGTTCAATCTGATGCTTAGTGATGATTAGTAGATATAGCTTGTAGTGGGTAGGTACATAGTTAATGTAAATAGCTAACACATACCGCTATCAAATACTAAGTACCTACACAAGATAACGCATACAGCAAACTTGGACCTAAGTATCCCAGGTACATACTATGCAATGCATGGTATTTATTAGTTAATAGTATGAAATCTATTTGACAGTCATTAGAAAGAACATATTTGGGCTATGTAGGTTACGCTTAGTGGTCAATAAATTAATTAGCAGGTAGGTGCACAAACAGAATAAATAACAACAAGGTGTTTAATTGGTGCTGAGATTAAAGGTTATAATTTAGGGTGCTTACTTTTAAGCCTTTCCTGTAGTTGACGAGTTGGTCAGATGCGGGGTCCCTTGAAGCCATTTTGGAAAAACACTCGCTTCTGTTAGACGGAGCGACACACTGGTAGCGTCCGCGGCCACGAATACCGCCGCCGCCGGCTCGCCACCTCCTTATATAGAGTTAGCTGCGATAAACAACTATCACGCCAAACGAGTGCAACCAGTGACCGATACACTACACATACAGAGTACACACAAACCGCACGAATTCCACTTATTAACAAAATTATCACTTTGACTGTATAAAAATATATTTTGTGGTAAAAGGATGAATAGGAACTTGTTTACACAAAGTCCACAAAATGATCTTGGGAGTTACGGAATTAGTGCTTGTACAGTAGATAATACAATTAACAAAAGAAAAACAATTTTATTTACAAACAGATGCAGGCAGTATATCAACAAAACAAAACTCAACACACACAGAAAAATGCTGTGGAAAAATGCGATGCAACGCCCTCTATCTTTCTTCCAGAAAAATTCCCATCCCGTTTTACCAACCTCAAGAATCTAACACTAGGGACGGGGAATAGAAGGATTAGAAGGGTAGTATCTCTTTAGTTTGTGAAAGAAGGATCTTCGAAACTCGAAAGGTCAAAACGTTAAATAAATAATTATTGTAAGGCGAATTTGACCCAAAATTCTCAAGAAATGTTGTAGAAAGAAAACATCGAAAAATGATTATAAACTAAAAAAAAAGGTTGAAAGGGTTTAAAACTCGTCGTTGAATTGAATAAGAATAGCGTTTATTGCATCACTATGAAGGTACAAAGATTTTCCATAAAAATTAGAATGCTACTCGTACCAATACCTACTACTACCAATAGATAGTAAACCCTTATTTTATCAGGCGTGCAATATAATAATATTATTTAGAACATGTTGCATTCATAATATTCATTTAGATACAAAATGTTCGTTGTTTGAAACTAGTTACCCAGGGCAACACCTACTTATTTTTTCAGTGTCGTTTTCATTGACTGCGGGCCCTATTTTAAAAAGCTACAAGTCTTGTACTTGTAGTAAAAAACTGTCAACACCGCAAAAAATAACTAAAAGTGGGCATACACGATGCGATGATTTGATCTTCGCTTCATGCCAACTGGGAACTCATTCAGTTAATGAAAAGATAGGAATTGGTGGTTCACGAATTGAACCACTACCTGAAGCTGGGCTCACACGAAACTATGATCGCATCTGCTCATCAGATCAGTGCAGCAGGGGGCATGTAGTATCATCATGTACTCAAACATTGCTGGTAAGTAGTTATTGAAGAAACAAAATGACACCACCATCTTATTCGAAAAATATAGATCATACAAAAAGTTGATGGGAATCAAAGTTGTAGGAAATCAAGAGATTTGATTTTCTACTATTTTGATTCCAACAACTTTTAGTAGGATCGATATTTTTTTAAATATATAGGTAGTTGTACCATTTTGTTTCTTCAACAACTTGTGTTACATAAAATGTCATCAGAAGTTGTCGGAACAAAAGTTGTTTAAAATTTGATTTTCTACAACTTTGATTCTAATCATATTTTTGTAGGATAGATAATTTTTGAATTAGAAAGTTGTACCATTTTGTTTCTTCAATAACTTGTGTTATTTCAATTTTTTATCAGAAGTTTTCAGAAAAAAAGTTGTTTAAAATTTGATTTTCTACAACTTTGATTCCCATCAGCTTTTTATAGGATCGATATTTTTTTTAAACCGTTGGTGGTACCATTTCATTTCTTCAATAACTTGTGTTATTTCAATTTTACAGCAGAAGTTATGGAAACAAAAGTTGGTTGAAATTAGATTTTCTATAACTTTGATTCCCATCAACTTTTTGTGGGATCGATATTTTTTTAAATAGTTGGTGGTACCATTTCATTTCTTCAATAACTTGTGTTATTTTAATTTTACAGCCAAAGTAATGGGAACAAAAGTTGTTTGAAATTAGATTTTCTTCAACTTTGATTCCCATCAACTTTTTGTAGGATCGATATTTTTTTAAATAGTTGGTGGTACCATTTCATTTCTTCAATAACTTGTGTTATTTTAATTTTTGATCAGAAGTTTTCAGAACAAAAGTTGTTAACGATTAGATTTTGTACAACTTTGATTCCCATCAACTTTTTGTAGGATCGAATTTTTTTTTAAATAGTTGGTTGTATCATTTCATTTCTTCAATAACTTGTTATTTCAATTTTTCATGAGAAATCATCAGAATCAAAGTTGTTTGAAATTTGATTTTCTGCAACTTTGATACCCATCATTTTTTTGTTAAATCAATATTTTTCGAATAAAATAGGGGTGTCATTTTGATTCCTCAATACGAGTAACTACCTACCGACTATGCAACTATATTAGGACCTCGCTGGACTGATCTGATGAATTGATGCGATCATCGCATCGTGTGTGCCCAGCTTCAGGTAGTAGTTCAAATCGCGAAAAACCAATTACTACCGTTTGAATTAGTTGAGTGAGCCCCCAGTGACGATAACTTCGCCGTTGGGCGTAGATGCAGCCGGACCATTCTGATCATAGAGCTATTACAATTACAACCAGAGGGATAATGTGGTTGTCATGAAAAATACCTATCTCAATTCAGTGACTGTTGCCGTATTTTTCTCCCGATAATCCTGTTTGCCGCCTACGCAAAAACGACGGGGCATTATAGTTATAAAAGCTAGAAAATTGCACATCTAGATACCTTTTTCGTTCTATTTGAAAAATATCAATCATTGAATAAGTTAATGGGAAACAAAAATGTAGGAAATCAAATTATAAACAACTTTAGTTCTGACCATTTCTCGCGTAAAATTGAAATTACAAGAGTTAATCGACATTCAGGAAGTGGTTCAAATCGTGAACCACTAATTCCTGCCTTTACTTTAACTGAATGAGCTCCCAGTTGGCATGAAGCGAAAATTTGATCAAATCATCGCATCGTGTATGCCCACCTTAAGTACGTTGTTTTAAAAAGCTACAAGACAACCAAAATGTATAAGCTACAAGTACAAGCACTTGTACGTAGATCAGAGACAAATCATAGAGTATTTTACTTTTTAAATGTAAAATCGAACAAGTGTTTTATTAAAATCTTAGGCATTACAAGAGTTTATCACTACAACTTGTTTTATTTTTACCTAACTCTGACGCTAGGTAAGATATTTACAAGTGAAGACGAAATTAAAACTAGCTACAAAAACAACATAATTACAATGAATAGGGAATCTGACAACGATAAATTGCTTGCGCCGAGGCTGCAACGACCACGACCAAGGGCTTTTAAAGAAAGTATAAAAATATTTGTCCCGACGAATCAGAAGGATGTGACAAAATTAGCAAAACAAAAGTTGTTAGTTTTGATGTGCAGAATAAGCCCCTAAAAGGATGCTAATTTATTACCAGTAACCCTATATGAACTTATATACAATCAGGTTTTTTTGAAATATCAAGTATAGGCCGCGCCATACAAGTTGGCGGATTTAAGTTAGCTACAAGCTGCGAAATTTCCAAACCTGACTGAAGCTCACATAAAGCTGCGCGTTGATTGACTATTGCGCAGCTTGTAGCTAACTTCACATCCGCCAACTTGAGTGGCGCGGCCTATAACAATCGTAAATATATCAATTTCATAATAATTGTAAATGAACATAAAACTTTATCAAACTTTCGATAACAATCAGTTTTTTTTTCATGGCAGTGAGTTCCTCCACGTTCCTAGAGATGAGAAGTATACTTGTAATTTAGACTTATAATCGATACTTGTAACTTATAACTACTCTTGTAGTTAAATACGGCATGTTTATTAAACACTTGTTACTGGTAACTTGTAATTACTGGTACTTGTAACTCGTACAATTGTAAGCTTGTACTTGTAGCTTTATAAAATAGGGCCCTGGATCGATTGAATCAAACAATGATAAAAAAAAACTACAAAATGAAAGTGAATCGACCTATTATTATGCGAAAGTTAAAAACATAGCGATTTGAAGGCATGAAGCCAATCTAGGTATTCGAAGTGAATAGTGGTGGACTACTCCACAGTCGAAGTGGTGAAGTTAGGGATGTTTTTTTATTACCAGGGCCCTATTTTATACAGCTAAAAGTATAAGCTTACAATTGTACGAGTTACAAGTGCCAGTAATTACAAGTTACCAGTTACAAGTGTTTTATAAACATGCCGTATTAACTAAAAGGGTAGTTACAAGTTACAAGTATCGATTATAAGTCTAAATTACAAGTATGCTTCTCAGCTCTAGGAACGTCACTTCCATGAAAAAAAAACTGATTGTTATCGAAAGCTTGATAAAGTTTCATTTTCATTATGAAATTGATATCTTTACGATTGTTATAGGCCGCGCCACACAAGTTGGCGTATGTGAAGTTAGAAGCTGCGCAATAGCCAATCAACGCGCAGCTTCATGTGAGTTTCAGTCAGGTTTGGATATTTCGCAGCTTGTAGCTAACTTTACACCTGCCAACTTGTGTGGCGCGGCCTGTATTTGATATTTAAAAAAAACTGATTGTATATAAGTTCATATATACAGGGTCACTGGTAATCAATTAGCATCCTTTTAGGGGCTTATTCTGCACATTAAAACTAACAACTTTTGTTTTGCTAATTGTGTCACATCCTCCTTATTCGTCGGGACAAATATTTTTATTCTTTCTTTATAAGCCCTTGGTCGTGGTCGTTGCAGCCTCGGCGCAAGCAAACTATCGTTGTCAGGATCCCTATTCGTTGTAATAATGTTGTTTTTGTAGCTAGTTTTAGTTTCGTCTTCACCTGTAAATATTTTACCTAGCGTCAGAGCTAGGTAAAAATAAATACAAGTTGTAGTTATAAACTCTTGTAATGCCAAAGATTTTTATAAAAAACTTGTTCGATTTTACATTTAAAAAGTAAAACACTCTATGGTTTGTCTCTGATATACGTACAAGTGCTTGTACTTGTAGCTTGTACATTGGTTGTCTTGTAGCTTTTTAAAACTTTATCAAGCTTTCGATAGCTATCAGTTTTTTTTTCATGGCAGTGAGTGACGTTCCTAGAGATGAGAAGCATACTTGTAATTTAGACTTATAATCGATACTTGTAACTTATAACTACTCTTGTAGTTAAATACGGCATGTTTATTAAACACTTGTTACTGGTAACTTGTAATTACTGGTACTTGTAACTCGTACAATTGTAAGGTTGTACTTGTAGCTTTATAAAATAGGGCCCAGTTGTCATTGTCAATCCATCCTTTATTTCCTATTCGAGGGGATATAATGATGGAAGACAATTAGTCCCTTTGCCATGCTTCCCGTGCAGTCCACGGCCCGGACGGAGCAAGACACGTGCCCGGCCTGGTCCAAAAAAAAATCAACCCTTATTGATTTCGTTTTAGTTATAGTTGTATGGAATTGTATTTACATATTAATAGTGGCATACATACACTATAGACCTAGTATGACCGTTTAAATATTTACTTTTATTTAGTAGACAGCCTAGGTTTTCACTACTGAACTAAGGCCTAGGAACTTGGGTGGAGTAGATATTACGAGTAGGTATAAGTTCCTTAGCTAAGATATTGTAAGTAAGTATATTACAATACGATTAGGAGATGATTATTTTATACGAGGCGTGCACGGAATTGGCCCGGACGGGGCCCGTACGACGCACGTTCCATTCATTTTGTGTAGTGACCCTGACGGGCCCTGTCAGAGGGAGGGTCGTACGGGCCAAATTCAGGCCCGTCCTGTGCACGCCCCGACCTAATTAATATAAATCATAATTATGGTGCAACTCATGAGTTGAGTCATACCGACGCAGTTGCGCAGAGAAGGAACACCCCAGGGGTTTTAGTGGGTACACCGCCTCAAGTGGAATTCCCACATAACCACCCTGCCTCCCCCGGGGTGGGGTGGTATCCATTAAAGATTTTCCCTGGGTAAAAAATAAAATAAAAAAAGGTATGTCTCGGTATGTAAATGTTTACACAAATATCACTGGTCTATCGTGATTTTGTCACATACATACATCGATACTAATATAATAAATAGGTAAAGTTTGTGAGTTTGTGAGGTTGTAGGGGGTAATCTCTGGATCTACTCAACCGATTTTGAAAATTCTTTCACTGTTGGAAAGCTTTGTTATCCCTGGATGCCATACGCTATATTATATTTTTTTAAATAATTAGAAATCCTTAATAAAACTCCCATAATGTAACCCAAGGTGTACAAAAATTACCTCAAATATTATTTACATCGCGTGCGCTGCGAAAACTATTGATGATACAATAAAATAATGTACTATGACTTTGTAGAGCACATTATTATTTACAAAACGACAGAGTATGTCTATCTATTATAGTTAAGCTACAATAAGTGTTCTTTTATTTGCAAAATTTAATTGAATTGCCGCGGCAAGAAAAGGCTCTTAATTTATATTATGACATAAACAAATAAACTACTTTATATTCAAGAATAATTCAGCACATTTTTATAACTTTTTAAATTGTTCAATTCGGACATTTCATTCGAAAGATATCATGAGTTTAAAAAATGTAAGTACGAGTATTAGATAAAAATCGCGTTGTCGCGTCTCACCCCGCTCGGCTAGCTAGGCATCACCATATTTTATCTCCGCTATTCCTGTAAGTATCAATAGTACTACCTATACTGTACCTATTGGTATAGGTACAGTAGGCCTTTTTAATAGTCCACTGCAGGACAAAGGCCTACCCACGAAGTGTGATTGGGCCATATCCACCACACTGGTTGAGTGCGGGTTGGCGATATAGGGCATGCGGGCATCGAATGTAAATTTATCGTCAACAAAACACTACAGTTCTAAAAAAATACTTTTTCTTTATTGCTTACAATTTTGACGAAAGTATAAAGAAGTATGAAATAGATATGAAACCGCGACCGCGTTGTAATATACTGAGTAGCAAGAGAGTCTACCTACGGTTGGGCCATATCCACCACGCTGGCCCAATGCGATTTGGTGGATTCCTATACGTAATCCAGTTCCTTCTACGGACGTAGTTATGTTGGTTGCCACACGATATTTTCATTCACGGAAAAGCCAGTGATGTGAAATTCCGTACATAAGTTCCAAAGAAACTCATTGATACGGGATCGGGATTTGAACCTACCAACTCACGATTGTAAGATAGGTGTTACTACCACTGGACCACCACGGCTATATACCTCCTCTATTATTTCGTTGATTTATGTAGTACCTACAGATTTGGAAAACCTAAGTTAGGCAACCGACATAGGTACAGACGATTTATAATTTCTGTTGTAGTGATAGTGGAGTGAGTGTCCTGACACATACGAGTAGTACGCAAAAGAATGATCGATGTGGCTTTAAAGCAATGTATTGGCAAGTGTAGAGAAGGTCTTCACGTGAATCTAAGATCTGGTCGAGACCATCGGAACACGTTGGATGCCAGCGCTTCCATCGGTTCCATCACAGCTTTTTGGGTTAGCAAGTTGACGAGGCCTTAGGTTGGGCACACAATTCGTAGAAGTAGAACTGATGGCAAATATTTTAAAAAGTACTTGAATGAAGAAAAGTTCATAAACAAGTGTACCTATATTAGAACGTCAACTTTTTTTTTAATTGGCAAAAGTGCCTTTATTAACTATAACAAAACTACACTACTATTACACAAAAAGCATTGGATCATCCTCAGACCTTTGAAGGTCTAAAGATAATCCAAATGCTCAAGCCCACTGTCAGTTGGCAGCGTGCCCAGCATGCTGGCTGCATTGCCACGCTGAATGGCAATGCTTATGCGTTGAGCCAAATAAACACCAGCATTTTGGTCACGCGTCGCGTCCACCAGACGCCCAGAAAGACTTTTGAAAATGATATGAGCTCCCGGCCCCCACGAACCCAATGTCTCAACTCCAAATGGCTCAAATATGTAACCACTACCGAGGTTAGCATATTTGCGCCACTTGTGCTGCTCCGCCGAATTGGCCGCAGCTCCAGCCCTACTCTGAGTCTCAGAAAGATGTGACGGTGCCAAAGTATCGACACAAGTTGCGTCCCATACTAAGGGCCGTCCACACATCCATGGGACCAGCGTCATGCCGTCAGGCCTTTTGCCATCACCACGCGCGAGCCCACTCGGTTCGAGTACGGCTGCGATATTGGTGGTGGCAAAAGCCCTGCGAATGACATCGTTAAGGCTTGCGTGGCGACCAATCCGACCAGCGCTTCTTGAGCAAGAGAGACCGTGGTGACCGAGCTGGTCAACTGCAGTACCACACTGACAGCGATGGGCCTCACAACACCTTGCACCCAAGCGTAAGCTGACAGCTAGACGAAATGCAGTTGGGTCTAAAAGATTACCAGTATTGAAAGAGGGCAAAGCTTGCAACCAAAGACCGGACTCCCATACAGAGACCGCAAGGATACGAGCGCGATCCGCGACGCTAGAACACGTATCTAGAAGAGATTTCCGTGTTAGTTCGCAGATCGGCCGATCCCACAGTCTCTGCGACGACAAAGTCTTTGGAAGCTCGGTATTTAGGCTGGCGACCCTCCAAGCATTCGTTGCCTCATTCAAATGAGCTACATCTACGCCGGAATGGCCTAAAGAAGGTGCGAGGATTTTTTCAACTAATTTATGTGTACTATGAATGGAGAACAAGAAAGCTGGTAAAGCAACACTTGAAATTTGGCGGACCCCTAGCCCTCCAAGCCTAACAGGCAAGGAGGCTTGTAACCACGCCCTTTCACTCATCTCAATATTCAAAACCGATACTAGGGTCTGCTTTACAATATCGTCTAAGCTCAAAAGGAGCTCATTGTGTTTCCACAATGGACTACAACATGTACATGAATTTTGGAATAAACAGACAACATCTTATAATGGTAAACGCCATGTGGGCGTTAATTTTAAGTAGCCTATCAGAGGCACTCAAAAAAATTTGAATATTTTCTTGAACGAAAGGCGGAAAAGACTCATCTAGTATCGGCGAACCCAGAAGGCGAAGAGAACACTTGTCTACCGATTTGATATTAGGTGCCAAATCATTAAATTTGTTAATTACCAAATCTTTATCTGGACATGAGTCGCAAACGAAAGGTTCGCATTTCGAAAAATTTAGCTCCAAACCAATTTGACGAAACTCGTCAATAAGAATTTCCAAATCACGTAGGACTGTGTTCGCATCGCCACCCAAAGTCCCGTCATCCAGATACCAAACGTTGAGTTTCGATTGGAAAACTAACTTACGTTGGTAGATTGTAGATGTACTGCGGGCTGCGGGTCTCTAATATTCTAACCGTTTAAAAACTCTGAAGCCAGGGATAGCTAGCTACCCAACCCATACGAAATTACTTTTATTTAGATAGGCAAACACTATCTTTATTTTATTTACATTGTAAATAGTCGAACAGATTAACACTACGATTCGATCGATTCTACTACAAAATTGGTTCACCCACGCCGGCGCCCGCGTTTGACTGCAGGCTGCAGGACGCTTTTCGAAATTTCGAAAAAACGGTACCTGCAGGCAACGCGTGAAATTAATGTTTTTTTTTTTTTAATTTATTGCTCGATCTTGTAGTTTTTGCGACAATGAGTAGCTTCTATTTAATTATTACGCCATTATTTTATTAGCGCTTTACCTTAAAATCATCATACCTTCTAACAGCTTCAATTTTATTATGATGAAGTCAATGAGGTCACTGGTAAAATTTAGTTTCCAGAACTGGTGTACCTACTTACTAAGCCAAAAGGAAGTAAGCCAGATCATTGTGAACCAATTTTAGTATGGGGTCAAACCGGAATTATAGAAAAAATGTGCTGTTACATACATTTTGTCGATTTCGAGTTGCAATTTTGTATGAAACAGCTGATTTATTATTTTTGAATTCTTGTTATAGCCGTCATGCAACAAAAAGTACGTGCGTGGTCCCCTCACTACTTAGGAACTGTCCGTACGCCGTACGCCGTACGGAAGAATGTTCATTGTACACAGTACGACGGAACGTGGACGGGGCGTGGCGGCACCGGGGGCAATCGTAGTGTAGACTTGCGTCGTACGGGCCCGGACGGGGCACGTGTCATTCGCGTAGTAATATAAAGTGTCATACGAAGTGTATGCAACGGCTCAAATTACGCGGCCCGAGCACGCGACGAGTGCGGCGGCGACGGAGCACGGACGGGGCACGCCCCGTGCCCGGCACTTTCTAATTTAATCATCCCTTATTGTGGCATAATCTATGCATACTTATACCAATTTTCATCACAACATCTTTAAAAACAAAGATATTTTCATACAAAGTTTCATCCCCTTAAGACATTATTTTCCAAAAACGTTGAATCATTTTTTACCAACAAACCAAACCGGGGAGGTACTCAATTCGACGGGTATATTTTTTTTTATGTGTAAGCAAGCCTAACTTTTTTTCGTAGTTGTTCGATTTCAATAATTCCTTTTTTATTAGAAAGAGTATACTTCGAAATTGGTCCCATTAAAATTTTATTGAAATCGGCCGAGCCATTTTTGATAAGTCAACAATAATGTGAAAAATGTAACATCGATCCGTGCGAAATATTCGCGAATTCTGTACACGAGTGAAGTCAGTCATACTATTTTTTTTTTCATAAAATAAGTATTAATTTTCAATGCACTATTTAAATATCAAATAATATCACAACATTTTTAAAAACAAAGATATTTTCATAAAAAAATTGAAATTGGTTGCCTGTAAAGTCGGTATACGGGCGAAAGTTTTACGTGACAAAGACTTTGAGACGAATGAGAGCGCATGAAGTGTGAGCGGAGCGTAACGCAGTTTCTTGAAGTGTCACCCGGCAAACCAATTTATAAGACGTTGTCACGTCAAAAGTGTCATCCCCAATTTCACCCTCATAAGACATTGTTTTCAAAAAAAACATTGAACACGTTATTTTTAAATTTAAATGAACTATTTAAATAATATTTTTCAACACAACATCTTTAAAAACAAAGATATTTCCATAGAAAGTTTCATCCCCAATTTCACCCCCTTAAAACATTATTTAAAAAAAAACATTGAACACGTTTTTTTTAATTTTAAATGAACTATTAAATTTTCAAAAGCGTAAGTTAAAAAATAAAGTACTTTCGTACAAATGTTTTCATCCCTTTTTACCCTCTTAGGGGTTGAATTTCAAAAAATCCTTTCTTAGTACACCCTCAAAGACAAAGCCGCATCAAGACAAATACACCTTCAAAATTTTAAGGGTATGTGACCAGCGGTTTAGGCTCTGCGTTGTCTGTCAGTCAGTGAGTCAGGACTTTGATTTTTATAGATATAGATAATAAAAAATTCTTTGAAATTATTTTGAGCACTGATGTACCTATGTGAACTTTTTGAGTTATAAAGGAAAATCGCTAAATGTGAAATAATGCACATAGCTCAGAGGTCATTGACCTCACAAACATAGGATGACATAGCCAGTTCACGACCACTCAGTTATCTTTAAATAAATTCAGCCCATACCACTCTTACCGTGAAAAGTTTACCGAAAAAGATACCTAGATGGCGTTAGTAGAAAAATTAGCTCGCACAGATGGTTCGTTCAACAGTTTCGTAGCCTCATTGGTGTGTCTTTAAAACCGCAATCGTCGGCTGATATAAAAATCCTATTCAATTCAATTCAATTCTTTATTTGCAAGTTAATGGGTAACAATAAAGGTCTTAAATATAACATTAACTGCCAATAACAACCTAATACAAGGTATGCAAATATACACATTTGTTTAATTCTACATTTAACAATACAACGACAAAAAAATATCATGTTTAATGTTTCTTATGATAAATATGTAGGCGGCAAGATGCGTTGTCCAAAAACTCTTTCAATGAATAAAAACTATTGCTCGCTAGCCACTTCTTCAACTCTCTACAAAATTTATAGTAAGGCAAGTCCACAATTCCATTTGGTAAGGAGTTATAAATGAGAGGTGCCATGTAAACGCAGTTATTCCTAAACAATTCCAATCTCACATTAGGCATGTTAAGTCGTAAATGAGTATGTGTTCTTCTACCAGTATTGTCAAAGGGATTAAAAAGGGAAGGGTTGCATTTCACAAATTTTGCCACTTCAAAAATATATATAGAAGGCACTGTTAGGAGGCTTTTAGCCTTAAAGACAGGCCTGCATGAATCCATCCATTTCATA
Organism: Hypomecis atomaria; assembly: GCA_964007245.1. Lineage (NCBI taxonomy): Eukaryota > Metazoa > Arthropoda > Insecta > Lepidoptera > Geometridae > Hypomecis > Hypomecis atomaria. The sequence continues at coordinate 19,370,151 of OZ023280.1, forward strand.
CCAAATATAGCACGGATGCACTTTTTCTGTGCTATAAAAACTTTTTTAATTAAGTAATCAGATGCATTACCCCATGTTAAAATGCCATATCGTATAACAGAGCCAACATACGCGTGATAAACCATTAGGATAGTATCCAAAGAAGCACAACGGCGCAACCTTTTTAAGGCGAAAACGAAGCTATTCAATTTTGAGCAAATTGTGTTAATGTGATACTTCCAAGTCAGATGCGAGTCTATATGAATTCCTAGAAATTTAATACTGGGAACTTGCTCTATAGTATCATTATTATAATTTATATTCATCTGAAATTTAGGGCTCTTCTGTGTTCTAAAATGCATTAGTTTTGTTTTTGATAAATTTATCTTCAATTTATTGGAATTTAGCCAGTTTATTACATTACAAAGACAGTCCTTCACATCTTTTTCTAAATCAGTGACATTTTTAGATTTTATAATAATGGTTGTGTCGTCAGCAAATAAAACACTATTATGTTCAAGAGCAAGTGGAAGGTCATTAATATACAGAAGAAATAATAATGGCCCCAGGATACTACCCTGGGGAACCCCACAGCAAATAACCTTCTCATCTGAATCAAAATCACGTATGCTATTGGTTTTTTTGTCATAACGCGTGATCCTAGTTATTTGCTTCCTGTTATTTAAATAAGATTTGAGCCAATCGTAAGCAAGACCCCTAATACCGCAACGATACAATTTACTAAGCAGAATTCTATGATCTACGAAATCAAACGCCTTGCTCAGATCTAGAAATAAGGCACATGACGGTGATTTTTGTTCCATATTATTTAAAATTAATTTTAAAAGAGTGTAAGTAGCTAAAGTGGTTGACTTAAACTTTCTAAAACCGAACCTATATTCAGTAGTTTTTGAAAACGTGTTTGTTGCTAATTTCAGCAACTGCACGTTATTACGATTCACGGTAATTATAGATGTTGATTATAACAATTAACTATGCGGATTAATTTTGACTCTAATGACGCCATCGCAAAAAATAAAGGTAAATTACTTACCTATTTGTTTTAAATTATCAAATATATTTTATTTTTGTTTGGTTAATATTGTAACAATCTGTACAAGTAATTAAATCTTCAATGATTAGCTATAGCTTTGGATAGATCTACTTAGACATCAACTTAGTTGTCTTTGAAGTGACATTTTTCACCATTATAAAATTGTTTTAATTCAAATAATACTCAGAAGTTTTAGGAAAAACCTTAAATAATTGAACAAATAAAAGTTTTTTTGTGTTTTTATGTTAGTACTAGCGACCCGCCCCAGCTTCGCACAGGTGTATTAAACATATAAACCTTCCTATTGAATCACTCTATTTATTTAAAAAAACCCGCATCAAAATACATTGCGTAGTTTTAAATATATAAGCATACGTATGGGGACAGAAAGCGGGAAGTGACTTTGTTTTACGAGTATACTATGTACCTAGTGAAGTATAAAATAAATAATGATTTATCAACATGTGCTATTTTTTTAGTTCCCAACCACATGTGGTCAGTTTGCGTCCGACATTTTCGTTAGTTGACGTCCACTCAAAAGCCATTGAAAAAAGAGCCTTAGATCATGTTTTTAGGGTCGTAAATAATGACAGCATATAATCATGTTTGAATGACATTTAATTTTAGTTATGTATCTAATCTTATTCATTCAATTATTTTAATAATATTTATTTTTCATCTATTCACACTTACTTAGTAATATTTAGTCATTTTTGTATGGCATAAGATACGTGGTCGTTAGCTGACCGATTGCTGACCAGGCGACCAGCGACCACCGAAATACGAGTAATTAATGCTTTATGAAGTGTTTCCATTTTGGTAATAAAAAACATTTTGCTGGTCGCATTCTAAAATATAGGTACATAAACCACGTCCTAAAGATCAAACTGACAAAGACCAAATTGGCGTACCTACCATGAAGTATCAGTTAGAAAATTTATGAACAGGATCGTTTGGAAATATGTAGTCATTTGCCGACCATGTGGTCGTGATGTGTTTTCAAGCTACATTTGAATGCGTGAATCTCGACAAAAACTTGTTTTACTTTCGGTTGAAAAAGTGTTCCCTCACTATTTTTTTCGCAAATTTGTGCAACTAATTCCACTATGGGTCTGGTTTACAGGCTCATTAAGTGCATCACGTATCAGAAGCCAAATCACAGTATCGCGGAGGGGAAGCGATAGACTAAAGTATCGTTCAAAAACAAAACGAACTTTGGCGCGCTTTTATTAACTAAGTACCTATTAATAGTGGTTTTATGAAAAAGTGGTCGTGAGCAGGTGGTGGTCGGCTAACTGACCATTTCACTCTATTTCTTAGCCAATTATGTTTTTATAGCAGTCAATCATCTAATGACATAAATAATTAAAATAGGTTTTTATTATCCTTTGCCCAGCAGTGGGACAACAGGTAAAAAAAATATAATCATAATCATCGTCACCATCTACGTAAGCCTATCATAAAACAAGGAAACATTCGCGGCTGAAAGGGTCTCGACACGCACTTAACAACTACCTAATTTTTCTATCGAGCGAAGTTTATTTAATAATTGTGTTTTAAGTAGGTATGTGTAGGTAGGGTGTAGGTACCGTATAGTTTTAAGAATGTCGTGTATTTTACACAAGCTTTTATTTTTATTGAGGATGGACGTCCTTCGCCGGGCTTAGCGGTGCGTGGTCTTCATTTGAGAATTTTGCTACAGGCCGAATCAAACTTCTCGGCGGCTGTGATGTTAGCTACAAGCTGCGCAAAACCCAATCCTGACTGAAGCTCACTTAACAGTTCTGCGAGGATCGGGTTCCGCGCTTGTAACTAACTTCACAGCCTCCAAGAAGTTTGGTTCAGCCTCATCCACTTGGCATTTTGTTTTAAGCAAGTTCGTATAAGCCGAGTGGCTAGCCCTGGTGTCAGAGTTTTGAGCCGTTTGAAGGTATCTGACATGGCTAATCGGTTAATGCAACCGGAGCCTACAATTTGACGTGTCTTCCGAACTATGGCAGGGCTCAACCGCTGTTACCAATCCAACAATCCAACGACTGACCCTGCGTTTTAAATTCAGCCTATACCACTCTTACCGTGAAAAGTTTACCGAAGAAGATACCTAGATGGCGTTAGTAGAAAAATTAGCTCGCACAAATGGTTCGTTCAACAGTTTCGTAGACTCATTGGTGTGTCTTTAAAACCGCAATAGTCGTCCGATGTACATATCCAATTTTCATTAGTTTTTGAATACGTGTTTGTTGCTAATTTCAGCAACTGCACGTTATTACGATTCACGGTAATTATAGTTGTTGATTATAACAATTAACTATGCGGATTAATTTTGACTCTAATGACGCCATCGCAATAAGTAAGGGTAAAGTACTTACCTATTTGTTTTAAATTATCAAACATATTTTAATTTTATTTGGTTATTATTGCAACAATCTGACAAGTACAAGTAATTAAATTTTCAATGATTAGCTATATCTTTGGATAGATCTACTTAGACATGAACTTCATGCTTTCTTTTAGTACATAGGTGACAGATTTTGACCCTGTTTTCATTTAATAAGAGTAATAAGTATACTACTATTTTTAGGTTTATGGACTCTAGGTTTTCCAAATTAAAGTAAATATGAATTAGATTGTTATTTTTTAACAGAATTTAGATGATTTTGCATTAAATTCTCTGTAACGTCGGGACATCAAGTCTATGTTCCACCCAAGGCCTGACTAAACTTTAACGATTTGTTTTACACATTTTCTTATATGAAACGATTTTTTTTCACTTGCAAACACATTTGGGATATAAATTACATATAACAGAATTTACCAAAGACATGTTCAAGCTGCCATAAAATACCCTCATAGTACCTTTGTTAGTTTTAAGACTACCTACACTTCATCATAGAAAACAAAAAAATGGTTTGTCCTAGTCATTGGCTGTGAATTTGAGTCAGCTTCTTTTATGTAAGCAGGTACATATTTGTAAAAGATAATTATTATTGCCAAAATATCATAATTGTCTTCGATTGAATGTTGGCTCCATACTAAAAGTTTTTCATAATGATGGTCTGAATCAGCCCATTTCGGATTAATACAGGGCAAGCAGATAACCCTGAATAAAGCTTTGGGATGCAATAGGTACATCATATTTGGAGTTATTCCTTATTCTCATATTGAGAATTTGGGAGCAGTAGGTCTACATTGTGACGATGATAAGCATAGAATAAAGGTTTCATCAGGAGATCATTTGGACACTTCTCGTCTCAGAAAAACACCGCAAGTACCTACACTTGAATGTTTTTTATTGTTTTATTGTCGAAAGTTTTCGTTCAGTGTGTATTGCCTTTGATTACTTATGGCACTGAAACGTGGTCTCTTTCTATGGGCCTAGTAGCCCAACGATCTAAGGAGAAGGCTATGCTCGGAGTCTCTCTGCGAGATTGAAGAATGAGGAGATTCGCTGAAGAACCAATAAAGTTACCGACATAACCCAGCGGATTGGCAAGTTAAAATGGCAATGGGCAGGGCACAACGCGCAGAGGACTGATGACCAATAGGGTCGAAAAGTTCTCGAGTGGTGACCACGTACCAGCAAGCGCAGCGTAGGACGTCCACCCACAAGGTGGACGGATGACCTCATTACGACCACAGGATCGCGCTGGATGCAAGCCGCTACCAACCGGTCTTATTGGAGATCCATAGGGGAGGCCTATGTCCAGCACTACGCTAGCTACCGTGGTCACTCGGTCACGTTACCATTTTACGTAGGTATTCCTACGTCAGCCCATCGAATGGTTCAAATAATTATAGTATCCCTGCTTCCCACAGCTCAAATATAGCTTCCTGCTTCCCAGGGTAAATGATTTTTGGGCGACTACCTACTGTTGGACGTTCAATAAGTATCAACTGATAGCAAAATATACAAAAAAATACAGACATACCTCACAAACCATAATATTTTCATGTCTCTGATCAGCCAAATTAAAAAATCCCAAAAAATTCAAGCGCGGGTTAGGTGTTGACATTTTATAATGATATAGGTAAACAAACAAAAATGTGTGACACAACAAAATTGAAAGTTGACCAGTGTATTGTATTTGACATACAGATTTGTAAGTGGTAATTCTACATCCATGGTAAATCATTTCCATACAGATGTACAATGTATACTTATGTCCAATCTCTATGATAATTTCGAGTTGACAATTCAACAAAAGTGACTTACTTAACTTCGAACGTATACGAAGATACATGCCACATTGGCGACATCGGTCGCCGTGACGCCGCGGCGGCGTCGCGGCGTCGACGCGGCATCGGTCACCGCGGCCGTCGGTCTCCATTCGAGAACTTTACTGCCCCGTCGGACCTGGTACACATTCGTAATCGGATCGTGTGATTTGTCACGACAAGTGTCACAGTAACAACTGTCCAAGTGACAGCTGTCAAACTTCAAAGTGATTTAACTCAGTTATTATTGATTGTAGACTACTGCTGTCTTCACAAAAGTGATGGAGCTCGATAAGATCTATATATTGGATGACAGCTGTCAAACTTCGAAGTGATTTATCTCGGTTATTATCGATTCTAGACCACTGCTGTCTTCACAAAAGTTATAGAGCTCGACGAGATCTATATCTCAGATGACAACACGACAAGATATATATACATTTTACCAGATATCATCCGAAATGTAGAGGTAGATCTTGACGAGCTAGTCTTCACAAAAGTGATAGATCACTTTTGTGAAGACATCAATTGTCTAGAATCGAAAATGACCGAGATAATTCACCTTGAAGTTTGACAGCTGTCATCTGAAATGTAGATCTCGTTAAGCTCTATAACTTTTGTAAAGACAGCAGTAGTCTAGAAACGATAATTACCGAGTTAAATCACTTTGAAGTTTGACAGCTGTCATCCGAAATGTAGATCTCGTGGAGCTATATCACTTTTGTGAAGACAGCAGTAGTCTAGAGTCGATAATAACCGAGATAAATCACTTTGAAGTTTGACAGCTGTCATCCAATATGTAGATCTTATCGAGCTCCATCTTTTTTGTGAAGACAGCAGTAATCTACAATCAATAATAACTGAGATAAATCACTTTGAAGTTTGACAGCTGTCATCCGAAATGTATATCTCGTTGAGCTCTATCACTTTTGTGAAGACAACAGTAGTCTAGAGTCGATAATAATCGAGATAAATCACTTTGAAGTTTGACAGCTATCATCCGAAATGTAGATCTCGCCGAGTTCTATCACTTTTGTGAAGACAGCAGTAGTCTAGAATCGATAATTACCGAGTTAAATCACTTTAAAATTTGACAGCTGTCATCCGAAATGTAGATCTCCTCGAGCTCTATCACTTTTCTGAAGACATCAATCATCTAGAATCGATAATAACCGAGATAAATCACTTTGAAGTTTGAAAGCTGTCACTTGGACAGCTGTTAGTGTGTCACTAGTGACAAATCACACGAGTCTATACTTGATTGGGCTGTGAGATATTTTTCATGTCATTTTCTAACGCGTGCCATATTAAATCAATGCATCTCTTTCAGATTTCATCAAATGACCACAGTATTCCTCTAGTATATCTGTGATCAAACGAAAAAGCAAGTAAGAGTTAGCGGGGAAAAAGTTGGAGCGCTGACGATACACACGATCTGGTTTCGCGGTTGGATCACACAAAATCAGAATGTATTTAAGAGATTTTACTCATCTTCAGCTTAAGGTAACACGGTTATCCCTAAAACCTTTTTTTTTCGCTAAATGTCTATATGTCATCAGTGTCTAGGCAACACTGGTCGCGGCAATGTCGCTCCGACGCCGCCGCGACATCGCCGCGGTGCAGCGGCGGTGTCGCCGCGACGCCTCCGCGGCGTCGTGGCGACTAATGTCGCCAATGTGGCATGTCTGAAACGTGGCTTCACCTGGGGACCTATTTTTGAACTTCGAACGCCTGGGAACGTTTAATTACGGAATTTTGACAGATTGTATGAAAACACTCCATAATTGTTGTCTGGACGTTGCGAGTGCTCTAAGTATAAAAGTTCCTTATGTAACCAAGCCATTTGTTTGCCATTTATTTGCGAAGTTCAAAAACTGGTCCCCAGGGGATCGTTTTTAGGGTTGCGTACCCAAAGGGTAGACACGGGACCTTATTACTTAGACTCCGCTGTCTGTCACCAGGTTTTATCTCATGAACCGTGGTAGCTAGAAAGTTAATAATTTTTACAAATGACGTTTTTATTGTTGCCGCTATAACAACAAATACTAAAAACAGAAAAATAATATTTAAGGGCTGCCATACAACGATCCTGAATTGTTTGCCGTTTTTCGCTCGATATTAATAACGGTGACAGGTAGATGCTTGAAATATTTACAGAATATTTAGGTAAATAATTACTTCAAAAATGAATAATTAATTAAAAATAAAATAAATGACTAAGCGGGCTTCCATACGGTACCCTTCCCTTCGTGCGCGAGCTCTACTCGCACATGGTCGCTTTTTTGAACTTTGCACGGTTTAGTCGTATAACTCGTATGCGGAACTTGTATGGAGTATTCGCATCTTCCATGGACTACATAGATATTCTCTATACAATCTGTCAAAGTTACTTATACGTTCCTAGGCGTTCGAAGTTCAAAAAACGGTCCGAAAAAACGGACGGTAACGGGGCCTGGAGAAGTGGAGACTCATTTTTAGGGTTCCGTACCTCAAAAGGAAAAAACGGAACCCTTATAGGATCACTTTGTTGTCCGTCTGTCCGTCTGTCAAGACCCTTTTTCTCAGGAACGCGTGGAGATATGAAGCTGAAATTTATATCAATTACTCAGGTCTACTGTCCCTTGAAGCTGTGAAAAAATCAAACTTCTAAGCCAACGCAATCAAAAGATACAGCCGTTTATGCCGCAAATTTTGAAACTCGCAAGTACTCGCAAGGGAATCAAAACCTAAAGGGTACTTCCAGTCGACCTAGAATCTTGAAATTTGGCATGAAGCAACGTTTTATAGCACACATAAAGGAAAAATTCCGAAAACCTTAAATTTTTAGTTACATTACAAAATATATATTTTTTAATAAATATAAACTTATTACTTTTTTTGTCGTAATGAACGAACTTTGTAAACCTTGCAGGTTTGTACGGAACCCTCGGTGCGCGAGTCCGACTCGCACTTGGCCGGTTTTTTGAATTTCACACGTCTTGGTCGTATGCGGAACTTGAATACAAAATATAGTGTTTTCATGCAATCTGTCAAAGTTCTGTAAACGATACCAGGCGTGCGAAGTTGAAAAATCAGGGGGCCTAAATTTTTTTAACTTCGTACGCCTGGGAACGTACTTATACGGAATTTTGATAGATTGAATGAAAAAACTATTTATTAAGCCCGATTACAGAGGCGCCATCGTAATTTATTATATTAGCTAAATAGGATAGTTCTGTTTCTTTTTCGAAGTGGAAAAATCAGGCTCCTGGCAGTCCAGCATGCGACCACGAAAAGAAGGTTTCCAAGTTAGCTTCGCTTCGGTCAATTAAAAGCACATTAATAGGTATTTTTTTGTCGTCGGCGATTTTGATTTGCAATTCCCTCAATAAAAGGGGGAAATTTGCTATCGTTATTTATCATCCGATTCCCATAATATTTGGCAAGATTTTTTATTATCTGAATCCTAACAAGATTTGTGATTATGAACCAAAATGGTCCTGAGCAAGTCGAGATAGGTAGGCCCAAGGTAGGCCTATAATTATTCTGTAATCTTAAGTGTCGCGAGGTCTACTGTTCGGAGAACTACTAGTACAACCAGTGTACCAAGTTTTGCCAAGGTTCGTTGAAGAAATGTGAAATGTAGGTAGATGACAATCAACATCACAGAAGACAGCAAAACTGAGATCTCTTCGCTTCGGTCAAACAGCCTAGGTATTCCAAAATAGTATTTTACTCATTTTAGTTAACGGTGTGTCATTGATTATTTTGGTTTATGATTGATTAGGTTTCTATTAAAATTTATTAAAAGATTATAACTTATTTTTTATCAGATGTGCCATATTTATTTTAGATAAGTGTAGGTACCTACATAGGTACAATTTTAACGCACCCCCTTGTTTTTTAAAACGCGCGCCATGAAAGAAATCCTGCGGATAAACAAGGAAGTTTAAGATTAGATTGTGTTTAGACTCTGCGCCACAATTATCTAATCAAATAAAGGCCGAATTACACTTGATCAATGCGCAGTAGCGAATTCGTTATGTCAGCTGCCCTAGAAGCGGGGAAATGCGCAGCTTGACGCCAAGAAGAATTCGGCCCATACCATATTAGACATAGAATAATAACGTATTCTATGATGTTAGATATCATTACCGTGCCCATACCTTATACCACTTTTGATTCTCAAACTTCAATAATCACAGGCTATAACGCATTACACTGTTAAAACTGTTATTTCTGTGTGTCTGTCTGTGTATACGCTTATTTCTCCCAAACTACTCAACAGATTTCAATGCGGTTTTCACTATCGTTTAGAATATAGTTTCTTCCGAAAGGTAGCTGATGATAGCTATAATTCATTCGTACCCGGGCGAAGCCGGGGTGGGTGTCTAGACTAAAGATTGAATTCACAGAAACAAGATAATCTTCTTACCTACTGAGCCACCGGGGTGAGCACCATGTAAAATATTATTGAGCTGTTGATATAAGCTGATAGAAAGGATGGTAAATTAGTGTCATTTTTATATTAATATTGCCCCGAGACATGACTCCAACTTTCCTACCGATTTTACAGGGTCATCACTACATAGTAGTATAAAACAAAGTTGCTTCCCGCTGTGTCTGTCCCTATGTACGCTTATATCTTTAAAAACGGATTTTGCTATCTCCTGATGAAACCTTTATCTGTACCTATTAACTAAAATACGTTATATTTTATGTAAAAATACAATACCTACGCGATGTCTTCTTCAATTGTATCAGGAATTCATTGGCGTACTTAATTAGATTTTCTCAATTGGGGCAGCTGCTACATTCTATGTTTCCAGGGTGGGCAAGGCCCATTAATGCCCAGTTACGCCCATTTAGGGATTGTGACGCAATGATTACGCTTTTAAAAAAGCTAATATTTATAGATTGCTACATTTGCGACGCAATGATTACGGTTTCAATAAAACTATAGTAGGTGCACGATTTCATGTGCACTCTGCGTACCTACACAAAAAAAAAAAAACTTTTTTGGCTCCCTTATAGAAAATTAAATTTTTCCTAGGTTTTTGCCGTTTACATAAACGTCTTCAGACCTACAACCTACAATAATAATACCGTTTGGAGCTAAACCTAAACAATTCAAGGATCTAATACCTGTTCTAATTCTCGAGGGATCCATAGTGGGATTATAGATTTTTTATCGTTATAAATCTGTTATCAACACTTATAAAATCGACATTCCTTTAATATCAGGCAAACAAGTTGATTAGGTGTATATTGACTGAGTATTACAACTTTAGGTAGATACTAACTAAATAAAGGTTTCTTTAGTAAGTACCTAGCTATAATAAGTGGCTATTTAGAGGGGAAAGCCAGGGGCAGGAGGTAGTTCACTAACTCATTTAGGTAATATTTTAGTTAATAATTGTTAAAATGCCATCAATGCCATTGTATCGCCATCAGTTCCTAGATTTAGGGCTAGAGTAAGGAGCAGTTGAAATACCTATTGTGCTTTTCAGCATCTTCTATTATATTGTTAACACGTAGGTACGTAGTTATTTACTGTAATAGGTAATTAATACATACCTATCAAGTTAACAAACTAGAGTGGTTTTTAATGGATCCATTAATGTTTATATAATTTCCAGAACGACGTAGATATAGATATGTATGATTTTACGTTTCACAAAATACCTAATGAGTCTGTTACGTATTGTTCTTCACTTCATTCTCGAAAAATAATATTTATAAAAATAAAAATATATTTTTATGCTGTTGGCTCGTATATAAATACAATACAAAAAAAGTATTTATTAAAGGTCGTCCAGACCTTCACAAGGAAATCCCCAGGGTACAAACAGTTTCATTTACATATTACATATAAGTAATAAATAGTCTTTACTTTTTGGTAACAGGATGACGACTGAAATTCGAGGCAAATTTTCTGTGGAACTTAAAATGTATTGTACCTATTTAATTACTTCAAATAGATTTGTTCTGCATTTAAATATGTTTAAAGATATTTATGTATCTGAGGGGTCAGTACAAACTTACACGTAAATTAATAGGTACTAAAGTTGTTTCCGTACGGCTGCATAATATTTTTATACAGCACCCCTGTCGCAAACGAGGATGATCTAACAAAAATGTAAGGAGCCAAACATATTTATTTATTAATTTTTTAAACCCAAGGACATCCTTTATGGATACCACCACGCCTCAGGCAGACGGGAGGTTATGTAGGAGTCTCCACCGCTAGTCGCTGGCATACCTACCCACCAAAACCCCTAGGTGTTCCACCACTAAGCGTGATGTCGGGACTACGGGCACGCTTCCGCACTCCTCCGCGGCACCCAACAGCGCTGGCCCAACTCCGGCCCCACCTCGGAGTTTGCGCTCACGCTAGAATGACTATGTGCCGAACACCAGACAGATCGTCATCCACCACCTGGGACCAAACAGCACTGGGCGTCGGACAGCACCCGTATCCCAAAGCCTTGGTCCCGATGCAACGGGTCAATTAAAATGCCCCCGCGCCTGCCACTACGGCTGCAGAGGATAGGGAGAGCGGCCGACGACATACCGACACTCCTCTTCCCCTGCAGCCCCACCGCGTCCGCCATCAAAACAGTGGCGACCCCGTCGAGGCCGCGGAAGGCAGGGAACCCACTCGGGGGGGAAACTGTGCAAAACCTGTACTAAAGGCGCAGGTACCTAACCCTTCGACGTTATACAAGTGGCCTTCGAATCGAACGAGCCCATCGCATCATTGCATGAGATAAGGAAAGTATAATTTTGTACAATCTAGAATACAATATATTGTACGTATCGTAGCGTGTTGAGTAATATACTGCTGTGATAATGACGTTCATTATTTTACTCTACTGCGTAATAAGGAGGGATTTTGCATGCATGCATGTAAGTTTGTCGTATTAGTACTATTTCCTAAGCATTGAATATGTACCAGGCACACTTTGCGTCAAAAATTGTCAATATTACGAGAGAATGAACACCTAACTTCTTTTTAATTAGTCACTGATAAAAAGGATTGTGAATTGCGAAATTGAGCACAATTTCGCATTGTCACAATCAAGACGTAAACTTTTTTTAGTATCTACACCTATGGTGTACTTTTTCACGATTGATTGTTAATATTTACATAACCGTTAATCGTTGTTGTTTGTGATACATTCCTAGATACATACTTAGTTACCTATATTTTAGTCCTATACCTGCATATGTTTTAGAGCAGGTAAGTAGGTATATTGCTTAATGTTCTAGAATAATCTAGATTTTTCTTTTTACTTTTCATTCGCAAAATATAGCGTGGGTGTAGTTAGCTGTATTCATAGACATAGGTAGAGATAGGTAGGTGGGAACGAGTGAACGGTGTCCACCCTATAAAAATGAAAAGTCAATACTTTACTTTCTATTTTTGTAGGGTGGGAAAAAGGGGGCAGCTGGCACCCTAGACAAAATTTGTAGCTACGCTAATGGTTGTGTTGTATGACTTAATATCAAATAGGTAAATACCCACCCATCTTTGCGAATACTCGTACTGGTAAAGCCAACATCCTGCTGCATAGCAAAAAAGAATATTACATTTTAATTTCAGTAATTTTATATAGTAGGTAGGTTAGGTAAGTACCATAGCTCCAAATACAACGAAATTTTCGCATTTATAATATCCACATTGTATTGTCTATTATATGATATTAGTGTGGTAATATATTCTGTGCTGTGGACGGAGCGCTAGGTTAAATATGCGCGTCTGCTCGCGTGGATTTACACGTCCTTGCCAATGACATGACAATATGCGTGATAATGATAATAACGCGCAGGTGGTTCCGTTCTAAGTGTAAATTGAAACATAAATTCCGCCATTTTGAGCTATTAGTAATACGTTTAGTATTTACTTGCCTTATATGGTTTGGAAATAGGTAGGTATCTACCCTTATGCGCTGTAGATGTAGAAGGTAGGTATTTATAGTACATATATATGTAAGCGTTATTGTGTTGCATTAGGTGTACCTATACTATACAGGGTTATTTCTAATCAATTAGCATCCTTTAAGGGGCTTATTCTGTACATCAAAACTAACAACTTTTGCTCAAAAAAAAACAGCAGTTCCATACATTTTGTCGCGGGTGAACAATATTTTTCTATGGAACAACAATTTTTTTTGAGGTTTGACAAAAGGCTAAGCCCCTCAAAGGATGCTAATTGAATAGAAATAACCCTGTACTTATACACAACGTGTCCGGATGGCTCAGTTTGGTCGATCAGCACAGCTCAAAAACTACAGTGTATCTAATATTTTTAATAATGCTGTGGTCGACGCTGCCTGCGGCGGGTCTAAGTTTTTAAATATAATTTAACACTTACTTTACATATAATTACTAGTATAGCTTACTTACACATATATTTATGAAGCTAATTGATGTTTATGATAGGTAGGTAGGTACTGTCACGGCCACACACGTGTCCGATTAGAATGACGATACTAGAACATTCACGATAGACGCTTTGGATGACGCGCGTGAACGACAAGCATGAACGAGACGGAGCTACCGACGAACCCTGGATGACCCCGTGTGCGTGTCTCAATCCTAAGGGATGATTTATCACTATCACTACATCCTTACATAGTATAAAATAAAGTCGCTATTTTCGTTTGTTTGTTTATTTGTTTGTATGCTTAAATCTTTAAAACTACGCGACGGATTTTGATACGGTTTTTTTTAATGTATAGAGTGATTCAAGAGGAAGGTTTATATGTATAAAAATTCCCGAAATTCCCACGGGAACGGGCACAACGCGAGTAAAACCGCGGGGCGCTGCTAGTAGTATACATAAAACAAAGTCGCTTCCGCTGTATGCTTATATCTTTAAAACTACGCAACGGATTTTGATGCGGTTTTTTAAATAGATAGTGTGATTTACGAGGAAGGTTTATATGTATAATACACCTGTGCGAAGCCAGGGCCGGTCGCTAGTATTAGGATAAATTAGAAAGATGGTACATGCACGGGACGGGTCCGAACGGGGCCTGGACGACGCATGTTCCATACATTTTGTGTAGTGGCCCAGACAACGCACGGACGGGACCCGGACGGGACACTAAACAAAATGTATGAAATGTGCGTCGTCCAGGCTCCGTACGGTCCCCTTCCCTTAAAAAATTTATAATGATGACCTAAACCTTAAAATGGCGATGCATACCCCATGGTAGAGGGGGACGGGAGGCCTTGCCCACACTTGATACTTAAAAATGAATACATTCTATTATATGGCCCGAGAAAATCTCTAGCTAGCTAGCGCTGCCCGAGAAAATCTCTAGCCATCGACTTGACATTTTTTCTGTTTTAAAGTTAAGCCAATGACTTATCCTATTAAAATTATAAACGCGAAAGTTTGTAAGGACGGATGTTTGTTACTCTTTCACGCAAAAACTACTGAAGGGATCGAGATGAAACTTTGCAATAATATAGCTTATATATCAGAATAACAGATAAGCTATAAATTATATTGTTATTGCGTAAATTTTCCATAATATAACGATAAGTGTTAAGTAAGTAGGAAAAAATTTGTTATCTGCGAGCTATTCTACAGTGCGCTTCAAAAAATGACAAAAAAAAACAACTGTTGAATTGAACAACCGTCAAATATTTTTTTTTATTTTCCTCCTCTTTTATTAAGGGGGGTAAGGTAGGGCCTCGGGTTTGAAAGACGGAAAGTGACATAGTCTTCTTTTTATAACGGATAAATAAAGGGTTCCCATGGGATAGCACAAAAATCAAAATATCATGCAGGCAAACCCGCGGGTAAAAACTAGTCCATAATATTATTCTAATAGATAGGTGGTTATAGGGCCAGTTCAGTAATTTTTTTTGTTTCAGCTATTTTGGTCATATTGAATCATGCCCATCTTACCATAACCTACCATAAAATGATTACTCCAAATATATACTAAGTGAAATACAAATAACACTGACGCGACTTCTTAGTTATTTCTTTTACTTATGGTTACGATACTAATAAGTGACCGATATTTCATAACATTTTTTCATCTGATGAAATATTCAGATAGATGTTACTTTGTTGAGGCTAAACTAAGAATTGAATTTATTTAAAGTTTTCTTTGAAAACCCGTGGTGGTCTAGAGGTTGTGACACCCGCCTTACAATCGTGAGGTCGTGGGTTCAAATCCCGGTCCTGTACCAATGAGTTCTTTAGAATTTATGTACGGAATTTCACATCACTGGCTTTTCGGTGAAGGAAAACGTCGTGGGAGAGCTGTCGCGTTATTTAACAGCCGATTTCGATAATATTTGGCAAGATTGTATATTACTAAATTATTAGTTGGTCCTGGTGATGATCCTGATGGTCAACGACATCCTGAAATGTATTTCAGGAATTTTTAGGAATGTATCCTTAGTCTATAAATAATTACACCACTACCTGCATAGTGGATAAGAAATAATTCATGTAGGTATTTTAATTATGCACAGGTGGTACTTGAGCACCTATTTATTCTACGCACTAGTCCTTCGCAGATGACATCATCATTTCTACATATCTGCAGTATTTTTCCCCATGGACAGCATTATTTTGTTTTTATTCATTTGTATCGGTGTTTTTATTATATTTTGATTTTAGTCGACTTCCTAAGAAAGGAGACAACGCGTTTGGTTTCTTATTATCACTACATAGTGTAAAACAAAGTCGCTTCCCGCTGTCTGTCCCCATGTATGCTTATATATATATCTTTAAAACTACACCACGGATTTTAATGCGGTTTTTTAATAGATAGAGTGATTCAAGAGGAAAGTTTAAATGTAAGTATATTACAACTGTTCGAAGCCGGGGCGGGTCGCTAGTAGAGTATTTACATTTTTATATGAAAAAGCTTATTTTTTTCGTGATTTTCTAAAAGTCCTAAAACAAAAGTTGTTTGTTGTACTAGACCCGCCCTTAAAAGGTTTTGTGTTTAATACCTATGACCCTGTATATTATGTATCCGTAAGCAACTTCGTATAGGCCGGGTGGCTAGACTGGTTGTCAAAGTTTTTAATCCGCCTGAATGCCTCTGACATGGCTAAACGGTTAATACAATCGGAGCCTACAATTGTATTAGTAGGTACTTATCTTGCCTATTTCAAATTTTCTAATAAGGGACATTTTTCTCATAGCTGGATTGCTGCCCTGAATTTAACTGATTGATTATATCATGGCTCACCTGGGTATTGAATCTAAGAAATGGTTATTAAATTCAATAAAGTCGAGAGTGAAAAACCTTTTTTTACCCGACTGCGCGACGCAAAGGAGTGGTAATGTGTTTATCAGCCTATGTATGTTTGTATGTTCCTTTGAAGCACTATACGGACCAAAAGCCAGGGCCGATTTATATGATTCACACGTCAATCGATTCCTCTTAGTTTGGCAAGTGTCACTAAAGTCATGACGTTAGTGAAAATTCAAAATGGCGACTACTGGACGCCATATTGTGAAAATGAAAGTTAACAAACTATATCTAGTGGGGCATCGTTGAATAGGTATTTAAAAATCATTTTTACCTTTCTCTTAACATTTTTCGATTTGACTGAAATTTTAGGATCTATATCGATTTAAATTGGCGTAACAACCATTCTCACATATAGGTTTATAGACAGTAGAAAATTTACCATGAAAAGACTAAAACTTCGTATGATTATGCGTGTGAATGTGGATGGACATAAAATAAAGCATCTAGTAGGTGTTTTGGACTACCTAAAGTATCTAATGTGTAATGTCTGACACGGTCGCCCACCTCTGGTTATCATGCTCCTTGCCCACCTCCAACTTCAAACAATTTAGTAGGTACTCTGATGCTGATAGGAAGCTCAGTCTAGTAAATAGCTAGCTAGGTAGGTATTCATAACTAAAAAGTACAAAATAATATAAAAAAATTAAAGAATCAAAAAACCCGACTGCGTAAAAAGTAAACCGAACTACAAAACAACTGAAAATAAAAAAAACAAGCACTTGGACAATGGAACACAACAACTGAACATTCGGGATCCATTATTCAACAACCAATATTTCAATGGATCCCGACTGTTCAGTTGTTATGTTCCATTGTCCAAGTTCTTGTTTTTTTCTTTTCAGTTGTTTTGTCAAAGTCAAAAGTCAAAAGTATTTATTCGTGGAAATTGTGGTTACAAAGGTAAGGTGATTTTATAAATGTACAGTACAACACAATTAGCCAATGTGGCATACGAACATTGAATTGAAATCAATTCCTTTTAAAGATTAAAGTGTATTCTAGCAAAGATTACAAAGGTTAAGTACCTACTAAGATATTCTAACCTATATAATATATAAATATAGTTTATAAATGTAGTTCTGTTTACTTATTAAGCAGTCTGGTTTTTTGATTTTTTAAATTTTTTATTTTATTGAGAGACAGTCGTTTTTTTTTAATAATTTTGGGAGTACTCCCATAGTGAATTGTTCACAATTGTGATTTGGAGTTGAAACATGATCATCATGAATTTTTCAGCTCTTAGAGCGTTTCCCGTACACTCTGTAACATATCATTGAGTACCTATTTGCCGTTGAAAATTTATTTTTTTCTCTGAAATGTGTAAATGTGCCTCATTCAAGAGAAAAGTGCAAATTTTCTCTTAAAATTAATTATAACCTAGGAATACCTACCTAGTAAAAAGAGAAGAGGAGCTCTGCTATACGTAGGTACACATAATTGTGCATTTTAGTTGGGATTACGAGTATTACACAATATTTAGGTACCTATTGTACTTATATTACTACAATATAATATCGATTTTCCCGAAGTAATTCGAGGTTATCGCTTACTTCGAAACTGATAATAATATAACAATGATACCAACATACGTAAGGATAATTAGATATCTAGTTGATAAGTGTTATACATTAAGATTGACAATATGCAAAAACAATATACCTATAAGTTGGTATCTACTAAATATAATTTATAAAAATTGCTTTTAATGAAAATGTGCCTATTGGGATGCACTTTAAAATGATAATAATCACATTGTGTATCAAAAAACGTCGTCTGTGTTTACACAAAGTAAGTAATTGCGCAGGAGCAAATTCGTTAGGTGGGTAATGTCAGCTACGCGAGGAGAGGAGATCTGCGCAGCTTGCCAACTTCACAAACGCCATTAAGTTTGATGCAGCTTATACCTAACTAGCAAAGGTGTATTATATATATAAACCTTCCTCTTAAAACACTCTATATATTAATAAAACCGCATCAAATACGTTGGGTAGTTTTAAAGATATAAGCATACATGGGAACCAGCGTTGCCAGACACACTGTAATTACAGCAGATTTACTGTATTTTCACACGATCTACTGTACACTGTAATGGTAAAATTACAGTGTATGGAGAACACTGTAATTTTTCTACAAGCAAAAATCAATGTAAACTGAACGCAGCCTTTGTGAAAAGAATAAATAATTATGAACTTGTCGATACGCAACCGGCTACTAGAGCCCGCGCCATCTCTTTGCTTTTGTCATAACCTTTGTTTATATTATCATAAGAACGAAAATGTCTTATTTTAACGGGCATGAATAGCGGCGCCCTTACTTGTATAATGAAGGCGTGTGTGTGCGCGTGGTGTATACTATGCGGGAATTTCCCGTCATAGGCTAAGAACTACTTTATAGTATTAACCGCCTAAATTTTGTCAACTATGAGTTAAGTAAGTTTTTAAGCCTATTGGGACCAACTTAAATTAGTACAATTGTAAATTGGTATTTGGTTGTTTTGCAATGCATTACGAATTTATTCGGCTTGTTAAGTAGTTCTGTGAAAGTTGTGAAAGTGATTATTTTGTTTGAAGACTTGAGAATTAAAAATGCCTAATTCGTCTGACGATAGTGATAAAGATAATCAAAGATAAAGAAATGCTTTTCAGGTGAAACAGTTGGACGAGTTCCGCTTGATTGGACAATACATGCTCAACATCTTGGCTCTTCCAAACTCCAACGCAGAATGCGAGAGAATGTTTAGCCAAATTAACGACACCAAAACGAAGAAACGAAATAGATTAATAACCAGGACAATAAGAGGCAACATGTTAGCGCAACAAACCATTCAACGTAACAGTACCAGTTGCGTTAATTTTAAACCGACAGAGAAAATGATAAAATCATTTAATTCCGGAATTTACAAAAAAGAAACGGCTATCGGGCTAAATGACAGTGACAGTGAATGATAAGTGGTTGGTTTGTTAAATTTAGAATGTGTATTTTAGTTAAAAAAAAAACTTTGGTATCTACTGTAAAAATTGCTGTATTTTTATTTAACTTTTGCTGTAATTTTGTCACAAACACTGTAAATTTGAGCACGAAACACTGTAATATTTGTTTCCTCGTCTGGTAACACTGATGGGAACAGACAGCGGAAAGCGACTTTGTTTTATACTATGTAGTGATAGTGATTAACCTAACATGAATTCATTTCTCTTCATTCCCTTGCATTTGGCGCGCGATAACCTTGTGGAGTGCAGCAAGCAAAGTAAGCGAGTTGAGCTCTACTGGGTTAAAGCTCACGATGGTCTGGAGGGGAATGAAAGAGCGGATCAACTGGCCAGGGACGCCCTGAAGTCAAAATCGAAGTCGCTATTTGACATGTGTCCGGTTTCATTTGCGAAACGGCTAAATCGGATAGAAATGCTTGACAAATGGAACTGTAGATACAAGTCTGGAAAAACAGCCGGAGTTACCAAGCTGTTCTTACCGTATGTTATCTCAGCTTACAGCATCATGAGGCAAATATCACAGGCATACTCACGCAAGTGAGGACGGGGCACTGTGGGTTCTCTGAATCTGTGAGCCCGACAAGGTGAGGCCATCACCCATTCTGACGGTACAAAAGGTAGGGAGGACGGAAACAAAAAAAATATTTTTATTTTTTTTGATGTTAATATTATGTGAGAAAACCTTTGTTGGTAAAGAAAACGATGTGAAGAATTTTTATTCTTTACGTTTATTTTGTCATTTATATTTGTATTGGTTTAGCAAAGTATTTGTCTACCTATCGTTTAGTTACCTAGTTTTATGACGTTACATTTTTGGAATAGTTATATCCAACAAAAACATTTTCATGTGAAATGAAGCCAAGACAATATCACAGTTCGCACTTTCAAAAAGTAGTCAGATCTCATGTAAAGCCAAGCTTCTAACTCTACACGCCTTAACTTTACAAGTCCTTACACAAACTCTACAGCTTAGTCGTGCTGCGTCGCCTTTTTCTTGGTCTTAGCTGGACTCGCTGCCGCGTATCTAGATACGAGTATTATCTATATTTATTCCATTAATTTGTATGTATATACGAGTACCTATGTGATGTCATGCGGTGAACTAGAAGACCACTAAAGCATTGGCGTCACTAGGCGCTAGGGGGCATAGGTGGGCTCATCCTAGAAACTTCCTTGCCCACTCCAGAAATCATTAAAGTCTAATACATTATATTTTTCTGGTGTGGGCAAAGCTATTAGCACCACTTTTTTGCAATAAATGTTTTCCTCAATTAACCGCAATTCAATGTCGACTTAGTATGTAAACATGAAGGTATTTTAAATACTTATAGTATAAGTAGATAGGTATCAATGATAATACCTATACGTCTATGCGGTAGGTCTTAATTGTAATTTTATTAACCGTAATGATAATATTATCTGCCACATTGTAATTAATTAGCAATCAAAAAGACAGAGGTCCCAAAAACATTAAACATAGTGATAAACATTTATTTATCCAAGTATCTAATATATGTAACTAAACAGATGACCCGGTGAACTAGACCTTCTGACCGAACGGATTAACCGATATATAAACATTTTCTTCTAAAAAAAAATGTCTAGTGTTTTTAGGGTTCCGTACCCAAAGGGAAAAACGGGACCCTATTACTAAGACTTCGATGTCCGTCTGTCCGTCGGTCTGTCTGTCTGTCTGTCTGTCACCGGGCTGTATCTCATAAACCATGATAGCTAAGCAGCTGAAATTTTCACAGATGATGTATTTCGGTTGCCGCTATAACAACAAATACTAAAAACAAAATAAAATAGATATTTAAGGGGGGCTCCCATACAACAAACCTGAATTTTTAGACGTTTTTCGCTCTATGTTAATAATGGTACCAGGTAGATGCTTGAAATTTTCAAAGAATATTTAGTTTTATATTCCCTTCAATAATAAATAATAAAATTAAAATAAAATAAATATTTAAGGGGGACTCCCATACAGTACGGAACCCTCCGTGCGCGAGTCCGACTCGCACTCGGCCGATTATTTTTAGTTTATAACACAGTATATTTAGTGCAGCTAATCTGGAGTTCTACATATTCTATTTTCTCTTCTCTTCTTCCATTCTAGCTCGGGTTAACAAACTCGTAAAAACAACGGAAACATGAAAAAGGTCCACATAAAATTAGTATTTCATTTTTATCAAGGTATAGTATACGTAAATGTATACATTTTAATATCTGTTTCCTCTGCTAACCAGTATTTGACATTTAGTTCACATTGTAAGTTCCTGTTATTACCACTATAACCAACAAACCCGTTCATATCACGAGATACCACATTACTCGTATAGAAACTTATTTCGAGAATTAGAGGTAAATTAATGTTGACCTGATTTCCAAAAGGTTCTGAATTCGTCAGTAGGTAGTATGATTTAATATGTTCACAGCGGGTTCACAATAGTTCTCTATCGGTGAGTATATAATTAAGTATTTATTTAATTATGTAAATAAAAATCTAGAGTCACTGTGTTTGTTATCGAACTCCTCCAAAACGGGCTATGGTAGACCAATTTTTATGATTTTGTTTGTGTAAATTTGGTAGAACTCACAATAGGCTATGCTAGGCTATATGCCTTCTTTTACTCTTATACCCCTAAGTGATAAGTGGCCCAGAATTAGTTTTATATGGCTAAACTACGCTTAGGTACCGGGTAGAACATCAAAAGGGATAGCTCGGTAGAGACAACTGTACCAGGCGGAAATGGCCAGTGCACTTATCCCTACTAAAACTAAAACTACAAAAAGTGCACTTATCCCATATCCCTACGGGGTGATAGCTCGGTAGGGATACGTGTTCCAGCAGGGGCGTAGCTACCGCCGTATCTGCCGTATCAATTATACGGGGCCCCCGGGCCACGGGGGCCCCCGATGTGAGCTAGCATACGAGCTCGTAAATTAATAAAAACTGCTATAAACCAATTAACAGCTATAAATGATTCATAAATCAGTTTGCCGAAAAAAAAGCAAGGAGAGTGTATACATATATAATTTGAATTGTTTGTTAAAAATTGTAAAAAGCGACAGATAGCTAATTATGATGAATAAATATCTTTTTTAATTGTATGAAAACATTTTTTTTCTTTTGTAAGAAATCTTTACGCTTCATAAGGGCCCCCAAATATTTTTTTATACGGGGCCCCACCAAGGCACTCTACGCCACTGTGTTCCAGGCTCTCCGGGCGGCTCAGCTAGTAAGTACATATTAATCTATCTTTTTTTTAATATTAGGGGACATCTTACACACGGTTTCTGACCCCAAACTAAGCTAGGCTTGTGATATGGCTGCCAGTGACTGATATACTACATATACATATTTTTAAATACATACGTACTTCTATAGATAACACCCAGACACAGAGCAAACACCTATTCATCACATAAATGCTTACCCTGTGTGGGGATCGAACCCACGCCTCTTTGATCCAGAATTCAGGGTCACTAACCACTGAGCAACCGAGGCAGTCGATCTCTATATAAGTTGGAGCACACTTCGCAAAGCATCAGCTTGTTAGTTCAATATCCTATTTTGTTTGCACAATTTGTCCACTTCACTACTACTCCGGCAGCGAACTGGTTTAACTTGGTATTGAGTACTATTGAGTGATTGATCAACTTCTTTCAACCAGTATTTCTAGTTTTGACCAGCCCTCGCCTAGACATAATACAGGGTCATATGTAAAGGTGGTGTTAAGCCAAAAGAAGGTCATTGTACCTATATTTACAAGTTAAAAAAGTATTTCTTATCATCATCGATTTAAATCTTTTTCACGTTATTTTTTAAATAAATCGGCATGTACTTACCGAATACCTGTGGGATTGTGTAGACCTACGATAGGTACCTGCTTCGTTCCTATACCTTATAATAGCCTGTGAAGATGATGTGTGCCAAAACCCTTGAAAGGAAGACTTATCTATATAAGTTCAATAGTGGACTATTCATAGGCCTAGTTTATAGGTAGGTACTCGTACGTTAATTTCTTTTTTTTTTTTCTATTAATTTATTTTTGATACGTTTCAATTTAAATGATACGTACCTACCTTTCTGTTTATAAATGGCCGGTTCTGCTGAGTTGACTAATCTTAATCATATGTGCTGATTGCGTAAACCGACCAATAGCTAGCGGTACAAATTACCTATCGGCGGGGTTCAAATCTGAGTTCGTGCCGTCAACTAGTTTCACCTTATACCTGTATCAATGTATCACTGACTCGCAGCAACCCTAGTGTGGAAAGACTATACAAGGTTATTTGCTTACCCTGTACTATAACACAAGGGGGTGATTAAGAACAGCATTAGTATTACTACGGGGCCAACTCAAAATTAGAGAAAAAAATGCTGTTCCATACAAAACTACAACTCCAAGTCGACAAATTGTATGAAACAGCTGATTTTATTTTCTCGGATTTTTGAATTGGCTCCATAATAAAAGTTTTTTTTTTTATGTGATGAGCATAGTGTTTGTTCACAGTTTGAGCATAGTGTGTGTTAATATCGGCCTAAAAAGTATGTAAGTATTTAAAAACATAATTACAATACAGGGTTATTTCTAATCAATTAGCATCCTCTTAGGGGCTTATTCTGTACATCAAAACTAACAACTTTCGTTCTACGACTTTTGTTAAAACTCAACAAACAACTTTTGTTGAAACTGCAACAGGGCCACGGATCGACTCGATTTTTGCCATCCATGGACATAGTTCAAAGGGTGGAGTGACATAGGCTTTTTTATATTTATCAAGCACATAATTGACCGAGCGAAAGGAATTGAGAGAGGTCTCCGTTTTAACTCGACAATTTTGCTTTTGTCGGATGTTGATTCTTCTCGACGAGTCGCATTTTTCAACGAATCGCGACGAAATTTGGTACACAGTTTCATCATAGTTTACCCGGATATTATGTATTACAATTACAGCCCTGATTTTCTCATACTCACAAAGTACGAAGAAGAAAAGCATTTCTTCTAGAAAACGTAATAGCGCAAACCATGCGCGCATACTCAATAATCTTGAACAAAATAAAAAAAAAGTAAAGCCTCACCGAGTAAAGTAAAGCCTAATTTGCCCAAATTAGCCTTTCAGTTTCAGAAAGGAAAAAGATTTAAATTGGATTTAAATACTTTCGAAAAATAGCGCCAGATTAGGTAGTTTTTTTTTAAATAAATCGACGGGGCACTGGACACTTTGTCTATAGTTCAATTTTATGAGTCGCAGGCAGATGCGAGCTGCGGTTGCGGCCTAGTCACTGGTCTTGATTTAACTGTTTCGGCTTGTGATTGGTCGAGCACTAGGGCAAGCCGTTAACCGTAGATGTCTGCGGGGCCCATTATACCTCAAGAATACAGTAGTCTACTGGAAGTAAAGGAGCATGGAGAATACTAGAAGCTTCTATGGAGCAGCTGCAGAGGTAACACAAAAAATATTCACCACATTGTTACAATTGCCCGCGCCTCGACCGCAGACAGATCGCGTGTAGCCACAGCAGGCCTGACGGGTATGGTGGTACAAGCTAACTCAGGCATATCCGGCGTTGAGTATCTCAGAAGAATGACAAGTTATAGAAGTATTGCTAAATAGTCAAATAAAAACTAGGTTACAGCTGTCTTATTCATATCTGGTTATACAGCATAAAGTGAGTGAAACAAAAAAAACGCAATGTCTATCGCACGTCAAAATCACAATTTGGAATGTCAAAATAGTTAAAATTTGGTTCCACTTGGTCTTATGTCTTTTTCGGAAATTTGAACCCTGTAGTTCCAGTTAGAAGGTTCAAATCTCTGATCATTTTACCTTCCTACTTTTTACCTTTTGTAATTTGGACAGCCGAGATAGCTACATGATACATAGTTTGTGAATACCCTTCGAAATTATGTAAGAGATAAAAAGATGCATTTACACCCGATGTGCATCTTTTTATCTTTTTCTAACACCTTTTAAATTTATTTTCATGTTTAAAATGGGATAAAGTGATATCTATCTCGTGCTATTTTAGTCCTTATTCTATGTTGAGTATTTAGATTCAGACTTTGATTACAATCTAATTAAATTACTATCTATGATTGGAAAATAGTTACTGGATATTATGATCTTGTAAATAAACATAATCGTAAAATGGCTCCCTGTTTCATTTATACGCACGTGCAATAATTGCACAGCACGCTCTCTCTCCATTGAAATCACTATTATTTTAGTGTCCGGTATACTTACACTTCACTATGTGGTACAGTAACGCTAAAAAGTTAAGACTCTAGTTTGCAAGAACTTTTGTTATAACAGTGCATTGTGCAATAAACGAATATAAATATGAAAAAAATTAAAGCTAGTAAAAGTGCTATGATATTTTGTGTGCTAGGGATATTTAATGGAGCATGCGAACGGCTAGGGCTTATCGTAACTTTGTCAGATTGTTCTGAGTATCAAAGTTTGAGTAGCCAAGTTCCTCGCTTAAACTAAACTTCGTTACTGAGCCGCTACGACATGGCCGTAGCCGCAGTCCACGTCAATATACGGGAGTCTTTATTCTAGATATTTCTTCTCTATGGTTAGTAAGCAGGAAATGCATAGACTTTTCGCTAGATGGCGCAATATTTCAAATCTAGAAACGTAACACTCAGTATTTACCGTCACTAAAATGTTTTCCTGAAATTAGGGTAAAACTGAGCTCGATACAACGGATGAACGTATTCTATGCGTAAATGGTCACTAAATTAAATCAATGGTGACTAAATGAAATCATTGAAAATCTGTGCTTGTGCGAGTGGGATAGATAGAGTTTGTACAAATGATTTTTTTTCGATTTCTGTTTGGTACCAACTAAAATGTTAATCTTGATGGTACAACGGTAATGGTAGAAGTATATATTTATATTTCTAGTATTATATTAGTTACTGTTATACAGGGTATCTCTAAAGTCAACGTCACACCGGTACGGGGGAGAAGGGGGGTCACACCGAATTTGTGAGTGCCAAGCATTATAGTATTTTTAGGTGGATTTGTATAATTACGTGGAGCGAGGATAGGTGTAGAAGCTACTATAGTCAAACCGCTAAACTCAGACTTCGCCTGCGCGGTACAGGGGCGCCGGGGGAGACGACACAGGGGACTGAGACAGGCGCGGGCAGCGGGTCCCCGGCGCCCGCACCTGTCTCAGTCCTCTTTGTCGTCTACCCCCGCGCCCCCGTACCCGCGCAGGCGAAGTCTGAGTTTAGCGGTTTGACTATAGCCTATAGGGTGTGAGAAAAAAAGATGTGCTATACATATTACTTAGATAGCTATACACGCTGTTATGATTTTATCACATTTAGACTCTAGATAATGGTAAAAACCTACATAATTCTAATGGAATTGATAGAAAATTGATGATAGTTAATAAATATGTTGATTTACTTAAGCATCTCATCAAAAACTCAACAGTAGTTATTAGCACGAAAAATTTGTCTTACTACGACATCTACGCCGTGCGTCATGGTCAGACAAAAAAAAACCGTATACGCAAACAGAGACCAAATATATTAGTTTTGTCCTGTTCACACTTTCATAATTGCACATCTCGCCTTCTTACTTTTGTAATTATTCTTATTTAGCGTCCTGTCTAGTTATATACTTCATCTTCATCATCATTATCATTTTCAGCCTGTTATCGCCCAATGCTGAATATAGGCCTCTCCTCTTGTACGAGAGGCCTAAGTACCTATATACATCCTTATGGTATAATTTTTATGTAGTGTATTAGATTTTTTGTAATCTGTGAGTTTATATTTTACTGTAAATAATAAATTGAAATCGTTTCACAATAAGCTACGTAGGTATTTCCAAGAATAATTCTACAAAATCGTGTACATTTTTAGTTAATCCTTAATTAATATCTTATTAGTTATCTTATATGAATTCATTAAAAATGTGTATGATTGAGGTAGTATTAAATTCCTAAAATGGTATCCCTTTTTTCGTGACAACTGACTGTCAAATATAATCAAAGTCAGACGGAGCAAGCACTGCAAGCAGTGAACATCGAGGAGAGGTCGTGGAGGATTTTACCATCTAGCCACCATCGCCGTTCGCCAATTACACCATGGCTGATACCGAAAAGGCGCCGCAGCCGCAGCCCCAACAGGCGCCGCAGCAGCAGGAACAACAGCAGCAAGCCCAGGCGCAGCCGGCGAAGCCAGCGGCCAAACAAAAGCAGGTCATTGGTAAGTGCCGCTACGCCATTTTATTTTTACATGCCCCGGCATCGAGCTTTTCCGAGCACATGGCGTTAAATTGTCAAAATCTAATAGTAATCCTATTTAAAAGGTGATATTAGTGCTGTAATTGTAGTTTACACGACGTAAAGCGATCGATATTTCGGGTTAGGGTTCTATTCGAATGGCCTAGATAAAGTTATTGATCGTGTGTTGACCCCGGTGTGCTCGATGCTCGTGTCACGCGGTATACATCAATGTATAGAATACCTATGATACATACGTATAAGCGAGGAAGCAATGCGTCGTAATAACAGCGCATCGGGCGGGTTCCAGTTTATGCAACGCTACTCTTTTCGCGCCTTCGGTTGATTATTGCTAAATGACTCATCAGTCCTATATTTAGACATTTTTTGTCCATATATTTGATCATTTTGACAAAGATTAGGTAGCTCTAACATCAACATAGCAACATGATTTTGGAGTGTTGTTAGATAGTTACAGTGCAATATGCTATTCAATTGGTAAAAATGATAGTTTCAAAGTAAAAATTGTATTCTCTGTTTGCCTTTTTTTGTCATTTTTTGTAGTGAGGGTACTTTGAATTTTTTTGTACAACATGTTAGACTATTTTATTTTAATGATCTCAAACATGGTTTTACAAAAAAAAAAATCTATGTCTACCCATACTGCAAATTTAATAGGTAGTATATGACAAAGACAAACTAACAAATTACTAATTTTACTTTGAAGCCAATATTTTTACCAGTTCAATAGCAGATTTTGATAAGTTAAAATCAGAGCCACCTAATCTTTGACAAAATGAATTTTGCTGATGTGTATAAACCAAATTACATCTGTTGGTGTAAATCACGTCTGTTGATGAAAAGTTAGCTACAAGCTGAACGAAACCCAATCAACGCGCAGCAGTGAGCTTCAGGCAGGATTGGATATTGCGCAGCTTGTAGCTAACTTCACGTCCGATGACTTGTATGATTCGGCCTATACCTTGGAGTAAGAGATATTATCAAATCATTAAAGAATCGTTAGCAGCTTCCTTATGGAAACTTAGCTAAGCATGTTAAGACATTAAAGAGGGTAGTCTGAGATTTTAGGTTGATTAGCGTGTCCAGTTTCAGAGTTATCAGAACTCATTTTTTAGGAAATACACAATAATATTGTGTGTTAGCCGATGGACGCTCATACACATAGGAGTGAATGGAGTCTGTTCTCTGAAATTTTTCACTCATTCTCTTTCCGATTTCATCAACGATAACAGATGGGTAGAATCAATATAATTTCAAATACCTCTTTCTACATGTATTAAACCATTCCCCTTTTGGTCAAACATTAAGCAGTTTATGGAACTCTTATGACACAGCATTGCAGCATTGTCAGTGTTGACCAAACCCTTCGGGATATACCTTCATATGATAAAAAGCTCCAGTTAAAGCAATTGCATGGTACAGAACAATAAAACTAAATATTTTTTTTATTTTGTTTAT
Organism: Hypomecis atomaria; assembly: GCA_964007245.1. NCBI lineage: Eukaryota > Metazoa > Arthropoda > Insecta > Lepidoptera > Geometridae > Hypomecis > Hypomecis atomaria. The sequence goes on from OZ023280.1 coordinate 19,399,398, forward strand.
AGCTGAAAAAGTTTCGGGCACCGTCAAATGGTTTAATGTGAAGAGCGGATATGGATTCATCAACAGGTATGTTAACACTTTATATAGATATTAGAATTTACAGGGTTTCTTCTAAAATATTATGTTCTATGACAAAAAGGCAAAAAAAAAATCTTATTTGAATTTTTCACTAAGATAACTTAAATAGGTAGATCTACTGTAATCAAATCAAAATCCAAAATTGAGAAATTTTGTTACCACCAGCCAGACCATAAAGTGACTAAATACCACTTATCATGTATGTTAATTTTTCAGATAGTTAAAACTTGTCCATTGCATTGGTATTCAAAAAGAATAAGCTAAACCAGATTCTCATGGTATTGTTATGTTTTCACTGAATTTTGATTTTTGTGGATAAAAAGTAGCCTATGTCACTTTCCGTCTTTCAAATTATGTCCATGCCAAAAATCAAGTCAATCTGTTGCTCCATTGCAGCGTGAAAGAGGAACAAACCAACAAATACACTTTGAGATTAATAATATTAAGTAAGAAAGCTGTCAGATAGGTGTTTTGCATTAGCTGGAAATGTGTGTTATTGTGCACATTGTACATTGTTGCAGGAATGACACAAAGGAAGATGTGTTTGTGCATCAGACGGCTATCGCCCGGAACAACCCGCGCAAGGCGGTGCGTTCGGTCGGCGACGGGGAGGCGGTGGAGTTCGCCGTGGTCGCCGGGGAGAAAGGCTACGAGGCATCCGGAGTCACCGGACCCGGCGGCGAGCCGGTCAAGGGCTCGCCATACGCTGCAGACAAACGCCGCGGCTACCAGTACCGCCAGTGCGTAATATTGTAGCGCATTTTTCTCCCTCATACCATACCTTAGTTTGTACATATAGTATAGGCCCTGATTCTGAGCGGGGCAGAGTGATGCTGGGTGGTGTGTGACTTCCCTGTGTAATTAGTCCAAGCATATTTTATTAGGAACTGGAGTTGAATTGTTATTTGCTTTGGCATTTTCTGCAATGGGTTTATGGATTACAACATCTTGCCCAGCTTCAGCCACCTCTGCTCTGCTTTAGGAAAGCTTTAAGCCTGCATGCTGTATATTTATATTTTATTAGCAGAGCTTTGTACAAAATGTAAGATATAAGTATCTGTAGATAAAATATTGTTTTATCATGCACTATTGTCTTTATCTGCCTGAAACCTCTGCTTGATTAAACCTTTTGAACACCATTGTCACCTATACTACTATTAACTGGTACTTGACCAGCACTGAAAGCAGTCCTCATGAAAAGAAATTAAAATTTTGAGGCATGGTGCGCAGAAGGTTAAGCTTCCATATTTCACATTTCATCCCATATCTTGCACCTATCCTAATAAAGTGGAAAAGAACTTAAAATTTATTAGATTATTCCATTTCAAAAGTCCACATGATTTAGATCTATATTGCAATGAACTAAGTGAGAAAACCATATCAGAACCCACAATAAGATTAGTTATGTTTGGCAAGTATTGTAGGATCTACATTATTTTTGTTAGGTTTCTTTTTAATTTCTTTAGCTACTGTCAATTTTAGTTATTATGTTAATGGCTGCTGGAAAAAAATTGCTGAAAGGGTTAAGGCTGCCATTTCATAATTCATAAAGTGCAACATAAAAGACTTAAAAATAAATGAGGTCACCATCATCGCTTTGTTAGCTATATTTTGCATATTATTAGCATAAAGATACTGTTTTCCTGTTCACAATTCACAAAATAATACACAATGAGAAAAATGCTAGGATGTTAACAATGATTGACAGCTCAGGTTGTGGTTCCAGCAAAAGTGATAGTTTAGTTCCGGAATAATTCATTTCATCTCTTTTGTGTCGAACTGTAATTCATTTATTCTGCTTCCATAAAGTACATGATGGTAAAAAATATAAAGGGTACAAAGTGGCATATGGATCCTGTCGGGCGCAGCAAAAACAGACATTTTCCATTAGTATTGTTCTGTCCTTGTAATTTGTCCTTTATTGTAATGTGGTTTTGTAACGAGCGTTAGTGAGAGTGAATGTGTGTTTCCAGATACTATCCCCGTCAAGGCGGCGGACGTGGTGGTGAGGGAGCTCCACGCAGGGGAGGAATGGGAAGGCGTGGACCCCCGCCCAACCAGGGGGGTGCACAGGGGGATGAGATAGGGGAGGGCGGCGCTGCGCCACCTCAGCGCAGCTACTTCCGGCGCAACTTCCGCGGCGGGCGCGGGCGCGGCGGCGGCGGCGGTGCCGGGCCCATGGGCCGCGGCGGGTACCGGCGTGTGCGGCCGCGCAACCCGCCCGCGGGCGCGCACGACGCGCCGCGCCACAACGGCCAGGACGGCGACGCGCCCGCGCCCGCGCCGCCCGCGCACGATGGCTCGCCCAAGGCGCAACCCAAGCCCGCCAAGCCCGCCGGCGCCACACTCGACTCTACCACCAACGAGAGCCAGGCCTGAGCGGGCCACCGAGCGCATGCGCTCGCGCCCGCGCCCCAACCGACGCTGGCCATCGTATATTCATCAGAGTGTGTTTAATGTTGTATCGCATTCATGTTGTGAGATCTATGTATTTTTACTATCTGGAAGTGAGAGGGGATGCTAGAAATGGAACTGCATAGAATCATGGATCAAAGATGTGATATTTTAATTATTATTAAATTATTATATTGTATTGTTTCAATGTTTGGCCACATTCTGTTAATACTATATTGTGTATAGTATTTTTAAACCGATAACTAAATGTAAATTTTATCAATTTTACAATTTTAACAGTTCACATGCAAGTTCCAATGCCCCAACAATTTTAGTATATATATTTGATTTGATGGCATGCATTAATATTAATAATCATTATTTTAGACGATTGGTTCAATTATTACAAATTATAAAATTCTACAATAAATGAAATGATAAATACATAGCGCATTTTGTTTTACTTGTAAAAATATTTCCTTTAGGAATTTCTGGGGTTCTAACATTAATTATAAACCACCAAATAGGCAATGTACTGGAGGCTATAATATATGTTCAGGAGGCTATAAACTAATTCGACTCGTTGGTCGCACCTACTGTAAGTTGCGGTTTTCTGCAATAAAACCTATGAAGTAGGAAACTAACCTACTTCATTGAATAAAACGCAACTGTGACATGGTATTTAAGTACGCGCGACCGATGCCACGTCAGGGGTCCTTCCGGATGGTCATGAACTTGATAGTCTGATTTATCCAACAGGAAAAAAATCTTTTTTCTGAAAAACATTTGTGTAATTAACCAAGTCATCGCGTGAATAATTTAGGTTGTCTATTATTATGTTATATTTTCCCGATCATTTCAGTTGCTCGGAAATAATAGCTGCTTGGACGCATAGGCTCTGAAAAAGGAAACTTGGTTTCCTTTAACATAAAGGCCGTTCGAGTCTGAAATACAGAACTGATACACTGTCATAAGACCAAAGGGTACGTTTAAGCCTCTGATCGACATACTAAAAAAACGCGGTTTTAAAGTTTTCTGTGGTTAAACCGTCACAGTATACCTAATCACAGAGAAAACTTTAAAACCGCGTTTTTATTTTATACGTCGATCAGGGGTTTTAGTGTCAGGACACCAGCAGTAGCGCTAGGCAGGACAAGACATGATAAGCGTGGTGACGGCAACGAGTAAATCCCGAAGAGTCCATATATTATTAGGCTGGCTGTGCGTCATACGTGGAGGTTAGCACAAGGCAGGAAAATACGAGTAAGTCCTATGCCCCAGCTGAAGGAAAATTATTAGGTTGATGATGATAATGTCGTAAGCAATAGGTTTATGGGTTTAACGTTACTACAGAAATGGCATCAATGTTGCAACCGATCTCTTTATGCGTTTAGGCCGAATCATACAAGTCGGCGGATATGAAGTTAGCTACAAGCTGCGCAGTATCTAATCCTGACTGAAGCTCACTTACAGCTGCGCGTTTATTGAATATTGCGCAACTTGTACCTAACTTCACATCCGCCGACTTGTATGATTTGGCCTATAGCTAAAGTGAAATTAAAATTATAAAACAGCTAATGAGTCTACAACAGCACTTCAATTTTCATTTCACAGACCCTATTGAATGATACTCGTACATATTATAACATAACATACATGCAGTAAAAAAAACACCCCTCTGCATGCATTACCTGCAGTTATTGTAATGCGTAATATACGGTAGGGGCTGAGTGTGGACGCCGCACGCCGCGGAATAGCTGTACCGATTTTGCTAGGGGTCTGTAGCGTCACAGCGCCCAATTTGGGAGTAGGTAGGTACGGAGCGAATGCATCGATTTTCATTCAACCATAATTATTTATTGGTTGATCAAAAGTGATCAGGACAATGGGGCATTTAATTTAATTCGTATTTTCAGTGCGCGATTAGTCCCGTAGGTAGGTACCTATATCGAATACAGAGTATTGTATCCAAATTAATCCCGTTCGAAGCTATAGTATACCTACAGGTCGATCATCCCCTCCACACTTTTAAGTCTAGCGCTGAGCGAAGTGTGGAGGGAATGGCTGCGCATGAGTTTAGTATGGCGGTCAACATACGCAGCCATCCCCTCCACAGTACCCTTAGCGCTAGACTTACGCGTGCAGCTTCTTGTACCTATAGTGGTTTTCAACAAGAGAATTAACTTTTTTTTCGTTATGAATATTTGAGCTAACAGACATTTACCAGATAGACACTGTAGAGAAACTAACTTTTTGTTAGCTTCTTTTCTACATTCACGATAAGGTTTATTACCAGTGTTACTACCAATCTTACTACCAGTAGTAAGAACGGTATAACACTGTCGACTCAACCCTTCTTTTTATGAATTTCAAATTTGTCCATTGACAGGATCTTTCTATGATTTGATTCGGGAGTCATCTGGGAGACACGAGAGAAGGTGCATGAAACCTGTGGTGTTTTTTATGAAAGTAATATTATGTTGAAGTAATGAGTGTTCTTCGTTCGTGCGGACGCGTCCCGAGTGAAGACAGTATGAGAGTCTGGTTGGTAACAGTTAGGGTGAGAGGCTCCGGTCTCCGGTGGCCTTGTTTTCAGAAGGACCTCATCTTTTGGAGTCATTGACCCTTACCTTGGAGCACCGGGCTCGCACCATCGACAAGCCCTGTCGGCCAGTTTGGGCCGGCGCCTTCATTTCGAGCGCCGAGCTGGCGCTGCACCATCAGCGTATAGCGAAGGGGGCCGCTGCTGCTCTCCCCGAACGCTCAACCGGCGCTACTACTACGTGCCCCGCCGGCCAGACTGGGCCGACGCATCCTCTTCGAGCGCCCAGCTGGCGCTGCACCATCAGTATACTACGTGAACCTCGGGTTATCTCTCCGCCCGCCTTCGTGGATCGTTCCTGTCATCTCTCCACCTTTTCCCCCTTGCGTAATCGTTCTATCATCTCTCCACCCTTTTCCGGCTGTGATTTGAGACTTTAAGTGTTGACTTGTGTAAATAGTGAATTAAAACTGGTGTTATACGATTAGTTCTATATTTTATTTTACCCTCGAACCGCTAGGAATCTTAACCCCTAGGCAGGTGGCTTTAGGTAGGGTCTTTTATCTCTCTTACCTTGTGGTGCTGCAACCGGCTTCCCCGCTTGCAACGCTACAACACCTACCCACTAAAGCACATTGTACCTACAAAGGTAAGACAATTGAGTCACATTTTTGTGTGTAAGTAGATACATTGAACTTACTATTAACTCAGTGGTTACGTTTTTGTGAAAACATGTTTTTATTTCAATTCACGTCTTCTTTTCAACACGAGGTTGATACGCAAAGTAGGTATGTAGGTACCTACCTATTTAACTAGCGCAGTGTTTTGCACTATTTGATAAAAGGCTACAATAACGGCTTGATACTTTCTGGTTTACTCAGATGTTTTAAATATTTTATCTAAGTACCTACTTTATTGTTGAACGCAAATATTTGCTCAATATAAACAGAATTTGTATTACATGCGATGCACATGCATAGTATGCATATGACGATGCCGTGAACTCCCGACAGTCATACCGGTGGTCAGACCAAGAGCTAAGCTAAGTTGGTTTAGTTTAGCTCGCATAGCTGACTCAGTTTCTCATAGATCGTGGATAGCTTGCTGTCTGCACAGATCTATCGAATACTGTTTAACGCCGAACGAACTTACCCGCTAAGCAAGCAAAAGTTGCAATAACATTACTGAAAGTAACATCAACAAGCTTTTAACTTACAAATATACTTAAGGTTGCAACGTTCATGCAAGCTTACAGCGAGCTTGAAACGAAGCCCTAACGGCTGTAGATAAACCCTGTAACTTGCCCAGAGCTGATCACCAAAACTTTTTATAACTTTAAAAGTATCTTATAGCTCTTGGTCTGCAACTCGCACCATTAAAATATTTATTGTTCAAAATTCTGGGCAGTGTAGACCAGGCATGGCTTTTAAAATATCAGGCAAACGTATTTATTATACCATAATATAATTATACGGAATGTTCAAACTTTTATGGTGGACATTCCGCGCGGTAGAACTGGGCAGAATGTGGAAAGCTTTGCCAGAGCCTGTTTTCCGGCTAACGTCGGCGTCTTCAAATCACGAGAAAATCTTTTCTAAAATCTTCTATAAGTTGCTTCCGCTGTCCCCATGTCCCCATGTATGGTATCTTTAATTAAAACTACACAACGGATTTTGATACTGTTTTTTTAAATAGATAGAGTGATTTCATTGTTATTTAATTTTTTATGTAGATTACTTTAGATTATAGAAGCTAATGAAATTCTAAATACCTATGTAATTTTTAATTCTTTCTTTTAATTAATTGTATTGTAAAACAATAATGCATGCGGTGCTTTCTTAAAAAAATAATTTTAGTGGTAAGCGTGCTACACCCTAGACCGCATATCTACTTTACATCAGGCAGTACAGGTACAGGTACCTAGTCAAACGCAAATCTAAACGAAATAAAAATAAAAAAAAACCCTGACTGAGCCAGAAAACGGATTAAGACGAGCTATTGTGCTTGTCGCTCAAAATAAATCAACTAAACTCGCAATGTCCACTTTGCTACGTGCCTGCGCCGCTTACTCCAGCGCCTTGACACACTACTTGACTGTCAGTCACGGAGTGGTAGTGGTGGCAAGCAAGTCGCCAGCGTCGGCGTCGACAATCGCCAGTATTTGCGCGAGTCGACTCAGCTTTGAGCGCGCTGCAGCCTTCGCCCGTCGCGTTAAATAAAACTTTGTCTAAGCCAAACATAACCCTAAATTCCATAACTTGAAGGTACATTTTGTCTTTCGTATTTACTAGACATGTATTAAACTTGCGTTATAGACAGAAAATAGTGTTGGAAATATTAAATAGCTAATTAAAAATATCAGTGTTTGAACAGAACGACAGCTGAGTAAGTACGAAAACATTATTTTGTTCATGTTTTTGGCACGGTAATGATATCTATTACCGTGTTTTTGGTCTTTTTGTGATTAATGACTAAGTATGAAAGTCAAAGTTGAAGAAATGAGACAGGTTAAAAATAATACTTATTCTAAGATGTATCCCAATGATTATTGACATGATTAGAGATTATTGCAAATTAATAACAACCTTCTAGATAAGTATTTAAAAAATTTCAATGATATTAAGAAATATAAGTATGTAATTATACAAATTATATATTTTTATTAGTTAAGTATTATATGTTTCGATATTTTATTGGTCTATGTGCGATTTATATTTCAGCTATTTATTATTTACAAATGTATACCTCTATTTATTATTAAGTTAACATAGCTATGATATCTGCTTGCCTAATAGCGAATGTTTTATGATAAACAATATATACCTATAATAATAGATACAAATTGAGGGTACATTTGAATTTTTATCATCCACTTAGTGATGCGAATGAAATTGTTTTGTTTATTCTGACTTTATCACTAAAACAGTTACTCAAATAGTTTTTTAACTCTTACCTTATTGATTTATAAGGTAGGTTAATGATTTTCACTAAATCAATAAATATTTATTTCTCTGTTAATATCTATACCAGTAGGTACATCTAAATCGTTTAACCACGTAGGTAAATATCAAAATGTTTAGAATAGGTACTATAACTATCTAGGATGTATCAATGGGTATCAAAGTTATTTCAATAATTAGCAGAACCATTAACCCCTAGGGAGTTTCATGAATACAACATTATTGACCTGCCATAGCCCTCGTGATTGTGTAAAAATAATAATGACTCGTTTTACGTTGAGATTCTATGACATATAATGGGTCATTTTCGAGCAGGTGGTATGAAACGGCCAAATTTCGAAAGACAACCCTATTTAAGTATATTTTCTATTCATATAATTACGCAAAAAATTGGTTTGAACGTGTACCTACGCTATGAGCGGGATATTCTTGCGGTGGGATCTCGAGCTATAGGTACTCCGTAGTAGTTATTATTATATCTTCTTTGGTACCTACTACAGAAACTTAATGTCGATGCAAGACTAGAAAATGAGCGACTGAGACAGCAGTGGCTGATTGAAAAGTCGTAAAATGTAGTTAAACCGTGAGAAGAGAGAGAGCACAACAGCTTCGACCCCATCGGTCAGCAGTCCTCCATGATATGTGCCCTGCCCACTGCTATTTCAACTTGCCAATCCGCTGAGCTATGTCGGTAACTTTGGTTCTTCTACGGATTTCTTCATCCCTGATTCGATCTCGCAGAGAGACTCTGAGGTTAGCCCTCTCCAAAGCTCGATAGACTACTTGGAGCTTATTAATAAGGCCCATACCAGTAGGTAAGTTAGTATTGTAAAAACTCAAGTCTTTTAGTCTTCATTTCGAGACTTGAGTCGATTTTCAAGACTAGGATACGTTAGTCACATGGGTTCCGAGTCCTTCGAGTCTTCTGAGTCCTCCGAGACCTTTCAAGTTTATTAAGTTCTTTAAGCTAGGACTGAGTCATGAACTTAAGTTGATGTAAGTATTATAATAATAGGTACCTAGCTGTCTTCGTGGCCCAATATAAATAAATAAATTGAATATCACCGTAAAAAGCGTTCTCTCTATCGAATGCCCAAAGTGAAAACGAAACAGAACTATGCTTTTTAGCTAATATAATTACGACTCTGTAATGGGGCTTATTGTATTTATATAAAATAGTTAGGTACGTATCTAATAAATCAATAGTTTGTTAATGGCTATTTATTTATTTCAAACTACAGCTATCGATTTAGAGGACTCATTCATAGGTAGGTTCTATTTGGCAGGACTCCAAGTCTTTTTACAAAAGACTCAAAATTCTGAAGGTCTTGAGCTCTATGTATTATTTATAAGACTCGAGTTTTCAAAATAAGCTCATATTTTACTGACCGATGAACCGAACCTGAGGAGGTACTCAATTCGATGCGTATATATATATATATATATATATATATATATATATATATACATCACGGTGTAGAAATTGCGTCCATGCTGAGACACCGACTTATGGCGTCCACCCTTTCCACTGGCATTATCACTAAAGTTCATGTGAATGTTGACTTCTGTATCCCATGCCACGTACCTGTGCATCTTGTATTTACAAAAAGTTCAAAATTGTAGGTATTCACACTCCATTTATTCTGGTATACTTATTACGTCATGTACATTTGCACGTCCTAGCGAATATTTTTTATATATTCCAATCAATATTGATGTTTTTGTTGCGTCTATAGTGCTTAAAATTAATTTCGCGTTCTCTCATGTATTGGTTTACTGCGTCCACCATTTCCACAGGCATTATTGCAAAACTTCATGTGAATGTTGACTTCTGTATCAAGTGCCATATTTCTTTCTGTGAAACTTGTATTTACAAAAATTTAAAAATTATAGATATTCACACTACTTTTATTCTGGTACACTGGTTCCGTCTTCTTCTTTTATGTTTTGGCGTCGCATTGTTGTGCATTTGCCAGTGTCAAGTATTAAGTTTTAATAATATTTACTCAAAATAGTTACTGTCGTAGTCACGTCATAGTCCAATAAAGTCGCGGTCAAGTCGAAACATAGTCCAAGTCATACCTCAGTAAAGCAGTGGAGACTTTACTAGAGGCGTCTATGGAGTTTTGGTAACAACACGGAACAACATGATACATCACATTACATCACTTACCTACACTCATGCACGTAAATCAGCTCATAATCAACAAAACACCACAATTTTTCACTAATTATCACTGATAAAAACACAAGTATAACAAAATAACTTACCTACCAAGATAACTTTACTGTTTTGACTTCGGATTTCAGTTTACGTTCTTACTACATTCAAATTTGTATTTTTTAATTAAGGGTAAGGGGCACGGTAGAAGGTACAGTATGGGGGACAGTAGGGGACACGGTAGGGGTTCCGGTAAGAGCCTAGGTAGGGGGTAGGGTAAGGACAGGGCAGAGCAACCCCCCACGAGAGGACACGTTGGTGATAGACCATTACTAACAGAAATGTGAGATCTCAACAAAAACATGGCATGTGAAAAGTACAATACTCGAGCAACAGTTATATAAGAGTTGGAAGGAGAGTTGATTAGGTGGCGTTGGGTTATTTCAGGGTTATCTGAAGTCCGTAGAGAGGGAGATGACACGATAACCTTGAAGTCCGGCAACCTGCTGTAGAACCGGGAAAGTTACCAGCGGTCCCAAGGTGTTGTCGGTTTTCTCGTTCACAGGTTCCTCGCTAACAATGTTATCATCTTGAAAGTGTGTCAAGGAGGGTTGAAACCTGATACTCAGAATATCCAAGAGGGATTCGCTGAAGGTCATTCAGGTGTGCGCACCGACTTTGTCACATCCAGATGATGAAGTGGAGACTATGTATGAGGACGTAAGTGGGGTCATACATCATACGTCTTTTACTGTTGTTATGGGAGACTTCAATGTAAAGATGGGCAGAAGAAAGTTGAGCTGAGAACCCCAGGGGCCATAGGTTGATAGACTTATAGGAGAGAGAAGAACTTTTCATATTGAATGAACTTTTCTTTCTTCTTTCTCACAGAAAGTGGATCTGGATGAGATCCGATTAATCCACAAAAAATGAAATCGTAAAACTTTATCATGACCTCTGTGAAACGGGTGTTCAATGACGTCTCCGTGATCTATGTAGTGAAAACCGGTAGCGATCACAAAATCGTAAGAGGACATTGGATATTAACGCTAAGCTCAAAAGTTCACGCCTGATGAAGTCCACGCTCCGACCTACTCGTGCCCATATCCACAACTGCGAGAACTTTCAGCTCAAGCTCTGAAACCGCTTTGTATGCCTAGAGAACACTGTGTCGGTGGAAGAGATCAACAACGGAAGTCGGCGGATGTGAGGTTAGCTACAGGCTGCGCAAAATCCAATCCAGACCGAAGCTCACGTAAAGTAGCGCATTGATTGGGTTTCATGCAGCCTGCAGCAAACTTCACATCCGCTGACATGTATGATTCGACCTATATTAAACATATTAATGAGACCATCGAGCGGAACAAAGGTTCCAAAGTGTTTGCGAGATTTTTTTCTATAGAGCGTCACACCAGAGCTTCTGAAACCGGGTGGAATACTGGGACTAAAAGTCTGTCAGAAGCTTTTTAACTACGTCGTCCTCGAGAGCGTTACGCTAGAAGCATGGAACAGAAGCGGGGTGGTCCTATTTTTTAAGAAAAGTGACAACACAAGTTGTGTAAAAGAGTCTAACTCACTATCGCTGTATGGAAGTGTTGAAGTGTTTGTATAACAACGCCACTACATTTTTCTGAGTACAAGAAGAGAGCTTCAAGGCAATTCCTTTAAAAAGAGATGTAAGACAAGGGGATGTTATATCTCCGAAACTGTTTAGTGCTACTCTGGAGAACGCTTTTAAGCTCCTGAAATGGAAAGGATTCGGCATCAATATCAAGGGCGAATATATCACTCAGCTTCCGTTAGTCATGGCAAAGTCAATGGAGGAACTCAGCACGATGCTCGAAGGTCCCAATCGGGTCTCTCAGCAGGTGGGTCTTAAGATGAACATGGACACAAGATGAAGATCATGTGCAATTCCCATGTCGTACCACCCCAATCTCTGTTGAGAATTCAATTCTTCGAGTCGTTGTCTCCTACGTCTACCCAGGACAAGTAAGTACTCCAGTTAGGTAGGTTCGACTTCAAGAAAGAGTCTATGGCCGAATCCAACTCGGCTGGACTGCGTTCGGAAAACTGCGTAACGTCTTCTCGTTCGACACTGGAGATGTTTTTTATTTTATTTCGTATAGGTTTGCGTTTGACTACATACTGCCTAATGAAAGATAAGCGGTCTAGGATGTAGCGCGCTTACCTAGAAGATACCTGTTTACTCGGGATTTGAAGACACCTTGATCTCTTCAAGACCGCAGGATCACGCTGGATACAAGCTGCTTCCAACCGGTTTTTTTCTTGAAGTCTGTTTTTACTTTCAGCAACGCTTAAGACGTCCTCTATTTCTAAAATTTCACATTCTAGGTATTTTTCCATAGACGAATTCATCTAATCTAAAGACTTTCCTATGAATGAATCGGCTTTACCATCTTCCATTAAAATGAATAACTTATATTAAACATTCATCACAATATTTAACTGCACAACTTTAATTGCATCCTTTCGTACGGAGTACTATAGCGTCCGCAAAGTTCACGAGCAGCATATAAAACTGTCGGCGCACGCGGCAAGTCCACGCACCCGAGCGGCAACGTCGCATTCAATCCAAAGGGCAACTACTCGCACTGCACGAAGTGGCAACGTCTCATTTGGGGGTGGACGCAATATTATCGGCAATTTGTAAAAAAATATACAGCCAAAAAATATACACCGATGCAGCGCCGCTAGCGGACAATCGGTGAACTTCATTATACTCGTCCAGACGCACTGGAGGTAAATTTGCGTCCCAAAGATTTTTTTACTATAGGTGCCTAGTGCCTATAGGTATCGAATGGTGGTGATTAGAGGTGAAAATAATCTTGCGTCCGTATACCGGACGCTGTAAGTCGGTGGACGCAGTATTACTATGGGATTTTTCATTGGTGGACGCAAGAAATGTAACGGGATGTAAATATATATATATATATATATATATATATATATATATATATATTTTAAGTATAACCACGCATAACTTTTTTCATAGTAGTCCGACAATTTTATTGAAATCAGCTCAGCCATTTTTGATAAATCATCAATAATGTCAAAAATGCTACATCGATCTGTGCGAAATATTCGCGAATTCTGTACACGGGTGAAGTCGGTCGTGCTATTTTTTGCAAAAAATAATTATTAAATAAGACTCCAAGACTCGGGTTTCTTACAACACTAAGGTAAGTAGGTAAGTACATATAATTATATTCATTCAATACCTACCAGAAACGACAGCACTGTTTGTCCTTGCATTGCGAGAAAGTTGCCAACATTTCATAAATAAATTTACACCTACATGAAAGTCCGGTTAAATTAATTATCTTACACTACGGGGTGTACAGGGTGTATCGCTCGACGACAGACATATTAATTAATATTCTGCCATGCTAAAAACAAATTAAGGCACATCCAAAATTATTTATAAGCGACTTAGCGGTTAGTTCTATCTTCTTCTGTATGTATTTTTATTTTTGTGTATGATCATCGATATTTTCGCCGATTGTGAATCGATTAAAACAAAAACTTGTTTAGTTCGAAAAGGTATCCCCGTGGTGGACCCATCAGTTGGAATTGTACGCATCGATTCGAGCGAACTATTCGAATTTTGCACACAACCGAAGTCAGTTGTGCCATTATTTGCTAAAAATAATTATGATTATTTTACTAAATGTTCTGAATGACGGAAGAATGACAAACAAACCAATTCAATTTCTTAATTTTCAAAAGAATAAATTATTACTGTCCGGTCCAGCCAGGTTCATCCACAAACTTTTTCTAAAATAGCATGTAAAATATTTTATGTGGTAATTAATATAATAAGAACATGCATGTATCTACAATTTATTGCGAGAAAATAAATAATTAAAGGAATTGATATTGAACCGTCTCACTGGAAAAATTAGTTCCATAAAAAATATGGGCTGGAAAAAAACTAAAAAGTATCTTACCAAATTCTCTTACGTCAAGCCGCTACCAACCGGTCTTATTGGAGATCTTTACGGGAGGCATAATATGTACAGCAGTTGACGTCTTATGGCTGTAACTACTAAATAGCAAATGTTATTGTTACAAAAAACCATCCAAAAAACGAGCAATGAGTAAATTGGTTTTTATAAAAATGGATATATTTAACCATTGAAAACAAATGCCAAGTCAATGATATTAACCCATGCTGAGACACTCTGTATTGAACCACAGACTATGATTGAACTACGTAGATTAACGAACTCGTTATTTGTCTGCTATGAATAGGAAATAATATAAAACATTAGACGGAAACAATTTGACTTGTGGCTTGCCGCTTGATATATATAAATTACTAGTTGACCCGGCGAACTTCGTTTCACTTCTCATCTTTTAAACCTTCCCTAGACCTCCACGAACATTTCAAGACTAAGATAAGATAGATCCGTTCAGCCGTTCTCGAGTTTTGGTGAGACTAACGAACAGCAATTCATTTTTATATATATATTTAGATATTTAGATTTATATACTACTAGCTTTTACCCGCGGCTTCGCCCGCGTTGTATTTTGATTTTGGCTTATGTTTATGTCGGCTGCGAAACCTAACCTAACTGACAAATATCAAAATACCTTAGAGGAATGCTTTTGTTGGTTAAGTTACGGTTGGAGTGTATATACAACCCTCCCGTGTATTCCCGCCTTGTCGTGGGGGAGGTCTGAGGCAGCTGAAAAGGCGGCGCTCGAAGTCTCCCTCTTCTTTGGGTCTTTTCCCCCAAGGAAGCTTAGAGGCTGGCACTCGAGTTTCAGCCGCTTTTAACTAAAGCAGCTGAGAGGATGGCCGGTAGGTTGCATGCCTTATGAGGAGTGTCGCAACTTAGGCGGGCTGCAGTGCCGTTCTTGCGACGCTGCATCCGAGGATTTTTTTTTATTATATCGCGAAATATCCCTGACATGATCAGGGGTCTTAATTACAAATGAATAAAAACTAAGTATACCTATATTTCAATGTTTTTGGCTGTTTGCAGTTATAATAAACATTACAATGGTACAGCAAAGTTTATACCTACTTGTTCCTAATTAAGTATTGCTTTTTTACAAATATTTGTGCAAAAATTCGATAAAATTGTTTCTAAGGTTTTTTCGTGTTAGATTAATTCGAATTTTTTGTTCTAAATCAAATCTCTGCTTTCCATAAACTGGGCATTCCAAGATTATGTGCAGTGGAGTCTCCTCTTTTGTGGGTTCACAGATGCACGATGGGCTTTCCCTCAACTTAAATCGATGTAAGTATTGGGAAAACTCACCATGCCCCGTCAGCACTTGAGTTATGATTCCCACTGGTGCTATTTCTCTTACGATCTTGTATGCCGCCCTTGCATCCGGAAAATATGTTTTGGTTAACGCCGCTGTGTGTCCATCCTGATACAGCCGGTTCCACTCGTCAAGAGAGTCCTTTCGGATTTCTCGCTTGACGAATGAAACGGGGCAGTTATCCTAAATAGGTCTGCACTTCGAGTGCAGTGCTGCTTCCTTTGCTGGCTGGTCCGCTCTCTCATTTCCCTCCATCCCCGCGTGCGCTTTAATCCAATAAAGTTTCACTATTTTATTTTGTGCCTGTAGTAACTTTATGTTAGCTTTGAATTTACTGCTAAGGGATGGAGGGAAGATACGCCAACTACCGTTTCCAGTGCAGACCTGGAGTCACAAAAGATTTTTGCTTTTTCGGTAGCCTCAAGAAGTGCCAATAACTCGACCTGTTACACAGAGTCGGCCAATTTCAGCTTGCGGGTACTGATCTCAGCGGCATCATCCCAAATGGATAATGCCGCCCCAACTTTCCCTTTAATTTTACTGCCGTCTGTAAATATGTTAATTTCTCGGTTAAGATTTTGCTCTAGTGCTGCTCCGTCTGACAGGCATATGAACTCCAGCTCCTCCTGCTGCGCTGGGTGTGGCTTCTTTTCTGTCTCTCTATCTCCAGTTACTTGCTGGGAATAACCTTTCTTAGTTTCATAAAGCAAGGCTGCTTCTTGGACTCTGATATGACAGCCGAGGATAAGGGGCCGCGGTGGGATATATGGAACTGGTGGTGTGGGTGCCGCCACCTACCCTACCTTCCGCTAGGCCGTCAACGTGTTGGCAGACGCAGTGGGGCTGCAGGGGAAGAGAGGTGTCGGTATCGCGATTGCCGTTCTCACTGCCCTCTGCAGTTGAAGAGGCAGGCGCTGGGCTACTGTGACTGACCCACTGCACTGGGACCAGGGCGTTGGAATGCTGTCTGACGTTCAGTACTGGTTAGTCCCGAGTGGTGGATGACGATGTGTCTTGTGCTCCGAAACACTCCGTCACTATGGCGAGAGCGCAAGCTCCGTTATGGAGCCCGAGTCTGGGCTAGTGCTGTTGAGTGCCGCGAAGGAGTGCGAAATATGTGGGAACGTCCTAAACTTGCCATGACAGGTTATTTCTGGCGCTTAGACGGCTGCTACCGCAGCCCACTCACTTAGTTTTTATCCTATCCTACGGGAACTGTTAAAGTTTTTGCGATAAAAAGTGGCCTATGTCACTTTTCGTCTTTCAAACTATATTCATGCAATATGCCAAGGCAAGTTGCTCCGTTGCTGAGAAAAAATTATCGTTAAGTCCTAGGGGAACCACAATTTTTTCGGGATGGAAAGTATCCCATTTCACTTTCCGTCTTCCAAACTATGCCCACCCCAAATATCAAGTCGATCCGTTGCTCCATTGCTGAGAAACAGTTATTGTCCTATCCCATGGGAATCACGAATTTTCTCGAGATATAAAAAGTATCCTATTATCACTTTCTGTCTATTAAACCATAGGTATCCATACCAAAAATCAGGTCAATCTTTTGCTCCGTTGCTGCGTCAAAGAGGAACAAACCAACAAATTTTTGGGATTGATAATATTAAAGTATGATGATTCTGTACCATAAAGGTAGAATGAAAAAAACATGTTGAACCTCTAATGATAGAATATTTAAAAATATTTTTAATGTCAGACAAAATGACGGCCTGGTCTTAAACGTCATAGTAACATGTAGCATGCAGAGGGAAAATAACATTTTATCCAATTTTAATGTCAGTTGTCATTTTCAATCCATACTTTATTTCCTCTTCAAGGGGATATAATGGTAGAAAAACAATTTGTCGCCTTGCCACGCTACTTGTGATTTATAAAAGTCTGCAGACAATGTCACCTGTCATCTAATTACGTTTGGCTGTGACGTTTCGTTAGTCCATATTAGCGTCATATAGGAATTAATCACTTAGCGTCTTTGTGATAGTGGCGACAGTTTCGCTTTCGAGGGTTTTTGTCCTGTCCTACAGGAACTATGAAATTTTTCGGGATAAAAAGTATCCTAAAGCTCCTTCCGCCTTTTATACTATATCCATGCCAAAAATCAAGTCAATCCGATGCTCCGTTGGCGCGTGATAGAGTAACAAACCAACAAACCAACAAACTTTTCGGATTTATAATATTAGTAAGGATGATATATAGATATGTGTTTTCGTAGGACACATAGTTTCCGAGATATCGCGAAAAAAGTGTTTGCACCACTTTTTCCAAGATGGTGGCCGGGGGACAAAGGCGGTAACCCCACGAATTTGGGGTTAAGCTTCGGTTGACCCCCCCACACATGTCCCAAAAATAAAATTGCGTCCTCTAACAAATGTAAAGCGCATATTGTAACATTTTAATGGGCTAATATATAGATGGAAGTAGAATGTAGAAGCTTGATTACCAAACAAACCACTTTTATATTGCATCACCATCACTACATAGTCAGTGTTATTATATATTCTTTGACATAGTATGCAAAGTCGCATCCCGCTGTCTGTCCCCATGTAATGATTATATCTTTAAAACTACGCAACGGATTTTGATGCGGTTTTTTTAGTAAATAGAGTAATTCAAGAGGAAGGTTTATATTTATAATACACCAGTGCGAAGCCGGGGCGGGTCGCCAGTACCTAATATTATGTACGTATACAAGGTTATTCTAATAGGTTTCTGATAATAGGTTGGTTCAGGCCATTGTTATGAACATATTTTACTAAGAGCCTTACCCCGAATTAGAAAAAAAAACAGCTTAAATACTAAGCAATTTTAATAATAATTGTATAACATTAAAATTGAGAGATCTCTAACTTTTTCATTGAAAGAATAAGGTTTCCAAAGGTCAATGGTACTTATGTTATAATCTTCCAAGCAAAGATCTATATTAGATATCTCTATTCTATCATGCAATCCTTACTAATATTATAAATCCGAAAAGTTTGTTGGTTTGTTGGTTTGTTACTCTTTCACGCACCAACGGAGCAACGGATTGACTTGATTTTTGGCATGGACATAGTTTAAAAGGCGGAAGGAGCTTTAGGATACTTTTTATCCCGAAAAATTGCATAGTTCCTGTAGGACAGGATAAAAACCATCGAAAGCGAAACTGTCGCCACTATCACAAAGACCCTAAGTGATTAATTCCTCTATGACGCTAATATGGACTAACGAAACGTCACAGCCAAACGTAATTAGATGACAGGTGACATTGTCTGCAGACTTTTATAAATCACAAGTAGCATGGCAAGGGGACAAATTGTTTTTCCACCATTATATCCCCTTGAAGAGGAAATAAAGTATGGATTGAAAATGACAACTGACATTAAAATTGGATAAAATGTTATTTTCCCTCTGCATGCTACATGTTACTATGACGTTTAATACCAGGCCGTCATTTTGTCTGACATTAAAAATATTTTTAAATCTTCTATCATTAGAGGTTTAACATGTTTCTTTATTCTACCTTTATGGTACAGAATCATCATACTTTAATATTATCAATCCAAAAAGTTTGTTGGTTTGTTCCTCTTTGACGCAGCAACGGAGCAAAAGATTGACCTGATTTTTGGTATGGATACCTATGTTTTAAAAGACAGAAAGTGATAATAGGATACTTTTTTATCTCGAGAAAATTCGTGATTCCCATGGGATAGGACAATAACTGTTTCTCAGCAATGGAGCAACGGATTGACTTGATGTTTGGGGTGGGCATAGTTTGGAAGACGGAAAGTGACATAGGATACTTTCCATCCCGAAAAAATTGTGGTTCCCGTAGGACTTAACAATAATTTTTTCTCAGCAACGGAGCAACTTGCCTTAGCTTATTGCATGAATATTGTTTGAAAGACGAAAAGTGACATAGGCCACTTTTTATCCCAAAAACTTTAACAGTTCCCGTAGGATAGGATAAAAACTATGTGAGTGGGCTGCGGTAGCAGACGTCTAAGCGCCAGAAATAACCTGTCATGGCAAGTTTAGGACGTTCCTACATTTTTCGCACTCCTTCGCGGCACTCAGCACGCACACAGCGCTAGCCCAGACTCGGGCTCCATAACGGAGCTTGCGCTCTCGCCATAATGACGGAGTGTTTCGGAGCACAAGACACATCGCCATCCACCACTCGGGACTAAACAGTACTGAACGTCAGACATCATTCCAACGCCCTGGTCCCAGTGCAGCGGGTCAGTCATAGTAGCCCAGCGCCTGGCTCTTCAACTGCAGAGGGCAGTGAGAACGGCCATCGCGATACCGACACCTCTCTTCCCCTGTAGCCCCACTGCGTCTGCCAACACGTTGACGGCCTAGCGGAAGGTAGGGTAGGTGGCGGCACCCACACCACCAGTTCCATATATCCCACCGCGGCCCCTAATCCTCGGCTGTCATATCAGAGTCCAGGAAGCAGCCTTGCTTTATGAAACTAAGAAAGGTTATTCCCAGCAAGTAACTGGAGATAGAGAGACAGAAAAGAAGCCACACCCAGCGCAGCAGGAGGAGCTGGAGTTCATATGCCTGGCAGACGGAGCAGCACTAGAGCAAAATCTTAACCAAGAAATTAACATATTTACAGACGGCAGCAAAATTAAAGGGAAAGTTGGGGCGGCATTATCCATTTGGGATGATGCCGCTGAGATCAGTACCCGCAAGCTGAAATTGGCCGATTGGTGCTCCGTGTACCAGGCCGAGTTATTGGCACTTCTTGAGGCTACCGAAAAAGCAAAAATCTTTTGTGACTCCAGGTCTGCACTGGAAACGGTAGTTGGCGTATCTTCCCTCCATCCCTTAGCAGTAAATTCAAAGCTAACATAAAGTTACTACACGCACAAAATAAAATAGTGAAACTTTATTGGATTAAAGCGCACGCGGGGATGGAGGGAAATGAGAGAGCGGACCAGCTAGCAAAGGAAGCAGCACTGCACTTGAAGTGCAGACCTATTTACGATAACTGCCCCGTTTCATTCGTCAAGCGAGAAATCCGAAAGATAATTCCTTGAAAAGAGAAATCCCTTGACGAGTGGAACCGGCGGTATCAGGATGGACACACAGCGGCGGTAACCAAAACATATTTTCCGGATGCAAGGGCGGCATACAAGATCGTAAGAGAAATAGCACCAGTGGGAATCATAACACAAGTGCTGACGGGGCATGGTGAGTTTTCCCAATACTTACATCGATTTAAAATGAGGGAAAGCCCATCGTGCATCTGTGAACCCACAAAAGAGGAGACTCCACTGCACATAATCTTGGAATGCTCAGTTTATGGAAAGCAGAGATTTGATTTAGAACAAAAAATTGGAATTAATCTAACACGTAAAAACCTTAGAAACAATTTTATCCAATTTTTGCAAAAATATTTGTAAAAAACAATAATTAGGAACAAGTAGGTATAAACTTTGCTGTACCATTGTAATGTTTATTATAACTGCAAACAGCCAAAAACTTTGAAATATATGTATAGTATTTATTCATTTGTAATTAAGACCCCTGATCATGTCAGGTACATATTTTCGCGATATAATAAAAAAAATCCTCGGATGCAGCGTCGCAAGAGCGGCACTGCAGCCCGCCTAAGTTGCGACACTCCTCATAAGGCATGCAACCCACCGGCCATCCTCTCAGCTGCTTTAGTTAAAAGCAGCTGAACCTCGAGTGCCAGCCTCTAAGCTTCCTTGGGAGAAAAGACCCAACTTCGAGCGCCGCCTTTTCAGCTGCCTCAGACCTCCCCCACGACAGGGCGGGAATACACTTGGGGTTGTATATATACACTCCAACCGTAACTTAACCAACAAAAGCATTCCTCTAAGGTATTTTGATATTTGTCGGTTAGGTTAGGTTTCGCAGCCGACATAAACATCAAAATCAAAATATAACGCGGGCGAAGCCGCGGGTAAAAGCTAGTTTGGTTTATAAATGTGAAAGTTATAAGGGCTTGGTGACATTTGTGACAATGGGACGTACGGACGGACGGACAGTCGAACATAAAAGTTCCTTGTTTTTTAGGGTTCCGTACCCAAAGGGTAAAAACGGGACCCTATTACTAAGACTTCGATGTCCGTCTGTCTGTCTGTCACCGGGCTGTATCTCATAAACCATGATAGCTAGGCAGCTGAAATTTTCACAGATGATGTATTTCCGTTGCCGCTATAACAACAAAATATACTAAAAACAGAATAAAATAAATGTTATCCATGGTCACAGTAATGATATCTAATCATTACCGTGCTATGGTTTAAACGTTTCTTAGGTATACATCCTAACGTAGCAAATCATCATAATAATATTTTGGTTGAGAGCTATTCAAAACTACTAAACTAAACTATTCAAAAGTTTCAATGGAGCGTAGAGGAGGAATTGATTTGTTCTAATTTTCTACGGTGAAAACGTCCATTTACAGCCAAACACGTGAGAGAACCGTGGTGGTCTAGTGGTTGTAACGCTGGCCTGTCATTATTGAGGTCGTGGGTTCAATCTCGGTCGCGTACCAATGAGTTTCTTTGGAACTTATGTACGGAATTTCACACCAATGGCTTTTCGGTGCAGGAAAACATCGTGAGGCCACCTGCATATGTCCGTAGAAGAAATTCGATAGCGTGTGTGTGAATCCACCAGCCCGCACTGGGCCAGCGTGAGCCCAATCACCCTTCGTGGGTAGGCCTACGTCCTGCAGTGGACTATTAAAAAGGCTGGTACAGTTACAGCTAAACACTACTATTACTAAACTAATACAGATAATTCTTAGCACGAATCTTCAACTAATAAAAGGTTTAGGTCCCTATCAAAGTGAGGAAAATTTCATTATAAGTCAACAAAGAGGATTGTTGGGTTCTAAAACGATGCTTATGACAAATATTTTGTTAGACTCAAATTTGAATCTGATTACTTCCGACTTTCAAAAAGGAGGAGGTTAGTCTGTACAGACGCACATAGAACCTCCACACAAAACAAAAAAAAAATGAATAGTGGTAAAATACGTGTGTATTTTTTTAACGTGTAGATAGATATTTTCGCTAATTGCGAACCGATTTAAATATATTTTTAGTTCTACAGGATATACTCGTACCTACTCCCGAGGTGGTTCCATTAAAATTTTCAGTATATTTTGTTGTTATAGCGGCAACAGAAATAAAATAAAAATCATCTGTGAAAATATCAACTTTCTAGGTATTGTTGATGAGATGCAGCCTGGTGACAGACAGACAGACGGACGGACTGACAAAGGCAGTAATAATAGCATAGGTAAAAAAGAAACTCCTTATTACTTAAGTTGTAAAACAGGAATAAGTTTTTAGAAATAAGTTATTTTGCACAGTAAAGATTATTATATTTTTTTATTATATAGGTAGAGTCCCGTTTTTACCCTTTGGGTACGGAACCCTAAAAATAAAATGTTGCGAGTTCCATTCTTTATTACTTAGGTTTTTAAAAAGACCTTGCGACTTAAACTCAGACCAACCCATCTAAGATTACCTTTATACATAACTAGCTTTTACCCGCGGCTTCGCCCGCGTTATATTTTGATTTTGATGTTTATGTCGGCTGCGAAACCTAACCTAACCGACAAATATCAAAATACCTTAGAGGAATGCTTTTGTTGGTTAAGTTACGGTTGGAGTGTATATATACAACCCCAAGTGTATTCCCGCCCTGTCGTGGGGGAGGTCTGAGGCAGCTGAAAAGGCGGCGCTCGAAGTTGGGTCTTTTCTCCCAAGGAAGCTTAGAGGCTGGCACTCGAGGTTCAGCTGCTTTTAACTAAAGCAGCTGAGAGGATGGCCGGTGGGTTGCATGCCTTATGAGGAGTGTCGCAACTTAGGCGGGCTGCAGTGCCGCTCTTGCGACGCTGCATCCGAGGATTTTTTTTATTATATCGCGAAAATATGTACCTGACATGATCAGGGGTCTTAATTACAAATGAATAAATACTATACATATATTTCAAAGTTTTTGGCTGTTTGCAGTTATAATAAACATTACAATGGTACAGCAAAGTTTATACCTACTTGTTCCTAATTATTGTTTTTTACAAATATTTTTGCAAAAATTGGATAAAATTGTTTCTAAGGTTTTTACGTGTTAGATTAATTCCAATTTTTTGTTCTAAATCAAATCTCTGCTTTCCATAAACTGAGCATTCCAAGATTATGTGCAGTGGAGTCTCCTCTTTTGTGGGTTCACAGATGCACGATGGGCTTTCCCTCATTTTAAATCGATGTAAGTATTGGGAAAACTCACCATGCCCCGTCAGCACTTGTGTTATGATTCCCACTGGTGCTATTTCTCTTACGATCTTGTATGCCGCCCTTGCATCCGGAAAATATGTTTTGGTTACCGCCGCTGTGTGTCCATCCTGATACCGCCGGTTCCACTCGTCAAGGGATTTCTCTTTTCAAGGAATTATCTTTCGGATTTCTCGCTTGACGAATGAAACGGGGCAGTTATCGTAAATAGGTCTGCACTTCAAGTGCAGTGCTGCTTCCTTTGCTAGCTGGTCCGCTCTCTCATTTCCCTCCATCCCCGCGTGCGCTTTAATCCAATAAAGTTTCACTATTTTATTTTGTGCGTGTAGTAACTTTATGTTAGCTTTGAATTTACTGCTAAGGGATGGAGGGAAGATACGCCAACTACCGTTTCCAGTGCAGACCTGGAGTCACAAAAGATTTTTGCTTTTTCGGTAGCCTCAAGAAGTGCCAATAACTCGGCCTGGTACACGGAGCACCAATCGGCCAATTTCAGCTTGCGGGTACTGATCTCAGCGGCATCATCCCAAATGGATAATGCCGCCCCAACTTTCCCTTTAATTTTGCTGCCGTCTGTAAATATGTTAATTTCTTGGTTAAGATTTTGCTCTAGTGCTGCTCCGTCTGCCAGGCATATGAACTCCAGCTCCTCCTGCTGCGCTGGGTGTGGCTTCTTTTCTGTCTCTCTATCTCCAGTTACTTGCTGGGAATAACCTTTCTTAGTTTCATAAAGCAAGGCTGCTTCCTGGACTCTGATATGACAGCCGAGGATTAGGGGCCGCGGTGGGATATATGGAACTGGTGGTGTGGGTGCCGCCACCTACCCTACCTTCCGCTAGGCCGTCAACGTGTTGGCAGACGCAGTGGGGCTACAGGGGAAGAGAGGTGTCGGTATCGCGATGGCCGTTCTCACTGCCCTCTGCAGTTGAAGAGCCAGGCGCTGGGCTACTATGACTGACCCGCTGCACTGGGACCAGGGCGTTGGAATGATGTCTGACGTTCAGTACTGTTTAGTCCCGAGTGGTGGATGGCGATGTGTCTTGTGCTCCGAAACACTCCGTCATTATGGCGAGAGCGCAAGCTCCGTTATGGAGCCCGAGTCTGGGCTAGCGCTGTGTGCGTGCTGAGTGCCGCGAAGGAGTGCGAAAAATGTAGGAACGTCCTAAACTTGCCATGACAGGTTATTTCTGGCGCTTAGACGTCTGCTACCGCAGCCCACTCACATAGTTTTTATCCTATCCTACGGGAACTGTTAAAGTTTTTGGGATAAAAAGTGGCCTATGTCACTTTTCGTCTTTCAAACAATATTCATGCAATAAGCTAAGGCAAGTTGCTCCGTTGCTGAGAAAAAATTATTGTTAAGTCCTACGGGAACCACAATTTTTTCGGGATGGAAAGTATCCTATGTCACTTTCCGTCTTCCAAACTATGCCCACCCCAAACATCAAGTCAATCCGTTGCTCCATTGCTGAGAAACAGTTATTGTCCTATCCCATGGGAATCACGAATTTTCTCGAGATAAAAAAGTATCCTATTATCACTTTCTGTCTTTTAAAACATAGGTATCCATACCAAAAATCAGGTCAATCTTTTGCTCCGTTGCTGCGTCAAAGAGGAACAAACCAACAAACTTTTTGGATTGATAATATTAAAGTATGATGATTCTGTACCATAAAGGTAGAATAAAGAAACATGTTAAACCTCTAATGATAGAAGATTTAAAAATATTTTTAATGTCAGACAAAATGACGGCCTGGTATTAAACGTCATAGTAACATGTAGCATGCAGAGGGAAAATAACATTTTATCCAATTTTAATGTCAGTTGTCATTTTCAATCCATACTTTATTTCCTCTTCAAGGGGATATAATGGTGGAAAAACAATTTGTCCCCTTGCCATGCTACTTGTGATTTATAAAAGTCTGCAGACAATGTCACCTGTCATCTAATTACGTTTGGCTGTGACGTTTCGTTAGTCCATATTAGCGTCATAGAGGAATTAATCACTTAGGGTCTTTGTGATAGTGGCGACAGTTTCGCTTTCGATGGTTTTTATCCTGTCCTACAGGAACTATGCAATTTTTCGGGATAAAAAGTATCCTAAAGCTCCTTCCGCCTTTTAAACTATGTCCATGCCAAAAATCAAGTCAATCCGTTGCTCCGTTGGTGCGTGAAAGAGTAACAAACCAACAAACTTTTCGGATTTATAATATTAGTAAGGATTAATGTCAGTTGTCATTTTCAATCCATACTTTATTTCCTCTTCAAGGGGATATAATGGTGGAAAAACAATTTGTCCCCTTGCCATGCGACTTGTGATTTATAAAAGTCTGCAGACAATGTCACCTGTCATCTAATTACGTTTGGCTGTGACGTTTCGTTAGTCCATATTAGCGTCATAGAGGAATTAATCACTTAGGGTCTTTGTGATAGTGGCGACAGTTTCGCTTTCGATGGTTTTTATCCTGTCCTACAGGAACTATGCAATTTTTCGGGATAAAAAGTATCCTAAAGCTCCTTCCGCCTTTTAAACTATGTCCATGCCAAAAATCAAGTCAATCCGTTGCTCCGTTGGTGCGTGAAAGAGTAACAAACCAACAAACCAACAAACTTTTCGGATTTATAATATTAGTAAGGATAGTAGTTTATGCAACTGTCATATAATGAAGGGTATTAAAACACGAGTGTGAGTTTTTAGTAACGAGTGTTTTAATACCCGTGTTATATGCAGTTGCATACACTACTTTATCTTCACTAATAAAAATAAAAATTAAAAACATATTGCGAAACATTAAATTCACGCGTACGTGTATTGTCACAGTGAACTTGGCGCCATTAAAATCTAACCAAAGAGAGCGCAGCTGCGCGCGCAGGGTCAATCAGGAGCGAGCGCGCGCTGTTCTTTTTTTATTTCATTGGCACAAGATCTTACCAAAGAGTTTTGTGTATGTAAGTTTAGTAGTTTCGACGAAGTTTTCACGTATAACCCAACTGTTTTCAAAAGCCAGCCTAATATCAAAATTTTATACAACTTGTATGAGGATTTTGACATAAGGCTCGCCAGGTTAATTGGTCGCGTTTTATTGATGTTATAATGAGATTTTACGATATCGATGTTGATATTATAACATCATGTCAAATTGCTTAAATTGAGTGTTTTGTTGTCTGCGCTATAACAGTAGTCATTATAAGTCAAGTATTGGAAACATAAGTAGAATGTTTTTACATTAGTGTAGATAAAAAAATTAAACGGTTTTGGAGCAGTTCGGTAACAAACACTGCGATACCAGGTTTCAGGGTTCTTTACCCAAAGGGTAAAAACGGGACCGTATTACTAAAACTCCGCTGTCCGTCTGTCTGTCTGTCTCCAGGCTGTATCTCATGAACCGCTATAGCAAAGAATGTATAATAATACTACGCTATAGCTAGAAAGCTGAAATTTTCACAGATGATGTAAGTATTTCTGTTGCCGCTATAACAACAAATACTAAAAAATAATATTTCAGGGGGGCTCCCATGCAACAAATCCAATTTTTTTACCGTTTTTCGCTCGATATCAATAATGGTAACAGGTAAATGCTTGAAATATTCACAGAAAATTTAGCTGCGTGCTTACTTTAATAATTAAATTAAAATATAACAAATATTTAAGGGGGGCTCCCATACAGTACGGAACCCTTCGTGCGCGAGTCCGACTCGTACTTGGCAGATTATTATATGTTTAGTACATTTTGTTAGGCAACTTTTATATAGTGTCGAGTACATCGGAAGTGGGTTTCCTCTCCTTCCAAAACTTGCTGTGAATTTTTTCGGCGACGGACCGCATTCTGCCAGTCGGCTTCCTTCGCGGCGATGACGTCATTTCTTCTAACGGCACGTCCTGGTTTATCGCATTCATATAAGGTGGCATTCATATAGTCTATACCATTATACCATCTAGCTTAGCATACTACCACGAAAAGAGTTTTGTCGACGTGTGAATGAGTTACAGAGATACAGGGTTATTTCTAGTCAATTAGCATCCTTTTAGGTGCTTATTCTGTACATCAAAACTAACAACTTTTGTTCTACTACTTTTGTCAAAACTAAAAAACAAAATTGTTGTTCCATATAAAAATATCGTTCACCCACGACAAAATGTATGGAACAGCTGATTTTTATTTCGAGTTCTGACAAAAGTCGCAGAACAAAAGTTGTTAGTTTTGATGTACAGAATAAGCCCCTGAAAGGATGCTAATTGATTAGAAATAACCCTGAAAACTTCACCAGAACTCTGTCTCGTCTGACACGCCGAAAGAATTATTTCGTGGTGCGTATACTAGCCCGGCATGACCGCGATTGGAACGTTTCGGGCAAATAATATGATGAGTACATTCAATTTCATCGATTTTATTGGTGGGGCAAAGTGGAACTAGGTGCTGTTAAAATCTTAGTTGGGTAACTAAAAATTAGTCAGACAGCGGTACTGTGTGAAGGCTATCCATATGCGTCGCGTAATATTATTGTCTCAGCTATTTTTAACCGACTTCAAAAAAGGAGGTTTTCAATTCGACTGCATGTTTTTTTTTATAATTATGTACCTATGTTACTCCGCCAATTATGAACCAATTTTGATAATTGTTTTTTGTTTGGTAGATCATACTTCAGATATGGTCTCATTTAAATTTTATAGAAATTGGTTGAGTCATTTTTGAAACATTAACAATATTGTAAAAATTGCTACATCGATGATACATTGATTCGTGCGAACTATTCGAGTTATGTAGTACACAGTTGAAGTCGTATGCCATTTTTGGCCAAAAATAATTATTATCGAGCCAAATATCTACATAAGCAATATTTACTTACTTCAGGCATCCTTGAAGGCTCCCTGGAAATGCTAAGGATTTGAAGTGTTCTAGCGATATTTTCAGCTTCATCATTGTCTTCCGACGAGGTTGATGAGCTGGTCAGGGACACCTGCGGAACACAGAGACGATAAGCAAAACTAGCTACTACATACACAATTTAAAATTAAAGCCCCTAATACTTTTTTAATTGTAGTAATAAAAGTAGTTGCTGAGAAATCCATACAAGACGAGATTAATAATAATTACACTTAAGTACAACGCCATTATTACAAAGTTACAAAGGCAAGTCATATACTTACAGGGTAACCTGCTTAACCTGTACTTAGTCGAAAGGGGGTTATTAAGACCATCATTATGAACAAGTTTTACTATGGGGCGAACCCAAATTCGAGAAAAACAAATCACCTGTGCCATACAAAAATGCAACTCGGAATCGACAAAATGTATGAGACAGCAGATTTTTTCTCGAACTCCAAGTTGGCCTCATGGCAAAAGTAATTTATAATGATGGTTTTAATCGCCTCGGTTCAGCTTATTACACAAGTTCTGGGTAACCCTGTATTATCAGGAGTAGCATTGTAACTTCTATACGACGAAAGACGATTGAGGCATTATCTCATTTGCAGTCTACCCGTGACCACAGTCGATGCAACTCGGTCAACGGTCTCGGTCTCGGGTCAGGATAATGAGGAAAAAAAGGGATATATTTGATATAGGTAAATGTGATTTCAGTGCGCGATTAGTCCCGTAGTACACAGTGTTATCCAGTACTGGTGCACAAAGCCGAAAAGAGGTATTTCAGACCATCATTATGAATAACTTTTACAATGGGGCCAACACGGATTTCGAGAAAAAAAATCGGCTGCTTCGTACATTTTGTCGATTCAGAGTTGCAGTTTTGTATCGAACAGCTATTTTTTCTCGAATTCCGGGTTGGCTTCGTAGTAAAAGTTGTTCATAAGGATGGTTTTAATAGGCATGACGACTAAAAAAATATAATTGGTCCGTCAGATAGCCCCATTCCTCTTGCCGTTATTAATAGCGAGCAAAAAACTCCTAAAAATCACGTTCGTTGTATGGGAGCCCCCTTAAATATTTAATTTATTATATTTTTAGTATTTGTCGTTATAGCGGCAACAGAAATACACTATCTGTGAAAATTTCAGCTGCCTAGCTATCACGGTTCATAAGATACAGCCCGGTGACAGACAGACAGACAGACGGACATCGAAGTCTTAGTAACAGGGCCCCGTTTTTACCCTTTGGGTATGGAACCCTATAAACACGTGTCCAATATTTTTTGATAATCTAGCTCACGGACAATTTTTTTTTAACCCAGTCATCATGCCTATATTACCCCCTTGTGGCTTAGTACCAGATAGGCAGATAACCCTGTAAAGAATAATAAGTTTCTATGTTCAGCGGTGGACTTTTAAGAAAACAGTTTTTAAAACAGATTACAGGCCGGTACAGTATGCTTTCAAACTTACTGGTATAAGAGAGGTCCGTTTGACTTTCTCCATGCTTATTGCTCTATGCCCGGGAGATTTACACGAGGGGTCAATGCATAATCTGTTATCTTCATTAGCATTGAAAATGAAGAAAGAGTTGGCCAGAGGAGGCAGGCACCGGAGCAAGGTGTGGCCAGCCGCGATCAGAGCGCAGAATATCGCGGCTACTACCGCGATCACGGGTGTGAACCCTAGCTTCTCTATCTCCACCCCGCAGTCAGCTTTCCTCTCGTCGAACCTACAAACTTCTGATTTGAAGTTATACAAGTTATACAAGAGACAGAGAAAAAATGATTAGCCGCATCAATCTTTAGGCTTTGATTGTTCTGGGGCCGGATTTTTCATCTTCGCACGGTTTGGTCGTATACGGAACTTGTTGGAGCATTCGCAAATTCCATAGATAATATAGAGTATTTTCATACAATCTGTCAAAGTTCCGTATACGTTCCCAGGCGACCGAAGTTGAAAAATTAGGCCCCACAGGGGCCCGGCTTGAACTTCGCACGGCTTGGTCGTATACGGAACTTGTATGGAGCATTCGCAACTTCCATAGACAATATAGAGTGTTTTCATACAATCTGTCAAAGTTCCGAATAAGTTCCGAGGAGTACGAAGTTCAAAAATAGGTCCCCAGCCCGGGTAGCACGGCAAGGGGAGAAAACCATTTTATCAACTCTTAATGTCAGATGTCATTGTCAATCCATACTTTATTTCCTCTTCGAGGGGATATGATGGTGGAAAGACTATTATAATAGTCCCTTTGCCATGCTTCCAGTGCTGGACTCTAAAGATTGTTTCTCTTAGATTTCATTCACTACAATCACAGTACCTACAATGCATCCAAAACAAAATCTCAACACAACATCGTATTAAAGTATTTGATAATAATAAATGCTAGCTGGTGACCTTCCAAGATTAAACATTCGTTATATATTCGTCATTTATATGATATTCGTTATTACTTTCTTGCACTTTTAGCATATGCATAGTCATATATTATATCTCTATTAGAATTGCTTATGCGTTTATTTGGCTCAACGCATAAGCATTGCCATTCAGCGTGGCAATGCAGCCAGCATGCTGGGCACGCTGCCAACTGGCATTGGGCTTGAGCATTCGGAATTCGGATTATCTTTAGACCTTCAAGGGTCTGTGGATGATCCAATGCTTTTTGTGTATAGGTAGTAGTAGTATATGTAGTTTTAGCATATAGTACCTATTGTATTTGGTTGTAGTTAATAAAGGCACTCTTGCCCGATTTATTATAAATCAAGGATGGTAGGAAAGCATGACAGCGTAATGCTAAAATGCATTATAACTCGTAGTTAGGTTCAAATTAAAATTGTCACGGTTTTAATGTGTGTTTCTTCATGCATTTTTAAAACGAACACAATTGTTTTTGTAAACTAATATAATTTATATAATTATTTCTCTGAAAAAGTAAGAATTATTTAATTTAGAAGTATCTAACTAACGATTTTTTCTAGATTAGTGCATACTGCATAGTCTTTAATTATGTAAACGAATGACGTAATACAGAAATAAGCTACGTGTCAGTCCATTTTGATTTCAATTAAAAATGTAGATACATCTAAAGGAATAGGCTGAATCACATTTCTTGACAGCTGTGATGTTAGCAGCAAGCTGCGGACGACATCTTATAATGGCGTTTACCATTGTAAGATGTTGTCTGTTTGTTCCAAAATTTATGTATCTTCGCTTTACGATGTAGTCCATTGTGGAAACACAATGAGCTCCTTTTGATCTTAGACATTGTTGTAAAGCAGACCCTAGTATCGGTTTTGAATATTGACATTAGTGAAAGGGCGTGGCTACAAGCCTCCTTGCCTGTTAGGCTTGGAGGGCTAGGGGCCCGCCAAATTTCAAGTGTTGCTTTACCAGCTTTCTTGTCCTCCGTTCATAGTACTCATAAATTAGTTGAAAAAATCCTCGCACTTTCTTAAGGCCATTCCAGCGTAGCTGAAGCTCATTTGAATGAGGCAACGAATGAGTGGAGAGTCGCTAGCTCAAACACCGAGCTTCCAAAGACTCTGTCGTCGCAGAGTCTGTGGGATCGGCCGATCTGCGAACTAACACTGAAATCTCTTCAGATACGTGTTTTAGAGTCGCGGATCGCGCTCGAATCCTTGCGGTCTCTGTATGGGAGTCCGGTCTTTGGTTGCAAGCTTTGCCCTCATTCAATACTGGTAACCTTTTAGACCCAACTGCATTTCGTCTAGCTGTCAGCTTACGCTTGAGTGCAAGGTGTTGTGAGGCCCGTCGCTGTCAGTGGGGTACTGCAGTTGACCAGCTCGGTCACCACGGTCTCTCTTGCTCAAGAAGCGCTGGTCGGATTGGCTGCCACGCCAGCCAGCCAGTCATACGCAGGGCTTTTGCCACCGCCAATATCGCAGCCGTACTCGAACCGAGTGGGCTCGCGGGTGGTGATGACAAAAGGCTTGACGGCATGACGTTGGTCCCAAGGAAATATGGACGGCCCTTAGTATGGGACGCAACTTGTGTCGATACTTTGGCACCGTCACATCTTTCTGAGACTCAGAGTAGGGCTGGAGCGGCGGCCAATTCGGCGGAGCAGCATAAGCGGCGTAAATATGCTAACCTCGGTAGTGGTTACATATTTGAGCCATTTGGAGTTGAGACATTAGGTCCGTGGGAGCCGGCAAGCGCACTTAACAGCTGAGCGAGGACAAACGTTACAGCCGCCAAAAAATTTGAATCGATCTATACCTAAATACATTATTTCGCTATGTTCTTTTACTGGGCATTTTGCGATATGACTTGCCGTCGCTTACCAAATCACGATTGGCCGGTTTCTAATAGTGTCCAGTCACATCGTGATCAGAACGATCATCCGACGACATCTATATTAAGAACTCTTGCCACAGACTCATAAGATAGAATCCATTGTGGTATATATAAGGATCACTGGAGTATTGTACCTATACATGGACGGCTAGATAACTGGTATCCATTTGTAAGATTGAAAAATTACCCAGTCTAGTGGCCTGTGCGCCAAACTCGAGATATCCTGAACCTTGGCCAATTCAACAATTGCAATAACTAACAGACCACATATCCAACAAAGATTGTTACTTTATAACAAAGTTATAACTGCGACATAAGTAGTTTTTTCTGTTCTGTGGCGACATGTTACCAAGTAGGTAGTTTAGTTAATCTAGGATGTTTGTAGTTGGTGTTTGTATAGACCACGGACATATTTTACAGGATATCATTGTACTCATGATTGTGGCCAACTTTTAATATAGGACCAACCCCGAAGTGGCGAAAAAAACAGCTGCTCCATACAAATTTGTCGACAGTCTGTGAACTTTTTGTATGGGATAGTTAATGATGAGTACAGTGATATCCTAGAGCAGTGGTTCCCAAAGTTGTGTAGAGTACTACCCATCCAATACAATACAAGTTTACAAACCCGGGACCCACTTCCAGGAAATTCACCCGTTGCCAACGTGAATAAAATACTTATCAACTAACTACATCAAAAAAGTCATTTTAATGGGAAGGATGAAATTGTTCCCTATGTTTTACCATTACTGTTTTGACACCAACTTCAACTCGAGCTACTTTTAATCGCAGTGATGTCTATTTTATTTTGGTGTTTAGTTTTAATGTGGTGGCCCACTCAATATTCGCTCGCGACTCACTTAGTTTGAGAAACCCTGTCCGAGAGTACTCGTATGTGCATCGTCTAGTGACTCTGTAGTGTAGTTATATCCGTGCTCATGAAGTCATGACTGGACCTGGCCTTGGGACTACTATCGCCATTGATGGACACGTCACGAAGGAAAATATAAATGTAGCTATGCTTAGAAATTATTTTTTAACCAACTTCCAAAAAGAAGAAGGTTATAGATGATCGTATATTTATTTAATTTTTGTGGATGTTCATCGAACTTTTCGCCAATTGTGAACCGATTTAAAAAAATTCTACAAAGAAATAATTTGAAAAAAAATATACTCCCATTTAAATTTTATCGAAATCGGCTGCGCCGTTTTTGAAAAATCAACAATAATGTAAAATTGCCTATATACAGCGAGTCGAGCAAACTATTCGAGTTTTGTACACGATTGAAATAGTTTGTGCCATTTTTAGCGAAAATGAATTTGTATGTAGAAGTCTTAATGTCCTAATTTACTTGTTGCAGGGATAATTTCCCCATCGTGCCAACGGAGTCAATAAAGAAATGTATACCAGTCCTGGACTCCGCAGTTGTTGATACCATCGCAGACGATCCCGGTGGTCAGGCAGAAGTCCTGGTTGTTGATGGTACAATCCGTCTCATTGGAAGAAATACAACCTCTTTGGGGCTTGCGACGGGCCGAGGTCGCAGTCACTTGGTACATGTAAGCCTGGACACAGAATCATCGAAAAGGTGAGTTTAAAAATGGTTAAATACAACTGCCTAACCTATTAAAAAACAATTAGTTTATTGATATACCAATGATAGTCATATAATACGTGTGTCCAAGCCCTAGTTGGTAACATGCTAGCGGCATTATCTACCGTTACCACGTTGAACACCAACAACGTTATAAACTTATTAATACGGGTGTTGATCGTTTTTCCACAACTAGGCTGGACCAACCATTGGTTGAAGATGAACACGAGAATTGAAATTCACTTCAAAATATAACTGCGCAACTTGAGGGAGATCGCTAGACAGCCGAGCTCTAGAAAACATGGTTTGGCCTTATAAAAAAAATCTGGCAACTGGCTGTGACAAGAGATTTTATAATTAGTTGCTCACCGACAGATATTGAGAATGGTACAACATATTAAATCATACCGACGAATTGAGTATCTTATTTTCGGAAGTCAGTTGAAAATTAATTGAATTCTCAAAAAAAGTATCGTACTTAGAGTGCTAAATTAACTTACATTAATATTTGAGTTAATATTTATACTATTGCTGAGGAACCAGAAGCGAATCTTGCCAATGACAGATGACACGAAGTAAAGAGACAACTGGTTCCTGTCTCCGATCAAGTCGCACAGGGCGAGACATTTATTCCTTTTAATTATCGTTACTTTTATAAATTAGATTAACTTACATTAATATCTGAGTTAACACTACTATTGTTCAGGAACCAGAAGCGAATCTTGCCAATGACAGATGACACGAAGTAAGGAGACAACTGGTCCCTGTCTCCGATCAAGTCGCACAGGGCGAGACATTTATTCCTCCTCATTATCGTTACTTTTATAAATTAGATTAACTTACATTAATATCCGAGTTAACACTACTATTGCTGAGGAACCAGAAGCGAATATTGCCAATGACAGATGACACGAAGTATGGAGACAACTGGTCCCTGTCTCCGATCAAGTCGCACAGTATGAGACATTTATTCCTCTTCATTATCGTTACTTTTATAAATTAGATTAAGTTACATTAATATCCGAGTTAACACTACTATTGCTCAGGAACCAGAAGCGAGCTTTCCCAATAACAGATGACAAGAAGTAAGGAGACAACTGGTCCCTATCTCCGACCAAGTCGCACAGGCGGAGACATTTATTCCTCTTCAATATCGTTACTTTTATAAATAAGATTAACTTACATTAATATCTGAGTTAACACTACTATTGCTCAGGAACCAGAAGCGAATCTTGCCAATGACAGATGACACGAAGTAAGGAGACAACTGGTCCCTGTTTCCGATCAAGACGCACAGGCGGAGACATTTATTACTTTTAATTATCGTTACTTTTATAAATTAGATTAACTTACATTAATATCTGAGTTAACACTACTATTGCTCAGGAACCAGAAGCGAATCTTGCCAATGACAGATGACACGAAGTAAGGAGACAACTGGTCCCTGTCTGCAATCAAGTCGCACAAACGGAGACATTTGTTCTTCTTCATTATCGTAATGGTGTCTTTGTTCGACCTGCAGTTGATTTCGAGGCTCGTGGGGAACTTGATCACGACTATCAGATTTGCCCACGGTTCGGTCACGATTTCTACCAAGCATTGGTAGTCTATTTCTGTGATCGTTCGGAACACCTAAAAAGGGCGTGAAGTTTAATTTGTAGTTGCTTTCGTGTATCGGATTGACTACGAGTATATTCAGCTCTAGATCTAATGGGAGTAATTGGAGACGCTAGTCTTACAGTATAGAGATTTTTTTAGTAGGTATATAACCTACCTATAATGTTCAGAATTATAAACAACTAATTATAGAATAGAATAGAAACGCTTTATTGTTCACACAATCAACAATAAAATAATATAATATCTTAAAACTAGCGACCCGCCCCGGCTTCGCACTGGTGTATTATACTCATAAATATTCCTCTTGAATCACTCTATCTATTAAAAAAACCACATGAAAATCCGTTGCGCAGTTTTAATAGAACATTATATAAGTGCGGTAAGTTGAAAATTACAGCCGAGGCAATATTGCTAGCTTGAGCTGTAGGCGAGGGCTGTAAGGAAGCAGAGGCTGTAATTTTCAAAGCGCACGTATGTCATAAGACGTTTTATAATATATTTGCGAGGAAATTAATAAAACTCTGACTTGCGCCGCCGGCTAGTAGCAGCACGCGAACCACTGCAGGAACATCTCACTTCCAGTGCTGGCCATAAAGTCGTGCATCAGTCGAAGCATCGTGCGTTTTACATTACATTACCGCACAAGTGCCGTAATGTCTCTCACTCTCTTGAGTGATAGTGGGAGAAACGAGACCACAGAGTTCTGCAGTCGGTGGCGGCGTGCGTTTTACATTACAATAAAGCACAAGTGCGTAATGAAATACATTACGATATTGAAATTGGTGTAATTACAGCCACTTTACGAGCCAATATGTTATAAAGATATATAAGATACATAAGCATACATAGGGACAGACAGGGAAGCGACTTTGATTTAAACTGTGTAGTGATAGTGCGACAAACGACGTGATTTTCCAGGTAACCTGATTAGGAGAGGAAAGGATTATAGAGGAGGTAAGGGACGGCACTTCGCCGATTATTTGAACTTCGAATGACTACTTAGGAACGAATATGTACGTAACTTTGACAGATTGTATGGAGAATCTCTATGTTGTCTCTGGAAGTTGCGAGTGCTCCATACAAGTTCCGTATACGACCAAACCGTACGAAGTCCAGTTTTTCCCTTTGGGTACGGAACCCTAAAAATGCTCCCCTGATTTTTGTAGCTGCGTGTATTATCGTAATTTTTCTATGGTATTATCTAATTTTTCTATGGTATTATCATACGCATGTCTCGACACGCACTTGATTACATTCCATCTCACTATTGCCATAACTGGCTAATTCACCGGCCTATCTATGTCGGTCGGTTACTTTCTCCGGTTTACAGATCTCTAATCTGATTCTACTTTATCACAGAGATATGATACATTGATTAGGAAGATCTTATACTGAGACACCACAGCAATCAGATAGGTAGGTAAATGTTAGGTAATCCGTCCTATCATATTATTATTATCAATTTATGGGATAACTAACTATAGCATAGTGGTATTCGAATTACTCCAGTAATTAAATAAATGTTGCTTGCTAGAGGTTTTGATTGAATCAAATTAATCCACTAAAGTCGTAAAATAATCGACCAAGTGCATGTCGAACTCGCGCACGAAGGGTTCCGTACTGTATGGGACCCCCTCCTAATACTTATATTTTATTTTAACTACCTATATTTTATGATATTATAAATTTTTTACCTGTTTCCGATATTAATATCACGCCAAAATCACGTTTCTTTAAGGTAGACCCCCAATTAAATATTTATTTTATTTTATTTGTTAATTATTATAGTGAATGTACAATTAAATATTCTGTGAATATTTCAAGCGTCGTCCTGTTAACCTGTTACCGTTATTAATACGAGTACTTATCGAGCGAAAAACGGCTAGAAGTTCAGGTTTGCTGTATGGGAGCCCCCCTTAAATATTTATTTTATTATGTTTTTAGTATTTTTTGTTATAGCGGCAACCGAAATACTCCATCTGTGAAAATTTTGTCTTGCTATTACGATTCATGAGATACAGCCTGGAGACAGACATACATACGGACAGACGTCGATGGTCAGCGGAGTCTTTATAATAGGGTTCCGTTTTTACGCTTTGGGTACGGAACCCTATAAAAGTATGGTTTCAAAATATACGCACCAATGTAACAGTGTCCGATAGGCCCATACCGTATGAAATGTCGTACCGGATGTGTTGGGAGAAAGTGCAGTCATTGCTGACATCCTTAGGCCGATACAGGAGCAAGATACCAGTGCAATGCACGGCTGGAATTATACTGCAAAATAAACACAAACAAATAATCATGGCCTTGTCTTATACGTATTAACTCTATGCAGCCATGCTTACAACGCGCAACGGCGCGGCGTGGCCTGCCATGGCCAACTGTGAGGAGCATACTCCACTAAAGCGTAGCGGAGCAGATATTGTTAATTGTAGGGCGTACATGAGAGCTATCAAATTGCGCCAGATCACTGTCACGAATGCGTCCTTGCGCGGGTCCGATATTATCCACAATTTGACATTGGAATAATTTTTTTGTTCAAAATTTTACAATTTTAATACCGTAAAGAGTAACATTGTCACGTCACATGCTCGTTCGAGTAACTGTCTGTCGACGAGATTTCGGTATTCGGCAGATAATCTATTTTTAATGTGGTAGGTAGCTATAATTTTAAAATAAAAATAGTTTTGTATTAAAACTTGTATATTATTGTTATTACGATCTTTTCACATATCACAAAAATACTTGATTCAAAAGACCAATTGCATAAGAAATCTCAATGAGCAATGAGTTTACGACGAAAGGGATAGAGTTAGAACTTTAATTACTATCCCCTGATTACGGTTTCATTATGTGTAGTTATTCACGGACTGGGTATGTGAAACATAATCATACCATCATACCATATTGGCTTCATCTGTCTGATGAACACATCATTCTAATCACACTGTTGGGTATAGGACTCTCTGGTACGGTGAAACTTCCCCGGACCCTTTGTCTATTTTATCCAGCCACGTGGTCTCCATTCGAGATCTTTTCGCTGCACTGGGGACATCGCCGGCTACCTATCTACCCTAGCTGTTTTCCAAAATGTCTTAGTTTACCGTTTCCCTGACCGACTCTCTGTGCAAGCTATGTGCAAGTATGTTTTTTTTGGATATGTTCATCGATTATTTCGCCAAATGTGAACCGAATCGAAAAATTCTTTTTTAGTTCGTAAGGGTATACTCCCGAGGTGGTCCCATTTAAATTTTACAGAAATCGGCTAAGCCGTTTTTGAAAAAACCAACTATAATGTAAGCAATTCGAGCGAAATATGCGAATTTTGTACACGATGGAAGGCGGTTTTACCATTTTTTGCGAAAAATAGTTATATTTATATAAATCTTTAGATTTCAAGGTTCTGTGGTGGTGTGGATGATCTAATTGCTTTTTATGTAGTAGTAGTTTATGTAGTTCATAATAAAATAGGACGTTTATCTATGTCACAAAACTATTTATCTATAACACCTGACGACAGTTGGGTAGGTATCAATCAGGTTTTTGCCTTGACGATGCACTCATACTCGATACGTCACGTAGCAATTAGTGTCGATTATATCCCAATAATTACTTAAATAATAAGTATGGCATAAATTGTACATACTTTGTTTTTAGAATTGACAAATAATTTATTAATTTTGTACCTACGTATTTTTGCTGGGACTTTTTTGAAGCGAAGCTTTTCGACAGCATTTCGATAGGTACCTATTTATTTATACTTACATGGACGTAATTTTGGCCGTTAAAAAAACGTGACAAATTATCGTCACATGATGCAAAACATCAGGAAACTACTGATAAATATGTGAAATAATATTACAGTAGAGACAGAGTTGAGAAATTAGGTATATTTTAAAATGTTTACTTCTCCCAAATGTACAGTGCAGCACGGAACCCTTATAGTTATAGAATCACTTTGCTGTCCGTCCGTCAGAGGTATTGACTAGAAATTAAAACGACTTCATCAATATCAAACAGCCGTTTTTGTCACAAAAACCCGTATATTTCGACACTCAATAGGATCACTTGGTTGTCCGTTTGTCTGTGCGCTCGATACAATACTGATAAAACTGACACGTTACATTAATGCTCTAGACTTTAAAGCTTGCTGCTACTGATTTTCAGCCTTAGCACGCCTCCTCTATTGATTTCCAATAAGACCATTTGAGATTGACTTGCATTGCGATATTTATGCACTTATGCGGGTACATAGTTTCCCGTCTACCTTCGAGAACCTCACGGCCCCATCGACCACCCCTTCTACTTACAAATTGTGTGCCTTGTCTACTTCAGATTGCTAATCAGCTGAACTTTGTCAGTAACTTTGGAACGTCTACGAATCTTCGCACTAGAGTAGAGAAAAGAGACTTCGAGCTAAGCCCCACTTAGCCTTCTTCATAGCACGTTGTCTATTTAGTCAAGTCATTAGGTAGGTACGTCGGAAAAAACCTTTCGGCCGCGTAGGTATGTTACGGGTTAGAAGTAGATATACGAGTAGTTAATTAAACTGTAAAACTATATGAAAATGTAATGTAAATATTCTAATACCTATTCTAATTTTTAACCCCCGACGCAAAAGAGGGGTGT
Organism: Hypomecis atomaria; assembly: GCA_964007245.1. Lineage (NCBI taxonomy): Eukaryota > Metazoa > Arthropoda > Insecta > Lepidoptera > Geometridae > Hypomecis > Hypomecis atomaria. Next base: position 19,440,144 of record OZ023280.1, read on the forward strand.
TATAAGTTTGACGTGTCTGTTTGTCTGTGTGTCTGTCTGTCTGTCTGTGGCATCATAGCGAACCACTGAACCTATTTCAGTTTAGTTTTTTTTGGATGAAAGGAGATTTAATCGAAAGTGTTCTTAGCTATGTTTTATAAAAATCGATTGAGCCGTTTAAGAGTTATGGTGGGTTAAAGTGGGGATGGAAGAACCAAAATGCTGCAAATGTGCCCAAAATGGTTGTCAAATGAAAGATAAGATATTTTATCAGTGGTAGGACTCTGTCTAGTCTGTCGGGGGTTTTTTAAATTTTTAATTTATATTATCATCTGACTAATCATTTTATTTTAAACGTTGTATAAATAAACATCTAAGGGAAGGCTATCCACCAAGATACAGGTGTCATACCTAGTTTGGTGGCCACGGCTGAATCTTTCTATGATTATACCTACCAAGCAATAAAACTTAGAATCGTGTAATTGATCGAGCGACAGCGAAGATCTCCGTTTTAACACGGTGATTTTGCTTTCACCTGTACAGATGTTGGTTTTCGTCTACAGGTCCCATTTTTGAAAGAAACTCGACAAACTTGGTACACAGGTACACTTGGTACAAACAGGTCCACTTGGTACAAATACATTAATAGAATTATTAATTATTTAACGGATATTTTTGGTGGGGTTATTTTCCTTATAAACAGGGGAAAATTTGCTGACGCGCTGTTTATCAGCTGATTTTTATAATATTTGGAAATACAGCATCTAAATTCTAACAAGACTAGCAAGTATGAAGTAGGCTTATGAAGACTCAGCTACAGAGATGTATTTTTTAACGTTAATGAGTCTGCGCTTCACCACCAACTCGCCTGATGGTAAGCGAAGTAGTGGTCCAAGATGAAGCACGCAGACTTAGAAGATACCTATTCACTCTGATCTTGAAAAGCTTTACATTATAATACGAGTATGTCTAAAACAAGAAAGCAGGAAGACTGTTGCATTCCCTGGCGGGACGAATCACGATGACGATGACTCGAGAGCCTCTATTTGGAGAACTACTAGTTTTAATTAGCGCTTATTAGCCTCTAAAATATTATTACTTATGTTTGACAGATGGTCCAGGAAAAGGATATGGCCGTCGAAGTCGACAACCACTACGGATACAAGAAGGATTTCCGCACTGCACTGCCGCAGTTTTTGGCCGTCAGCGTCAAGAATTTATTGCTGCTCGGTGAGTTCTACAAACCGTTCCTATTCTTATATTAGTATGGGGGTGATAAGTCCTGCACTGCCGTCCCGCATAGGATGTTTTCATTCCCTTCAGCGTCTACCCGAGCCAGCCCAGCTCCTCAGTAACGGAGCGTGGCTCTAGGCCGCACAACTGCCCCAGTGGCTTGGATGGTATATGAAATGATGGTTTAATGGTAATGTGTGTTCAGAACCCTTATTTATTAAACCTCTATGGACAAGGCTAAAGTATTAATAAAATAGTTTATCTCATCACGCGGTTTTTCGAAAACATGAAGACATAGTACAAAGAGTACAAACCAAAACTTTAATTATCTACTTATGGAAATTTTCTCATGTTCTCGAATACATTATCACTGGTTAATATTTTTTGGTCCTTGTTCTCTCTAAACGCCTAAGCTGTTGCTGAATACCATTCTTTGGTACACAAATTTGGTGAGTATTCTCGTGCAAATTTACTTCTAATAACTTTATCTTTTTTCTCCTCAACTTCCGCAAGCTCGAAGAGTCAACATATCCTGAAGATGCCTCGTTGAGAGGCATTGAAGTATACATTAACATCATTGTTGCGAGGCGAAACACGTGTCGAATCGAATGGAGTGTAGTGCAGTGAGAATAAGGGTATTATTTATTAATGAAGTGTTTTCTCTATCTTGTCTCTATTATTTAAAATTGTAATAGTGTAATAAGTTTTTCTTTGTTCAGTTTTTTAACGGATTAATAAATTTATAATAGAGTGTAGTGAAATTCATTACCATATTCTCTATTTTGTAATATTATGTTTTTAAGTGTAGAGGTATAATTATTGTGATAATATTAATTGTAAGGTTTACCCTAAAACCCTTAAACTCATTTGCCTACAGCAACATAGCGGAAATAAACTAAATATTTATTCAAAACAAAGATTCCTCAACTTCCGTAACGACTTTACTTTAACATTGAAAATCATGTTTGCCTAACCTAATTGTCCACATATGTTCATCAAGATTGGACTAAAGCCACTCCAGTTATCGTCAAACAAATATAATAGATAATACAAATATACAAAATATAGTTGTGTGTAGGTATCGATAGCATCCCGATTCCCGAGGCAGGACTGAGAATAAAGAATTATTTATTTTACAGGTCCTGTAAAATCCAAAGATTTTTTTTGATATTTTCTCGCCAGATATGGACCATTTATGTCAATTTAGGCTACAATTTTAAAATGCCTTTTTGTTTTAGGCTATGGCATGACCCTCGGGTTTCCAACGATACTGATTCCAGCCGTCGAAAACCCCAGTGAAGGCGAAGTGTTGCATCTGGAGAAGAGTGAAATATCCTGGATAGGTAAGATATCTGCATGTGTTTTATACAGGGCGTTTCTCTAGACGACGGACACAGTCTATGATTTCATTGTGCTCACTTCTATTAGTATTATGCAGGTTTTTACTAATATCTAGCCAAAATATGATAAAATCATAGCAACGTATACATAGGTACTCGTATCTAAGTCTGTATAGCACATCTTTTTTCTCACACCCTATACGCTAGTAACTTCACCTATTCTCCCTCCACATACGTTGGTACTCGTATCTGGCCTTAAGTATGGCATAAGGGAAACCCTGGTATAAGGGAAACCCAAATCCTCAAATCCCTCGGGATGCCTATAAATGCTCGGTCCATAAGAAAGCAACATTTCTTTCGGGCCCCACTTGAGCCATAGTATCTTCTATAGTCTGACCGTTTAACTGAGTCCTCGCCTGCGCGGGTACAGGGGCGCGGGGGTAGACGACAAAGGGGGACTGAGACAGGTGCGGGCGGTGGGGACCCGCCGCCCGCACCTCCGCACGCAGGCGAGGACTCAGTTAAACGGTCAGACTATAGGTCTGGCTATCCTAGACCAATGTGTAAAATTCTAAGATCTGTCAAATGATCACTGAGATTGTTTAAGACTCCGAACAAAAACGAGGTTTAAGCATACAAAATATGATTGGCTTGAGACGTCTTTTACAATCTCTTTTCCTTCCTGTAAGTCCTTAGAGTATCAGGAACATCTCAGAATCTCAAGAGTTTTTTGCTGGCTGTGTGTCTATCGCCGAAATACGTTTCATTGACGTTTGCTTTCGTACCTTTTTCCCTCTCAGCGAGGTCAGCAGTGTTGTTATTCAACTTGTGGCCTTGTTTCATGTACGCGGCACTTTGGCGTGAACTTCACCACAATTAAATGAACTTTTGCCTTTTATATCTAACCATTTACTGTGAACCTAGCACATAAGCTTTAGTTCATTTTCTTTTTAGCTTATTTGTTAGACGGAAATTCATAAGGAACAAATCCATTGCTCTGTTAGTAATATTTTAGTTATTCCTAGGGCTGTACCCGAATGCTGAATTTTATTTATTTTCTTATTTAATTGCACCACATTAAAAAAAAAGTATATAATTTTAAGCAGTGAGACAATACAGGTTAAATAAAAATTAAAAGTATGAAATGCATGACCTATAAGCTGATGATAAAACTATTTAATTATAATTCAGTGAGAACTACGAGTACCTACTATATAACATTGGCCACGCAAGTGACACTGTAATTTGCATCGAGTTAAAATATCCTACGAGTCTGGTTTGATTGCAGTTTTTCTTAACTTCTAGTGTAATTAAATGGTTTTTGTAAGCCGACATAGAGGAGCCTTTGACAAGTCTTTTCACCCATCTTTACGAAGAATGTTTTCTAAGGAGCAGACTCTGTAATCACGAGAAAAGTGTACCAACCAAAAAACATATTCACGTAAGAAAAGTACAGAGCGGCTGATTTTGTCAGTATTTCTGGGCCAGTTTCATAGCAAACATTCTTCATAATATAAAGGACAATGACCTCGTATCACAACTGCCCTCATTATGAAATTATTTGTAAACGTGATGGCGAGGAAGAACTCCCAAAAAGGTTACAAAGGAACCCATGATAGTTTTCGTTTACTGTAGAGATTCAGGGCCGGTGCATGAGTGTACCCGATTGACCTCTAATAGAGAGAGATGGCGAGACATCGTGAGGCGTATTACATCTGCCTCTACCACCACAAACACTACGTGATGACCACGACCTCTCTGTCAAAAGCGTAACGACTAAGAAGAAGAGATACTAATTCTATGGTTTCCATCAGAAATTCAGAGCTCGTTAGCTATAAATAAAAGCACGTTCTATAAAACGCCAGTCTGGGGTGTCTGTAGCATAGGTTATATCCGTAATACCAAGGACTGTAGTTCTTCCTGATTCCATCAGATAGGTAAGTATGCTACCAGAAACGCATCGAACGAACTACATCCGTGTGAGCGGCATGACACCGGTCGACCTCGCGCCGCTACAAGTACCACAGGTACAGTGTAAACCAGCCATTCTCAAAGTGTGTTCCGCGGAGCCCTAGGGTTCCGCAAAGCTTCTTTAGGGGCTCCATATGAATGCTCATAGTAGGTAATAAGAAAAAATAAAAACACAAACAATCTTGTAGCTACAGAAATGTTTGAGGACGAATTACATCTGAAGAATATAGCCAATATCAATATCTCACTTAATGCGCTTTTTTTTGAGACATTTTTCCGAAGAACAAAGTGTGAAAAATATTTTTTTGTTTATTTTAGGGTTCCGTCAAATATTTCACTTTCCTAAAGGGCTCCGTCACGAAAAAAGTTTGAGAACCGCTGGTGTAAACTATCTAAGTTAAGAAACAAAGGTCAAGGAACAGAACATTTTTCGTCGCTATAGAGATTATCATAGATGGAGTGCGGGAAAATACGATAAATAATTGTTCTGGTCACTACTACAGGTGTAATTGTGTAATCAATAGCAGAAGCAAGGCACCGCGCTCATTTATCACGTTAGATCGTATTCTTAGAATTTGCGCCATTCCAAAGATTTTGTCGCATCCTTCTCAAAACTGGTAACAAGAAAAAGGATGGCGAAAAAACGTATTTTACTACTTTATACGATAATTCATATTTTTCGTCGATATAATTATGTAGAGAGAGAGCTCCAGGTTACGGCGACGTTGTAAAGCGAATGAATGTAGGTACCTAGGTATGTGATTTATGGTATTCCAAACAAATTTTACTGATAATGACGTTATAGAGATCTTATATATAATGAGTTTCAGTAAGACAGTTTACACTCTACGTACATACCTAATAACAACGTACCCACATATATATTTTACAAAAAAACTTTAATCCCCAAACCTAAAGCACTCGTAACTCTGGGCCCATTATAATAAAATTCGTCATAACGGGTTTTTGATTACATTTTGACAACTTGTGATATGAAATCAGTAAAAAGTGGTTGGTAATTATCATTTACTAAGTAATTTTGACTCTTTATATAGGTGTAATCATTGTCTGTGAAGTTAGCTACAAGCTGCGCCAAACTTCTCGCTCTTGCTGTCATACGAATTTTCTACTGCACAACTACTCGCCTCGTATTCACATATGCCATTAAGTTTGATTCATGGTAAAAGTAAAAAAGCTTTTATTTCTACGACTCACAGAAACATTTAAGTACATAGTTTAGATAGTATTTAACTATAATTCTTATCTCAAGTAGGTACATTGTTAGGTTAGATTAGTCAGTTAGGTAGGTAGCTACTTAGCTACTTATAATCTAAAAGATTGATTCATGGGACAATACACAAAATAATCGGTCAAGTACGAGTAGGACTCGCGCACGAAGGGTTCCGCACTGTATGGGAGCCCCCTTAAATATTTATTATATTTTAACTTAATTATTTATTATTAAATTGAATATACAACTAAATATTCTGTGGTTATTTCAAGCATCTACCTGTTACAATTATACATGTATTAATATTGAGCAAAAAACAGTTAAAAATTCAGGTTTGTTATATGGGATTACGAGCAAATATCTACAGAGCCACAGTCCCTAAGTGAAAGTAGTAAAAAAATGTCCGAGCGCCGTCTTACATAGCGACTTAGATATTTACATAAAATAATTCACAATGACCTGTTTTCTCGAATCTCAACGTTATGTCATCTAATTAGTGCTCGTAACCGAGCACTTTGGCATCACCCGATGTTGTAGTCGGCTTGCAATCGCCTTACGACTACCTTAAAAGCGTGCCCACCACGTAGCTTGGGCAGAGTTTTGCCTCGGACACTTTTTTTGCACGATTGTGACTCTATAGATATTTGCTCGAAGCTGGTCATAAAATTGAAGTGTCAAACGTACAGACCTAATGGCTGCACTTGATTGAAGTGCTTGCCTAACGCTAAATAGTTATTGTATTTGTTCAACTTTGTAAGACGAGTATGTCAGATGAGATTTTAAAATGGGACTGTAGCTTCTGAACTGAACACAGTTGAATGTTACTCATTTCAGTACATACAAAACACAAAATTTACTGGGTTTCGTTTCGACTAATGACGTTTTATAAAATTTTCTATATACCTATATACAAATGAATCGTGGTTGTTACTCTCGCTATAACTCGAGAACGGCTGAACTGAGCTAAGGGAAGAATTTTTATAAAAGTGGCGTAATTTTTTGTAGTAAAAACATTAATTTAATTTTCCCGTACGAAATGTTCCTGCATGTAAAAGTTGCCATTGACAGACGGTGAGATGAAGTTCACCAGGTCAGCTAGTATGATATATTATTATATGCCCATGTTGTACCCACCTCAACAGTGGAGGATTTACCAGCAGGCTGAGTAGGCTGAAGCCTAGGGCGGCAAATTTTAGGAGGCGGCAAATTTCGGACCATTAATTGTATAATTGATAAAAATACAAGATAAATTAAAATACCTAAACATTATAAAGTCCACAAAGAAAAAAAAACAACATTCGTTTCAAATTTAAAACCTCCCATGTGACATTTTATAAATAAATAAAACGTTTATTGTTCATAAAAGTTAACACAAAACAAGTTGTACACTAGATCCCACACTAGGGTGACCTGTGTCGAGGGATCTAGGCTCTTCCTTATAGTATCAAAACCAATTCACCATTGTACTAAAATACAAACTTTATTAAATATTCATAGTGCACTGGATCAACCGTTGAATCCAATTCGGCTGGACAGCGTTCGGAAATTAAAATTACAGAAAAACCAAAGTTACCGTTATATCTCTGTGGATAAAATCAAATCAAATGTTTTTTATTCAGATCACATAATCCATGGTGATAATAAAAAAACTTATAGACTACTAGCGACCCGCGCCGACTTCGCACAGGTGTACCTATTATACATACTCGTATAAAAGCCTTCCTCTTGAATCACTAATCACTCTATTTATTAAAAAAACCGCATCAAAATCCATTGTGTAGTTTAAAAGATATATGCATACATCAAGGGGACAAACAGCGGGAAGCGACTTAGTTTTATACTATGTAGTGATATTAGTACTTAAATTCTATTGCAGTAACATCGGAATTGCCGTTTTTCAAACATAATTATAATTATATAATTTTATAGCCCAGCGGATTGGCAAGTTGAAAAGGTAGCACAGAGGACTGATAAATAAATAACCAATGAGGTCGAAAAGTCCTCTAACTTTAAAACAAACTAGTTTTTACCCGCGGCTTCGTCCGCATGATATTTTGATTTTTTGCTATCCCATGGGAACCCTTTATTTATCCGGGATAAAAAGAAGACTATGTCACTTTCCGCCTTTCAACCCCGAGGCCCTACCTTACCACCCTTAATAGAGGAGGTGGAAATTAAAAAAAAAACGATTTGACAGTTGTTCGATTCTACAGTTGTTTTTTTTTTTTTAATTTCTGAAACGCACTCTAGAATAGCTCGCAGATAGCAGAATTTTTCCTACTTGCTTAACACTTATCGTTAAATTATGGAAAATTTACGTAATATCATTATAATTTATAGCCTATGTGTTATTCTGATACATACGAGTAAGCTATATTATTGGAAAGTTTCATCTCAATCCGTTCAGTAGTTTTTGCGTGAAAGAATAACAAACAACCATCCATTCATCCTTACAAACTTTCGCGTTTATAATATTAATTAAAGTAGGAAGTAGGATAAGGAATATGCAAGTTTTTTTAAGTTATTTTTTAAGCGATAGTTTGGATCATCAAATAAAACGAACGCATTTAATATCTTATATGTACATATTCCTTATTGTCTTCAATATTATAGAACAATGGCAACAAGAGTAGAAAGGTAGTATAGAGGAATGTGGGTTAAAAATTACCGAAACATAACAATCTGTTTCATTTTATCAAACAGCGTTTTCGATCCGGTTTGGTCACAGTAGTTTTATTGCGTACAAACCCTGGAACGAATGGCTACTGTAATTTGTCGAGTCGCGAACAATGTAGAGCTATATGCAGGGTTATCCAGAACTGCGGGGCAATTCTGTTAACCGATCTCTTTACCGAAGTGACACGTTCATGAACCTCTCTCGTTTTTCTGACAGTTCTGGTAGCTCACAACTGTCATAAAAACGAAAGAAATTCAAGAACGTATCACCTCAGGAACGGGATCGGTTGACAGAATTTCCCCGCTGGTATACTAAGCCGAAAGGAGGTGATTCAGAGCATCATTATGAACAACTTTTAATATGGGTCCAACCCGGGATTCAAAGAAAAATAACAGATATTTCATACATGTTGACGAGTCCGAGTTGCAATTTTGTATGGAACAGCTGATTTATATTCTGGAATTTTGGGTTGGGCCCCTTAGTTAAAGTTGTTTATAATGATATTCTTAATCACCTCTTTTCGGCTTACTGCGTGGAGAACAGATAACCCAAACCCAAAAAGTTTTCTTTGGCATATAATTATCTGAATGATAAAATAATTAAAATAAGCATCCTTTATTTTTTGTCTATGATCAGACTCCATCAAACAGGATATGTGCAAAGATGAGCTGAGCGTTGTAATGTAAGGTAAGCCTACATTTGTAGAGCTCCTAGTCTGTGCCTGCAATAAATACCATAATAATTGTTTATAGAACAAGACAAAATACCGCTGCGCTAACGATTATGCTATGGTTCTCCCCAAGCAAAAATGACGTTTATGCAATGGACTGACCACAGAGATACCAGGGAGATAACGCTGTGGTAAATTGAGGCAATTCTCAACAATCAATCAATCATTCATTTCATAAAAAATAAATTACATCAAATGTTGGTACCTACAGAAACATTTTTATCTAAATTTTAAATTAGAGTTATTATAAAAGCGGTAGGTTACAGCGTCTCGCAAGCAGCTGGACTAGGAAACCCTGTGTTACAGCTGCTTAGATTCCTGTCTCCGGTGACACGCTATAGTTTACATTTACTTAATTTATACAACATTAAAGATTAATAGGTAGGTATTTTACATTAAAGTTTGTAAATATATATTATGATTATAACAAAATGATTTTAGAATATGTTAGCATTATTCTTGCGAGATTTAAATCAAAAATAAATATACATATGTATATACAGGGTTATTTCTAATCAATTAGCATCCTCTTGGGGCTTATTCTGAACATCAAAACTAAAAACTTTTGTTCTACGACCTTTGTTAAACCTAAAAAATAAAATCAGCTGTTCCATGCATTTTGTCGAGGGTGAACGACATTTTTCTATGGAACATCATTTTTTTTGAGAATTAACAAAAGTTATTAGTTTTGATGGACAGAATAAGCCCCTAAAAGGATGCAAATTGATTAGAAATAACCCTACATTTTCATAGTTTGGGAAACCCTGGTCTAAGGTTCTTACGTAATGAATAAAGAAACCCAGTTATAACACCATGAGATGTATGTTCCAGGCTCGATAAACCTCATGGTGGTACCGCTGGGATGCGCGCTGTCTGGCGTGGTGACGTCACCCATAGGACGGCGGCGCGCCATGCAGGTGGTGAACCTGCCCTTCGCGGTAGCCTGGCTGCTGTTCCACTTCTCCAACACCACGTACCATCTATACGGAGCCTTGTTCCTGACTGGCTTGGCTGGGGGGCTGTTGGAAGCACCGGTAAGAAACAAACACAGCCTATAAATAATTATTTTTCGCAAAAATGACATGATTGACTTCAACCGTGTACAGAATTTGCGAATACATATTTCGCACGGATCGATAGTAAAGTATTTTTTTATTGCCTATAAACTATGTCAGTACAAAGATGTTACAAGTAGATTATTGGTATCAACAGTTTGTCCTAGCGGACATGCAATATGGTAGCCATTTTTCACGTTATTGTTGTTTTATCAAAAATGGCTCAGCCAATTACAATTTCGAAGTATACTCTTTCCAATAAAAAAAGAATTATCGAAATCGGACCGCTATGTAAAAAGTTAAAAGTAATGTGTGGTTATACCTACATAAAAAAAAGCAAATGTACGTGTCGAATTGAGTACCTTCTCCGTTTCGTCGGTCAAAAACAGACAGGATGTGATGAACTAAACAGTTTTTTTTACTATACTTGGTACCTGGTGTATGTGCAAGAAAATAACTATATTGGCAGTAACGCTCAAGCTGGCAGGCTCTGACACCACTTACTGACTTTATACTGACAGTGTCATTTACTTTACTTGTAGAGTTGATGGAATCAACTTCTTACCCCCAAGTCTCACCCTATCTCTGTATGTGCTCTGTATTTAAGCTGTATCTAGTCTTCTCATCGATTTATCGGATCGCTGTGTCAAACAAGCTACAACAAATCAACATGGCCTAAATCTTTTTTTTAACGCGCATAAGTCCACGCTTGACCACCAACTCGCCTGATGGTAAGCGACGTTGTGGTCGAAGTTGAAACACGCATACCTAGAAGATACCTATTCACTCTGACCTTGAAAAGCTTTAGATTATATCTCTTAAGAAACAGGAAAGCAGGAAGACTGTTCCATTCCCTGGCAGAACGAATCAGAAATGTTGAGTCAAACCGCTTCGTACGTATCGAAGGAAAATCGACAGTGTAGGGTTGGTAATGTGGCGTCCTCCTACTTGTCCTGTAGTAAAAAGGGGATAGGAGCATAAGGTCGTGCAGCTCAGCTCAGCTATACATCAAGAAATCAATCGACTGCTCTATTACCTTTATATGTTTTAGCTAAAAATGTCAGGTGTGACTCCCACTGAGACAACTCTCACTCTCCAGGTGTGACTCTCACTGATACAACTCTCACTCTCCAGGTGTGACTCTCACTGAGACAACTCTCACTCTCCAGGTGTGACTCTCACTGAGACAACTCTCACTCTCCAGGTGTGACTCTCACTGACTCAACTCTCACTATCCAAGTGTGACTCTCACTGAGACAACTCTCACTCTCCAGGTGCTGACATACGTAGCCGAGATCACCCAGCCGCACCTGCGGGGTGCTCTAGCCGCCACCAGCTCCATGTCTATCATCCTCGGAGTTTTCACGCAGTTCCTGTTTGGCATGCTGATGTACTGGCGGACCATGGCTGTCGTCAATATCATCTTTACGGTATGCTGACAACGATTAAATGAAACTTGAAATTACTTCCATAAAGTAGACCGAAACATAACGTGACCTTCCTAGAAGTCAAGATGTGAAGTACGAGTGCTTTTTATACAAATCTTGCATTAGGCCACTGGTTTACCATGAGATTTGTAGATGAGCAGTGTTAACATAAAAAAAACAACAATTGAGCCTCGGCACTCTTTTTCAAAACGTGATTAAATACCCCGTACGATTACACTTTACATATCTGGAGTATTGGTAGCCTTAAATAGGATTCCTAGTTGTCTTCTTCATTTTTGAAGGTCAGGGTTAGATAAACACTAGCCACTTTCGATCTTTACCACCAATATCTATAGATATGTGCTCGATAACAAACCACCATCACGCTTCCGTTTCATGCTTCTGGCGTTATGCCCTTGAGGACGACGGTATTGAAAAGCTTTTGAAAGACTTTTAGTACCGGTGTTCCACCCGCTTTCAGAATCTCTGATGTGATACCGTCATCACCCGGCGCCTTGTTGTTGTGAGCAAATATCTATACCTCTAGATATTTGCTCGAAGCTAGCCACACACTAGATTACACTTTTCATTGTACTAATTTTCAGATCTTAGCAGTCATCGCCTTGTGCTTTGTTCCGGAATCACCACATTGGCTGGTGTCCAGAAAACGATACGATGAAGCAAGAAAGGTGACTATGTTTTGAACAATAGAAATAGCCCTGTATGTTGTATTTTAACGTTAATCTTTTGCTTGTCGACATTGCCCGTTACATGAAATATTTATTTAGGATTCATTTTTCTGAACCTAGTCTTTTCTCTGTGCCATATTTTCTCCTTTTGAGCCTATATGGTTTGCTTTATTTATTTCCAGAGCTTACAATGGCTTCGTGGTTGGACTACCCCTTATGCAGTAGAACAGGAGTTAAAGGACATTCAAGCGTTGTATGTTAGAGGAAAAGGTACGCAAGTGTGTCGTGAAAAATTATGTGCCGCTCATCGACTTGTGGTTGTGTCGTTGTTGCCGCTAGTCTCAAATGGTATTTAAAAGAAAAACATCTTGCGGAGAGTCGTTCCCCGTGGTCCCGGTGGGTATTAAAATTACCCGTGGATCCATGGCACCAGGGGTTGTTCCCTGGACTTCCGACATTATCGATAGATAATTATTTTTCGCAAAAAATGGCAAAACCGCCTTCCATCGCGTACAAAATTCGAATATTTCGCTCGAATTGTTTACATTATTGTTGATTTATCAAAAACGGCTCAGCCGATTTCTGTAAAATTTAATTGAGACCATTTTGGGAGTATACACTTTCGAACTAAAAAAGAATTTTCTGATTCGGTTCACAATTGGCGAAATTATCGATGAACATACACAAAAAAAATACATACACACGAACATAGAACCTCCTCCTTTTTGGAAGTCGTTTAAAAATTAACCATGTGTTACACACAAAGTTTACTCTTTCAAATAAAATATTTCCATTCTTAGGAACAAAAAATCATGTTCTTACCGTAGAACAAATTAATAGAACTTTTATTTAATGGGTCAAATGGTTAATGGGTCAACCCGCCGGGACTACACAAAACAACTTGCGGAGATCTCCATGTTTATCGGTTTTTCAAATTATATTAAGATTTATTAGAAGGTCTGTCAATCCTCAATTGGCCAGTGTGAGGGACTTTGACTTATCTCGTCTTGTAATGAATGAGCCAATAACCAAATGTACATATTTGTTTGCAGATTCTAAAGGGGACATGGACGAGACGTTGGCTGAGAAATGCTCGCATTACATGAAAAGAAGCTTCCTTCTACCATTCTTCTTGATTAGCTTGGCCTTCTTTGTGGGACACTTCAGCGGTATGACCACATTGCAGGTTAGGAATGGGATATATAATATTTTAAATAACTTCAAAGTTTCGAACGCATATATTGCGTGGGAAAGACTAAAACAGTTAAAAGAATTGTGTGATACTCGTAGTAATTATATTTATTATATGTGAAAAATATGAAAAGAGTAGAAATTGAGATGACGTGTGATAGAGTGAAGTAAAAAAACCTACAGTGTCGACTCCGCCTAGTGGGATAGGGGCAGGAAGATGATGATGTCCAAGTCCATGCAACAAGACATTTTATCTTAGAACACTCAGACGAATATTCTGAGGATCTAAAGGTCAACAGGACATGATTTCCCTTGAACTAAATTAGGTTCTGCTTGCATGTTATTGGTTGGTAGCGTAATTGTTTTTACCCGAATGCCAAAAAAGGGTAGGTAGGTACTGTTTTTAGGGTTCCGTACCTCAAAAGGAAAAAACGGAACCCTTATAGGATCACTTTGTTGTCCGTCTGTCCGTCCGTCCGTCTGTCAAGACCCTTTTTCTCAGGAACGCGTGGAGGTATGAAGCTGAAATTTATATCAATTACTCAGGTCTACTGTCCCTTGAAGCTGTGAAAAAATCAAACTTCTAAGCCAACGCAATCAAAAGATACAGCAATTTAAGCTGCATATTTTGAAACTCGCAAGTACTCGCAAGGGAATCAAAACCTAAAGGGTACTTCCAGTCGACCTAGAATCTTGAAATTTGGCATGAAGCAACGTTTTATAGCACACATAAAGGAAAAATTCCGAAAACCTTAAATTTTTAGTTACATTACAAAATATATATTTTTTAATAAATATAAACTTATTACTTTTTTTGTCGTAATGAACGAACTTTGTAAACCTTGCAGGTTTGTACGGAACCCTCGGTGCGCGAGTCCGACTCGCACTTGGCCGGTTTTTTTAATTAATTGACCGAAGCGAAGCGAAGGTCACTGCTTCAAACGGTTTTGCTTTCGTCGTCCGGATGTTGATTTTCATCTACATGTCGCATATTTCACAGAATCGATGAAACTTGGTACCTATAAAGGTTTTATATTTTTTTTTTCTTTTTTATTATAGGGGGGGATATAGGCTTATGAAGATTCATTTAAAGAGATGTGTCGTGAGGTGTACTGTACAGAGAACTACTAGTATCTAATTGTTTATTTTTTCGTGACACTGCAGACATACGCAGTGTCAATATTCCAGATGCTCAAAGCGCCGATAGACAAGTACTACGCCACGCTGTTGTTAGGTATCCTGCAGATTGTGGGCACGGGCCTCTGTGTGCTCCTCGTGCATTTCACGGGGAAGAGACCGCTGACGTTCGTGTCTACTGGGGGCGGCGCAGTCTGTTGCCTGCTTGTCGCCGGCTACGATTACTATATCACGGTAAATATTCTGGCATCGCGTGCATCGTGAGAACAGCCATTACCAAATTTTTATAGTCAAAGTTTAGTTTAGTTGTTACTCTTTGTTAATATTTTGCCCGCCACGCCTTAATTTTTATTTTATTTCATACTGGTCTTCAGTCACGAGCATGAAGTACCTACAACATTGTGTACCGAACATTTTGACTATAAAAATTATGGTACTTGATTTTCGTGAGTCATTTTGCGTATGTCAATGTCGCGCGTATCAAGCTATATTTTACAAGGTATAGAAAGTTGAAATGTTCACAGATGATGTGTTTCTATTGCCGCTAAAACAACAAATGACCTAGTAACAGAGAAAAAAATTAATTGGAAGGCCATACAAATAACTGTTTTTCGCTCGATGTTAATAACCGTAAAAGGTAGACGCATTTTAGCATGTATAATTTTTACGTATTTTTACATGCTATAGGACATTTTATGCCCGACAAAAAATAGGGGTGTTATAATTTTAACGTGTCTATCTGTGTACCCACAGAACAGCAGTGTTTCCTTATCTGTGGTATCATAGCTCCCGAACCAAGAAGGAGTACTAAAATAGCAAGAGAATACATCTCTTTGTCTCATTTTAATTATGAAATTTAAAAGGTGTTAGAAAAAGATGTACATATACTCGAACTTACGTAATTTCGAAGGGTATCACAAACTAGGATTGAGCTATCGGAGGTGACATGAGATTGTCATCCCATAAGCAACATGCTAGTGTTGTAACTGAGTCGATTAAAATATCGATAAGAAAATATATTTATTTTAACGTCGCAAAAATGATGGGGTGTTTTAAGTTTACGTGTCTATGTGTCTATCTGTGGCATTGTAGTTCCCGAACAGATAAACTGACATTAATTAATTCATTTAAAGGTAAATCAATCGGGAGTGTTCTGATCTATATTTCATCATTGTTGAAAATAATTATCTGAATCATTTCAAGATTATATATTCAGCTGCTTGGGCTGTAGATCATCTATCAGTCTGACATTCATACCTACAGATAGCGCGCGAGTTGAATGCAGTCGGGGTCTGAGGTAAAGAGCGGGAGCATCTGCCCCCGCTATCCGCCCGCCCCACCTCACGCGCCTGGGCGGGTTGGGCGTGCGGATAGCGGGGGGAGACATTCGCATTCCTAAGCTCTGCATTCAACTCGCACGCCTACAATAATTTGTATAAATCATGTCATTATTATACATTTACATATCAGAATAGTTTCGACAAAGCTCTCTCTCTTTTAGATGTCGATGTTTAATATTTTCATCCACAAAGCAATCTTCCGAAAAATGATAAGAACAAATGTGGATGTGTGGTTTTGGTGTCCAGTTTGGTCTTGAAATTAGTGTAATCCATTGATTTTTAACTACTTCATTTCTGGGAAATCTAAAACAAAAATCGGCCAAGTACGAGTCGGACTCGCGCACGGAGGGTTCCGTACTGTATGGGAGCCCCCCTTAAATATTTATTTCATTTTAATTTTATTATTTATTATTGAAGAAAATATAAAACTAAATGTTCTGTGAAAATTTCAAGCATCTACCTGGTACCATTATTAATATAGAGCGAAAAACGTCTAAAAATTCAGGTTTGTTGTAGGTATGGGAGCCCCCCTTAAATGTTTATTTTATTTCGTTTTTAGTTTATCGTATTTGTTGTTATAGCGGCAACCGAAATACATCATCTGTGAAAATTTCAGCTGCCTAGCTATCATAGTTCATGAGATACAGCCCGGTGACAGACAGACAGACGGACAGACGGAAAGACGGACATCGAAGTCTTAGTAATAGGGTCCCGTTTTTCCCTTTGGGTACGGAACCCTAAAAAGTAGTGTAAGTATAATCAAAAAAACATCGATACAGTCATTTTACCACAGCACTATGACGTGATAACCTGAACTATTATTTTTTGTAAAATATTGAATGAAAATTACACAAATTATTCCAAAATGTATGTAAAATCTCGTAATAATATAATTTAAAACAATTTCTGTTAGACGTAGCTGTTTTTAAATCACAAAAAGTGTATATATTCCAACAAAACTCACCGATGAAAAGTCACTAATTCATTCTTATTATTTTTTCGGGATGAATGCGATGTGCACCCTTTTATAAGACACGCCATTTGATATAAAATACACCATTCATAAAGAATTTATACAAATTTACATAGTTTTAGCACTTTGAAACAGTTATTTCTAATAAATTGTATTAAAACTCGACAACCGGCATTCGGTGTTGACAAACCATAGCCACGCAACCACTGACAGTTGATCTTCACAAAGAAGATCGCAGCTCCGTTATGTATTATTTTTGATTTAGTAGCACTATACTTATACTATTATTTATTCTGTGACAAATTAGAACCAACTTTTAACCATTTTGACATTCCAACTTGTGATTTTGACGTTAGACGGCAGACGTTGCGTTTTGTTTTGTTTCATCCACTCTTGCGTATGCTGTATAACCAGATATGAATAAGACAGCTGTTACACAGTTTTTATTTGAGCAAAATTTAGTACTCCCTCTAGAACGTTATTTCTCTAAGTCCCGAACGGATGAATCTATTTTCGTTTAGTCTTTTTTTGTGTCATATAAAATTTTATCCCGAGTGTTCTAAGCCATGTTTCATGGAAATCTGTTCAGCCGTTTGAAGATCATCGGCTCTTTTCTAGTTGATGAGGGGATCTGACTAATTCCTTATGTCCTGTCGATTCGAAATTTGGTACCGTGTTTACTTCAATGATATTGAAAGAACATGGTTGTTAGTTTTTAGAGTTTTTTGTGTCGGGGGGTTCGCAAAATTTTAATTTTACTTTTTCAGCATGGTTCATCCTACGCTCTCGGTGCATCGTTGAATGGGACTGCAACTAATGGGACTAATATCATGGAAGGCGGAATGGTATGTGCTCAAAACACTATTTTTCCTGACTCCCAAAAAGGAGGACGTACCATGTTCGTATGTATGTAATTTTTTTTGTGTGTGTTCATCGATACTTTCGCAAATTGTGCACCGATTTAAAAATCCTTTTTATTTCAAAAGAGTATACATCCGAGGTGGTCCCATTTAAATTTTATCGAAATCGGCTGAGCTGTTTTTGATAAATCAACAAAATGGGCATGGATGTCACAATAGATTCGTGCAAATTATTCGAATTCTGTAGACGGTGGAAGTCGGTGTTGCGATATTTTGCGAAAAATAATTACTTATCTGTTCTTTAAGTTGCGATTTTCGAACGATGTAGGTATCAAGTGACTTTTAAAAATGTAACTATAAGCCCGATTACAGAGGCGCAAGCGTAAATTTAATAGCAACGTAAAAAGCGTTCTCTCTATCGAATTCCTAAAGTGAAAAAGAAATAGAACTATGCTATTTAGCTAATATAATTACGATGGCGCCTCTGTAATCGAGCTTAATGCCTTTATTAACTGACTTAAAAAAAGTTAATTCTTTGTTAAGTATGTCGTTCTTCAGAGGTGGTCCCATTTAAATTTTATCGAAATCGGCTGAACCATTTTTTAAAAGTCAACAAAACAGTAAAAAAACACATGTATTACACATCGATTCGTGCGAACTATTCTGAATTGACTGCCTCGGCGGCTCAGTGGTTAGTGGCCTTGACTCCTGGGTCAAAGAGGCGTGGGTTCGATTCCCACCCAGGGCAAGTATTTATGTGACGAACGTAAATGTTTGCTCTGTGTAACGCCCAGAGCGTTATTTAGGTATTATCAATACAATAATGTATAATAAGTTTAAGTAGGATATCAGTCTCTGGCAGCCATATCACAAGCTTTGCTTATTGTGAGGTCCTAGAACGTGTGTAAGATGCCCCCTAATAAAAATAGTAAAAACAAAATCTGTACACGGTTCAAGTCTGTTGTGATATTTTTGACGAAAAATGTTTTTAGCGATTTTTTAGTTAAGTCTGTAATCACTTCATTGAAACTCACGTGAGCATTTATTACATATTATATTATACCAACCAAAATAACCAGATAGCACCCACGATGATTTCAAGGGTCGAGCTGCTATGCGCCCGACCGGTTTCGGGGTATAGGGTAGGTATTATTATATCTTCTTTGGTATATGTAAATTCTGTATAAATATGCTTGTTTTAGGATAACTCCTTGTCCTGGATACCGACGACTCTACTCATGCTTCTGGCCCTCCTCACGCACACTGGCATACGGTTGCTGCCGTGGATATTGATAGGGGAGGTAAGTCGCACCCATCAATTCATGTTTAAAACCTTCATCATCTAGGCTAAATGACAAAAAAGTAATTGGTCCGTCATATACATAATCAAAAAATATTGGACACAATTTTTTTGTCAATTAAACAATAAGTCGTCAAGTGCGTGCCGAGACACTCGTATGATAGGCTTCCGTAGATGGTGACGATGTTTATGATGATGATAAAACCAATTTTTACGATGTCATTAGATGGTTGACTACTAGAAAAACATAATTGAGTATGAAATATGTTTGTAAGGTCAATGACCTCTGAGCTATGTGCATGTTTAAAAATTTCAATTTTCCTTTATAACGCAAAAAGTTATGATCCCATTGTACTCGAAATATTTTATTATTACGTACCTAAATTAATTGAAATTTCAATTTGAGATTTCTAGTTTTCGTGTGACTCCATACTAGTACCAGCACTGGTAGCATGCAAAGGGAGAAATTGTCTTTCCATCATTATATCTCCTCGAAGAGGTAATGAAGTATGGATTGACAATGACAACTGACATTAAAAATGGATAAAATGGCTTTCTCCCTTTGCCGAGGGGGGATAACTTGGTAGGGAAAAGTGTACCAGCCGGACAAAATTTGCGTGAGCGAAGTGAGCGCTAAAATATTTCGATGGTATGAATAATGGACAGTAGTAAAGTAGGTAAATTATCCATTTTATCAATGTTAGTGCCCAGGGGCATTATTTTTCACTTTCGTCCGGCTTGGACGCATACGGAACTTGTATGGAGACGACTAGGACGTGCACGGAACTTTACAAATTCTCGAAATACAGGGTTATTTGCGAAATAACCCAGTATAAATCTGTCAAAGTTCCGTATACGCCCGAGCCGTTCTAAAGTCAAAAATAATCGCCCTGTACATAAATACAAATGCACACGGAATTTCCTGCACCTATCGTATTGTATTAAAATACTGTTTTATTGTTGAAGATTCTAAGCGCGAAGACGCGATCCGGAGGCGCTGGTCTCGCTAGTGCAGTCGGATACATTTTCGGGTTCCTAACCAACAAGATGTACATCAGCATGGTTGATGAACTGGCCATATGGGGCACGTATGGCTTGTATGGCATTGTATGGTAAGACCGCCTTTCACTAGATTAACATCTTTCACCTATCGTGCTAAAACCATTAGCTATCACATCTGCACATTTGAAAGTTTAAGGAATTAAGCATAGTCCGTCTTACCACAATTTTTTTACGCACGCTTTAGACAATGTTTAACAGCACAAATTGCACGGTTAAACAGTGTTTAAAGCGTGTTTAAATCTTTTGTGGTAAGGCGGCGAATTTCTAAATACGTCTAAGAAATTAAAATATACAGCTAATCTGTAGACATATAGGTAAGATTATAGATTTTGCCACCAATAGTCAATAATATTTTTTTATTTCTAATAAAACAATAGTAAGCCAAGAGCGCATTTTGTTGTACGCCACTCCGTGGCGCACAGTGACGCACAATTGTTAGGATGAGGATATAAATAAATATATAAATATTAGGGGACATCTTACACACGGTCTCTGACCCCAAACTAAGCATAGTTTGTGATATGGCTGCCAGAGACTGATATACTACCATAGATACATGATAGATAGTACCTAAATAACATCCAGACACAGAGCAAACACTGAGTACTTCCACTCTGCCCCACCAAAGCGCCCTACGATGACTTCTAAAATATTTGCGACATAAATACTATAACTACATACAATCCGTAATTTTTTACTTCAGATAATTGTACTTTTACTTTACAAACTTGTTATTTTGCATTCAATGTCTTCACTTATCTGTTCTTTTGGTGGGGCGTTATAATGATTAAAATTTTGCAGTAAAATTTCACCTTCGTGGCACTACCAATTTAATTTAAAATCGTGCGACACCCCTGGTGGGGCAGATTCCACTGGTTTAAAAAGTGAGTGGAATCTGCCCCACCAAGAAGAGACGAGTGGAGCAGATTCCACTCCAAAAAATGAAGAAGTGGAATCTGACCCACCAGGGCGCTTTGGTGGGGCAGATTGGAAGCACTCCAAACACCTATGTTCATCACATAAATGTTTGCTCTGGGTGGGGATCGAACCCACGCCTTTTTATCCAGAAGTCAGAGTCTCAAAGCATCATAAGTGATAAGTAACGGGAAGCCATTCCTATTCATTCGCGAGTCAGTTCGAAAAACTCGTTTTTTACTTCTATCGACTCCTGGCTACTCCTGAGGCTTTAGTATGAGTTTGTGTAGTAAACGAATACTATTATCGTATTCGTGTGGCTTCATACAACTTTGTTAGTTCGTCCTCGTTTCCGCCAGAGGAGCTTTACAAAAAATTATAGAGACACGGAAATTAATATACTTACCTAGTTTTCATTTACAAATTAACTAAAATGAGTTAATGATTAGAACTTCACCTCAAATAACCTACGATTTTATTGAAGTTTATTTGAAGTGGGTTACTTATTATTTTTTTACTTATTGATTTCAGTATAATCGGTTGCGTCATTTTCTACTTCATACTACCTGAAACTGAAGGCAAGAAGCTGAACGACATCGAGAATCACTTCGCTGGAGTCAGGAAGATCACAAATAAAGTTTACCGTTCCAAGGTATAGTAAAATATTCTATTAAGTAAGTTAGTTCGTATAGGCCTGGTGACGGCTTCTGTCCGGGCTGAACGGTTAAAACAACCGGGACCTACAATTTAACGTGTCTTCCGAGCCACGGTTGCGCTCAGTTGTAAGTACTGTAGTGTTACAAACGGGGAAGCCGTTTGCAGCACCTCAAGTTAAAAGAGGATTAGAGGACCCGTAATGTGGCAAGCGGGGGAGCCGGTTGCCACACCACAAGTTACGAGACTTCAGAGAACCTAACCAAAGAGTCCTGCCTAATGGATAGGATTCCTAACGGTTCGGAGAGAGGAGATTAAAACAGAAAACTAACCTTAGTATTTACACATTTATTTACACAAGACACACACTGCACTTATAGTCTATATGTTTTTCTTAAAGCGGAGAGAGAGAGAGAGAATTTTGAAAGAGTCCTTGGAATGTTAGCCAAAAAGGGAGAGGGTAGCACTCGTAGAACCACGCTGGAGGCTGGCCGAGGATTTTCTATAGACTGAGCTGGACCCGCCGATAGTGTGGCGCCAGCAAGGTAGCGCTAGGTGAGCGCTAGCGTGGAGACATCTGTCGACTGAGGTGGAGGCGCCGGCCCAAACCGGCCGATAGGGTTCGTCGACAGCGCCTGCCCAGTGCTCCAGAGTACGGGGTCAGTGGCCCCAAAACAAGAGATCCTCCTGTAAACAAAGTCAAAGGGACCGGAGCCTCTCACCCTGACCCTGACTGTTACCCGACGCTCATGCGGTTTGCACTACGGGACTCGTCCACGCAAACTAAAATCACACACACTACATCTTTCAGAAAAAATGGTGTCTTTAAGATGACTTCCAACTCCAGACTGCCCGAATTTTACAAAACAAGGATCGCTGATCCTGTCAACAATAATTTAAATAATTTTATAACTTAGAATTGTAAGTTGGCAGTGTTATCGTTGGAAGAGTCTGAATGTAGAGAAGCTAACAAAAAGGTTAGTTTCTCTACAGTACCCATCCGAAGATTGACCACGCTGAACGTTGATTGGCTTCGATGATTGCTAACCAACACCTAGTCAAACTACGCTAAGCGAACGCTACTACGATAATTTATTGTAATACGGACGGGCATACTTATCTAGGCTAGCTCTAAACACACAAAAAAATCAGCTGTTCTATACAAAACAAAAATAATGGATTTCCAAAAAAATGTATAAAACAACTGGTTTATTTTCACGATTTCAGTGTTCAGGTTCGAACCATAGTAAGAGTCGGTCCTACTGACCAATAAATAGGTATTGTGTATCTATTAATTGTTGTTATCCTCCTAGACACCTAGAGGGAAGTAGGTACCTACCTATTTCCGACCAATCGACTTTTTCAAAACTTTTGAGACTTAATTATCAACTACCCGAGAGGGATGCTTTATGTAATACTTAGGTACTCTTACATTAGACTACATAGCTATAAGTTTTTACATAGGTATGTATTTATGTCCTTCGAGAAAATATCTATGGAGTCACAATCATGCAAAAAACTGTGTCCGAGCCAAAACCCTGCCCAAGCTACGAAATGGGCAGAATTTTTAGTTAGTCGTAAGGCGAATACAAGCTGACTACAACGCCGCGCGATGCCGAAGTGCTCGGTTACAATCACTAATTAGGTGACATAACGTCGAGATTCGAGAAAACGGGTCATTGTGAATTATTTAATGTGATTATAGAAGTTGGTGTGTATGACGGCGCTCGGATCTTTTTTTACTACTTTCACTTCGGGACTGTGGCTCCGTAGATATTTGCTCGAAGACATTTTCACGGTAATGGTATAGCTATGCCATTACCGTGACATTGCAAACACACGTTTGTACACGCAAATCTAAACGTAAGTATTGTAGAGTCAGACCTGTTACTTCCGAAACGTCAAAAAGATTTGATTTTTATGTATAACTAGCGATCCGCCCCGGCTTCGCACAGGTGTAATAGGTATTAAACCTTCCTGTTTAAACACTCTATCTTTAAAAAAAAACCGCATCAAAATCCGTTGCGTAGTTTTTAAGATATAAGCATACATGGGGACAAGACAGTAGCGCTCGTAGCGTAGTTTGACTAGGTGATTGTCAGCGATCACCGAAATCAAGCAACGTTCCGCACGGTCAGTATTTGGATGGGTGACCGCGGGTGGCATTTTCCAACTGAGCGCTACCGTGGCTCGGACGACACGTTAAATTGTAGGCCCCGGTTGTTTTAACCGTTAAGCCATGTCAGAGGCCTTCAGGTGGCCTAAAAACTCTGACACCAGGGCTAGCCACCCGGCCTATTCGAACTTACTTTTTTGCGGAGAGACCGCTGTCTGTCCCCAAACTCTACTCATGCTTCTTTGGAAGCGACTTTGTTTTATACTATGTAGTGATAATGTTATCCGCAAAAATGGCACCGTCCATTAAGCCTATATCCAGCTGTAGACTATCAGAAGGCCAGTATAGGCGTAATCGAACTGACTGAATTATTAGGTATAAGGTTTTTTTGACAAATAATAAATAATAATAATCATTTTAACCATGAGTTTTAAAAAGATATAGGTATTCAACGTTGTAATATATTTCTAATAAAGTACAATTGGAAGCTGACGCTCAAGCCATTACATAAAATAAAATATCTGTGCGTGAAATAAAAAATAGGTTAGGTTAGATTAGAACATGACAAACAACGCACGAGCCGACAGAGCGAAATGCCAAAAGATAGATAGATAAACTCTTTATTGATTCACACACACATAAAACAGAAAAATAGAGAAAATTAGATGCTACAATATGTGAAGCAACCGGCGGCCTTATCACTGAAAGTGATTTCTTCCAGGATTTCTTCTTTCCAAAAGCAAATTGCTTTGTAAAAAAAAACTTACGAAACCCTAGTTGATACAACACATTTTGGTAAACAAACTAAATGAATATTACGCTAACAATATTACGAAAACATTCTGCTACTTGAAAGTTGCCATTTTGATTACTTTCACTATCCTTGACCGGATATTATGAATAACTGTCACAGTTTAGCTATTTTGTAAAATAGGTAACCAGTTATTATACATAATAACGAACTAATGACTCTGACTGTAACATACTCGTATACAGGGCTTTACAATAATAATCGGCCAAGTACGAGTCGGACTCGCGCACGGAGGGTTCCGTACTGTATGGGAGCCCCCCTTAAATATTTATTTTATTTTAATTTTATTATATATTATTAATGTGAATATAAAATTAAATATTCTGTGAAAATTTCAAGCATCTACCTTTTACCATTATTAATATAGAGCGAAAAACGTCTAAAAAATCAGGTTTGTTGTATGGGAGCCCCCCTTAAATATTTATTTTATTTTCTTTTTAGTATTTGTTGTTCTAGCGGCAACCGAAATACATCATCTGTGAAAATTTCAGCTGCCTAGCTATCATGGTTCATAAGATACAGCCCGGTGACAGACGGACAGACAGACAGACGGACATCGAAGTATTAGTAATAGGGTCCCGTTTTTCCCTTTGGGTACGGAACCCTAAAAATATTCTTATCCCCTTCGCACACGCAGGCGTAGCGTAGTCGTAGGTACTCGTATCGTATAGGTGGGCATACACGATGCGATGATTTGATCAAATTTTCGCTTCATTCCAACTGGGAGCTCATTCAATTAATTCAAAGGTAGGGGGTGTACCATTTTGTTTCCTCAATAACTACTAACCAGCTATAGTTAACTACCTATATTTGGCCTCCACTGGACTGATCTGATGAATTGATGCGATCATCGCGTTCTGTGCGCCCAGTTTCAGGTAGTAGTACAAATCATTAACTACCAATTCCTACCTTTGAATTAACTGAATGAGCTCCCAGTTGGCATGAAGCGAAAATTTGATCAAATCATCGCATCGTGTATGTATCGTAATACACGCTCAGGACGAGCGCGTACAAATGTTCAAACGTAGCGTAGTCGTATCGTAGGAGGCACCGTCCGTATGCGGACTTGTTGAACATGTACGCGCTCGTATTGCTCTCGTCCTGCGCGCGTATTACGATACGCTTACGATACGTCTACGCTTACGCCTCGTGTGCGAAGGGCCTTATTCTGCTTACTGCCTCTGTCCACTTTGCAGACACAGGGCAGACGTTTTACGCTGTGTTTGACAGTTCCTTAATTTAGTGTTTTATATTTTCAGAAACGGCGTGTTATTGAACCGGAAGCATCGAGGATGGAAGATCTCAAAGGAACTTCGAATCCAACCTTTGAAGGAGACAACATGAAATGTTAATTTGAAAGACAACTCGATGGACTATAGTTTAACTTTCGCCTTTCCTTCGTTACCAAGTTCTATAATTTCTAGCAACCTCACGATGCATTCTGCCACGAAAATAAAAAGTTTCGGTCTTTGAACCGGCTACAGCCTTAATCGGACAATATAGTTGACTGGTAATGAATTAATTAAAAGTATTAGGATTAGTGAATTCTGCAATTAATTATCACTACATAGTATAAAATAAAGTCGCTATTTTTGTCTGTATGCTTAAATCTTTAAAACTACGCAAGGATTTTGATGCGGTTTTTTTAATGGATAGAGTGATTCAAGAGGAAGGTTTATATGTATAATACACCTGTGCGAAGCCGGGGCGGGTCGTCTAGTGATTCATAAACTGAAAAAATATATAATTAAAATTGGTTAGTGAAGTTCAGAGATATAACCTTGTAAAGATTTTGGTAGGGAGAAAGAGAATCTTAGATTATATATAGAAGAGAATACATACAGGAAATAGAGGAATAGAGTTCTTTATAGACGTTCCGATTTCGATGGATCTAACCCAACAGAGATTATTTTTATTTATTTAAAGTCGCAGAACAAAAGTTGTTAGTTTTGATGTACAGAATAAGCCCCTAAAAGGGTGCTAATTGATATGAAATAACACTGATATACGATCCGGTTTGTTCGAAGATGGTAGATGGCTCCATTCAAAACGAAACTTCTGTACCTAAAGATTTTTAAATTGTTATCATTCTGCGTCAGAGCATTTTTTCAAATTCATCCATGGTTATATACATTATTTATAATCTCGTAAGCTATGCCATTTAACTCTTCATAAGTTTATTTCTTTCCAAGTTTTGTGTTGTCCTCGTATTCCTCGTAATGTCTTATTTTGTTAGTTGTAGGCATGAACGTAGAAAAAACAATTGTTTTTTCTACGTTCATGGTTGTAGGTAAAATAATATGGTAAACTTGTCTGCCAAATGTGTGCCTATCTGTGATTGTAACATAAATAAAATGTGAAATTGTATTACTATTTGAAAATGAATGTAATGTTGTCCTAATTTAATATGAAATAATAAGTATAAAATAAATAATTATTGTTATAAGTAAACACTTACGTGGTTTTATTTGATTTTCTGATTTCTAGGTAGCGGTATAGCTCGTGCCTGGGCTGCCATGTAATTTAGCCAAGACGGTGCAATCTGTGCAACTGTTAGTCGATTGAGCCTCAAAACAATAGTTTCAACTTTTGCGTCAGTTTAACTTTTAACATGTGAAAACTGTATTTTGTTTTATTTTTATGTGTGATTTAGTTTATTAGTAAGGAGCGCCAGCTGCTCTAAACTGAAATTCAATTTAGCGCCTACAGTTTAGCGCCTACAGTTCGCAGCTAGGTGGTATTTTCGAGGAAACACTAAGTTCGCATAATTTTATTTTTTGCCTTGGTAGCAGAGCTTTGTAGCAGAGTTTATAAAATTATAAACTGAATTTCAGTTTAGCGCCTACGGTTCGCACTATCAAAAAGGTATCAGATCTCTTGTAGAGACAAGATTCTAACTCTACAGGACTTCACTTTACAAGTTCTTACTTCACAAACTTTACACCTCAGTCAATATGTATGCAGCTTGGCTGTTTCGCTACTTTCATATTGTAAGTAAGGTGGAAATTTATTCACTGTGTATTACTTCTCGGTTATACAAATAGTTCTTGTAGTAACAATATTGCTAAGCTACATATGTACATTGACTAAGGTGTAGGTAAGTAGAGTTTGTGAATTAAAAGCTTGTAAGTAGAGTTAAGTCCTGTAGATTTAGCTTGGCGCTACAAGAGATCTGATAACTTTTTGACTGTGCGAACTGTAATCTCGTCTTGGCTTTATTTTGCATGAAAATGTTTTTTGTTGGATTTCACTCCCTTTTGTAGATTAGGTATTACTTACAAGTACTTTTATCGATTTCCAAACTTCTACTACTGAAATTAGCGGAAATCGCATACCTATAAACTTAATCACCTCTCAGTTTTAGGAGTTGGGGCTATTTATTAAAATTTTGCAATACTTATTTCATAATTTATAACAAGTACTCGTAGGTATTTAGGTATAGCAATTTTTAAGACTTCTAGCGTGAAAAAATCTCACAATATTTTTCTGCCCCTAGTTTTAAGGGTTGGGAATGATTTACTAAAAATGCTGAAATACGTGTTTCGTACATCAATTTTTAGACCTCTAGCATCAAAGCCAAAGTAACTTACCAACTTTCATTAGAGATTGGGGGAGTGACTTACTAAAAATTCTAAAATATGTGTTTTATTAGGTACCAGGACTTCAATAAGTAGGTACCCTTTAGGTTTTAATGTTCATCAGTGAGTCAGCCAGTGACGAAATCGGGGGTTTTTAGATATCAATAAAAGAAGATCTTGCAAAATAGGATATTTCGATCTCGGTCAGTTAGGTTTGTACAGTGACAACAATGTGCAAGGGTAGGTACTTGAATAGGTGAGGGGCGCAGCTATGTGCGGCGCGGCAGCAAGGTGGGTCACTGTCTCGACGATATCGTCAACACCGCCCGCCGGTCGAACCTGCATGGTCACGACCGGCAAAGGGCCGAGGCAGATGTCACTGCGAGAGAGAGGCCTGTACTCAGCAGTGGGATAAAGAAAGCTGCGGATGATAACGATGATGAAACAAATTGGTTGAAATTTAACTATTTTTTGGGTTTGAAATTATTATTTGCTACAATATTTCAGTATCGTTTCACATTGAGTTGGGTCTAATTTTTGTGGGGCACTTTATTTTTGTTAGCATATTTTTTTGAGAACTTATTTTACTAAAATTAGTATGCACCGACATAAACATAAGCCAAAACCAAATTATGGCTCAGCCGCGGGTAAAAGCTAGAAATAAATATAAAAGTTACCTCTAATTTCCAAACTTAGTACCAAAAATTAAAATTAGTTTTAGGGCTGAATGTTCCCTTAGGTTTCTCCATATCAGGGCTGGACAGGGCTATCCAAACTACACACCTTCGAGGGCCGCAGAAAGAAATATTTTCAGTTTTCAAGTAAAAAAAATGCAAATAATATTTTTGGAAGAGAATATAATACAAACATTTTTTCCTATTCTCAACATACCTAAATCTGCTAGATATAGCGGAAAATCCGTTAAGCTGGTAAAGATGAGCATAAAATATTACCAACAAATGCTCACTCTACAAAAGCAAAATAATTTCCGGGATTTCTCCTGTAAAAGATGGCTTCACTTTTAAATATTGACAGCGAATAGATTGTTGCAAAAATAATGATTAATTAATAATACCAAATATGTAATGATTATAATTATATAGATACTTAATAATCCATGGAATTGGTACATTTTGAGTTGCATCAAATGGGGCAGTTCTGATTTTTTTATATGTTTTATATAATGAGGTGGTAATGACAAATATAATTTTTCCACCTCGAAAGCCTTCCGGAACATTGTAAAATTCATGAAAAGCCACTAAATTTTTAATCATTTTTCAGTTTTTGCCATTTTTTACCACCAAGGACCTGTTTTACGGTAGAAGTCACTGTGAATTATTTTAAAGTAGACTAAATTTGCAACAAAATGAGAATAGTTGGGTCTCGATGAGCTGAATAGTTTCAAAGATACAGCTGTTCAAATGTTTGCAAAATTTCTTAAATAATACAATTTAGAGTTTAGGGTGTCTGTCAAAAATATTTTTCTACTAAAGGTGTGCTTTTTATTATTTGCTCAGGATAAGTTCCTATTGAATGACAGGAACAAATTAGATTCATCAACATGCTGAAGGTGCAACTGGAGAGGAACAATATTCTTACACTACAAGCAGAGGAGGATGCTGACCGGCTAATAGTAACCACAGCCATTTCCATGTCTTCTACATACAACGAAGTAAAGATCGCCGGCGATGACATAGATTTATTGGTCATGCTATGTGGTTTGTCACAAAATGGAGGAGACCACACCCCTTCAACAAATAGACCAAAGAACAACATTATATTTGAAAAATGTGGAAGAGGAAAAATCCCTGATGTAACTTACTCGACGAATTCCTTCACGCACCAAGCACAACGCGAATTGGCACTGTTCCTTCACGCCTTCAGTGGTTGTGATACAACATCAGCACTTTTTGGCCAAGGAAAAATGAAATTTTTATCAACACTGAAAAAACAGCCGCGCCTCGAACAAAATGGTGTAGTTTTTCTAAACCCCAATGCCACACCTGAGCAGGTCACCGAAGCAGGAGAGAGCTTTCTCGTTTCACTGTATGGAGGCAACAGTGAATCCCAAAATCTCAACGACCTTCGCTTCCAAATGTTTACAAGGGCGGCGGCTAAGACAAACATGAACCTCGCCAGGTTGCCTCCAACCAGCGATGCTGCAAGATTTCAATCTCTGCGAACATACCACCAGGTGAAAAAAATTTTTTTTTTGACAATAATAAACCAACGATATTATTCATAATTTTGAACAGTTACAATTCTTAATTTTGTTGTTGGTCTTGTTTCAGGTTCAGATATGGCTTGGAAATAAGAAGAACCCACTCGATTGGGGCTGGATGCGGAGCACAAGAGGCCTCATTCCTCAACTGATGACGAAACCACCAGCTCCTCAACCCCTGCTAAACATGATTTCCTGCAACTGCAAAAAAGGTTGTACCAGCAACTGTGGTTGCAGAAAAGCAGGACTCAAATGCTCGGCTGTTTGCAACTACTGCAGCGGCCAATCTTGTGATAACAAACCAGACCTGATGTGTGATGACATTGATGAACCTACCATCGATGACCCACCATCAGATGACGATTTCGACCTGCCTGAGCTGGTAGTTGACGAAATGCTACCGAAGCGGGAGCTTGCTTCGGTAGCATTTCGTGTACCGTCAGGTGTACCGTCGATTTAGAGGTTCAGCCTGGTCCATCAAAGATATACAAGAAAAACTAATAATACAACTCCTGTGACGACCTCAACTTCAACCGCCACATGCAAAGATAATATGTATAACACAGTCTTTAAATTTTTATGCTGTAATTATTTCTTTTAAAATTATAATGCTTATTTCATAAGTCGTATTTCATATGTATAACACAGTCTTTAAATTTTTATGCTGTAATTATTTCTTTTTAAAATTATAATGCTTATTTCATAAGTCGTATTTCATTTTGTTTACTCACCTCAGCAACTTTGAACAGCTGTAGCTAGGGAACTATCAGATCTTAATATCTTTAACAAAACGAGACTAATTATCAAATTGTCTTCTTCAAAAACGTATATGAATTTATGCCGTGAAATAGATCAATAATTGACCACATTGACGAGAACGAGTAAAAACTCGAAAAAAAATTTTTTTTTTAAATTTTGCAAACATTTGAACAGCTGTATCTTTGAAACTATTCAGCTTATCGAGACCCAACTATTCTCATTTTGTTGCAAATTTAGTCTACTTTAAAAGAATTCATAGTGACTTCTACCGTAAAACAGGTCCTTGGTGGTAAAAAATGGCAAAAACTGAAAAATGATTAAAAATTTAGTGGCTTTTCATGAATTTTACAATGTTCCGGAAGGCTTTCGAGGTGGAAAAATTATATTTGTCATTACCACCTCATTATATACAACATATAAAAAAATCAGAACTGCCCGATTTGATGCAAGTGAAGACCCCTTTTATGGTACGATTTCCATGTACTATAATATATGTTCAAGAATTCTATTATCGAAACTATTTTATGTCCAAATCTATTTTCTGATTAAAACGTGCGTCGCGGGCCGCATGAAAACAAGCCGGATTTGGACAGCCCTGCTCTATATTAATCCATTAAGTATGTGATATTGTTACCTACTCTTTGTTATTATACTCTTTGGCCACCTTTGGCTCAAAATTGGCTCATTGTCTCGGTCAGCGCCACAGGGATACCTGATCGATAATGAGGTCGATCGAGAAAAGAAAGAAAAAGAAGCAATGATTTAATATTTTATGAGTTAGAGACACGAAAAATACCTCGATTCAGGTGCTAGTTGCCGTGTTTTTCTCTCAGTAGTGTCTGATTCCAATACATATTTGACAGTTTTGACAGCTCTGGGCAAGATTTACCATACATTTTTATGGTTGAGAATGGCCTCAAGCGACAACAGCGCCATCTGTCTAGTTCTCAGGTCTAGTTGTTGTAATTGTAATATCTACGTTGTAATAGATTTCTGGTCAGCGCGCTTTTTTTACTTTTACAGATAAACTTGTGATGAACTACTCATTTTAAGTTTACATGTTAAAAAAATCATTTAGCGGCCATGCCGCAGTGTTCACGATGTACACTGATGTATACACATCTAAAATCCAAAATAGTGGCCAGTCTAGATATAGGCACGAATATGCAATATCTAAATACTAAGATAAAAATCATTTGATACTTTCTTGGATAAACTGACCACTAAATTTGATTTTTAGTTGTTTGCTTTGGGTGTAAGTATGTAACTCGTAAACGCTACCTATTCAGGGCCGCTGAATGAGTTTTCGTAAACTTAAAATTAGTAGTTTATCTGGAAAAGGCAAAAAACCACCAAAAATGCCTTATCTTTTACTAGCCAGACTCTATATAATATGAGAGCGCGTGTCTCGACTCGATACGCACATTTAAGTAGGTATTTTGACTTTTTGGCGCTCATATTTTTTTTTAATTTACGTTTCCCTGAGATAACAACATTAAGTAACTAACCACCAAAAAAGACCAAATCCGGGCCAAGCCCGCGCCTGCGGCTGACTGCGGGACGCTTAACTGATAGCGTTAACATTTTGTGACTTCTGTGGGTTTCGTCGAAGTTGCCTTTCCTTTTTCTTTTTTTTCGTTTAGTCGTCTTAGAAGTAGATAACTCACAGTCACAGATATAATTAATAAAATTGCAAGCTTTGGTCAGCTATGAAATGGTACAAAGGAAATACACAATATTTTTTTAAAAGCAAAGGCTTTCACTTGCTTCCTCTGTGCTTGATCCCACAGACTTGCTTCTGTGTATAACTACGTTTAAACACGGGAGACAAAGCACAGAAACAATCTGTGGGACAAAATAATTCATGTGATTAGAACTCTACACGAACCATGTCTAAGGTTAGGTCATAAAATGGTTTCAATTTGTCGTCTTTTTCGATTTACTTTAATAAAATCTAAGATAGAACTCTAAACAATCCAATGAAGTACTTCATTGAAACAACATCATTGACATACTTTACCGGATCTCTACTGACTCTACCAAGTAGTAGGTATCTTTATTATCTATGGCTCACACTATCATCTGTGACGTCACTCTGAAAATGTCAGTTAGTTTAGCCGTCAGATCAAAACTGTCATTTGTAATGTGACCATGTATTCTGTTAAGACGGGGTGCTTCTGCATCAACGAAATAGCTAGGAAGAATGTTACAAGTTTACTGTAGTTTTCATTTTTTCACTTATGTAGTGATGTAGAATTTGTTGTTCATTTTTTTTAAATAAGAAATACGATTTTGTCCATACAAGTGCATGGTCGCCCATCAAAAACATCTGGCAGCACTGTTCATGCCAGCAGTGGAGTCTTCAGAATATTTTTTAGGGATGATTTATACTAGGACGGGGCCCGTACGATGCACTTACGATGCTGGACGCATGTTCAATACATTTTTGTCATGGCCCGTACGTCGCCCGGACGGGGCCCGTCCGGGCTTTTACACAAAAAGTATGGAACGTGCGTACATGCGTCGTACGGGCGTCGTACGGGCCCCGTCCGGCCCTTCCCGCGCCCGCCCCGTCCTAGTAATGATCATCTCTTATGCTGGATAAAAATTATTCTGAGGGGCATCCGTGAACGGCTTCATGGCTATAGCTAGACCAATCATAACTCTCAAGTCTATTAGAAACTAATCACATCTGTCAAACTCTGGGACTATCTATATAATTCGATTCGATTACAACAAGACAACCAATCAAAGACAAAATATTTACTTATCTAACTAAAAACCTAGCTAAAACTTAGTCTAGTCCTGAGATAAATTATAGTGTTCTTTAGACTTCTTTGCAAGCTTGTTAAAGTGCACTACAAAACAAAATTTAACACATACCTGTTGAAAAACTCGTACAAAATGTCAGTTTAAAAGTTACCTGAAGTTTTCGCAATAGCGGCAACAGGCAAACAGATGCTGAAGTGGCATAAAATATTACGTAAATATGTTGATAAAACTACAATAATTACGATTTTGAAAAGGATACGGTCCTGACCCTCTTTGACCGGGCGCCAACGGCACCTGATTCCCGTTACCACTCATAATCTTGGCAGCATAGGTATCGGGACACGTACACCACTCAAGGTGGCACGTGGAGTCGCCCTAACCGATTGTAGGACACATCCGGCACATAGGTACATTGATATACCGATGTCAGAATGACAAGACACACGTTTTAATTGGTACCCTCGATGAGCAACGTTTCCAGCAAGAACATTGTACACCGCTTCGTAAAACACAATGTTATACCTTCCTAGACTAGAAATTCAGCACTGGAAATCCTCCTCAAAATGGAAATTGTGGTTACCCACGTAGCCATCTGTCAGTTGATAAAAAAACGTGAACGATCGAATGACAGTTGAAACTCGGACTTGTTTTACTATTTTATTGATATTGTCAACAAAATAATAATATATTTTTACATAATTTTTATTTGTATATTAACGACGAAACAAACCCATCGCCAACGAAAAATTAAAGTGCTTAGAAAAATTGTAGTCAGTCAGTGACAATCACGTTTAACTTTGTTTTTGGTTAACATCCGCCATTTTGTACTGTCGTTTGTTTAGTGACTGGCTTTCATTCCTAGTGATGCTATTATAATTTCTAGGAAGGTATAACATTGTGTTTTACGAAGCGGTGTACAATGTTTTTGCTGGAAACGTTGCTCATCGAGGGTACCAATTAAAACGTGTGTCTTGTCATTCTGACATCGGTATATCAATCTACCTATGTGCCGGATGTGTCCTACAATCGGTTAGGGCGACTCTACGTGCCACCTTGAGTGGTGTACGTGTCCCGATACCTATGCTGCCAAGATTATGAGTGGTAACGGGAATCAGGTGCCGTTGGCGCCCGGTCAAAGAGGGTCAGGACCGTATCCTTTTCAAAATCGAAATTATTGTAGTTTTATCAACATATTTACGTAATATTTTATGCCACTTCAGCATTTGTTTGACTGTTGCCGCTATTGCGAAAACTTCAGTGAACTTTTAAACTGACATTTTGTACGAGTTTTTCAACAGGTAAGTGCTTAAATTTTGTTTTGTAGTGTACTTTAACAAGCTTGCAAAGAAGTCTAAACAACACAGTGTTATTTTAGAGAAAATCTGTAAAACTTTAATCATAAATTTACAGTAGATAAATATTATTTACTATGTTTATAAATAAATGGTCTTCAAAATTATTGGCAATTCTATTCATTGCCTTAATTAAACATTGATAAAGTGCATGCTTATGAATGTGAACAAACTTTAAACGAACCATGGTAAGTTTTTTGGTTTAATCTGCCTGTTAGGCAGATGAAACATAACCACAATTTCCATTTTGAGCCCACTCAAATTTATGTTAAATGTTACACAAACTAAATTTACAAAAAAAACATTACTTTTGTCTTATAAATTACATTTTAAGCTGTGCGTAGATTTAAATAGGCAATATCGAATGACTATATAAACAACTTAACATTTTGTTACTTCATCTTTAAGGCATTTTGAGAAATCTGAATTTTGTTTTGAGCTTGGCTAGTTGGAGGATGTTTAAATCTGAACGATATTTCCAGTAAACAATAAAATTTCCAGTGTTGAATGACCCCATGCATTGTCAACATGCATTGACCCATCTTATCGCATGAAATTGCATTGTGTTTCTTTCAAAATAAAGCTCTAATTGCCAATGGTCCTAGCTAAGATTTGCCCTGGCCTTTTTCAGAATGTCTCTTCCGCAGTGTTATATGAATATATTTGGAATATTACATTTGAATGTGCTGTGTTTTATGAATATATTTGGAATATTACATTTGAATGAGATTTTAAGCTTCAGTTGAACAAAGTACAAGAAGATCATGTTTATGTAGTTATTCATTGATTTAACAAAACAATTCATAATTTGTAAACAAACTGCATCTTGTCATTTGTCAATTGTATGTTTTTGATATGAGTGTAAATCACTGGTATTGTTTATATTCCTACATATTTTGAATTGTTCAGTAGAACTAATTTTGGTACAGATCTGATTAGATAAAGAGTATTTTTGTGATTTAATTTGTGTTTAGAGATTAAGCAACATCAAGATCAAGTAAGTATCAAACAAATGGTATTAGTATAAATCCCACATGGTGATTAGCTAATGCTCTATTCATTTTTAACCAACTTTGAGAAAGGAGGAACTCAATTCATATGTTGTTGTTTTTACCATTCTGACACCAGGGCTAGCCGCCCAGTCTATACGAATTTAATTTGTATGTCTGTTTTGCCATTACTCCACCAATTATAAACCGATTTATGTGAAGCTTTTCTCGTTTGGTAGATCAAAGGTTATCCCATGTAAATTCTATTGGAATCAGCTGAGTTGTTTTTGAAAAATATCAATAATGTGAAAATTACTGTCTATGACACATTGATCCATGCAACCTATTTGAATTTGGTACACAGTAGAAGTCAGTTATGCTATTCTTAGTGAAAAATGATTATATTTTATCCATAGCTTACTCTTTAATTTATTACAGATGGTTAAACACAGCATTCTAAATCAAAATTAATATCACTCATAATCATCAACTCCACGAATCAATGTATATTATTGAAGATACATATTGTCCCAGTTTAGGCCTGGCCTACCCATAAAGATCAATTTGATTATACCTATTACCTCTAGATAAAATTATTGTCTCATTTTTTTTTAACTGAAAGAGCCAGATGCCTATTAATTTTGTCTTGTGTTAAAACTCATAATATGTGCCATTCTAAAACAAAACAAATATGAATTTTGCATTTTTCATCAAAAACGGCACAACCAACCTCAAAGTTCAAATAGTTTGCTCGAATCAATGTATGCTCTTTAATGTTTACTGTTTCTTTTTTCAAAAACCACATAACTACTTAATGATCAGTAAAAGAAAAAAAAAAGAATCATCAAAATCGGTTCATAATTGGCAGAGTGATCGCTTATTTTATACAAAAACATACAGCTGAATTATTATTGAGTATCTCCTTTTTTGAAGTCAGTTAAACAGAAGCTGGCAGATAATAATATTTTAGAGTTGTGTTACACTAAACACTCTTCTTTATAAAGTTGGTTTATAGTTGATTTTCATGGCGCATTGTGCATGACCTTGCTCAGTCTTATGTTAAAATTTACCGTGAAGTCCCTTATACTTTTCTAGGTATACTATCATTATTCAATGGCCTCCAAAAAGAAATGTTTTCTTGACGAAATGACGAAAAGTTTTTCAGATAATTTTCCAAAAGTTTGTCAAATTGTTATGAGTTTGACAATCAGAGAGTCAACACGTACTAAAGTTCTCTCGTGTAGAGACGAAACACGTGTTGAGAAAAGTACAGTAAGAATTACACGATTTATTCAAAACAAGATTTCCCAAAGTAATTTAATCCCGATTGAAGCATAAATATACTGTATCCAATAATATTAAAACATGTTAGTGAAAAGAGTATATTTTTCTCATTTCACGCATGCTAGCATGTGTTAACGTATGTGTAGTTGTGTACACTTTTTTTTAATCGGGCAAAAGTGCCTTTATTAACTACAACAAAACTACACTACTATTACACAAAAAGCATTGGATCATCCTCAGACCTTTGAAGGTCTAAAGATAATCCAAATGCTCAAGCCCACTGCCAGTTGGCAGCGTGCCCAGCATGCTGGCTGCATTGCCACGCTGAATGGCAATGCTTATGCGTTGAGCCAAATAAACACCAACATTTTGGTCACGCGTCGCGTCCACCAGACGCCCAGAAAGACTTTTGAAAATGATATGAGCTCCCGGCCCCCACGGACCCAATGTCTCAACTCCAAATGGTTCAAATATGTAACCACTACCGAGGTTAGCATATTTGCGCCGCTTGTGCTGCTCCGCCGAATTGGCCGCAGCTCCAGACCTACTCGGAGTCTCAGAAAGATGTGACGGTGCCAAAGTATCGACGCAAGTTGCGTCCCATACTAAGGGCCGCCCACACTTCCATGGGACCAGCGTCATGCCGTCAGGCCTTTTGCCATCACCACGCGCGAGCCCACTCGGTTCGAGTACGGCTGCGATATTGGCGGTGGCAAAAGCCCTGCGAATGACATCGTTAAGGCTGGCGTGGCGACCAATCCGACCAGCGCTTAATATATACATACATACTACCTTTTACTCATGGCTTCTCATAGAATCCTTTAAATTTTCTGTGATAACAAATAGATAACAAATATATAACACATTGCCATCTTTACATTGTATCTGTGCAAAAAATCAAGTTGATCCGTTGCTCCAAATATTTGTATTATATTTTCAAATTTTTAACATAGTAAAAGCTGTACTTGTGGCAATTGTAAGGCACCAACTTGTCTATAAAAAACAATAAGCTGTTTCTACCTCTAAATATTACCCGACAAGAGTGATGTTTCATCATGTAATCAGCACTTTAATTGCTAGGTTTATATGTCTTAGTTTTTACAGTATTTTAAATTACCTTGAAGTTATAAGCCTCTAAAAAGTCATATTTTTACACAAAACTTTGGCTGAAAGTAAACATAAACTAAAAAAAAATAAGATGTACAGAGGTGTGCAATATTCCTTACTCAAGCGATTAACACCAAAAACCTAACATTTTGTTTCAGTTTAAGGGCTGAAAAGAGTTTTCTCCTGGAACGTAAATTTAATCAAAAATGTACCGCTAATTTTCAATTTTCTCGATATTCTATAGAAAAGGCGAAATCACAGGTTGATTCAGAATCCTCTTAGTGATTAGCATATTATACAGGGTGTTTGGTTTCGAACTAGCGAGTAGCGATATTCTAGGATGTCCTTATGACCAACTTTTACCCTGGGTAAGCCTCGAAATCGCGAAAAAAAAACCAGCTGTTCCATACAAAAAGTTCATCGACTTTCACAAAATGAATGGAACAGCTGTTTTCTTTGCGATTTCCAGGTTGTTTTAAAAGTTGCCTACAATGATGAGTACAATAACATCCTAAAATATCCCTAGTTCGAACCCAAACACACTGTATACACTTCTAAAAGTCCCTGGAGTTAACAAAACGACACCTTGTAGGTCTAAGTTACATGCATACATGATTGCTTTGCTTAAATCGATTTTTATGTATTTTTAATTAAAAGCTGGTGCTTTTCAAATGGTCTCATTTAAAATTAGTAGTTTTACTTACTAATGTTTTTTGATTCTTTAACTTCATTATGATGTCGGTTGTTATTTTTTGACAAAACAGAGGATATTTTTTTTTATTAAAATAAACTAGCGACCCGCCCCGGCTTCGCACAGGCAGGTGTATAATACATGTAATATGATGTTTATTGAAACAAAAACTAAAGTTGTTGCTCTGAAAAGAGATGTTTATTTTAAATAAAAACACAAGTAGGTATTACAAATGGCTTGCATAAACGAATCACTATTATGATTTACAAATTACACTGTTTACTCACCTGAAAAGAGAAACAACATTTAAAGCTATTGCTTCACTCAACTTTTTATATTCAGAACTATTTATCAATATTTTAGTGTGAAATATTTTATTTTACAATGATGAAGTATTGGGCATGTATAGACAGACGTGAACATAGTGCTGCGTCACCATAGATAATAATCA
The DNA here is from genome assembly GCA_964007245.1 of Hypomecis atomaria. Taxonomy (NCBI): domain Eukaryota; kingdom Metazoa; phylum Arthropoda; class Insecta; order Lepidoptera; family Geometridae; genus Hypomecis; species Hypomecis atomaria. The sequence goes on from OZ023280.1 coordinate 19,480,039, forward strand.
ATGCGCGGGAAATTTAAAATGAATGAAGATCTTCATTTTACATACATATACACCTTCCTCTTGAATCACTCTCTATTAAAAAAAACGCATCAAAATCCGTTGCCTAGTTTTAAAGATTTAAGCATACATATAGGGACAAAGAAAGCGACTTTGTTTTATACTATGTAGTGATATAATATAGTTTGCTTGTACATATTTGGATCTCATAAACGACTCAAACGATTTTAACGAAATTCTGCTTTTTATTCTGAATTGATTTCGGATATTTCATTTGTTTCAACATTTTTGTTCTGAGGTAAACTTGGTCTCTCAATACTTAAAATAAATTGTTATCTAATCGTATAAGTTTTTAAATTTCATGTTAAGCCCGATTACAGAGGCGCCATCGTTATTATATTAGCTAAATCGCATAGTTCTGTTTCTTTTTCACTTTAGGCATTCGATAGAGAGAACGCTTTTTACGTTGCTGTGGGCTGATTATCTAGACAATTAGCGTATGTATTTTGTACAGTGTACAAAAAGCTTTATTTTCTGAGAAAAGTGTTCCAGGTTATTAACAACTCGATGTAAGCAAAAGTGATGTAGATTAAATATAAAATTAGAGATATATTGTGTAGGTTTGTAAATCCTTCTAGTCCTCTGTCAAAACCTCCAAGACATGAGTGGGAGTGGGAGTAATCAGATCCACTCAAGACTGAAAATCGTCTTCACACTTTGCTTGACGGGTTAATTTAAAATTAATAATAACCTGTTTCAGTCGTTCAGTCGTGCTTTACATACCTACCTACATGTTTAACGCCGTGCTTACGTGACAGTAATTAATTATTCTTTCTTTTATTCGTTAAGAAACAGAAGTATTAAAATTAGTGCTGTAATATGCTAATATTTTACTTAAAATAATATCGACATTAAAGCTTAACAGATCGGGGTTTTTGGTGTTTTAACTCGCTCAATCAATTGGGTTTTTCATTAGTTCCGAATTCGTTTGTACCTACCACAGATCTAGAGATGGGCCATGAAGCCTAACTCAAGTGATCGCCCTTTGACTCGCTCTAAATATAATGCTCTATGGAACTCCCCACTTAAAATCACAACTACGTGTAATCGCAAATAATTACAAAATTTATTACTCACACAACCCATGAAATTACCCGTTTATAAGCGCTCACACAACAGCGAATTCTCTAATATGTGCATCGTAAATACGCATCTCGGCGGCATATGAATGTTTAGAGCAAATAATTTTTTTTCTCCTAAAATTGCACAATCGACTTCAATCATCGCTATCTGCGATCACGTATGTTACAAAATTGGAATAGTTCGCTCAAATCGATGTAGGTACAACGTTTTAACCGACTTCCAAAAAGGAGGTTCGATGTTCGTCTGTATTTATTTTTTTTGTGTATGTTCATCGATAATTTCGCCAATTGTGAACCGAATCGAAAATTTTTTTTTTAGTTTAGTGTATACTCCCGAGGTGGTCCCATTTAAATTTCACTGTAATCGGCTGAGCCGTTTTTTGAAAATTCAATAATAATGTTAAATAATACGAGCGACATATTCGAATTTTGTACACGATTGGAAAGCGGTTTTGCCATTTTTTACGAAAAATAATGATTACTTATTTATTGTTGATTTTTCAAAAACCACTCAACAAATTAAGAAAAAATTTAAAATTCACCTCTGAAGTATGACCAACAAAAAAAAACAAAAATAATCGGCCAAGTACGAGTCGAACTCGCGCACGGAGGGTTCCGTACTGTATGGGAGCCCCCCTTAAATATTTATTTTATTATTTATTATTGAAGGGAATATAATACTAAATTATCTGTGAAAATTTCAATCATCTACCTGGTACCATTATTAAAATAGAGCGAAAAACGTCTAAAAATTCAGGTTTGTTGTATGGGAGCCCCCCTTAAATATTTATTTTATTTTGTTTTTAGTATTTGTTGTTATAGCTGCAACCGAAATACATCATCTGTGAAAATTTCAGCTGCCCAGCTATCATGGTTCATGAGATACAGCCCGGTGACAGACAGACAGACAGACGGACATGGAAGTCTTAGTAATAGTAGTACGAGTCGGACTCGCGCATGGAGGGTTCCGTACTGTATGGGAGCCCACCAAAAGAATTGAGATCTAACACGGGGGCCAAGTGTTCTGTAGAAAATCCTAGAGTTTAAGCTACAAGAATATACCTACAACATTTAAAAGAAATTTACTTTTGTAATTCAAGCTCAAGATTTGATTTGGCTAGTTTACACGTACAGAGAAATGCTTATTTGTACTGTACTTATTCTTAAACTAGCCAAGTCAAATCACGAGCTTGAGTTACATAAGTAAATTTCTTTTAGATGTTGTAGGTATATTCTTGTAGCTTAAACTCTAGGATTTTCTACAGAACACTTGGCCCCCGTGTTAGATCTCAATTCTTTTGGTGGCGACACTTTGGCTCCCATTTCACATTTATGTTTTTGATGAGATTGGGTTATCCGCAGCTTGTAGCTAACATCCCAGCCGCCAAGAGGTTTGATTCAAGCTATAACTACACGTTAATTACATATTGTATGGTAGACTCGCATCGTTTCATTTCAATAAAAAAATAATCGGCCAAGTACGAGTCGGACTCGCGCACGGTGGGTTCCGTACTGTATAGGAGCCCCCCTTAAATATTTATTTTATTTTATTTTTAGTAATTTTTGTTAAAGCGGCAACAGAAATACATCATCTGTGAAAATTTCAGCTGCCTAGCTATCATGGTTCATGAGATACAGCCCGGTGACAGACAGACAGACAGACGGACATCGAAGTCTTAGTAATAGGGTCCCGTTTTTCCCTTTGGGTACGGAACCCTAAAAAACATATATCAGATCTGAATGTAAAGTATTTGTTAAAATATCGTAGTACTAAAAGTTCCAAAAACAATTTCTGATAATTTCATTCTATAATTAAATTGGAGTTATGACGCGCTCTCGGTGTTCAACGTTGAGGAAATCCGATTAATTTCTCGAGACCTCTCGAGAGAAGTAAACCTCTCAAAAGGTTTACTTACAGGTTCTCGAGAAATTAAAATAACGTTATAATATAGAATTTCGAAATAGCTGTCAAAAGAAAAAGAAATTTCTTTTTGATGTGCTCACTTATTTAATTTTATTGAAGCAATGGTTTTAAATGGTTTGTTATCAAAAATATTCAATGCTTAAAATCACTTGACCAGTGAGTCAGTTTGATTCAAAGAATGTCATTGCTTTATGGGCATTGTTATTGCTTAACATCCGGCAGTGTGTAGTCAAACGCACACCCATACGAAAAAATAAAATATAAAAAATATTGCCAAACTTTACTTACCCATATTTCTGTAAAATGAAATAATAATCTTATAAAGGAAATTTGTTCAGTGTAACTGCATATCTGAGCTCTTCGTGTTGTAGAACATAAGTCTCCTATTTGCACGTATAAAGCGTGATGTGAAGTTCTAAATCAGGTTTACCATCATTTATACATCTCAGCACTGAGGAAATTTCTTCAATCCTTAACCAAGGTCTCATATGTACTGGCAGTCTAACTGACGGACTAACCGTTTTTTAGTCATCTAGTTAGGATTTAGATATTAAACAATCTTCCCAAATATTATCGAAATCGACTGAAACATAGCGCGACAGCAATTTTCCCCATTTTTGAGGGAAATAAATAAATCGCGACGATTAAATTCTGTTAATATGTAGAACCTGTGTACCAAGTTTTGTCGAGATCCGTTGAAAAATGCGCCCTTTAGACGAAAAACATACATCTGGACAGACGAAAGCAAAATCGCCGTGTCTAAAACGAAGATCTTCGCTTACGCTCAATCAACTGCCTCGATGGCTCAGTGGTTAGTGTCCCTAACTTCTGGGTCAAAGAGGTGTGGGTTCGATTCCCACCTAGGGCAAATATTTATGTGATGAACATAAGTGTGTCTGGGTGTTATTTAGTTACTATCTATATAAGTATGTATTTAAAAATAAGTATATTTAGTATATATCAGTCTCTGGCAGCCATATCACATGCTTTGCTTAGTTTGGGGTCAGAGGCCGTGTGTAAGATGTCCCAAAATATTTATATTTATTTAAATTAAGCAATACCATTACTACTAGAATGTCTTATACAAAACATAGGTAAAGCGGACGCGTTAGTGTGTGGAGAATAGCCCTCTAGTTCTTTAAAGTATGTCGACTGACACGGAACTTGCCAATGCACGAGTATGTAGGCTTACGTAGAGTTCCGCTTGAGATGGCAATGGCGAAAAAAAACATTGAAATTTGAACCCTGTGTCGTGTTATGCATAGAAAATTCTAAAATCGTGTGATAACGCTTGTGTGACCTACTAATACCTTAGTACCTATCGATTAGGTGTTGTTCAGAGACGGTTTTTACCAACTTCCAAAAGAGGAGCTCGAAAGGAATTGCTCGACTCTACTTTTTTTTCTTACTTAAATTACGCGTTATCTTTGCCTTTTTTTAAACTATTTGTCTTTGTTATGATAATGTCGGTATTTTTTTTAGAGAAAATCCATAGGGTGGTCCTATAGTGCAAATATAATATACAGGGTGGAGTGCTGACAGCGACATTATATGAAATCACATATTTGGCTTTCTGTTTTAAAGCCTTCGATAAATTTAGAATTTAGTAAATATATTTACTTAGTAATGTACATTTTTCTTTTCGATTAGGCTAATGTCAATATGGCATGAATGAGTTCCTTTTAAGGTATGATTTCTTCCTTGATATTATTTAGATTTTTTTGATTTTCTTATTAATTTTTATTCATTCTTTTTCTTCTTGCTTTTATGATTACAAGTTACTAGTACTACCTATTGGTCAAATGTCGGCGTTAACTCTCCACTCTGTACAAATAGCATTTCGTATTTGTTTACTCAAAATCAAGAAGGAACCCTTTATAAACTCAGACCAAATAATGAGTTCATAAAATAATTTCGTTCCGGTTTCTATCTGTTCCTTTTAATAATCATTCACCCAATACAAAGAAATACCTATTTTTTGTATTAAACGCACACTTATTAGAAATTCATACGGGTGACTGGTTGGACACTTAACATAATTATGACATTATTGCACTCTGCCTGCATATGAAAAGTACTTTGACCTCGACAAAAATTAAGTGAAAATGTATGCTGCAGAGTTTTCGCAACTTAGGTACTCGTATGTGTTGTATTATTTGTAGTTGTTCATAGTGACAAGTTCATTGATATCTTGGTCTCTTGTAGTGTTTAACGAGTCAGACATTAAAATATAAATATTAAGGATGTACTAGTTGGTACTTTCCATACTAAGCTCGGTTGGTATAGGCCGAATCATACAAGTCGGCGGATGTGAAGTTAGCTACAAGCAGCGCAATATCCAATCCTGACTGAAGCTTACATAACGCCGCGCGTAAAAGTGAAAGTAAATACACAAAGCTGCGCGTTGATTGGACATTGCGCAGTTTGTAGCTAACTTCACATCCGCCGACTTGTATGATTCGGCCTATAACTACACCTTTGTTTGATGACGACTAAGAATTATATCAATTTGTTTTCACAAATCGATGATTACGCGTCCGAGTTATCCACATTGAGGATAATCGAAGATGTCCACCCAGCCGAAAGGAATGAATGATTGTTGTAAATAAACTAATTATAAAAATGATTTTTATACCCAGTAAACATACCTATTCTGCTCATCGTACTAAATTTATCTGATTACCTACTACCGTGTGTAAAGCAGACCGCGAGTGCAGCGTGTATGGCTACCTTTACTCTGACCGGAAGCTTAGGACAGATCCGTACATGCGCAAATAGGGAGTACAGGGGCAACCCTCAAAAACAAACCCTCGTGCAAGCATTGATTTATTTACCCTACATACAGTAGGGTACCATTGATAGTGATTTAATACATAGTTGTTCTTTTAACTTTTTACAATAATGGTATTGAATAACAGCAAATTTGTTAATTACGCGTTGTTATTGTAGTCACTCTGTCAAAATTATTATTAGTTGTATATTACTGCAATTAGTGTAACAGTTTTCATTAGCTAATTTGACAACATTTGACCTAATTATAGATTGAAAATAGCCAGTCAATATATTAGTAGCTTATATCTGTTTTAATATTTCTTCGTTATTAATAAATTCCACTGGCAATTTTCATCTAGCAACCCCATGTTATGAAACTCACCCCTCGACGTGGACATTCTAAATGTCGCCAATTCGCTCGTATTCATCGAAAGAAAATCAATGTACAGAAACCATTGCCGCTTTACAAGTCTCTGTCGTGAATAGGGGTCGTGCATAGATTTACGCATCAATGTATTTTGCGCTCTGATGTGTTAGCGTTTCGTAGCAATGCTCAGTACCGAGATACAGGGAACGCCCCAAATTGTAGCTTGAGTTTACCATCCCTTTGTCTCTCTCCCTCCGTTTTTCCTGTGCTAAATGATTCGTGGCTTGACCTCTCATCGGGCGATATTTCTCAGTGAAATATTTTATTATTAAAAGGATAATGGTTTAAATGTATAAGTTTTCGTGAAATATTCTTAGAAGATCCGTTAATCCAGAGAGCATTACGTGAAAGTAGCGCGTCGGCTGTAATCTGGCTCTAGCGCGAGTGTACGTTGGAGCAGCATGGAGCGCGCGGTTTCCTTATCGATTTTCTGTATGCTGCACTAACTAGTCGAATGTGAATGCGGTCTGCAAATATTTTAACAACATGCGTGTTTCTCACATGTTTTGTAACCGAACACCGATCTCGGTGTGGTGATTCGTGAATCCTGCCCGCTGCGGAGGTCTCGGTCTTGGTTCTAAACTGGTTCGGCGTACCTCCGTGCAAGAGGAAGAGTCCCGACACAGCCAGGGCCCGGATGGCCCTAAGATTTGCATAGGGGAGAGTGCACGAATATATCCCCTATGCCGATGATCGTGTCGCCCTTGTTTTGGGAATGGTTCAACCTTTGGCTGACACAATTTTTGAAAGATTTGTATCATGAAATTAAAATGGTCGCTTTGAGAGGAGGGAATAGTTCGATACCGTACCAGCATACTTGTACGAACCATGGGGGTCAGTCGCAGGCGGGCGGTATAGATGTGAGTCAGAGCGCGCCGTCGATGAACGTGCCCCAGGCGAATGGCGGCCACCTGCCCAGCCAGATCAACATGCAGTCTCTGAGCACGGTGTCGCTTCAGTTCGTGCCGCCGCCGGCCGCCAACCCGGCGCCGCACTCTCACACCCACACTCACAAACATGACCAGCCATCTTCACGATTCTCCAACTCGAATTGCATGCCGTCTTCGCATTCGCATCATCATTACCGGCTGCTGCCGCAATCGAGTGAGTTATTTACTGGCATATTACCATCACATTTTTTGTGTACGCCGCGCGCCGTAGAGAATGCATCTACGCTTCCATATCGCGTGTGTGCAGATTGTGTTTTATATGCGCTATGTTACTTAACCGCGTAGCGATAAGGTTTATGTTTTTTGTATTCGTGCGTACAGTACTTACAAATGCTGAAGTTTTATTTTGTACTTGAGAATTTAGGCCTACTAAGTTTTGCTCATTATTTCCTTAGCGCTATTCAGATATCCACGGGCTTCAACACCACATAGTGAGTATGAGTGTAAAGTACCATAATAGTTTAAAGTTATGCATAGTTAAGATACGCATCCTGATAGGTAAAAATCTGGCCTCTTCACTTATTTTAAGTCCGCTTATATGAATTATATACAGTAATTAATGTTTCTTTCTTATACCTACTTACCAACACACCTATTTACTTTTACTGAATTTAGTATCTAAGTTCAAATGAAGCAAGCGGGCAGGGCACATAGTTCGTAAAACGGATGGCCGATGGGGCCGTAAAGTTCTCGGATGGAGAACACGTACCGGCAAGCGCAGCGTAGGATGTTCACCGATAACTTTGACTCATCATCTAATCAAGCCCGCAAGATCACGTTGGATGCAAGCCGCTTCTGACCGGTATTAGAAACTCAGTGGACATCCTTTTGCTGATAATGATGTTTACATTGTGTTAATGGTAGTCACGGACCACATTAATTTATCACTTTGTATTATACGACAACGAGCTTTTACTAATAAGACCTCGTTATTCGTAGAAACTGAGCCACATTATCTTTAGCATTGTTTATTATTGTTTCTTCAAATGAAGCCGAGCAGCAAAGCTCCAAGTACCTTATTACTCAAATTTCATTCCCATGTAATCCAAGATAAAAGTTACCGCGTAACCATGTCACATTTGTAAAGTTGTATCGTTGTGCTGCTGTACTCTATAACATAAAATGAATTCAGCAATAAATTAATATTAAATCTGGTAGCCTGATTACAAGCGAGTAAATGTAACATTAAATTAATATCAATTCAAGGTATTATATTTTTTAAATGTCTGGAGTACAATCATTGCCCGGTTTTGGTAAGTGTTTGACGTCGGACGCCTTTTCTTGGTGCGTTTACATTTCGTGCAGAAGTTGGTGTGTTGCCACTTGACAGTGTTGAGTTAGCCGTGACTGATTTATACTGATTTTATAACATTAGTGTTTAAATTCTACTCATCACGCGAATATAATACTCATCATAGTTTTGAATGATGTTTTTAAGTAAATTCCGTACCGCCGCCGTAAGTTGTATCCTTTTTGAGTGAAGAGGTCATGATTTCGCAGTATTAAAATAGACATAAATGGTTTAGGATAAAACGTTTCGTTATGGAGCGTTTTCTTTACTATTTTTTTAATTGACGAAATAAAAATACCTACTAGGCCATATTTTTTCGTAATCTGACTAATTATAATAACATTTATTTTGCCCAGTTGTCATGCCTGTTCCCTTTGTACAGAGCTATAATATTGAGTCCTAAGAATAAATATGTAGATTGACGTACAGACTGCCTGAACGCTCGATCGAGCCGAACTTATTTGTTGAGATAATAACATAGCAGCATCCCTAGCATGGCAAAGGAATCAAACAAATGTATCCACTTGTCATGTCAGTTGTCAATCCATATGTTTCCTCTTCGAGGCGATACATTGGTGAAAAGACTATTTGTCTGTTTGCCTTAGGAGCTTTCCTCAGTCGAGCATTCGGGCAGTCAATGCGGAACTATGATACTTGCTCCAGCCTTAGGATATAGGATTCCAACTGTTTGATAGTAGTGTTGAATATAGAGTTGTGTTGCAGGACCGGTGGAATGCTACCACCCATCAAGCGCCGCGGGCGCGACCTTTATGCCGAACAGTACGGGCGGGTCGCAAGCCACGGCGCAGCCATCGCTGAGAGTCCAACCGACGCCGCCGCAGCCCTCTGCACCGCCGGCACCGCAACAAGACATGTCCAAGAATAATATGGTCAGTTATCACTTTGTCTATCAGGGATTTTTGTAGTCATCACTGGTATTCACTAGAACAGTAAATTTGTGTAGGCCGGGTGGCTAGCCCTTCTTTGCTGAACTTATTATCTTGTGACAATGCTTGTAAAATATGGCGGCGTGATGGAGGCTTTGAATAAAAAACAAATTAAAAAAATTGAAATTCCACAATAATTAAGAATTAAATACCGTTGTTTTTTTCGGTGTATTTGTTTATCATATTTTAAAGCTATTTTTGGACTACTGTACAAAGTATGAGCCGACTGTGCAAGATCTTCTTTAGTATTTACGTAACTGCATAGATAGATAAATAATGTCTTCGTTGTACACGCTAAGACTTCAAACTAAGGATAACGTGTGAGTAGTTCGAAACAATAACATATCTTTGTAGTCTCTGGTAATTTAGAACGGCTCCTCTAGTCTTATCTCACAACCTATTTCCACACATTGTACGAATCTGTTCCGAAGATTGAAAAACGAAATATGCTAAACATGAGATATGCCAATATGAGACTTAACTGTTAACATTAAGGGCCACTCTTTCATTTCAGTTCGAATCTTACACCATGTGATACATAATTCCAATAAATATCTGTCTCAAATATATCTCGATAAGCAATAACAGGATACCTTTCTTAGAAATATTAATAAGGTTAAAGCACACGTACTTAACGATTCTTATTGAGGATATCTGTGGTCTCATTAGTAGATACAAATTGCTTTCTTTACGCCGTTTCTTAGAAAAAGTCAATGCAAATGAATAGGATAAAGATAATACCGCACTAGTCGCGGCCTGCGCTATTGTTCGCGAATTTAGAATAATATTTTTTCCTAATGGAGGGTTTACGCAGAACAGGTGTACTAAGTTGAAAAGAGGTGATTCAGACCATCGTTGTGAACAAATTTTACCATAGGGCCAACACAGAATTCGAAAATAAAAACGGCTGTTTATATACATTTTGTCAATTTCGAGTTGCAATATAAATATAGTAAAAGTTGTTCATAACTATGGTCTTAATCACCCCATGTTTGGCTTAGTACAGGGCAAGCAGATATCCCTGTATTATAAATCCGAAAGTCTGTTTACAGGTTTATTGGGTTGTAACTCACTCACGCAGCAACGAAGCCACGGATTAAATAAATATTATAAATACTAGGGCACATCTTACACACGGACTCTGACACCAAACAAAGCAAAGCTTGTCATACTCGTATGGCTGCCAAAAACTGATATATTACATATATTTGAATACATACTTAATACCTAAATAACACCAAGACACAGCGCAAACAATGTTCATCACATAAATACTAGCCCTGGGTGGAAATCGAAACCACGCCTCTTTGATCCCGTAGTCAGGGTCACTAACCACTGAGCCACCGAGGCAGTCATAGACCGATAGACTTGATTTTTGTCATGGATAGTTCAAAAGTTAAAGAGTGATGTTCGCTTTTTATCCCGGAAAAATCCTATTCCTATTGGATAGCACAAAAATCAAAACATCTTTTTTTTCCTGTTACGGTCTCTCGGCAACAAGTTTCGTGTTGCAAAATCGTACTCTGTCTGATGGCGTCAGTGATTTAGTAATAAGATCCGAAACGATAGCGTTACTTCGTTATTTTTATATTTGCATGGGAACTTTGAATTTTTTCAGAACGAGTAATTTTTAAAATGTGTGCTCTTAATAAATCAGTTGTATTAGTAGTGTTATTCGTATATCTGCGCGTTTCTTATTTTATTTTTTTAACGCGAATAAGTCCGCGCTTTACCACTAAGTGGATAGAAGTGAGTTGAGTGAAGTGAGCGTAAGTTGAAGAATTAACGCAGTTCTTCATTAATAAAAACCTCTAGAGCTATCTTAGTCTAGTCGATCGCAATGTAATAGAAAATTACCATACTTACGGTCACCCAGACGTAGAGATGACCAGACTAATCCAGAGATGTCGAGACGTTATCCAAAAGCACATCGATAACACCTGGATGGGACTGGCGCAAGACAGGGAAAATTAGCGAAAGAGGGAGGAGGGTTATGACCTGAAGTGGGCCGAAATATGTTGTCAATGATGATAATGAGACGAAGAGATGAATATGCCTGCCTCGGTGGCTCAGCGGTTAGTGACCCTGACTACTCAATGAGGCGTGGTTTCGATTCCTACCAAGAGCAAGCATTTATGTGATGAACATAGGTGTTTGCTTAGTATCTGGTTATTGTTAGTAATTATCTAACATCATCATCCACAGCCTCTCTCATATAGTACCATCTACCTCGTCCTTTGCCAATATGTATTTATTATGATTATCTCAGTATGTATTCAAAAATATGTATTATGTAGTACATATTTTCAGTCTCTGGCAGCCATATTGAGCTTTGCTTAGTTTGGGGTGAGAGACCGCGTGTGAGATATCCCCTTATATTTATTTATATCGCTGTATGACCATTTGATTGTGTTGTTTTCAGTCGGGGCATAATTTCGTGGCTCCGAACCAGACGCAGTCGCGGCCGCAGTACGCTAACTTCCAGTACAGAGCCACGCAGCATGGAACGAGACCGAATTCACATCCGAGGTCAGTTGAAGCTTGATAGGCATGATATCGTTCACCACCAGCGAAACTAAGTGTATTTTGATTCTGGATTGAAAAAACTGGCTAAATTGCATAGTTTTTCAAACATGAGGCATAGTTTGCGGTTTTCCAGACAATGTATGAAAAACTCCATCCTTGATAAAATTACTTAGATTAGCTGACGGTGAATAATCGACTTCGATGAATGAAAGAATATTGTACGAATCTCAAAAAAATGGCGATCGACCGTCTCTCGATGTTAATATTAGGTATTGCCACGAGATGGCGGTATAAAAATTTCGTATAAAATTGTATACGTTATTTTAATTCGCAAATATAAAAGGACTATTAAACGGTATAAGATTTCTCGTTTAAGGCTGATTGTCTGTCAGCGAGCGAAAAAAAAAATAAACTTATTAGTGGTCAGTCTATGCACGAAAGTGCATCAACTGATTTTCACCTTAGTTTTTAGTCGATGCATTCTTTTGCATACATTGACCACCATTTTGGTTTGTACCTTGTTAACACTACCTATTCCTGGTCGCTAAATGAGTTTTTGTAAACTTACAATCAGCAGTTTGTCTGTAAATGCCAAAAAAAAAAACAAAAGCAATTGAATTTCGCGCGCCGACCTACGGAAACCGTCCTAAAGAGTAATTAATAGACAAAGTGATTTGGCCGATAGTCATGATGACTGGGTAAAAAATCAGCATTATAATTAGTACATTAGTTAGATTGTCAATTTTTTTTTGTCAATCAAGCAATAAACGACAGATAAACCTTGCCAAAGTTCGGGAGTGGGAGCTTGCAACGGCACTTCTCTGTAAAAAATCTATATTTTTGTAGTCGTGTTACGCGGAACTTCCAACGGGCTATATAATATTCATAATACATTTTTGTTAAATTGTCAGAACAAAAAAACCGCGTCTAATATTTTTTTATAATCTATGTGTCTAGTTATTGATCAATAAATATCGTCAAAAAGTGGTTATTATCGGACACTATTTTGGCGATTTCTCTGATTTCTCTGTGATGTGACGACGTTCCACAGACAACAGCAGCCGTTCATACCGGGAGCGCCGACAACCACGGGCCCCGTCATGTTCCCCACGCTCGTGTTCCAACCGACGCCGATGAGCATGCAGTCGTACCAGCAGCCACGCTCCGGATCGCCAGGGTCAGTCGATTTGCTCTATCCAATATTTGACTATAAAAAAAACAAAAACACAGACAACAGCATCCGTTCATTCTTGTCATCTTCCCCAACCTGGTGTTCCAACCGACGCCAAAGAGCATGCAGTCGTACCAGCAGCCGCGCGCAGGATCGCCAGGTTCAGTCGACTTGCTCTATCCAATATTTGACTCTACAAAAACACAGACAACAGCATCCGTTCATTCTTGTCATGTTCCCCAACCTGGTGTTCCAACCGACGCCAATGAGCATGCAGTCGTACCAGCAGCCGCGCGCAGGATCGCCAGGTTCAGTCGACTTGCTCTATCCAATATTTGACTCTACAAAAACACAGACAACAGCATCCGTTCATTCTTGTCATCTTCCCCAACCTGGTGTTCCAACCGACGCCAATGAGCATGCAGTCGTACCAGCAGCCGCGCGCAGGATCGCCAGGTTCAGTCGACTTGCTCTATCCAATATTTGACTCTACAAAAACACAGACAACAGCATCCGTTCATTCTTGTCATCTTCCCCAACCTGGTGTTCCAACCGACGCCAATGAGCATGCAGTAGTACCAGCAGCCGCGCGCAGGATCGCCAGGTTCAGTCGACTTGCTCTATCCAATATTTGACTCTACAAAAACACAGACAACAGCATCCGTTCATTCTTGTCATGTTCCCCAACCTGGTGTTCCAACCGACGCCAATGAGCATGCAGTCGTACCAGCAGCCGCGCGCAGGATCGCCAGGTTCAGTCGACTTGCTCTATCCAATATTTGACTCTACAAAAACACAGACAACAGCATCCGTTCATTCTTGTCATGTTCCCCAACCTGGTGTTCCAACCGACGCCAATGAGCATGCAGTCGTACCAGCAGCCGCGCGCAGGATCGCCAGGTTCAGTCGACTTGCTCTATCCAATATTTGACTCTACAAAAACACAGACAACAGCATCCGTTCATTCTTGTCATCTTCCCCAACCTGGTGTTCCAACCGACGCCAATGAGCATGCAGTCGTACCAGCAGCCGCGCGCAGGATCGCCAGGTTCAGTCGACTTGCTCTATCCAATATTTGACTCTACAAAAACACAGACAACAGCATCCGTTCATTCTTGTCATCTTCCCCAACCTGGTGTTCCAACCGACGCCAATGAGCATGCAGTCGTACCAGCAGCCACGCTCCGGATCGCCAGGGTCAGTCGACTTGCTCTATCCAATATTTGACTATAAAAAAAACAAAAACACAGACAACAACATCCGTTCATCCTTGTCATGTTCCCCACCCTGGTGTTCCAACCGACGCCAATGAGCATGCAGTCGTACCAGCAGCCGTACCAGCAGCCGCGTGCAGGATCGCCAGGTTCAGTTGACTTGCTCTATCCAATATTTGACTCTACAAAAACACAGACAACAGCATCCGTTCATTCTTGTCATGTTCCCCACGCTGGTGTTCCCACCGACGCCAATGAGCATGCAGTCGTACCATAAGCCGCGCTCAGTACCGCCAGAGTCAGTCGACATTCTATACTGCTTCGGTGGCTCAGCGGTTAGTGACCCTCTTGGGACAAAGACACGTTAGTTCGATTCCTACCACTGAGGAGAATCTGTCCACAGATACACGTTCTACTATTAACAAGAGTGTACAAAAAATTCGATTTCGTTAAAAAAATTTTTCGACTTGATTATCGAAACTTGGTACTCACTTTCTATATATTTTTTTTTTTGTCGTCGGCGATTGTTGATTGGAAGAGGTATTTCCCTCAAAAAGAGGGCAAATTTGATCACTTCTATTTATTTATTTATCAGCCGGTTCCAATATTAGTTGGTAAGATCGCTTAGTATCTAAATCCTCAAAAGATTTGCGACTATGAACCAAACCAGTCAAGAGCGTATCGAGATATAGGCTATGAAGATTCATATAAAGAGACAAAGTGAAGTTAAAGCAAGGTGTAGTTCGGAGAAGTACTAGTTAGTTATCTGTGTAACTCATTGCTAGAATTGTGTAATAACGATGACTGTGACATTTTTATATTTTATTTGCAGATACTACCCTTACATGGGCCACTATATGGGATATAACAACCCACCGAGTCACACGCCACCTTGTAAGTATTGCATGCAACCAAACTGAACAGTATTTTAATATTAGTTTGTAGTGCGAGAAGGTAACCCGTGTTTTTATTTGTGCTCGGACACTTTTTAACCGACTTCCAAAATTTACAATTGGCGAAATAATCGATGAACATACACAAAGATAGACCCTCCTCCATTTTGGAAGTCAGTTAAAACATAGGAAAAAAGGCAAAACGCTCGAGAGAGAGACTTATTTTTCAGTGTCCCTTTTCACACTGTTACTATTATATGTTATTAAGATGGCATGGTAGTAGAAACACCAGGAACATTGGAAAATAATATTATTTCTCTAAAAAGACGCAAGTATAATTTTTTATGCTACTAAATCAATTAGCTATAATTATCACAAAATACAAAAAAAAATTTATCTACATTAGATTAAAAGTTATTGAAAGACAGCAGTCATATGGGAGTAATGTGATGGCAATATGCTGGTAACTCATTGCAAAGAAAAGATACAAAATAGCTAATTATGCCTCTCTGTGATTGGCGTCGAGAGATGAGAAAGAGACACGGCCCCTTAGCATTAATTATCTTTCGGACCGCGTTTTTGTAACAGTGAGCTCCAGTTACGTAGAATCATATAAATTCCTTGTTATTACATAGGTCCCTGCATGACGTGTTATTGTCTGTTGTCAGATTACGGGTACCCGACGAACAGCCCTCAGCTGCCAACACCGAACCTGCCGACGAACTCAGCCGGCGGTAGGAGCAACGCCACCACGCTGGTGGGGCCGCAGCCCTCCCCCGCCGCCCCCGCCGCCGCCACCGCCTCCCTCCAGCACACGCAGCCACCGACGCACTTGCACCAGTCCATGCCTGGTAACTCTACTAACTCTGACCACTCGGCTACTACCTCGCCGCGGTGAGCGGTATATGCCGAATCATACAAGTCGGCGGATGTGAAGTTAGCTCCAAGCTGCGCAATATCCAATCAACGCGCAGCTTTATGTGAGCTTCAGTCAGGATTGGATATTGCGCAGCTTCTAGCTAACTTCACATCCGCCGACTTGTATGATTCGGCCTACAGTAGTAGCGATTGTAATATTGAAAAGCCGCTGATCGAAGAGCTTTAAACCCTGGTTTTACGGCTCGTCGACAAAGTTCGCCGGTCGATCACTGCAAAAACCGCGGTTTTAAAAACCGAAGAGCCTAGCTCGTGGCTCGTCGGATATGTTAAAGTACGGCACAACCGTTTGGCACGCTAGTCGATCAGCATCGACGAGTCAACGAGCCAAAATCGAATTTTGAAACCGAGTTTTAAAGGTAGATCCGCGGCTTAATCTTCGAATGACGCCACGGCATCTCACTCCGAGTGGCCGATAAGCCGAATCATACAAGTCGGCAAATATGAAGTTAGCTACAAGCTGCGCAATATCTAATCCTGACTGAAGCTCACATAAATCTGCGCGTTGATTGGGTTTCGCACAGCTTGTAGCCAACTTCACATCCGCCTACTTTTATGATTCGGCCTATAAACGCTAATTCGACTCTGCTTGCGCGGTAGGACCTACTTTACAACACTGCTCACCAGCACCCCTAGCTTGGCAAAGGGACAAATTGTCTTTCCGCCAATTTTTCGCCTTTAAGAAAGTTGAGAATGGATTGACAACTGATATTAAAAGTAGATAAAATAGTTTTATCCCCTTGCCTTGCCAAGGGTGCATCATTAGCCTATCATTATTAAGATTGTTCATCATCTTCATCTATCATCTTTATAATTTTTAGCCTGTAATCGCTCACTGCTGCGCGTAAGCCTCTGTTCTTGTACTCTCATCTCGGTCCTGTGCCAAACTCGTCCAGGTTTAGGACGCGCGATTCTAAAAATATAGAAACTAAAATAATTATTTGTCACCTAAATCTGGCATAACCGACTTCAACCGTGTATAGAATTTGAATAGTTCGCACGGATCGATGTTGTAATTTTCACATCATTGTTGTTTTTTTCAAAAACGACTCAACCATTTCATCATGAAATTTAAATGGGACCACCTCTGATGTATGATCTACCAAACAAAAAAAGCATCATCAAAAGACAATAGTCGCGGTCAAAGTCAATAGACGTTTATGTTTTCTCTTTACTCATAACCAAATTTAAAAAAAAACGCGTGGATCCTAATTTAAAGGGGCTTCTTGTCCAAAAACTTAAATGTCATTGCTAGGGAAACAATAGTACATTACTGCATGCAGCGGCCAGCAACAGAGGCATTGGACGAGCATGAGTCCATCAATGTCTAGTTTTGACCAAGGCTTGTATAGTACTTTTCTCAAATAATACGAAGAAATTAACTTCATTAAGGAAACTCGGGACCTATCGACGAAATCATAGCTTACAATATTGAACAAGTAGGTAAGGTTCGTTTTGTTCTGGGCGCCTGGTACTTTTGCCTTGCATTTATTTTTTTCTTTTTTAAATATAAGCCTATTTAGAATATGATTTGATTTTTAACTTTTTTGTTTGATTGGTCATACTACAAAGGTGGACCCCATTTAAATTTTATCGAAATCGGCTGAGCCGTTTTTGAAAAATCAATAGTAATATAAAAATTGTATACATCAATTCGAGCGAACTATTCGAATTTTGTACACAATTGAAGTCGGCTGTGCTATTTTTGCGAAAATTATTATGTTGTGTAGAGTTCCTCAATGATGAAAGCCTTGTGAACATTACAGTGCTTGTTGTGTACGTCCGGACGTGTGGTTCACAGGATTCGCGATGGTGTATGGTTTATAATAAATGTGTACGGCGACCAATCAAACAATCAGATTATTGACGGTCCGTTGTCTGGTTAAAAAAACTGACGTACATAATACAAGCGTCCTTAGGTGCGAACATCGCGTTGTCGCTGCAAATTTTTAAACAAGCTTAATTACTTTAATTATTATTGTCGTCACGGTTTTAAATTAGGCATGAAATGGTCTATTCTGACTGAATAACAACAGTATCAACAATTGCATAATTTTCTGTCGTTTGTTATAAAATAACGATTAGTGATTAGATCATCTAATCGACGGCAAAAAATCCTATACTCAGGTTATTCTGCATTCATTCATAAAATTTTAGTGTCGGCTCTTGTCGGTAGAGCAACTTCCACTTCTCGTGGTCAGAATGGGTGTATTAAGGTGGTTCGATTTTCATACTAATCTATTTGACTATTCATGGGCGATGAGAGTATAATTTTACACTGAAATGACTATAGTTGGCTTTTAAATTGGTCTTTATTTGCGGCATTTCATCTTTAGTTGATGAAAACAGTAGATTTATAGTAGAAATAACATCGAATTTTAGTTCAATTTTGTCAATGTGTGAGTGAACACAGATAGTGTCGTACGGTGCCTACATTACAATTTATAGTTGTTTAGTAGCGGCACAGAATACATAATAGTAATTGTACGGCGACGACGCGCGACGTTGCCAGCTCGTGGCATAGGCGGGTCACGCGCTGTTGCCGCTCTTCTGTCTTCGGTCTTCTCATAATTCGCTCAGCTCAAAAATCAATTATTGAAAAAAATAAATTATAAACAATAAATAATTATAATTTATACTATTATGTAAATATTATTAAATTATACCTACAACATACAATTTATCATTTTTTTTTACAAACGTCAATCGTCAAGTAATGTTCGTTGGTAAGCGCATCATCAGCGTAGCGCTCGTAGCGTAGTGTGACTAGGTGATTGTCAGCGATCACCGAAATTAAGCAACGTTCCGCACGGTCAGTACTTGGATGGGTGACCGCGGGTGGCATTTTCCAACTGAGCGCTACCGTGGCTCGGATGACACGTTAAATTGTAGGCCCCGGTTGTTTTAACCGTTTAGCCATGTCAGACGCCTTCAGGCGGCCTAAAAACTCTGACACCAGGGCTAGCCACCCGGCCTATACGAACTTACTTACTTAGCGCATCATTTGGGAACATCTGGACTGATTTGGTAATTTTTTTAATGGTAATATACTCCTACTTAGATTTTATGGAATGAAAGCTTGGAAGATAGAAGGAAAACATTATTTGAAAATACGATAATTTTCATGGATAATTTCAACTCATGGCGTTGGCAACACTGATTGCGTACGTACGCGCGTTTACAACGATTCGGTTTTTCTTGAATTCTTGTTTTCAGTGTTTTGTTTGTATGATACCTATATCAGAGTGCCATTCTATAAAGATTTTATCGATGTTTTATACATGCAATCAGTCGCCCAAAATAAACCATGGCACCACGTACTTCGCAAAAAGATTACAATAATCGGCCAAGTACGAGTCGGACTCGCGCACGGAGGGTTCCGTACTGTATGGGAGCCCCTCTTAAATATTTATTTTATTTTAATTTGATTATTTATTATTGAAGTGAATATAAAACTGAATATTCTGTGAAAATTTCAAGCATGTACCTGTTACCATTGTTAATATAGATCGAAAAACGTCTAAAAAATCAGGTTTGTTGTATGGGAGCCCCCCATAAATATTTAAATATTAATTATTTTTAATTATTATTAATTTTAAATATTTATTTTATTTTGTTTTTAGTATTTGTTGTTATAGCGGCAACAGAAATAGGTACATCATCAATAAAAATTTCAGCTGCCTAGCTATCATGGTTCATGAGATACAGCCCGGTGACAGCCGGACAGACAGACAGACAGACGGACAGACGGACATCGAAGTCTTAGTAATAGGGTCCCGTTTTTCCCTTTGGGTACGGAACCCTAAAAACCACCAATACTCTGGTCCCAAGAAAAATCGCAAACGAATTCGTGCGCAAATGAAACGATATCATGGAGAAAAAAATTACAAGTCGGTCCTGTCGTTATCAAATTATGCGCTTACTACGTAACAGTATTTGATTTTTATTTAGAAGACAAAAAACATCGCAAAAAGAAACATGCTAAACACGATTTGAACTCGGTATCGCGGTTTCAAATACCGGGACTCCTAACCACTGGTCCAAACTATGCCATGGAAAGTGCGTCGAAATTAGCGCATAGTTGGAACCAAGTTCGAACACAACAAGAGCCTTGTCTTTGTGTGAGTGAGTAGTCTACCGCGGCCCGCAATATTGCCCGGTACAAATTCAGTACTTTAAAAAACGAAAATTCAACTGAAATATAGCTGAGAAAATAGCAAATAATTCATTATTACCGGCAAATATATTACCATGAAATAATATGTACATTTTCATTCATAAAAAAATTAAATACGTCAAATTAGACCATCAGCGCCATCTATTGGCACTGATGTGCCTAGCTAACCACAAGCAACCACCTTAAGCCGAAAAGATGTGATTATGAACAACTTTCAATCAATTTTCCTTTACGGTGTAATATTCTGGACGTATCTGTCGTGTAATTTAAAAATCGGCTATACGAGTCGGACTCGCGCACGGAGGGTTCCGTACTGTATGGGAGCCCCCCTTAAATATTTATTTTATTATTTATTATTGAAGTGATTATACATCTAAATATTCAGTGAAAATTTCAAGCATCTTCCTGTTACCATTATTAATATAGAGCGAAAAACGGCTAAAAAATCAGGTTTGTTGTATGAGAGCCCCCCTTAACTATTAATTTTATTCTGCTTTTAGTATTTGTAGTTATAGCGGCAACAGAAATACATCATCTATGAAAATTTCAGCTTTCTAGCTATAACGGTTCATGAGATACAGCCTGGAGACAGACAGACAGACGGACAGCGAAGTCTTAGTAATAGGGTCCCGTTTTTAACCCGGAACCCTAAAAATGAAACGATCTTTTAGTCTGAAACCTGGCAACCAAGGTAACTAATCTAATCAAATGTTTTATTTTTTCGAGGTGACTTGCAAATAGAGAGCTTATTGAAAAAAAACAATACAATTGGTTTTGCTGTAAAATTCAAATTGTTGTGACTTCGTCAAACAGAAAGTTTATAACACAATGTTCTGAGAAAATGATCGCAATATTATGTTTTATGATTAAATATGATAACTTGTATAATATTTATAAATTAAAAATTTAAAAAACCTCCGACACATTGACAGCCATTTTGGGCACATTTGTAGAATTTTGGTTCTTCCATCCCCACTTTAACCCACCATAACTCTTAAACGGCTCAATCGATTTTTATAAAACATAGCTAAGAACACTCTCGATTAAGTCTCCTTTCATCCAAAAAAAACTAAACTGAAATCGGTTCAGTGGTTCGGGCGCTATGATGCCATATACAGACAGACAAACAGACACGTCAAACTTATAACACCCTTCTTTTGCGTCGGGGGTTAAAAATATTTCCCAGCTAAAAATATTTTATATCGTCTAAAATCTACGAATGCATGAATGAGAAAACCGTCAAAGTCAATCTCCTCCCAATTTGGTCACATCATCTGATTACCTGGACATAGCTAACTATCTATGATGATGTCGCCTCAATCATCACTGCGAAAACGCCGCACGAGCTTGAAATCCGCCTCAATGACGCAGCGAATGAACTAGCGCATTGGTAAAAAATGAACGGGTTGGCTTTGAATTTAAAAAAGACTCATTTTTTGCAGTCCTCCGTATCGGGAAAACCGCTGCCTAAAATGCGAGTACTGATAGACGGAGAGCCAATCACCCAGGTGGACTCTACCGTATTCCTAGGCTTCGTTTCAGACCGCTGGTTGACATGGGCCTCACATATTGACAAACTCTGTGCAAAGCTAGGTAGCGCATGTTACGCGTTGAGTCAATTGTCTCGAGTGGTTTCTGCTGAGGCTGTGCGCAACTGTTACTTTGCAACCGTTCACTCCGTACTACAATATGGAGCCGAAATATGGGAGATGCAGCTGACAGATTGCGCGCATTCCGGATGCAAAAACGGACTATAAGGGCGATTGCCCGGGTCTCCCGAAGAACTTCAGCGAAACCATTTTTTAAGTCACTCGCGTTAATGACACTACCTTCGCTCGTATTAATGCAATCAGCTGTTTATGTGAGGCAAAACCTGGACTCGCGACACGCGACTCACGCGCTCCAGGAAGCTGACTCACGTGGTGGGACCGGCAGTGTACAGCTGTCTGCCGACTGACGTCACTGATGCAATCAGTGACTATATATTTAAAACTAAATTAAAAAACTGGCTCTTCTCAAAGACATATTATTCTGTCAACGAATTCTTCAAAGCGGAACGAAAATGGTATTTAAATAGTAACGGCAGAGACCTTGTGACTTAGTGAATTGTAATTTAACTTATTGTGATTGAGTTTTGTTAAATTTTTAATTATTTTTTCCAAATCAAAATTAATATTTTAACTTTAATTGTGACGATTTGAATTATTTTAATTTTGTTCAATACTTTTGTATTGAAACTACTTAACAAAAAAAATGTTTAAATGATTTAATTAAGATTTGAATGACATGTAATTTTTAAAACCAAATTACCAATAAATTTGTTTATCTGTTTATTCGTATTTAAGTCGATCTCCTCATTAAAGTCTGGAGAGAGTCTGCTCTACTTTCCTAGGATAGCGGTGCCGTTATATAGCAGCCTTAATATTACTGATGTAGTTTTCTCTCACTTTACGGTGTCAATTGCCGCTCTCTAGCAAACCGCGCCATTTTGTTTGCATAGACAATGTCCGTAAGTATAGTAACGTCATTTACCGCTGTATGACAGCTGCTATATGACGAACACAGCCCTAGGATAACAGAGTTTTAGGTCACTAATATCACGCGGGTAAAGTCGCCAGTTAAACTAGTATGGCTATAATTTCATTTGCTGGGCGAAGGCCGACTACTTTCTCGAGTCGACAAAACTAGATATTTAGCTCTAAAGCCTTTGGCAAGATTTAACCATATTCTAGATCACATTTTTTGCTTATAATAAAGTATACCTTTTATAATCATATTTTCAAAAATTGTAACTTAATTTTTTTTTTTAATTATAATTAATTAATTAGCGCATTTTGAATGTTGATGTAAAATTCAGAACTTTATTAGAAGCTTGTTCTGGTTATGTTTGGTCTTGCAGACTTGTGATTTTATTCTCTACTAGCACCCTGTTATACTATTGCCTAGCTACAAATGAATTGATAAAGAAGTGTTCTAAAAGAAATTGAAAATCGTATTGTAATCTTTGGCGTAGTTTAGAAGATCTAAGCGGATACACAGAGAGCCATATAAAAAATAGGAGGTTCTATGTTCGTCTGTATGTCCATCGATATCTTCGCCAATTTGTGAACCGATTCAAAAAAATGTTTTAGTTCGAAAAGGTATACTCCCGAGGTGGTCCCATTTAAATTATATCGTAATCGACTGAGCCGTTTTTGAAAAATCGACAATAATGTAATAATTGTATACATCAATTCGAGCGAACTATTCGAATTTTGTACAAGATAGATGTCGGTTTAGCCATTTTTTGCGATATGTAGTAACTATTATAAATGATGTATATTAAATGATGTGTTTTCCCAAAAATCAGTTAAACATTATTAAATTACAAATAGTATACCTATGTTCATTTACGTAATAAATTAGTTTTAAGCGTGCACTCGATGAAGGTAAAAATCCTGCTGTCGGATCTCGGACTAAGACTTCATATATATAATGTTAGGAATCTGAAAATGATATAATAATTATGATGTACCTAAGCGTTTATGCAGTGGGCTCATGGACTATTTATATAACGGTGATCTTATCGATAGTGCTTTTAGGTCCACTCTCGCTCAACAACATCATATAATCACCCATATTTATGAAATGTAAATTATCTGTACCTGAAATTTTCACAGATGATGTATTTCTGTTCCCGCTATAACAACATAATAAAATAAATATTTAAGGGGGGCTCCCATACAACAAACGTGCGTTTTAGAAGTTTTTTACTCGCTATCAATAACGGCAAGAGGAATGGGGCTGCCACACGGTACGGAACTCTTCGTGCGCGAGTCCGACTCGCACTTGGCGTATTTTTTTAAATAAACACAGAAACCACATAGCGGTCGGCTTTACGTCTAAATGAATGATATTTTGCGTGTAGTCACATCACTTTCAAAGTATTTCACGTCACATTGGACCCTAGTAAAAAGCTCTGAATTTGAGGTTTTATGGAATTTTTATTGCGTTATTAATATAAAAATACAAATGTGAGTTCGTTTATAAATTTAATCTGTGCGTCTTTAAAAACAATGCACTCTGACTTCGAGAAAAGCGGCGACGCTTATATGGAAACTATACCTTCACACAACTCTCATGACGTCAGAGACCGCGTTGCCGTCGGGTATATTTTCAAAACCAGTAAACTAAAATCATTTCAATAAAGCGTACCTTTATCTAACATTTGTGACGTCACTGTTGCGTGTTGATATCGGGTATACATTGAGATTTAGTATACGCCCTGCGTATTTTAAAACATACCCGACCGCAACGAAGCCATCGTTCGGTACGCCGCACAGCAGTGGCCGGCGAAGTGCCAGAAGCAAACCGCCTTGATAGATTAGGTGTAAACCAAAATATAGGTTAGGTTAGAACATGACAAACAACGCACGAGCCGAGCGAGCGAAGCGAGCGTGCCGCGGCAGCGGCCGGCGAAGTGTCCGAAGCGAACCGCCTTGATAGATTAGGTGTGAAACAAAACAAATACCCCAAACGGATGTTGCGGTCGGGTATATTTTGAAATCCTTAACACGACGGTTCATATTTTTAAAGTATCCCCAAAACGAATGTTGCAGTCAGGTATATTTTAAAATCCTCAACAAGGCGGTACATATTTTTATGGTATACCCGAACTCAACACTATAGAGCGTTGAGTAAAGGTATAGATTCCATATAAGCAGCGGCGACTGGCATCGGGCGTTACACTTTTCGGTTTAGTACTTCTACGCACATGTAGTATTTTACTACCTTTCGAAGGTTTCGAGATTTTTTTCAATAAAAAGGGACGAAAATAAGTTTCTGAATTTAAAATTCTGAGATAATACAACGGTTTAGGCGCAGAATGCCCAATTCTCACAATGGCTAATTCGTAAGAGTGTCTAATTCTTAAAATGGCAAAATTAATAAAATTAGGAAATTTTACATTAAAAACGTACGTAAACGTAACTCAATTGTGCCTCCCTCAATGTTTTTAAATTATTTATTTTTAAATGGAATTTTGCAACTAAATATTCTTTGAATATTTCAAACATCTGACTGATGCCTCTATGTTAGTATCGTCGAGTAGTAGTGTCGAGTTGTTAGTATCGAGTAAAGTATGTTTAATGTATAGGAGCTCTTTTTACTCAATTTTTAGTATTTTTTATTATAGCGGCAACAGAAATACACAATTTGTGAAAATTTCAACTTTCTAGCTATTCATGAGAATACAGCGTGTTGACAGACAGACAGACGGACTTCCCGTTTTTACCCTTTGGGCACGGAACCCTAAAAACGGGGCAATATGCGTTGTAGGCATGGAAAAAAAGAGTTGTTAACGCGCATATCACAAAACTTCTTACTTTGACGTGGACCCAGCTTTCCGCGGCATAATACATATTGATGCAGCAGCACCTTAGCACTCTAGTTATGTTTTGCAAGGGTTGTTTTTCCGTATTTTAATAGTACTTTTTGTTTTACTCAGGTATTCGTCAACCTGTCCAGAAACGCAGTCATAGGGTGCCTATTATAGACCCAGAAACACGTAAGTACATATTTCTTACCTTTAAGTACTATAGCCACAGTATTGGCGTTTGTTTCGCACTATAGAAAGTGAATAGCTCACTTCTCTGAGGTTTGATTGTGCCGTTTTAAAAACCTCACCATTCAGTCGTATTATCTTAATACATAATTTTAGTGTTTGAGTCGTATTGCTGAATCATATTCAAGATCAAGATTTGGTTAAATTTGATGGGAACAGTTGCGTATACGATTTTTTATGATTTCTTAAATTTATACGTTTTATGCTTGAATAAATATGATACAGGAATATTAGTAGCGCTCGTAGCGTAGTTTGACTAGGTAATTGTCAGCGATCACCGAAATTAAGCAACGTTTCGCACGGTCAGTACTTGGATGGGTGACCGCGGGTGGCATTTTCCAACTGAGAGCTACCGTGGCTCGGATGACACGTTAAATTGTAGGCCCCGGTTGTTTTAACCGTTAAGCCATGTCAGAGGCCTTTAGGCGGCCTAAAAACTCTGACACCAGGGCTAGCCACCCGGCCTATACGAACTTACTTTAGGAATATTTACGTCAACACAATGATCAAAGCACTATTTTCAAAAGTATAAAAAATCTGCAATATTTTTCCAACTTGCACGAGCCAATTGCAGCGCTCCATACTATGAGTTTTAATTATAAAATTTTGTTCGCAGACCAAGAAATATTATCAGATTTATATTCGTCTGATAGTAGTTTTTTAAGTACGGATTCGACGGACAGACAAACTCCGCAGCCTGTAAGTATTGTAATATTAAATTCGAACTGTACTAAGAAGTCAATGAATTTTATCAATAACATATACATTTATAGGTATATCTAAAAGTAATATTAACTTTTTTCATTCATCTTAACACATTATTTACTTCAATTGTAAGAGGACTTCTTAGAATAGTGTAAACTGGGTTACACGAAAAGGTGGTTCTAAGCCGGAGAGAAAATCATAACGTAATATACGTTATGATTTTCATATTATTTTTAGTTTTAAGTAGTCTTGTTTACGTATGTCCGGGGTTATGATGCCGTTCCTCACTCGGCAGCTTTATCAATCGGTAAATTTGGGTTTGCTCCGCTGCCAGCGACACCAAAGCAACTTGTATATTCCTTTTAGTGTATTTTATAACGATTTTATGTAAAATTTCTGAAAGTAAAATGTATTTATTCATTATATCGAGTGACGACTACTACGTAATCCTTTCGGCTTAGAACAACCGTTGAACCGTGTCATACCGTCTATAACAGTTGACTAGCAAGCATTATCTTGCGCAGGAGCCCGCACCGACGCATAGTATCGCTGAGGAGTTCTCCAGGATGGTCAACGAAGCTGCGAATCAGCCTAGCCTCGAAAGTACTATTAAACCGAATTTTATACCCAAACATGTTGAAATGCACGTATCTTCCACAAGTAACAGTCAACCTCAAATGAATGCAATAAGCTCTATGAGCTCTATTAATAATAATGTAATGAAGTCTGAATTAGTAAATATAAATGATAATAGAAATCCGGGGTCCGATGCTGTCGTGGAGCCCAGCGAAACGCCTGTGGTGTCGGCAATATCGGATAGTCCCGTTATAGTGCCTAAAATGACTATGAATGTTAAGACGAGCCAGAAGAGTGACGCCGCTGCCCAACCGGCTATCGACACGAATAAAACGATAGTTGAAAAAGCAGTTCCTAGTAAGCCGAAATCGAGTACTCCGACGGAGAGTATGAGTAAACCTACGCCGGTCGCGGCGGCAGCCCCGGCCGCGGCGCCGGCGGCGACCGTCGCCCCAGCGGCCCCAGCTGTGGTCCTCGCGATCCCTCCAGTGGCTCCCACGACCCCACCAGTGGCCCCCGCGACCCCCGCCGCTGTGACGCCCGCACCGCAGCCTCAAAGGGCGCCCAGAGAAAGGCAACATAAATCTGAAGAAAAAGAGAAAGAAAAACATTCCCAAGAAAAGGAAATTCTCCCCGCGCCTGCCAAACAGAACGGACCAGTACCTGTAGGTAAGTATCGTTTTACTATTATCTTTCACAGCAGGGGGTTAAGTAGGATACCGGCCGTCCTTTGTCTGCAAGAGAAAAGACCACTGGTTGCCCACTGGCACGGTCGCCTTACAATTATGAGGTCTTGGTTGCTTTCAGGTACCAATCTGTGGAATTTATTTACGGATTTAACATGATCAAAGAATATATAATAATACATGGTAAGAAAAGATCCGTAGAATAATTCCATGGTGTATGTGAATGCAACGTTCCGCACTGGGTCAGTGTGGTGTAAATGGTTCAATCGCCCATTGTAGATAGGCCTACGCTCAGCGGTCTATTAAAAAACGTTACTATTTAGCTCAAGAGACAGGCTAGGCTGGGGGTGATGTATGGCTCAGACCGGTTTACACTTATGTAATAGTAGAAATCTTGTCCGCCCCTGTCTAGATGTAATCTATGCGTGTTCTACTTAGCAGCACTGACTGATAACCTTATGATGGTTAAAGTATCGGTTTACAAAGATCAATGAACTCGGGTAATATTGCGATGACCTCCTGTGCAGATAATTACCTGTCTTTTTAAGAGAACTTCTCTTAAGAAGACAGACTAATATAACACTTCTCAGTTTTCTATAAATTGTTGGCAAATACACAAAACTTGTTCACACAAATTGTCCCTGTTCATTTATTCAATGAGCTTTTTACCAGAACCAGTTGCGTAAAACTTTTAAAGACAATAGAACTGTAAAGTATTAATCATCTATTTTTTTGTATTTCTATAAACACTTTTTGGTAGTTAGTTAACTTGATTTGCGTAGTCGCAACTTGGCAAATTCGCTTACAAATGAAAACCCACTACACGCTATATGTAAACGACAATGAATAATTTTGTACCGGTAATATAATTAGTGTTCATTAAAATGAGATGGTTAGATTAGACTTTCTAATGATAATAAGCTGGTATCGAAATTCTAAAAATATTAAAAATTATTACAAGTTTCGAAAATTATCCAATTACGTGACAGTGAGCTCTTATTTGAAATGGTGACGTCACTTCGAATTAATGTGAACAATAATAGGGGTTACTATATAAGATTATACGTAAACATAAACTACAGTGGTTTCCGTGTGGCTCCATACATTTTTGTTCAGCGCCCCTGAAGCAAACGAGGAAGAACTAAACTAACAAAAATGCACACATACGCCAATACTAATTTTAGTCTGAACTCAACGTCAAGCCGGAAAGGGGTGAGAGGTGGGGTTACACCAGTCCCGGGAAAAATATAAAAAAATCCCAATCGGTTATTTGAATTTTAACAGCCAAAATAAAAATAAAATGAGGAAAATCAATACCTCGAACCATATTTATAGGTACTGTGACCACAAATTTCACAATTATACGGTGATGTTTTCACTAAAATGATCCTTAATAAACGTACTAATAAATCACAAATCAAGCATTAACTGTTACTAAGTTAGTTGAAATTTGTATAGTTTTTCAAACAATAATAAAAATAATTATATCACCGAACTTTGACTATTCATAAAAAAATAAAAATGTACTGTATTACTTGATATTATAAAGTTTTTTTTTTTATGATAGACATTTAT
This sequence comes from Hypomecis atomaria, assembly GCA_964007245.1. NCBI lineage: Eukaryota > Metazoa > Arthropoda > Insecta > Lepidoptera > Geometridae > Hypomecis > Hypomecis atomaria. Next base: position 19,509,550 of record OZ023280.1, read on the forward strand.
CTTTTAATTTATAAGTTTGTAGTTGGTGTCTTAAGTTTATGTAACAAGTGATTGTTTCAAGTATTTTGTTGGTTGCCCGTTTTGTCGCAAATTTCTAGTCCTAAAATTTATGTAGCTAATTTTTATTGTAAAATCCACGAACTAGGAACATGCAAGATTTTTAGCGTGAATTGTTACTGTAATTTGAAAATTGAAATGGCAGTGGGTATAGCATATACGGACAGAGTATGGCACGGAGAACAGAATCTGATGACAACTAGGCTAAAAAATCTCAAGTGAACACCACCGCGTAACCGTAGGATGTCCACCCACAAGGTAGACAAACGAGTTTACTAAGACCTCAAAATTTGCGCTCATAAATTCTAAGCACATGCGAGTTGCAGACCAAGAGCTAAGCTAAGTTAGTTCGGGGTTAGCTCGCATAGCTGAAACAAACAGTTTTCCATAGATCTGTGCAGACTGCGAGTGCACGATAAAAGTCATATTATGTCAAGAAAGTCTGAGACGAGGATTTTTTTCTCTATTTATTCAAAACCATTATCGTTTATATTTCTTATCTATAAGGCTTCAAACATGAAAATAGCCAACTGCCAAAGCCCCCCACACAAATCCTCATTTATTCTAATAAATACGAAAAAAATCGGCCAAGTACGACTTGGACTCCCGTATAAAGGGTTCCGTACCGTATGGGAGCCCCGCGGCAAAAAAAATCACGTTTGTTGTATGGGAGCCCCCCTTAAATATTTATATTATTCTGTTTTTATTATTTGTTGTTATAGCGGCAATAGAAGTTCATCATCTGTGAAAATTTCAACTCTCTAGCTATTACGGTTCATGAGATACAGCCTGGTGACAGACAGACAGACGGACAGCGAGGTCTTAGTAATAGGGTCCCGTTTTTACCCTTTGGGTACGGAACCCTAAAAATCCAAAGAAAATCAATCCTGCCTGAAGACACTTTTTTGAAATTCCCGCTAAAATATTTTTCTGAATGTTGGCATTACCACGACACGACTCAACATTCGAACCACAGAGATTATATTCGATGGTCGTCATTGACTGAGTACTCGAATATTTTATTGACTCGATTAATTGCCATGCAACTCAACTATTATCGTAGTTCGATTTATATCGAATCCATGTAAAGTACGATAGTTCACGATGCGATTCGGAGTTTTATTAGCGTATTTTCTGTGAAATTTATGGAACTGGCTTCAGAGTTTGAGTTAAGTGGGAGATGAGAAATGAGAATTTGGTATCTCACTTATGCATTGCACAATTTACATATATAAACCGGGAATCTTTTCAGAAAATAATAATTTTCAATTGTTATATAGAATACTATTTATTATTTTAGAACATTGATATACGAGAATAACGGTATTGTAAAGTTTTTTAATTATAACTCTGTGAAATGAAAATTATTTTAAAAAATTGACGAAGTGTCTATGCTTCGAGGCATAATGGGGGGTATTTTTCCCCAAAAAGATAGGAAATTTGCAGTAAGACTGTTTAAAAGCCGATTTTGATAATATATTTCAAGATCAGCGGGTACAAATCAAATCAGTCAACTCGAGATTACGCGTCACGTTGTTTGTCCGCGATGGACTCCTAAACTACTAACTTTTTTAAGTGAAATTTCTAATGCGACTTGCGTTGCGTTAAACGCTTAACTCTACCATAGAGGGGGTATGAAAGCACTGTTGCGTCGAAGTTTCACTTCTTCCGCGCGGAGGGACACCACTTGCACTTTTTTCTTACACTATCTCATTAGTTATTGACTGTAATGGTGGTATAAACCAATAAGTACGAGATTGTCATTATTATAAGTGGAAATATTCTTTATTATGTTATTTATTTTTGTGTCAATTTAAAGTATTGATCATAACGACACTTTAGGGTCCCCCAGACAGTAGTGGGCAAGATGCGGGCGCGGCTCCGATCTAGTCATCCATCAATCACAGATCTTGATTTAAAAAAAATTGTTTTTGGTGAAAAAAAAAGCGATTGGTGGATGACTAGATCGGAGCCGCGCTTGCTGCCCGGAGCTGTCTGAAGGACGCTTTAAGTTTTCTGTATTAAACAATAAAATGAAATAAAGTACCGAGATAGCGTGCAATGGTAATTATTCAAAACTACGATTATTGCTTTATTTGCTAAATTATGAATTTTCTTGTTCAAAATAAATAAAGAGTTCATAAAAGTTTACTGATTCGATTAGCGGTAAAATTACTAAATTTATCAGAATTCCATTTAAAACTTAGTTTGCAAGTAGTCATTCGCATAAAATTCAACAAAAACTATTACTAAATACTTTTTCAAAATGGTATCACCAAATCGTATAATCGATCGATTGAACGGGCGTTACCGAAGGTGTACTTGCGCACAACACTATCTCCTTGACTGTCTGTCCGCATGGATCGGCTTAAATCCAACATGGCGGCTTTTACTTCACAGTCACTTTGAGAATGGCTGCGTTATAATTATAAATCTTTGTTTTAATCATTTTTATAAATCCGAATCGATAAAGTACATAATTTTTAACTGTATATAATTTTAATTAAGTTTAATCTAAGTATTGTGGTTCAAGTGCAAAGTCAGTGATAAAGTCAGACATTCTAGATCCTTGAGTGACCTTTTGACTAGTGGAACTTTCTTTTACCATATTTTATTAAAAAGTTCGCGTATTTTAATTTAATTGCATGTAATCAAGATTGTAATCATTCGAAAACTGTGATATAATTTAGTTATCAGTGCCACAGTAAAGTGATATTCAGGTACGAGCGAGAACTCCCACGTGGAAATACCTCACGTCTCTATTTTTAGAACTCGAACTTGGTTCACTAGAAGTCCTATCCGTGATTCTAAATCAATTGCTAACAATTATCTATCTATAGAAGCAGGAAAACATTTCCAAACCTCTTGCACCTCGATGACTGAAATTTCCGACTGATAGGTTGCCAATTTCTGTTCCGCGGATCATGTCCGAGTTCGACATTTTGCTTCATGATAATGTATTCGATTTGTCGTCATCACCATATTTGATTGGAAAATACACCCAAAACTTACGTCTAGCTACATTGCTGGTATTGATACAGCTAGATCGCGTAACTTTCACCAATTTTCTGTGATTTAAACAGTGAACCAAATTATATTACCCTCTAGTTTCAATGTTACACTGACCATGTCTCCATTGTTGTAAACTTAGAAGTAGGGTAGGTTGTGCTAACTTTGCTTTCTTTGAATCACAACTCCAACCTGAAGTTGTTTGTATTGTTCGTGAAGATTTAGGATATAATTACAGGATACAAGGAAAATGTGAATGTTATTGTAACTCAAAGAAGTTAAAGTTCAAAGAAAGTTGAACAATTCCTTGTACAGCTGCAAGATACTTTTTTTATACTTGTAATATAATACTGAATGTTTTATTCTAAGCAAGATACACATTCTATTTTTCTATAGCTATGTAATATTGGAAATTGTAGAAGCAGTATCTGGTCACATGAGATAGATGCATTATTGATTGCACTATTGTATTAAAGGTCATTTTGAACATTCCAATGTTCATAAATACATTATTAGGTTATTTACAGACTTCTCTGTCTTATTTGTACGAATAATAAAGCAGTTTCAGTCACAATTGGTCTCAAAACTATACTTATCCTGCCCAACCATACTTCTAAATCTTGCCATATTGAACTATGGTTTGGTTTAAGATCTATAGGCATGCAAGATTAATCTTGGAAGTAATGATGTGACATTAGGAGTGTACCTACATCTTGCTTAATGTTATTTTCCTCTCACTAATAAAGCTACTTAATCGGACTATTCATATGGCCCAAAATGGAACCATGAGATATCATTTCTCTTACAGCAATTAGTGAAGTTGATAGTAATATAGCTGATTATACTATTCAAAAAGATAAAATACAAACATATAATGATACATTTCTCTTACAGCAAGTACTACAGTTGATAGTTTCCAACAAGCTATCAGCATATCGACTAGTCATTATAATCAACATTCAGGAGCAGATATAACAAAAAAGCAATTAAATATAAAGCAATCTGTACCAACAGCAGAGCCCACACCCCCTGTTGTGACTGTTAAAGTAGAACCAGCTAAAAAGTTGAATGTGCTTGCACAAGATCATCACCTTACTCCAACAGAACTTTTGTCTGCAAGCATTGAGAAAGTTGCCAGGGAAACCTCAAGCACTGATACAACTGAACGGAAATCTAGTGCATTTGAAGCGCAAGCCAAGTTAACACAGAGCATATCAAGTGTTTGTCGTACTCAACAATCTGAACCTAAAATGAAAGATATTAACCTTAATAATCAAACAACAGGTTAGTATTAGTATGATATTGTGATATTAGCTTATTCATATTGCCTAGGCTATGTATGCTATTTTTGACAGCACATCTTTCACTCCTATTGTTGTAACTAAATTTTATTTTTAAGATCCTGATTCTGCCAATGGAAACACCGCTGAAGTAACAGAGATTGTAAAAGAAGATTTCAATAAGAATGAGAAAGCAGTAAACAATACTAAGATTAGTATTGACAAGGCTGAAATGATGGCCACTACTGTAGCCAACAATGAAGCAACTGTGAAGGAAACTGAGTCATGTGAAAATGGAAAAAGTGAGACTGATAAAGTAGTTAATGTAGAGGAGAATGTTACTAAAGCTGAGGAAGTTGAGGCAAAATCAGTGGACATGCCGGAGGAGAAATCTGAAGAGAAGCCAACTGAAGCCGCGGCTACTCCGGTGATGCCAACGCAGGCGCCGGTCTTTGTACCCAAGTACAAATACACTGATGGTAACTATCTTCAAAACTTATTACTCCTCAGTTGTCTAAAACAATTGAACATATCGTCATTTGTTTTAGTTTAATAACTTATTAGTTAAGTATTGAATCCTTGATTCAGTAACTATAACTTTATTCTTTTAAACCAAGTATTTTTGTTTAGTTTAAAAGTTACATGACTGTTTTAACATTGTCAAGTCATAATTGACGTTTTTACTATGTCATTAAAAAATGTAGAGTGGTAGTCTAATTCTACAGCCTATGTTTTCGTATGGTAGAAAACTGATAAAATTCGTTTGGAAATAAAAATAGTGTAATTTGAAATGTTATTTGTCTTCCAGACCAGTGGTCGCCTTTGAACAAGACTGGCAAGAAAACTTATGATATTGGATTGCTCAAGCAAATCAAGGAGGCCCCTCTTTCCAAGAACAAGCCCAATGTGCCTCTGCTGGAAGCATGCAATGTAATCAGGGTAAGCAACTGGACTTCAGTATCTGCAAGTTAGGATCCAAGTAGAAAATAGTAATTTCATCCACGCTAGCAAACCGCCTGATAGCAAAATATTACAATATAGATTACATCTTAACTTCTGTCCGATAGACCTAGAAAAAGCGCAGAACTAAGTATATTTTTCGTACTGCAGAATATTTTCTTATCATCATTTTGTAATGTTTTAGACTGCACCAATGCAAGAACCCATGTCATTCACTCCTATCTTGAGGCCTATGAATGACGCGTTGTTCCCTCAATTTGCTAAGGGCAGCAGTATGGGAGGTTCTAGAAATACAATTCCACGGGATGCTAAGAAGAATATTGCAACAGGAGGTAAGGAAATTAAAATGTATCAGCACTCCTACCATGCAAATAGACAAATCATCTTTCCCCCAATTTATCTCCTCTGAGAGGAAACAATGTATGAATTGACATCAAAAGTGAGTATAAAATAGTTTTATCCATTTGCCATGCTAAGAGTGCTACAATATATTACTAACACAACAAATTCTTCCCAATTTAAACAATAGTGGTAGAAATAGTTATGTTTATTAATGTAAAAAAGTCAAATTCAAAAATGCATAATGTAACCCATGTTAAAAAGAGCACCGGAGTCCATGCCTAGCCGAAGAATAAAATGAAGTTATCAAATATACCTATGAATATTTACATGGGAATATGCATTTTTGTAAAACATCATGAATGAACCAAAATTTGTCCAAAAATGTGTGGGGTTGTGTGTGTGTGTGAAAACAAACCGAGTGTGTGGGGTTGGCATTCTGGTTTTTGATTTATAAATTATTGTCATTATAATAGTATACAAAAGTTTGTTTTCTTGTCATGCTAATTTATTATTTTTGCAGGTAAGGGTAGTGTAAAATTGAGCTCACCAGGAGGTGGCAACAGTCTTCACAAACCAGTTATTCACGTTTCTCTATCCTTACGCGAAGATGTGAAATTGAAGGAATCTGATTCAGCCTGGAAACCGCGAAGATTTAAGAAAGAACCCATGTCTGAAGAGGAACAAAAGAATGAGGTATTATTTATTGTGATTATTATGAGGTTTTCAATTCAGATTGTAGGTTAGTTTTTTTAAATTCCTACCCTACATTTTTGGTATTTTACTATCCGACTGCAGGGGCATGTTAACAGTGGATTTCCCTGTCGTTTAATGACTTGTGGAACTTAAATGTTTCTTTCGAGAATCAGTTTAGCTTTCTTTTGCTCCGCAGACATGTCTGACACAGGCTTACTTTTTTAATGAGGTTATGTAACCCTACTTTAACCAAAACTCAAAAGTTTCCACTTACCATGTTCAAAAAGATCCATAAATTTAATGTTACATTGTAATCAACCTGGATGTTTCACAAATAATGCGAATAAAAAAAAAAATTGCTGTATTTAATTCCTTGAATTTATGACATCAAAAATGATCTGATTTGTGTCTTTTTTTAGGAGGTGTACAAGCAGTTTAGGGGTATTCTGAACAAGCTGACACCCCAAAAGTTCGAAACTTTACTCGATAAAGTGAAAAATCTAGAGATAAATACCCAAAAACGCCTTGAAGGTGTAATTGATTTGATATTTGAAAAGGCTATCGATGAGCCTAACTTTTCAGAAGCCTATGCAGCTATGTGCAACAAATTGTCGATGCTAAAGGTGAGCTACTTTCACTAAGAATTTGTTGATTTGATATCATCCTTTAAAATATTTCTAATGCTTGATATTTGACTAAATAACTCGTTAATTTGTGACCATATTAATACGAGATCTATTCCAGGTGCCTGCCAATAATGCCACAAACCCTGACCAGTGCGTTAACTTCAGGGCCATGATTATCAATAAATGCCAAAATCAATTCGAGGCTAATAAAACCTCAGAAACGGTGTTGAAATTAGAAAAGGAATTCAATGAGTGCACTGATCCCGTAAGTTAAATGCCATTCATGTAAAATAAGTTCATGTGTGAGGTTAAGTGAGGTATGCAGTATATCTACAATAAATTTCATATTTACGATTAGATAAATCGTTTTCGTCCTTGATAGTAGGGCGAAACTGACAGGAAAATTAAAAATTACAAGAGAAATTTAATTTGTATGAAGATCTTATTTTCATAAGTAACTTTACAATGCGAATTAACGTCTTCTAAACATCGCACCTTTGTCCCAATTAAGCAAACCATTGAATTTTCAAATTGAAATAATAGCCAGCTAAACGAAATGTTATCTGTTCCAGAACAAAAAGAAAGAACTTCAGCTTTTGTTGAATGAAGAAAACAGGCGCTTGAGAATGAGATCAGTTGGAAACGTCAGATTTATTGGTTAGTAACAAACAAAAAATATTCTTAAATGTCAAATTAATTCTTATTGTTTATCCTAATTGTTTTAGTATGTTACTGCATCTGCGAAATAACAATGTGTTTATATTTGTTTGATAGTAACAGGCTGAGTTCTAAAATGTGGTTGAATGCAATTTAATGTTATTTTTATTGTTAACCCTTATTTAGTTATATGTTACGGATGCTGAGTTGGTTTGGCGGGCGAGAACAAATTCTCAGTGACCTTTCACTTGCAGCTTTGCGTTGGGCGAATTTATATCTTATAAATTTTGCGTTGCTAAGAGGCGGCGACATATTTATTACACTTATTTTCCAAAATTATTTAGCTTGTGACTTTTAGCTATTACACTAAGTGGCTATATTTTACTTGTAGGTGAATTGTACAAACTGAAGATGTTGACATGTAAAATCATGGATTATTGTATGAAGTACTTGATCGAGAAATTAGAAGAGGAGAAGCTCGAATGCCTTTGCAAGCTGCTCACGACTATCGGCGAACAGATCGAAAACGAAGAGACCAGTCAACTGGACAATATTTTCAAGAAAATGCAAGAAATTGTCGACCGAAAATCTAATAAGATAAGCAGCCGTGTCAAGTTTATGATTCAAGATGTAATTGCGCTCAGGAGAAGGAAATGGGTGGGAAAGAGTGTGGTCGATTCTCAGCCTAAAATGATGGATCAGATCCAGAAGGAGGCAGAGCAGCAACAGCGTCACATTGAGGTGTGTATACTTTCACGTTTTTATATCTACATAGTTTGATATACTTTTCTATTGCTAGCATGTCATAATTAAGAGGATTGCAGTGCAACTACATCAAGAATCTTTGTGTAGTGCCTCGGTTACACAGATGGTAGAATTCCTTGATTGAACCCATCTCTGCTGTAAACAAAATCTCAACCTCATTATCGCGACCTGTGAATCTCATACATTGCCACAGTTTGTTTATTTACAGTCTTTAAATTTTTAACAAAATATTTTTTGTGCGGATTATATTCGATTAACTGTAATTCATAATATGACGTCATTTAAATCGTAACCACATGATATTTTCTCGAAAATCAAGTTAGGAGAGGGGATGTGGAAGATCGACCTTCACCAATTTGATAATCAAATATTATTTATAAACAAACACGCCTATGATAGCTTGCCTATCGCAAAGTGTTCATGGCAATTTTTAACTAAATTGGTTCTAGATATTTACTTGTTTTAATCCGTCGCCGTTGACGCTGGGTCATATTGACTCGAGGTGATTTCAAATGGCCATATTTTGGATTTTACATGCTCTGTAGTTTTGCTCCTTCCAATAGCTGGAGTTAAAGTATTCCTCCACCTGCACTGTATGGAAACTCCTGCAATACCGTCTATGCAAGAAGTTATAGGTGCGTCAAGTAAAAACGGTTCAATGTGATCCAGCGTCATCAATGACGTGGCATTTTCGTGACATATTTTTATTAGTATTTATTGTGTTTATTGATAATATTCTTGCTTTTTATCAAGAATTACAGACAAATGTATGTGACAAATCATTATGTAAACAATACTGACGGCCTTACATAAATCAAACTCAAAAAGTAAAATGAGAGAAACTTCTTGGGTCATTTTTTTCGAACTTGGGCAAATTTGCTTCAGCAATTGCAAACAACGCCCAAAACAGATCCCCGGAATTTTCCTAAGGCTTGTATATTATGTCAAGTGTGTCCTTCAAAAAAGGATAGTAAAATCAGCCACAAATTCAATGTTTATCACATCTAAATATGCTATAATCATTGCATCCATATACCTACTGCGAAAATTGCAGCAAGACTATAGCTAGGTATAAGGAAGCTAAAGACTATTAATTTTATAAGTAGGTATAGTTGAAGTTTGTGATTGGACTTGATCTTTATATTAGTGAACAAGTTTTTTTTTTTGTATTGGAGTATGTTTTCTATTTGAAATTTTAAGTAATTAGTGAAGTTCTGTTTTCAATGTAGATTTACCAAATTTTCGTAATTTTTTTTAATAAAAATTGAAAACATGAATATTTTTTTATTGTGAATATTTTATATTGTAAAATAAAACACAAAACCAGTATTAATAAAAATAGCCTATTACTATTACGTAACATTTTGAAAAATGCCGATAAACCCGGGATATGACCCGGCTTCACAGTCTGCGTTATTATTTTCGCGTCAATGGCGCCGGGTTAATTTTTAGAATGTCTTGGTAGGCTTGCCTACTTATTTTTGTTCATGGCTACCTGTCAAGCAGTTATGAACAGGTAAGTCAATATGTATAGCTATAATAGCTAAACTACCTACACCGATCAGAGTCCGGACCTGACCAGTTAAAATTGGTATCTTGAGAAAGATAATTTAATTACAAAATTAACCATATTTATATAGGCTTGCCGTCTAAAAACCGCTCATGAAATATGATTAACTAAAAATATCTATGAAATGAATACTTCGATAAGCAAGCTATCATAGGCGTGTAGTAGCGCTCATAGCGTTAGTTTGACTAGGTGTTTAGCGATCATCGAAGTTAAGCAACGTTTAGCACGGTCAATCTTCGGAAGTATAACCGTGGGTGGCATTTACAACTGAGCGCTACCGTGGTTCGGATGATACGTTAAATTGTAGGCCCCGTTTGTTTTAACCGTTTAGCCATGTCAGAAGCCTGCAGGCGGCTTAAAAACTCTGACACCAAGGCTAGCCACCCGGCCTATACGAACTTACTGAAGGCATGCTCTCAGATGGGTGAAGGATCATCTTCACCGGCTCTTAGACCTAGTCAAATCACTACATAGTATGAAACAAAGTCGCTTCCCGCTGTCTGTCCCTATGTATGCTTATATCTTTAAAACTACGCAACGGATTTTGATGCGGCTTTCTTTAATAGATAGAGTGATTCACGAGGAAGATTTATATGCATAATACACCTATGTGAAACCGGGGCGGGTCGGTAGTTTTGTATAAAACTTATGTATAATACACCTATGCGAAACCGGGGCGGGTCGCTAGTTTTGTATAAAACTTCAAGTTTGAACAAAATGTTCACATTAAAGCATGTATGTAATTACTGTGCGCTGTTGACATTTAAAACTACTTACGTAATGCAAGTAACTTTCACTCATATCATAAACTAAGCTACCCGGTATTGCTTCGATCGCTTGTGTTACTTAACTATAACTAGAGATCTTCAAATAATAAAATACAAGTTATGAAATTTCGTTACAGTTATTATACGTTCTTTAGTAACTGTAGCGATGTCCATTGCTGGACAATTCTTTTGTTATCGATTTCCAATACATACATGGTTAGTTTTTAATTCTGAATCGAATACACTACAACAGTTGCTCCGCATCGCATATATCCGTTGATACAAAACGAATGAAAGCTATACGGTGCGATGCGGACCGCCCTGCCTCGGCAGCAATTTGTTCGGTCCTTTAAATGTATGACGGTATTAATCGGTATTATCCATCCTGTTTCTTTTAATAATAATATTGTTTTTCTGGAGTGAAACCTCGTGTTCCTCATGAATGTTTCAGCTGAATTTTAAATGATATATTATTCTCATGATTTTACTCATAATCCCACCTGGCTGGATACATGCATTATGCTGATGAAATGCGACCCTTGAAGTTGACGAATCTGTATTTTATTATTCGTCCAAGTTCTATTTTCGCTTAATATAAATGTATGATGATGGAATAATAAATAAATGTAACTAATATAACTAGGGAACAGTAAAGTTGTTATTAATTTTGAAATGACATTTTGTAGATTTAAACAGGAAACACGACTTCAGGGGTAGACAGGGGCTGTGTAGTTTTTACTGAGTATTTATGTGTATAATGTACTGTTGTGTATATCGTTTTAGTTAATAATTCGAAAGTGCATCCATCCACCCATCAGCCGTAAGACGTCCTCCATACTTGGACATAGGCCTCCTCTATGGATTTCCAATAAGGCCGGTTGGAAGCGGCCTGCATCCAGCGCGTTCCTGCGATCTTTATTATATCGTCAGTCCACCTAGTCGGTGGACGTGCTACGCTGCGCTTGCTGGTCTGTGGTTTCCATTCAAGAACTTTACGGCACCATCGTCGATCCGTTCTTCGAACTATATGCCCGCCCACTGCGGACTTTTTACGTTTACATAGTTTGACAAATCTGGTTGTTTTATAATGTCCGTGTTAAAGATGTTTCGTAATGTTGAATGTATATTATTATAGTTAATGAACGCTAACCCCATGGGAGGCGGCGGCGGTGGATTCCGTCGCGATGACGGAGGCCGCAACAAGCGCGGCGGCGACAACAGAAGACAAAACAATTCGTTCATGGACAATAATGCATGGAAGACGCAAAGAACCACCACATTCCCTGTTGATACTTCCAAGCTCAAAGCGGTCACGCAAAAGGTACGAGCTAAAAACAGCTAGATTTGTTATTTGGCTTTACTCATTATCACCTTAGCAGCTGTAGACATTCCCCACATATCTCCAATAAGACCAGTTAATGCGAAGCTTATTTTAACACTCGAGCAACTACTTTATATATATGATGTTATAGGTACATATAAACGATGTTTGTACCTTTTCAAACAGGTGAAACAGGTTTCTTATTAAAAGCTGGTTCTTTGCACAGCTAGCAAACAAATGGTTTTTTCGACGTTGATCCAATTAAAAGTAAAATCCACATTGACAAATGACAAGGGATGGATTATAATCCGACCGTTTAACATAGTCCTCGCCTGCGCGGTACAGGGGCGCCGGGGGAGACGACAAAGAGGACTGAGACAGCTGCGGGCACCGGAGTCCCCCTGTACCGCGTAAGCGAGGACTAAGTTAAGCGGTCGGATTATAGTGTTTGCCGTGTAAGATGCGCTTAGGTGTCGTAGTTCAAGCCATAAAACAAACATCTACATCTTATATTAACTAATGAAAATCACTGGCGCATCCCTTTCAAATACGAGCTGCTCTATTCTATATCAAAGTTCAACCATTGAACTTTGGCATCTTGTTGCTGATAAGAGTAGCTCGTGTAATCGGCGCGCAAGATACATTGTTCCATACGTAGGTATAATATGCGGCAATCGTTAACCATGACACCGATAGCCTCAGTTACGCCAGGAATAACTTGGAAATATACTTTTTATGGGTTGCTAACAAGTTGCAATAGTCAAATTTGCAGTAATTGTATCAGGAATGTAATGCGAGTAAAGTAATGAATCTTTTAAGAATCAGTTACAAACACTTACAAAATATTGTGTAAATTTTTACGTCACAAGTATACCATTAGACGCATCTATTCGTTCATCCTAGTTTTCATCTTTTGTATCAAAGTATTTAATTCATTTTTCGTAGCTAATGTACCGGCCTTGTTTAATTTCAATGCTGATCGTTTTATCATTTTTATCAGCAGCCTCGTATAAAATGACTGATCATTGTTTGACTAAGATTGAGTTTTGCATGACTAAATTGATATGCACTACCTTATTATTTATCCTCATTACTTTTTCCTTCCTTTTCTCTTTCCTCATTAAATGTGTGGAAAATATTTATGCAAAAACTTCAACCATGCAAATGTAAATTTTGTATAGATACTGATTCCCATCCACTGAAAGTACTAGAATACAATCTGATCGACTTATTTAACTAAATGATTAAGTTCATCATTATTAATCTTACTAGCTAGTAGAAAAATAATGAACACTTATTGTTTCCAGAACTTGAACAATATAAAATTGGCTCCCCATCAGTCTGCGTGGAATCACGGATCAGGCACAAAGGCTCAAGTTCAAGCATCTAGTAATTCCCAAATAAGTCTAAGCAAAAACATGTACAGTGTCTTGGAGAATGTGCAAACTGACCCCACTTCTCTCAGAGGTAAGTCACAATTTGGTACATATATCACAGTGATTTTATACTATGTAAAACTGACTAATAATATTATCAAATAATGCGTAGATATGTTTTCAGCAAACCGTGACATGATGCCAAGCTATCATCCTAAGGGAGTGTCTGTCGAGAGGTCGACATTTAATTCCAGATCAGACTACAGTAAGCATACTATTTATTATTCTAGTTCAAACTTTATGCTATGTTCACTGGGCACGATTATAGGTCCAACCAATAATGGAGTTACGTATATATAACTGACGTCACGTGACGTTCATCGGCTTCGCTACGCTTTGTATTGCGTCTTATTTTTGGCCTTCCCCACTCGCTGCTACCGCTTAAAAGGGAAATAATTCTAAAACTTCTGACTGAAGATTTTGTACTTTTAAGCTTTTCCTATAAATATAACCTACTGGGTGAAGTTTATAAGATTAGAAAAAAAACTATGCAAGAAAAATAAAGCATCCTCAACCTTTGCCTCATAGTATTCTTCCATTTCCTTTTAACCCACTAAATATGACGAGTACTTACTTACTTATCTGTATATGTAAAGTCTTCAAAATATAGTAAAATTGTATTCAATCGAAAGACAGATGCAATCATGTTTGTTACCGTAAAGTCTCTGGATTATGTTAGAGGAAACCCTGATGAACATACAAAAAGAAAATAACCCACTGGGTGGAAAATCAGGCAGAAGGCCAACTTGAGTTGTAGATGTTGTTTATCCGTTAATTTTGATTTGTCTCTTTTTGGACAGTAGTGCTAGTCAGTGGTGCACAGCTAGTCTGGTCGAACCAAATGCTCAACAGTATGATGTGTTGCAGACGTGAACAGCGGCAGCAACCGATCGGGTTCCGTGGGGCTCGCGCGGTCCACGTCGGACACGCGCAGCCAGAGCAGTGCGCCAGCCACGCCGCCCGCGCCCGAGGCTCCCGCGCCCGACCCGCCCACGCCGCAGGAGCCCATCACCGACGATAAGATGAGGAAGTCCGTCAAATCCACCATCGACCTCTGCCTCATCAACACCGACAACGACGAACTCGTCCACGACGTGAAGCAACTGTTCCCGCCGCAGTACCACGCGGCCGTCGTCACCGAAGTGCTCAACGTTATTCTTGAAAAGTAAGTACTTTTGCTGACTGAGCTTTATAGTTAAATGTATTCTCTAAGATTAAATTGCATAATTTTTGTATATGACTTGTTAAGATATTCATGTTTGATCCTATAATTTTCAGGGCAGCAAAGGAGGTTGCATTAGTTGCAAAATCACTTTTCCATTTAGTAACGAAAGGCACGATCTCGGCAGATAATTTCCTCTTAGGTATCAAAGAGACTTTCGAATTCGCGCCTGATCTCTACATTGATATACCCATGTTATATGAATATTTAGGGAAAATCGTCGCGCCCCACATTGAAAATAAGGTAATTTTTGTATTGACTTAACGTTTTATCAATAGTAAGTAAAATGCTCAAACTTTCCTAGAGTTTGTGGGATTTTGAAGTTCAAAATTATCTTCTTTTTAACATTATTTCACCCACTGCTTGATGCTACAATAATAACAATATCAAGGTTACTTAATTATATGTATAATTTATCTAGTGTCCTATATCTAATGTTAAATTACCATTTTTCAGCATATCACATTAGTACAGATATTCAATATTAGTGAGGCTATAATTGCTGCCAATCATGGCCATATGCTTCTAAAAGCTATAATTAGCAATGTTAATGAGAGTATGGGCCCTACTTTTGTTAAGAACAAATGGCAGGAATCAGGATTGCAATTAAACAAATGGATGAAAGATGATCAGGTACAGTAGAAATTAATTTTATTTCTTCCTAAATTTTCAAAACATATGGAAAATGTTTGATTAATAATATAACACTCGAACGTAATGACATTACATTAGTTATTATCTTAAAAAAAATATTTAAAATTTAAGTTTATGACTTCTATGAAAAACACAAAAATAACTGAAAACGAAATATATCGCTGTAATAGGTAGCACTTTAACACTTGCACTTTGAGACCCATTCCAGTTTTCGATGAAAGTGTAAATTGGTTATAACTTGTATTTTATTTAAGTAAAAAAAAACGTTAATGTGGTCTTATTTTTTCAGGTGCAGAAATGGATAGATGATAACAAGTTCGAATTCCTCGAAGCAGATGTCAATGCTAGCGATGAATCAACAAAGAAATTAACCCCTGAAGAGACTCGAAGCAAATTACTTCAACTAATGAACACTGAAAAATCTTGTGACTGCATAAAGGCCTGGGTGCAGGTAAGTGTGGTTTTAAAACGTTTAGCTTTTTTTATCCATCCATCCATCAGCCATACGACGTCCACTGCTGGACATAGGCCTCCCCTAAAGATCTCCAATAGGACCGGTTGGTAGAGGCTTGCATCCAGCGCGATCCTGCAGTCTTAATTAGGTCATCCGTTACTTTATAATGTACACTATTGAAACAACAACTTTCTCCCAATCAGAATTTTAACAAAGTATTTTTTTTCCTTGCAGTAAGTAATTACGCTTAAGCCAAAAAATATATAGAAGTATATGCTGTGAATAAAATCGGGATAATGTTATTTCCTACTTGGGTTAATCAAGTACTAAAACTATAATTATCCTCGTTGATAAAATCGACGACTTTTTCCCCTATAATGATGCTAAACTGTTTGCTGTGCCATGTGAATAATACGAAGACTATCTATGGCTAAATAACTTCCAACTTTCCTAACAAAAACAGCTTGTTAAGGCACATTATATAGACAAATAATGAAATGAAATCATTTATTATCATAAGAAGTACATTGAAAACAATTAAGTAAATAAATAATATGCTCATCAATGTTCCTATTAATGGACTCGTCCAACAAAAAGATTACAACATAAATGATTAAATAAACAAATTCAATAACTAAATAACATGAATTCAATAAATAAAAATTAAAAAAAAACTATGTTCCAAAACCGATCTCTTGTCTCAGTCAGAAAGCAACAATATTCTGAATGTATGTATGAAATATATTATGGTCTACCCACAGGTGTTCCACCACACATAGAAAAGTCGATAATATGATGTGTTGTAAAGTCATACCTAAGCAATAATGTAAATTTTAAAGTACCTAATGACTAAAATAAAAATAATAAATATAGCTTTTTATATAACTAAACTTTACTGTACCCGCCTTTTAATAGTCCACTGCCGTACAGCATGTAAAAGAGATGTCTATAAGTGGTATATTATTCGGAGAAAAGATGATTTACACCTACATTATTGGAAAGCATACATTTTGTGGGCTTTTCAAAAATATTTAATTTATATTGTTTAAATTCTCCATTGTTTGTTTATTTTAGCAATAATAATTTACTTTTAGCTTTATTTTACTTCATATTATTACCTTATTCATTGACATTTATCTCAAACTGTACTAAAATTATAGTGACTAGTGTGCCCAGTTATAACAAATATGACAAGAATATCTTTAAGAATTTTATCTAATTGATGAAAATGTTTTTTTAACTATTTAAAGGTTGCTTAATCAGAGTTGCAAGAGATAAACTACCTAGTCTGTCCAATATTTTTATTTATCCTAAGCAATTGAAAATTATTTAAAAAAAAATTGGAGTGCTATCTACTCTGAATAACATCATGTACTTTTCGAGATGTAACGAGTGGTGTGATTATTTTTTTTTATTATTATACCAGCCTCCATAAATTTTGTAGACGTCTCTTTTTAATCTTTTGGCGCTACCCCTGCCCCTATATTTTCGATTATATAGGGTCATCCAGAACTAGTGTACTAAACCGGAAGGGGGCAATTAGGACCATCATTACGAACAACTTTTGGGGCCGATAGGAAAATCAAGAAAAAAAAATCAGCTGTTTCATACATATTGTCGATTCCGAGTTGCGGTTTTGTATGGAACAGCTGTCTTTTTTTTGTATGGAACAGCGAATTTTGCGTTGGCCTCATAGTTAACGTTGTTCTTCTTAATGATGGTCTTAATCACCCCCTTTCGGCTTAGTACAGGGAAAGCAGATAACCCTGTAGACATCGTTGACTCCCGTAATTGTTGGTCAAGTAAATGTGACTGGCTTTCAAAACATTAATATTTAATTTTATAAAAATTGTATTTACAGGATAAACTCGGCAAGGACTCGAACGATGACTGGTTTATGAAAGCTCTAATTCAAGCAATTTGCGAGCATGCGCTATTCGGCACGGAGGGCCGCAACACTCCTAACTTCAACCAGGATCGCATGAGCAAATATGCGAGCCTTATTCACGAATTTGGCGAATCTAAAGAGTCTAGGGAAGCCAGCTGCTTAGTTGGCATTCAGCACTTAATACATAGGCTAGAACACCCTCAAGGTACACATTATTATTTTTGACGTTTTTGACTCAAACATGCAGTATGTTACACGTTACTTTAAAATGTTGCCCAAGCAACATTACCAATCTGGTAAATGGAATTTGGTTGTTGAAATACGAAAACAAAAGTGACTAAATTGCCAAACGAAAGACTGTAATTAATAATTGCCATTTTTTCGTGTAACATAAATTGATATGTCTCTGTATAGAAAACCTACTTATGGGATGTTTAAGTACTGATAGCGCGCGAGTTGAATGCAGTCGGGGTCTGAGGTAAAGAGCGGGAGCATCTCCCCCCGCTATCCGCACGCCCCACCTCACGCGCCTGGGCGGGTTGGGCGTGCGGATAGCGGGGGGAGACATTCGCATTCCTAAGCTCTGCATTCAACTCGCGCGCTAACAGTAGTAGTATGAAGATGCTTGTTGAGTTTAAAAATATAAAATATTTTTAGAGTGAATTTTGTTGTGTATAACATAATATTTTTCTTTTTCAGGGTTAACATTAGAGATATTCCAATACTTGCATGAACAATATTTAATCTCATTAGATGGATTTCTAGCATGGGAAAAATCTGATAAAGATCCAGAAGGCAGAGGTTTGTTAACATTATTATTAAGTACTTGATTATAATACAGGGTTTCCACAACAGGTGTACTAAGCCGAAAGGAGGTGATTCAGACCATAATTATAAACAACTTTTACTGCAGAGCAAACCCGAAAATCGAGATTAAAAATCAGCAGTTTTATTGATTCAGAGTTACTATCTTGTATGGAACAACTGTTTTTTTTTCTCGAATTCATTCGTTGGCTTCATAGTTAAAGTTGTTTACAATGATGGTCTTAATCACCCCCTTTCTGCTTCGTACAGGGCAAGCAGATAACCTTGTATTACTAGTAGTTTTCCGAACAGTAGATCTCGCGACACCACTCTTTAACTAAATCTTCACAAGCTATCTTTACTTGCTTTTGACCGATTTTGTTTATACTCGCAAGTCTTGTTAAGATTTAGATACTAAACAATCTTGTCAAATATTGTCGAAATCGGCTGATAAATAAGGTGACAGCAAAATTACCCCTTTTTTGAGAGAAATACATCTCTAATCAAAAATTAAACCCCACGATAAAAGCTGAAGTTCCTGAGTAAACATTAAAAAAAGGAACATTCGATATTTGTTGAAAAACTAAAAAGCCGGCAAATATACTTGGGGCATTTCACGCGAAGCGGACGGGAAAAAAAATGTCAGGTTTTGGATTTTGTTCATAATTAGGACAATTGTACTACTATATGAATTAAAAATTTGTGTTTGTGTATAAATTTTAAAACAAATAAAATACTCTAATAAACACTGTTTCTTTATAGCTCAATCCTTTAACATATTAATAGCTAGCGATGAATCAGTTCCGCGATTATTTTCAATTCTCTGAAGACCCATAATTCCTTATTTAGACAAAAAAAGTAATTATGCACAAAAGATGTAATGCAAAAATATATCGAGCTCAGGGCATTACCTTGTACAGTATTCAATAATTTGCCTTATTTGTTTTGGAATATGATTTTTCTATTATTTTCTTCCATAACAACCTTCATTTAAAAAAACAGATACCAATGTCGTTCTTTGTTCAGGTGTAATGATGATGGCTCTGACGTCATTCTTCACGAACATCAAGGAGGCGGACAACGAAGATTCGTGCAGTGAAGACTGACGCGGGCGCCGGGTGGCCATGGCGCCGCCGCCGCGCCCGCCGCCGCGACCCTCCGCGCGCCTCCGACCTCGCCAACCCCCTCTCGCTAATAGTACGGATACGACGTACGATTATAATATAATGTATATTTTTATATACTAAATCAAAAGCTCCACCAGGTTCACCGTTTCTTTGCAGCTCGCGATATGCAGACGGAGACTAGTTTGTTCACATGCTAAGCGAGCGATCGCTCTGCGATCTGCGTATGACTTGCACTGGCGTCTCGCTACTCCAAAAAAATATTTTGTATTATTATTAGCCTTTTATTCTGAGCGAGTTCTAATTGAATGCACTTTGGTTATTATTGCTATTAATGTCCCTCAGCTCAGTGTGCCTTTTGGCATAGGCCTTCAACTGTCTTCACTGTGATCTGTCTTCAGCAACTCTTGCCCAGTTCGGTCCCAAGGTTAGTCTGATAAGTCAATCCAAAAATATATTACTTTAAATTCAACCCTTTTGGTAAAAAAAACGTTCTTTTTACTATTCCTTCTTAACTCTAACCTGAATTCTAACTTGTCCTTCTAAAGCAGTAATACTAAAAGTTAGTATTTTTTGGGGTATGCTTGATAGACACCAGTAAAAAGTTATCGAGCTGGCCGAAGAAACGATTGAACCTGGTGATAGAAATTAAGATTGTTACATGCGTACTGTGACGGTTCCCCGTCATCGCTTTGTCATCAGGATCGCAAATCGTGAATCACGTTAAAGGTTGAAAATATGTATTTACATGTCTTAGGTACTTTATTATTTTATGAATGAACTTAAATCAGACATTACATCAGAACATTTACAATAATTGTGTATATTGATTTTGCTTTATATTGTATAAAAATATTTAACTTTTTTGTTTTTTCGAGTACGACTTTGTTCAGTTAATGATGACTACACTGCAATAAAACATTATTTAAGAAAATGGAAAAAAAAGATGACAAGATGTTTACAAATCCATTACAAAATTGAATTTCATTCTATGTACATATTTATATTTAAATAAACAGGGCTGTCACCATGCCATGTACTAACCTAAAGAATTATTGTACTTATCATTATTTAAAAACGTTTACTTTAGATTCTATCCTGAAATCCCAAAAAGAAAATCAGCTGTTTCACACAGATTCTTGATAGTCAATGTATTTTAGGCGAATGGTTTTCGAGAGTGAACGTTTATAGAAAGTACAATAATTTGAAAAGAAAAATGAAATAGAAAGTGTGCAGTAATTAAAATAATGTTTTTTGTTTGAAAAATTTATGTCTACGAAAGTTATAATGTTTGTCGTACGGTATTTAAATTAACATATTATTATTATTGTTAATTTATGCATTTCATCCATCATTTGTTAGATAATTGCCTAAACAATGTCGATTCTGGAAGAGATCCGGCCGTGTTGTAAAATAGCATTCGATTAAGGACTGGAGACGAAGGCGCGAAACTCTTCGGTTCTTCCTAATATGCAGTGCCGATTGGCAGCGCTCAATGATGTATTATATTTTTGAAATTATCTAAATTGGCTTCTATGCATTACATCTTAGAAAAGATATATTTACTAATGGATATTGAGTTACAAAATAAAAAATACAATAAGCAATATCTTCCAACGTAACTTACAGCAAATAATTTTCTTGAATCTTTAGCTTATTGAAAAACACAAGCAATAAACAATTTTTGTAATAATACTATACAATATAGAATATTAATAGATATATTGATATGCGCGATTGTTGTTGTTTAGTTCAGAAGTTATAATTATCATATTCTTTTAACTTGATTTAATGAGTAAAATATTGTTTTTGAATTATTTTTATATCGGCTTTATAGATATATACATATACATGCTAGATTTAAATAAAGAACACAACTAAATCAATGAAATAATAATTATGTATAATTGTCAATACACGATCATTTTTAATAGATGCTATTGTGTAGCCTTATGATCGAAATCCTATCGTTATCCATACCAAATTTTTGTAATACGTCTAATGCAGATCAGTCACTGTATGTTTATTTTATGGATGGATTATCCAATTTTATTAATATATTTGCAGTCACTGTATTTTTGTTGTAAAACACCAATTTTAAGTATTTTGTCCGTTCAAATATGATTTTAATCAGTAAACTATTTATGCAATATTTTAAAAATATGTGTTAATTATGTTCTTTGCATCCTAATTATTACTATAAAATATTTTGTAATAATCAATGTTAAATACAATACGACCAAATCATTTTAATCAGTAAACTATTTATGCAATATTTTAAAAATATGTTTTAATTATGTTCTTTGAATCCTAACTATTATTTTATGATGTAATACAATTATAATTTTATTTAGTTTTAATTATCTTATCGCGATTGTGACAAGCTCTGCCTCAATCTCCGTGGTTAGCGCTTATCGATTTTTAGTTGAATGGATCATTTGTAAGATTTGGCTTGGTTATTATGTTTCTCTTTCAACGGTTGGCGATTATATTCCATTATCGAAGAACGTGTCTTATTACCAAAATATTGGTGAGTGCATATTCGAATGTGCATTCCATTGGAAGAAGTGAGACAGATTCTGGTCACACATCGCGACTCTGTGAGCGTTGCAGTAAGGGTGGACCTAAGACGTTGCATGTAATTAACCGAAGGGAGGGCAAGGGCGAGAGGCGCACGCGGGGGAGCGGCCGCGCCCCGCAGCCCCCCACCTTATTACGTTTACTGGTATCGCTACAGAGCTTCATTTTATTTGTAGTGATTATTACGTTAATGTAAATAAAACTTTTTAAAAAAAGCAATTAATCTTTACTCAGTTATCCTATAGCGTAGTAAACAGTTTTAATTGTAATCCGTTAACAAAAATGTGAACCTTATAGAAATAGACGGAAAGAGCTTTTATATTCCATTAAAATGTATTCATCGGATTTTAGTTAATTGAACGTTATTTATTATTAAATTTTATAAAAAAAATATAAAAATTAATCTCTATTCGGGATTTTTGTACATAAATGTTGTTTAATTTGAAAATAATTGGAGACCTAAATTCATGAAATAGTTTCCTATGGCTCATTCCAGTTCAGCGAGATGATTTGGGTTCCTCCTGATTGTCTAACTCGATTAACTGATTTGTCCAACAGGAAAAAGAATCTGGGTGGTCAAATTGTGTTTTGTGACAAATAGTACAGTCAATAAAACAATAGTAAATCCAAATTAGCTGGATCCAATGTTATACAGTCATAATATACATGAACCTACGTACAATACGGATTCCCTCATTATAGCAGAAAAGCGACAGCATTAAACATAGATAACTAAACCAAAAATGCAACAACTTATGTAAGAGAATTACTAAAGAAAGTTATGAAATTATGGTAGGTATGTAACAGATTTAAGAAAAATAGACTTCCTTCATTAATTCTACAAAACGAAATACATATCCAATCTATAAGAAAATCTGTGAGAATTGAAAACCTCGCGAGCTTTTAGAAAAATGTATTTGCATACCAAAATACTTCGGCGTCAGGTATTTGAATTGCAAATTTCATTTTAAGGAACTAATTGAAATACAAATCCCAATTACCCAATAGGTACATACGTATTTGTATTTTAATTACAAGTAATTCAAATTGATCGATAGGTACGGTGAAATCGATAAGTGTAGTGGTAGTAACAACACTAATGGACATTTCATTTTTTTTTACTATCCATTTTTATTGGTTAAATTGATAGATTCCTAAAAAATATTGGACATGTATTTTTTAGTTCTTTTTATTAGGTATACTATTTTAAAATAATTTTTAATCTTTTTATAAATCATAGGCATTTACAGCTGTTCATACCTATACCATAGCCAGACGAATATAAAAAAAGTTTACACGTAATTCGACATTGACATTGCTCTTGACACTTGTGTCAAATGTCAAATTTGCCAACATTAAAATAAAAACATGTACCGGGATGCCAGCACTCAAATTAGATTTTCCATTTATTTATATGTTATTTAACGATTAATTAATAAAGCGTAAGTATTTTATACAATTTAATAGTCTAATCCTTCCACAATTTGATGTTTTTTAATCGCCTTGGCTTATTATTATTTCATAAGTAGATAGAACACGACGTTATGCCATTAATGAGTATTATTAATTTAAAATTTTTGAACAAATGTGGGGTAACTGAAATATATGTCAAAATAAATTGATATTTTTTAATTCGAGTTTTGGCAAATGAATATTTGACCGTTTGTCCTATCATTCCATTATCTTATCTTCAAATAACTTGAAAAAGAGTGGATAGATTATTTTATAATTTTTTTTTTTTGGGGTTTTAATGGATTATCTCCAAATGGTTTTCGAATTTTAGACTCTTTCTTTCTAGTACGAACTCTAGCTCAGAAAAATAATTACAAGTAAGTAATAGAAGTATTGCTAAATTTTACTCAAATAAAAATTACGTAACAGCTGTCTTATTCATATCTGGTTATACATACAAAAATATAGTGATTTTTTGCTGTTTTCACATTATAGATCACATACATAAGAAGTGGCTGTATGACCTTAAAGGCTTTAGCCTGCCTAAAAATAGGCGCATTATTTTAAAAAAAAACAATCTTTTATTATTGTTGCTGTCAAAAAAAAAGGGAATGTCAAATTCAGTCGATCATAATATGATGGATTCAGTATTGCCAGGTTTCGTTTTCGGTATTCCGACTTAGCTATTTTTTGGAGGTGTTGATATAATTATTTTCTTTTTCAACAATTGGTACATAATCCTTCCTAAACTCGTTTTAAGTATTTTAACTAGTAATTTTACGAACGGAGGTGTCTTTTTACATAGGTATTTTATAGAAACATACATTTTTGTATAGGTACTAAAAGATTATCAAAAAGAAAGAATACTTATATTTTTAGGTTTCACACACTTTACTACTAACAAAAAGCTGCAGTTGAAGCTATCCGAGATATTCCTGATTATTTTGACATTACTCGTAATAATCTTTAAAGGTGCTATTCGAATCTCGGCAGCAGGCTGCAGCTGCAAACAGCACTTGCAGCAGCTGTACGAAGCCGGCTGTGGCTGCACAACTGAGGGGTTAATCCAGGTTTACACGTAAATTGAAACTACAGCTGTTTCGGTATGGCCCTATACTCGTACATTTTTGTACAGCGTCCCTGGCAGAAACGAGGAAGAACTAACCAAAATCTATGGAGCGACACGCGAACGCGAAAGTTTAAGTAAACTACGCAAAGCCTGAGGCTTTAGTCCAAGTTTTGCATAGTATACTCAAACTTTCGCGTTTGAGTGTGGCTCCATACATTTTTGCACAGCGCCCCTAGCGGAAACGAGCAAGAACTAGTCGTAAAGACGTTTGGTAGTTTAGGTTTACAAAACGGCAGTTTACATGATGTTTTGCTGTTTCATTCATTCATACGCAAAAAAGCGCGTATCTTTTTGTATCAAACGGCAGTATGAGTGTGCACTTTGACAATTTACTAACCGTGTTTAAAACAAATAACTTTAAGTTTGCTGTTTTCAAACTCACTGACAAATGTTAGGTGAGAGTGTACATTATTTCTTCAAGAAATTGTGTTGTGTAGCCTAAATGTATTTCGTAGGCTATAATAAAAAAATATTGCTCCTGTGATGAGTCAGGTTATTTTTTGCATTTGCAAGTTAATTTAGAATTTATTTAATTTGAGTAAACAAAACCAATATTACAACTATGAATTGTACTACAGCGTAAAAATATAACAAAATAGTCATTTAAATTACATTTATTGAATAAAAATTTATAATAAGTGTTCAAAATGCCCACCTCGAGCACGAATGCATGACCTACATCTTCTAATGAATGAGCGTTTTATTATGCGTGCTTGACACGCTCGATTGATCTCCTCCGCCGCGCTGTGAATTCGCTCACAAAGTTGATCAATGGTGGAGATGGGCTCCTTGTAGACCATGTCCTTTAGGCATCCCCAGTAGAAAAAATCCAACGGATTTAAATCTAGATAAGAACCTGTTCTGTGTTATGCCTGCGCACGGTTGTTTTGTGCGTTCGCGCGCCTATCACTTGTTGTTCATTTATTTCTGCATTCTGTGTTGCATTTTTTATCTTACCAAGCACTAAACAAAATGATTTAGTCATGTAGGTACCTAAATATGTTGTGTAATTATAATAATATACTTTAGAGAACTACAGATTGTCTAGATAATCTTAAGTTAGGTTTTAAGGCAATATTGTACTGAACTGTATCATTGTATAATAAATGAAAAAATAATAATAATTTGGAATCTTATTGAAATCAGCAAAATTAATTAGTTAATTAAACACTCATGTCCTCATACATTTTTTTAAGCCACGGGATCTAAAAGTTAGAGACAAGAAAATAACTAAGTTTTAAGTTTAAAATAAAAAATAAAAAAAAACTATGGCTATCGTACAAAACTGGTAAGTATTTTAGATTTTATAGCGCCACTATTTAGGAATGATATAACTAAGACCACGAAAATCCGACTTGTGAGGGCCCTCGTTTTTCCCATTTTTCTTTATGCTGCTGAGACGTGGACCTTGAGGGAGGGTGAGAAAAAGAGGATAGATGCTCTCGAAATGTGGTGCTGGAGAAGAATGCTGAAGATATCGTGGACCGAATTTAGAACGAACCAGTCTATTCTACAAGAACTCTGCATCAAGGAGCGTCTATCTTCAATTGTCCAAAATCGTATTCTCACCTTCTTCGGGCACGTATCACGACGAGATAACACCTCTGTAGAGCGCCTTGTGGTGCAGGGAAAGATTGAAGGTACAAGACCGCGTGGTAGATCTCCATTACGTTGGACCGACCAAATAAAGGCTGCACTAAACGGTCCCATCAATATGTGCACGAGAAAGGCGTTCATACGAGAGGAATGGCGACGCATTGTAAAGCGAGCCACCACCGGAACTGATGACCACGACCACTCTGTCAAGAGTGTATACGACTAAGAAGAAGATTTAGGAATGCTATTCAGAAACCAGACTGTGAAAATATTTTGAATTGCAAATTTGGCATAAGAAAGAGTGGGCCGAAACCGATATTTTTCAAATTTTCAAAAATGTCCAATAACTCGAAAACCGTGATACTTTACTGAGTACAAATTTTCATTTTCCGAACAGTTGTGATGTCCGTCAACCGTAGGTAAAGGATTATCCACTCTTTACGCCACACCCAGGACCAGCTGTTGAATACGGCGCTCTGGCGTCGTGCACGAAGGCGCCGCTTCCGTTGTGCGAATCAGGAGTGGGCCGAGGAAAGGGAGTCCTCGGGCGCTGGTACCGATTCGCCCTTATTGTGACAGCACAAACGGCAGTGCCACAGACTGCTGTTCTGAAGACTTTAACTATCTATGTTGACTTGAAGAGAAAATGCAAAACTTGTTTGATCTTATATTAGAGTTATATAGAATTTAGACTATCGAGTTTGACCATCAGGAAGGACCCGCCGAATGATGCAGAACGTATTTAGCAAATTGTTCCAACACGTGATATGTGTAGCAAAATATTTGATTAAAAAAATGTCTCAAAGATCTGGTTATCAGATGGGTGAAGGTTGATCTTCCACGTCTCCTCTACATACTATAAGGGCTAGTTAGGGTTTTATAGTTGGGAATATAAATTAAAGTTATGGATCCAGGGCAAAGTTTAATTTTTATAAATGCTGATACACAAGTTTATATTATACAACTTCATTATATCCGCAAATTCACTGTTGAGCGACTTCACAACTTTTTGCCAGTAATCACGCTTGGCCGTTTCGTCTTGGATTTGGATTGTTATATGTTTCAGTTCTGAAAAATAAAAATGTGTTAAAGACTATTAAAAAAAAATGCAGCTCGGCTGGGAACACGCTGTTTAACCGTGCAATTTGTACTGTTAAACATTGCCTAAAGCGTGCGTAAAACTTTTGTGGTTAGACGGGTTAGGTAGATATCTAACTGTATCTCTGTAAACTTGTGAATATCGTCTGTGGAGCACGTATCAAGGCAGGCTGCACAGTTCAGTAGGTGAGGCATTGTCTGTGGATTAAAGCCACAGATGCATGCTGGTACCGAGCTGTCTTTAACTCTTAACCAGGCCTCGGTCAAATCAAGCAGTAATATCAATATTTTTATAGATTTGTATAAATAATTGTGTCTAGTTTGAGATTTTATCAGTTATATTTAGAAAAGCAGAAAAACTGAAAAAAAAAACATGTGGGAAAACATAATTCCGTTGCCTGTCTAGACGTCGACTTTTGAATCTATTTAGACAAAAGAGAAAAGTTTACCACTAACCACAATGTATATTTCGATAAAACAAAACGTAATGTCCAATTAACTTGGTAAAATTATAATGGATAAACTAGATAGATAACCCGCGCAAAAAAATAGCATCCAAAACATTTTTCTTAATTTACCGGGCTACGGGCATAGGTACGAAACATCATGGGTACGACTCCCACAAGAATTGGGCTTTTCATAGGCTAAGGCTGTACGGTATCCCACATATTTCATTTTGTTATATCACATAAATTTTCAAGCATTTATCAATATGTATATTTATCAATATTTATGCACGTATCATTAGAAAAACTCAAATTCTAAAATATATCAAAAATTCATACGTTTTATCTCTCTCTTGGTCGCCATTTTGAATGACAAATTAACAAACACCGTACATTTTACAAAAACGACCGACCTTAGAAAAAAATGGCCGTCAAAGTGACATTTGCGATACGTTCCAACACAGCGTTCCAAGCTATTTTTGTTTGTCACCATAGATAATATTTTTATGGGCATTTTTGACAGTTTGTGGTCGATTCTTTGACCAAAACCTGGCAATAACCTCCTAAAATCGATGTGGGAAATGCTGATACCATAGCCTGGTTAAGGGTTAAAGTCCTATCTGGCCATATTGTCTCGGCTTCGTCCCACTTGGGAACGGATTCGGTTCAGGGTTTTCAGACAGGCCAGTTTTCCTTATAGCCAGGGGGAAGTTCTTCGGCAGGTGCGATATAGTTGGGTGGCGGGCTGTGAAGTTTTTGCCACGCTTCCAGTGTACGTCTGAGATATTCACAAGGCAACGGCGAACGCCATAAGTGTGACAACATTCTAGTCAAACAAAATATGAATAATGTATTTTATCTGATCTAAATTTGAAAAAAAACAATCGAAACATCGACTCGAATAAGAAAACTGTAAACTTCAGTATGAATATGAGGAGGTTCTGAATTTGACTGGTTTTAGGGTTCCGTACTCAAAGGGAAAAACGGGACCCTATTACTAAGACTTCGATGTGCGTCTGTCTGTCTGTCCGTCTGTCACCGGGCTGTAACTCATGAACCATGATAGCTAGGCAGCTGAAATTTTTTGTATGTAAGTATGTTACGCGATTACTCCGCCAATTATGAATATTGATAACCGATTTTGATGATTCATTTTTATTTGGTACACCGTGCTTCAGAGGTGCAGCCGTTTAAATTTTATTAAACTCAACAATAATGTGCTACATAGATTCGTGCGAACTATTCGAATTATGTACATACACGGTTGAAGTCGGTTTTGCAAATTTGGCGAAAAATAATTATTTAGGTACTTAGTAGACTCGATAGTTTTAAAATTGATTCCAACCTTGACGCAGTGGGTGCACGGATAAATAGAAATTACCCCTACACCCACCAGTGGGTGAAGCCAGTGGGTGGACGGGTAGCGGCCCATAGTAAAGAGCTAATGGAGATTTTCCATGGATCATAAACTAAACTCACTATCACACACTCCGCAAGAAAGCATCATGAGCATCCTCCTGATGTCGACGTCGTCTTCGACCTTGCCTACGTAGTGGAATCGAACCAGTCTGGGCATCAGCTCGAACACCCGTCGCAAGGGAAATGACGCGAAGCGCCATTGGTGAAGGCTCACTGTCGCTGGTACCAAATAGACATGAGGTACGTATTAAATACACCACTACAATTAAATAAATGGTTTAGGCGATGAATGCCCAATAAGGATGTTTACTAGGTATAAAAATCATTATTAAAATTAGTCCGTCAGTTAGATTTTTAAAATATTGGACAAATATTTTTTCTTTTTGTCAATAAAACAATCAGTGACAAAGATAAACCTTGTCAAAGTTTGAGAGTGGGGGCTCGTGACGGCACTAGCCGGTACATTTGATAGCGGTTAGTGACGTCACGCGGAACTTTAACGGGCTATATCTTCATCAATTTTTGTTAAATTGACAAAAGAAAAAATACGTGTCTAATATTTTTTGACAATCTATTTGACGGACTAATTATATTTTTTTAGTTAACAAGCCTATTCTGACAATGGCTAATTCTAGGAATGCCTAATTCTTAAAATGGCAAAATAAATTTAAGTAATTTAAAAAATTACTTAAGTATAAAAACGTAAATTTTATTTTCTACACCTACACAGTGTGACCGGTAGCTCACGGTAACAACCTCTTAAGGGCGTGTTTTGTACATTCAGAAGAATAACTTTTACTATGGGACCAACCGCAGCCAAATTCGCGAATAAGTTAGCAGTTCTATAGAAAAAGTCCATTGATAAATCAACAAAATGTATGGGACAGCCAATTTTTTTCGTGGAATCTCGATTGGTGGGCCCCATAGTAAAAGTCGTTCATTTTGATGTACTAAACTTGCCTTTGAGAGGTTCGACGTTACTTACCGAAGGTTTAGGCGAGGAATGCCCAATTCTAACAAATTCAAACAATGGCATATGATTCTAAGAATGCCTGATTCTCAAAATAGCAAAAAAATCACGTCGGGGTCACCACTTTGGACTATGAGGTCGTCCACACGATGATGATGTTAGGATAACCGCTCACAAAGGAGTACTCCACCGAGCGAGGTGTTGTGCTCGGGGATAGCTATCCGACAGTGTATTCTTAGGTCTACTCTTGATATGGTTCGGCCGCCGCTGTAAATTTCGTTTGCGCGATGCAGGCCTCGGCTTGTGATTGGCTGACGTTAGTTTCTTGAGGCGCGCGTGTGGTGGCGCCTCATGTAGCGAAGTTAGTCGCTACAAATTTAAACTGGAAATTTAATTTAAAAAAAAACATAGGTACATTTTATAAACAAGGTCTCCGGTAAGTAACGTCGACTCTCTCAAAGGCAAGTTTAGTAGGTACAATAAGCCCGATTACAGAGGCACCAGTGTAATTATATTTGCTAAATAGCATAGTTCTGTTTCTTTTTCACTTTAGGCATTCGATAGAGAGAACGCTTTTTACGTTGCTATTAAATTTACGCTGGCGCCTCTGTAATCGGGCTTAATATATGCCTACGTTTACATCAAAATGAACAACTTTTACTTTCAGCGCCACCAGTACCACTGAAGTGCGACGGTAAAAATTGGAACTAATTTGGCACTAACTTTTCAGGGCTACTTATTTGTCGACATCCTAACCTACCTATTTTTTTAAATAATGATGTACCTATCTGGAAACTACGGTTGAAGCGCCTCGTCTATCGGACTTCAGTATGGTGCAGTCTAGTGTATAGGTAGTGCCACACAAGTCGGCGGATGGGAAGTTAGGCGCAGAACTCTGCGCAAAAGGCAAAATATAGGAATGCGCGGGAGCCAGAGAGACGAGACGCCGGGGCACAGCTGCCCGCCAACCTCGTTCCTCCCGCGCACTCCCTACGCCCGTGCTCGACACTACGCCACGCGGCGTCGGCACTATGCACACATGCATGTGCATGATGCACAATAATTAGCGAATTACGGCGAAGTGTCATCAGCTAACTTCTCATCCGCCGACTTGTGTGGCGCGGATTATACCTAGGTATGTACCTATACTCACCTAAGGTGCTAGCATAGAAGTGAGCGATATGCCGAATGAAGCAGCTAATATCAGAATCCTGTCGCTGGCACATTTTGAGGTCGATGCCTAGCTGAAGATGTATCTCCTTCAGAGGTATGCTCGGAGTCAGGAATCGCATCACAAAATCGTAGTCGCGGACTCGATCTGTGAGAAATAATCCTTTTTCTATTGCCACTCTTTTGTTGTACGAGCCACGGTAGCGCTCAGTTGCCTTCAAGCTACTCGCGGTCACCCATCCGAAGACTGAACGAGCTGAACGTTGCTTCTTCGATGATCGATAACAAACATCTAGTCAAACTACGCTATGAACGCTTCGAGCAAATTTCGATAGTCACAATCGTGCGAAAAAAGTGTCTGAGCCAAATTCTGCCCAAGCTAACGCGTAGTGGGCAGGCTTTTTAGTTAGTCGTAAGGCGATTGCAAGCCAACTACAACGCCGCGCGTTGCCAAAGGGCTCGGTTACAAGCACTAATTAAGTGACATAGCGTCGAGATTCGAAAAAACGGGTCAATGTGAATTATTTAATTTAAATATCTATGTATGAATAACGGCGCTCGGACATTTTTTTTACTACTTTCACTTAGATATTTGCTCGAAGACCTGAGAATTTTCAAAAACTGTGCAACCGGGTTCTGGTTGGTTATTGCGAGAATTGGAGACATGGTAAAAGGAGATTATGAAGACATGGTTGTATAAGCCACAGAGCTAATAATTATAGTGTAGGTATAGGCGGAATCATCCAAGTCGGCAGATAGGTATGAAGTAAGCTACAAGCTGCGCGAAACCCAATCAACGCGCAGTTTTATGTGTGCTTCAGCCAGGGTTGGATATTGCGCAGCTTGTAGCTAACTTCACAACCGCTGACTTGTATGATTCGCCCTATAACGTTGTGAGTGGATTCTCTTTGGGATTGAACTCCCAAAGACAACAATTTAAAGGAATTATATTGTTGTAGGCTTGTAGGGTCCGTTAGAGAGGTAGGTATGGTTGTAATAGGTTTACTTACAGGTAGGTAGGTAGGTACTTAAATGCAAGATGACTATTTTATTTACACTATATAACGATAAAATTAAAATTAAAAATATATTTTTAAACCTACTTCAAAAAAGGAAATTCTCAATTCGAATTTTTTTTGTAAGTAATTAATACACCACGCGACTTTCCGCCAATTTTGAGCCGATTTCGATATTTTTTTTTCTTTGGTAGATTATTATAAACAATATAATAATAAATAAATTCTTTATTCTTAAGCTTGTATTGTAGTTGTAGATACTGTTTACCTTCAGGGAACTACATACGTAGAATAAGCTATGAAAAAAAAATAGTAGTGCTGCAGTATCCGCAGGAATGTTTAGTTTGTTAGTATACTCGTATGAGTGTGTTGTGTACGTGTGTATAGCACTGCCCGAACAGGACGACTCAATGCAGTGCCTATATCTTGGTTTTGGGCGTTCGTCCCGTCAAATATTCCTGAATAAGCATATGAGCGACGCCTCGCATGCCCATGAGATGTAACTTTTTCAATAAAATAGGAATAGAAACAGCGTCACAAGCTTAAGCTAAATCTAAAAATACAGATATGACTTTTTTCTTTTTATCTAAACTTCCGACAATATGATTAGTTAATCCCGATATACCATTTTCAGTCGACTTCGATTTTCTGAAACCAAACTGATTTGGAGAGAGTTTATTATGTGATTCTAAATAATTTATTAAACGTTTATTTATAATTTTTTCCAGAACTTTCTACAAAATACTTCTAATACTTCTGTGTCATCAGTGGATAGAATTTGCTTGAGACGGTATGTTTGCATTAGCAGTTGTCATCTGTTGTGCATTGTCAAAATTATTAGTTTCGCTAATTATTTTGTCTGCAAGATTACCCCCAACATTTGCAAAGTATTCATTAGTATAATCAATAGAGTCATTTGCGTTCTGTTTAATTTTAAAACAATTTCACTATCTGTTTTTTGTTTGTATCTACACTAATGTTGTAACATTCTACTTATGTTTCCAATACTTGACTTATAATGACTACTGTTATAGCGCAGACAACAAAACACTCAATTTAAGCAATTTCACATGATGTTATAATATCCACATCGATATCGTAAAATCTCATTATAACATCGCGCGCTCGCTCCTGATTGGCCCTGCGCGCGCAGCTACGCTCTCATTGGTTAGATTTTAATGGCGCCAAGTTCACTGTGACAATACACGTACGCGTGAATTTAATGTTTCGCAATATGTTTTTTTTTATTTTTATTAGTGAAGATAAAGTAGTGTATGCAACTGCATATAACTTCATTATATGACAGTTGCATAAACTACTATTCTGTATGCGAGATTTGTTTTATAAATTGACAGGTTTTTATTATTTTGTTTTTGTTTTTGTCAAGTTCAGATTTGTGAAATTTATTTTTTAGATCTCTAAGTAAGTTATTGCAGTATATTCTGTATCTAGAATAAGATATTTGGAATATAGTGTCATTGGGGTTTTTTTTTAAACTGTAGTGCAGTTTATCTCGTGTCCGAATCCGACGAAGTAAACCTGGAGTTATCCAAGGTTTTTTAATACGCTGATTGCTAGGAATCGTGTGCGAATAACTATTTTTCGTAACAATATCCATAAGCTTTTTGACAAGCAGGTCAGCAGATTCGTTAGCGTCATAGCTTAGTACCTATATGCGATTATACATTGAGACATAAACTAACCTATCTCTCAAGTTATATCAAACTGCACACAGTGTGCAAAATTTGGTTAAACTCGGTTAGAGTCCATTGCGCATCGGGGACAAACGACGTGACGCGTTATTTATATACAGGGTTATTTCTAATCAATAGGCATCCTTTTAGGGGCTTATTCTGTGCATCAAAACTAACAACGTTTGTTCTACGACTTTTATTAATTCTCAAAAAAAAGTTATTGTTCCATAGAAAAATATCGTTCACGCGCAACAAAATGTATGGAACAGCTTTTTTTTTTTAGTTTTAAGTCGCAGAACAAAAGTTGTTAGTTTTGATGTACAGAATAAGCCCCTGAAAGGATGCTAATTGATTAGAAATAGCCCTGTATATTAAGTTAGTAAGGAAGCAAGGATCTAACAGAATGCCATCATCACACAGAGGTCAGGGCAGGCGATGCTGACGCGCTTCCAAGCAGTGTCCGGGATGCCGTGCCCGCCGGTGCCCAGCGCGGCGTCTGCCCGCCCCGGAGTCTGATCCTCGCGGCAAATCAACTTACAACAAAACAAAATTACCTATTGGATAAGATTCTTCAAATATTCTAATATTACGAATATTACCGTACCGTTATCTTAATAGGCATGGTGACTGGGTAAAAAATCATTAAGTATTATAATTAATCCGTAAGTTAGATTATCAAAAACGCTTGGACACGTATTTTTTCTTTTGTTAATCTAACAACAAATGGCAAAGATAAACCTTGTCAAAGTTTGGTCGTGACGTCACCTCTCTCACTACAGAAGTCTATACAATTGTATGGCACTTGTGACGTCACGCGGAACTTTGACAGACTATATCTTCATCAATTTTTGTTAAATTGACAAAAGAAAAAATATGTGTCTAATATTTTTTGATAGTCTATCTGACGGACTAATTTTATTTTGTTAGTCATTATGCCTATTAAGATACATAGTACCGGAAATATAACTTCTACATAAAAGTCACAAGTCATTCATTGGTCAAATGGCAATTTACATGTCAAGTTATAAATGGGTAAATATTAAACTCAATAATGTACTAATAAATTACAGCACAAGTATATAATATAGATAATACTGTAATATTAATTTTCAGGTGTTGCAAAGGACGACGGACGTGGATTTGTTTTTTTACTTGACAAAGTTTGATCTTGAAATGGAAGGTATTGATTAGAGATGGAATACGCAAAATGATTAGAAACAATCAGGAATACACGGTGATTTTTAGGGTTCCGTAACCGTAATAAAATGACGCAGAATTAGTATATTTCCTTTGGTAATACAATAAACCCTTATAAGGCCGTGTCCGTCTGTCCGTCCCCATAACACAAAGTCTCATGACTCCCATATTTATGAACCTAATTGCATAATCATCATATATATATAATAGGTAAATATTATGATGATGGCGCTTGTAGGTGCGTGGTCTCCACTCGAGAACTTTTCGGCCCCTTCGGTCATCATTCCTCCGTGCTATGTATCTGCCCATTTCCATTATCCGCGGGGCACCACTTCACCGGGCACACGACACTTCACCGAAAATATTGACTATCGGTGTATCGAAGTGTTTGTATAATAATGCCAATATGTCGGTCCGAATAGAGGAACAGAGCTCGAAGGCGATACCTTTGAAGAGAGAAGTAAAACAGGGAGATGTAATATCTCCGATACCTACTGTTTACTGATGCATGCTGGGCACGCTGCCTAGTAGGCTTGAGCATTTGGATTATCTTTAGACCTTCAAGGGTCTGTGTGATCCAATTTCTGTTTACCTAGGTAGTTTATGTAGTTTTAGCCACAGATTTCAGCATAAGTAATAATCGGCCAAGTACGAGTCAGAATCGCGCACGGAGGGTTCCGTACTGTATGGAAAATAAAATAAATAAAAAGCCCCTTAAATATTTATTTCATTTTAAATTTATTAAACTAAATATTCTGTGAAAATTTCAAGCATCTACCTGGTACCATTATTAATATAGAGCGAAAAACGTCTAAAAATTCAGGTTTGTTGTATGGGAGCCCCCCTTAAATATTTATTTTATTTTGTTTTTAGTATTTGTTGTTATAGCGGCAACCAAAATACATCATCTGTGAAAATTTCAGCTGCCTAGCTGTCATGGTTCATAAGATACAGCCCGGTGACAGACAGACAGACAGACAGACAGACAGACGGACAGACGGACATCGAAGTCTTAGTAATAGGGTCCCGTTTTTCCCTTTGGGTACGGAACCCTAAAAAGTAAGTAGTGTTGTATTCTAGAATAATATGACAGATGTTACTTTGAGGTTCGTCATTTTTGAAACTAAAAATTATATGACGTGATAAAATCTAAGTAAGTAAGTAAGTCCAAGTAGGAGGTATATTTAATTGCTATTTCAAATAAATAATTAAAAATTCAACATTTTAGCTAATTCGGCTACATTTATTTTATATATTTCATGATTATTACAGATTATAGGATACTGATCGTGATTATATGAATACAATCTGAGTATTCCATATCTAAGTAAATTCTAGAAAAATCTATCACATTACTAGGTATACAAAGATCTGATAAGATCACCACCTTAGGTACCTATTATGAAGTAGGTAGGTATAGCATATACGAATATAATTATACTATCATCAATAAAGTACAGTAAGTTTAGTAGATACTAACAATATATACAGTAAGTATACCTAATAGTATATAAAGTACACCATTTTAATGAAACTAGTTACCTATTACAAACTATTTTCATAAATTAGAAACACAAAAAAATAAGCTATAGAAAATCAAACATTAAACGTTTTTTGTTACAGACTTCATTGTAAGTATTTTATTTTTGAAAGCGGAAAATCATTAAAGATACCAAGGACGTCCAAAGTAGCAGGATAAGAGAAATTATGTGTCTGGGGTACAATGAACATGCAAAGATATCTCGTTTAATAGAAACCAGGGACAGTCGGAGAATCCGTGGATCGCTTTGTGAAGAAAAGTTAGATCACGGATCTTTCGTCTATCACGCAGGCTTTGAAAAAACCTAAG
This sequence comes from Hypomecis atomaria, assembly GCA_964007245.1. NCBI lineage: Eukaryota > Metazoa > Arthropoda > Insecta > Lepidoptera > Geometridae > Hypomecis > Hypomecis atomaria. The sequence goes on from OZ023280.1 coordinate 19,546,795, forward strand.
TGTTTATTGAGGACCTATGTTCATAGACGAACATATTCGTCTATGCTATGTGCCTTCTGTGCCTTGGCTAGAGAAGGCCAATGATCTTATAAAAGCACGTTGGATGCTTGCAATGCAAAACTTTCAACAAGAATAACAATACAATGTTCCATAGGTACTATTGTACTCGTTTACAGTGGATATACAGGGTTATTTCTAATCAATTAGCATCCTTTCAGGGGCTTATTCTGTACATCAAAACTAACAACTTTTGTTTTACGACTTTTATTAATTCTCAAAAAAATATATTTGTTCCATAGAAAAATGTCGTTTATCCTCGACAAAATGTATGGAACAGCTGTTTTTTATTAGTTTTAAGAAAGGTCGTAGAACAAAAGTAGTTAGTTTTGATGTATAGAATAAGCCCCTAAGAGGATACTAATTGATTAGAAATAACCCTGTATAAGTGAAAAAGTATCCCCCCTAGAGGTAATGGGTGGGAAAAAATAGATCAGTAGGGATATGTGGAACTGTATGGTATAAATATTGGGGGACATCTCACACACGGTCTCTGACCCCAAACTAAGCAAAGCTTGTATACTTACTTACAGGTTGACTTGATAATGATAAATAAACAACTAAATAAGTATCTAATAATAAATAATTGGGTTTTGATTTCGAGGGTATTACGTAATATTATTATAAATATATTCTTTGGTACAGGGTAAGGAGATAGCCCTGTAAAAATTTATATACTTGGATAACATTGCAAAATAGTTCAAAGTTATATTAAGGTAATACAAAGTAGAAAACTCTTAGAAGAAATTAATCAAATGAACTTTTCGATCAGTGATTGCAATAATGCAAGGTTTTTTGTTGACTTCCATAATGGTCAAGTCAACAATGGGTTCTGTATCAACTTTAATCTTCTTTGAATGTTTGATCCTCTCCTCCAGCCCCTTCACATATTCGTAGTATGGAATATAAAGCAAAAGAATAGAACCATCTTCCAGACCTAACATTAGAATTTGAGCGTGCAGTGCTATTGATTTAACGTTGCTTCCGAAATGCCGGCCCACGTTGTACTCGTGCCAAACGTGTTCGTAGTAATTGGTCGTTAAAATACTGGCTCCGCAGATTCCAGAGAAGAATGTAGTTGTCAGCATAGTGAATCTTTTTAAATCGCACAATATATGCTGCACGGGAAACCTACATATTTCCTGATCCATTCCGGTCATCAGTTTTCCATCTTCTAACTCCGCTCGGTACAAATAAAACTCTCCGCCATAAGACTCCAACGTCATTGCTAAATATTTACCGTCTATCAAATGCGCACGGCATTGATTGAGTGTGATTTCCAAATTTAGTGTCGAGGCATGAAATATACGGTTACCGACTCTCTCATACGAGTTTAAGGTTCCTTCCATATCACCGATGCAAAAATGTCGGCATTCCCCAGAGCTGATGCTGTTGGCGTAGAAACCATCGGTGGTGATCTCAATTTTGTTCTGGAGATCCCAAAACTTTAAGGTCCAGTCGTCGCCTACAGATACGACAAGGACGTCACCTTCTGAATACCAAAATTCGACCTGAATTAAGCCGGTGCCGTGTGTTGCTACGTAAAATGGCTGACTTACGTTATCAATAGTGTAACTTGCGATGGAACCATTATCAGATGCAATTACTAAGTAGTTATCAAAGGTACACATACACGAAAGATTCTTGAAATTTGATGGTGGCGCAATGGTGTCCTTCGTATGTGGATTTACCAAAATCTTCTGCCATTTCTTGTATGACAAATATGTCCCTCGCCACAGAACCGGATCGTGAATATCCGTCCAATGTGTCACCAGGACATACGGATAGGCACGCTGCATTGTTAAATCTAGGCACTCGTCTAAAATGGCTTTTTTGGCTAATTTTTTCCACTCCAAGTTTGTTTTTAAGACGTATTCTATCAGGTCATAAAAGCGATGACATACCAATCTTAGTTTCATCAGGCTCAGTATGTCTATCCATTTGAATATTTCCAACCAAATTTCGTTTGGAAATTGCTGCATTTTTGCCTATAAATGGACAAACAAGAACAACTGAATTGTGTGTAGGTACCTATTTAGTGTACACTAAACTGTAGATATAGATGAGTCATAAGTGACTCATCTATAGTTTGTACACTAAATAGGTACCTAAGAAGACATATCTACATATTCGACGTTCTCTCTCTAGGTCTAGGTGGCTAAGCCGGTGCCCGATTATACTTTAATGTAGGTAGGTACCTAACGTGTAGGTACCCTTAGGTGCCTAACGTGTAGGTACCTATAAGGGTACCTAGGCCCGGTTATACTTTAATGTAGGTAGGTACCTACACCTACCTACACGCTACCTACATTATTAAAGTATAACCGGGCACCAGCTAGCCACCTAGACCTAGAGAGAGAACTCCGAATATATAATAGTACCTAGATATGTTTTCTTTTTTATATAGTCTGAGAAATTTTTGATATCACTAGCGGTTATAAATTACCTTTCACGAATAGAATTATTTTATTTTGTGATAGTTTACATTGTACCTATTTGATATTGATAAACAACAAATTATTTGAAATGATTTTAATAATCGGCCAAGTACGAGTAGGACTCGCGCCGCAGGGTTCCGTACAGTTTGTGAGCCCCTCTTAATATTTTTTTAATTTAATTATTTATTACTGAATTGTATGTACAACTTAACATTCTGTGAATATTTCAAGCATCTACTTACCTGTTACCGTTATTAATATCGAGTGAAAAACGGTAAAAAAAATCAGGTTACCCTGTATGGGAGCCCCCCTTCTAGCAGTAACAGAAATACATCATTTGTGAAAATTTCAGCTTTCTAGCTATAACGGTTTATGAGATACAGCCTGGTGACAGACAGACAGACGGACAGCGGAGTCTTAGTAATAGGGTCCTGTTTTTACCCTTTGGGTACGGAACCCTAAAAACGAAGGTTTTACCAATCGAAGGTAAATCGAGAACTTACATAAATATGCAAAATGCGACTTCAGTAGTTCAGTTAACTTCAGTTGTCCATCTCATTCATACTTTGACTCGGATTATCAGATATCTAGGTACATATACTGTACGTACACATAAGGTATTTTCTTTCTGAGCTGTGTAGGTACGTCGTAAAAAGATGATATATTTTTTCACGAATTCGAGTTTGAACTCATAGTAAAAGTTGGTCATCATGATGAAAGTTGGTCATATTCTACACTAATTATCTCATTAAAAATGCGATAAGATGACTGAATTAAATGTTCCCACAACCTATTCAATATATAGGTGTCTCAGTAAACTAGTGAAAGAAAATCGTACGACAACAAAATCATTTCAGTTGAGCAATTAAACTATAGTCTGACCGTTTAACTGAGTCCACGCCTGCGCGGTACAGGGGCGCGGGGGTAGACGACGAAGGGGACTGAGACAGGTGCGGGCGGCGGACAGGGGCGCGGGGGTAGACGACAAAGGGGGATTGAGACAGGTGCGGGCGGTGAGGACCCGCCGCCCGCACCTGTCTCAGTCCCCTTTGTCGTCTACCCCCGCGCCCCTGTACCCGCGCAGGCGTGGACTCAGTTAAACGGTCAGACTATAAATTAACTACTGAACTAGATGAAAAATGTAATTCACTTGAATGAAATGATACATAATTAGAACAGCAGGATGGTGTCGAAAATGGATAGAAACTGCTGTGTAATCTAGACACAAATGACATAGGCCGCGCCACCCAAGTTGGCGGATGTGAAGTTAGCTACAAGCTGCGCAATAGCCAATCAACGTGCGGCTTTATGTGAGCTTCAGTAAGGATTGGATATTGCGCAACTTGTAGCTCACTGTAATCAAGTACAGTTACAACTGTAATCTTCACATCCGCCAACTTGTGTGGCGCGGCTTATACTTGAACTACTGATCAAATGTCAAATTCGATTGCATTATTATGGCATCACACAAACTTCAAACGCATCCCACACTATTTGCGCTGAACCATGGTGCAGCTAACAGTTGGTTTTTATTTAATTAACCATAATTACAAATTGTGACTTAGTATTTCAGCTGCACCACATTAGTAATATATTAAATAATTAATAACTGTAGTAAATTAAATTAAACCCTAATTAAATTTAAAAAAACAACTGTCACCCGCACCATGCTACAGCGCATTAGGTATTTTTTTTGTTCACCACTCGTATATTATGTACAAAAAAATAGAGATTCGATTATTTACCTAACAAAGTTCTGGTTTTTATTCCAATAGTGTGTAAATATTGATTAAGGGGATTTGTAGACTTTTAGTCCAAAAATCCCCTGCGGCATTGCGGAAGGGGATTTGTGGACAAAATGTCCAAAAATCCCCTTACGCAAAACCGCAGGGGATAAAGGCTATATTTTGAACCTTTTCATCAAAGCATTTCAGACACCGTGGCGTGCGTATGATAATCAGGACCGGATTTAGGGGAGGGCAACCGGGGCAACTGCCCGGGGCATCCACAATTAAATAGATCCTAGCCTAGCCGCCAATATATCTTTCTGTGTTGTCTTTAAGTATTAGTATTTTATTTTGACTTTAATTTATATTGATGACATTCTGAATCCTATTTTTGTAATTGTATGATATTGTCTATGGTTGTATTGACTGAAATAAATGGATTAGTAACAATAGAGGGGCACAAACATAGAATTAGAACTAAAGAGAAAACTTACCAAATTTTGCTCAAATAATAACTATGTTACAGCTGTATTATTCATATCTGGTTATAAAGTATATGCGAGAGTGAATGTAACAAGAAAAACGTATTGTCTGTCGGCATACGTCAAAATCACAAGTTAGAGTGTCAAATTGGTTAAAAGTGGTTCCATCCGTCTTTTGCGATATGATCGGAATTTTGAACTCTGTAGTTCTAGTAAAAAGGTTCAAATCTCTGATAATATTACCTTCCTACTTTTTACCTTTTTGAATTTGGACACACTTACGTAATTTCGAAGGGTCGAACTAGCACAGAACGAGACAGTTCTGTGCTAGTTCGACCATTCGAAGTTACGTAAGTTCGGGTGTGTGTGCATCTTTTTCTAACCCCTTTCGAATTTCATATTGTATTTAAATAATTATTTAATTTAAATTTCATAGTCGCGCGATTTGGCGTAGCCGAACCCTTCGCGCTCGCGCTGCCTCCCTTTGCGTTGCCCCGGCCTCCACACCTCTAAATCCGGCCCTGATGTTGTTTTGTTAATTATATTGTAATATCTTTTCATTTCAGTGACACCTTCTGCGCATGCTTATATTATAATGATTGATGATCTCATGCGTAGGGCCGAGTGGCACACGACTTTGAGCGAAAATTGTCGAATGCAGTCAATCTGAGTAGGTACTATTTTATTCAATATTCATATTGCGCATCAATATTGCCTTTAAAGCTAGCAAGCCAAGCCAATAATCGAAATAAAGGGAGTGATTAAGAACAACATTATTGTGAACAACGTTATGAACAACGTTTACTATGTGGCCAACCCGGAATGAGCCTAAATATATAAGCCAGCTGTTGCATACAAAACAGAAACGAAAAATCAACAAAATGTATGAAACAGCTGATTTCTGTTTACTCGAATTCCGGGTTGGCACTATAGTAAAGTTGTTCATAATGTCATAATGGTAGTCGGAATCATCTCCTTCCGACAGTTCTGGATCACCCAGTATAAGTTAAAAGAAAAGGAAACCCTTACTTGTAATCGGAAATGAGGCACTTTTAAGATAGGAAGTATAGTTATAAGAGCTGCTCCGGTGGTATCACCCAAGTGACTATATTCCAGTGCGAGAACCCGTAAGTTGCGCAGCGTCGCAATGCTCCGAAGAAAGCAGTGATTGGTCTTCGGTCGCGGGATGTACTGCCCACTGCCTGGAAAGTGGGGTTAAGTCGAATTAATCTTAATGACGTCTGACACCTGTGAAGTTACAGCTTACAGCCCGTCCACACACGCCGTCCGATTTAAGTACTGTTCCGTTTTATCGATACGATATTTTTCATCGATGGCGTATGAAGGTGTATGAGTTGTGTATCACACAAGAGTTCACACGACACAGTATTATGTATATTATGGTAAAAAACCGGTAAATTATGACATATGGTAGTACGAGTAAATTCCTTACCCACGTAGCAGGTCGATTTGGAATTTTGATAATTTAGGTACTGATTGCCTAATAAACAACAATTCAATTCATCATTTATTTCAGACACACACATAAATGAATATGTTAGAAGTCTGAAAGTAGCACCAGTGACTGAGACATTAAAGAGTGGCAGGCTATCTTGGTATAACATATAATGAAAAGGGAGGATAGTCATGTCACAAAAAGAACTCTTAATATGATGGTAAGTGGCAAAAGCGGGACGGTAAGACCAAGAAAAGTGTTGATGAATTCTGTGAAAGATGACATGCGAGAGAAAGGAGCCTATATAGTAACTATCATTCGTCATCAACAGTTGATGATGAGATGACGAATGATAGAGTGAAGTGGCGAAAGGAAACGTGCTGTGCCGACCCCACCTAGTGGGATAAGGGCAAGATGATGATGATGACGATTTCAGACACACATGGATCCAATATAATTTATGTAAAATTAAAATTTCAAAACTAAATTTAAAATTATGAGATTTTCTCCGTCTACGTATCAGAACAATATAACACTTATAAATACGGACGGTATGTGTGAACGAATGGTTTTTTCACAGCTTGCAACTTATGAATTTGCTAATTCTTGAAGGTTACATTATTTGTCACAACCATAAAGATTTAACTCTTTATGGTCACAATACATGTCTATTGTCTATGTCTAGCTCTAGACTAAGTGTTCTAGATACGTAGCCAGACCTAGCAGAGACGCAGAAAAAAATAAAGCACGGGTATTTTAATCTTTCTAATTCCTAGTCGGCCGTTTATGACAGAAAATATTTTGTGCGGACCGCTTAACGCTTAGCGCGCGTATCGTATTTAATCGGTCGGCCTATAGTATTTGCACGGTAATGATATCTAATTACCGTGGTATTTGTGTTTTCATATTAAGGGAAAAAAAATATCAAAAGTGTTTAAAGAAAATGTGGATATTAACTAAATGGTGTGAACAAATAAAATGTAGGTAAAATACCTACATACATTTTATTGTTCACTACAATATAACTTTTTAGAGGCTTATGAAGTTATAACTTTAAGATCATTTAAAAAACTAAGACGTAGGTAGGTACATATAAACTAAGTATTGAAATGTTGATTTCATGAAAAAAATCAGCCAAGTACGAGTCGGACTCGCACACGGAGGGTTCCGTACTGTATGGGAACCCCCCTTAAATATTTATTTTATTTTAATGTTATTATTATTTATTATTGAAAAGAATATAAAACTAAACATTCTGTGAAAATTTCAAGCATCTACCTGGTACCATTATTAAGATGGAGCGAAAAACGTCTAAAAATTCAGGTTTGTTGTATGGGAGCCCCCCTTTAATATTTATTTTATTTTATTTTTAGTATTTGTTGTTATAGCGGCAACCGAAATACATCATCTGTGAAAATTTCAGCTGCCTAGCCATCATGGTTCATGAGATACAGCCCGGTGACAGACGGACAGACGGACATCGAAGTCTTAGTAATAGGATCCCGTTTTTCCCTTTGGGTACGGAACCCTAAAAACTATTAACATCATATAGGTAAATAGTAGTAAGTGAATAGTTGCAATTATGTACTTATTTTAAACATACGAGTATACCTGTGGAGTATATCTATTAAATGACATTTAGTAAGTTATAGGTAGTACATTACTGCTTTTTTTGATTTCGCTCTATATTAATAATGGTACAAGGTAGATGCTTGAAATTATCACAGAATATTTAGTTTTATATTCCCTTCAATAATAAATAATAAAATGAAAATAAAATAAATATTTAAGGGGGGCTCCCGTACAGTTCGGAACCCTCCATGCGCGAGTCCGACTCGTACTTGGCCGATTATTGAAAATGTATTGAAGATAAGACATAAAGCCCTATTACAGAGGCGCCATCGTAATTATATTAGCTAAATAGCATAGTCCTGTTTCTTTTTCACTTTAGGCATTCGACAGAGAGGACGCTTTTTACGTTGCTATTAAATTTACGCTGGCGCCTCTGTAATCGGGCTTAAGGACCTACTTAATCCTTTAGGTTTAGGATCACTAAATATAAAGGTTCTGATTTCTGAATTTTTTGATCTAGAGGTACGTACGTAGAGGGGTATCCTTCGTGTACATCTGATGAAATAAACACCACGTTTTTGAACAAATTTTACTACGAGGACAGTCACTATAAGCAATTTAAGAACTGCATAAAAGTACTTAAAGAATGGAATTAAGCTGACTTAGGTTCGGCCTTCTCCAACCCATGAGCTTCAGGCAAGATAGTGGTCGCTGTTGTGTTCTCTATCTGTCTGTATTGGAAGTTGGTTAAGTTTTTCCTGGCTTCATCTACCGTCTGCCGGAGACGATCGGCCGGTACCGGCGGAGCTGATATGGTCTCCTTCTGGCATTCCATCACCAGCTCTTTCATCTCGTCGTCACCGAGAGGCGTGATCAGCTGTGAGGCTTTCTCCTTATGCTGTTTCAATTCGTTTTCAATACGAAGGAGCTTCTCTTTGTTTGAATTCGTTCGCCAGGGACGCTTTGGATCCGCGCCTGAATGTAAAATGCTGTCGGAGCATTTGATTTTGGCTCTGTAACCAATAAGATAAAGTGAAGGATGATATAAGTATACCAGGAGTGTATTCAACTATGTGGAATGATAGACGTGAATGGACGAAATGAACGTTTTGAAAAGCTCCCAAATAATTAATTAATGTATCCCTATTATCCTTTTAAAAGACTGAATAACCGAACACGTGACAAAGATAATGATTTATTGCTATTAATGTAAAAGCTCGTCACTCATTCACAGTAGATAAATAAGTTATCAATATTTTTATAGAGCACCGGTTCTACCGATCCAAGTAAGTTAGTTTAGATAGATTGCTATGGTTGCAGTCGTGCTATAATGAGCTAGTCTGACCGTTTAACTGAGTCCTAGCCTGCGTTGTACAGAGGCGCGGGGGTGACAAAGGGGACTGAGACAGGTGGGGGCGGTCAGACTCAGGTCAGACTATAGAGGTATCAATTTCATGATAACTATTGCAAATGGTGCGAATTAGAGATTTTTTAAGGTTTTAGCCAAATACTACAACCTCATCCATGGAGACATATGGATTAACAAAATAAAATTATAACTTGTTAATCTTACCTTTTGGATTCAGACAGCAGCTCTCTTAGTTTCCTCTCGTTTTCTTCCAGGAGCTCCTTGTCTACGCAATAGGGATTCTCATACACTTCGTTGACATTTTTCGCCTCTTCTTCTTCTTCTTTTTCTATCTCTTTATCATACTTCTGATGGAAATCTTTAACTAATTCTGAGCAGCGCTCTGACACCTTAACCTCTGGAACTTCGAGGTCTTGTAAAAGTTTAGCAATTTGAGATTTTTCTTCGTCTGTTGTCATCGTGAAATTGTATGTATGATTAAACAGTTATGGTTGCCACGGTAACGGCATTAGACATAGACAACAAATAAGGTTTTAACACAGGGTTTCAGTTATTAGTCAGTAGTCAGCTATACTAAGGTTGTAGCATAAAACGGCCACGAGTGTTTTATTGTGTTTTATTGAACAGAAATGGAGAGTTTTCTCCCAAACGATGCCTAAACAACTATTTTTGCATAGTAGGTATCATTTGTGCCTTATTCCACTCTATTTCCAAGGCACCAGAAAAACAGTTCTTATAAGGCAACAGTTTATAGATCTAAGACAAAATAACTGAGATTTCAAAACGGGCTTATTGGAAGTCCATAGGGGAGTCATATGCCCACCAGCAGACTTCCTGCGTAACATCTGGTGGATGGATGGATGGATGGCGCACGACAGCAGGTAGTTTTTGATTCTACAGTCTGACCTGATATTCCCCAAAAAGATATTGTTGCTAAATCAATTATCCATTTTGTAGGTACACATTATTTTCAGTAGGTACACGGCTTAGATCAAAAGATCATAATGAGTGTGTTTGTGTGACACAGGTAATGTTTTGTTTGACTCTCCCATCACGACACCGACGTAGAGTTGATAAGTTCGTTCACTTTCCGAGTAGCTACATCATTGAAATAAGTTAGAAGTCCCATAACGTACATCAGCATCCCTCCCACAAAACTGGCAATGGGTATCATGAAACACAACAGCTTGATACAAGGCAACAAAATTAACAATGGGGCAAAATTGATCATTTTGTATCTGTAAACTAGGAATTTCCTCGTTTTTGCAGATTTTTAGTGTTTTTGTTTTGTAATTTAATAAGTCAAAATATGCCAACAAAAAAAACTTTTCAAAGAGAAAAGTAACACTTTTTTAATTTAAAACATATACAAACTTCTTCAAGAGCGCAACAGTTACAGACTGACGTTACAGAGGTGCCACACGGGCGTTGCGGCCAGGTTTAGCCGTTCGGCCGTTCTAGCGTTCCACCCGTCTTGCGATCATCGCCCGCCACGTTTGCGGGCGATAATCTCAACTGCGACGGCTGCGTAACCGCACACATAACCGATCGTGTGAGTGAAGAAATAAAACAGCAGTTTCGCCACCGCGGCGGGCACGGGAAAAGATCGCTCTGTGAATTTTTAGCCTTAAGCGGGTCGTTCTCGAAAGTTCTACTATTAGTTCTACTAGCAGAACTACCGGGACAAAAATTTCCAAAATGTTTTTCAATTTTTTTTTGCGGTAGGCCGCTGAACAAATATTTCTACTGTAGAACATTTCGCTTATAGGGCTCTTAAGGTCGAATTTGCTAAAAACTTAAATTTTCATTACGTTAAGTAATTAAGTTCGTATAAGCCGGGCCGGGTGGCTAGCTTTGGTGTCAGTTTTTAAGCCGCTTGAAGTAATTATTAAGTCAGTATTTCGATGGGTGACCGTGGGTGGCAGTTTCTAACTGAGTGCTACTTTGGCTCGGATGACACCTTAAATAGTAGGCCCCTAGTTGCTTTAACCGCTTAGCCATGTCAGAGAACTTCATTAAAGACCTTCATACAGGACAAAACATTTATTAGTTTGAAAAAATTTTTACAGATGTCAAATCCAGATGACAAAGTGACAGCTGTCATGTTCTGGAATTCGTACTAGAATTGCATGACAAGTGTCAAAGTGACAGCTGTCAGATTTCAAAGTAATTTATCTCGGCAATTATCCATTGCGGCCCATTGCCGTCTTCACAAAAGTGATAGAGCTTAACGAGATCTATACATTTCGGATGACAGCTGTCAAACATCAAAGGTATTTATCTCGGTAATTATCCACTGTAGACCATTCCTGTCTTCACAAAAGTGATAGAGCTCGACGAGTTCTACATTTTAGATGACAGCTGCCAAACTTCAAATTGATTTATCTCGGTAATTATCGATTGTAAACCATTGCCCGCTTCACAAAAGTGATAGAGCTTGACGAGACCTACATTTCGGATGACAGCTGTCAAACTTCAAATTGACTTAACTCGGTAATTATCGATTGTAGACCATTGCCCTCTTCACAAAAGTGATAGAGCTTGACGAGATCTACATTTCGGATGACAGCTGTCAAACTTCAAATTGATTTATCTCGGTAATTATCGATTGTAGACCATTGCCCTCTTCACAAAAGTGATAAGCTCTACGAGATCTACATTTCGGATGACAGCAGTCAAACTTCAAATTGATTTATCTCGGTAATTATCGATTGTAGACCATTGCCCTCTTCACAAAAGTGATAAGCTTGACGAGATCTACATTTCGGATGACAGCAGTCAAACTTCAAATTGATTTATCTCCGTAATTATCGATTGTAGACCATTGCCCTCTTCACAAAAGTGATAGAGCTTGACGAGATCTACATTTCGGATCACAGCTGTCAAACTTCAAATTGATTTATCTCGGTAATTATCGATTGTAGACCATTGCCCTCTTTACAAAAGTAATAGAGCTTCACGAGATCTACATTTCGGAAGACAGCTGTCAAACTTCAAATTGATTTATCTCGGTAATTATCTATTATAGATCATTGCTGTATTTACAAAAGTGACAGAGTTCAACGAGATCTACATTTCAAATGACAGCTGTCCAAACTTAATAGTACATTATGGTACAAGTGTGTACCTAATGATGGTGATTACCGCTGAGGCGCTATTGAGACCCGAGCCGTTGGCGAGGGAGTAATCATCAATACACACGTGTAGCATACGACGGTTTTCAACACACTTGTGAAAAATAATACTAATAAAATATTTTCAACAGTGAAATCGAGTTGTGAAAAATGTTTCGACATGGCGGGAAAAAATATTTTTCTTCTTTTATGTTTTGGCGTCGCATTGTTGTGGATTTACCAGTGTCAAGTATTAAGTTTATATTTTTTGATATTTTATCAAAATAGTCACTGTCGTAGTCACGTCATAGTCCAATAAAGTCGCAGTCAAGTCCAAACATAGTCCAAGTCATACCTCAGTAAAGCAGTGGAGACTTTACTAGAGGCGTCTATGGAGTTTTGGTAACAACATGGAACAACATGATGCTTCACATTATAACACTTGCCTACACTCATGCACGTAAATCAGCTCTTAATCAACGAATTATCACCAAAACACAAGCTTAAAAAATAATACAATAAGGCAACATGATTTTTCCGCGTTCCCGCCAAAACTCGCGGGAAAAATTAAACAGTTTTCCTATGCGCGCGCAATGGCAATCGGCCATAGACTAAAAGAATGAGGTTTCACAGGTACATTATAGTACATTATAATATAAGTGCGGTAAGTTGAAAATTACAGCCGAGGCGATATTGCTAGTCCAAGCCGTAGGCGAGGGCTATATGGAAGCAGAGGCTGTAATTTTCAAAGCGCACGTACTCGTATGTCATACGACGTTTTATAAGATATTAGCGAGGAAATTAATAAAACTCCGACTTTCTTAAACGAAAAAATCTTTACTTGTCCACAAATTAGCGATGCGCGCGCATCAACGTTTTTTTTTAGGCAAAGGTATAAAAACAGCCAGCATTACTAATAAAGTAAATTAATACTTTTGTGTTTTTGTTACAGATACGAGTAAATGGTTGTAATTTATCGTCAAAATTAATTAAATAAAAGAATTAAAGGTTTATTTATTATATTTTATCTCCCAAAGTTAATTTTATTCATAAAATATTGACCACTTTTCTGACATAAAAACTCTTTGCTAATATTTTAAAAAATATCGTTCCCTCGTGCGTTTTACATTACAATAACGCACAAGTGCGTAATGAAATACATTGCGATATTGAAATTGGTGTAATTACAGCCACTTTACGAGCAAATATGTTAATTTATACCACAGACCTATTACAACTAGAGAGATAGCGCTGTTGTCGCTTGAGGCAATTCTCATCCACAAAAATGTATGGAAAATCTGGCTCAGAGTAGTCAAAACTGTCAAATATGTACTGGAATTTGACACTGCTGAGAGAAAAATACGGCAACTAGCCACTCAAACGAGATATTTTTCATGTCTCTTTCTAACTCATGCCATCTTAAATCATTGCATCTCTTTCTTTCTTTTCTCGATCGACCACGTTATCCCTCTGGTATTTCTGTGATTTGTGCCTTTTATTGAACACGATCTTTTATGTATCGAAACTTTTTTTAAGAACAAAGCAACTCAACCAATAGAATAAAAAAAAACTCTTTAACTAACTTGTGAATAATAAATAGTAATGAAAAATTCACAGTTTGATTACAGGTGTCATTATGTGCCTAATTTGCGGTGAAATTAGAGCCACTTTATCAGCAAGTGTGTTGAAAAAGCTGTTATATTTATATCTCCGTAACTGTCGAATCTAGAACATTGTTGTCTTTACAAAAGTGAGAGAGCTTAATGAGATCTACATGTCGGATGAAGTTAAGTGGTTTATCTCAGTAACTTACGACTCTAGACTATTGAAAACCATTGAAATCTTCACAAAAATGGTAGAGCTCAACGAGATCTACATCTTAGATGCCAACTGTCTAAACTTAAAACTGGTTTATCCGCGTAACATCGATTCTAGACCATGGGCTAGAATCGATGAATCGCTAGACCATAAAATATTGGTCTTCACTTCCGTCACTAAAATTTCGGTTAAAGTATATTTACGACACATTAGAAGGTTTTTTTAAATTTAGGTTTGCATTTGACTACATAGTGCCTACACCTGTCCGTCGACTAAGGATACACCCAGTTTATCGAATCGATTAACCTATTAGCCTAGTATTTAGTACGATAGTACACGCTATCATTTACGGCCTTATCACATAAAGCGATCTCTTCTACTGGGCGTAAATTTGATCGATGTACATATTCTACTAGATTCCTGCTTGTTATAATGGTGATAATAAGTCATTATGACTTTTACTAAGGATTCCGAAGTTATGTATGTTTTCTTTTATTAAACTTCATAATTGACGTAAAAACTTCACTTTAAACGATTGTGGTTGAAGTTAAGACCATAGAAGAGAGAGGTTAAGACCAAAATCTTTTAATGGCTCAACGATCGTAGCTTCAAACCGTTGGCATAAAAATAATTCTTTGTCCTAACGTCCCCCAGTGGTGGCCGTTTTAGTGGGGGTCGTCGGGAGTAAACCTTATTGAGTGGTACTGTACTGTGTAAAAGATGTACGGAAGAATCGTATCGTAAAAATGTAACAAACCTTTGATGTAGCTGTAATTGATGAGTAGAGGGTTCTGATTAGGCTTGACGAAACGCCACAGGAACAGGTACTTGAGAGAGTCAGCGTTGAAGCACGCGAGCTGCTGGATCAGCCGGACTCCTTCAAGCCGGTCGCTGCACAGGTTCTCAAAGGACACCAACTCAAGCCTGTCTTGGCATCTGTCGTGTTAAAAATCGTAGCTTTAATAGGCACGATGACTGAGTGAACTATTATTATAATTTTTGTCCGTCAATGAGATTATCGAAAAATATGGGATACGTATTACTATTATGTCAATAAAAAAAAACAACATAGATAAAACGCTAAGTTTGAGACAGAGGGCTTGCGACGTCATATCTATGTAAAAGTGTAGCGAGGCCTGACAACACGCGAAACTTAACGCAGACAACTTTAGCTGGTCAGAAATCAGAAATCAGATTTTTTTATTGCATAAAACTAGTAGGTACAAAGGGTAAGATAAATTACGGAGGTACGTACTGTAACAGATTATTCAAGATCCTGAAGAACGTTTTTCTTTTAAAGTAATCAAAGCGATCCAACTTGAACAAGCGATCGTTCACAATAAGTCGACTCATTTGTGCTTCTTCCGCTTCCATTTTCTAGGAACAATAAAAATCAATTATAATAGCAAGCATAGGTAGCAAGTACTGCAATGTTCATTTCGATCCAATGATCTTTTTCCTTTCCTGGTACCCTGGTACCTATTATACACCTGCGCTGTCCCACTTCCCTGTTCACTTTATCATTTCATACAAATAATGTAGCGACCTAAAATGTCTAAAAATACCGTTAGGAAGAAGTTTGCTTCCAGCGCAAACCTTGCGGTCCGTAAGGTTTCCCTGTTTAAGTTGTGGGTGACCGGCCTACGCTGCGGTTGCCGGTACGGAAGAAGACGGAAGTTCTTAGCAGGGCGGGCTAACCTAAGTGAACCGCGGCATGTACCACACACTCACTTAAATAAAGCTCAGTAATGGTAAAAACAGACCTTCAGGTTAATTTCAAGTGCACTGAAGAGCGTCTTCAGATAAAGGTTGGGCGATAGTTTGAGCGCAGTATTCGATCTCCAGAAGTAGCTTCCTAACGGCGTGGGCATCCTCAGATTCGGATACTGATACGTGAAGAGGACTTCTTCGCAATGCAACTCTGCCGCGTAGTAGCGCTGCACGTCGTGGATAGACCAGTACTGGGTGTCTGTGCTCCTGTGAGTGAGTTTATCGGAAAGAGAAACGAAAAGGGATATTTTCGAACGGAAATGATCCTTCTCGTTTTTTATAAGTACCTATTCTACATGCCAAGATTCCCCTTTCGATTTACTTACCGTGCCAACTTTAAGGACTAATCTCTCCTAAGGACTAGTCTCTCGTTAATGACAATCTTGGCTTAGCTTACCCAGTCTTTTTGGTGCAAGTAGGTAAGTATTACTTGCTTGACCGCAATCTTTTACTTATGACGGTATTTTTATAAGCTTGCGTATGACCACATTATGCCTGATTTTAATGGCAAGAATGTGATCTAACAAGTTGGCAACGTTGTGGTCTAGAATTGTTCACTTGACTGAGGCACGGTGAAACGGATACGATATACGATTATTTTAGCGGGTGACAACCTAAACCGATGGAGATGCAATATTTTTAGAACGATGATAAATTGAGTTTAGAAGGTACAGGTAGGTACTTAAACTTAGAGCTCAGATACCGGGGATATACTCAATCTCTATTCTCTAGTGATATTTCTAGAAAAAGCGTATTTTACTAACATTAGCACATCGTCATCAGGCAGGAAACCGTCACAACTTTCCACGTAGTGGAGCCAAATGTAAGGGTTCTCCACCCAATCCCCAAGCCGGAGGTGGCCAGGACTTTGCTCGTAATACCGAGGATAGATCATCCAGTCCACGGCTTCCAGGTGGCCCTGGATTTGAATGCATTTTTTGCATGAATCTGTGAAGAATGTTACGAAGAGACCATGAAATACGGCTGAAGGCACCATGAAGGATGCTATTCTATTTATTTAAGCTAAACTGTGTATGCTGGATGACATGTATTATCCAGCTATGAGGATCGATTATTATTTTCGTGTGAAACGGGGTGTGGGAACGGGTTTAGCGAAGCTTTAGAATGTTTTGATATGGATAGATGCAAGGTTAGGAAGCGCTTACGCATATCTTTAAGAGGAAAAGCACCTTAGCTGCCGTACTGTACTCAAAAGATGCCCTTCGGCCACGTATGATACCAGAGTTTGGTAACCAGTATCGTACGAAGAAAAAATGATCGTCGTAGGATACTGGTATCCAAGTGATAGGGATTTTTCGTTTTATGTGATCGAGTATCAGCTCAGGAAAATATCAAAGAATTACAAGTGAGTAGGTACTTAAAATTGCCTCGTATGTGCATTGATATATCACCTCTTTGATGCCTAAAGTAGGTGCCTTTTACGCTCCTTACCTTTATATCCGGTGTTATATTTGTTTTTACTCATATTGTTTTAGATTTTTTAAATTTATTGATAAAAAGAAAAATTCTATCAAATTAAAAGTAGATCCGTAAAATATATATTAACATTCTAGACGAGGTTACAAAATATTTTTATCAATCCAAGCAAACATGTCTTGCTTGTTATCCATGCTTGTTATCAATTGAAGTAAAATAAAGTCAGTGTCATGGCCATGTCTTTGTCATTCGTAGACGGAGAAGATGTCATTATTGATAAGTAAGATCAAGACAGATCCACATACATACGAAGTTACATACGAGAATTTACATTTCTCGTATGTAACTTCCTTGGACATCCTTGGAAGTTGAATAATCAGCCAAGTGCTAGTTGGAATCGCGCTCGAAAGGTTCCGTACGGAATGAGAGCCCCGCTTAATATATTTTATTTACATTAATTATTTATTTTATAGTGACCATACACAACTAAATATTCTGTGAATATTTCAAGCATCTACTGGTTGTCGTAAATAATATCAAGCAAAACATTACGTTTTTTTAGGGGAGCCCCCGTTTAATATTTATTTTGGATACGGAAACCTAAATAACTATGCGAAGGATAAGTTTCAATCAGTTTCAATATTATACTTATAACTCATTATAAATTATGTGTAAATGGTACATGCACCTTGTAAGGCCCAGTTTTTGCAATAATCAAATAAATAAATGATTATAAAGTTGCAGTATGTCATAATATTTTTCACTTATCCTTTAATAAAATCAACATAGAAATGAATCGCTTTAACTTGTCTACGATATTAGTCATATTTGAAAATATCTAATTAGGACCTTTTTAGGAACATAGTCCCGATGTAATTATATCGGACCATTGCTTATCATGACTTAATTTCAAAACCAGTATCAAAACAAATATACGTGAAATCAAACCTAAAATATGAGTTTCCTAAATAATCAATGTTTTCATAGCGTTTTTGGACATATACGGACAGTGGGCCATCTTATAGGTACCTATTTCAAAACTTCATCTAACATCAAATCAAAAAGTTCTAAGCAAAATCATCAAACATTATATTTTTGTTCGGTTGTTATAAGAAGTTTATCAAGAAAAGACAAGAAAAATATTAAAAATTAACAAAATCTCATAATCAGTGGGCCTTAATAAGAGTATCGAGAAAATAAGTAAATTAATATTACGAAATATCCAAACTTCAATGAGGTTTTAATCGCATTCTGGGTTTACGTATTCTTTAACATCGTTCTTAGTTAGCCTAACACATTCTTCATTAAATCACTGAAAACATTTGATACATGTCTTATGTCAGCGATTCGCTATTCGGCCCACATATTCGATATTCGGGGACACATGTGGTGGGCTTTTATCAGAGCTCTACCCAACAACTTCTTCTATTAAATGCAAATAAACAACATTTACTTTTGAAGGTATCCCCAAACATTAAAGGAACTTTTTTTATTGAATAATTTCAACAATTGTAGGTAATTGTAATAGTAAAAACTTTGTAAAAATAGGTATACAATTTGTAAACTACTTGCGATGTTACTGACGAACTCTCACTTACGACAAAGTCGGCCGCTCCCTACCTCTAACATGTAGTTGCACTTTTATCTACAGCATTGGCGGAACATGAGTGCGAAATTTAAACTCATTCGCACTCTTAAAAGTATGATTTTTTAAAAGAAGGCCAAGTTGGCCATCTTTAGCGCAAATCCTTAGCCCTTAGGTATAGCGCGTCTGTGAAAAATTCTGCGCGAAGTCGATTTGTAGGTGTCAGAAGAAGTGAGGTGGATTTTCACTCCGCACTAGCGATATACACAAGCGAACCGTAAGACACATAGGCCCGACCCTAAAATCATAAAAAAGTCAGCAGTTTCATGGATACGTTTAGCAAGAACATAACAAAAAGTTCATTGACCTTCAACAAAACTTGATTCCATCTATCCATCCATCAGCCATAGCACGTCCACAGCTGGACATAGGCCTGCCCTATAGATCTCCAATAAGACCGGTTGGTAGCGGCTTGCATCCAGAGCGATTCTGGCGGTCATAATAAGGTCATCCGTCCACCTTGTAGGTGGACGTCCTACGCTGCGGTTGCCGGTGCGTGGTCCCCACTCGAGAACTTTTCGACCCCTCGGTCATCAGTCCTCCACGCTATCCTTCAATTTGCCAATCAGCTGGGCTATGTCGGTAACTTTGGTTCGTCTATGTGTCTCCACATTCCTGATTCGATCTCGTAGAGAGACTCCGAGCATAGCCCTTTCCATAGCTCGTTGTGCTACTTGGAGCTTATTAATAAGCAACTTGATTGCAGCGGCCCATTTTTTCTATCGGACAGTTGCGACCCCCATCACCTATGGCGGACATACCTCATAAAAACGTTCGAGTCCACATTCTATATACTAATGCCAGTAATGTGGAACGCTTTACTTTACCTATGTATTTCCACTAGGCTTCAACGTACGTGGCTTCAAATTATTCTATGTATTTTCTAGGTAAGCTGGCTACACTCTAGACAGCATACCTATCTGCTTAACATCAGGCAGGATGTAGTCAAACGCAAACCTAATAGATAGTTTTAAAAAAGGTATTGAATTGCTGATTTAACTCTCCTGGTGCAAATATAAATCATACATATAATTGTCTGTAATTGCTTTTGCTGCGCCCTCAATACAGGGTACGTCATATATTTAGTTACCAATATTTAGTTTTTAACTGAATTGTGTATGTATTTGTAATAAATAAATGAAAAAATATGTACCACCAACATATACCTACTTATATCTCTGGTTTAGCTCATTCTGTTGACACCGTAATATAATAGAAAATTAGAAATGAAAGTCTTACACATCCATGGAATTTCATTATATTTGAAAAAATATACAAAGAATTAATATTACAATTATTTTGTTCTGTACAATTTATTCATAAAATGTAAACTAATAAATGCGTTATATAAGATTCTTTAGGTTTTTTTTACTAAATCGTGGATTATAAGAACATGTAGATGTAGGTACACTCGTAACTAAGCAGCCGAAGGATAAATCAACCCTTAAGGATTCACCGTCATACATAATTTCTAGTAGGTACATATAGCTAGTTATACAATTATCTATGTATGTACAGTGATTTAGTTTTTTTACTGTTTTTTACGATGTATACGGAGGTCCATGCAGCGGCATGTAGCTTAAAGCTTTTTGTTAATATTATGAACAATTTTTGATCAGATGTGATACAGATGATGTGTTACTGTTACTTATAAAAATTAATGGTAGATACATGAATTTGAATTTGTTTTTTGTTTCTATTCAGAATCAAAGATTCTTCAAAAATTGCTCATAACTAGGGATGAGTTTAGTATTCATAATTTAGTGACATATGGGTACAGAAGACGAGTAACGACATAGCAGTTCAGTTTCATATAGCCCCATATATTATGTAACGTATTAAGCGAATAATGACTTACCTACTGGTTATATTACCTATTGTAAAAATTATCGTTTTTGATGTATAAACTGGTTATGTATTTTTATTATATAAAACTAGCTACTGAATATGAGATAACAAAGGATTTCACTTACATTCTTAAAATGATGTCTAGATGAAAATACATTGTACCTAACTGTTATTTATAAATTGATGTCAAAACTTAACGTACGAATGCACTTTTGGTATCTTTGCCGTTCAAAAAAAGAGCGATTCACCTTTATTTATAACAAAAACTCATTAGGAATCAGCAGAAAAAACACATTCTTGTGTCATTGTAACATAGTTTTCAAAACAACACGTTTATTACAGTTAATTGCTGAGCCTTTCCTTGATAAGTGTTTCTGTATCGTCCCAAGTAGTTTATAATTATCTAGAGTCGTATTGTAAAATAACTTTACGCTTATTGATGGATTTATTTAGTAATCTAATCGCACTTTCCTTGCTCAAATAGACACGTATTTTTAATGCCTGCTCAGTCGAAACGAAGTGTGCAAAACATTGCTTTCCTTTAAACTAAAGAAGCATTTCAATGATCTATCATTATTTAAAATTTTCTATTTGTTGATTTACACACCTACACCGTCACTCAATATCTCGCCAAAACATAACAGAATCCTAGTGTCCTTTTCTAAAATGATATTCACTAAATATTAGTAAGATTTTTCCATCGATATGCGAGATGAAAGCTGAAATCGCACAGTGCTTATTTCCCATGCGAGTACCTACAATGGGAATTATGAAATAATTTAATGGACAGTTCGAAAAATTCACGTTGAAGACAAATCAACAGTGCCTGGGAAATAATCAACCGCCATGATGCAATTTTGAAAATTATGGACCTACGTATAGTTAATACTTACAATATAACGTTTGTTACCTGAATAAAACTATTGTAATGTACTTAAACGTTTGGACTGTTCGAAATATTTAGAAAAAGCAGCCAAAAATGATGATACCTACGTTTTCTGGACGCAATCTTATTGTCGATTTGTCAGTCTTTGTAACAATAAAGATCGTAACTGGATGGAATTTAGATTCATTTTGCTATGTAGGCTTATCGGAATGATTAATTTTCATCAATAGATCATAATGGCGCAAGGATCTATTTTTATTACACGCACCAACACGCTCACTAAATAAAATTATAATTTATCAAATCTCTTAGAGATAAAATAAGGTGAAAACCTTATTTAGTGCTTCTTGCTATACACGAAAATCTACATGAGAATCTCGCAAACAATTCGTTTATCCACATATTTTTCTATTTGAGGAAATGAATCTATTTATTTAATTTCAATTGATACTCTTTCTGACGATTTGAAATTTTGCGCAGCTGTACTTTATAGTTGCCAAGAAATTTGGTTCTACTCTTGCACTATTAGGGGGTTCAACTATCTGAAGTTCGATTTCGAGTTTCTGAAACATTGGATTTTCACAACGTCCGTATCAATTGCTAGAAATTATGATGCGATAAGGAGAATGCCGCAAGCTACGTTAAAAAATCAATTTAATTGATATTTGTAGAATTCATAAACCGTAATGTACTTACATTCAAAAGTCAAATTACTAATTCATTTATTTTATTGTTTTCATGTTTTTGTAACAAGTCAGTCGGCAGGTAACGCTCCATTTTCTAAAATTTTAATAATTACGATTTATTAGTTAAAAATATTAAACTAGTCAGGTAATCAAAGCTTAATTTAATGCATTAGTAACACTAGCTAATATTGTGTCCAGTTTTAAGTTTCATATGCAAAAATATAAAAGTGCAACAGTTCGCTGTATTTTCTACAGGATTTTTTCTAAGGGGGCAGCTGCCTACTTTTGCCCACCGCAGAAAAGTAGAATGTATAAAATACAGAACCTATATACAGTGTAAAGTTATTTACAAGCTGCGCAAGACCCAATCCTCACGCAACTGTTATGTGAGCTTCAGTCAGGAGTATTGGTTTCTCCGCAGCTTGTAGCTAACATCACAACCACCAAGAAGTTGATTTGGCTTATAATACTTAGAATGTAGAGCTCCAAAAACCATTCTTTTCTTTTGGGGTTCAAACTTAGCTGTAGCCATATTAATTTAACTTCAGTTAAACATGATTTTACTAGTGTTAAATCTTTGTAGAATACATTTATATATTCACAATACATAGGTACCTACTACAAGTGGGAACGCGGATTCGGGCGCTTAATCTTAAAGCAATTTTACGTAGCTACCTACAATACTTGCTTCATAGCAAGGTTTGAGTTTGCAAATGAGTATTAGAGCGGTTTCAGTTTAGCGTATTTTTCTGCGCGTATACGGTCGCTTCGGCAAACGCGATTACACGCGCACTACATTACGCGCTTCAAGAAACAGGGCATACTTTGTCGTGTTCGCTCGTACTGGTAGTGGTGTCGTGTCAGTAGGTATACGAGATTATAGGAGCTTAGAAGCGCGTAAACGCTCGTACGCTTATATGCGCGTATAAAATGCTAGTTTGAAACCGCCCTTAGTGAATTTTTGTACGGAGTACCTAAATGTAATGAACATATCAATGTCTTTAAAAAATAGTTTATTCGAGTAACACTGACATTGAAATTGCTTTAAAAGATAGTGCCCTAACCGTCTTTGAAAAGTGTTTCTTTCACCTTACTTTCTTTATACGTAGGTATCACTGCAAATTTATAGCCTCGAGTGTCAAAAGTTCACTATCGCATTTTTCTAGTGTCCTGACATTTTGAAAATAAATTCAATTCAACACAATCACAGCCTATCGAAATTAATGCTTTGTGGTTACACTGAGATCAAGGGGCCGAGTCACTAAGATCAGACGAATCTGAACTGAACCATGTCTAGTTTTCCGCCTTGAAAAATGTCAAAACATCACACGCTTTTAAGTGTAACTGGGGATCTATATAATAAATCGAACATTCGAACGGCTAGGACGTATCCTAAACTTTACGGATGAGTATCCGTAAAGTTCCGTTTACGTCCTAGCCGTTGGAAAGTTCAAGATCCCCTGGAACGTTTTTAGACAGCTTTCGCACAACAAAAACACGTATAAGGTTTCACTAACGCTCCAGTTCAGTTTCGTGTCTGTTAATTGAATGAGGTAGGGCCCAGATAGGTATAATGTTGTAAAATTATTTCAGCACAACTCCAGTCACAAATGTTCTATTTTTATAATGCTGGCTACACATGGCACTACAGAGGAAACATTCACTTACTGGTACATACTACTTTTCGATATTCAAACTACAGTTTATATTTAATTGCAGTGTCTCTATTATTTTAATATTTTGTTACAGTCGATAAGTAAAACACACGCTTACTTTTAAATAAATCTACGATATTTATCATAGACATTCATTTTAACATTCACTTAAAGTGTTTAAATATCTTGGACCAGCCGACTTGTCGTACATCGACTTACCTATAATGTGTACCCATTTGCTAAGCTCCATTTATAGGTACCTACAAAATTTCTCTAGCGGGAGTAATAGAGACACAACGCTGTAAGCATTTTACAAGGTCCAGCGACTACTGAAGTGACTAGATAGAGGCATATTGGCAGCCGTAACTTTTTACGGATTTATTAAGTTGAAAACTAGATGAAAATAATCCTGGGCTGCAGTAAGCAAACGCGATAAACAACCTCAGTTAACAAACGGAGAGTTAACGTTTTGCAACGTCCTGATCTTGTTACTTTGTTAGGCGTTGGATTGTGGAGGCTACCGAACGTATACTAATTTCTTTAATGTGTTGACAATTATTATTTTAGACAATCTGCTAATTTTCTTTATACCATTTGTAAGCCCCGGTACAGTATTCGCTTACAGTTGCTCTCTAAATTACCGTATTTAATTCTGAAGTCATACTCTCATAAATACCGTTAAACACACCACTCGTATGAGTAGTCATGACATGCAGAATGTTAACGGTATGTGTCACTGTGATTAGAGCTTATCTCATGACATAAATAAGCAGTACTTATACATAGGTATTTTTACAAATTGTTTAGTAATATCTATGAATATAGATGCCACTTTCATATAAATTGTAACGTGGGTAACAGGAACATAATAATAAAATTGTCAAAAATCCAACATACTTATTTGCGAGTCCACTTGTAATCAATCGCCTCATATTCAGTCGCGTTCATTATTAGAATTCATTTTTATAATGACCGACTTTACAAGTAGAGTCGCAAAACTGAACACCACTCCTATGTATACTCTTTCAAAATAGCACCGCCATACAGTTTAAACAATCTAAGGTCGAAATTGGTCTTTAATCGTTAAGAATATCCGTGGTCGTGAATATAAAGTTCCACATCCTCGACACATCTCGGCTCGAGCGAGAACCGGTCGATATATCACCTTAATTCAGTCACGTCGCGTCGGCAAAGTTCGAAACTAATATTAGAAAACCTACTTACTCATGTATTAGTATAATATGCACCTAAAAAGCGATAAATATACAACACGCGCAAGTGTTTCAAACATCGATCACCGAGCGATCGTGTCGGTTTGGGTGTGGCGCGGCGCACGCGAGCCAGCCACAGCAGAGCACTCGTGCCCAGTAACGGTTTACGCTTCCCGGCCCCGCAGGCCGAGACTCCTCTCAGACGGTGGGCTGCGCGTGCAGCGGCGGCGCGTGCGTGGACAGGTGCGTGGAGTCGGCGCGCCGCGGCGGCGCGGGCGGCGGCCGCTTCTTGATCGGCTTGGGCTCCTCGCGCCGCGGCGCGCCCGCTCCCTCGCGCACGAACACGTTCTCGTAGAAGGGGTCCTCCACGCCCGCGCCGTAGTGCTCCTGCACCCACATCGACACGCTCGTCTCCTTGTAGTCCTCCGACAAAGGGTACTCGCGGAAACCCAGCACCTCGTGCGGCGTCGTCGCCGGCTCCAACTTGCATTTCTGCGCCACTTGCCACTTCTTCCGCATCACCCTCTGCAGGTCTTTCAGGAACTCTTTCGGGGGGTTGCTATTCGAGTCGGCTAGCTTTTTCGGCGACGAAAGGCGCGTGCTCTCGTTCCGTTTCGGCGGCGGAGGCTTTCGCGGAGACAACGGCGGCGGCTCTTTCAAATTGAATGAGATCTTTTTATTTTTCTTATCGGAGCACGTCGGCAGGTCGTCTGCGAAGTTGACTTTCTTCATCGAGCCCGTTCGTTCTTTTGCCGGTTCGGCACAAAGCTTTTTCTGAATCGATGGACTGCTGAGCTTTTTATTCTGTAGCTCGACTAGACAGGCGCCGTAGGCGACGTTCTGATTTTTGAGGCTTTTATCGGAATGCAGGGAGGAGGTGCGTGACGTTTCCGAGGCGACGCTGTCGAGCGAGGGTTGCCTGGGGAAGGTGCGCGCGTGGCCGGCGCGCGCCGCTTGCTCGGCTTGCTGCGCCGTCAGCTGGTTCAGGATGTCGGAGACGCGGCCGGCGGGAGGCTCGAGCGCGTGCTCGGGCGGCGGCGGGGGCAGGCTGAGCTGCGAGCCCGACAGCTCTTCGGTGTCGAGTGGCGGCGGCGGCGGGGGGAGGGAGTCCAGGCTCAGGGTGGAGCTGAACATGCCGTCCGGAATGTCTTCGGCGGGCGGCGGCGGCGGCGGCAGCTCGTCCGCAGCGGCAAGGCTCGCGGCCGCGGCCGGCGCGCGCTGGATGGTGTCGTACACGCACGTGTAGCCGTACAGCGCCGAGCCACTGTCGCTGCTGCTGTAGCGGCAGGAAGGCTCGCGCGCGTCGTAGTGCCCGTACGTAGGCGACGGCGGCTCCAGCCGCGAGGGACTCACTGCTGCGAGGTGACCCGAGCTCGAGCTACTGACCACCGCACTTTCGGACGAATCTGTCAAGATAATACAACAAATCTATTTTCTCTGATATCTATAGGCACTTTTATTTCTAAAATTAAAATATGATTGATATGTTGTTCAATATGATATTTACGTTACAATTCGTATGCTTATATGCATTTAGTCTTTTTGCTATTCAAAGTGGGTAAAACTAACTACATAATTATGTATCTCACCGATGCTGGTGTGGTGCCGCTTGAGCGTGGAGTCGTCGGTACGCGCGGCGCGCGGGCGGCGAGTCAGCGTGCCCGAGTCGCCCCCCTCCTCCTCAGGCCCGTCCCCTCCCTTTTCCACCATCTCCTTCAGCTGCCGCGTCATCCATGTCAAAGGAATGTTTGGCTTCATCGAAGGCTTGCGCTTTATCGTACCTGAAATTATGCAGTGCAGGTTTTTAACCGACTTCCAAAAAGGGGGAGGTTGTATGTTCGTCTGTATGTATTTTTTGGGTTGTATTTATTATTCGCCAATGGTGCACAGATTTAAATTTTTTTTTGTTCTAAAGGATAATATACTCCCGAGGTGGTCTCATTTAAATTTAATCGAAATCGGCTGTGCCGTTTTTGTAAAATAAACAATAATGTAAAAAAGATATAAACCGGATCGAGCGAACTATTCAAATTTTGTATATTTGAAGTGGTTGTGCCATTATTGCGAAAAATAATTATTGGAAATGTATTAAGAAGTTTTATCGAAAGAGACAATGATAAGAGACAAATAGCTCTACCTACTATCTATCTATCCATCTCTCTTTCTCAATTAAATAATTCGATCTTTAGCAAAAGCTGAACTAACTCTTATCCCTAGAGCACAGCGAGGAAGAGGCACGGCCTCTCGCGATTGTTTTTGCATTTCCGCCGCGACCTACTATAATCGCGATTTTTAGAAATAATGCATAGAGTCGTAATAGACTAGCCCTACTATTTATATATCTGTCTTTCTAACTACCTATCTGTATATGTTAAAGTGGGATGAGCGAGCGAAAAGACGACGCGCGTGCCCAGATTCTGCGCGCCTGGGCGCAGTGCCACTTTCTAACAAAATTTTCCCGCCCAGATTCTAGTCGCGCGCTACTGATGGGGTTACACGACTTTTGTTATAGAATTTTGTTGTGGAACTTACCCATGGGGAATTCGCAGTCAAAAGCGCTTTCGGAAGCTGTCCCACCATCGGAGAGGCATCCGCTCGAACTTGACGAAGAGGCGCGAGAGTGTCTGAGAAAATAAATATTTCAACGATGCAATAAAATAAGAGAAAAAAGTAACTACTACGCAAAGATTTTAAGTTTCAATAAATAGACTATTTACCTATTTGACTACTTTTTGGAAATCGTTTTAAATTATTCTTTAGTACATAATAAGCACTTTACATTTCCGAGAAATCCACTGTACGAAAATAAGTGTTAAAGAATAGATTTTCAAGATCCCGTCAAAAACGACTTTCTGTAATGGCGCTGGTCACATGACACGTTTGACGTCACACGCTAGTAAATAACGTTTGTTAATACTAGTAAATACGCTAGTTCACTGCCAAAAATTGGCAAAAGATACTATAGAAGTTACTTATATATCCAATAACATTACTCCAAAAACATAAAACACAAATTACACAGCAACAGTCAATCGAGAAATTCTCGCTTACTAGCATGTGACGTCACTAGAGTTGCCGCCCATCTTTGAGTGTTCACGCCACAGATACAATGTAATAAAAAATAATCGTATTTTATTTCGTGCAATTCGCAAAAATTATACAGTAGTTTAAATAAAGTGAAATATCTACAATCAATGGGTACTTCTTCGAGTAAGACATTCTTTGGTGATTTTCGTGGCAATTTTCGAATTCAATTTTTTTTTCAAATCCTTGTCAGAATCTTAAAATATATGTAAAAGTAATATGTTATATAGAAGAGGCACCTCATAGAGTGATATACTTACAGAGATAATCGAGGTTAAAAAAATGGAGGCCACGCAAATCATAAAACACCCCACGAAAATGATAATATTAAATTGACTTTCTCAGATGAGTTACTTACTGTTACTTCATATTGAAAATAAGTTATTATGTTATGATAAGGTAAAAAATAGGTAGGTTACTAAAACAAAAAACTTTTTTAGTGGTATCAGTCCAACATTATTTATTACTAGCTGACCCGCTGCTAAACGAACTCTGCGGTCAGAAGCTGATGGTACTGGTGAATCAGCACGTGACAATAGCAATGGAGTAAGAGTTTCTTCCTGGAATGGAATGGATCACGGTTTTCTTTGTAATGAGTTTCTGGTACTTGTATGAGTTCCTCAACAAGGCAACGTTTAGCTTGTTTTTTTTTTTTTTTAGGTTACATTTTCGGGAATTTATTCTACTTTTCTTTCGTTTTGCTTTTTGCTCGTGGCGGTTTAAGTCATGAATATAAGTATTTTTTCTTCGGTTTTCGTTTCATAATATCTCGTTCGGTTTTTTGCTTTGAACTCTTCATTATATTCTATATTAATAAGCCCATCTCTTCTTCTCTCGGATAAATTTTTTCTTTCTATTTTTTCTTATCTTGTTAATGGCATTTGTGGTCTAAAATGTTGATAATCCATTATAATTTTACTAAACTTGAATATAGGTATCTAATCTAAAGCAATTTTCAATTGCTTTATTTATTTATAAATGCACGATTAATGTGACAACGCGAACTTAATGGTACATGGAATTCTCGGCCAGTTAAGTCAGAAACCCACAGAACGTGACATTATAAGTTTGATTTTAACTAAGTTACATTTAACTTAAGTTATATAACATATTATCATTCATAACTAATACAAAACTCAAAGTGGTTTTATTTGAATGGGCAAAAATTGATTTGCGTGGGTCAAAACTACCACGTAAACCACGCAAATCACGACCACGTAAATCAAAATAAATACTTTATGCTAAAAATTTATAAAAACCTTTTACACAAATAAACTGTGTTTTGATTATAAGTTACGTTACTTTATACTTGTTCGCTACAATATTTTACCAAATAAATAAATTCACAGACACTGGAGATAATTAAACCACGCAAATCAAAGTTTTGAGAAACCAAACCCACGCAACAATGTTCTTACCTCTATTTTTTTTAAACTTGACGCGCCATCACACAAGCAGTCTGCCCGGCAGTCGGAGCGCAATTAGTTGTTAACTTGAAGTAGGATTACGAAACATCAGGTCGCGAATTTAGAGATGTGCTAGTGAAATTATAATAATCCACGCAAATCAGGAACTACCTTGGGACAGTTCCATTTAATTTTTTTTCAGGCAATGTAGTTCTTTCAGAACTTTGGTCTAATTTTTTATAGTATTTTAAACTTTTTAGGACTTGGTGTTATTTTTTTGGTGACGATGTAGCGTTTAGTTTAAAATATAAAATTCGCTAAGTGATCAGATCGGGGCTTGGGACACTCCACGAAAATCAAAGAATGGGGGTATTTCATTTTTTTTTCATATTTATTTTTAAATATAATTGAATAATAATCAGTATCCCAGTTTAGAGAGGTTTTAAGCTTTGCGCGAAAAAAAAACTGGCTCGCTGACTTTAAAATTTCTATTATTTTTAAGTAAAGCCGCTTGAAAACTGTGACCAAAAGAATGACCCCAATAGTATATTTTCAATGTTGTCAAATAGCCTATTGACCTAAAATATTGCACTGAAATGCAATATAATTACAGAAGACGATATAGTACCGCTAATAAGTAGGAGTATTTTACGTTTAGGTACAGCATTTATGGAAATAACACAATGGCATTAGGTTAAACGCAAGTTTCGAAATTTTGAAAAACTCGTAATTTATCCAGTGCATATCTAATTGAAACAAGTGTTTAGCTATAAATAGCGTAGTTTGGCTAGGTGTTCGTTAGCGATCATCGAAGTTAAGCAACGTTCAGCACGGTCAGTCATAACTTTTAGAAATATCGTGCATCACATAAAATTCTAGCCATAGCTTTTTCTAATCAAGTCCTAATCAAACATACAAGTGCAAAAAAAAAATGAAAATGAATTCGCAAACGCCAGCAAACGCAATACTATTTACAATACAAACAAAATAAATCTAGTAACAACTGTTACGAGATCTCTGTATGTATTGCAGGAAATTCGGTATTGAAATAGATAGTTAATTTCTATTATAGATTTCTAGGAACCATTTGTTGGTAGCGAAGCTCTGCATCTCCGCCAGGAGCGCTTTACACTAAACTAAGTACTTAATAAATTATACCAAATATAATGGATGTATACCAACCTTCCACTGCTAATATCGGAGTTAGCGACACTGGCGTTGCAGGAAGTAGACTGCGCAGGGCTGTTGCTGCCAGCTGGGTTTACGCTGTTCGTCTTGGTGGGGATCGAAGTGATCTGAACAGAACAGAACTTCATTGGTTTTTAACCTTTGAGCAAATATCTACAGAGCCACAGACCCTAAGTGAAAGTAGTAAATATGTCCGAGCGCCGTCATAGGTACCGAGTTAGATATTTACATTAAATAATTCACAATGACCCGTTTTCTCGAATCTCGACGTTTTGTCACCTAATTAGTGTTTGTAACCGAGCACTCTGCCATCACGCGGCGTTGTAGTCGGCTTGCTATCGACCGACTTCCAAAAAGGAGAAGCTTCTATGTTCGTCTTTATGTATTTTTTTTGTGTATGTTCAGCGAAAATTTTGCCAATTGCAAAATTAAACAAATGTAGTAGTAGTGTAGGTAGTTTTAGCATATAAAGTTGTATTTTGTTGTAGTTAATAAAGGCACTGTTGCCCGATAAAAAAAAAAGTTTATCGAAAATAAAACATTATGTAATAGAGATATTGAAAATTCTTACCGAGCAGGATCGAGCGTGAGCCAGGTGGTCGAGGTCCTCCTGGGTCAACTCTTCCACGAGTGATCGATAATTCTCGAGCAATTGTCTTCCATGCTGGAAAACGCAAAATATTTCCTCTCAAATTAAGAGTTAAATAGACACCAAACAATCGAAACAAAAAATAGAATCTATAGACGCAAAAACATAGCGGAGCAAAAATTACTAGGTGTATTTAGAATGGCGCATTTTTAAATTCTGATAATGTGATGTATGCGAAATTGCAGTGATCTCACTTGCAGTGAACTTATACTGGCTTTATAGGTTTTTGTGCAGGTTTGACGCAAGCATTACAAGATTATTATGTCGATGATTGTTACAAACCTTTGCTATCCGCATGGCAGTCACCCATCTCTCCAGGGTCCGCTGATCATCCGCACACAGAAACTTTATAAACTTAACACTCTTTGGTTGCTGTAGCCTCGGGTGCTTAATCGCGAAGCAATGGTCAGTAGGCGACTTGTACTTCTTCTTCCAATTAAGCCCTATGTACACCTCGTTGTTGTCGAAAGTCGCCAGACAGACGAGATCCTTAAGGGTTTTCACTTTATCCTTGGGCGAGTAGTATAGACCTACGTTAGTGACAAACAAGATTTTTTAAAACACTAGTTAAAACAGAACAATAAACAAATCGCAAGGGCCATTCGCAATGCTTAATTTTACAGCTAAAAATGTGTGGCCACACGGTTCAAACTTCTAATTTACTGACCAGAAGGCCTTAATACGCAGTAGATTTTCTTCCATCCTTTTTTGGCATCGTGTTTGAGGTATAGCGGCCCCTCCATGGGCGGGACTGGGTGCCCTGACACAGAGGGCACCGTGGTCGCGGCGCTGCTCTGTCCGAAGAACTCTTCTATGATCACCTGCCGTGAATGCTCGTCATGTTCGCTCGACCATCCTGTAATATGCGAAACCTCCCGTTGAAAATTATACTAAGAAATATAGCTGGCTGCGGGGCAAAACGACGACAAAGCCGGCTTTTCTAACTCAAAAACAAAAAATGTGGATTTTAATAACAAACTGTTATTAAAAGAGCACTTTTAGGTACTTTTTTACTCGTAAACCTGAAAGAAAGAAAACAAAAATAAATATCGCAAATGAAACCTTACCTCGGTCATCTTCAGTCAAAAGGAACTTTTCCGGAGTTTGGAACAAGGAAATTTTGTCGGGTCTCTCCGCAAATAATATTTTATTTTTGGACTCTCTCGTCCATAACATTAAATTATCGACTAGCATCTCATGGTCTTCGTATACTCGCTCTGTAAAAATATTCATCGCATTAAGTTTAACATAAGTGTGCTTAAAATTTTAAACAGGGTTTTATTTATTTAACTTACCCATGTGAAGATCGGGTAAGTGTTCGACGACTGCCCATTTCGGTTCCATGGTTACATGGTTTTTATCGGCAAGAAGCCTGGTTACATATCCGCAAGTCATCTTTTCATCAACCAACAAACTTTTAGAGGAGCCGTCCGTGGAGAACGCTTTTATAAACAACTTTTTTACATTCGCTTCGCGCATTCGCTCCAACGCCAACTTTATTTTGTCCGCTTTTTGTTGGAAGCTCGCGTCCTGCGGAAAAAAGCATTGTATGACACAAGGTACAGAAATAAAAGTTGAATGTTTATGAAAAGCTGAAAAAACGTTAAAGCTTTTACCTTTTGAGACTGATGCAGGTTCAGTTTGAGAGCTTTGCATTTGGCGCTGGCGCTGCTTGATGCGGAAGACTCACTAGAGAGCATGGAAACCTGTAAAAGTGCAGATAAAGATAGCTTGATGTATTTTAATAGATTCCATGAAGTCGAAGAATATTGTGTAGTAAGTTGGTAAAAGGTACTTACGGTATCACTAAAGGCGGAATCATTATCAGGCGAGTCAGTGCGTGTGATGCTGGAGGCTGCATCGCTGCTATCCTTTTCTTGCCGCTGTCCTTCGGCTGATCCTTCTCTTTCTGTAACGTAAAAATGGAAGTATGTTAATTAGAAACAAACAGTGTTTTCAGTATATTATTTAGTCACTACTTTAATGATGAGTGTAACGCTAGACTATAGTTTAGCGCTATACAGAATGCTATATAGTTTGTAATCTTGAGAAAGGTTTATGACATTAAACTTCTAAAAACTAATGAAGTTGTTATGAAGATAAGTTAGATGCCAATTTGGTTAACAATATTCTAGCAACTGTATTATGTAATATACTTCTTTGGAAAAGTTCAACAACACAATTGTATCCCTAAAGCAAAATGATGAGCATTTTGTTTCCTGGCTTACCAGAGCTCGCAGGTATCCATTCAAATAGAAAGGTATGGACATTTTTATCCAGTAGGTAGGTTCATATTTCATGGGGCGTGATAATGATCGCTGCCACGACTCGGCTCGTGATTGCGCCACGAGGTTCATGTTTTGCTTATCTTTTAACGAGAAATTTCGCCAAATGACACAGAGCCGTGTGGTGTACCACTGATATAAATGAGAACCAGTCTGCCGTCATGTGCTCAGATCGGGACGGAAGTGACGGTAATGTCTTAGGTCACGTTTCACGAATGTAGGCTTCAGTTTGCGCCATAGATGGATAATTGTGATTTGATGTTATATTTTTGGCGACTTTTGGATCAGTTAAATAGTTACTTTAGTGTATATAATAATTATATACTAGTAGGTACTCAATCCGTGCCTACAAGCCTTGGTGGCCTAGTGGTAGTGATACCCGCCTTACAATCGTAAGGTCATGGGTTCAAATCCCGGTCCCGTACCAATGAGTTCTTCGGAATTTATGTACGGAATTTAACACCACTGGCTTTTCGGTGAAGGAAAACCTCGTGAGGCAACCTGCATACGCCAGTAGAAGAAATTCGATGGCGTATGTGAATCCACCAACCCGCACTGGGCTAGCGTGGTGGATACGGCCCAATCACCCTTAGTGGGTAGGCCTACGTCCTGCAGTGGACTATAAAGGCTGATACAGTACAGTATCGAATTCGAATTTAACATAATTATCAACTTAAAACGAACTTATTTATTACTCGTAGCTACAATATTCATGAGCTATGGATTGCCGAACTAAGCTTTAAGCTTGTGTCTCGGAAATCCGTGCTCCCCTTAGAAAGGTACAGGTACTCCATCTCTAGCATGACAATGGGATAAAACCAAACCATTTTATCCACTTTTAGTATCAGTTGTCAGTGTCAATACATACTTTATTTCCTTTCTCTAAGTTATTTCCTTATTTCCAAACCGAGAGGATAAATTTCCGGAATGACAATTGTTCCCTTTGCCATGTTAGGGGTGCTGAATTAAGGGTTAAACCATTTATCCTATCAACAGTTCTGTTCTACGTATTAAAAGGCAATCTGGAAAATATAGTGACAATCTTATTTTTACATCTATATACACATACATAGCTATGAAGATTGATACTTATTAGTTTGTCCCTCTTTGTTTTGAAGTTTGGATATACAAATGAAGTCGTGCCAATTCTATGCGTTTATACTCACTGGAAGAAACCCTAGATATTTCCTCGTCGTATTCCGAGTCCAGAGCACACAGTTCACCAAGGATCGCGTCGAGATCAGCATCCTGGGTCTCCTCCAGGTTGGCCATAGAGAACCGATATGTATCGATGCGCGGGGCTACAATCTCCAACGGCCTGATAGCCGACGCACCCTCATTCGAAGAATTCAAACCCTGAAACAAGATAATTGAAATCGTTATACCCTTGTGTCCGATGGTACCTATATATATATATATTATTTGGTTGAAACTTTTTTAACCGACTTCCAAAAAGGAGGAGGTTCTATGTTCGTGTGTGTTTTTTTTTGTGTAAGTTAATCGATAATTTCGCCAATTGTGAACCTAATCGAAAAATTATTTTTTAGTCCGAAAGGGTATACTCGCAAAATGGTTCCATTTCGGCTGAGCCATTTTTGATAAATCAAGATTAATGTAAACAATTCGAGCGAAATATTCGAATTTTGTACACGATGGAAGGCGGTTTTGCCATTTTTTGTGTAAAATAATTATTTGATCAATATGTACATATAAGCAAACGTCTTAACGTGTCATCCGAGCCAAGGTAGCGCTCAGTTGTAAATGCCACCCGCGGTCACCCATCCGAAGACTGACCGTGCTGAACGTTTCTTAACTTCGATGATCGCTAACGAACATCTAGTCAAATTACGCTATGAGCGCTAACTAGGTCAACGATAATATATACGAGTACAACTTATATGATATTACGGTACGTCTACTTGAAATTAATTTCATGTACCTACTAAAGCGCTCGTCTGGTTGCTTCTGCGCTCGTGCCTAAATAAGTTCTTACAGGAGTTACATACCTATACAGTCACATTTATAGTAAATAATCGGCCAAGTGCGAGTTGGAATCGCCAACGAAGGGTTCCGTACCGTATATTTATATTATATTTATTTTAATTATTTTATTTTTAAAGGGAATATTAAACTTAATATTATATTTTGTAAATATTTCAAGCATCTTCCTGTTGCTGTCATTAATATCGAGCAAAAAATATCATGTTTCTTGTAAGGGAGCCCCCTTAAATGTTTATTTGATTTTAATTTAATTATTTACTTTTAAAGTAAATATTCAACTAACTATGTCAGAAGCCTTCAGGCGGACAAAAACTCTGACACCAGGGCTAGCCACCCGGCCTATACAAACTTACTTAAGTACTAAATATTCTATGAAAATTTAAATCATCTACCTGTCACCGTTATTAATAGCGAGCGAAAAACGGCTTAAAGTTCAGATATGTTGTATGGGAGCCTCCCTCAAATATTTTTTTTCTGTTTTTATTTGTTGTTATGTCGTTTCCTTCACCGAAAAGCCACTGGTGTGAAATTTCGTACATAAATTCCAAGGAATTCATTTGTACGGGGCCGGGATTTGAACCACGACCTCACGATTGTAAGGCGGGTGTCATGACCACTAGACCACCACGGCTTCCTGGAACACATGACTCTCGAAATAACGTTGCGGACCCAGGTTTTGTCG
The DNA here is from genome assembly GCA_964007245.1 of Hypomecis atomaria. Classification (NCBI taxonomy): domain Eukaryota; kingdom Metazoa; phylum Arthropoda; class Insecta; order Lepidoptera; family Geometridae; genus Hypomecis; species Hypomecis atomaria. Next base: position 19,583,260 of record OZ023280.1, read on the forward strand.
TGTTCTTGCCTTCTGCTGTCGCTTTCTACTACATTTCTAAACACCAATATTTTACAACGTATTCTAAAATCTTAGCTGTACCGGGATCCAAACAGTTGGTTGACCTTTGTGACTTATTATGTCTGTATATTTATAAACGTTCCTACTATAGATACTTATTGTGATCTCGAATCGAGTGGGAAGATGAACTCGTTTTCCGATTATTGAATATATGAGTAGATGTTCCCACTCGCAGGTATTGCACCACCTGCTACGCGGAGACACGTAGCTTGTGCTGCCGAAAAATTTCACCAGGAAACAGACCCCCGGCGTTGCCTATACGCAGAATCTCCAAGCACTACTACAAAAGCCGCAAAAGCTTTATAAAATACACCACAGCCTTGGGAGGCCACCCTACAGATTTTCATCTCGCTGAATGGAAAAAAACTGTACGACTCATCCCCAAACTTCATCAAAGCAGCTGAAGAGCTGCCACCTGGCTTAAAGAGCCTTGGACCACCTAGAAAACCCTAAACCACGTCCGTTTTAAGTAGGCCGAAGCCGAGACAATCTGGCAAAATGGGGATACATAGACAGCTCCGACATTGAATGTCTCTGCGGCGTAAGACCGTAGATCAAATCACACCTGACCAACTGTTCAGCATGCCCTAAAACCTGCACCACTCAGGAGGCAACAGATAGCGTCATTGAGGTGGCTAATTTTTGGTCAAAAGCCGGAATAAAACAAAATTTACACGCAAAATCGACTCGAAAAGAAGAAGTAGATGTTTCAGGCCGTTGCCAATATAAGAGCCTTCTTAATAGGCATCATGATGATGAAACCTTATTGATTCTGGACAATACCTTAACTGAATCCATAGAAGCAACCCTAAACTGGCCCCAGGACGCTAATCCTAATACATATTATACGGCCTGTGGCTACACGGTGTAATGAATATGAATTGGCCTCCTTAAACGTGCGGCATTAATTACATATGCACATACGGGAACACATCCCAAAACATAGCTGGGAATGCATTGTCTTTTGAAACAATGAACTCTGGTATTATGGACTCTCCGATCTATAACTATGAGTATTATAAGTTTGAGGTTTAGGCATTAAACGTTTTAGCTTAGATTTTATGTTAGTTTGGATATTTTATTTATCTATTATTTGATGAATTGTTATTTTTTTACACATTTTTGTCTATAATTATTTCATAGCCTTTTGTTTCGATTATTGATATTAGCTTTTTAATTTTATTGTTGATCATTCTATTTCAATTGTACTTGATTTTTGACGTATACCTACTGTTGTGTTATTAAAGGAAATTGAATAATTATTTTTGCAAAAAAAATGGTAAAACCGCCTTCCATCGTGTACAAAATTCGATTATTTCGCTCGAATTGTTTACATTATTGTTGATTTTTCACAAACTGCTCTGCCGATTTCTGTACAATTTAAACGGGACCAACTTTTAAAAGTATTCTATATCGAAAAAAAAAATTCGATTCGGTTCAAAATTGGCGAAATTAACGATGAAAAAAAACATACATACAAACATAGAACGTCCTCCTTTTTGGTAGTTGGTTAAAAATAAGAATATGTAATCAATTTCAATTTGTAAATACATAAATCCAAATCACCTTACTTAAATAATAATTACTTAGTAGTACAGATGATAACACGAATTTCGATGATGACACCTAGTTTGTACTCAAAACATTGGACTTAAACAAATTATATTCATCATATTGATGAGAAGAGTAGGAAACAAAAAATATCTTAGAACAGATAAGAAGGAAAGAAAGAAGTTAGGTGCACCGTGTATGCTAATATACTTAGGTAACACACTAAAGGAATTTGAAGAATGCGAGGCTGGAGACATTGGTCCGAGTGCAAGCATAGTTCAAACGTTATCGCGGTTACATACCGAAGTGGTCGCAGTATCCAGACTTTGCTCCATAGTTTTATGTTCAGTCGGAGAATTGTTTACACTTTTAGATTTGCCGGCGGCCAAACGAAAGCTTCTATTGAGCGACGACAGAAAGCCTCCGCGCTGCCACTTGGTCGGCTCGTTGAGTTGCACATCCATCATTTCGTTCGTTTACATTGCAACCAGCGTGCAATGACTCACGAACCAGCACTTTACGCTATTAGCAAAGTGTGCCAAAAGGCCGGCGCCACACGTTGCTCATTCTACTCAGCTTTTCATTTCAATAGTGTACTTCACGCCCGCGAGCGTAATGCACACGGAGAGAACTTATTCACGCCAAACAGCGATATCCCAAAACTGGAAATTGAATTTCCTAGTTGCCTATAAGTTCACATAAAATGCAAGCACGGAAACGAGTTTGTTATTTCCACGACGTACGGAGTCTGCGCGGCACTGCGACAGGAGCACACCGAGAGTAGGTGTACTAGGTACTGACTATGACGAAGCGGTGACCTCGTCCGTTCACTAAACTTTAACTTTGTTTTGTTGTTCGGCGTTTGTTAAGTTTTATTAAACGGCGCTTTGGAAAGGACGCTTTCTCGAATGCACGGAATACGCGTCGAGCCCGCGGAGTCCCGACCACTACTAGCCGCGCGGAGTAGAGCAGAGTGAAGTGAGTTGTATTACAAAATGAGGCATGAACGCTCGCTCGGCAGGCAGGCAGGCAGCGAGCACAGCAGGCAGGCGGCAGGGGGGACCCGCCCGGCCATTGTAGAGCGCGCACGTGTGTGCGCCCCTCGCGCTCCCCGGGCGGCGTGGTGTGTGTGCGCTCCCCTCGCGGCAAGGAACCCCTGCATCGGCTGGCCGAGCCCGCGCCCGCACCCACGACCGAGGCGCCGCTGTCACACAAACACGCCGCACCGACTATTCCCATATTGTGCGCTTCTCTCAACACAGATACTATGCATAGCATAATACTAATACACCATAGTTGGGTAAAGCTGTGCATCGCCTTTACTTTTAGACCACCTAAATAGTGCTGGTGTTCAGCATCGTAAATTTCTAGGTCAATGTTACCTTTAAATTTTTTAACTACCTTCCTAGTTATTAAGATGTATGATATTTGTCAAATGTTTCTTGTGATTCTTGCCACGATAAATTTTACGAAATTATTGTTATAGGTATGTAGCAATACTATTGAAAAATCTTACCTAATCCGACACTTAACACGGGAGTGGGCGAGTTTGGTCATTTTACTTTTGTCTCAAACAAAAATGGCGATTATGTTATGACCTACATTTTTATTCACACTGTCCTACTTTTCTACTGTAACAGCCGCGCCCACACTTAATTTTATTGTTATTCCAAACACTCCTTGGACAGGAATGGGTGGACAAACAACATTGACATTATTATTTCGCGGTACAAAAACAACCTGCTCGCAAATCGGTTTTTGTACGACCTCGAAAATTGAATGTTACAAAATCATTGCTTCCTTAAGTACACCATTCGATGAGCGGTGGAAGGAGATGCACAAAAAACGGGAAACAGGTGGCCTGTGCAACACCTGCCGTATCGACAGATGTGCGAGATACATACTTATTGATCTCAGACTGGCACGGCGCAGCCGATATCCACTCTGTTGGAAATGGGACTCCAAATTGCAGTGCTGGCCAAAAACCAAACACATCTGCCAAGCACCAAACACCTAATATAAACCACAGATCACTCAACATAGTTGAGCCTCTGATCTGTGCCATAAACCCAGGTCTCTTAGAACTTACTGACATGCAAACGCGTATGTAATTATGTATACTTACATCACAGAACAGTCTTTGGATCTTCTGATAAAATAAGGCCAAGGCTGTTTGGGTTTATGAATCACTACATAGTATAAAACAAAGTTTCGTCTAAATATATATAAAACAGGAAAACAATAAATACACGCGATAAGCAAAAAATAATAATGAGTATATGGTGCAAACAAGAATATTTTAGTTCTTGGTATCAAACCATGAGTAGGTATGAACGAAGATTAGCTGCGGTTTATGCATGGGTCAGTGACTTTATTTAAGTAGGTACCTACCTAAAATTTGTGGTTCATTGCAGGAAAAAAAAGCAATTCAAAAATCCATCCAAGAACCATACTTTAGCAATAATCCACCCACACATGAAAAAACCAGTAAAGATGCAAATAAAAACAAGTCAACCATATAAATTAAATATCGTTACCTACTTAGGCAGACTCACCTGCCTGCAGCATACGATTTGGAAATTACTGATTCTTGCAAAGATAACTCGGCATGTACTTTAAAATTGAGGTCTTTTGATGGGATACCATACCACCGTCAGTTTTATATATTTTGTTGTTTTTACAACCAAATTTTTTCTTCCACCTTTACAAAAGTTTTCGACCACGTACATTAAACGTGATTGGAAAATTTAATGCGATGAGTCGAAATCATTTATATGTAAACCCACAGCTGCGTTCGTGTGGACAGGACAGGAACTGCATCCTTTCTAGAGCTTTCTTTTGGATAATGAGAGCTGTTAACCAAAACAAAGAGTAGCTTCTTCTAATTGTTATTTTTGTTAGATGGGCACGTTTATTTTGTTGTACCTGCCTTTTTTAACTAAAGTAACAGCCCCATCCTATTTCATAACGGCACCAGCATGGTTATCGGCGTCTTCTTACTTAATTTGTGTTTAGCAATTACTTAGTTTATGCTCTTATTGTTACTATTCTATTTGTTTTTAAATAAAGGCTGTTTGGGTTTATGAATCACTACATAGTATAAAACAAAGTCGCTTCCCGTCTGTCTGTCTGTCTGTCTGTCCCTGTGTATGCTTATATCTTTAAAACTACGCAACGGATTTTGATGCGGTTTTTTTTTAATAGATTGAGTGATTCAAGAGGAAGGTTTATATGTATTGTATAATACACCTGTGCAAAGTCAGAGCGGGTCACTAGTAAGAAATAAATTGTAAAATATGAATAGCTTTGATAGACAAAGTATACTACTTATAATTGAACAATATTTAGGTATTCGATGGATTATTCTTTGTACGCATCGAGACTTAAACAAACTAAGGACATGAAGTGGAACTAACTAGTGTAAGTACCACTAAGGAGCAATCTTTTCCAGGTAACTATTGGATAGAAAGAATAAAAAAAGATGTAGACGACCGGGTGTGCATATCCGCATCAAAATATATAAAAAAGTATGATAACAGAATGTTTCCGAGCTGCCAAGTACAGGCTAACTAGGATCGTATATCATTAAAGAAGTCTGTAAGTTCTTTTAGGCCAGGTGGCTAGCCTTGGTGTCAGAGTTTTTAAGCCGCCTGAAAGTGTCACGGTTAAACGAATAGAACAACTGGAGCCTACAATTTAACTTCTTATCCTAGCCACGATAGGCCTCAGTTGTAAATGCCACCCGCGGACACGCATGAACGCATCCGAAGACTGAACGTCGACGTTGCAGCTTCGATGACCGCTAACGAACACCTAGTCTAACTACGCTATGAGCGCTACTCTATCAACGAAGTAAATAATTTCTAAGGCATCAATTAAGCTCGCCCGTATTCCGGTGTAATGCCGTCGACCATCTGGCGCGGACGCATTGATTCCTCACACGAGCAGCTCTATTTGGGTCTACCCTTATTATACAATCCCGAATGGGATTTATTTCCGACGGAGTAGGAGAATGAACGATGAAAGATGAATAGACGGTTTGTTACAGTTTAAATTATTAAGGTATGAACAAAAGCTTTGTAGTTCAGCTGGTTAATATTACAGATCGTGTATATATGTAGGTCATGTGTAGGTAGATTTTATATAGAGTGTTTTGTTTAAACGATTAGTGAAACGATATAGTTTTTAAGTTTTGCCCGATTGAGCATCGGGTACCTATGTTGTTAGCATTCATACGTGTATGATTCACGTTTTTTTGGTACTTCGTTGTTTTGACATAATACTATTTCTATACAGCCATTTCACCATCGCTATGGTTACTTTTATCTCATGTTCAGCAATAATTCAGCATTTAAATTATTTTATCTACACTAATGTTGTAACATTCTACTTATGTTTCCAATACTTGACTTATAATGACTACTGTTATAGCGTAGACAACAAAACACTCAATTTAAGCAATTTCACATGATGTTATAATATCCACATCGATATCGTAAAATCTCATTATAACATCGCGCGCTCGCTCCTGATTGGCCCTGCGCGCGCAGCTGCGCTCTCATTGGTTAGATTTTAATGGCGCCAAGTTCACTGTGACAATACACGTACGCGTGAATCCTAAGAATAAGAACCCAAAAACCGTCCCGTCCCGTCCCGTCCCGTCCCGTCTCGCCCCGCCCCGTCCCGTCCCGTCCCGTCCAGTTCCGTCCCGTCCCGTCCCGTCCCATCCCGTCCCGTACCGTCCCGCCCCGTCCCGTCCCGTCCCGTCCCGTCCCGTCCCGTCCCATCCCGTCCCGTACCGTTCCGTCCCGTCGCAATATGTTTTTTTTTATTTTTTTTTATTAGTGAAGATAAAGTAGTGTATGCAACTGCATATAACACGTCACTTCATTATATGACAGTTGCATAAACTACTATTTTTATACCTACGGCAGTGTCTGTTAAAATCTCTTGATAATTTTACTATCTCCAAAATTATCTCTAGGTACTTAAAAATATAATCCATACCATCAATATCTTTACGAGGAATCTGTAAGAAGAATCGATAAAACAATCTGATCCAGATTCAATTTGTGTTTTTTTTATCTGTACTCTATACGAGTCCATGATTTGTAATTCGTAATGTTTTAATTATTTGTGTCTACCTACTACTTACAAGTATGTTCCACAATTTTAGAAGTATTATATTTCTGAGTAGTAATCGTTGATCCACGACCTAGAATTTTGATAAAATTTCATTGGCCATATTTTTTCACAATACAAGAGTTAGCGAGCGACTCAGTTTCATTACCGGTATCTTGAAATGCCAAAAGGCGGAATTTCTTTTATCAAATCAAATAAATCTTTATTTGCCTTCAGTCCTTTTTCATTTACATATGCTTTTCTCATTGATCAGTTAATTCAATATTATAAGTTAAAGGCATGAATTTAGTTAAGTAACTAAACGATAATACAGACGGTAAAGATCTAAATTAATTTATAATTTTTTTTTGCTCAATTTTTTACAGGAGCGAAAGGGTTGCCCCTCTAAGTAATAATGGAAGATAGTCTAGATCCTAGATCTAGACACTCAAAAATGCTTTTGCTAGCACATTACCAGTTATCTATATCCAACATGCTCCCTGATAGAGTTTGGCGTTAAGCAAGCGAATGATATTTCTCCTGCTCCTCCACACAATAATACTCGTAACAACTGCCGCTCTCCCAGATAAAATAATAAGACGAGATTCGATTCAAATCTTGGTCTGTTCCGAGGCAGCATATGGCGGGTTGCACCTGTTCGCTCTACGTTCGTCCGTGCCCTGCCGGGTGTAGTGGCACACGTGGGCTTTGGGCCGCATACATCATCCCCTTAAAACCATCCGTTTATTTATTTAATTAATGCAAGCGTTATTAGGCTGCGATGACTCGTGGCGTCTCGGTGCATCTATTTTGGGACGTGTGCACTCGAAATAGGGACTTTAGGTAGATGCTTAACATCAACATGCAATGGTAAGCGAGTGTACGCGGATATACCATCGAAAAAATGCCAAGTCGATGGGTTATATATAATGCATATCTTTACTTACACTGTTACTATACTGTTAGTAAGATATCATGGCAAAAGTAATAGTTAAGTATTCATCTTCAGATTATTTTGATCATTCAGCCTCAAAACAAAATTATGAACTACATAGTGCGTAGTAATGTTATCATGCTCCTTGGTAGTAATAATGATTTATGAAGTCTAGGAACGAGAAGTTCAGGGAGTTAAACTCGGAAATAGCTGGGCGAAATCGAAAAGCGGACTGGATTACTTAAACTACCACTATTTGAAATTCTGAAGAACGCAGCGTTCCTGACTTCTGAACTTTTGAAAAAAGTTGTTCAAGTTGAGAATTTGTTTGTATCTACATGTGATTTAGATATGGTGGAACACATACAATTTGTACATGATACGTAAGAACCTACAATGAAACTTTGAGATTCAGGCAAGCGATGCCTTGTTGTAACCGTGCATCATCTTGCTGTAGTAAAATCGGCCAAGTGCGAGTCGGACTTGCGCACGATGGGTTTCGTACCGTATTGGAGCCTCCTTAGCCCATTTCAAGCGTCTACCTGTCACCGTTATTAATAGCGAGCAAAAAAAAGGAAAAAACAAATCACGTTTGTTGTATGGGAGCTCCCCTCAAATATTTATTTTTTTAACATTTGTTGTTATGGCGCCAACAGAAATGTGAAAACTTTTTCTGTCTAGCTATAATCGCGGTTCATGAGATACAGCCTGGCAACAGACAGACGGACGGACGGACAACGGAGTCTTATTAATAGGGTCCCGTTTTTACCCATTTGGTACGGAACTCTAAAAAGGAAGTTAAGAAAATCTAGTGCTATTGTGGTTGACTGACCGCTGTTAGGACGGTGAGCTCTCCGAGCCACTCGTTGAGCAGCGCCTCCGGGTCGTCGGCGGCGGCCACCGCGCCCGATTCCTCCACCAGCGCCATCTGGAACAACACCACGTAAATTATAATAATCAGGTTCTCTAGACTGGTTGTGCCACGGTAATGGCACGGTAATGATAACTCATTACCGTGGTAATGGTATCTATGCAGTATTTCGTCTTTGTACAAACAGTTGGAACGCGAATCTTACCTACGCGCCTCGGAGTTCGGTATATACTTGTCGTACACAACCAAGGAGCATGATAACCATCTTGTACACAACAGTCGCTGGGGCGAGTCGAAATACTGCATAGATACCATTACCGTGGTTGTGCGTCGCTCTACTGGCCCGCTCTATCATCACAGACAGGACTGATGTCACCAATACGCTTTGGGGTGGGTCAAGGGTTAGATTCAGAAAGCAGTCCTGCGGGCTTAGCATAAGGACCATAAAATTATACTATCGACGTGTCAGAACGTGACAGAGTTATGATGAAGCATATATCTGCCACCTTTGCACACGTCGATAAACTCTTGTCGTGGTCTTGTATGCTAAGCACACTGGACACGGATGACACCTTTTTGGATATCGTCTCGACATCTTTGGATCTTGGTCTTCCGGGGTTGCGTTTCCTACACATAATAATTAAACGCCATAATTTGTGATAAGATAAATACATACAACCGCACCTACCCGTTCATACAGCTTTGTACATTACCGAACGAAAATTTTAACTCCAAGAACCTACGCATCTTTTTTCGGTAGAGTAAAAACTAGTCTATTCAAAATGAAATTTCAAGTTAAAGCTAAGTAGCATTAAATATGCCGTAGTCCTCTAATCGAGGGTCACATCTTTATTGTTGAATTTAATGGACACAAGACGAAAAGTACCATTCTCCAAACTAAAAGTTTGCGGACACCATGTCATTGTTATTAAAACGTCCAGACGTCATGTGGTTTAGCACAGTTACTTCAAGCACAATTGCTCACATACTTAACCATGATTTAACTGCTTAATAATAGTTACCTTCAAGGAAATGATTCAGTCGAAGGCATTTTCAATGTTTTTGCGTGTACAGTGTGTCATACAACATTTTGCTCGGTATAATTATAATGTTCAGAGCAGATACTTAGAGAGACGCCTGTGTTATGAATTTCTTTTTCACTATATAATCTACGTAATATTATGTTATTATATCTACCTATACTATTATTATGTATCAATTATAGAAATCAAATCTAAAGCCCATAGAAACTTGAGCTAGGAACTTCTTTAGAAAAAATAAATACATAATAAAAAAACGTATTTATGTAGGTAGTTATGCAGGAACTCGTATGAATTACGAATACTTTGTTGCTTTAAAAGACGAAGAAAATTATCTTTGGAACGTACTATACTTTGGTTTTGTAAATTACAAAAAATATTTTGTGTTCTTTACCACACAGGAAGCTTTTGATCAAATTGTGCTGTCGCTCAAGCTCGATGAATACCTACTTAATTTATGAATATACAATTTATTTTAAATACATGCCACCTCTGTCGATTTGCTCTATGGTTTCTCGACTTCGTTGTGATTTCTATCATCACAATAAGCGCGAGCGCAGCTGGTCTCACAAATGCTAACACCACGTGCGCGTCTTTTACTTTTTGCGCCTCTTTTTTGTCGGCCTTCATTATTTTCTATTCGAAAAAGGTTTTTGAAAACATACGCCTCTAAACAACGTGTCGAAATCTGATGAATCACAATTTATTAAACCGTTTAAATACACTGATTTGGGTGTTTAGCTCGTATATATTTTAGATTTTTTTTATAGGGCAAGTGCTTTTAATAACTACCACGAAATACAAGACCTACACAATCTAACTAGGTAATACTACGTAACAAACAATTGGATCATCCATAGACCCTTGAGATAATCCAAATACTCAAGCCCACTACCAGTTGGCAGCGTGCCCAGATTTTAGAAAATTATTAAATTAATACTTTTTTCAATTTAACTATACCTTTTAAAAAAAGGAACTGTCACCCGCACCATGCTACAGCTCATAAGGTAAGTATGTATACTCGTACCTAGTTGAAGAATGAACTTTGAAAAATTTTGGCCTATTTTGTGACATATTGCTGGTGATTACTTATTTCACCAATGTATAACTAATAACCATTGCTGTTCTGTTAAAAAAATCGGCCAAGTACGAGTCGGACTCGCGCACGGAGGGTTCAGTATTGTATGGGATAAATATTTAAGGGGGGCCTTAATATTTATTTTATTATTTATTATTGAAGTAAATATACAATTAAATAGTCTGTGAAAATTTCAAGCATCTACCTGTTACCATTAATATAGAACGAAAAACGGCAAAAAAAAAACAGATTTGTTGTATGGGACCCCCCTTAATTATTAATTTTATTCTGTTTTTAGTATTTGTTGTTATAGCGGCCACAGAAATACATCATCTGTGAAAATTTCAGCTTTCTAGCTACAACGGTTTATGAGATACAGCCTGGTGACAGACAGACAGACGGACAGCGGAATCTTAGTAATAGGGTCTCGTTTTTACCCTTTGGGTTCGGAACCCTAAAAACTAGGAAAGCACATTCAATTTATTATCCAGCTCCTTCATCAACAAAGATTAATTCTTTAGGTAGGTAGGTATCTTTAGGTTTACGGATACTTTAGGAAAACTAACACTAACTCGTACTAAGGCTTCTGGATAGATTCTTACGTAACTGCACTAGTACACTTGCACTAGTTACAAGTACAGCAGAATGTCAAGACCGTCAGTTAGCCAGTATCTGATTGCAACAGTTCCTGTTTTGCCGAGTTCCATTATCTTGATTTTTGCAATCGGCTTACTGATCGGAAGGCGAGCCGACACGGCTCTAAATCGAATTAACAATTTCTGGGTAACAATATAAACAGGTAAGCTTTCTAGTATTGCCTAATTAATTTAATTTAACCCTACAAGGCTCAATTTTTCTTTAGTGCGCGAAAAAAAAGTATTGGATGTAATTAGTGATCTTTATAATTATAACTACATTGCTAAATGTCAGTAGCTTTTATCAAGATGTCTAGATATATTGATACTAATACTAATAGCTTTATAGCTATAGGTACGATTAAAGTCGGTGTTCCACATATGGAACTGGGTGCCAAGCATATGCTGACGTGGGACCGGGTTGTGATTGTGACAAAAATAAAATTAAGTAATCAGGATCACGTTGTAAAACATTTAAGATTAATTGTTTATGCTGTTTATTTTGTTTTGTTTTGCTACATTGTTTGTTTGGTGGTTTTGTTTAATTTTATTTTTGTCCTAATAAATGTCTATTGTCTAATTATGGGCAATTTTCTTCTTTGTTAGATATCCATAATAAATTGCTTGGATTTGCCTAAATTTGACCTGTTTAATACAATACATTTTTATTTCTCTCATCTGCGGTTTCTCCCATAAAATAAGAATAGAGTTCCTTAGAAGCGACTTGCATTCAATGTGTTCCTGCGGGCTTACAGTTTCTCCATTAAAGAAAATTAGATAAAAAAGTTCGTGGAATACATATGTACCAATAATTATTGTAAATCTGGCGACCCGCCCCGGCTTCGCACAAATAAACCTTTCTCTTGAATCACTCTATCTATTTAAAATCATCGGCCAAGTACGACTAGGACTCGCGCACGCAGGGTTCCGTACCTACTGTATGGGAGCCCCCCTTATTTAAGGGGGGCTCCCATACAGTATCAATTTTATTCTGTTTTTAGTATTTGTTGTCATAGCGGCAACAAAAATACATCATCTGTGAAAATTTCAACGTTCTAGCTATCACCGTTCATGAGATACAGTCTGGAGACAGACAGACGGACAGCGGAGTCTTAGTAATAGGGTCCCGTTTTTACCCTTTGGGTACGGGACCCTAAAAAGCATCAAAATCCGTTGCGTATATAGTGTTAGAGATACATATAAGTATACATTTGGACAGACAAAGCAGGAAGCGACTTTGTTTTATACAATGTAGTGATAGCCCTATATACCTATACTAGTAGTAGTTTATATGGTTTTAGCCTATTTAAGTAGTGTTGTATTTTTATGTAGTTAATAAAGGCACTTATATTATAGGCCCGAATATTTATATCTTATTTATTTTATTAATTAAAATACTTTATAGATGAGCATATTCGTTGCTGTCACAGCACGAAACGCAACGTAATTTGTAGCCGAAAAATCAGAAAGACTTAGAAGAATCACTCTTACCTTCAAAAATAGATTAAAGGTTTTTTATCAACGAGAGTTCATTTCTCAAACAAACGTGAAAATAACCGTTCAGTTCTCCTTACAAAATGCCTATGATGAGAAAATCCGCTGATCTACCTCTGTAGGTAATGGATTTAGCGAAACCGACTACGTGTCTTATCTTAAATGAATGTTTAAATTTTAACTACAGATTCTTAGAACAAAGTGTTAACTGAACACGATTGTTTTCTTTCGGAACAAAGCTTTTGTAATAATGATATAGGTGTATATAGTTGTATGCTGTCGTCACTTGGTGTTCTAAGAAAGCCGAAGGAGCAATCGAATCTATGTATATAAACAATAGTAATAAACGCCCTCTGACGCAATCTACTTCTAAATAGTTTAGGTACCTACACTACAGACAGTAGTACAGTAGATAGACTTATATTTATGCCCTCTGTACTGTACTGTAATAGCCTTTTTAATAGTCCCCTGCAGGACGTATATCTAGTCACGAGGGGTGATTGGGCCATATCCACGGACCCAGTGCGGGTTGGATACAAATACCCCATCGAATTTCTTCCACAAACGTACGCAGGTTGCCTCACGATGTTTTCCTTCACCGAAAAGCTCGTGATGTGAAATCCCGTACATAAATTCCAAAGAAATCATTGGTGTGGGACCGGGATTAATATTCCCTCTGTGTCGAATTTCAGTTGCATCGTGAGTGTGTTTATTTGTCAGTCAGATCCTAAGAAAGTTGTCATCTGGGAAAATCTTTTCAAATTACCAAAAATTGTTTACATAATTTCAGTCAATACTGGGCCGTCATCAGTCGGTACATATCTACTGCTAGGATTTCATAAGGAAAGGGCCCCTGACAAAGTGAAAATTATATCCGAGTGTGTGATTCATGTTTGTTGTCATCATGAATCGAAACTCGGGATTTGATGAATCAAATAATGTCCCTGTTTAGGTACCTACATGGAAATTTTAATTAACTAAAACTGTAAACAACATACATGCCTAAAGTCACACAACCTATATTAAACAAGTACCTATACACTTATGCACACCTACGAACTTCTACAGATATTGATTTTAGATCAGTAAATTTTTAAGCAATTATTGTTTGGTGATGGTAAAATGCAGACTGTTTTAATTTAAGAAAAACTCATTAACAACGCTTTTTTATTTCCTCATTAAATAAGGAATAGTATAATTTTCACTACATGCGATTTTTATGACATTATTAAGTAAACCATAGAGATTAGATTATATAACCCTTACGTATTAAAAATTATATACTTTACTACGAGTATAGTTTATTGGGGTAAGTTTAACATTGGATCAAATTGAGTAACTTTTTCATCGTTGTGAAAAGATCTAATGATCAAAAGGAATAAAAAGAATAAGCTTAAAATATAAAAACCAGAAGCCTTTAAAGCCCGGTAGATAAGATTTGATTGAAGTAAACGATCAACCATTCATAACTTGAGAATACAGAAAGTGCTGTACCGGAGAAATTCAAATCGCAAGCTAATGATCAAACGGGTCTATTTTAAGACTGATAAGTCGAAAGTCATTAGTTATTGATATCCAGTGAGGCACATCGCTAGCCCTTTCGCACTGTTTTTGTTATCATAATTCATTGACGGAAGGAAAGTTTCTTCGATGTAATGTTTATGTAACGTACATACAACAATATCATACACAAAAGGCGGTTCGTGACTGTCTAAATCCAGATTAACAATAGAAAAATTGTCTCCAAAATGGAAGGTAAACGTGTTTCCTGCTCGCGAAGAATTAAAATCACCTTTCACCTACTTTTGTGAGTTCTTTTGAAGTTCGTGGTGTTTCGTATAAAGAAGAAATTGAATATCGAAGATTGATTTCAGATACTTCCTAAATGCGATACCGTTGAATAATCTTCGTTTTATTTATAAGTTATTAAGCAATATTTGTCCATGGGAGGATTTATTCATTAATATCATCGACTTTACATTGGTATTTATTTGTTTGCATATTGATAATTAATACCTTTCCATTTTTACACGATTATCACCAAACCCTTGCATGTTAAAAATTCCATTCTTCCTTTTATTTATTAGGGTTTTAAAAAAATCCACAAAATTTCTTAGGAATAGCACGATCACTTCGTATTTTAGCAATTTCATCAATGAAATAATAATAACATGTTATGTATGTATTACATAACAAGGAATTATAGAGCTAGTTGAACTTTTTATTTCAGAAAATCTTTGTTGTTGATTTTATAAATTTTTCACGGATTTGAAATTGAAGCAAAAATATTAAACTTACGTTATTATTCTCCAAAGCAATCAAGTTATAATTTGATGTAGATTTTGAGAAGCAACAGCGAGCATACAGGCATAGCTTTCTCCAAAACATTATAGTCTTATTTAGTTAGGGGAAAGTGTAGAGCAGTGAAGATAAATGAACTGTTTCAATTTGATGTGAGTGGCCGTCAATATGCGGGCACTCTACAGGCGGCTGGGGTCACCGCGTGCTATACTTTTTAACCGACGACGTAACGCAGGAGGTTTACTTGTCGACCCGTATATTTATTTTTATGTATGACCTTGACCACGCTTAACTTTTTATAGAGTAGTCCGATTTCAATAACTCTTTTTTTTGTTTGGTAGGTCATACTTCACAGGTAGTTGAAATTTTATCTAAATCGGCTTAGCCATTTTTGATGAATCAACAATGATGTGAAAAAAATACTACATCGATCCGTGCGAATTATTCGAATTCTTCACGGTTGAAGTCGGTTGAATGCCATTTCTTGCGAATAATAATAATGAACCATGATTATTGCTTTGTGGACCTTTTAGCCACCAAGCTTTTGGCTCGCGTTACATTAATGTAGTGTAATTTCATGCTAAATTAATGAAAAATATGTTTGCAGCATGTTTTACTGTGACATTACACATGTCTTGCAATAAATAATATAATTTAATAATTGCTTAGTATTTAAAACTTTCAAATGTTTTACCAATTTCTTCTTCCAAAATTGTTCAATTTTTTTCTTAATCAATAATTATCTAATCTTAGAGACTTATTTTGAACTATCCTTAGTACTTACTCTCTGTCTCCTCATAATAAAATTTTAGTAATTACAATTTGCAAGTTCATTGCATGCCGAAAGGCGGGATATGGCGCTCAATAACATACACTTCTACTTGTGGTGAAATGTATCTTACCCATATAAGCAAATAAATATACACAATATGAATTATATGAAGTCTAACGATGTTGATGACGACTAATCAATCAACAGAGACGAATAAAATCACACAAAGTTGATTGAATACTATTTGCATTTAATTGTACAAAAGACTAAAACGTGTATAATTTAATTGGTCGGTCATGGCCGAGGTAGTGCGCGTGTACCATCGTGGTCTTAACACGGTATAGTGAGTTAGGTTGTCAAGCAAATGCGAAGTAAGTATATGTTTCGAGTAACCAGTTTCAGTTATATAGCACCGGTAAAGATTTAAAGGATAAGGGTTATGTTCTAGCGTGTTCGAGATTTGCTCTATCACTCTCACTCTCACAATATTTCTAACGAGGTTGTGAGTGACCGAGAATATCTGGAGTATTAGATTAAAGCTGAACGAGACGAGTTTATGAACTATGTACTCGTAAGTAGTTTGTCGTGAAATGTTGGTGGCAATTTCTTCAAAACATTTAATCTGTCATCTTTAAATGTGAATTAGTATTTTTTTTACAGTAGGTTGCAGGTTAGGTATGCGATGAAAGGAAATTTCCATAATTATGTATCGCAAAAAATGGCAAATTCACCTTCCATCGTGTACAAAATTCGAATATTTCGCGCGAATTGTTTCCATTATTCTTGATTTTTAGCTTATTTCTGTAAAATTTAAATGGGTCTTACTAAAAATTTTTTTAGTAAGACCGAAAAAAGATTTTTTCGATTGGGTTTAAAATTGGCGGAATCATCGATGAACATACACAAAAAAATACATACAGACGAACATAGAACCACCTCCTTTTTGGAATTCGGTTAAAAACAGATACGGAGGGACAGTTACTGCGACATTTATATTTATAGCGACGGCCCCACAGCGAGCGATCTAGGGATTTAACTTCATAATTTGCGTTTACCCGGTGCGACCATTTATTTGAATCATCATTCAAGAGACGTAGTTTTTTACAATGAATATACCTCATCTGCCTGTTCTTCACCATCAACTTATTACACCTAATTCACCACTTTACCTTATTATATTACAGATTTTATTTGTCGCAAAAAAGATCTTTATGGTCATACATACAACTTGATAGGTTTTTACACATTTCAATTTTTAACTAATTGAGTCTCATTACACTACCTATATAACGTTAACGATGTCTAGTTGATAAATAAATAACATCAACAGAGAGATTCTGCGATCCATTATACCTGTAAACTGAAAACTGATATCCGAATGTAGAGTATGCACTATGCAGCCAAGTAATTTTATTACTATGTATTTATTGGTTTTTACCCGCGGCTCCGCCCGCGTATATTTTGATTTTTGTGCTATCCCATAGGAACCTTTTTTTTCCGGGATAAAAAGTAGCCTATATTTGACTCCGACTTTTAAACTATATTCACGGCAATCAAGTCAATCCGTTGCTTTTATGCCGCGTGAAAGAGGAACAAACATCCAAACATTAAAAAAATTGCGTTTACAATATTGTAATCACTACATAGTATAAAACAAAGTCGCTTCCCGCTGTCTGTCTGTCCCTATGTATGTATAAATCTAACTACGCAACGGATTTAGATGCGGTTTTTAATAGATATAGTGATTCAAGAGGAAGGTTTATGTATAATACACCTGTGCAAAGCCGGGTTGGGTCGCTAGTATAATATATGTTTATATTATTATAGCAGTATAGGATGAATAGTGTGATCATGACGATGTGCCAGTAGATAAGGTCTGGCCAAGGCTAGAGCCGGGACGAGATGCAACGAACGTAAACAAATACCTACTTATTATCATAAATACCGCGCATGTTAATCAGCTATTACAAGCCGCATAACTATGTACATTTGACTTTACATTTACTTAACCGTCAGTAATGACTTTTGCCTGTTATGGTAAGTAGAGAATTTCGAAATTTTGGATGACGTGAAAAAGATGAATGCGATTTTAAAATCAGATAAGAGAGACTCACAGAGATCGCAGGAACATACTGGATGTGGGCCGCTTCCAACCGCCCTTATCTATTGGAAATCCATAGAGGAGGCCTATGTCCAGCAGTGAAAGTCCTATGGCATCAGCCAATGGATGGAACATTTGAAAAAACACAGTAAGTACATTTCCGAATATCGAATACATTCCAGAGACGTACATAAGGAAAATACTGAATGAAATGAAATGTAATGAAATAATGAAAAAAAAAAAAATGAAAGTACATAGCTGTAGATTGTAATTTGTAGTAAATAAATATGTGTATAATTACCTAAATACTAATTCAAAATTGGTTCAGCCCTTTGTAAACAAACTTCCGCATTTATGATAAGTATTATTATGTTACTCTGTCTGTTTGCTTTCCGTCTCTTTTCTGTTAATTTAACAAATAAAATTAAAATATACATATTCTCTTAGAATCCTATTTTTGGATGATTTTGATAAAAAGGAAATGCGAGTTTGTGCAGCATAATTTGGCTAGATTTGTCTGTTTTGTTAAACAGAATTTGTTGTAAATGGTATCTGCGAGTATTGGTACAATACACATATGATGAAACTCACCTCATTTCATTTAATTAACTGATATCATCCAAAATCAGGCTGATTACCGATTGATACTCTCTTCGGTAATTCTCTGCACACTACTGCTTCCTCACGTTAACACTATCACTATTATATTTTCACACTTATTTCACACTTAGCACATTAGTCATAAGCGTCTTATTCTATAGGAAGCCAAGCCTAAAATTTTACCGCTTTGCTTACTACTTTTCAACTTGGCTAAAGAATATTAAACAATTTGTTGATTCACACTGAACACTCGCTACTAGAAACATTTGTAGCTTTTTGATTAAACGGACATAAGAGATTTCAATTAATCTTTACACTAAAATAATTCAAAAATGCCGGTACATAGCTTGTAAAACTCAGCTCTATAATAAACACACACTCCGCACGACCCTATTCTACTTCGCAATAGAACTTAATATAATACAAACTAGATAAAATATTCAAATGATATCATATCACGAATCGAATGAGGAGACTATCTTCTACGGTCACTATTAAGTGAATGAGTTGAATATGAGGCTATGACGTCATCTTTGCCATGATAAATTGGTTTATTATGTACATTTACTAAAACACCGGTTGCGTCATGCCATACGTAGTTACACTACGTTATCATTTACGCGAAATAATGATCTCAAAGGTCATAAAGGTCGAATCAAACATCTTGGCGGGTGTGATATTAGCTACAAATTGTGGATAAGTCAATCATCGCGCAGCTGTTCAATTCAGCTTCAATCAGAATTGGGTTATCCGTAACTTGTAGCTAACATTACAGCCGACTAGAATTTGGATTCGACCTATAGTATTGGAGATTAAATTGGTGCAGAAAAAAGAGGATAAACAGAACATTTTGTCGATTCCGAGTTGCGCTTTTGTATGTGACTGCTGATATTTTTTCTTGTAAGTATTGAAGATTGAAATTGAAGTTGTTTTCAAGGACAATCTAAATCACGCCCAATTGGCCTAGCACACCCTTTATGATTCACCTTGTATAAATACAGCTTTAGTCAGTGGCGTAACAATAGGGTGGCAAAACGGCAAAATGCCACGGGCCCCGAGCCAATAGGGGCCCCCTGGTCAGAGAGGGCCGCGAACACAGAAGGATCCTAATCTGTATATTAATACGTCCAAAGCTTTGGACTCCTTTTAACGAAAAATGCGCGGACGCAGGAGCATAAAATTTGGCACAGTTTACTTATAGTTTATGTGTAGGAGAAGTGCAGAACACTAACATTTTTCATTAATAATGCTTATAAAGTACATTAAATCAATAAATAAAACATTACACACACTACCATGCATTTCACACACACATGTTTCTTTTGTTTTTCAATTTAAGGATCAAACTGCTTCAGAAATATCCAAGCAGATAATAAAATCCATTGATGACAAAAATATTTCTCTGCACAAGTGTCGTGGGCAAGGGTACGATGGAGCTAATAACATGAAAGGCACTTATGGCGGAGTTCAAAAACTGATAAGAGATATCGAACCAAATGCGGTGTATGTTCATTGTGTTGCTCATAATTTAAATTTGGTTGTTAATGATGCGGTAAAAGAGGTTACAGAAATGCAAACATTCTTTGAAACTGTGCAACAGATTTATAATTTTTTTGGGCATAGTATAAAAAGATGGAATATATTATCAAGCTTTTTAACTAACAAAGAAAGCGAGACAGGGGTGTCTTCAAAACCGTCAAATCCAGTAACATTAAAAACATTAAATCCAACCAGATGGGCAGGCCGTTTCGATGCCATTTTTGCTTTAAAAGTTCGGTTTATTGAAATTCAAAAAGCTCTGACAAAAACTATTTTATTAAGTTCCAAAGCAAATGAGAGAAATGAAGCTATTTTACTGAAGAAGAAGCTGGAAAACTACAACTTTATTGTTCTACTGGTTTTCCATTGTAAAATATTACAGACCATCGACGCGGCTTCTAAAGCACTTCAATCTAAGAACATCGATCTTTCAATTTCCTCAAATCTTTTGCAAGTCTGTCTGGAAGACCTTGAAAAGTACCGAAAAGAATTTGAAGATTTGAAAATGCAAGCGAATAATGTTGCAGTAAAGTGGTCTATAAACCCAGAATTTTCAAAAACTCGTCAGAGGAAAGTGAAACGTCATTTTGATGAAATTTGTGAGGATGAACGTCTCCAAGATTCTGAAAGCTTATTTAAAGTGAACATATTCTATCGTGTATTAGACATCATCATTAATCAATTGAGATCGCGTTTCCTTGGAATGAATAAAGTTGTTTCCAATTTCAATGTCTTGCAACCTGCCACTTTGCGAAATTTAAATGACAACGATTTATTAGAAAAAGCTTTAGTATTTGTCAATCTATATAACAAAGACATATCGGTCTCGTTTGCTAAGGAAATTCTCAGTTTTATATCCGCTTTTCGACACGAAAT